>OX387185.1:10658501-12020133 GCA_947561395.2 Buxus sempervirens
TGTTCTTAATTGTTTGAAAAAAATCACTAATTATCAATTACGAAGAATTAGACTTGGAGGGAATAAGGAAAGAAGACACTAACCCCTGCAAAGGTCAGTTTTTTGGTGGAAGGATTTTCGCAAATCAGCATGCAAGGCTCTTACCAAATTGGCACCAAACCTTTATATAATTTGTCATTCATTAATTTTTTTTATCTAGAATAATAAAATTATGAAGATTTAAACAATTAAAATGCTTTGATTTTTAATTTGGTTACTACTATCTTTAAACATTAAAAAAATATAAATAGGTGTGAGAATTGTTTAGCATGTAGATATAGGAAGGGGTTGAAAGAATTGGTTAGTTCATAAACTCTAGTATGGAATTTCAATTTGCTTATTTTTTTCATAGTAATTTTATTATCTATATATATACTATTTTTAACGCAAGAATGCCCCTTGGGAAGTGTGCGTAGAATAATTCACTTCTTCCACAAAATGCCTATCCTTTTCATAGTTTTGGGGTCCCAATAATACAAGGCTCTACCAATCTAAACTTAGTATTTTCGTTCAAAATCCAACCAATTTGTAACTGTTCCCCCATTTCTGTTCTCCCAATTGCTCCCCCACTTCTCCTCTCCCCATTTCCTCTCTCCACATGCAGTACTACACGTGCACCCCTACTAGTTATATTTAACTCAAGAAGGCCCTTGGGAAGCATGCCATGCTTTATGCATGAGTTCCCCAAAAAGCCCATACCGTAAGCTATTAAGGTTTCATTAATATAGGGTTTCAACAGCCATAACTCTTCCTCTTCGTTCAAAACCCAAGTAAAATGTCTCCCTCTTTCTACATGCCATACTACACGCGCACCCCCTATTAGTAGTTTTAAGAGCCTTGCATGTTGTATAGCAATGCGTTTTTGTTGATTTTGAAAATTTCAACCCTTTTTTTTGTCAATTGTTACCAAACAGGTGTTTTTTTTTTGGGTCACCTATTTTCAAAAACCCAAAAACCAATAATTCAACTTGTTTTCAAAAATTCAAAAACAGTTGAAAACGTTTTTAGTTTTCAAACTGTTAAAAAAAAAAAAAAGGTTACCAAACACCTTCTTAATTGTTGTTAGTTGATGATGATAAGGACTCACTGGTAAATTAATATGTTACAATATATATATTAAATTATAAATTTAATAACTGAAATAAAAAATTTCAAAATTATGCAATTAGTTAGGCTAAGTGATCACATAGATCAAATTCATGCCTAAGTGTTTGCCCAGTAACCTTTGGGTGGTCGCCTAGATTTCTAAGTGGTTTCTTAAACCGTGCTAGCCTAGGTGATCATTAGCAATGTCCTAAAAAAAAACCTGAATTGCCTAGGCACTGAGATGACTGCCTTTAAAAAAACCTCCTATATATATATATATATATATATATGAATTTGCATTATTTATATATCCTGGTAGTATTTCTTGAATATCAGTGAATATCTCCTTATATTAGCTTGTGTTCTCATTTTCTGTTCTTTGAGAAACTGAAAAATACTACATGTTGAGAATCATGCAACGTGAAATAGAGGAAGAGAAGAAGAATAAGAACATGTAGATTTGAAGTCTCAAAAATACTCCTGTACCGTACCAACACTATACCATGGTCTAAATAGGTGACAAACTCATATCTGGTGGGTGTGAATCTTTGGTACTCAAGAGATTATGTTGCAACCCTCAACCCTCATTTTCAGTTTCTTTTATTCTCTTGCTATCCAAATGGGGCATTACTGATAAAAGGAACTCTTGGATTTACGTTATTAATATCATTATTATCTTTGTAGGTGATATACCCATTCCAGATGCATGTCCTGCACAAAATGGTAGACTTCCTTCTCTTTATTTTCGTGTCCCAATTAACACCTTACAAGAGTTTGAATTTACACTTCCTAATAGCAAGTTCTATTAATGATTCTTTAACACCAAAAGGAGAGAGAGAATTTTTTTTTCTTTTCTCTTTTCCTCCTTTCACTTGCAGATGATCTCTCACATTCCAAGGGTGTAATATAGGAAGCATGGAAGGAAATTCCATAAGCTTCAAGGCTTTAATCAGTGTATTCTTTTCTTTTTATTTTTAATTTAATTTTTCATTTGCTTTTATCATAATTGTTCAAATGTGAGGACATCCAAGCAAACAAGTACCCACATCAACGCCTGTTAGTATTTTTCAATGCAACCATGCGCCAATTTTTCAATTCACTTAGATTCATATGATACCCTGCTGTTGAGAAGAATATTTTACATACAATTGATATCTTGTAAGGAAATCTCCTTTATAATATATATATATATATATATATATATGCGAGTTATTTACAAGATTTAGAATTAGCTCCTAATTCATCAAGACTAGGCAGATTTAGATTGGGAAGATGTATTGCTTACAACATCAAGATGGTAAGAAACAAAAAATGAGCAACTCTGGTGGACACAGGAGGTTACATTCCATGTAAGTTTCTTACGAAACGGTTTTTCATCTCCAGCTGCAATTGGTCAGATTCTTCTCCGATTATCTGTTCTCATCTTCTTCAATGCTGACCCAGCTTCTATATGTTCACTACTTGATTGTATCTAAAACAGATGGTAACGGGAAATCACAAATTTAGATGTATTGCTGCCAAAAGCTTATGAAGAAATGCTTATAATGAAAGCTTAAGGTATCATCACCTTGTTTAGCTTCTCTCTGACAAAGCGGACTGTCTCATTCATTGAAGGGGATGAGAAGTACTCCTGGGATTGTATAAAAGAAAAACCTGTTAATCTTGAGGATATGTGTAAGAGTCTGGGGAGATAATACATCTTTTAATCTGACTACTCAAATGAGGAAGTAGTACAATTTATACAAGACATGAAACATCCAATCCCTTGGGGATGTATAAGATCATGAGGAGACAATATATCTCTTAGTTTGAAGACTCAAATGAGAGGCAGAGTCATTGGTCACAGATTCCAGAGCAGAGCACCGATCACCCCATAAGGATCCCAACTCGACATGGGATTGAGAACTTGGGAATTGAAGGTCGATTCCTTGACAGAATTGGCTATGTCCACGAAAGAAGCACTTCAACCCAACCCTAACCTCAAGTCGATCAAGGGCCTCCAACTTTAACTGAGCAGACAGAATGGGTGACATCATTGGCACATAAATGGGATTGTAATGAATGGAGAACAATCCCTTGTGCCAATAGTACGGCTAAGTTAGGGAAGATATTTGAAGTGACTCCACGTTCTTACTAACCCATTCCACCATTCAGACATGAAAGGATGACAAATTCAACATGACTGCCTAACTACTCAAGCTAGTCTTAATTCAATTTATGAGAGAATATATTATGGTCTCTGACTTTTATTTCCATTTCCCCTCTATTTTCAAAGGAGCACCACCACTGATGATCATTGTTTGTGTCAATGGCTGGAACAAGTTCAATGCCACCACCTACCCCCTTTGAAACATTCAATGTCACATGGCAATACAAAAGCAATGGTTAAGAGAAAATAAGGCATGTGATGGATTGAATGAATACGATTGAAAAATATAGTTCCTAAACCACAATAAAGAAAAAGCTACACACCTTGTCTGAGGAAACCGTTCTTAGAGAAAAATCTTCCTGTTGTGATTCTTTACACTCTCTGTGCACAGCGTATAAACTGCATTTATTGAATCACAAGGAAAACATCCTCCAGATAAGTTAAATAACATGAGTTACCTTTGCTTAAAGTTTGTTGATTGAGAAGAACTGGTCTCCAATGGGGATGGAGCCAAGAAAGACTCATTGGAAGTATTTGTGCTAGAAACAACAGAACCTTGAGATCTTCTTGCTGCATTTAGGAAGTACATGGACATTAGAAAGAATATACAACAATTGTGGATTTTTTCCTTCAGTGTGAAATTTTGCAGATGAGGTGTATGCCTATTATTTTAAGAAACCTACGATTTAATCGTGCTAAAACTTCCTTTTTCCTGCCTTCTAACTTTGCTTTAGTGTTAGAGAGGCTCTCAAAATGAGAGGCATATGAGACCTGAAGTTTATTTCCCAAGAAAACAGACTCATCCAGTTTTTTCTTTACAAACCTGAAACAAATGGGTAGCAGCAGTTCAGTGACACAGAGAGATTGTATAATGATGTAAAGCCAAGAAAAGCTATGCCTCATACCTGCATTTCAGATATCAAAACAACATACTAGTCATTAATTTTATTCACCTGGCATTGCTCACTCGTAAAAATTTGATCCAATAAACATCAGTAAATGGCTCACAGTCTTCATCATCCAAGGGTTTATACCTGAATATAGCAAAAGTACAAGACAAGGGAAATTATCTTAGAAAATAGCATTAAGAGGAGAGAGAGAATAAAACAACATAATAAGGATTTCACATGACACTTCAAATTAGACAACAAAAGGGAAAACAAACTACATTGTCAGTGAATAATTATAGCATGAAATAATGTTAAACTTGCTAGATTCCCAGTCACTGGATGATGTTATAATTTTTTATTAATACGACAATGATTTCTATATGATAATGCTAACTAGCCAAATACACTTCCTCTCTGTCTCTCTCCGTAGATGTTATTTGTTTTCCGTTTCTAAATATCACTTAGATAATACCCAAATCGGAAAATTTTTGAAGTATATTTTCCAATGATTACAGTGTAATGATATCTGCTAAACAATTCTCAGATTTCTGTGCTAATTTTCCATTTACTTTATCAATTTTGGTTCACTATCAATTGAAAAAAAATGTTGTAATATGTAGAAATAAAATATGTCCTTTGAATAGGATGCCACGTCCAGTCATGCTTAAGCTGGTTTTCAGCACACCCTAAGGAAGCACTTAATCAAACATTTGGATACAATAAATAAACTAGATATAATCAAGCAAAAACAAGGAAGCACTTAATCAAACATTTTAAAACCATGGTTCTTGACATAATTACTACAGCAGAAATTTGACAAAAAGGGGACATTTGGATACAAAATTTGTTAAGGGCTTTCTCTCAATTCATTTTACTAGATTGAATCATGGTTTTTTTTTCTTGTATTTGTTTTTGTTGTTAATTTTAAAGGAGAGAACATACTAAAGAAAACAGAAATACAAGGACCAAAAGGGTGATACTAACTCTTCTATCTCTCCATATGAACCAAACAATTTCAACAGCTCATCACCACAACCCAATGCTGGTACATTCCTCACTATCAGATATCTGCCAAACATGAAATGTAATTATGAAAATAAAGTAAATAAAACACCAACAGATAGGATTTATCACTGAAAAGAGTCTTTTAGGTTAAACTCAGATTTCTTCATCTCCAAATATGAACATAAAAACTTGTACTGTTCCCTAATATATCAAATTCAGAATGCAGGAGAGAGAGAGAGGGCGGCACACAAGGAGCGCGGGGGGGGGGGGGGGGGGGGGGGGGGGGAGAGAGAGAGAGAGAAGAAGAAGTGTTTGTGGTGGAGAGAATTTTGCTACAGTCAACAAATTTGAAATCAGAGTTTCTGATTGGAACAGATTTAATTCTCAAAATTAAGAGATTTTTTAACAAGAGCAGACCTAATTTTCAAAACTGAACAACATAGAAACGAAACCAGATCAGGTATGAGAAATCGCAAACAAACCTGGATTCATCACAGACAGTGTAAACACAAACAGCTGGAGGTTCATCTTTGTTTCGTGGCATCTCACCTCTGCACTTCCTATACAGACAAAACAAGTGTTTCTTAGAATCACTTTAAATTCAATATCAAGGCTTTAAATTAAATTTCATGAAGCATCCTAATTAGAAAATAAGTTTTACTGATGAGGAAATTATAGTAATTAACTATAATATGTGACTTTAAATCAAATTATATAAATTAAAAAGAGTATGTGACTTTAAATCATCAACATATCATATTTAGAATATGTGACTTTAAATAGAGATTATGATTAATGAGAGAATTTATGCAGTAAACGAAATTTGAGTGGTATAAAAATAATAAAAATTAAAGGATCAATCTCATTGGTTGGAGTAAATTATTAAGCTGTGGTGAGAAGTGTAAGATCATAAATTAAAATATATAAATACAAGGCCTTTCTCACAACTCTAAACATAAACCAAAGGAGGAAACCCTAGGATTAGGAATCTAATGTGGGAAAGAGTTAGAAGGAGATTGAAGGTTGCTTTTATTTACCAAGAACAGTCTTATGCCCCATTTGGATGTTTAGAGAATGTGAGTAACTTTTTGAGAAAAGATAACTAAATATGAAACTTCTCTACCATATGACTGCATCATGGACTAAATTTGGAGGAATAGTTATATAACATGTGAATGCATGTCCATTCGGAGAAATTTTTGGACACTTTTAACTTGTAAAACTTAGAGAAAATTATGGGGAAGGTTCTCTTTTACAGGGTATTTACAAAAACAGCTGTTGAAAAGTCTTATTTATTGTAGAGGGAAACTTTTAGAAAATAATTGATCTAATGGCAATAGGTACTGTAGCATAAATTGAACTTCCAAGTTTCCCCCTTTCTTTAAAACTGGGTTTTAAATTTATCAAAAATAAAATAAAAAAACATAAAGTCATCTTCTCACAATGAACACCTGAGAATAGTGTCCCTCATCTTCTCTCAAAAATGAAAACCTGAGAACACTGTCCATTGCATTCATCTCGAACCTGAAAACCTAAGAACAGTGTCCACTACCTTCTCTCAACAAAAACCTAAAAAACAGCTTCCCCATTCATTCAACGAAGTGGCAACCACCTTAGAAACCAAACCCAAATTAAAGTTGAGAAACTTGAAAATCGGAGGAGAAGAGTAAAATGCCACTGCAAGTTACAGAAGTCGGAAGCATACAAGAAGCCCTTTCCTTCTAAATCCGAATGCACATTTTCTGAAGGTACCCTTTCCACTAATTTTCACTTAATAGAACAAGTGGGTAAGCCCCTTAAAGCTCTCTGATTTTTCGATAACTACTTTGAGATTTGCATATGGATTTGATGGGTTGTTTGATCTATGTTGGACTGTCATATCTTACAACAAAAGGGTAATCCAATTTTTGGTTGAATCTAGAGATATTGAATTATGATTTTTTCCACCATTGAAAGCAAAATGATATTTGTAGGAGGAAACTTAAATGGTCATGTAAGGGATGAGAATGATGGTTATAATAGAATTCATGGGGAAAGGGGCTTTAGTCAAAGAAATGAGATGGGAGAATATTCTTGAGTTTGCAGTGGCCTATGACCAATGGCCCGAATTTAGCAAATAAATTTTTCCAAAAAAAGAATAAAAAATTTGGTGAATTTTAAGAGTAGACCAAATTAGAGTCAAATTGACTTTTTTCTTCTTAAAAGGAGTGAACCAATTACCTGTAAAGACTGTAAATAATTCTCGATAAGAGTTTAGCTTCACAATATAGGTTAATGGTGATGAATATAATTGTTCCAAGAAGTGAGAGAAAGATAGATGCACTAAAACTATGACATCCTGATCCCACATAAGAAATGGATGAAATCCCAGTAAGGTATAAAAATCAGAAATTGTAGACACCCAAAAATTGCACGATTTTTAATAAATCTTGAAGGAGAGAAATATTTTATTGAATTTTCAATTCTTAGCATTGGGTTTGAGATCCTTAAACCGTTTGAATCCAAAGCCGCAAAGGAAAAGGCCCGAATTCAATCTTTTATGCAAAGTCAAACTTTTTCGGGTTGAATTTTGTTGACTTTTGACCCCAAAAATGAAATATTTTTTAAAGCAAGATTTGAAGATAATTTTTCCCGGTAATTAGGTTTTTAGCAATGTTATTGCATAAATGAATTTTTTGAGATTTTTAATCTTGACAAATACCTTCGTATCAACATGTTGAATCTTTTTACCGGACCTGAAAAACCGAAATTTAGCCTGGAACTGGAAAGTTGACTTTTTATTCACTTGGAATTTGGGTCTGGAAATATTTTTAATGGATTCAAATGGGGGGGGTGTTTGCTTATTTACATGTAATATCTTAAGTAAATGGAGATTAAAAAATACGAGGATATTTACTTAAACGATATTACATGTAAATAAGCCTGGCCTGTGCAGCTAAGGCTCAAAACCAACCAAAAATGTGCTGACCGTAGTATATGTGCGGTTTTTTTATAATTTTGGTCTCAACCGCCCTGTATGTACGGTTGCAACCGTACACACAGCACGGTTCAGGTCCATGCTTGTTGCGCTGGCGGCCACGTGGCTTCGCGAAAGCTTCGGCCGTTGAGCCGCGTGGACAGCAATCAATTAAAGCATAACTGAATTGAACCGCCCTGTATATGCGGTTTGGTTAAATTTGTATATAAACCGCACTTTGAGTAACGGTTGTGTTGAAACCGCACTGAGTATACGGTTTTGGCTGTTTCGGGGATTTGCGAAATGGCTCGATCTCTGAGCCTTATTTACGCATATTACCTCTCTCTTGGGGACTTGAACTCCCCATTTCACCCTCCGAAACTTGCTGAATTACTCCAATTCAAGCCTTGGAGGAGAATTGGAATAATCTAGAAGGCCTTTTTGGCCTACCCTTGGGACTCTTCTACCCTTGACTTGGCCTATAAATAGAGAGGTCCTCCTCTTGCAAATGGCTGACAATTTGAAGCTTAGAAGCTCTGCAAGAAGAAAGAGAAGCTCTGCTGGATTGTCTACTGAAGGTTCAAAGCTACCAAGGTAAAGCCCTTTACATTTCCAGCTTCTTCTTTACATTCCAAATCTCTCATCTTCTACCTTTCTGTAGTATAAGACCACCTTGTGTTGTTTGCAACCCCAAACCCCTTCTAAAGTACCTGGGAATCCTCTCTAGCCGTAAAACGTGAAGAGAGAGCCTGGGGAAAAGGAAGGTGGAATGGATCCTCTAGGTTTAGAACCTACAAGTGATGAAGAGCATGCTATGTGGTTATTTTGAACCTATGGATGTTTATTTTCTGATGTTTTGCACTTGCTCATGGAGAAATATGTGGATCCTTGCTCTCAGTAGCAAAGGATTCCATCCTTCTCCTAGGGAGTGAATTTTCACTTGCTCACACACTTTCCACCATTTTTTATCAAAGAAGCTAGGTCTTGGATTTCCATGTTCAATACGGGAAATCCGAATCCATTGGCTTCAAAATGAATTTTAGAACTTCATGAGAAGGTTTTTGTTGATTTTTGAGGTGTTGGTCGAATCCACATGCACACATGCACTGGTTTCCATGTTTCCTCTTCAAAATCTTCAAAGCAGGACAGATCTGTGGCCTGTCTTGGAAGACTTATAACTTCATCCTCCGGATGAATTTTTGAGTGATTCCAAAGACATGTGATAGATGGATGTGTCTATTTAATATCTGGAAATTTTCGTCCACTTCCATGTAGCCAATTTTTGACACCATCTCTTCAAAGTTTGTAAGACAGTTCAGCCCAGATTGCTGAACTTGCCGCTTTGATGGTGCACTATTTGCTCAGTTTTAATCCGTTTCCTATGATTCCAGTTTCTGAGTTTTCTTTGAGAAGTCTATTTTCATTTCCAACTGGTTTCAGCAGATTTCAATCTGTTTTGTGTCTTGGGTGCTCAGTTGACTCAGAAGTGCTCGCTGGCATAGTCCAGAGCTCATCTGTGGTCTTCTAGGCCTGTTCAAGAGAGCACACAAGTCACATCCGGATAGAGATTGGTGTGAAGTCTTTTTCTTTGGAAAGATGGCACTACATACTTCCTCCATACCAATTTTCATGGTTTTTTATTGAGCCAAACTCCACGAATAGAGCTTTGAAAATGCCTACTTAACACTTTTTCTGAGTTATAACAGCAGATTTCAGATGTGGATTTCTCTCTAGTTTTGAATCGGATCGAGCTGAATTTTCTACTGTATATTCTACTATATACCAGTTTTCAAATGGCTTTGGTTTCATTTGATTTGGATTTAAATTGAATGAGTTATGGTTTATCAAAGCTTTCAAGCTCTTTTGACCGAATTTCTCCAGATTTGCCTTGGCTTGATTTTCTTCAATTTTACTTTGATTTTCCTTCACTCATGAAGTTTTAGAAGTGATGAATCCCCAAAGAGAGTCTAAGTTCATTAGACTTCTCATGGGGAATGATCACATACATGGTGCTTGTTGTGAGCACCCTTTTGCCCATTTTGTTAGAAAAACAATTCTTAGTATGAGCAAGCATATGGTAACCGTCTTAGACGGATGAGTGGGGGTGCCTAACACCTTCCCCCGCTCATAAATAATTCCCCGTACCCAATCTCTGGATTTTCCTTGTATTAGAGCTACTTTGGCTCTATTTGACATCTATGAACCTTTTGGTGTCCATTCACACCTTAAAATGGATGGTGGCGACTCTTATTTTTATCGATCTCCGCGTGAAGATAATCGGAAGTCATCCGAGATGACGAATCCATGTCTCACAGAAATGGATCAAAACTCAAAAAGGTATAAAAGTCAGGAAGAACACTTAACTTAGTGAAGCGTCTTTTGGGGACAAAATCATACGGGCTTAGGCCTAAAGTGAACAATACCTTCCTGGGTTGGGTTGTTACAACCGGTATCGTAGCTAGTTCTGGGTTTAGTAGTCTATGGCTGGTGTGGGTCCTGGCATTGCCTATAGGAAGTTGTTGGACCAACAATGGCGGGTCCATGATGGGCTGACAATAGGTTAGCGGGAAACTGTAAGAGAAGGTGCAGTCTTGAAGGGGGGAGATTATAACATCCCGATCCCACATTGAAAAAGGATGAAATCCCGGTAAGGTATAAGAATCAAGAAAAACACTTAACCCAATGAAGCACCTTTTGGGGACAAAACCGTACAGGCTTAGGCCTAAAGCGGATAATACCTCGCTGGGTTGAGTCGTTACAAAAACTAAACTAAAAATAAAATGGTGTAATGTGAAAGGAGAGAATTTAGTAATTTTTAGGAATAAATTAATGATTGACACCGATTAGGACCCTATGGAGGATCAAACTAGGATGTGAAATGAAATGACCAATTCCATCACAAGACTTGAGAAAGAAGTCTTATAAGAATCGCAAAGTATTATTTCATCTAAGAAACTTAGTGGCGTGATGTTGTCCAAGAAGTTGTTAAAGAGAAAAGACTTTATTTTAAAACTTAAGAAAAAAGTAAAACCCAGTAAAACCTAGAAAGACATAAAAATATTAAAAAAAGAAACTAAGATGAAAATTAATAAGGCTAGAAAACATGCTTATGATAACTCATACGACTAAATTAGAAAACTTTATTTATAAACTAGCAAGATTTAGAAAGAGGAAAACGAAAGACGTAGATCAGGTCAGATATATTAAAAGTGAAGCATCAAGAGATTTAGTAAAGATGAAAAAAAGGTGGAGAGAATATTTTATGAAATTATTAAATAAAGAGGTTACACAGAGATCTAGAATCTGCATAGATGACAACATAAATAGAGCTAGAGAACAAGCCTATACTCATAGGGTTCAAGTTGGAGAATTTAAAGATGCTCTATTCAAAATGAAAATCGGAAAAGCCTTGGGCTCAGATAACATCCCGATAGAGGCATGGAAATGCACAGAGATATCGGCTTTATTAGTTGACTAAACTATTTAATGAAATTTTACGGATTATGAGATGCACAAGAGTGAGAAAATTACCATGTGCTTAAACTTATGAGTCACACTATGAAATTGTGGTAAAAAATTGATTGATTACATATTAAGATTAATAACAAAGTGACAAACAACCAATTTAGATTTATGAATGGAAGGTCCACTACAGAAGCTATATTTTACTAACTAAATTGGGCACCATAGGCCTAGCTTGACCACTAGGCCCACCTAATGGCACATCCCTTCATCAACCTCTGATCCTAATATTCTTATTCACCCTCTCAATGTTGCCCTTCAATATTGTCAACTCTGGTCATTAATGTGCTAATTAGGCCCTTTTTTGTTTTGGTAGTAACTCATCTCACATTATCAATGCAGCCAAATAGATTTCTTTGCCACATTTCAGCTTCCCTCTCAATGGATTGACTGCATAGATGACCCAAAATATTAAAATTAAAGTGGGGTTGCACAGTTTTGTCGCCCATGTTTGGGTTCACACAGATCATCAACCCGTGGTTAGTTGCAACACGAGCAACCATATATGCTCAGATATATAGCCTCTAAATGCAACGTTATCATGCTCAACCACTAAACCGAGACTCCTTTCCCATTTCTCTCTTCCACCCTTGAACTCACACCCTCTACTCTGGATTCCCTACCTAAAATGTTACACAAAACTTCCCAAATTCAAAATTCACACAGCCATTAGTATTTTAAAACATGTTATTCTCTTTAGCATTAATGCTGGCAATTGTAACTGCTGCAACACATCTCATATCCTACCATCTCTTCAAGTACCCCACAAACTCACCCAATGGATCCAAAGAATGATAGACCAAAAATGCCAAGTTATTTCACATGCAATCACCCAACTCCCAGACTGGTTAAGTTATGGGAGATATTATAATCAATTCCAAGCATTTCCAAATCTGAACCTCTCTGCGGCACTGAAGCCTAAAAGAACTCTTGCTAGTGAGATTTGAAAATATCATTTTGCATGAATCAAAAGATACTGATTGTTTGTCAGATATATTATATAGCCCCATTTTTTCAGACATTCACAAGAACATTGATATTTCTTTTCCATTTTTTTCCCATAGTAACGATATATTTCCAGCTCTAATTGCCACCAATCACTGCTAATCACCATTAATCATCAAGTGAACTCTGACAAATGGCCAACAATCTTATGCACACCAAACTGATATTCTACATCTGCAATTACTCCATTTGATTGAAGATTTTCAACTCTCGTTGTTCGAACGAAATGCTGTTCAGCATGGTCTTTAAAGTCATTCCATATCATACGTTATATAAAAGTCAAAAACTCCTTCCTTATGCTAGAATACAGATATATGAAGGAAACTTCACCTTGCATTATCTCTTCCTTATGCGGTCACTGCTCTCTGAACCAAATAACTTTGTAACCTCAGGGTTATGTTTTGTCAGAATCTCCTGGATACAACCCAACATCCAATTTATTTATCTTTCTTCAAAAATACATTGGGTACTGTGACCTCTATTATTTTCATAAAAGGCACCTTTTTCCTACTTGAGATACTTGATCACACAAGCTATTTCTTAAGGTTGAAAAGCCAATTTAATCATGATTAACTACAATGGCTGAAACGTACCAGTAAAATATGTTTTATAACACAGAATGACATGAAAAATTGCAAATTTAAAGCAGAATGTTCTGGTATGATACTAATATACTTGGTACACAAGGAAATATTACTCATATATAATGATAATACGACAAACCTATTCACCATGTTAACATAAAATGACTGTCCCTTTAAGCTGGACTTCATTTCCAATAAATTTTACGGGATTTTCATTTATCATAAAACTTGAGAAGCATCCCAAAAACAGCAGCTCAGCACAACCATGCTCACAAATACATAAACATGCGCATGTAGAATGGATTAAAGCATCCTCTCAACTCAATAGCTACACCAGGAGATGGTTTATATTTTCAAGAATTCGCATGTTTCAAAATATGAGAAAAAAAACGTAGATTGTACAAGTCAAACTGAATAGTATTAGAAAAATAAAATAAAATTCTTTACCCGAACTATTTGTGTGACATCCTGGCTGTCTGAGTGGGCGGCTGTGATGTGGGCGGGGTGAGAGACCTGGGCGAGCTACCACAGTGGCGAGCTACCAGGCAAGGATGTGCATATATGGTTGGGATCCCACAACGCTCGGGGATGCTATAAGTAGTCTTGAGACTCCCAACTAAGCAAGAGGCCTTTTAAGGAGCAACACGGGACTAAATCCCCTGGGAACCCTGAAGTTAAGCGTGCTCGAGTGGGAGTACTGCTAGGATGGGTGACCCCTGGGGAGTTTTCTCGTGTTATCCTTAAGAACAAATCCGTGAGGGCCCGTGGGCTCAGAGCGGACAATATCTTGCTGGTTATGGGTCTGGGGCGTTACAAATGGTATCAGAGCCTGCCCCGACCGGAAAGTGTGGGGGTTCGGCCCAACGCGAGGACGCGTTGTCCCATGGAGGGGAGTATGTGACATACTGGCTGTCTGAGTGGGCGGCTGTGATGTGGGCGGGGTGAGAGACTTGGGCGAGCTACCACAGTGGCGAGCTACCAGGCAAGGATGTGCATATATGGTTGGGATCCCACAACGCTCGGGGATGCTATAAGTAGTCTTGAGACTCCCAACTAAGCAAGAGGCCTTTTAAGGAGCAACACGGGACTAAATCCCCTGGGAACCCTGAAGTTAAGCGTGCTCGAGTGGGAACACTACTAGGATGGGTGACCCCTGGGAAGTTTTCTCGTGTTATCCTTAAGAACAAATCCGTGAGGGCCCGTGGGCCCAGAGCGGACAATATCTTGCTGGTTATGGGTCGTGGGTGTTATCCTGTTGGTGTAGGTGTTATGGTGGTGGAGCACTACACAGGATCAAAAAGGAAATCAAGAGTTTTGTAACATAAAACTGTTTTGTCTATCCGAAAACGTTTAGTAATAGTCGACTGTTCACTGTTGGGAGAAAACAGAAACGGCAAGGGTTAGATCTGAGGAGGGTTAACCCATTCATTGAAACTAAGTTTTGATCTAGAGGATTGGGAGTGAAGAGAGATTCTTGTTCGTCAGAAGAGTTGTGTTCAGTTGGAGCACAAGTCGTTCAAAGTCCAGCTTTTAATCGGGTAAGTCTAATCCATGTTCGAAATAGGTTATTTTGGTTCATTTATATATGTTTGTTAGTAGAAATAAGAAGGAGGAATTAGGATCTAAGATTTAGAAATTTTCTGCAGAAATTTCTGTTCATCGGTGGTTCATTAGATGTTGAAAAATTCTGATAAGCAGTGTTCTCTGTGGAGTTGGTTTTCAGCAAACCTAAGGCAAGTTAGCACCTTTGATAATAGCATGTTTTCTGTGTTTTAAGATCTTATAAAGAAGGAAATGTGTTTAAGGTCATTTTTAGTTTTTGTTAACATTTTGGGTGAATACTGTCTGATGGTTGTATAATTTGGTTATGTAATCTCAAAGGAGGCTTATTGAGTTATGAAGGATCTATGTGTTGTATTAGAAGATTTCTTGAGGTATGTGTGTGATTCGGAATGAGGGATTACATTTTATAGCAAGTTTGAGAAGTCCTCGAGTTGGAAAGTACCTGGTGCCAACCTAATGGACCTGGTGCCAACCTCAAAGAGGTTAGCACCAGACCCAAAATAGCACTGCCGCCTAGTGCTTGGACCTGGTGCCAACCTAATGGACCTGGTGCCAACCTCACCAGACTCAATTTGAACTAACGCTAAGGGGTTATACACCTGGCGCTAACCTCACCAGGTTAGTGCGAAATGGTGCAGATTAGCGCCATGTTTAATTGTGAAGAAATATTTCGGCTATTATGACATATGTGAGTAACCTTGGTTCCAGCTTCTTAAACCTATTCAAATGAGTTTATAAAATATCAAATTAACATCTGGAGTTGTAGATTCAAGTGAAGATTAATTACTAATATGGATTAGAGACTTATTGGGAGAAAAATTCATGATACTAAATACCTATGAAATTGTCTACAACAAATATTTGTAACTCTTTAAAAACTTATTTTTATGTCAAACTATTTAGTTACTATACCTGAGTTATGTAATGATAAATAAGGGAATCCAGAACTGTCAGAAGTCTATTAAAAATTAGTTTGGACAATAAAATCTATGGAATACTTTATATAAAGATATTTAGAGAAAGATAACAAATCTGAACTCTGTTGTGTAAAAGATTAGCTAATGTGAGAATGATAATGCAGATTTTAACTTGTGTTTTGATGGGATTACCAATACTAATAGTAACCGGTAGAAAACAGTATTGTCAACAAGGTTAGAGCATAAGTGGTTTTGACATTAAATAGTAAAGGTAATAGCAGAAATTGAATTTTTATCTGAGAGGATTGACCATTTGGGAATTATGGAACTGAGCTAACCATTCACTGATTTTTGCTGAACTCTTATTATGATCTGAACTATAATTGGTCATGGATTTCTTGTATGTTCATGGGTTACCATCTTGATAAAATGTAAGTGTTTTCATTGTATATAATTTCTGCTGTTGGATGGCTTTATTTTTTAATTGAAACTGAGATTGGTAGTTTTCACTATAAATTGGCTTCTCTTATATAAAGCATGGTTTTATGATAAATTTACACAGTAAATGATAACTACTTGCCGGAGTACTAGGGCGAGACTTAGTGTGGATCCACAGTCGAGTTGTAGTGAATTTTGTATATTTTGTTTGGATTTAAGTATAGGGTTCCTTCATGCGTTTCCTCCATGATGGAGAGGCCTTCCATGAGGGAAGTGCTGCAGCAACTCCGTTTCCACCATGAGGGTGAGGTCACACGGGTATTTCCGCCATGAGGGCGATCAATTGGTTGTTTGAGCTGCTGCAGTATTTCGACTGGATTGTTTGGAACACTAGTGCTTAGCCACACAAAATAGACAGACTTCACGAGTCCCAATACATAAGATTTTCCGAATGTGATTGACGATGTATTTCCGAGATTAGACGGATTACTGTGGTTAATCGTCGTGTATTTTTAATCGTACATGTTTTAGTACTGTTACAACTATATTTTAGGCATACATTGCTACTTGCTGAGATAGTCGTATCTCACTGTTTTGTTTTGTTTTCAGATCTCAAAGAGGACGATTCAGGCGGGTATATGCTTGGTTTAGGTAAGTTAGGGAAAATTTTAGTTGACTCTGATTATGTTGTTGCCATTTCATGTTTTCCTTACTCTGATATAGCGATCCTGTGTGAAAAGCTAACTCCTTGGAAACGAGTTACGGTTTATTTCACGTAACCCGGTTCCGGGGCGTTACAATTTGAGCTCCCAAACACAAACCTTGTTCCTCCTTTCAAAAAGGACTCAAGAAAAAACAGGAAACCATCTTTTCCTGCATTTCCTACAAGGCATTTCAAACACTAAAAATATTTACTAGAAAAGTAACTGAACCCCAAAGCAAATCACCACCCTAATAGATCTGCTCAGATGGTAACAACATGATTTAATCCATAAATATTGATCAACAACATATAAGAACCTCTATACACGAAAAGTAAACATAAACATCAAAGACATGCATGAATTGAACAGATCTTCATCGATATAGTACATCTAATGATTCCAGAAAATTCACAATCAAACCGCCATCTCCACTAACACAAATTAGACAAGTACAAGACCATCAATATATTAAACATGGAATATTATACTAATAAAAAAAATAGTCAGCGGGGCAAAAGCAAAACAAACACAACTCAAAATATCAGCACCAGTGTCAATTAAATTTAGATCAGTAACCCTACAAGTTAAAAATTCAAAAGAGAGCTCATATAAATTTGAATCAAAATTGATCCAGACCCTAGAAATGAATGATGATAAACTAGATAGTGAACAAAACAAAAAACAAACATAAAATGCAATGAAAATACAAAGCACCAAAAAAATGTATGCGAATGTAGAGGGAGAATGGAAGATGAGAAAATCAGCAAATACCCTTTGCCAATCGGTTTCAGAGAGAAAAAACACGTCCAAGAAGCTGGAGAATGGAAAAGGCAGGGGATCTTCAGATGACAGAGATTATGGGAGAAGACAATGGGAATAAGATCAGAAAGAAGAGAAGGGATTCCGTTCTGTTCTTTTAGGATTAAAAAAAAAAAAGAAAGGGAAAATTATGGGGAAGGATACCTTTTAATGAATATTTATAGAAACAGGTGTTAAAAAGTCTTGTTTGCAATAAGAGGAAACTTCTTGAAAATATTTGAGATGAAGGCTGTTACGGATGGGTATAAGCTGGAGGTTGTTATGCAGATTTTAAATTTGAAGGAAACCAGCAAACAAATGGATCTTTCTTGATAGGCATGATCTCAATGTTATTTCAAATTTGATTATGTTTGCTATTATTTTCCTAAGATTCTGGCTGTGGCTAAAACTGTCTATTGTAGACCTCTATTTATAGAGGCTGAAATATGAATAAAGATGAACAAAAATTTGCTAGCAAACTTTTATTTGTTAAAGAGGTTCAGGTTGTCTCCAACTAACCTACCAAATACTATTTAGATCCTCAAAATAGGTAAATAACGCAGGAAAGATCCTTAATCCTTCCCAATTGATCGTCCTGTTACATGTTCCACTTCTAAGAACCATAACAAAGGCAATGAACACTGTAACTGAAATTAGAATTCCAAGATTCTCCTGCTATAGCAGAGATCATAATTATTGGAACCTACAACGTAGTTTAAAAGTATGACTATGTATTGAAAGCACAAGTAATTAGTGGTTGTAAAAATAAGCAATCCAAACGAAAAGGAACACCAAAATTAAAAGAAGGTGCAATATCCAAAGATACTGAATTGGTACAGTAAACAAAGTAGAGAATATTGGGCTAACACTAAGAATGATTTAGAAGCAAAGTACAAAATTTGTTAGCATTATATGGCACAAAGTAACTAAAAGAGTTATAATCATATATACACATGGATTTTAAAAAAATATCTCTACGTGCATTATGAAGGAGGTGAGTTTGCTATCACTAGTTCCAAAAGGAACCCAACCTAATTAGGAATTGTGTGAACATTGAAGAGAAGAAAGAAAAGAAAACAGTTTCCTTCATATGATTCTGATTTATATTGGACTTAACTAAGACATTAATTTGCTGGTTATCTAAAGCGCATGACATGATAAGAGACACAAACGTGGTTACGTCTTGTTAAATAACTGTTTCACGTAAAAGCTTAAGTTATAGGTGAAGGTTCAACTACGTATATAAGAGGGCCCAAATATAATGTTTCAACACTTCCTCGCATGTGCGATTTCGTACGGGAACATATATGGGGAGGACAAACACAGGGTATGAACATCCTGTATATATACAAAAAAATGCAAAGGCAAACTTGCCCCCGGGAGGTGAACACAAGACCTAACATTCTGATACCATATTAAACAACCGTTGTACCTAAAAGCTTAAGCTAATAGTTGAAAGCGCAACTACATATATAAAAAAGGCCCAAATATAATATTTCAACACATCCCATAAATCAAGAAATTATGCAATTCAGCAACTTGGTGAGGGGAACTTGATAGGACTGAGCCCATTGAAAAAGATTTATTCAAATTGTTTCATAAATCTAAGAAATATTCTTTTAGGCATTTCAACAAACAGTAGATAGACATAAGCTTCCAATCAACTTTCAAGAAAGCAGTTTGGCCAAACCAAGCACTGGCCGATTGCCAGAATTACCATACACACACACAAATACAGATGAAATAATGATATAAAACTAATTACATAATCTGATTAATAATGACATAGGTTCAAGATCCAAACGTGGGGCAGAATTGCATACAATAAGATGAAAGAATGATGAGAAATTGAACCTACCGGTTAGTGCACGATAGGAATTTCCGGAAATATGGGTTTGCTTTGTCGTAATCAGTGGATCACTTGAGGATGATCAATGGAAGCCACATTTGACTCAATGGCTGGAAACACAAAAGGGTAAAGGAAGTAAGGAAGACAAGGGTTTTTATCACCCTTGTCCGATTCGTGTGGTCGCTAACTGGCTGGAGGTTATGAATGCTTCAACAAAATCGAAGAAACCCAGAAAAGTCCCAAACAAATCATTTAGGTGGCGTTTGGGATTGCTAGTGCTTATGGATAAGCACTTAAAAAGTAAGTTGGCTTATTTAAGTACTTATCCGTTGTTGTAAAGAAGTGCTGATTTGAAAAAATTGGTGTTTGGTTAACGCATATATTTAAGCACTTAATAAGATAGTAAGTGCTTTTTAGTTAAAGAAAGTGTTTGGTAAACATATATATAATTAAAACACTTAATTTTTTATTTTATACAAAGTAACCATATCAAAGCCTTGTATTTTATTTGGATCCCTATAAAAAACAAAAACAAAAAATGGAAAAATATGATAAAAATAAGTTTTGATAAGGAATTAAAAAAAAAGAATAAATGCATCTTACAAAATAAATCCATCTATCAAGAAAATATAGAAAGTAATCCATAACAAAGGAAAATACCATCTATGAAATAAAACCTCACATATGTAACAAATTAAAAAAATATCTAATTAACTAAAATTAATATGACCACTATCGTGAGCTTTATAGCATTTGTAATCTTATCTCTAATACATCCCATCTCCCTAAGCAGCTGCTGCTAGATGATGCCATTAGGATCTAGTTCATCATCAAAGAATCTTTCTTCATCTTCAAATATGCACTCTTCATCTTCATATTGTCTAAAGTACTCATCATATAATGCAACTTGTCAAATAAAATTATGTATAGCCATTGTTGTCACAACGATATATCTTTGTGTTGAAAATGGATATGGAGCCATCAATTTTAAAATTGGGAACCAAGCCTTCAATGCACCAAAACATTTTTCTATCACATTTCGTAACAATGAATGGGCATAATTCTTTAGCCCCCTAACTCGACTACCATGTCAAAAGTCTTGAAGATGATAGTGAACTCCTCGATATGGTGCAAGAAAACCATGCATATTAGGATACCCAGCATCAACAGTATAATATTAATCTGAAATTTTGAAAAAAAAAATTAACTATGTAAGACCCGGATTTTTGGATTAGCCTAAAATAAGGAATTTGCTAATATTATTAAAAATTAATAACGAGCCAATAATTCAAGTAGTTGTCACAAGGGTAATTTGGAAAGTTCAGCAATTTGGAGATTAAGTAAATTTGGGGTAAGAGGTGGTAATTATATCATATCGTAATAATTTAGTAAGTTATTAAGGTAAATTCTATTAGATTAAATTAAGTGTGGTTATGTATAAATTTTATAGTAAATAAATACTAATTAGAAACTTTATTTAAAATGAATAAAGTAGTGTTGATCTTTTGTTTGGGTGGCTAACCATTTAATCGAGGGTGGTTAGGCTGTAGGTGTAAGGAGTGGTGATGGAGTTACACACCGGTGGATCATGAGGGAGTTAAAAGAGTTTTGGTTGAATGCAAGGCTGTTGGTGTAGGCAATATAGTGGAGGGCACTACACTTGATCAAAAAAATAGAATACAAGCAGTTTTTTTAAACGTAAGGATTTGCTGATCGTAACAATAGTTTTCTCCTCGGGCGTTACCATTAGTTACAACGTTGGAGAAGGCAAAACGGATGCAAAGTAGATCTGAGCATTGAGGTGAGTGGAGAGGGTTGTTTGGAAAGGAAGAAGGCAACCTTGGTTTGTAGAGATGAGGTCGTTCATTTCTGTTGGAGCAGGAAAATTCTGGACGTGAAGAATATTGCTGTTTGAGGAGGTCGTCCAACACTGTTTGAAAATTCGATCTGGACGTGAAGACCATCCAAACAAGTTGCTGTTTTGTGGAAGTTGGAAACAAGAGGCAAGAGCATGGGAGATTCTGCAGAAACATTTACTTGCATTGAACTCCAGCAAACAAGAGCATTGAAGAAACATCCAAACGAGTTGCTGCAGAAAACAAGTACTTGCATGTGTTCAGATTCAGTTGTTTGGAGGCAAGTAGCACCTTCCAAAACCTTGCATTGTGTTGTTAAATTTCGGATTTTCCAGATTTGATGAAACCAGAGAATTTCCAGAAATCTGTTCATAGAATAATGTTGATCTGAGTTCATCTTTTGTCTAACTAGATAAATTTTCGAATGGGTATATTGAGTTGTTAGTTTGTTTTTTTTTCATCATATGATAATGGTTTGGTTGAATATTGTGGTTCAGTTCTTAAGAGAATAAGTTTACCAGCAGTGTTAAGTTAACACCAACTAGATCTAGAAGGGAGCAGTGTTAAGTTAACTGCTGGTAAAAATATTGTGGTTCTGTCCCTGAGCTAGTATCAGAGAGCAGTGTTAAGTTAACACCAATGCAGAAGTTTTTTTTGAGAAAATTTACGACTGTTTGGTTGGAGTGAAGCCTTGTCCAACTTGGTAAATTTTATTCTAATGAACCTACAGAAGTGGGCGGCTGATGTTGGGAACTTGGTAATTTTATTCTAATGAACCTACAGAAGTGGGCGGCTGATGTTGGGAAGTAAAAATATAAGGTTTCTATTCTTTAAACTTTGACTAAATATGGGAGTAAACTGAGTTTAGTATTAGCAAGTAGCATCTGCAATAATTTCATGTGGTTTTATGAATATATAGAACTGTAGAATTGGATTAAACAAAATACCATATTCAGGTTCTGTTTTTGGCGTTTGATATTTTTGTTTTAATAAGGCTGTTTAGAATACTTTTACAGTAGTTAAAGATGGTCAATTAGATGATAATTTATTATACAAGTTAGCACTTTCTTTTAGCATGAGTTCGTATGGGTTTTGGTTGCCTAAAAGGTGAAAGGTTTGTTAAACGAAAATTCTGTTTTTTTTCTGTGCATATCTGGACGTATGATCTCTGAGTTCAGTTGATATTTGATTGGATTAAATTCGAAGTATTGTAGATGTGTTAGTTAGAGGATGTTTATGATGTTAAGCATGTATCGGATGAAGAGATTTGGTTCAGAACTGAAGAGTGTGGAATTTCTGCAACTAAATCTTAAAATACGCTTGAGTGCCAGGATTGCTAACCTCTCTAAGGTTAGGGGTCATACACAATAAAAGAAAAACAAAATGGATGCCCAAGAGAGCCTAGGCGTCCAAGGCCAGCAATCTCTATAAAATATGTAAATTGTGTCTAATTGATATAGAGTGTATAAATTAAGCCATATGTTATCTTTTCGAATGAGCAAATGCTGATTCAATTAATCTGTAGTTTTGTTAGAATTCTTATGGAGGATAAATCAGAAGCATGATGTAAAGGATTTTGTGTGATAAAAATTTATTGGTATAAGATAAATTTCTGTCATTTGAGGTTGGGTTCTTTTGAGCATATCGTAGGTGTTAATCTATTATAATACACCACCAGAATTATTCAAGTATCAATTAAGATCCAAGAGTTGCAGCAACCTATAGAAATTAGTGATGACAATAAAAATTAGATATAATTGGTATTAGAACCAATTAGTTGGGAGTTGGCAAAATCCAAATAATTGAACTTTGAAGGATGGTTCTTTGAAAAACTATTGAACTATTTTTAATTCTCATTGATATTGCTGATCTATATTATAACCTGAAAATGTTTTTGCTTATGGATTTTTCCAGTGTTTATTTGTTCCTGTTTCGATGAAATTGTAAGTAAAATTCATGGGAAGTGCCAATTGCTGTAAATTTTTACTATGAGATGGCGTTAGTAACTATTTGACACCGAATATGATATTTTTAATTATAAATTGGCTTCTTCTATTATAAGCATGTTTTATGATAAATTTACATAGTAAATGACAACCTTGACAAAGTATTAGGGCGAGACTTAATGTGGATCCACAGTCGAGTTGTAATTGAATTTTGTAGATTTTGTCTGGATTTAAGTCTGGAGTTCCTAAGTGCGTTTCCTCCATGACGGAGAGGCCTTCCATGAGGGAAGCGCTGCAGCAACTCCGTTTCCACCATGATGGTGAGGTCACTTGAGTAATTCCGCCATGAGGGCGACGATATTGGATGTTTGAGCTGTTGCAGTGTTAGACTGGATTGTCTGGAACTCTAGTGCTTAGCCACACAAAATAGACAAACTTCACGAGTCCCATCTTATTATGTGATTTGATATTGTTTTGCCGGATTAGTCGGATTAATCGATTTATTTGTAGTTAGTCGTTGAATATATTTTAATCGTGCATGTTTTAGAAATTAAATTAAATATGTTTGAGCATGCATTGCTACTTGCTGAGATAGTCGTATCTCATTCTTTTTGTTTTGTTTTGTTTTTAGATCTCAGAGAGGACGATACAGGCGGGTTTATGATTGGTTTAGGTGAGTTGGGGAAACTTTTAGTTGACTCTGATTTTGTGATTGCCATTTCATGTTTTCCTTACTCTGATATAGCGATCCTGTGTATAAAAGTAACCCTTGGGGAACGAGTTACGGTTTTTACTACGTAACCCGGTTCCGGGGCGTTACAAACTATTATGATAAAATATCTATCTAAGTTCATAAACAAAAAAATTTAATTAATTTATTTTACTAACTAGGTGGGGCATGAAGAAAATTCAATTCTGGCTTACGAATAGCTCCTAACAGGATACATGACTCATTAGCCATCCCTTCCCAACCGGCATAAACATAAGTGAATCGCATGTCAAAAGAGCATGTTGCCATGACATCTTGTGTGCAATTACCTTTCCGACCACGATATGGTACTTGTTGCTCCAACAGTATAATAGTGCTAATATGTGTTCCATCTAGTGCACCAATACAATCCTTCAAATTAAATATATATATATATATATATATATATATATATATATTTTATTAACAAAGGGTATAGACAAAGATTTCCTAAAAATAATAATAAACTTTTATTCATAAAGTTCTTCAATGAAAAGATTAACTTTAGATTTTTTATTGAGTCAAAAGTAATATCTGCTAACTTACGATATATACTCTAAAAGGATTGGCAGAGACAACAGATTCGTTAAAATTCTTAAAGAAATGCTTAAAATAAGAGAGAAAATTTGGAAATCTAATAATGGAATTGATGTGCAGTTCAGCTCAGCAAGCCAGTGAAAGTAACACCATCATTAGTTTGCAAGTAACAACCCAAAAAAAAAAAGTTATTGCTGTTAAATAGTTTTAAAAAAGAGGATTCATGTGATTTTGTGGTTGTCAATGAAGTCCCCCTTTGCGTATGCTGTCATTCTTCTTAAATCTTTGTAAAAGAAATTACATACAAAAGAAAAAACCAGTGGGCAGGAGTATGGCCAAAGGGGAAAGATTACCCAATTAAAAGCATAGAAAGAATCATTGACTAGTAATATGGTGGGAGACCATGAACAGCTTGCTGAAATCTTTTGGATTTGTTTTTATCTGAAGGCAAGGAGAAAAGCTCCTTGGGATGCAAACTGTCCATGCTACCTTTTAATTATAAGGTTATTCAGCATCTAAGTCATATCATAGAACAAGTTGTAATTGTGTTTTTTTATGATAAGAAGGCATATCATAGACCAATTTTGAATTTTCTAAAGTGCTAATGCAATCAAGCAACCATTATTGTTAGTTAAGTTATTTCTGCCCAACCCCTTTAGTATGTGGCCTGTATTCAGAAGATAGGCAGAAGCCCTTAACTTTTTACGATAAAAAAGGGAGGGAGAAAGTGATTCGCAATATTGACTGAAATAAAATCTAATGCACCAAGGAATCAACTGGCTTAAATATTAAGAGCCTGATGGTTTTTAATGAAGCCTTCATGCTTAAATGGGCTTGGAATTTATTTAAGGATTCATGTGGGATATGTGGAATTCAAATGTAAGCAAGGATCTATTATCAAATTCATTTTCTAATTGTCTTTAAAAAGCCCACCACTACATTTGGTGGAAGCAGGTTCTTAACATTAGAAGCCATCCTAAGCTATTGTCAGTTGCCAATGGCCACCACCTGATATCCGGTTTACATGACTGTGGACTTAATGGATAAGCAAGTTAAAACCTGGAACAGGGGACCGAATAAAGCAGAGAAATAAATTTTTGATGCAATTTTCTAATAGAAACCCAAAATCCAATGAGAATTGGAGAAATAATCGTTAAGTTGCAAAAATAACTAAACAAGAGGAAAAAAAATCACAGAACAGATACAATTTTCAGTCAATAAAATAAAAACCAGTTCTGTCACAATCTGACCTACAAGAGCTCGGATGACTTTTTTAAGTTAAAATTAAATAAAATTACCTGAGATTTGAACTCAAAGGGCTCAGATGAATATGTATGCAGAGAAGGAAACGAGATTCGAACTCCAGCGAGAGAATGAGGCTTCTATTCTGTTGGATTTTGCTGCACCAAATGTATTATAAGTTTATAACAATAAAGAGGATCTAAGACCAAAAAAGAACAAGAGAGAAAAAAATTCGGGAAAACAAAGAGAAATAATAGAGAAAATCCGGAAATTTAAAACCCTAAACAACAAATCTAAGAACGATGCAACATGAGAGAGATAGAGCTGTTGGACAGAGAATGTACTTGAGACATTGCATGAATGTGATAGAGAAGAAGAGGCGCTACAGCTAAAGAGAGAAGATACTTTACACAGAGAAGGCAAGAAGACCGGAAAGAGCATGATGATCTCAGGCCAGTTTGATTGACAACCGGGATTTCTCCAGTGAGTTGATTGTCTTGTAAGTAGAGAAAATAGTCTCCGGAATTTGAGAAGCAACGCCAGGATGTGACCGGATGTGTTGTTTCCGGAGAGGTAGATAACTTTTTATTGGTGAAGAAGCGAGATTGAGCTAGGGGAGTCGCCGGAGAAATGGTTGTCATTGAGGAAGAGCAACAGTTGTTGAGGAAGAGCGATTTGAGACTGGCTAGGCTGGAGAGACGCGAGGTTTGTCCAGAAATCGAGTTTGATCAAGAAAGAGAGCTTATTGAAGAAGAGGAAGAATAAGCTCTTGGAAGGGGCTTCTCCTTACGGGTCCCCTTCCTCTACTACTTACGGGTAATCACTTACCCGTCTAACATAACCTTAGGTGGTGTTTGGGATTGCTAGTGCTTATGGATAAGTACTTATAGGATAAGTTGACTTATTTAAGTACTTATCCATAATTGTAAAAAAGTGCTCATTTGAAAACATTGGTGTTTGGTAAACACATATATTTAAGCACTTAATAAGATAGTAAGTGCTTTTTAATTAAGGAAAGTGTTTGGTAAACACATGTATTAAAGCACTCACTTTTTTATTTTATCCAAATTAACTATATCAAAGCAAAAACAAGTTTTGATAATGAATAAAAAAAAAGTTTTGATCAGGAATAAAAATAAAAATAAAAAAAGAATAAGCCCCTTATATTCCTTCTTCGAGAATAAATCCATTGCAAATAAATACAACTCACTTCCTGGTCCTACTTCATCCATCTCATCAAGGCTTGCAATACAGTTAGCTATGGTGTATTGCTTTTCAGCTTATGCAGACTTACACGATGTAGCAGTTCTCAATTCAAACACTTTGTGATGTTTAGTTGTCCATTGAGCTTTTACTCAGCCATGTAAGGAGGCAGTTACTTTTTCTCGATTTTTCATTTATCTCCTATTTCATTCAAGTCAAGAAATTAATGTCACAAGTTAACTAAAATCAAAACTAATAAAAAGGAAGTCTATTAAGTGATTGTACTTTAAATGAATTCAATGTGGGTGAAAGTTGTTTGCCATGTGTCATACATAATGACTCAAAAAGGATTCAAATATGGACATCCATATTATATTGGCAGCTAACAACAAAACATGCAATAGCAGCCGTCCCAATGACTTTCTACGTAAAACCCACTAAAGGGTTCCTGTAACACCACAAAGGAACAAACACATCTACCTCAAACCTAACAACACTGCACATTATCTACATCCATCTACCATTATATTGGCAGCTATAACTCACTTCTCTTGTTCTTTTGATAAAACAAAGTTGATAGTCTAAATCACTCCATCAGATCTAATCATTTCTATTCATATATAAAGGGGTTTCACTTGGTGATTCCAGTAAGCATATAAGATCACTCAAGCCATGTTCTAAATTGTAAACCATGTCTTAAGTTGCTGATATGGCACTATCTTTTCTCTTAATACAATCCCACTACATAACCCCAAAAAAAAAAAAGAAAAAAAAAGATGGCATTGCATCACAGCAGAATCATAGCTAACTGGTAAACAAATCCCAAATAATACAAATAAAACTTAGCTCTAAAGATCTAATTGCTAAATGAGTAGTTTGTTGGATATAGGAAGTCAAAATGAGTAGTTTGTTGGATATAGGAAGTCAAAAACAGAGAACTAGAAAAAAAAAAAAAACAAAAACCAATGGTGTACGAGCTAGCCAGCAAATGAGGCTTTTGAAGAGGATGGCCTGTTGTTGAATCATTACCCAAATTTTTAAATATGTGCCATGACAAAGAAAACACCAAATCTACATACATGCTAAGTCCAAAAAAAGGGAAAACTGGGAAAGAAATTTGAAAAATAAATTATAAACTTTAGGAGAGATAGATGAGGAGGCTCAAGTAGACCAGTTTTAGATTTATCTTTCTTCCCTATATTTAATCAAATTATTTCAAATCACATAAGAAAGTTGTTAAAGAAGGTACATTCTGGAAACAGAGACAATGAGAAATACAACTAAATATGCTCTCCATTGTCATGTTTCCATGCTCAACTGTTACATAGGGTTGTAAATCTCCCAACACGCCAATCAGTTTAGGAACAATACCCTTCCAAACTAGTCACGGGTTGTCCAGCACAATAAACACCCATTGAAAAAAAAGATTAAAACAATATAAAGTTAATTGTAAGAAGAAAATTTCACTATTTTTAATGAAATATCGGTACGTTTACAAATTAAAGGGTTAGACTGTTTGAAAGAATTTATTTTCTTTATATCTGTTTTTCGTCTCATTTCTTTTACTTTCTACATTTCTGAACCCAATTTCAGGGGTTGCTGTACTTTCATCATTCTTACTGATATCTAATGAATATCCATTACTCATTAAAAAATTTTTTTGCCCCATTTATCACAACATACCGAGGAAATCCTAGAAAAGAACCAATGCGACTATTGCCCTGTTTTACAACCGAAAATTGGATTCGAGTCCTCTAATATGATGCAAGGAATGGGGTTCAATTCATCCCTTGATTGCAGGGATGGAATAGTCAACAGCCACATAGCGATGCGGCTGAGACGATGAGAAAATAATCAACGCAAGAAAATAAATAAGACTCAAAAAGTTACAGCTAAATCATCAGAGAAAATGGAAATCACTCTCGGAACTAGTCCTACAAAAACAATTAATACCCCATTGCACGAAAAACAAATTATAGATAGCAAATAAATAAAATAGGAGATTGAAAGGAAAAATTAAGACAATAAATCAAACTACAAAGACCTACAATAAAACCTGAACTCGTAAAACTCAAAATCCAAAACTAATTAACCAAGGGAAAAACATTAGAGAGCAAATAAAATCAGTCGAGAAAGGGGAGAAAACACAGAGTCGGACCTGTTACCCTCACAATAGAAGCAACAATATCAACAAGAAATAATCATCAGTAACTCCATCAATATAACAAGGATCCCAGGAAGCTTTGATTCAGGCCCTTTCTCAGGAACATCTCTCTCATATCCAAGTAGTTTCTGATTACCTTCAGAATCCTTATCACCATTCATTCTGCGGATACTCCATTCGAGCTTCTTCAAGTAAGCCTACTTGAAAGAATCCCTAATCCTCAACGAAGGCCAGCAAAGGCGAAGAACGAATCCCTAATCCTCAATGAAGGCCAACGAAGGCGAAAGAACGAATCCTTAATCCTCAACGAAGGCCAAGGAAGGCGAAAGAGAGAACGAAACGTTTCACAGAGAATGCGAGAGAGCGAGAAGGAGCTTGATCGAGATG
Source organism: Buxus sempervirens (assembly GCA_947561395.2). Classification (NCBI taxonomy): domain Eukaryota; kingdom Viridiplantae; phylum Streptophyta; class Magnoliopsida; order Buxales; family Buxaceae; genus Buxus; species Buxus sempervirens. The sequence continues at coordinate 10,688,090 of OX387185.1, forward strand.
GAGGGCTTATCGTAAAGGTGGAAGGATAAGCTCTTGACAGGAGCTTCTCCTTGCGGGTAACCTTCTTCTACTGCTCGCGGTAATCAGTTACCCATATAATATAACCAAACACATTTTTATTTATTTAATTTAACTTATATATAACTTAAAAAAAAACACTTAAATAACTTATAACTACAGTAAATGTTTAATTAAGGGCTCGTTTGGCATTCATTTTGGAAACTCATTCCAATGCTTGGAATGGGTTCCAAGGCTTAGAATGCATGTTAGGGGTTAAATATGTGTTTGGTAAGCTATACTAGAACTCATTCTAATAGAATGAGAATGAGAAAAATTGTGGTAGAGAGAAACGCCCCTCAACCTGTTTTCAAAATTTAAGAATGAGTTTTGGGTTATTTGCGGTGGCAAACTTGTAAATAACATGAAGTTTTAAACAATAAATAAATTGTAATATTGCAATCGCACCTTTTCTCTTCTAACACAGCTTTCTCTTCAACCGGCCCTTTTCTCTTCAAAGAATAGTTCTCTTCCCCATTGTTTCATTGCTCTAAATGGTGAAAGCTTGGGAAACTACTATTTTGAACGATATTGCATCGTGATTAAAGGTGATTGAAAGGAGGCCATATCTCAGTGCCTCAACTCGACTCCAATCTGCTCCTTCGCACCTCAATGTTGACTCGGATCCTGGAAGAAATGCCATATCTCAATGCCTCAACTCGACTTCAGCTGCTGTCGTCGACCAATCAATTCAAGAGTTCTATCGTCTTGTAAAGGAGGGTAACATGGATGTTTCTCACAGTTTATTAGAACTTCAATCGGCTCTGGAGGGTTGCGATGCTTCTTTTGTCGATGTTTTCATCAAAGGTATTGGTTTTCTTGTTTGGTTTGGATTTCACAACAATTTATCATGGCGATTTGATTCCCCGGAGACTCATCCTTTCATTATGTTGAGAGGAATAGTAAATGACTTGTTTGACTGTGTGAGTAGCCTTTAGGGATTTTAAATTTTGTTGTGATGTGGAAAGTTTGCGTTGTCGCAGGCTCTTTCTTCCCGAGTGGAGGTTCAAACCGAGCTTGTACAACAAGTGCTATTGTTCATGGTGCAATATAACTATATAAGCACACGGGAATAGTGCGAGTTTGCAAATTTTTAACATCTCTTTTCAATTTTTCTGTATTAAAAATACCCTTTTCAATTTCATCTTTATTCTTTTGTGAGGCATTTGGTGTCATCAATGGCCTCGTTGTCTTGCTCATTTCCTTCTGAGGTGTTTTCCATTATCAAATTGTTGACGGGATGCTTGAAAATTTTTTCACACAAGAATGTAGAATTAAGTGAACATGTTTTGTGAAAATTGGATTGGCTTCTTGTCTGATTTTGTTTTCTGTTAATATTTAATAGCTTCTTTACTTGCATTAAGTCATGCCAGTTTGTACGTGAGATTTTTATTCAACCTCCACCCACACGTTTCCTCTTCGTTTCTCAGAATTCAAATATTGTTGCAGGTTCTTTAGGTTGTAACGCCCCGAACCCGGGTCAGTGCAAAATGGGCACCCAACCCGAACCCGGTTCGCTACTGTAACAACCCAAGTCCGGTTCAACAACCAAACCCGATGTGTTACCACGAAGCTGGGGTCAAATACAAACTAAGATTCACAATAAATTTTAAAGTTAGTTAATTACATCAGAGTTCTGGTGGGAAATAAAACAATTCTTCATTCAATTTAATCAAATCAGTTTACAATAAAATTTGTCTAATCAAAATGTGGACAATAATATCAATTACAATTCTACCCATCAAATAAACCCCATCTTCGCGATCTCTCCAAGCAAACCTGAAAAATAGGTGAAAACAGAGTGAGATTTACATCTCAGCAAGTAGTAGGTGCATGCAATTAAAACAGTCTAATGTAAGCAAATAGTCATGAGGTATGCGATTAATCAACGATAAGGCGAGAAATTCAAGTTATCAATGCTGAATCCAAATAAGGCAATAAGACATGTAATCATACGTAAATACCAGCAAAAAGATGTTATTGATAAATAACACCAATGAAAGCGATAAAGCACGTGTCATTGCAGGACTCATGTAAAATCCCAAATTTTTAATGAAATTAAAAATTTATTGGTTTAGTAATTAAGTTATGGTTAATTAGTAATTTTGCGGAGGAAGGAGACCAAGAAGTTAACCAGGGACTTTTGATCAAACCGGATGGGATAATTTCAATTAATAGGTATGAGAAATTGCTGGAAATTTTATTAGTTGGTTAGAGTGGTTTGATGATGTGGCACGCAAGGGATTTTAGCCAAGTAAGGGTGCTGGTGTAGAAAGCATTACTGGAGTGACAAGTATATAACCCAGCTTTAAAAACAAACCTGGCGGCAGCTATAAAAGGAGGTTCATTGTTGATTGGCAGTTTAGTTGGTTGCTCAACCAAATGTTTTAGAGATCCGAGAGAAGAGGAAGAGTAGAATTAGGGTTGAAGAATTTAATTTGGGGTTGCTGTGGTGGTCAGAGAGAGAAGATCTGGTCGTTGATCTTTGCTCAAGTAAATTGTAGAGAAATTTGGCAGCAACATTGGTTTGCCTAGGAGCAATGAAACTCAGCAATTCCAGATCAATTCAGGTAAGAATTGGTTTTGATTAGAATTTAATTTGTTTAATTCTAGCATTAATCGAAGAGATAGTCAGATTTGTAGAGATCTGATTTGGAAGTTAAATTTCTGCAGTGAAGTAGTGCGATCAGATCTTGAAATTTCATTGGTGATTTTCTCTTGATGATTTGAGGTGTTATTAGCTCGAAATTTCTTCTAAGATGTGAGGAGCACCATTTGTTTTCGATTTAGATGAGTAATCCTAATTTTGAATTAGCATTGATTAAATATATTACCGTACCTCTGTTTTACAAAGTTTTGGCGCTTAGATCTGAACAGCAACGAATTCTGATGTAATTAAAATTCTAGAGTATAGTTACTGTTTAACTAAATGTCTATGGACGGGTTGGAGTTGAAGTGATGACGAAAGTACAGATCAGAACATAAATATAATCTGTTTAGTTTTTGGTTGCTGGAATCTCTGTTAGGAAGCTTCATGAGCGGCTAATATTGTGATGAAACAAGTCATGCTTTAAGAAAACCTGAAGTTGTGTAAAAATATTGTATGAAGGATTAAAAATTAGGATGGGAATGGATTGGATGAAAGACATTAGGTTAGGCATGGAGAAGTTGAAGTAACCGCACCCTATGACATCAAACATACATTGGCACTAAGGATTGGCTGGCTGGCGCCAACCCTTCCAGGGGTTAGCGCCAGATGCAATTCTCACGGCTGCGTGCGGCTGTGTTAATAAAAGCTTTAATTGTTCTTCTTATTTGGAAAATGATAGTTTAGATGATAAAATAATTGTTAATGATAATATAATTAGTTGATCAATTGGATGAGTTAGTAATAAGATGGTTTAGTGAAGAAATAGTCTTGGCCTTGAGTGCTGCTGATGTGCAGCTGGGTGGCGCCTACCTTCCCAAAGGTTGGTGCCCAGTACAATATCAGTTTATTTCCAACAATTGATAATTGTCTTCATTTTTAATTTGGGGTTACATTTAAGGAGGTTATTTAGTTGTTATTAAAGGACTTTTTAAAGTATGGAGACAGCTGAAATGGGATTGGATTTGAGGTTTTCACTAATGGAAGTGGAAGCTTGGGTGAGGTAAAGTTTGAGTGTTTTAAAGTAATGAAATTGTGCAATCATAAACTAATGCAAAATCAGTAAGGGGCAGTGTTCACCTTGGTTTAATAAGTGATTTCTTTGGGAAATTTTGGAGTCGTAAGGAGTTGTTGGATTGGTAGTGTAGATGAGGTGCTAAGTCTTATTGCATTAAGTGTATGTCTTATAGGTGATATATGTGTTGAAGTGTTATGGGAGTTCAAAGTAAAATGTGTATGAGTGTTTCTTAAGGTGTTGGTTTATTAGGAAATGCTTGGATAAATAATAGAGGAAATTTTCAGCAAGTAAATCAGTTTAGAATTAGAAATCGTTGGGAAGTTTACTTTGGAATGAGAAAGACTAAAGGAAATACTTGTAAAACTTATTATTTAGAATAAATTGTGTCCGTAATTTTCTGAACCTATGAATATGTTTGAACTTCGATTATTCTCATTGGTTTTCATCTTGGATTAGGCGGGATTGCCATGATTATGTAATTGATACATCGAACTGGTTTTATGCGGATTCTACGGGAAAAGGATTTTAAACTGAACATGGATGATTTGGTTTTCTGGTTTCGAATTGGTTTTCCTCTAGGTACTTGGAGAGGCGGATTGTGATGCCCATGTACTTGGGTTGATGCTATACCTTCGTGTACTCAGGGATGCCCCATGTACTTGGGATGATGCCTCTGTGTACTCAGAGATGCCTCGTGTAATCGGGATGATATGATTGAGATTAAGATGAGTTGTGCTTGCTAGATTTCATGGTTGGTTTTGGTTTTAGAGTTTAGTGGGTATAGCTCGATAGGATCCATGTTAGGAGCTAGTTAGTGGAAGGGATTGTTCTTTGCTAGTTGTAATCCTTTGTTCACGCATGCGTTTCCATTGTGTATTCAGTGAGGCCTGATCGTGTACTCAGTTGGCTGCGGCTATCCCTCATTTTATCGTGTATTCGGACTGTGACTAGATTAGTACATGCCAATCCATCACTGTACTGGGTGGGTTCTCCCGCAATAAGACGATGATCGTGTACTCGGCATATCGCACCTAAGCCGGAAGGTGGCATACTGGACATTGGCATTACTTAGTTAAAGGCAATCTTATTTCATGAGTCCTGCTATGACTTATTAACTGCAGTTTTGATGCTACATATACGTTTTGTTAAATTGGAGTATTCTTGTATCTCATACTGATCGATGGATTACTGTTGGATTACTCGGATTATTCGGAACTGATGTGTTATCGCTACTATTGCATGATTTACAACTGTTCCATATTTTAGAATTGATAAATGGTATTTGAGCATGCATGTGCTACTTACTGGGATATTCGTATCTCATTATGTTTTGTTTTGTTTTCAGTTTCTGGTAAGGACGGCATCAGCGGGTATATGCTTGGTTCATGCGAGTTAGCATTGGTTATGGTATTTTATTGTTGAGCTTGGGTTATAGTGCACTTTGATTATCTAGTTATTATTTTATTCATGTTTTCCTTAACTTTGATATTGCTACCCTGGGTTATATATTAACCTTCGGAGATAAGTTACGGTTTTCTCTACGTAACTTGGATCCGGGGTGTTACAACTCACAAAGATGATAAGTTTTTGAGATGACACTCAACTACAAGCAATACCACCATGCGACTTAAGGGTGAAGCTATTAATAATACTCAAACCCGTGAACATCACCTTAGATAGGAGCCGTAGTCATCGACTTATTGAGCACGAACTTGTAGAGTTGGTATGTACCACCAGCATGCAGCCCTGAAATCAATACATGGAGATGGCCACTTATCCACATGTACAGGGAATCACCAGCGGTGCACCGGGGTGTCCCTCCAGACATAGGACCTTCCAGAATAAACTAATTTGCAAAGGAAGCACGCTCACACATAGGAGTAACTCAACCCAAAAGAAATACCACTTAACTAACTAACCAAAACTATGGATCCATATACAGCTAAGCCCACTGACACAAACCATGATAAAACTACATACGGGAGGACACGCTACTGTAGGAGGCATACACACCTTTACCCGTAAAAGATTACACATCTCTACAACAGAGGATTACCCATCTCTGCCGTAAAAGCTAGTATCAACTCAACCACAAGAGCCGTATCACTCAACCGTAAAAGAAAAGCGAATAACATTGTACCACAATCCAATCCATGCCAAAATATTAAGTCCCAAGAGAAAAACATGATTCAATCCTTCTAAACCCAAAATAAAGCCTTTTTCAGAATAACATATGCAATTTCCCAATTATATTCAAAATAAAACTCATGAATCATAAATTCGATGAAAATCAGAGTTTATACAATTCCAGAAACCAATATTCATATTTAAAGCACAAATAAAAGTAACTCAAGTCTTTCTTAGAGTTTTCCTTATTAATCCCCTTATTATAATCCAAGTTCCCATCTTAATACCTAAGATAGTTTCTATTTCAGTTTTCTTTATTTTTATTTTCCAGCATATCCTACAAACCTAAGATATAGCTTAGAAGATGTTTTTAATCCATAATTACCAGTTGTGTTATTCCTAACATTATCACATACCATTTAGACCTTTTCATGCACCAACCTTTCATTATAACCTCCAATTAATTGGTTAATTTTCCCAATCTAATTTTATAAGTTTTTATACCTTAATTAGGTTTTTATTGTAACGCCCCAGATCCCTGTTGTTCAATAAAGATATAACACGTCTCACGGAGTGTTAGGTATGGGCCCCTGTAACGTCCCGGATCCGTGTTGTTTAATAAAGGTATAACACGTCTCACGGAGTGTTAGGTAAGGATCTAAAATAAGTGTGATCGCTAGATAATCACCTAGACTATGCCATATCAGAGTGCACAATCAAATCTTAACTAAGAAGTCTAAACATAATCTTTAATTAAAATCAAACGATCCAACATCAACTACTTTATTACACTTCCAAAAATTTAATATGTCAAAAGTCCAATCCAAAATAAACCTACTAGTCTATGGAATATAATAATAATCTTCCTCTCTATAAGTCTCAGTCGGATCTACCCCAGTTGTCGCCTCACCATGAGTATCTGAAAACAAAAACAAAAACAACGGAGTGAGATACGAATATCTCAGCGAGTAGCATATGCATGCAGAAATAGTTAACAACAGTTATAAGTATGCACTGATAAATAGCCAGCACGATTAAAGCAACCAAGACGATTTCCAAGTTTAAATCCAAAACCAATAATAGTTTCCAATCAATTCAATAACAATACCGATAACACATCCAATGGTCAATGTCATTACTATTGTTAAATTGGTTAATTAACATGCTAAGGAGACATCCACACCTCCATGTACACAGTTCTGGCCTACTCAGGGTTTCAGAAACTTTGAAATGACGGCCTACTCAGGGTTTCGTCATCCAATGCTGGCCTACTCCCCGGGTTTCGGCATTGACAATCAGGCCTACTCAGGGTTTCTGGTTGCTTTACACTGGTCGTGGCAACACACAAGGCCATGCAATTACACCAACAAACAATACCATCACATTACTAAGCTTAAGCATGGATCTAGGACAAGCTAAACCAAAACAGAAAAACTATCGCATAAACTCAACACTGACATCACATTAAACCAAAACATTTCCATCGTCATGTATAACACAATACAGCTCAACACAGGTCACTCCGGACCATAACAGCGACTCATGATATCTCACTAAATATTCCAACCCAAAGCACATGTCCAACTGATAGAAAAATCCATTTACTCACACCAAGATAAACTTTACAAATACAGTTCAGAACTCTAAATCAAGTAAAAACCAGGTTAAACAATTTCTCAATCAAAAACAAGTGTAGAACATAAAGGAAACTAATTCATTAACCCCTAGTGTTAGGAACAGTAAAATAACCTACCAATAGCCCTTCAAATTTATTTCTGAACTCCTAAGATTTACCAATAATTCGATTTAATAATCTCCGGGTGTTTTGAACAGATAAAAATAATTCTAAGATCCTAATCAAGTCTTTGGCTAAGAGATTGAAACCCCAAAGTATCAAAATTTGGCTTGATTTGGCCAGACACAACTTTTGACAGATTTTAGTGGGTGCGCTGACCTCTGGCGCTTGGCCTGAGGTCGGCCCCAATTCGGTGTATACCTAAACAGGGTCTCGCGCGAACTAAAAATACTTGGTGCAAGGTCGGCGAGAACTCGGCTAAACCAAAAATCTATCTCGCGTTGAGCTCAAACACTTGGCACCAGGTCGGCGCCAACTCGGCGGATCCGACTTTTGAAACGCGACTCTCTGTTAACTCTAGAACTCCATGACTGTCTTGATTTCTAGCATCTGTAACACTTTCCCTGTGTTTCTACCATTGCCAAACGACCTTTACACATGACTCGAAATTAATCTAACCTACTTCATGTCACGACTCTAAAACTCGTCAAAGTCCTCCTTTCGAAAATAACATCTTTCCAAAACATGCAATTTGGCTAATCCAGAATCAAAACCACTGTAACGCCCCGAACCCGGATCAGTCCAAACCGGCACCTGACCCGAACCCGGTTCGCTACTGTAACAACCCGAATTTAGTTCAACAACCAAATCCGAGGTGTTACTGGCCCATATCAATCACAACATCAATAACATACCAGACCGAAGAAAGTAAATCCAATCCATATATAATCCATCAGAGTTGCGGAAACAAGTATGTGCGGAAGTGTAGATTAAAATCATCAAACAAGCATGAAGCTTGACCATCAATCAATAGTATCAAAGTCTGGTAGTATGAATTGGTTACTAACTCTCTCTTGTCTCTCTCATACATCAAATCCAATTAATGATAATAAACCAATTAAAATGCTAAGTCTATAACATCAATCCACCTCAGATAAGATCGGGATAATAGTAATCCTCTGGAGAATACTCAGCTATCTCTCCCTGGAAGTCTAAGAGATCCCCCTCTCGCGTATCAGCTGAAAAAATGGAATAACAGTAGGGTGAGATACGAATATCCCAGTAGGTAACACATGCATGATTAAACAGTTAATATACGGAAAGTAGCAGTTCATGCACGAATAAGTCACATCGATTAATCAGGCTCGTATAATCATTCGTATCATTCGTAAATACAAAACAATATACTAAACAGTTCTAGAGATGAATTCCAGCAAGTTTAATATGAAAATACCATAGTCAAATCAGTAACATAATTCATACATTGCCAGGATGTACTAAACAGTCACATCCAACCAATATCCCAAACACATGCCTCCCGCACGTACCACAATAATAACAAGTTTTATGATTTCAGGGTCATTGTAGGACTCACAAAGTTAGATAAACCTTTTGAGATGATTCTCAACCAATTGCTATACCACCGTGCGACTTAGGAGCGATGCTACTAATGATACTCAAGCCCCATGCAGCGCAGCTTAGACAAGAGCCGTAGTCACCGACTTATTGCACACGTACCCATCAAAGTTGGCATGTACCACCAGCATGCAGCACCAGAATCAATACATGGAGGTGGTTGCTTATCCACATGTACAGGGAATCACCAGCGGCTCACCGGGGTGTCCCTCCAGACATAGGACCTTCCCAGACAAACTAACTTGCAAAGGAAGCGCGTCGCATATAGGAGTAACTCAACTCAAATGACATATCCCTCAGCTATCTAGCTACGACTATGGATCCACAACCAGCTATGCCCACTAGACTCCAAAACTTCCCTAAAGTGTCATATTCTATAAGGGTTGGTGCCTAGCGGCATATAATGGTTATATCTGTACATTTACTTCAATATTTATTCATCTGAATTCAGTATTCTCTTTAGAAAGTATTCTGATTTATAATGTCATTTAGAGGTATTTAGATAGTCAAATGATAGTTAGGCTTTTCCAAAATCACGTTTCTCATTTACCTTCAAAACTTGGCAACTATTGTCCTAAATATCTCCCTAATTTGTTTTTCTGTAAAACAGGGGTTTAGGTAGTTTATTTTGGTCTTAAAGCACCTTAATTAATCATTAAAATTGTCTAAAAATAGTTTAGAATTGAATTAGGTTCGAAATTAGGAAAAATTGGAAATTCTGTTGAGAGCGCCTAGGATCGCTCAGGATCGCCCTGGCGGTCCCAGGTCAGCGGTCGTGTATTTTCGAGCGCCCGCGGTCCGTCTTCTCGCGGTCTACGGCGCCCTAATTTTATTCAACCAGCGCCGAGGATCGCCGACGAGCGCCGAGCACAGTCGAGGTCGGCGGTCGTGCGAAATCGAGCCGAAATAGTTCTAAATCACGATTTTTCTCGTCTAAACTCATTCTAGTGTATTTCTAACATGCTTAGCTAACTAAATACAACATTACATATCATAGAAACATGCATTTGCGATTAACCAAGGAAAAATCCAATTTCAAAACCAAAACGGTGTCACCTACCTCGTATACGCGTTTCTCCTCTTCTCTTCTGAACAGCAAACCCCCAAACCTCTCCTCAGTTGCAAGGCAAGGCTCTGAGCAAGTCCCCTTGGTCTTCCCCCTTCCTTCTCTTTCTTCTCTTCTCGGTCGTTTCAACTCTCGTCGTTTGCGGCTGAATAATACGAGCGAGAATACGATTAGGTTATTTTAATGCATATATATACTCCCTGATCCCATGCATCTCCCATGCAAACTCTCCCATACACCTCGCCCAATTAAAATACGTACCTCGATATCTCAAGATCGGACGGTCAGATCTGCGTCTAATTCTGGATCTTCACTAAACTGATCACCCCCTACAAGAATAAAATATTCCCATCGATCATAACCCTCAGTAATATTATTTACTAATTTAATTTATTATTTAAGTAAAATTCGGGGTTTTACAACCACAAAACACAGTTTAAAAACGATGCTACTCACCTCTTGCACGGTCAAATCCCTGCACTACAACTTCTACGACAGCAAGGGCCAACAGTCGATCCTCCTTTTCGCAAGGCGATCTTCTGAACTCTTTTCGCAAGGTGATCTTCTGAACTCTCTAAGCGACAAGGAATCCCACAAGTCTGCTCCTCTCCAAAACCCTAGAACACCAGCCATAATCTCCTTCCACTCAAGGTATGCGAAACCTATGGATCTAAATACGTTATGTATTTATACTTACCATATACACTTTGCCGCTCAACGAATTTTAAAACTCATGATTCAGTGCATGCTCGCCCACGCTTCTCCCTACATGTGCAGCTTCCCAGCCGTTTGATTTAATGAAATTATTCCCTACATAATCACCCACATAAAACCATTTATTTAACGACTGAGCACAACAGCATACTAACTCTAATTAAAACAGCACCTCACTAACCTTGTTTATATTGCTTCACGCCTAATGTCTCGATCTCCAATACATCCTTGCTTCACAATTTCTGAAATTTCACCACACGGACTTATTAATTCTCATAAAATAAACGAATAGAAATTCGGGGTTTTACATTCTCCCCTCTACAAAAATTTTGTCCTCGAAATTTACCTCAAGGTGAAACGAATAACTCTTGATACTTCTTCCTCATCTCTTCTCCTCCTTCCCAAGTGGCTTCCTCTGTGGAATGGTTCTGCCATAGCACTTTCACCAAGGGAACCACTTTGGTGCAAAGAATCTGCTCATGACGATCCAAGATCTGAACCGGTCTCTCCTTGTATGTTAGATCCTCCCGAATCACTAAAGGCTCGGGATCTATCACGTGGCTAGGATCCGATATGTATTGTCGTAACATGGATATATGAAATACATCAACTACTCCTGCTAAATGATCTGGCAAAGCTAGCTTATAAGCTACTGGGTTAATCTCCTTCACAATCTTGAATGGACCAATAAAACAAGGAGATAATTTCCCTTTCTTCCCAAACCTCATAATACCTTTGGAAGGTGATATCCTCAAGAACACATGGTCTCCCACTTCAAATTTCAGCTCACGCCGTCGGGTATCTGTATAACTTTTTTGACGACTCTACTCAGTCAACAACCGCTGTCTAATCATCTTCACCTTCTCCATGCTATCTTGTATAATCTCGGGCCCAAAGTACTGCTTGTCACCTACCTCCACCCAACACATTGGAGATCTACAAATCCTGCCATAAAGTGCCTCATAGGGTGCCATCTGAATGCTATCTTGATAACTATTGTTGTAAGAAAATTCCACCAAGTGTAAATACTTACTCCAACTGCCACCCCAATCCATGACACAACACCTCAACATATCCTCCAAAGTCTGAATAGTCCTCTCAGACTGACCATCGGTCTGTGGATGGAAACTAGTGCTAAAACTCAACTTAGTTCCCATGGCCTCCTGGAAACACTGCCAAAAATGAGATGTGAAACGAGAATCCCTATCAGATACAATCGATACTGAGACTCCATGCAACCTGACTATCTCTCATGTATATAGCTCAACCAATGATGCTAAATTCTGAGTGGTCGAATAAGGCAAGAAGTGAGCTGATTTTGCCAGCCTATTGACAATTACCCATATGCCATTGTGATTCTTAGCTGTAGGCGGTAGCCCATTCACAAAATCCATCGTGATATGTTCCCATTTTCATTCGGGCACGGGTAACGGTCTCATCAAGCCTGGAGGTCTCCGATGTTCCGCTTTTACTTGCTGACATGTGAGACATTTAGCTACAAATTCAGCAATGTCTTTCTTCATGCCCGACCACCAATATACCACGTTCAAATTCCGATACATCTTGGTACCACCCGGGTGAACTGCGTATCTAGACCTGTGACTCTCATCAAGTATCAATCCTCTGATCTTAGCATCATTTGGGATACAAATCCGGCCCTTAAATTTTAGCAATCCATCCCTGATCTCAAACTCCTTAGCGGCCTCATCACCTTTAGATACTAGCTTCCTGGTACGAGTCAAATCTACATCAGTCAACTGCCTATCACGAATCCGCTGTATCAACTCAGGCTCCACCTGAACTTGTGACAAAATCAAACCATTCCCATGGGGGCTAAACTCTCTTGGCCAATCTACCACTATATCTACTAAATTGCACTGCCCAGCCATAAAGGTAGCTAGTGTGGTCACCTCCTCCTGAGAAACACCCCTACGGCTCAAAGCATCTGCCACCACATTTGCCTTGCCAGGGTGGTAATGAAGAGTGAAATCATAATCCTTCAGGAGGTCCATCCATCTCCTTTGTCTCATATTTAGCTCTCGCTGGGAAAATATATACCTCAAGCTTTTATGATCTGAGAATATCTCGAATTGAGCTCCTATCAAGTAATGCCTCCATAACTTGAGTGCAAACACAATCGCTGCTAACTCCAAATCGTGGGTAGGATAATTTTTCTCATGAGGGAGTAGCAACCTCAAAGCATAAGCCACAACACGCCTCTGCTGCATCAACCAATCCTACTCGTGAAGCATCACAATAAATCGAAAATCCCTCACTCACTGAAGGAACGATCAGAACTGGAGTTGAAGACAATTTACCCTTCAACTCTTGAAAGCTAGTCTCACACTTGTCATCCCATTCAAACTTCACTGCCTTTTTAGTGAGGTTGGATAAAGGCGCTGCCACTCTGGAAAAGTTTTCTATAAACCTTCTATAATACCCAGCCATCCCCAAGAAACTCCGAATCTCTGTCACAGATGAAGGTCTAGGCCAATTTGCAACAGCCTGCACCTTAGCTGGATCCACTGCTATTCATTTTCCAGAAATCACATGCCCCAAGAAACTCACCTCTCTCAACCAAAACTGGCACTTACTGAACTTTGCATATAATCGGTGCTCTCTCAATGTCTGCAATACAGTCCTGAGGTGTTGAACATGATCCTCTCTACTCTGAGAGTACACCAGAATATCATCAATAAAAACAACCACGAAGCTATCCAAGTAAGTATGGAATACCCGATTCATCAGGTTCATAAAGACAACTGGGGCATTTGTCAGCCCAAATGGCATGACCAGAAACTCGTAGTGCCCATATTGAGTGCAGAAAGCTGTCTTCTCTATATCCTTAGGTGTTACTCTCAACTGGTGGTATCCAGATCTTAGGTCGATCTTAGAAAACCATGATGTTAATCACTTAACATCATGGTTTCGCCGAGTGATTAACATCATGTTAATAACTCGGTCTACTGTATCGCCGTCTGAGCCCTTGACATCTCGCCCATGTGCCGCACTGTGTGGATCATGTGGTGGCCCAGCGTCCTCACTATCTCCTGCAATGTCCTCACCTCACCTGTCAAGGTAGAAACGAGAGCAGGAAGACCCGCAATAGTTGGTGGAGAAGGATTAGAAGAAGGAGTAGGGGGAGCTCGGAAGAAGTGGGAACAGAAGAAGATGGGAAGTCAGTGAAAGAGGGAAAAGAAGAAGAAGATGGGAAGTCGGCGAAGGAGGGAAAGGAAGAAGAAGAAATGTCAGTGGAAGGGGAAAAAGAAAAAGAAGAAGGGGAAAAGAAAAAAGAAGAAGGGGGAAGAGAAGAAGAAGAGGGAATATTAGTGGAAGGGGGAGAGAAGAAGAAGAGGGAATATCAAGGGGAAGGGAAAGAGATGAAGAAGATGGAATATCAGATGAAGGGGGAGAAACCACAGGAGTAGGAAAGGAAGTCGAAGGAGCAGAGGGGCAAGGCTCGGTAGTAGTATCAGCAGCCCTCCTAGCACGAGTGATACTCGTGCATGGTGGCTCTACAAATGGGCTGGCTAGGAGTCAAAGCAGTGAAATTGGGATACTGAGCCGGGGAAGCGGTAATGAGCCTAGATATCAGACAACTGTAAGGTAAGGCCACAGATCACCTACGATCATCATAAACCCCAAGCATAACGGAGATGATCACTGAAGGAAGGTCGATGGAATCACCCCTTCGTATGACGTAAAGGAATAGTGAGCAAGAGCTGGGGAGAGAAGAAAAATGAGAAACAGGCCAATGATCGGTAAAGATGATCCTCGTAAGAATGTGTGTGTCAGCAGAAAATCTAGAGGTATAGAGGGGACCCACTCCAGTATACTTTGTCGCCTGACCCGTAAGAAATGTGGTGAAAGCAGAATAGTCAGGCATAGTCTCACTGGAGTAAGGGTAGACTGGGTGCTCTACCCTAAGAACGCGAAGACTGGCGGCTATGAAGTCAGGAGAAATCAGAAAGCGGGTGCCTCTGATATGAACATGGATGGAGGTACGATTAGGAGAGATGTCATGGATATTACTATAAAACTCCCGCACTTGCTCCTCACAAGTAGGGGTAAAGCCATGGAAAGCAGGTAACCAACCGCGAACCCTAAAGGTATACTCGATAGTAGGGGCAAAGTCCTCAAAACGAACCTCCCTCTCTACTAGGACAACCCGATGCTGCAGGTATCTCTCATAAGTCTCTCTCTCACTGTTGGAAAGAAATCTATCATCCCTAGGTTCAACCCTAGCCCTCTTGGAGGGATTCCCTGATGATGTTCTAGGCATCTAAGAGTCAAAACCAAGTGAATTTGGAATAAAGAAACAACAAGAACAAAAGAAAGCAGGATTAATAAATAATAACATTTGATTACCGCAAATAAAGAGAAACTAAAGAGCAAGTTCCGATAAAAATGTACAACAATGAAAACAGAGCGACAATAAAAATTTAAAGCTAAGACCATTGTAGGGAATTGAAGAAGAAAACAATTTGGAAAAATTTTTTTTTTTTGGGGTGTGCCAATGTCGGCTGAGTGCCGCTCAGTCAGGGGACTTAGCGCACTGTCCATCGCGACCAGAAATTTGGGGGTTCTTATCGAGTGAGAAAAATGTATAAATCATCGACAAATTTAGTTCAAATACAAACTAGAAGTATCTAGGAAATAAAGAGAAATAAATAGAAAAATTTCGATCTAGCGCCAATGACTGTTTAAGGCTGCGCCAATCTTTTGGGTTAGCAAACAGAAGATTTGGGGTTTTCAGGTCAAGAGGGGTTACATGCAGTAATCAACTACTAAATCAAGTCCAAAACCAACAACGAGAGGGGATTAGGAGATAAATGATCAAATTTTAACCAAATGCCCAAAATCTTTGAACGAAAATCAAATTTTCTGAAATTATACCCTAGCCGCAGGTGTGTGCATACGAAAACCTTTGTTGAAGCATAAAAGGGGAGTAAGAATAAAAGCAGGTTTACCTTTTGCGTTGAATGAGAGCGAGGAGATTGCCGATCGAAGTTGGAGAGATTGTTCACCGAGAGGAATAAGACCGAGCGAGGGTTTGCGCTGAGAGAAGAAGGCTTGGCGGAGAGAGCAGTTCAAGAGTGAGTTACTGAGGTGTGTTGGGTTGAGGGTTTATAATTTTTGTTTCTTTTTGTGAACCGTCGGGTCGGTTGGGTTGAGTTAGCGCGAGTTGGGTTTAAAACCCCAGTTGCTCAGCAGAAACTCATGAGTCGAGTGCTCAGTCTTTCCAAATAATTTTTTTTTTCAGTGAAGTTTAATGTGCAAGAAGGATTAACTATAATTAAGCGACAGTTAGGTTCAATTTCTTTTACTGACTTAGGAATAATAATGGATATATAGAAATAAATATTAACCAAATAGGTTGAATGCACCTGGATTTAATTAAACCGAAATTAATTGAAAATGTCAAAGAAATTTTAAATGTTATCCGAAATAATAATCAAGACAGCATAAAAGACTTAAGCAGGAATTTTGAAAAATTTCAGGTTGACTTTTGATAAATCTAAGTGGTTGCAGGTGTAGGAGTAGAATTGGTGAGATGAATTATGTGATCGTATAATATTAGTCAAGGATGAATGTATACCTAAAATTATTATTGTCGTATATTGTTTGATGCTTGTTGAGCCAATTGCATGGGGAACGTGTCAAGGTGGAGTGAAGCAGGGTACCATGTGGAACTACACTGAGTGCGAAACTTATGCAAATCGGGATCTGCACTAGTATGAATAGGGTGTGTATAAATATGTATGGTGGATACGTTTTTTTTTTCTTTCAAGTTAAAAGCTAGTGGGAGTTTGCAATTTTCTACTCAAACTTGCGTATAAGCGGACGCGTTTATATGTACAGATTGAAGATTGAAGAATTGCGGATTTCTTCTACAGTATTTTTTTTAAGTTAAGTAATATTTTGAGAATCGGTTTTGAAACCAAATATGAAATGCAAATTTAACTTTGAAGTTTAGCATGGAAGTAGTGTGTTAAATTTCGAGGATGAAATTTTTGTAGGGGGGAGAATGTAAAACCCCAGTTTTTAGTAAGAATTTAATTAAAAGATTAACTAGTAGATTTAATTTAAATAAATTGTGAGTGGAGATTTCAGCTCTTAGGTAGCAAAGAATAAGTTGAATTTTATTAAGTAAGTGAGTATTAAATTTAAAAAGTTGTAGTGATTAGAAATTATAAGTAAATATTTAATGTTATCCTCAACTTTAGGGGAGGGTAAATATGAAATTTCAAGGGTTAAGTCAAGGTGAGTATAAATAAATTATGTCAAGGGTAGGGTTCCGCGAAGCCTGTAAATAGATTACTAGGTTGAGAATTTCAGGTGGAGAGAAAGAAGTCGTAGGCTGAGTTTAGATGAGAATAAAAACCTAGAGGCTACCTTGGACCTGGGTCATCGGCCGGTAGATTTTTCCGGAGGAGATTATCAACAGATTGGAAGCTAGAAGAAAAGTCTTCAATAACAGGTGAGTAGCATCGTTTTTAAACTGTGTTTTGTGGTTTTGATTCTAGATTAGCCGAACTGCATGTTTTGGAAAGATGTTATTTTTGAAAGGAGGATTTTGACGAGTTTTAGAGTCATGACATGAAGTAGGTTAGATTAATTTTGAGTCATGTGTAAAGGTCGTTTGGCAATGGTAGACATATAGGGAAAGTGTTACAGAGGCTAGAAATCCAGACAGTCATGGAGTTATAGAGTTAACAGAGAGTCGCGTTTCGAAAGTCGGATCCACCGAGTTTGCGTCG
The DNA here is from genome assembly GCA_947561395.2 of Buxus sempervirens. Lineage (NCBI taxonomy): Eukaryota > Viridiplantae > Streptophyta > Magnoliopsida > Buxales > Buxaceae > Buxus > Buxus sempervirens. The sequence goes on from OX387185.1 coordinate 10,705,691, forward strand.
ACCTGGCACCAAGTGTCTGAGCTCAGCGCGAGATAGATTTTGGTTTTGCCGAGTTCTCGCTGACCTTGCGCCAAGTCTTTTTAGTCCGCACGAGACGCTGTATGGCTATACGCCGAGTTGGGGTCGACCTCGCGCCAAGCACCAGAGGTCAGCGCACCCACTAAAATCTGCTGAAAGTTGTGTTTGACCAAATCAAACCAAATTTTGATACTTTGGGGTTTCAATCTCTTAGCCAAAGACTTGATTAGGATCTTAGAATTATTTTTATCTGCTCAAAACACCTGGAGATTATTAAGTCGAATTATTGGTAAATCTTAGGAGTTCCGAAGTAAATTTGAAGGGCTATTGGTAGGTTATTTTATTGTTCCTGACACTAGGGGTTAATGAATTAGTTTTCTTTATGTTCTACACTTGTCTTCGATTGAGAAATTGTTTAACCTGGTTTTTACTTGATTTAGAGTTCTGAACTGTATTTGTAAAGTTTATCTTGGTGTGAGTAAATGGATTTTTCTATCAGTTGGACATGTGCTTTGGGTTGGAATATTTACAGAGATATCATGAGTCACTGTTATGGTCCGGAGTGACCTGTGTTGAGCTGTATTGTGTTATACATGATGATGGAAATGTTTTGGTTTAATGTGATGTCAGTGTTGAGTTTATGCGATGGTTTTTTTGTTTTGGTTTAGTTTGTCCTGGATCCATGCTTAAGCTTAGTAATGTGATGGTATTGTTTGTTGGTGTAATTGCATGGCCTTGTGTGTTGCCACGACCGGTGTAGAGCAGCCAGAAACCCTGTGTAAGCACCCAAATTTTGATCAAACGAAAATATGCTAAAATGAAAACCCTAGCTGAAAAGTCAAACCTTAAGGGGGCAAAAGTTGACTTTTTGATCAGGTGCAAATCCACCGCCATACTTCTTCCCAATGATTAGGAAATTCTGACATGATTTTAACGCAACTGAGTTTGCTCAGATTGGGGTCTGGATGAAGAAGATATGAGCCAGTCAAACTTGAGGGGAGCAGAAATTGACTTTCTGTTAAACCCCAGAACAGTTGCTCAAACTTGTCCCAGTGGATAGGTCATCCTGACACGATTTCAATGCAACTGAGTTTGCTCGAATCGGAGTCCTGGATAATAAGTTATGAGCAAAACAAGAAACCTTAAAAACTACCCACGTGACAAAAACAACAAAGAAAACAACAGAAAAACGTGTCTAGGGGCAAATTCGTAAATAATCAGGACATTCAAAAATATCTGATGGTATATCTGTAATTATCTGGGGACGAATCTGTGAATATCAAGTTGATGTTAAAATAGCTCAGGGACTAATCTGCAATTACCAAGAAAATCACCCCCACATGCTTAATTCCCCACCACATCTTTCTCTCCCTCTCTCTCCTCCATAACTTATCCCCCACATGCTTAATTCCCCACCACATCTTTTCCCCCTCTCTCTCTCCTTCATAAATTCTTGTTCCCCATGTGCATCCCCATACATCATGCATGCAAACACCTCTCTCTCTCTCTCTCCCTCATGAGTATCCATGCATGCATCATGCATACACCTTTCTCTCTCTCTCTCTCTCTTCCCCCCATGATCACCCATGCATGCACCTCTCTCTCTCTCTCTCCCTCATGATTAGTGTTCCCCATGTGCATTCCCTATGCATCACCCATGCATGCACCACCTCATGCATCCTTCTCTCTCTCTCTCTCTCTCTCTCTCCTCCAAACACCTTTTCCCCATGCATGCATCATATGCATTTACCCATCACATACACCCCACTATAAAACCCCCCATGGAGCCATACGTAGAGGGAGAAGCTCATTTTTTGGCTCACCCATTTTTCTTCTCCAAGATCTCTACCCTCTCTCCCATCTCTCCCAAGCTCTCACCCTTCTTCTCAAGAGAAAAAGCCCTCCTTCCTCCTTCCTCCATGGTCTCCAAAGCCATTCAAACACCATTCTAAACCTTCACTCTCCTTCCCTCCTCCATCTCCATCACCTAGAAACTTGAAGAAGGAAGAGAGCTTGCTGGTTGTGCTTGGCAAGGAGCTACTCCAGCTCTTGTTTGTGCTTTAAAGGGGGTCCTCACACTCCATACAAGGGTTTAGAACCTAAGGTAATGTTCCTCATTACTATCTATTGCACATATATAAAAATGAGCTCTTTATGAGCATGTGGTATGTTCTTCTTCTTCAACTTGGCATTATTTTTATTTCAAGCATGATTAGTGCTTTTTCTCTTCGTTTTCCATCTTTATGTTGAGCATGGGAAACTCCCATGGTAAGGGGAGGTTGCATGAACGGCTCCAAGGGAGGATAAGTTTCCATTCATGCAGGTTGGATCAGCAGAGTACCCTTTGTATCCGATAGACATGGTTGGATACAAGTAGCTTTGCTTGTAGTCGACAACTAAGGTCGGCTACACTGTTAAAATGCTAGTTTCCATATTGTATGATATTGTGCAATTTTTGTTCTTTGTTTGACCGAACCAGCTGAACCAGAAGGATTCCCGGGTCAACCGGAAACCCAAGATGGGCCATGGACCAACCTGGTCCAATTTGACTTCCAGTGGGCCTTCCAACGGGGCCCACCAAGCTCGAAAAATCCACTTAAATGTAAACAAGAAAAATGAGCTAATTGAGTGGGCTGCACCGCTTGAGGCCCACTAAAAGCCCAATTCCTGGCATGAAGGCTTAGTTTAGGTCGTGGTTTGGCCGAGACCACGGGCCAGGGCCTATCGGGCCCGCCAAGCCCCCTAACCAAGCAAGCAAGGGTTCAAACCCTAGCTTGAAGAAACTTGGGCTTTCAAGCCCAAATCTGGACTACGGGCCCCAAGCCTAGTGTCCAACCCAATTTTGAGAATTAAATCAAAAATAAGCTAAAACACTTGGCAACCCTTATGTGGCCCACCCAATGGGCCCACAAACCAATCCGGCCCACCAGGAATAAAATGTAACTTAATTTGTCAATATGAACCCTCAAGTAAAATCAATACACTTAACCAAAGCCCAAAGGGCCTCTCAGGCTTAGACGGAGGCCCACCAGGGGACATGTGGGCTTAACCGAGCCCACCAAGGAGACCGTGAGCCTTCCAACGGGGCCCACCCAATCAGACCGAGTTCACCTTAATTCACAAAGATAAAATCAATTAAAGGGACCCACACCACTCAGGTGGTCCCACTAGACTTAACCAAATGTGCATGCTTTTAGGAATAGGGTGAGAACGAAAATTAGTTGACTCAAACCAGGAAGCCTATGGGACCCGTCATCCGATGGGGCGGACCGGGGTGTCCACAGACTTCCCCGGACCGTAACCGAGACCTTGCTTAGAATCTCAAGCCGCAGACCAGCCTACTAGATAAACCTAGGCACCTAGGTGTCTTCCTGCACCCCATCAGGCAGTGGCGACTCCAACCTTCCCGAATTACCCTTTAGGAGGCACGCCGACCTGTGCGACCATGCGCACAGCTTGGCGACTCCACTGGGGACCTCTCAGCCGAGTAGGACCCTGGTTAGAATGAGTCAACGTAAGAGGGATTTTGTTGATTTTAGGATTCTTATTATCTCGTTTAGTAAAGCGTAGAATACACAGTAATACATCTTCTGGGGAGTCCTGTCAAAAGGACGCGATAATTGCCTAAGGAAAATGGAATTTAAGCGGTCCTCTGTGACCCTCCACTTACCTGGGGACTCTCCCAGAACCTCGTATTGTGTGCCAATTTTGCACCTTACTATACAAGACGATAAAAATTCCTTTATCAACAAAATCTAGTCAAATCTTACCCAAGTAGACATAGCACTCAGCCCAGTTGTACATAAGGGCACACCACCACACCATGGATGGATATTAATTTTCCCGTTTTGTGTAATAAACTGCGTGGGGTGACATGCACGAGGGAGGCTGCATGGATGATCCGACCCTGAATGTATGAGTGTGGATATTGCTTCTTCTCATCCAAGACTTAGACCTCTCTAGTAGCCACTCTTCTGATTCCTATGAACTGACTTTTGGGATGGTATTAGCACTTACGCTCCCGTGGTTTGCCGGGGAAAGCAGGGTAAACCCATCCCCCCAGTTTTTTGGAGTCCATTAGCACCACAGGTTTCTTGCCGTGGCACGCGAGGATCTAGTACTGGTCCAGACCCTTGTAGGCTTATGTCTCGGGCTGGGTATCCTTCCTCACCTAATGTTTCTGAACAAACCACGTTTTGTGATTGCGAGGGTGATGTGAACGATGAATACTAGAGGAGTAAAATTGGAATAAAACCCAAGAGTCCATCAGGGGCAGCAACCCCCGCTTTTTGCATCAAACAGAGCAAACCCTAGATTCTGGGCTGTCTCAGCCCTAATTTAGGAAGCCAACCTAACTTTGATTAGGGGAACCACCCTAGATCCTTGCATTGAGTCCTGTGTGCCGTGGGCCTTAACCCATTGAGTCCGTCGGAAGCACTTTGAGTCCAGACTGGTCTTTTAGAGCAGATGAAAGCTGGCCAGGTCAGACAAACAGATGAAAGCATGCCAGATCAGAACAAGGGCAGAAAACCCTAGATCTAGGAATTTCTAACCTACCCGCCTTGGAAGCAACTTGTATCATTCCTTTTGGCTCCCAATAGCCTTAAGGATGAATTCTTTGCAACTTTTGTAAATATCTTGTAAATTTTTGCCCTTGATGGCAAGTTGTAATTTTTGCTGCGGTTTGACACCAGAAGCAGATGAAAGAACAGATGAAAGAAAAGATGAAAGAAAAAGACTGATTTGGACCTGGATGTTCTTCCTTACACAAGTACGTCTAGGAGTCGTGCCTTCACTGGCACCAACCCCTTTAGGGCTGCACACACATTTCAATTTCGTTTTGTGTTTTGCTTGAACCTATGTCAGAGGATGGTAAGCCCTGCAACACCTGCCCTTACCATCCTACAGATGCTTCAAAATCAAAACCCCACCAACACTTTTTGGTCAAAACTGCTTTCAAAAATCCACAAAAAGAATTTTCAAAATCGAATTGCCTCTGGGCGTACATTAAAGTGCCTCGGGGCATACATCAAATCGCCTCCGTGCCTACATCAAGCCACCTTCCGAGGTGCACATTGTTTTTAAAAAAAAAACACAGATTTAAGTGGCCTCCGGGCCTACATCAAAATTGTCCTTCATGGCGTACATTTGCAAAAATCTCCCGTAACTCACCATAAACCACTTTCCATGGTTATATCGAGCTGTCACCCGGGAGAAACATTGAATTGCCTTTCTGCGGCATGCATTCTTTTCAACCGGGGCAATGCCATCCACGGCATGGCATATGGAACCAATTCCAATGGTCCCCAATTTTTGCTTCTTCATAGCAATGATTTCAAAATGTGCCAGTCTCAGCAAAATTTCGGAGTTCGCCATCAAATGGCAAAACCTCAGAAAAGATTTCCCAAAAGTGTTTCAAACCGGTCTTTCAGAATCCTAAATTTCCCTAAAAATTTTCAAAAAATCATTGAGCCATGTACGGCACACTCCTAAACTTCTCAAAATCACTGTGCCATGTATGGCACAAATCATAAAGTTTTCAAACTCCTTTGCCATCTACGGCACAGAACCAATAAAAGGTTTTCAAGATTTACTTTGCCATCTACGGCACAGAACCAATAAAAGGTTTTCAAGATTTACTTTGCCATCTACGGCACAGAACCAGTAAAAGGTTTTCAAGATTTACGTTGCCACATACGGCACCAAAACCAAGATTTCAAAAATTACTGTTTCATTTGTGACAGCCTCAAAAATTTTCAAATGCTTTTTGCCATATATGGCATCCACCCTTGGGCTACCCTTCTAACGTACGAGATAGCACAGCTTTCAAGAAGGCCATATACGGCATCCACCCTTGGGCTACCTTTCCCACATACGGGATAGCACAGCTTTCAAGAAGGCCATACACGGCATCCACCCTTGGGCTACCCTTCCCATATACGGGATAGCACAGCTTTAAAGAAGGCCAAATACGGCATCCACCCTTGGGCTACCCTTCCCATATACGGGATAGCACAGCTTTCAAGATGTTTCTTTTTCATGTATATAGCCATATACGGCATCTACCCTTAGGCTACCCTTCCCATATACAGGATAGCACGGCTTTCAAGATGTTTCTTTTTCATGTATAGCCATATACGGCATCTACCCTTGGGCTACCCTTCCCATATGTGGGATAGCACAGCTTTCAAGATGTTTCTTTTTCATGTATAGCCATATACGGCGTTTGTCACATACGGCCATAGCACTGTCCGCAGTGCGAAGATTCCTTGTCATCACTCACAACACCAGCACAGGGCAAAGTTTACCTTTTTCATTAAAAGTAGCACTTTTCTGCCACACACGACACTCTAAACCATGGCTGCCCTCACACAGGAGCAGACTATTTTCGGAAGAAGCTAACATGTTTTTCGTTTTGTCTTTCCTTTTTTATTTTTGTTTTTCCAAGGTTGAAAGCGTTGCAACCATTGCTAGTCAGAGCCCATATCTGTTGAGATCCCATGCAAGGATGAATCCAGAAGAGCCACCTGCGGTACTGATACCACAACCTCCAGTACCGCAGCAACCTCTGCCTCAGCGCTAGATTGAGGATGAGCCTGTGATTGTGCACTTAACTCAGTAGATGGGGCAAATCACCCAGTTGCTCCAAACCTTAGTCAGGCAGATGCCGCAACCAGTTATCCTGCAACCTCAAGGAGAACCACAAGCATTGCCGCAGGGACTGCCAGGGCCACCACATGCCTTGCCGGTACCTGTCTATCCTATGCCTCCACAAGCTTTCCCTCCAGAAGTTTCACCTCCGGCCGTGCCACAAGACCAGCAGCCGCATCAGCCGCCTCTCGAAGAAGCAATGCATCTCCCGCACATCCCGGAGATAAACCATGAAGAGGAAGAGGAATGGCATAGACCAAGAGTCGAGACCAGGGGCATTTCACCTGAAGTTAGTGCCATGATCAATGACCTCAGGGCAGAATGGCAAGAACTGAAAAGAGGGTCAGTGCCAGGAGGGATGACAGTTGACAATTTATGTTTCTTCCCTGACATACGACTTCCGGCGAAATTTAGGTGTCCTGACTTCGAGAAATTCGACGGGACTGGCTGCCCGACTGCACATCTAAGATCATACTGTGGAGCCATGGTGGGGTACAATCGTGATAAGCAGCTGATGATTCAGTTGTTCCAGAGATCCTTGATCGGGCAAACACATTGGTGGTTCTCCACCTTGAACCCGGTGCAGATTCGGACTTGGCCAGACTTAGCGAACCTCCTCACTGAACAGTTCAGGTTCAACTCTGAGATTGTACCTACAAGGATGGAGTTGATGAGGATGAGCAAGAAAGCAGGCGAGATAATCCGGGATTATGCTCGAAGATGGCGCGAACATGCAATGATGGTGCGCCCACCACTGACGGAGGAAGTGATGGCTAGCCTATTCATCTCAACCCTGGGGCAACCATACTACTCTCACATGATTGGCCAGCAAGCTACAAGCTTTAGTGCCTTGGTCCAGATCGCCGACAGAGTTGAGGGCGGCATCAAGGCAGGATTGATAGAAGCAGGTTCACCTGGGGCAATAGCAAGAAGACCAATGAATGGAGGCAAGAAGCCTGAAGGCCAGAGAGACGTGGCAAGTGTTGACTCCGCACAGGGGCAACAACCACTCCACCTGCAGCGAGGGTCGCATCCACATGGCACAGGGCCTACAGGGTCGGCGCCACCACAGGGTGCGCGAAGAGAAGATTGGAGACAGAGGGTATTACACCTTTTCCCTATTGTAGACACCCCAAATTGCACTACAAAATGAGAAAATAATGAAAACATGTAATTGGGAGTTAAAATAGGCCAAAAAATGCATAAAATTCAATCATTTAATCAGTACCCGTATTGTACCTATAGGCTGGTTGCGCCCGAATTTTATATGCGGACATACCGTGCCCGTAATAAGAATGCGGACACCACCTGCCCGCAATGCATATACGGGCACAGGAGATTTATGCGAATTTGATCCTTGCTCGATTTCTGAGCCTTATCTTCAGTCCAATATCTCTTTAGATGAGCGAATTATCTCTTTTATTCCTTTGAATTATCCTTGTTGGCCATGGATAGGCATTATCCCTATTTTTCAATCCAATCTGATGGATCATGGTATATCCCTCTGGACCAGCCTTACCCCTGGGTTTGCCTATAAATAGAGGTGAGATCCTTAAGCAAAGGGCCACGAAAATTTGAAGTCTAAGGAGCTCCAAGTGAAGAGAGGAATCCCTGTTGCTCTGCTTGCTCAATCCAGGTAAGTCCCTTTTCCCTTTTATTTTCTGTCTTCAATTCTAGAGATAATAGGATCTTCTCAATTGCTGTAGAATAAGGCCTGGTTTATAATTGTATTCCTAAACCTGCTTCCAAGTACCTCAAGAATCCTTTCTAGCCGTAAAAGGTGAAGAGAGAGATAGGGGAAAGGGGAACAGGTGGATCCCTAGAATAGAACCCCATAATCTGTTTTTCTCTTTTCTTTTAGAATAAGGCCTTTGATTGTATTTGTATCACCAAGCCTATCTCCAAGTACCTCAAGAATTATCTCTAGCCATAAAACGTGAAGAGAGAGCTAGGGGAAAAGAGAACAGGTGGATCCGTAGGGTAGACCCCCATATGCTCTAATCTGTGAGATGTGGCTGCTTTGAATATCCTGTTCATGTTTTAATGGTTTTTATGTTGAATCTGAATGAATCATATGAATCCATAATGTTTATAGCATGAGATCCCCACTTTTTTTTAAAATCTAGATTTTCACCACTTTTGCACCTACAGCACTGTTTTCGTGATTTTTGTGATTTTAGGCTATGATCCTGGATCTATCATGATCTATATTATAGATTTGGATTCAGAAGCCTGAAATTAACTTCTAGGGTTTCATGATGTGGTTTTTTGAGTCCTTTTTCACTTTTGAGAAAAGACCCTACGGTCTAAGTTCTCCCCTTTTGATGTTCTTCATCAACGTGGGTATTTTGATTTTGATTTCTTGATCTAATATGAAATTTGGGCTATATCTATGTCCTGGGCTGTTCAAGTTCAATTCTGCAATATTTTATAAAAATCATATTTTTCTAGATTTCTAGAATTTAACTTGAAGCAAGATTTTTGAAGTTTTCACTTTAGATGGGTTTTATTTGATTTTATCTCAATTTTATTTTAATCATGAAACCCTAGGAATGGTATGATCATATTTGAAAGTTCTGAATCAATCAGGTTATTCGTATGAAAAAACCATACACTTTTGTCTTTTTTTGTGATTTTTTTTATGATTTTTATAGCAAGCCTTCTTTATTTTTAACATGAACAATACCTGGAAACCACCTTGTGTGGATGAATAGGGGTGCCTAACACCTTCCCCTATTCATAACCTAATCCCCTTACCCATCTCTGGTTGTTTTTTTAATAGGGTTATTTTTACCCTAAATTTGCCTTTCTGTGCTTATTTGATATTTTGGTGTCCATTCACACCTAAAAAGAATGGTGGCGACTCTGTGTTTTTAACCAATCCCGTATGATGATTAAGAAGTCATTGAATTGATTTTTCCATGTCTCACACCTATACGCTGGCAGAGCTCCTTCCTACAATGCTGAAGGGAGGTTATTTGAGGTTGATAACTCCCAACCCAAATGCAGCTTTGGGGAGGAACTATGACCCCAAGGCAATCTATGAATATCACATGGGGTCACCGAGGCATGCCACTAATCAGTGTTGGGCCCTCCGGCATGCAATCCAAGATCTGATTGATGCTAGGAGAATCACAGTGGACCTTCCTGCTCCTGCCAAAACACCACCAGCTGCCGTATATGTGAACCCTCTCCCGGATCACAGAAAGGGGGCATCCTCCAGTGGCTCAGTTGAGAAGTGAGTTGCAAGGCGCAACCAACTCCTAAGAATCCAAAATCTACACCGGACGCGGTCCCACGCCGAGTCCACCATTCCCAGGCTAAGTTAAAATTTACTTTTTGTATCAACCGTTCCTGGTGATGGGTCATTTTCTAAATATGTTTACACACTTTTACTTTCATGCAAACTTTTGTAAAAAACCTTTTGAAAAAAAAGAGAAGAAAATAATTTTTGAAAAAAAATGGCAAATGCTTGGGTCGATGATGATATCATTCTAAGACTGCATTTTTTGGCACGACCATGATCATGGAAAAATGCTGTGTTGCTCAAGGGTGTCTTCAGCCGAGTGCAACATACTGCTCCCATGAGAACCTTGACTGAGCCAAAGGCAATCTTTCCTGATCTATGCCTTGATTTTCCTTCCGAACCTATCTTCACACCGGGGCAAAGTGATCCTTGAGAGAAAAGAAAAGGGAAAGGTAAAGAGAGAAAGTGCCTAAATCAGCTAAGGGCCGAGGCCGGCTTTAACATCATGTCTTTAAGAAAGGATGAGAGGCCATCCTTCATGCATCTCGAATTTTAAGAACCGCTTGTCAAAACACTTTGGGCTTGATTGTATTATTCAAAAACCCGTGCTGTGTCTAGCCACCCCACACCGGGGCAAAGCTGAAAAAGAAAATAAAACGGATGAAAAGATTCCTAAATGAATTTGCATGAACATTTCAAGTTGTCACAACTTCTGCAAAAGGATGAAAGGCCATCCTTGCCTTATTCTCCCAGTTTCAAAGTCATATCTCTAGTCAAACCCTTTTGAGCCTAACTTTCTTTCTTCTAACCCACTGAGTCATGAGCCCTAAATATGGTGCTTGGTAAAGAAGAAAAGAGACATGAATGAGCAGAAACAAATAAAAGAAAAGAAAGCAGAAAATACACTGGGCATGCTAATCAAAGCAAAAAGCCAAGATAACCCCAGAGCAAAGGAAAGGAAAAGCAAAAATGCTAGAGGAAAAAGTGAAGGTCACAAAAGGCCTCAAAAAGGAAAAAAAATGAAAGAAAGTGAAAAGGTATTGGCAAAGCCCAAGTAGTCAAGAAAAGGGTGGAAAATGACTCAACCCATTTACAAAAGACTTTGAGCCATATTCCCTTTCTTTCATAAGCCAAAAAACCTTAGCCTACGTTTCGTCCCACAAAAAATCCTTTCTGATTGCAGAAAATGTGACAACGGAATTCATGCAGGTCAATAATGAAGAAATCTAAAAAGAAGAACGAGCTTTGGCAAGACACAAAGTAAAACCTGAAAATGAAAATAAGAACTTGAGACTTATATCCCATCATTTCTCAGATTTAAAACCGAGCCAATGTTTCGTCCTAATGACAAGACCTCTCTGATCTATGGGACATGATGAGCAAAAGTCGGCCAAAGACCCTCAAGCTAGGGCAGGCACTAACCCTAAGGGAAAACACAAAGGGAAAACCCTCGATTGCAACAGCCATAAATGGTTGGATCAAGGTGAGAGAAACCAAAACTGGGGAAGGGAAAACACTCCTTGAGACATCCCTCATTGTAAAACCCCGAATTTTCCTTAAATAATAAATTAAATTAGTAAATAATATTACCCAGAGTTATGATTGATAGAAACATTTTAATATTGTAGGGGATGATCAACTTAGCGGAGATCCAGAATTAGACGCAGATCTGACCGTCCGATCGTGAGATATCGAGGTATGTATTCTGATTGGGCAAGGTGTATAGAAGAGTTGCATGGGAGATGCATAGGATCAGGGGGTATAAATATGTATAAAGAATTAACCTAATTCTTATACGTGTATTCTCGCTTGTATTGAAGAGCCGCAAGCGACGAGAGTTGAACGACCTAGAAGAGAAGAAAGAGAAGGAGGGAGGAAGACCAAGTAATCTTGCTCAGAGCATTGCTTTGCAACCGAAGAGAGATTTGAGGGTTGTTGATCAGAGGAGAAGAAGAGGAACGCGCGTATAGAGGTAGGTGACACCGTTTTGGTTTTACATTCGGATTTATCTCTGTTTAATCGCAATGCATGTTTCTATGATATGTAATGTTGTATTTAGTTAGCTAAGCATGTTAGAAATACATTAGAATGAGTTTAGACGAGAAAAATCACGATTTAGAACTGTTTCTGCTCGATTTGGTGAGACCGCCGACCTCGACTGTGCGAGGCGCTCATCGGCGATCTTAGGCGCTGGTTAAGGATTCGAGGACGCCGTGGACCGCGGGACGACGGACCGTGGGCGCTCGAAATTACACTACCGCCGACTGATGACCGCCCGGAGCGATCCTGAGCGATCCCAGGCGCTCTCAGCAGAATTTCCAATTTTTCATAATTTCGAACCTAATTCAATTCTAAACTATTTTTAGACAATTTTAATGATTAATTAAGGTACTTTAAGACCAAAATAAACTACCTAAACCCCTGTTTTACAGAAAAACAAATTAGGGAGATATTTAGGACATTAGTCGCCAAGTTTTGAAGGTAAACGAGAAATGTGATTTTGGAAAAGCATAACTACCATTTGACTATCTAAACACTTTTAAATGGCATTATAAATCATAAGACATTATAAAGAGAGTTCATAATCCGCATGACTGAATAATGAAGTGAATGTACAGATATAACCATTATATGCCGCTAGGCACCAACCCTTATAGAAATATGATACTTTAGGGAATTTTGGAGTCTAGTGGGCATAGCTGGTTATGGATCCATAGTCGTAGCTAGATAGCTGAGGGATATGTCATTTGGGTTGAGTTACTCCTATATGCGACGCGCTTCCTTTGCAAGTTAGTTTGTCTGGGAAGGTCCTATGTCTGGAGGGACACCCCGGTGAGCCGCTGGTGATTCCCTGTACATGTGGATAAGCAACCACCTCCATGTATTGATTCTGGTGCTGCATGCTGGTGGTACATACCAACTTTGATGGGTACGTGTGCAATAAGTCGGTGACTACGGCTCTTGTCTAAGCTGCGCTGCATGGGGCTTGAGTATCATTAGTAGCATCGCTCCTAAGTCGCACGGTGGTATAGCAATTGGTTGAGAATCATCTCAAAAGGTTTATCTAACTTTGTGAGTCCTACAATGACACTGAAAACATAACACTTGATATGATTACTATTGTGCACGTGCGGGATGCATGTGATTGGGATATTGGTTGGACGTGACTGCTTAGTACATCCTGGCAATACTTGGATTATGCTATTGATTTGGCTATTGAGTTCTTATATTAAAACTTGCTGAAAATCATTTCTAGAATTGTTATCAAACTGTTTTGTGTTCACGAATGGTATAAATGATTATGCGAGCCTGATTTGTCGATATTGCTTAATCGTGCATGAAATGCTACTTTGCTTATATTAACTGTTTAATCATGCATGTGTTACCTACTGGGATATTCGTATCTCACCCTACTTCTATTTCATTTTTCAGCTGATACGCGAGAGGGGGATCTCTTAGACTTCCAGGGAGAGATAGCCGAGTATTCGCCGAAGGATTATTATTATCCAGACCTTGTCTGAGGTGGATTTATGTGATAGACTTAGCATTTTATTGGTTATTATCATTTATTGGATTTGATGTATTAGAGAGACAAGAGAGAGAGTTAGTAACCAGTTCATTCTACCAGACTTTGATATTACTGACTGATGGTCAAGCTTTATGCTTGTTTGAGGATTTTGATCTACACTTCCGCACATACTTGTTTCCGCACTCTGATAGTTTAATATATGGATTGGATTTACTTTCTTTGGTCTGGTATGTTATTGATGTTGTAATTGATATGGGCCAGTAACACCTCGGATTTGGTTGTTGAACTAAATTCGGGTTGTTACAGTAGCGAACCGGGTTCGGGTCGGGTGCCGCTTTGCACTGACCCGGGTTCGGGGCGTTACAGAGATGGTATCAGAGCAATGGTCCTAACCTTAGATTAGCCAGCTTTAGGGGAATGGGATTGTGAGTATGCTAGATAGAACCCCTAGAATTATTGGATTCTAACAAGTGAAATTGTATTTTGCAGATGGCTGGTAGGGGAAGACGTGCTAGAGTTGATCCTATTGAGGAGGAGCAGCAGGATGTTCCACTACCTCCACCACCTCCAGGGGGTGATATATGGACTGTTGTTGGCACATTGGCAGAGCTTCTTGCCAAGGAGAGAGAGGAGAGACTGAGCCAGCATGGCAATGGCGGGAATGGTGGAAATGGTCACGGAGAGGAGCCTATACAGGAGCAGGCCATACATACGGCCAAGGATCTTGAGCAATTCAGGAAATTGGATCCACCTATTTTCAGCGGACGACCTGATCCTATGGAGGCTGAGAGATGGCTGATGCGAGTCGAGTGGATTTTTGAGGCTATGGGATGCCCTATGGACCGGAGAGTGCGTCTGGCAGCATTCTTGTTTGAGGGAGAGGCAGTGCACTGGTGGACAGCCAGGAAGAGGCAGGATCCACAGGCTACGTACATGACTTGGGACAGATTCCGAGAGGTCTTCTATGACCAGTATTTTTCTGAGGAAGTCCGGCTCAAGAAGGAGCGGGAATTTATGGAGATTACTCAGGGAGGCCAGACGGTGGCTCAGTACGAGGCTAGATTTGCAGCCTTGTCCCGATTTGCACCCCATATGACACAGGATGAGAGGAGGCTGACTTCACATTTTGAGCGGGGTCTGAAGCCTGAGATTAGGAGTATGCTGACAGTACTCTTGTGCACCGAACTGAAGGACGTGATACGTAGAGCCACTAGAGCTGAGAGTGACTTGGAGGCTAGAGCGAGCCAGAGCAGAGCTAGGCCGTCTATGAGGCCGGCAGATCAGAGAGGTTTCCTTAGTGGGAACAAGAGACCCAGAGACTGGACTAGGGTAGAGCCTGCAGGAGGACAGTATAGAGCAGTTCCGAAGGCATGTGCCAGTTGCGGCAGATACCATGTACCTGGACCGTGTGTTGCAGCGCCAGGCACCTGCTACCGATGTGGTAGGCCGGGTCACAGGATCACGGATTGTCGGTTTCCTACTAGTTATCAGTCGTTAGCTGTGCCACGACCGGCATTACCATCGCCAGAGACCGCGCCTGCTTTTCCACAGAGGCCACAGTTCCAGCAACCAGCTCAGAGAGCACCGGTTGGGCAGAAGCCCCAGAGCCGAGGACCAGTTCAGAGAGGAGGTCAGAGGCAGACAGTACCTGCTCAGCAGCAGCCAGCGAGGGTATATGCAGTGGATGCACATGAGGAGCGTGAGCCCGATCGTGTGGAGGATATTGAGGGTGATCCCGAGGCACCTGAGTTGATTGGAGGTATTCTCTTCATCTGTGGTAGATCAGCATGTGTTCTGTTTGATTCTGGTGCTTCCCATTCTTTTATATCGCCTGCTTGTGCACAACGGATTGGTTTGTCACCCACTGAATTGGATACTGTTTTGTCTGTGCACACACCTTTGGGAGAGTCTACTCGAGTGGAGCATATGTATAGAGACTGTATGATTAGATTGGGTAGATTGGAGTTGTCTGGTGATTTGATTGCCTTAGACATTGGGGGTTTTGATGTGATATTGGGGATGGATTGGCTATATAGACACCATGTGACGTTGGATTGTTATGCGGGTACAGTGATAGTTAGAGGGCCAGATCAGACCACTCATTGTTTCAAATGTGAGGGGTTGAAGTCTCAGATTGGTCTGGTAGCATCTGTTATAGCAGAGGAGCTTAGGAATGACACCCTTGTCATCTCCGATGTACCTGTTGTACAGGAGTTTGCGGATGTGTTTCCAGAGGATTTGCCTGGATTACCACCTGCTAGAGGAGTAGAGTTCAGGATACAGTTGATGCCTGGTACGGCTCCAGTTTCGAAACCACCCTATAGGCTTGCGAAACCAGAACAGGAGGAACTTAAGAAACAGTTGGATGAGCTCCAGGAAAAAGGTTTCATTAGACCCAGTATGTCTCCGTGGGGCGCTCCAGTTATATTTGTCCAGAAGAAGGATGGAAGCATGAGGATGTGTATTGATTATAGGCAACTGAATGAAGTCACAGTGAAGAACAAGTATCCGTTGCCTAGGATTGATGACCTATTTGACCAGTTAGGAGGAGCATCATGGTTCTCCAAGATAGACTTGAGGTCAGGATATCATCAGGTGAGAGTAGCAGAGGAGGACATAGAGAAGACAGCTTTTCGTACACGCTATGGGCACTATGAGTTCTTGGTTATGCCTTTTGGGTTGACCAATGCCCCAGCTGTTTTCATGGACCTCATGAACAGGATTTTTCATGCATACTTGGACAGTTTTGTGGTGGTGTTCATTGATGACATCCTAGTATATTCTAAGACCCGAGAAGCACATGAAGGGCATTTGAAGGCAGTATTGCACACTTTGAGAGACCACAAGTTGTATGGGAAATTTAGTAAATGTCAGTTTTGGCTGAGGCAAATTTCTTTCTTAGGTCATATTATCTCAGGAGAGGGTATATCTGTGGACCCTGAGAAGGTAAAGGCAGTGGCAGAATGGCCGAGGCTTACTACAGTGACAGAGGTCAGGAGTTTCCTTGGTATGGCAGGTTACTACAGGAGATTCATCGCTGGATTTTCACGTATAGCTGCACCCTTGTCTAATCTAACCAAGAAGGCAGTGAAATTCCAATGGGATGAGAAATGGGAGCAGAGTTTTCAGGAATTGAAGCAGAGATTGACTACTGCACCAGTTTTGATTGTGCCATCCATGGATGAGGCATTTGCGGTGTATTGTGATGCTTCTAGGATAGGCTTGGGGTGTGTACTGATGCAGCAAGGTAGAGTTATAGCGTATGCTTCGAGATTGTTGAGGCCACATGAGAAGAACTACCCTACCCACGATTTGGAGCTTGCAGCCATAGTCTTTGCATTGAAGCTATGGAGGCATTACCTTTATGGAGTAGAGTTTGAGATCTTTTCTGATCATAAGAGCTTGAGATATCTGTTTTCACAGAAAGACCTGAATATGAGGCAGCGAAGGTGGATGGATTTGCTAAAGGATTTCAAGTTTACTTTGCAATACCACCCTGGTAAGGCAAATGTAGTGGCGGATGCTTTGAGTAGAAAAAGTTCAGTTGAAGGTCAAATAGCTACTTTAGCAGTTTCCATGATGAGCCAGTGTAGATTGATTGATTCAGTCAGAGATTGGCAGGGAGAGTTTAGCATGCCACAGGATGGAGTAATTCGAGTTGCTCGTGTTCAGATTGAACCAGATTTGGTTCAGTTGATTCGGGAGAAACAATTGATTGACCCACAGTTGATCCAGACTAGGGAGATGATGAGTAGAGGATCTGAGGGAGCTGTAGATTTTGCAGATAGAGATGGGCTATTGAGATATAGAGGTCGTATTTGCGTTCCAGCTAATGAAGAAATTAAGGAGAAAATATTGACAGAGGGTCATAGATCGAAGTATGCAGTTCACCCAGGAAGTACGAAAATGTACAAGAACTTAAAAGGAAATCTATTGGTGGTCAGGAATGAAGAGAGAGATTGCAGAGTATGTGGCAAAGTGTTTGATATGCCAGCAAGTGAAGGCCGAGCATCGGAAACCACCTGGTTTACTTCAGTCACTTCCTATTCCAGAGTGGAAGTGGGAGCATGTAACTATGGATTTTGTATCTGGATTACCACTGACAGCAAAGAAGGAAGATGCTATTTGGGTTGTAGTGGATAGACTGACTAAGTCCGCACATTTCTTGCCTATGAGCACTTCGCAGCCGTTGAAGTCTTTAGCTGAGTTGTATGTCAGGGAGATAGTGAGACTTCATGGAGTGCCAGTTTCTATAGTGTCTGACAGAGATGCACGATTCACAGCACGTTTTTGGCTTGCATTTCAGGCAGCTTTGGGGACTAAGCTTAATTTCAGCACTAGTTATCATCCTCAGACAGATGGTCAGTCTGAGCGTACCATTCAGACTTTGGAAGACATGTTGAGATGCTGTGTTATGGATTGGGGAGGCAGTTGGAATCAGCACCTACCGTTGGTGGAGTTTGCCTATAATAACAGCTATCAGGCGAGTATTCAGATGGCACCATTCGAGGCACTTTATGGCAGACCATGTAGATCCCCAGTGTGCTGGGTGGAAGTTGGTGAAAGACAACTCATTGGGCCCCAGATTGTACAAGATAGCATTGAGAAGGTGAATCAGATTAGGCGAAACATGCTTACAGCCCAGAGTCGTCAGAAGAGTTATGCAGATACCAGAAGAAGAGACTTGCATTTTGAAGTTGGTGATTGGGTATTTCTGAAGATATCACCATCTCGTGGAATCAAGAGATTTGGAAAGAAAGGCAAATTGGCTCCAAGATATATAGGTCCGTTTGAGATTAAGGGTACAGTAGGACCATTAGCATACAGATTGGCTTTACCTACACAACTGGAAGGAGTTCATGACGTATTCCATGTTTCTATGTTGAGGAAGTACGTGCATGACCCTACTCATATCATTCAGCATGAGCCGATAGTAGTGCGAGGGGACTTGACTTACGAGGAGCATCCAGTTGAGATTTTGGATAGGAAGGAACAGGTTCTTCGTACTAAAGTGATACCACTGGTGAAAGTACTTTGGCAAAATCACACGACTGAGGAAGCTACTTGGGAATTGGAATCAGAAATGCAGAGGAAGTATCCTAACCTATTTCCAGAACCGCAAGGTAAATTTCGAGGGCGAAATTTTCTTTAAGGAGGGGAGGATGTAAAACCCCGAATTTTCCTTAAATAATAAATTAAATTAGTAAATAATATTACCCAGAGTTATGATTGATAGAAACATTTTAATATTGTAGGGGATGATCAACTTAGCGGAGATCCAGAATTAGACGCAGATCTGACCGTCCGATCGTGAGATATCGAGGTATGTATTCTGATTGGGCAAGGTGTATAGAAGAGTTGCATGGGAGATGCATAGGATCAGGGGGTATAAATATGTATAAAGAATTAACCTAATTCTTATACGTGTATTCTCGCTTGTATTGAAGAGCCGCAAGCGACGAGAGTTGAACGACCGAGAAGAGAAGAAAGAGAAGGAGGGAGGAAGACCAAGTAATCTTGCTCAGAGCATTGCTTTGCAACCGAAGAGAGATTTGAGGGTTGTTGATCAGAGGAGAAGAAGAGGAACGCGCGTATAGAGGTAGGTGACACCGTTTTGGTTTTACATTCGGATTTATCTCTGTTTAATCGCAATGCATGTTTCTATGATATGTAATGTTGTATTTAGTTAGCTAAGCATGTTAGAAATACATTAGAATGAGTTTAGACGAGAAAAATCACGATTTAGAACTGTTTCTGCTCGATTTGGTGAGACCGCCGACCTCGACTGTGCGAGGCGCTCATCGGCGATCTTAGGCGCTGGTTAAGGATTCGAGGACGCCGTGGACCGCGGGACGACGGACCGTGGGCGCTCGAAATTACACTACCGCCGACTGATGACCGCCCGGAGCGATCCTGAGCGATCCCAGGCGCTCTCAGCAGAATTTCCAATTTTTCATAATTTCGAACCTAATTCAATTCTAAACTATTTTTAGACAATTTTAATGATTAATTAAGGTACTTTAAGACCAAAATAAACTACCTAAACCCCTGTTTTACAGAAAAACAAATTAGGGAGATATTTAGGACATTAGTCGCCAAGTTTTGAAGGTAAACGAGAAATGTGATTTTGGAAAAGCCTAACTACCATTTGACTATCTAAACACTTTTAAATGGCATTATAAATCATAAGACATTATAAAGAGAGTTCATAATCCGCATGACTGAATAATGAAGTGAATGTACAGATATAACCATTATATGCCGCTAGGCACCAACCCTTATAGAAATATGATACTTTAGGGAATTTTGGAGTCTAGTGGGCATAGCTGGTTATGGATCCATAGTCGTAGCTAGATAGCTGAGGGATATGTCATTTGGGTTGAGTTACTCCTATATGCGACGCGCTTCCTTTGCAAGTTAGTTTGTCTGGGAAGGTCCTATGTCTGGAGGGACACCCCGGTGAGCCGCTGGTGATTCCCTGTACATGTGGATAAGCAACCACCTCCATGTATTGATTCTGGTGCTGCATGCTGGTGGTACATACCAACTTTGATGGGTACGTGTGCAATAAGTCGGTGACTACGGCTCTTGTCTAAGCTGCGCTGCATGGGGCTTGAGTATCATTAGTAGCATCGCTCCTAAGTCGCACGGTGGTATAGCAATTGGTTGAGAATCATCTCAAAAGGTTTATCTAACTTTGTGAGTCCTACAATGACACTGAAAACATAACACTTGATATGATTACTATTGTGCACGTGCGGGATGCATGTGATTGGGATATTGGTTGGACGTGACTGCTTAGTACATCCTGGCAATACTTGGATTATGCTATTGATTTGGCTATTGAGTTCTTATATTAAAACTTGCTGAAAATCATTTCTAGAATTGTTATCAAACTGTTTTGTGTTCACGAATGGTATAAATGATTATGCGAGCCTGATTTGTCGATATTGCTTAATCGTGCATGAAATGCTACTTTGCTTATATTAACTGTTTAATCATGCATGTGTTACCTACTGGGATATTCGTATCTCACCCTACTTCTATTTCATTTTTCAGCTGATACGCGAGAGGGGGATCTCTTAGACTTCCAGGGAGAGATAGCCGAGTATTCGCCGAAGGATTATTATTATCCAGACCTTGTCTGAGGTGGATTTATGTGATAGACTTAGCATTTTATTGGTTATTATCATTTATTGGATTTGATGTATTAGAGAGACAAGAGAGAGAGTTAGTAACCAGTTCATTCTACCAGACTTTGATATTACTGACTGATGGTCAAGCTTTATGCTTGTTTGAGGATTTTGATCTACACTTCCGCACATACTTGTTTCCGCACTCTGATAGTTTAATATATGGATTGGATTTACTTTCTTTGGTCTGGTATGTTATTGATGTTGTAATTGATATGGGCCAGTAACACCTCGGATTTGGTTGTTGAACTAAATTCGGGTTGTTACAGTAGCGAACCGGGTTCGGGTCGGGTGCCGCTTTGCACTGACCCGGGTTCGGGGCGTTACACTCATCTTCTAAACCTTTGTAGAACCTCTGAGAGCCAATGCCGGCACAAGTCGAGAATCTCGTAGGAATGCGTGTCGAACACACCATCCCAGAACACTTCAAGCTAACAAGGCAAATCACCATAGTCCCTGGTCTTGCCATTTCTTTTGAAGCACTTGTACAAAATTTATGAAAATGCTTTTGAAAAAAATATTTCATTTCAGTCATGTGCACTCACACACACAATAAAACCAAGTAAGCCACAAGTGCTTACAGTGTGAATTTCAGATACCTCACAACTCTGTGAGAATTTTGCAGGCCCATGCGAGGCAGAAAAAGTTAGAGGATATCAAGAAGCATCCTCGAGCTAAAGGGAAAAAAAGAAAAGGGAGAAGAAAAGAAAAGCAAAGCGGAGAAAATCCATGCGGTAATCCAAAGCGCACCAAGAGGGAGTTTGCAAAAAGCTCACCTGTCCCCTGCGGGTTCTTTCCCAAATAAAGAATCCCCACATCCCCAGCGGAGAACCATCCAGAACAAAGCTTAAGCAAGCTCAAGAACAAAAAGAGAAGGCTTGTTTTGAAAACAAAAGGGCAAAGTGGCCCTCCATGTAATTTTTGATTTCCCACTTTTGTAAGTAGAGTAGGATAGGTGTGTGAGTTCCCTTGAGGCATCGGACAGCGCTAGGAGCACCTCCTTACCAAGAGCACCTCCTCCTTCCTCTCTCCTTCCTTTCCTTGGCCCACCTTCAGCCACCATAAAAAAATAATAATAATAAAAAAAAACCTAAAAATGTTTGCACCCTCACTGAAGTCTGAAAATTGCATCCTCATTGAAATCTAAGAAGCTGAATCATCCAGAAAACCAAAAACCTCCCAAAACTTGAAAGATGTGCAAAGCGTCACTTCTTTCTCAAAAACCGGAAAGGTGCTAATCGTCACTTATTCCCAAGAACCAGAATCTAGAAAAGGTGCTAATCACCACTTATTTCTAAGAACTAGAAATGGGAAAAGTACCACACGCATAACAAGCTCGCATTAATGTGCTTTATCTCACAAACCAAAAATCAACTCCCAGGCTCTCTGAGAAAGATGTGAGGAATGCAAAATTTGGGTTTATTTCAACCTTTGTCGTTCGTCAACAAGTGACCCCACCACATCTTTTCCCTCTCTCTCTCCTTCATAAATTCTTGTTCCCCATGTGCATCCCCATACATCATGCATGCAAACACCTCTCTCTCTCTCTCTCCCTCATGAGTATCCATGCATGCATCATGCATACACCTCTCTCTCTCTCTTCCCCCATGATCACCCATGCATGCATCATGCATCATGCATACACCTCTCCCTCTCTCTTCCCCCCATGATCACCCATGCATGCATCATGCATGCACCTCTCTCTCTCTCTCCCTCATGATTAGTGTTCCCCATGTGCATTCCCTATGCATCACCCATGCATGCACCACCTCATGCTTCCTTTTCTCTCTCTCTCTCTCCTCCAAACACCTTTTCCCCATGCATGCATCATATGCATTTACCCATCACATACACCCCACTATAAAACCCCCCATGGAGCCATACGTAAAGGGAGAAGCTCATTTTTTGGCTCATCCATTTTTCTTCTCCAAGATCTCTGCCCTCTCTCCCATCTCTCCCAAGCTCTCACCCTTCTTCTCAAGAGAAAAAGCCCTCCTTCCTCCTTCCTCCATGGTCTCCAAAGCCATTCAAACACCATTCTAAACCTTCACTCTCCTTCCCTCCTCCATCTCCATCACCTAGAAACTTGAAGAAGGAAGAGAGCTTGCTGGTTGTGCTTGGCAAGGAGCTACTCCAGCTCTTGTTTGTGCTTTAAAGGGGGTCCTCACACTCCATACAAGGGTTTAGAACCTAAGGTAATGTTCCTCATTACCATCTATTGCACATATATAAAAATGAGCTCTTTATGAGCATGTGGTATGTTCTTCTTCTTCAACTTGGCATTATTTTTATTTCAAGCATGATTAGTGCTTTTTCTCTTCGTTTTCCATCTTTATATTGAGCATGGGAAACTCCCATGGTAAGGGGAGGTTGCATGAACGGCTCCAAGGGAGGATAAGTTTCCATTAATGCATGTTTCTGATGGTCTTTAAGTCATTATTTTGCCATGGATTGTTCATTCAAGAGGGAGGATTGTTCCCTCTTTGTATGCGTCTTTTGTACCCTACTTAAACCCCCCTCTCATTCCCTTCTTTAAACAGCCTTACCTATGTGATCGTATGTTGTTTTGGGGGTGAAGGTGGGGATAGGTTTGTTCGATTTGTTTTAGATCGTATGTGTATTTTTGTTGGGTACGTATGTTTCCTAAGATCCTCATGGTAATGCCATCTATTTGCTTGTAAGTAGCATGCATGTTTTCCCTTTGAGTATGCTTACACACAGACACTTCACTTTTCATGCACATAGCTTGTAATGAGGCATACGTATTTGTCTTAGTTTAAAAGCATGCATATTAGGGTTTGCTGATTTATTCATATTTGTCTTGCTTGTTTATTGATGTGCGGGGTATGAAGAACCAAGGTAGGGACACTTAGGTCCCTATCACCTGGCTGGAACATCACATGAAGCCTAGAAACCCAAGCCCATAGCAAAAATCTGAAAATACCACCTTTTGAGCTGATCCAACAACTCAGGTTGGATCAGCAGAGTACCCTTTGTATCCAACAGATATGGTTGGATACAAGTAGCTTTGCTTGTAGCCGACAACTAAGGTCGGCTACACTGTTAAAATGCTAGTTTCCATATTGTATGATATTGTGCAATTTTTGTTCTTTGTTTGATCGAACCAGCTGAACCAGAAGGGTTTCCGGGTCAACCGGAAACCCAAGATGGGCCATGGACCAACCTGGTCCAATTTGACTTCCAATGGGCCTTCCAACGGGGCCCACTAAGCCCGACAAATCCACTTAAATGTAAACAAGAGAAATGAGCTAATTGAGTGGGCCGCACCGCTTGAGGCCCCTAAAAGCCCAATTCATGGCATGATGGCTTAGTTTAGGTCGTGGTTTGGCCGAGACCATGGGCCAGGGCCTATCGGGCCCGCCAAGCCCCCTAACTAAGCAAGCAAGGGTTCAAACCCTAGCTTGAAGAAACTTGGGCTTTCAAGCCCAAATCTGGACTACGGGCCCCAAGCCTAGTGTCCAACCCAATTTTGAGAATTAAATCAAAGATAAGCTAAAATATTTGGCAAACCCTTATGTGGCCCACCCAATGGGCCCACAAACCAATCCGGCCCACCAGGAATAAAATGTAAGTTAATCTGTCAATCTGAACCCTAAAGTAAAATCAATACTCTTAACCAAAGCCCAAAGGGCCTCCTAGGCTTAGACGGAGGCCCACCAGGGGACATGTGGGCTTAATCGAGCCCACCAAGGAGACCGTGAACCTTCCAACGGGGACCACCCAATCAGACCGAGTTCACCTTAATTAACCTAGATAAAATCAATTAAAGGGACCCACACCACTTAGGTGGTCCCACCAGACTTAACCAAATGTGCATGCTTTTAGGAATCGGGTGAGAACCAAAATGAGTTGACTCAAACCAGGAAGCCTATGGGACTCGTCATCCGACGGGGCGGACCGGGGTGTCCACGGACTTCCTCGGACCGTAACCGAGACCTTGCTTAGAATCTCAAGCCACAGACCAGCCTCCTAGATAAACCTAGGCACCCAGGTGTCTGCCTGCACCCCATCAGGCAGTGTAAAACCCCGAATTTTCCTTAAATAATAAATTAAATTAATAAATAATATTCTTGAGAGTTATAATTGATGGAAATATTTTATTATTGTAGGGGATGATCTAAATAGTGGAGATCCAAAGTTAGACGCAGATCTGACCGTTCGATCATGAGATATCGAGGTACGTGTTTTGATTGGGTAGTGTGTATAGGAAAGATTGTACGTGCGCTACATGGGATCAATGAGTATAAATATTAGTTTAATAACCTAAATCATACACGTTTAGTATTTCGCTTGTATTCGACAACCGCAAGCGGCAATCGTGAACGACCGTGAACGACTGAGGAGGAAGAGAAGAAGAGGAAGAAAGAAGGGTGTTGGCTTTGTTTTTCATCACCTAGGGAGTACTCGCGATCGTGAGTATCACTGTTTAGAGAAGAGAAGGAGAAGCAACCATAGAAGAGGTAGGTGACACCGTTTACATTCGTTTTTGGTATTTTACATTCGTTTAATCGCAAGAGCATGTTTTTATATGATCTATTGATGTATTTAGTTTAGTATCAATGTTATATGTATGATAGAATGAGGTTAGACGAGAAAAATCACGATTTAGAACTATTTCTGTTCGTTTTTAGATGACCGCCGACCTTGACTGTACTCGGCGATCCTCGCCGCTAGTTAAAAATATTAGACTGTCGAAGACCACTGGAAGACGTATCGTCGGCGTTCTGATTTGAACTACCGCCGACCGCAGACTGCAGACCGCCGGGGCGATCCTAGGTGCTCTGTTCAGATTTTGCAGATTTTCGTAATTTCAAACCCTGATTCAATTCCAAACTATTTTTAGACAATTTTAATGATTAAATAAGATGTTTTAAGACCAAAATAAATTATCTAATTCCCTGTTTTTCAAAAAAATAAATTAGGAAGATATTTAGGACATTAGTTTCCAAACTTTGAAAGAAATGGAGAAACCTAGTTTTTTGAAAACCTAACTACTATATAATTACTAGAACATTTTTTAAATTACACTATAAACTAGAAAACTTTATAAAGAGAATTCAGAACTCAGATGACCGAATATTGAAGTGATTGACAGATTTAACCTTTATATGCCGCTAGGCACCAACCTTTCTAGAAATATTATATTTTAGGGAATTTTGGAGTCTAGTGGGCATAGCTGGTTATGGATCCATAGTTGTTGCTAGATAGCTGAGGGATATGTCATTTGGGTTGAGTTATTCCTATATGCGACGCACTTCCTTTGCAAGTTAGTTTGTCTGGGAAGGTCCTATGTCTGGAGGGACACCCCGGTGAGCCGCTGGTGATTCCCTGTACATGTGGATAAGCGACCATCTCCATGTATTGATTCTGGTGCTGCATGCTGGTGGTACATGCCAACTCTGATGGGTACGTGTGCAATAAGTCAGTGACTACGGCTCTTGTCTAAGCTGCGCTGCATGGGACTTGAGTATCATTAGTAGCATTGCTCCTAAGCCGCACGGTGGCATAACAATTGGTTGAGAATCATCTCAAAAGGTTTATCTATCTTTGTGAGTCCTACAATGACATTGAAATCACAAGCAATTGTTATTATTATTGTATACATGCTGGAAGCATGTGATTGTTCCAGCATGTGATTGAGATATTGATCGGATGTGACTATTTAGTGCATCCTAGCAAAGTATGAATTATGTTATTGATTTTGATATTGGATTCTTATAATATAACTTGCTGAAATTCATCTCTAGAACTGTTTATCATACTGTTTGGTATTCATGAATGATACGAATGATTATACGAGCCTGATAAGTCGATATTGCTTAATCGCGCATGAACTGTTACTTTACTTATATTAACTGTTTAATCATGCATATGTTACCTACTGGGATATTAGTATCTCACCCTACTTTCATTTCATTTTTCAGCTGATATGCGAGTGGGGGATCTTAGTGATTTCCAGGGAGAGGTAGCTGAGTATTCACCAGAGGATTACTTTTATCTGGATCTTGTTTGAGGTGGAGGATTGTTTAGACTTAGTCATATTTGATAGACTATTATTCATTGGATTTGATGTACTAGAGAGATGAGAGAGATAGTAACCATTTTATTTTACCAGACTTTGATATTAATGATTGATGATTATCTTTAATGTTTATTTGAGGATTTTAGACTACACTTTCGCACATACTTGTTTCCGCACTCTGATAGTTTAATTAATTGAATGGATTTTTAATTCTTTAGTCTGGTATATTCTTGATGTATATTTGATATGAGCCAGTAACACCTCGGATTTGGTTGTTGAACTGAATTCGGGTTGTTACAATAGCGAACCGGATTCGGGTCGGGTGTCGGTTTGCACTGACCCGGGTTCGGGCATTACAGGCAGTGGCGACTCCAACCTTCCCGAATTACCCTTTAGGAGGCACGCCCACCCGTGCGACCATGCGTAAATCCTGAGTAGACCTAGTTGTCAATGCCAAAACCTGAGTAGGCTGGAACTGTGTACATGGAGGTGTGGAGGTTTACTTGGCATGTTAATTAACCAATTAAACAATAGGCATGACATTGACCTTTCGTTGATTAATCGGCATTGTAGTTATTGTTGTGGAAATTGTGATTGGAACTTGGGATCTAAAATTCTGAATTACCTTTATCGATTTATTGTGTTCGTTATTTATTGTGGCATGTTTTAATAACTGATGATAACTATTTTCACATGCATATGCTACTCGCTGAAATATTCGTATCTCATTCCATCGTTTTATTTTGTTTTTGAGATACTCTTGGAAAGCTCGATACTTGCGGGTAGATAATTAGTCATGTGAGTTATTTCAGTTGGGTTTTATTTTAGCACATCCTTTTATATAGTTTTATAATCATGTTTTCCTTCACTCTGATATTGCGGTCCTGTGTTACATATTAACCTCTGGAGACGAGTTATGGGTTTTCTACGTAACTCGGATCTGGGGCGTTACAGATGGAGAAGGATGTGCTAAAATAAAACCCAACTAAAATAACTCACATGACTAATTATCTACTCTCTCTGATGATCCACACAATGCGGCACATGGGCGAGATGTCGAGGGATCAGACGGCGATACAGCAAACCATGATCTGGGGTGTTATAGACTCAGATCACATGAGTCTACAATGCCCCAGATCCGAGTTACATAGAAAACCCATAACTTGTCTCCAGAGGTTAATATGTAACACAGGATCGCAATATCAGAGTGAAGGAAAACATGATTATAAAACTATATAAAAGGATGTACTAAAATAAAACCCAATTGAAATAACTCATATGAGTAATTATCTACCCGCAAGTATCGAGCTCTCCAAGAGTATCTGAAAAACAAAATAAAAACGACGGAATGAGATACGAATATCTCAGCGAGTAGCATATGCATGCGGAAATAGTAATCATCAGTTATTAAAACATGCCACGATAAATAACGAACACAATAAATCGATAAAGGTAATTCAGAATTGTAGATCCCAAGTTCCAATCACAATTTCTACAACAATAACTACAATGCCGATTAATCAACGAAAGGTCAATGTCATGCCTATTGTTTATTTGGTTAATTAACATGCCAAGGAGACATCCATACCTCCATGTACACAGTTCCGGCCTACTCAGGGTTTCGGAAACTCTGAAATGACGGCCTACTCAGGGTTTCGTCATCCAATACTGGCCTACTCCCCGGGTTTCGACATTGACAACCAGGCCTACTCAGGGTTTCTGGCTGCTCTACACCGGTCGTGGCAACACACAAGGCCATGCAATTACACCAACAAACAATACCATCACATTACTAAGCTTAAGCATGGATCCAGGACAAGCTAAACCAAAACAGAAAAACCATCGCATAAACTCAACACTGACATCACATTAAACCAAAACATTTCCGTCATCATGTATAACACAATACAGCTCAACACAGGTCACTCCGGACCATAATAGCGACTCATGATATCTCAGTAAATATTCCAACCCAAAGCACATGTCCAACTAATAGAAAAATCCATTTACTCACACCAAGATAAACTTTACAAATATAGTTCAGAACTCTAAATCAAGTAAAAACCAGGTTAAACAATTTCTCAATCAAAAAAAAGTGTAGAACATAAAGGAAACTAATTCATTAACCCCTATTGTCAGGAACAGTAAAATAACCTACCAATAGCCCTTCAAATTTACTTCGGAACTCCTAAGATTTACCAATAATTCAACTTAATAATCTCCGGGTGTTTTGAACAGATAAAAATAATTCTAAGATCCTAATCAAGTCTTTGGCTAAGAGATTGAAACCCCAAAGTATCAAAATTTGGCTTGATTTGGTCAGACACAACTTTCGGCAGATTTTAGTGGGTGCGCTGACCTCTGGCGCTTGGCGCGAGGTTGGCCCCAACTCGGCGTATACCCAAATATGGTCTCGCGCGGACTAAAAATACTTGGCGCAAGGTCGGCGAGAACTCGGCGAAACCAAAATCTATCTCGCGCTGAGCTCAAACACTTGGCGCCAGGTCGGCGCCAACTCGGTGGATCCGATTTGTAAGCACCTCATTTTTGCACCCCTCTAAAAAGCCTGAAAGCTAAACCCTAAAAGACAGGTCTAAACCCTTAAGAGCAAAAGATGACCTTCTGCCTAAGCCCAAATTGATTGCTATACCCTATCCCAATGGGAAGAGCATCCTGATACGGTTTCAACGCAATTAAGTTTGCAGGAATCGGAGCCCGGATGGAGAAGATATGAGCAAAATAATCCTAGGGGGAAAATCAGTCAAAGTTAAAATATCTTAATTAAACTAATTAAGATAAATGGGAAATAATAAAAAATGGGGAAGTCTAATTCATCCAAGTGGGGCCATTGAGTCACCTCAGCCATCAACTCAAGCCAAAAAAGGGGAGAGAAAACTTCAACCGCACACAATATGCGGTTGCGAAGCAACCGCATAGGGTGTGCAGTTGATTTTTTTCTGCCACTGCTCGCGCGAGCCAATCAGGGCAAGCGGTGCACGAAAAGTAGTCGCACTTACAGTACGGTTGCATGGTGCCAGACTGCGCTGACCAATTTGTCCCCCTATTAAATGCTGAAAAGACAGGGCCAAAACCGCACATACCCTGCGGTTTCGACCAAACCGCATGGTATGTGCAGTTTCTGTTCATTTTTGGCAAAACCGCACTGAGTATGCAGTTTTGTCACAGTGTTCTATAAAAGGCAAATTCGGACATGGGACAAAAGATGGCTAGTTTTCCACTGTCCCTTCTCCTTCTTCCCTGCTCACTGAACCTCCGAATTCCCCTTTGAGCCCCGTTTGCCCCCATAACCACCTTATACCACTTCAAGATCATTCCATCTTTGGTCCCCCCCTTCTTCCTTCATTCCAAGCTTCAAACCAAAGGAAGGAGCTGCTGTTGGAGTCACAAGGAGGAGCTCCAGCACCCGGTTTTGTTTCAAGGGAGTTCATACACTGTTCTAGTGCTTCCACAACCCCCCAGGGATTGTTCCCCATAGCCATTTACACCATATATATGAAAATGAGTTCTTAGCATGATGTTTGGGAAAAGCTTATTATCTCCTTCACCTGGAGCTATTTCTTTTACATTATCTTTACATGTTTGCTTCCCATCTTTCCATATGGAAGTCTCCAAGATAAGAGGTAGGGTAGGTGTAACTTTGGGGAGAGGATAAGAGATCGTCCATGAACTTTTGGGTCATCTAAGCTACTGTTTTGGTTCCATTTTTATCATGTTTGAGGGAGTGTGTTCCCTCTTGAGCAAATCTAATGTACCCTTGAAGTAGCCCCCCATTACCCTTCTTGATCTTTCTCTCCTCTCACCCTTTTTACAAATTTTCTGGGTGTTCTTTTGCTGATTGTATTCTCTTCCTCTTGTGTGCCATGAGGAATGCATTCATGTGTGTATGTAAATCCCATCACCATGCTTCCCCCTACCCCATTGCTTGGTTGTTGGTATGACCATTAATATGCTACTGTTATGTGCACAAACAGGCCCCCTCCCTACCCTTCCTTTATGTTGTTTCCAGCCTCCAACAGCATGCCCAAACCCCTGTAACTGTTGCTGTTCCCAGCAGGGTTACTCACCCCCGGCATTCCTAAGACACCCATTAACTATCTTACATGAAGGCTGACCCTTTCCCCCAACTCCCCCCACAATTCCCACACCTTATTTGCATGGATATCCTCCAAGACAGCTGCTGTACCTGTTTACTGTAGCATGTTTACTCTATTTCGTGCTTGTGCTTACATGAGATGCATTATTGTTTTACTACCTTGAATGCATGTATGCACCCACCCCCACCTTAGTAGCATGCTAGGTCACTCACACACATTGCTACCATCTCCTCTGGCATGAAATTGAGCCCGGATACCTGCTGCCCCCATGTAGGGTGTATGTGGAATCATGAGTACACATTTTCTTGGATTGAAGCATGAGTTGAGCCCTTGTTTACATGATAACTGTTTTGATCATGTAATGTATCTCATTGTCTCCCCAATATTTTCTGTTCCAGTATGCTCCTTCACCTCCCATATACCCCCAGGTCTAGCCTATCATCACCATGCATGAAAGATGACTTTCCCGCACTCTTTTCTTCACTGTAATCAGCCCTTTAATAATGGCTAAAGCCCTTATTGTAGGTTGCTGTTTTAAATTCTTAATAGGCTCTTTTTTCTCCAAAGCAAATAACCGAATCCAATACACGGGGTTATCCAACATAACCCCAAATGGGAATTGGGCTTAGCCTAAGCTCTACGTGGCATTCCATGGGCCTTCCAACGAGGTCCACATCAGACCAACATCACCTGAATAAAAAACTAAAATCAACTAAAATAAAGAGGGACCCACACCTTTGAAGGTCCCATTCATACCTAATAAGTGAGCATGTTGGTTTAGGACATAAAGGTGAGTTAAACCAAAATTGACTTGAACCAGGGAAACCCAAGGGACCCGTTAACCAACGAGGCGGACCGGGGTGTCTACGGACTTCCTTGGACCGTAACCAGGATCTTAACCGGAATCTCAAGCCCTAGACCTAAATAGACATTCTTAGGGCACCCAGGTGTCTGCCTGCACCCCATCAGGTAGTGGCAACTCCTATACCCCTGTTCCCTCGCATATTTCATTGAGTGCGCCCTCGCGTCGCATCGCATGACGTGCGCACACGATTTTCGAAACGCAACTCTCTGTTAACTCTAGAACTCCATGACTGTCTTGATTTCTAGCCTCTGTAACACTTTCCCTGTGTCTCTACCATTGCCAAACGACCTTTACACATGACTCGAAATTAATCTAACCTACTTCATGTCACGACTCTAAAACTCGTCAAAATCCTCATTTCGAAGATAACATCTTTCCAAAACATGCAGTTCGGCTAATCCAGAATCAAAACCACAAAACACAGTTTAAAAACGATGCTACTCACCTGTTATTGAAGACTTTTCTTCTAGCTTCCAATCTATTGATAATCTCCTCCGGAAAAGTCTAACGGCCGATGACCCAGGTCCAAGGTAGCCTCTAGGTTTTTATTCTCATCTAAACTCAACCTCCGGCTTCTTTCTCTCCACCTGAAATTCTCAACCTAGTAATCTATTTATAGGCTTCGTGGAACCCTACCCTTGACCTAATTTATCTATGCTCACCTTGACTTAACCCTTGAAATTTCATATTTATCCTCCCCTAAAGTTGAGGATAACATTAAATATTTACTTATAATTTCTAATCACTACAACTTTTTAAATTTAATACTTACTTAATAAAAATTCAACCTATTCTTTGCTACCTAATGGCCGAAATCTCCACTCACAGTTTATTTAAATTAAATCTACTAGTTAATCTTTTAATTAAATTCTTACTAAAAACTGGGTTTTACATTCTCCCCCCCTACAAAAATTTCATCCTCGAAATTTAACACACTACTTCCATGCTAACCTTCAAAGTCAAATTTGCATTTCATATTTGGTTTCAAAACCGATTCTCAAAATATTACTTTACTTAAAAAAAATACTGTAGAAGAAATCCGCAATTCTTCTATCTTCAATCTGTACATATAAACGCGTCCGCTTATACGCAAGTTTGAGTAGAAAATTGCAAACTCCCACTAGGACAACCCGAACCTCTCTCTCTACTAGGACAACCCGATGCTACAGGTATCTCTCATAAGTCTCTCTCTCACTGTTGGAAAGAAATCTATCATCCCTAGGTTCAACCCTAGCCCTCTTGGAGGGATTCCTTGATGATGTTCTAGGAATCTAAGAGTTGAAACCAAGTGAATTTGGAACGACCTGAGATCATGGTTTTCTAAGATCGACTTGAGATCTGGATACCACCAGTTGAGAGTAGCACCTGAGGATATAGAGAAGACGGCTTTCTGCACTCGATATGGGCACTACAAGTTTCTGGTCATGCCATTTGGGCTGAAGAATGCCCTGGCTGTCTTTATGAACCTGATGAATCGGGTATTCCATACTTACTTGGACAGCTTCGTGGTTGTTTTTATTGATGATATTCTGGTATACTCTCAGAGTAGAGAGGATCATGTTCAGAACCTCAGGACTGTATTGCAGACATTGAGAGAGCTGACCTCTGGTGCGAGGGCTCAGAGGGAGACTCAAGTGAACCTCCCTCTCTACTAGGAAAACCATGACTCATGTGATCGCTGGATAATCACTTAAGATCTACCATATCAGAGTGCACAAACAATTATCAACTAAGAAGCCCAAAGAAAATGTTTGGTTATAATCAAATCGAACCACCATCAATCCACTTTATTACATTTCCAAAACAACAAGTCAAAATTTCCAATCCAGAATAAACCTACTAGTCTATGGAATGTAGTAATAATCCTCTTCCCTATAAGTGTCGGTCGGATCTATCCCAGTAGGCGCCTCACCACGAGTATCTGAAAACAAAACAAAACAAATGGGATGAGATACGAATATCTCAGCGAGTAGCAATGCATGCAAAACAGTTATTTCAGTTTCCAAAATATGCCACGATAAATAAACGAGCACCAATAATTCGTATAAATGTAATCGAGAAACCAAAGTCCGCATGATTCCAATATCGATTTTTAAACAAGAGACCAATAGCAATAACACATAAAAATTGAATGGTCATTGACATGCCTATTGCTTAAATTAGTTAATCCACATGCCAAGGAGACATCCACACCTCCATGTACACAGTTCCGGCCTACTCAGGGTTTCGGAACTCTGAAATGACGGCCTACTAATCGGGTTTCGGCATTGACAACCAGGCCTACTCAGGGTTTCTAGCTGTTCTACACTGGTAGTGGCAACACACTAGGCCATGTGATTACACTAATAAACAATAACATTTCAATACTAAGCTTAGACATGGATCCAGGATAAGCTAAACCAAAAACAGAATACCAAATGCATAAACTCACCACTGGCAACACCATCAACCAACCATTGTCGTAATCATGTATAACACAATATAAACTCATCATAGGTCACTCCGAACCAGAATAGTAATTCATGGAACTGCAGAAGGAATTCTAATCCAAAACACAAAATTTAAACCTGTAGTACAATCTTTTACTCACACAAGGACAATACTCATAAATCCGGCTCCATGCTTGGCAAACCGCTAAAACTCAAGTTAAACAAGTTCACAAACTGGAAAACAGCTATAAAACATGGATAAAGCAAAATTACTAACTCATGGTATCAAGAATAGCAATTAGACTACAACAGCCCTTCAAACTTTACCTTTGGGAACTCATAAACCTACCAATAATTGACCCAATGATCTCCGTAGGTTTTTGAGCAATTTAAAAATGCTTCTAACAACTTAGTCTAGCCTTTGGCTCAGAGGTTTGAGCATTAAAGACTAAGAAATGAGCTCAAATGGGTCAGCCGCACATCACCTGGAGAATTGGTGGGTGCGCTGACCTCGAGCCCCTTGGCTCCAGGTCGGCGCCAAGTCGGCGGACCCAAATTTTCTATGCGCTGAGCTGCCACTGAGTAGAAATAGTAGGCGGCAGCCCCAGCAAATGCTCCCCTGTTTCCTTGGTAGCATTTTCACTCTCTGTTAACTCAATCTAGCTATGACTGTCCTAAATTCAAG
This sequence comes from Buxus sempervirens, assembly GCA_947561395.2. NCBI lineage: Eukaryota > Viridiplantae > Streptophyta > Magnoliopsida > Buxales > Buxaceae > Buxus > Buxus sempervirens. Next base: position 10,740,466 of record OX387185.1, read on the forward strand.
CCTCTACGACAGTTGTTCTATACTTCTACCACCTTCAATAGACGTTTAAACTCAAATCGAAATTAATCCTAACACCTTTCATGTTACGCCTAAAAAATCTCTTCAAAAAACCAAGTCCGAAACTAACAATTTCTTCAATAATGCATTTCGGCTAATCTCAGGTAATCAAATCCAATACGCAGATTAAAACGATGCTACTCACTTGATAAATGCTCAAAACCCAGCAACTATAACTCTTGGAACCGAGAGCTCAGATATCAATCTTCCGCCCAATTTCTTCTCTGATTGGAAAATGTTTTCTACAGAGAAATAACACTCCGATTAGGACTGATTTGGAGGTCGATCCTCCTATGATTCCCTTATGAAAAATGGTTCCACTTACACTAACCTGAATACTCGCTGATCGGCAGGAGCTTAGACGAAAACACAGGAGTTGCTCGATCAAGCAGCTTTACTTCACCTTCGTTTTAGTCCTTCCTTCACTTCACACTCCGATCGGCAGCAAAAAACCACACTATGGTTCTTCTCCAGAAGCCCTAGAAATCCAGCCGCAATTTTCCTTAAGCTCAGAGGTGAGAAACCTATGCTATGAAAATATGCTGATTATTTATACTAGCCCTACTTTTGCGCTCAACCAACTAAACTCATGGTTCGCTACATGCTCGCCCACACATCTCCATACATGCGCAGCTTTCCCAGCCATTTGATCTACTAAATTTCTTCTCCACCTAATCACCCATATTAATATATATTTTATTTTAAAACAACTAAATTCAAATAGAAAATAACTCTAATTATTATCAGCACATTACTAACCTTAATTATCTCGTTTCCACGCTTAATGTCTTGAATCCCCAATATACCCCTACTTTACAGATCTCTGAAAATTTCACCCATACAGACTTGTTAATTCTCATAAACAATAATCAGTAAAAATTTGGGGTTTTACATTTATAAAGATGCTAGTATGCTTAACTTATCAGAAAAATTATTGAATATTTATTCGTATTACAAAAATCCCCAAAATCTGAATTTTCTACATAGAGCGCCTACCCTAGTAAGCTAGGCGATCCTGGGCGATCCTAGGCGCTCGTACAAATTTTAGTTAAAATTTTCCAAATTTACCAAGTTTGGATTTTTAGGCTTTTGCCTTGAGTTTAATTAGTATAAATTAATCCCCTAGCATTCTAGATCATACCTAAAGCCCTCTAGATTAATTTGCATCAATTAATTTCCAACCTATTACTATCCACATGATCATACCTATGATTATTCAATATTTTTCATATTTATTCAAGTTTCGATTTTTGTGTTTAGCCTTTGGGTTTAATTAGTCTAAAATAATTTCCTAACATTCTAAATCATACCTACAACACTCTAAATTAATTTGGGTCAATTAAATACCATCCCATGAATATTTACATGATCAAATTAAGATTTCTTCATTACTTTAGCAAATCCTTCAAGAACACAAAACTCTAAAATATAAACCATTCAATTCCATGTAAAATCCTTTCCGGCTAATCAAACTAAACCATAATAAATCACAGAAAACGAAACCATACAATTCCTCCAGTTTTCAAGGGTTACTACTTGCCTCATGCGCTAAATCCATCTTCTTTCTAAAGTTTCTAAATCTAGGCCGAACTTCTGCTCCCAATCGCACCAACCTATAATTCTCCAATTCCAATCTCCACCGTTCACATTATAGATCCATCAGTGGCAACCAAAACCTCCAAATTTGAAGATGATCCACCGTTTGGAGTTTTCCCAATTTTGATTTGATGGAGATTGGTCGGATATCTCCAGCAACCTTCTTCTTCCTTTCTCTCCCTCTTTTTTCTCAAGATTTTACCCACGAAAATTCTCTCTTGTCTCACCTTACTCTCCTATTTATATTTGGCTTTAGAAGTCCTAAACCAACCCTAATAGGCTCATTTAATTGGGTTAACCCAAGGGTGGTCTAATTAAAGTCTAAGTCCTTCTAATTAATTCCTACTTTTTCTCCACCTTTTATTTTTCTACTAAAACAATAGTAATCAAATCTCTTATTATTTAAACTCCTCCTTACAACCTAATTTTGTGCCTAACACTCACTTAAATCCTAAATATCACCTAAAACCCAAATTAAGTTACTTTTCTCCCAATTAAGACCCGAATTTACCTAATTACCCTTTTTCCTATTTTATGCTCTAGTTATCACTATTTTATTTCTAACTTGACTTAATAAATTATTTCCTTCTATTTTCTAACCTTAATTATCATTTAATGATTTATTTCATAATTTAAACTTTTATGAAAATTACCAAAATACCCTTTTTACCCTTTTAGGCTAATTTCCTTAAAAGTCCTTCTTTATTTACAATTTATTACTTATTTGAATTACTTATCCTCCAAATCTTCACTTTTTATTTTAATTATAACTTAACTCATACTTTCTTTTATTTATATATATATTTATTTATTATGTGAAAATTCGGGGTCTTACAAGGTTCTCATTCATAATGCTGAATATATCGTGGATGCATATATTGTGATCCTGGGGCATGTGGTTTCAATTGGAACGGTACATTTAAGGAACTTCACCAGATGCACTGTTCAAATTGGTCTGACAAAGTATTATTTGTCAATCTTGTAATAGTATTGAAGTTGTGTATATTTTGGTTCTGCCGCTTCATCCATGTAAATTGTTTCCTGTTAATGTTTGCAGTTGATCCCCGAGGCTCAGTTATGTGGTGTGGAAATCTTCAAAAGCGATCTGGTGGGGGGGGGTGCCCCTTTTTGAACTGTCAAGAAGGTTATTACTTGTCCAAAAAGAGCTCGGCCTCCAATATGTAACTCCGTTTTGTTCAACTATACAATCTTTATTTCTTAATCTCATCCAAGCTGAGCTTGAATTATTTGTATCCAAATATATTCATAAGACAATCTTAAGTTTTTTTTCTTTTTCATTTCTTAGGTGTTTCAAGTTTTATCTTTTAAGGATGAACCAGTTTTTTATATTCATGGAAAAAGAAAAAAAATAAGGGAAAAAAATTTCATGGAACTCATTTTATTACTTGTTAACCAAACAATTTTCTGGGTGAAAATTCATTCTGCTACGTGTTAACCAAACGCAATTAGAAAGACTTCAAAAGTAATTCGCAAAATGAGTTTTAAAAACTCATTCTCGGAATGAGTTTTAAAAACTCATTCTTGGAATGAGTTCCTAATTCAGAGTGAAAGCCAAACGAGGCCTAAGTAATCCCAAATACAGCCTAACACTTTATCAACTTAAAAATGTGCTTTAATAAATTATAAGCTGAATTAAGCACTTAAATAAGCAACCCCAAACATAGCCTTAAATTTGATAAGCTTTCAGAAGTTTTTGATAGTCTATAAGCAATTATTGGTGGGAAAACTTTTTTGCAATCCTTCGGTGGTGTTAATTCCCAGGTATTCTTCTATGAATATTACTAGTCCTCGCCGATGACAATATTTGGGTTATCCGTCTATCTACTCAATGGGGAAGGTAGGTACATCGGATCAGTTAGGATTCTAGTGTGTGGAGGTTTCAAAATGCCCAAATCCTTAGATGGATCGGCAGGCTTCAATTGTTGGTTCGGCCCAACATATCGATCCAAATTTTGGTCTAAGTGCTGAAAATATATTAGTTATAGGCCCTACAAATGATAAAGCCCAATCAGTTTTGACATTGAAGACTGGGCTGGAGAATACTTTTGTTTCCTTTGCTCATGGCAGGCCTCAACATCAGATTAAAGGCCCAATTTTATGCTAAGTAAATTCCTTGCCAACTCTTTGTAGGACTCCAATGTTGTGACAGGGTACTCTCCTTCACCAATTCTTCATATATCTCTATTTGATATTAACTTCAAAGCAAAGTTCTTCAAACAATCCTCTTCTAGCCGACACCAATGGGGAGCAATTAAATAGAAACCACTTATCATTAGGGAAGAAAATCCAAATCAATTGAAGCTTGGGGAATTGATACCTATTCCGAAAAAAAAGGAAAACTCTAGACTGTAACGCCTCGAACCCGAGTCAATGCAAAACAGGCACCCAACCCAAATTAGAAGTGCTACTGGGCCCAAAACATCTAATTACTAGACAATTAAATATAATTCATTCAATAATTAATATCAGAGTGCGGAAGTTTATCATTTATAAAAACCTAATAAGCGTGGATAAAATGTCATCCAAACCATCACATCAAAATAAATCAAGTTTGGTAAATAGGTTCTATCACTCTCATAATCATCCAATCCATAAAATAAAAAAATAAGAAATCAAAAGTATCTATCATCTGTATCAACCTCAAAACTATAACTACTCAAGATAATAATAATCCTCTGGGAGAAAACGCAATATTGACTAAACGGGTGTGCTACCTATCTCTGTTTGTTCGAGAACTCCTTCTTCCTCTTCTTTCCTCTTATTGTAGGTTCTGATCCCTACCTTCTACAACACAAGACTCTTCTGGAACGTGGATCTCCTCAAGAATAGCAACCTTCTTAGTCTCCTTCTTCTCCTCTTTCTCGGTTTTTCTCGTTGCCTTTAGCCGACAGAGAATACAAAGAGAGTGTAGGTATACGATTATTCGTATACCCTCTTAATAAAACCCTATTTTAATCCTTATGATCCCGTGTATCTCCCCTCCATCAAATCCTATACTTCTAACCAATCAAATTAAAAAATAGCCTTAATTTAATACTTACCCCATAATTTCATGATCCAACGGTTGGATTTTCATCAAACTCCTGATCTCTTTCATCAATATGGTCACCTATATATTCCATACAAACCATTAATAAAATCCACAATAAAATATTGATTATTATTTAATTAAAATTTCTGAAAATTTTTCAGGGTTTTACATCCTCCCCTCCTAAAAGAAAAATTTTGTCCTCGAAATTTACCTTGTAATTCCGGAAACAAGTGTGGATACTTCTTCATTTCCGACTCCAATTCTCAAGTTGCCTCTTCTACTGTATGATTCTGCCATAACACCTTTACTAGCGGAATTGGCTTTGTACGAAGGACTTGCTCTCATCTATCCAAAATCTGAATTGGATGGTCCTCATATGACAAGTCCTCTCGCAACACTAGTGGCTCATGCTGAATAATGTGGGTGGGATCATGCACGTACTACCTCAACATTGACACATGAAATACGTCATGAAATCCCTCCAACTTAGCAGGTAATGCTAACCGATAAGCCACTGGTCCCACTGTGCCAACTAACTCAAAAACACCTATAAACCTTGGGGACAACTTGCCCTTCTTGCCAAATCGTTTGACCCCTTGAGATGGAAATACTTTCAAGAATACTTGATCACCAACTTCAAAATCTAAATCACGTCTTCTTGTATCAGCATAACTTTTTTGACGACCTTGGGCTGTAAGCAATCTTTGCTTGATCAAATTTACCTTTTCAACACTATCTTGCACAATCCGGGGTCTAATGTATTGTTTCTCTCCAACTTCTACCCAACATACTAGGGATTTACAAATCCTGCCATAAAGTGCTTCATAAGGCGCCATCTGAATACTTGCTTGGTAGCTGTTATTGTAGGCAAATTCAACTAACGGCAAATGTTGGCTCCAACTACCACCCCAATCTAATACACAACACCTACGCATATCCTCCAAAGTCTGTATAGTATGCTCAGACTGGCCATCTGTTTGAGGATAATAACTCGTCTTGAAATCGAGCTTCATACCCATGGCTCCCTGGAATGCTGTCCAAAAATGAGATGTGAACCTTGCATCCTTGTCTGAAACTATAAAAACTGGCACTGCATGCAGTTTCACAATTTCCTTAACATATACTTCTGCGAGAGACTTCAACTGCTATGAAGTGCTAATAGGTAAGAAGTGTTCTGACTTCGTCAGTCTATCTACTATTACCCAAATGGCATCCTCCTTCTTTATTGACAAGGGCAACCCAGGCACAAAGTCCATGGTAATGTGCTCCTGCTTCCACTCAGGAATGGGAAGTGACTGAAGTAATCCAGGTGGTTTACGATGTTCGGCCTTTACTTGTTGACATGTCAAATACTTGGCCACAAACTCTGTAATTTCTCTTTTCATTCCTGACCACCAATAAATAGACTTAAGATTCTTGTACATCTTTGTACTCCCAGGGTGTACTGCATACCTGGATCTATGTCCTTCTGTCAAAATCTTATTCTTAATCTCCTCATCATGAGGAACGCAAATACGACCTCGAAATCATAATAAACCATATCTTTTTGAAAAATCTGTGGCAATCTCAAATCCTCCACTCATCAACTCTCTAGTCCGAATCAACTGTGGATCTGTCAACTGTCTCTTCCCAATACTTTGAATCTAATCAGGCTCTAACTATATATGTGCTACTTTGATCACACTGTCTTGTGGCAAGCTAAACTCTCCATGCCAATCTCTAACTGTGTAAGACCCCGAAAATTTGCAGAAAATTTTAATTAAATAATAATTAGTATTTTATTGGGGATTTTACTGATGGATTGTAATTATAAATATAGGTAATCACACTGATGGAGGAGATCAGAAGATTGAAGCAAATCTGACCGTTGGATCATGAAATAAATGAGTAAGTATTAATGTAAGGCTATTTGTTAATCTAATTGGTTAGTAGTATAGGACTTGATGGAAGTGAGATACGTGGAATCATGAGATTAAAATAGGGTTTATACTTAAGAGAATACTAATCGTATTTTGTTTTGTATTCTCTAGTGGCTGAAGGAAACGAGAGACCAAGAGAGAAGAGAAGGAGACAAGGAGCTTTGTTGATCTGGAAGGTTCTACATCAGTTCTGTGTTGCTGTAGAGAGTGAGATCAATATCTGCACTACGAGGGAAGAAGGGGAAGAAGGAAAACTTGGTCGAACAGAGGTAGGTAACACAACTGTTTAGTTGATACTTAGTTTTCTTATGGTTTGATCTTTCTTCATGATCTTAAAGTGCGGTATATCTGTTTCTACATGATTTGGAAGTATGATATATGCGTTTTGAAGTTATTAGAGTTGATTTGAATACGTATATTGTTGTTTGATACATAAAAACTAGTTTTTGGAAGTCGGATTAGCCGCTGTTTGTCGAGCGCTTGGCACAATCGCCCTAGCGATCTGGACAAGCATCTCGCCTGTGTATGCTAGAAATATTTTAGATAGGTAGCCTAACCAGGTCACCTGAGCGATGGGTTGAGCGACTGTAAAAATTGGATTTTGGGTAGGTCACCCAAGGGGGCCTGGGCGCCCACCAGGTCGCCTGAGCGATAGGGTCGAGCGACCTTAACAGAAATCTGATTTTTCCTATTTTGAAGAGTTATTCAATTCCAAAATAATTCTAAATAAATTTTAAATACCTGAACCAACAAATATTGAGTGTTTACAACTGTTTCAATGATTTTGTGTATTTAAACAAATTGATGAGTGATTTAGGGTGTTTGCAAAAAGAGTTGTCTTATTTTGAAAATAAAAGGATTTTTGGGTTATTTCATTATCTGATTTGATTTGATTGGGAAAATTATTACTTAGTAAAAATAGTATCTTGATTTTGGAACTTTAGAAAAATTTTCACATCTTAACTATTTTATAAAATTATATTTGGAAAGAGTTTAAGTTTCAGAAAACCCTATATGTGTAACGCCTCGGTTCCGGGTCAATTTTTCCCAGACCCGAGGTGTTATGGTAAGTAACAAAAGCAACTAAAAATCTGAATCAATTTAAACCTTTAATTAATTTCATCATCAGAGTTATATGCGGAAACATGAAATATATCCAATAACAAATAAACTTTAACAATTACAATGTTCTTAATCTCATGAAACTAATCTACAACTAAACTAACTACCCTTTTACATACTAGCCCAAGCTCGTCGTCCTCACCAACAGTACCTGAAAAATGGGAGAAACCGGAGTGAGAATAAATCTCAACAAGTAGCAAGGTGCATGCATGAAATCAGTCCATAATTTTTATAAAATAAGTCATGAGGTGTACGATTAAACCAACAACAACAACATCAACAAGAAAAACAATAATATAGAGAAATCACAGCAAACAGCATACCACCCTGTGACATCACAGGACTAATGAAATCGTAAACAGGGTTCTACAGACATGTGCCAATATGCTACCTTACCGAATTAAAAGTGGACTAGCCGCCCTGCAGTCTAGTTATTCAACACCAACGGAAGAACCCAACCAACAACCAATAACCAAATACCAAGGTGGGTTAGCATGTACGGCCCAACCTATCCAGGAGTGGGTAATGTAGTGACTGACCTATCCAGGAGTGGTACCATCCTCGAGATGATGAAATGCCTATGACACAAAATAAGAACTCCAGAAAACAATTTCTTTTACTAGCTACTCTATGGATCCATGTAAGAGCTAAGCTTGCTAGACACAACTCACAACCAAAAACTCATAATAACTTAATAATACTATAAGTTCTAAAATCCTCAATAAACAGCTCATCTCAATATACATGAGAGAGAAAAATTAACCAAAATCATATCATCCCAAGATACATGGGGCATCCCTGAGGTACACGGAGGTCTTCAATAATTCTGCCAATTCATTAATGAAACCATATGCAAATGTCCAAAGATATAACATCAAATGTAAGAAATGGATCACATCTGGAAATAAACAGAAGACACAATCCAAGCCTTGAAAACACAATATTATAGTTAAACATGACCAAATCACTCATTAGTTTTCTAAACATTAATTTAATAATATGAATACGCTTAATTTACCCATGTGAAAGTGTTAGATAATTTGCCAAATCAGTATTTTATGATTTACAAAGATTCATCCCCTAGTTGGTTTTTTTATTCTAGATATTTGCTAGAGAATATTCAAAGTTTACCCTTTAAAGAACCTAAGGTATCAAAATTTATTAACTTTGATATTTAACCCTTCCAAAGGTAAATTTGGGTCTGTGGTGAAGTTTAGGAATAGGTAAAGCTATCCAAATTCAGGTCCAAATAGGTTAAAGTCCTCTTTTTCTTTAAAACATCTCCATAAAATTCATCTTTACATTTATCATTCCAAATTACTATCCATTAATCCAAATTTAATTCCGCCACTTCCTACATCTCAAATTAACCTAGTTACATGTATTACAACTTTAGAATTTATAGAAAAGTCATTAAAAATTAAATTTGGGCACAAATCCCAAAATCTGAAATTTTTGACATTGGTCGCTCAAATAGGCGTTCGAGCAACCAGACTGGCGGTGGGAAATCTGGGTTCTATTCAAGTTTTACAGGCATAACGCCTGTGGTTGCGCTCGAGCGGTACCTCGAGCGCTCAAACTAAAAACTCTGTTTTCTAATTTGCTGTATTTTTCCGAACTTCCTAAGTCTAATATTAATCTGATTTGAATCTAAACATACGATTTTCATCCTAAACTAGTTCTGAGACAACCCCAAACTAGTCACATCATCTTCCCACTTATCTAGAGTATTCTCTCTAAATTTTTAATCACCATGATCAACCCTTTTCTTGATTCTAAGGAAAGTTAAAACACCAAATCAAATCATTATAAATCATCAAACCTTTCCAATGAAATCCATCTCAAATAAAAATACGTTCAAACATCAAAATCACAAGAAAAACATGCAATTTTCTCCAGTTTCGAGGGTTTGCTACTTGCCTCATGTATGAACCTAAATCTGTCAAGAAATCTGTAACGCCCCGGTTCCAGGTCAAATTTCCCCAGCCCCGAGGTGTTATAATAAGTAACAAAAGTAACTAAAATCAAGATCAAATTAAATCCTTTATTAATTACATCATCAGAGTTATATGCAGAAATATGAAATAATATCCACTAACAACTAATCTTTAACATTTACATACTTTCTTTAACTCATGAATCTAATTTACAACTAACTGGCTACCCCTTTTTTTTTTTCATACTAGCCCAATGCTGTTGTCCTCGTCAAGAATACCTGAAAAATTGGGGAAAACTGGAGTGAGAATAAATCTCAAAAAGTAGCAAGGTGCATGCACGAAATTAGTCCAAAATTTTCATAAAAATAAGTCATGAGGTGTACGATTAAACCAGAACAACAACTAGATAAATGATAACATAGAAATCACGGCAAACAGCATACCACCCTGTAGCATCACACAATTAAAAATAATCACAACCACTAAGAAGTATCCCGCCGAGTACAGGGACTGAGGAGAAAAGGCACCAACCACAAAACAACAAGCTCTCTGCCGAGTATACGGATCGAGGACGTAAACCAAATAACAAGCAACCAACTTCCCACCGAGTACACGGATCGAGGAAGTAAACCAAATTACAAGCAACCAACTTCCCACTGAGTACACGGATCAAGGAAGTATTCCACCGAGTAGACGGACTGAGGATATAAACAACAATAACCAGCTTCCCACCGAGTACACAGATCGAGGAAGTATCCCGTCGAGTACACGGACCGAGGATATAAACAACAATAACTAGCTTCCCACCGAGCACATGGATTGAGGAGGTATCCCGCCGAGTACACGGGCCGAGGATATAAATAACAATAACTAGCTTCCCACCGAGTACACGGACCAAGGATAAAATAAGACAACCGCAATAGCGGAATAAACATGCTAGGCAATAGCCTTGTCACAACTGTGACCCAAAAACCCACACAAGTGAAGTCAAATTCATGCTTCAAAGTCACAGTTTTAATGGGCAAAATAACCCAGGTGTATATAAAATCATTCAGAACTCAAAACATGTTCAGATGGTCCAAATACAGGTGTAGGAACTCATAAAATCAAATTTGGTTAAAAAGACAATTATTTAGAACAATGGTATTAAGTAAAAGTGCCTCTTTGGTAAAATCTACCCAAAATCTTTAAAAAATGAATTTTAAACATCCGCCAGTGCAAACAATCTCTAAATACCCTAAACTTGATGGTACATAGGTTAAAAAAGGATAAAAACAATTCCGTAGTGAAAAACTAGATTGAAAGGCAAATTTTCAAAATCTAACAGATAGGGCGCTCGAACGGCAATGGTACGCTCGAATGGCCTTATACATTAGGTTGTTTCAGGGTGGTTGCTCGATAGATCGCTCGAGCAACTGATCGGGCGACAGTTCATCTGGGAAAAATTGCTCTCGGGTTTTAACCAAATACACAGGGCGCTCGAGCGACTGTTTGGGCGGCCTGATACAAAGCAAAATTCAGAAAAATTACAAGATTCAACAAAAATTCCACAACCCAATATCCAATGCATCAAATCCATTCTAAATCATTCTAAAACACTTTATAAACATGTTAGAACAATTTAAATCAAATAAAACTTCGTTTATAAATCAAATCGTATCAAAACCAATCATATAACCACACTTTAATAGTTTTTAAGAAAACCCCAAACAAACACATAACACTTACGAAAATACTTGTCTAAATGAACATGGTTTGTTTCTAAATCATCTCATAATATAAATCTAAATAATAAAACACGAAAATCATGCAATTCCTCCAGTTTTCTAAGTGTTTGCTACTTGCCTCATTACATGAACTAAGTCTGTCCAGAAATCTGCTCGCCTAGCCATTTTCTGAGCTTGATCGCACCACCTTAAACTCCTCCAAATCCAATCTTCACTGTTCAGATTGAAGTCCCTCATGTGTAGATAATAACCTCAAAATTCATGACGATCCAACGGCTGGATCTCCAGGGATCATCATTTGAAGTTGGCTGGTCGGCCATCTCTGCAACTCCTCTTTCATAGAATCTCCTCCTTTTCTCTTCTCTTTTCTTTCCCTTATTTTTCTCCAAGCCCAAGCACAAATTCCCCTCTTCTTTCTTCTTATTTTTGATTTGCTAAAAACCCTAAACCTTTCCTAGACCTTCTATTTTTTCCTAATTACTCAAAATTATTATTTATTCATTTAATTACTAATATCTCTTGGATTATATTGTTATTCCTCTAATACCAAAATTAAATCTTAACTTCTATATATATTTAGGTTTATTTAATTTATTTTATTTTTAGGAAAATCCAGTGTTTTACAAAATCTACTCGCCTAGCCATTTTCTGAGCATGATTGCACCACATTAAACTCCTCCAATTCCAATCTCCACCGTTTAGATTGAAGTACCTCGAGTGAAGATCATAACCTCCAAATTTCAGCTCGATCCAACGGTTGGATCTCCGTAGATCGTCGTTAGAAGTTGGTTGGTCGGCCATCTCTGCAACTCCTCTTTCTTCATAGAATCTCCTCATTTTCTCTTCTGTTTTCTTTCCCTTATATTTCTCCAAGCCTAAGCACGAATTCCTCTCTTCTTTCTCCTTATTTTTGACTTGCTAAAAACGCTAAACCTTCCCTAGACCTTCCCTTTTATAAACAACTCTAATCCTCAAGAGGTCCAATTAGAATTAGACACTTTCTAAATAAATTCCTACTTTTTCTCCACCTTCTAATTCCTTACTAGTACTAAACCGATTAAATCCCCCACTATCTAGACTCTTCTTTCTAGCTAATTTTCGTGCATATTTAATTCATTATTTTAAAATATTACTAAAACACCCCAAAGCTCCTCTTATTCCCAAATTTAAGGCTCCTTATTAACCATAATCACCAATGTACCCTTTTTCCTTCTTTTAAGCCTTAAATTTGCTATTTAAATTCAACTAAACTAAAATTTGGCCTAATTAAGTTTCTTGACTTAATAATTAATTATTTTATTCTTGTCATGGATTTGACTAATTAGAAATGACCAGAATACCCTTTTCTTTTATTTCCTTACTAAATCTTTAAATTTCTTCACAATTCCCCAAATATTATTCTTCTTATTATTTCTTCTTCATAATTTGAGATTTCAATCGTAAATATTAGTTCTTCAAGTTCTTCTTTATAATATAAGTCAGATTCCTATTTTACCTTTTTAATTATCTTTATTTCTAAATCTTTCTAATTTATTAATTAATTAATTATTTATTGATTTATTTTATTTTAGGAAAATCCAGGGTTTTACAATATGCCACTAGGCACTATTATTGAACCATGTTCGTTTGAGGAAATTTTTATTGTTAGTGTCTAGTGGGCATAGCTGCAAGTGGATCTATAGGGTTAAGCTTGAGAGTAAAGAGGTTTTTCTTTGTTTGGGTACTCCTAGTTTGCGTTCGCACTTCCTTTGCAAGTTAGTTTGCTTTGGAGGATCTGCATGTATGTGTGTATAAGTGGCTATCTCCATGTATTGATTCAGGTACTGCATGCTGGTGGTACGTGCCAAACTTCGTAAGTTTCATGCGCAATAAGTCGATGACTATGCCTCTTGTCTCAGTGGATATACGGGGTTTGAGGGTCATAATAGCTTCGCTTATAAATCGTGTGGTGGCATAGTGAATGGAGAGTTTCTTTTCAAAGACCTGCTTGTTTTCATGAGTCCTACAATGATGTATAATGGATTATGATAAATTAGTTTTGATCTTGCTTATTACACTCTTGTGTTGGAATTTATGTTGATGGAAATGATTATACTTGTGAACTGTTTTGATTTGAGTACTGTTTAATATGTTGAGATTGTATCGTATCCTGCTTATCTCGTTTATCTTTTATCGAGCATGAAAGGATGACTATTTTTAAGTATAACTGTTTATTCATGCATGTTGTTCTCTACTGAGATATTCGTATTTCATTCCTATTTGTTTTGTTTTGTTTTCAGCTGATACCCGTGAGAGAGGCGTGGGGTTTGCTTCTGGGGGCGAGTTTGCTAATTTCCTTCCAGAGGACTATTATTATTCAGAGTAGTTAGGTTTTGAGGTTGATATTGTTATTTGAGACATTGATTATTTTTTGTTATTTTATGGATTAATGATTATGAGAGTGAGAGTAATAGAACGTGTTTTACCAGACTTGATTTATATTTTGATGAGATGGTTTGGATGACTTTAATCCACGCTTATTATTGATTTTATTAATGATAAGACTTCCGCATTCTGATATTAATTGTTAAATGAATGATATTATTGGTCTGGTAATTTGATGTTTTGGGCCCAGTAGCATTTCGGATTCGGGTTGGGTGCTTGTTTTGCATTGACCCGGGTTCGAGGCATTACAAACTGAGTCTACCAATTTGCACTGACTAGTCTTAAATGCTGCTAAAGTGGCAATCGGGTCCTCAGTTGAACTTTTGCGGCTCAAGGTGTCTACTACTACATTTGTCTTACCCGGATGGTACTGAAATGTAAACCTGTAATCCTTAAGTAAATCCATTCACCTCCGCTACCTCATATTAAGATCTCTCTGAGAAAACAAATACCTCAAGCTTTTATGATTAGAGAAAATCTCAAACTCTACCTCATTCAAGTAATGTCTCCATAGCTTTAGTGCAAAAACTATGCCTGCTAACTCCAAGTCGTGCGTAAGGTAGTTCCTCTCATGAGGTTTCAAAAGTCTAGATGCATAAGCAACTACTCTGCCTTGCTGCATCAATACACACCCCAAACTAATCCTAGAAGCATCACAATACACGGCAAATGCCTCGTTCATAGATGGCACTATCAAAACTGGGGTAGTGGTCAACTTCTGCTTCAACTCCTGGAAGCTCTGCTCACGTCAATCATCCCACTGAAATTTTATCGCTTTCTTGGTTAGATTAAACAAAGGTGCAGCAATACGGGAAAACCCCTCTATAAAGTGTTTGTGATACCCTGCCATACCAAAAAAAGTACGGACCTCTGTAACTGTAGTGGGTTTGGACCATTCTGCTACTGCCTTGACCTTTTTAGGGTCCACAGATATACCTTCACTTGAAATACGAAAGCCTATATGGTGGCTTTGAAACAGGAACTGTACCAGGTAACAGATAAATCTTGAACTCAACCTCCCTAACAGGTGGTAATCCAGGTAGATCATCTGGGAAGAAATCTACAAAATCCCAGACTACTGGCACATGTGAGATGACAAGTGAGTCACCCCTTGGCTTCTCTGCCGCAATGGACGCCACAAGTCCTATACGAGACCTTAACCCCTCACATCGGAAACAATGTGTACTTTGATCTAGCCCACTAACTGTCACAGTCCCCTTGTAACAATCCAGAGTAACTTGATGTCGGAATAGCCAATCAATCCCCAAGATGACATCAAACTCTCCAATCTCCAGTGTTATCAAATCCCTTGGCAACTCTAATCTGCTAAATCTGATTATACAATCTCCATAGATAGACTCAACTCTAGTTGACTACCTCAAAGGTGCACAATCATAATAACATCCATATCTATAGTGAAAATCCAATCCAACGTGCACATGCAGGCGAAATAAAAGAATGCGAGGCACCAGAATCAAATAGGCAATATGCTGATCTACAACAAATGAATAAAATACCTCCAATTAGCTCCGGCATCTCTGTTTCAGTCTCATGCTCAGGCTCACGCTCCTCCTCATGTGTCTCTACAGCATAAACTCTTGTTTGCTGTAACTGTGGAGCGAGTACTGGCTGACTTTGCACTCCTCTCTGTGCTACTCCTCTACCCTGGGGTCTCTGACCCATCGGTGCTCTCTGCGTTGGTTGCTGAAACTGTGGTCTCTGAGAAGTCGTTGGCACTGGTGCCAATGGTGCATTGGGCTGTGAAGACCATTTAAATTTCAATGGCTGATATGTAGGTGGATAGTGGCACTCATAGTACCGATGGCCCGCCTAACCACATTTGTAGCACGTCCCCGGGGCTACAAAACAAGGGCCTGGAACGTGATGCCTACCACATCTGACACAGTCCCTAGTAGCGGACCTGTAAATCTAACTACCTGAAGGCTCTCCTCTAAACATCTCCCTCGTCCTCTTGCTACCACTAGGGAAGCCCCTCTTCTCCATCGGCCTAAATGGCTGTCTAGCCCTGCTCAATTCTGATCCGGTCTCAATATCCCTCTCTACTCTAGTGCCCCAGTGCACTATATCACTGTACTCTGTGTAGATAAATACAGTCAGCATACTTTGGATGCTTGGTCTAAACCCCTCACAAAGTGTGCCGCCTTCCTTCCTTCAGCCTACACCATGTGGGGTGTGAATCTAGACAACTCTGAAAATCTCGCCTCATACTGAGCCACAGTCTGACTCCCCTGAGTGATGTCCATAAACTCCCTCTCCTTCTGTAGACAGACCTCATCTGAAAAGTAATGCTTGAAGAATTTCTCTGTGAATCTATCCCATGTCATGTGAATAGCCTAGGGATCCTGCCTCCTCACAGCTCTCCACCAATGAGTTGCATCTCCCTCAAAAAAGAACGCGGCTAATCTCACCCTCTTGTCATCAGGGCAGTCCATCCCCTCGAATATCCACTCGACCCTCAGAAGCCATCTTTCGGCCTCCATCGGATTTGGCAGTCCACTAAAAATCGGCGGATCTATCTTACGGAACTGCTCTAAGGTCCGTGCCGTATATATCTTTTTAGGAGTCTCAGTGCATTATTGTGTCCATTTCCCCCTCCGTTCTTGTTTCCATTCTGACTTAGCCTCTCCTCCCTCTCCTTGGTGAGAAGATCTGCCAAAGTACCCACCATAGCCCAAATAACACCACCAAGTGGTGGGGCATCCTGCTACTGCTCCTCGGCCTCATCCAGCCTCTCTACAGGAATATCGGCTCGTCCTCGTCATCCTCTACCAGCCATCTGCAAAATTCAGAATTTCAATTATTATGATTAATAGATTCTAAGGGTTCTATCTGTAACGCCTTGGATCCGTGTTGTTCAATAAAGGTATAACACGTCTCACGGAGTGTTAGGTAAGGATCTTAAATAATTGTGATCACTGGATAATCACCTAAACTAAACCGTATCAGAGTGCACAAACATTTATTATCTAAGAATTCAATATTCAGCTTTATTAAAATCAAATGATTCAACCTCGAACTACTTTATTACACTTCCAACATTTAAATAAATCAAAAGTCCAATTCAAAATAACCTACATGTCTATAGAATATAATAGTATTCTTCCTTCCTATATGTCTCAGTCGGATCTACCCTAGTAGTCGCCTCACCTCGAGTATCTGAAAACAAAACAAAAACAAAAGAGTTAGATACAAATATTTCAGCGAGTAGCATATGCATGCAGAAATAGTTAACAACAGTTCAAATTATGCATCGATAAATAACCAGTACAATTAAAGCAACCAAGACAATTTCCAAGTTTAAATCCAAAACCAACATTATTATCAAATTATATTTCAATACAATACCGACAACACATCGAATGGTCAATGTCATGACTATTGTTAAGTTGATTAATTAACATGCCAAGGAGACATCCACACCTCCATGTACACAGTTCCGGCCTACTCAGGGTTTCGGAACTTTGAAATGACGGCCTACTCAGGGTTTCGTCATCCAATGCCGGCCTACTCCCCCGGTTTCGGCATTGACAACCAGGCCTACTCAGGGTTTCTCGCTGCTCTACACCGTCGTGGCAACACACAAGGCCATGCAATTACACCAACCAACAATACCATCACATTACTAAGCTTAAGTATGGATCCAGGACAAGCTAAACCAAAACAGAAAAACATCGTATAAACTCAACTCTGACATCACATTAAATCAAACATATTCATCATCACGTATAACACAACACAGCTCAACACAAGTCACTCCGGACTAGAACAGTACCTCATGTACTTTTAGTAATTACTCCCATCCCATAACACAAGACCATTGGTAATAAAACCCATTTACTCACACCAAGATAAACGTTATAAATACATTTCAGAACTTTAAATCAAATAAAACCAAGTTAAATAATTTCTCAATCAAGAACAAGTGTGGAACATAAGAGAAACTAAATCATTAACCCCTAGTGTCAGGAACAGTAAAATAACCAACCGATAGCCTTTTAAAGTTTACTTCGGAACTCCTAAGATTTACCAATAATTCGACTTAATAATCTTCGGGTTTTTTGAACAGATAAAAGTAATTCTAAGATCCTAAACAAGTCATTGGTTAAGAGTTTGGAACCCCAAAATATCAAAATCTGGCTATATTTGGTCAGACACACATTTCGGCAATTCTTAGTGGGTGCGCTGACCTCTGGCGCGAGGTCGGTGTGAACTCGGTGATGCCAAAAACACTTTGCGCTAACTAAAAATATACTTGGCGAGAGATAGGCACGAACTCGGTGATAACTAAAATTGATCTCGCACTAACTAAAACCCTTGGCGCGAGATGCGCGCGAACTCGGCGAGAACAAAAAAACATGTCTCGCGCTGACTCTACCACTTAGCGCTACGTAGGCGCCAAGTCGGCGGATACACCCTACGATTTGCGACTCTCTGTAACTCCCAGAACTCCATGATTGACCCATGTTCTCACCTCTGTAACGACCTTTCTACACTCCTACCATCCTCCAAAGACTATTGGACACGATTCGAATTTAATCTAACAACCTAAAATTTTCGCCTCTAAAATAATCCAAAAACAACATGTGCGAATCGTTATTTCTCCGAGATCATGCATACGGCTAAAACCAATAGACA
This sequence comes from Buxus sempervirens, assembly GCA_947561395.2. NCBI lineage: Eukaryota > Viridiplantae > Streptophyta > Magnoliopsida > Buxales > Buxaceae > Buxus > Buxus sempervirens. Next base: position 10,758,956 of record OX387185.1, read on the forward strand.
AAACCCAAAAACCTCAAATTAAAATGATGCTACTCACCTGTTATATGCTCCAAAACCTTGCAACAGCAACTACTCGAACAGCAAGTTCCACAGTCGATCCTCCTGTTCGCAAGTTCAACAGTCGATCCTCCTGTTCGCAAGTCCAACAGTCGATCTTCTGAACTCTCTTCGCAAAGAACCCCACAAGTCTGCTCCTCTCCAAAACCCTAGAACACCAGCCATAATCTCCTTCAATCTCAATGTATGTGAAAACAAAACCTACGAATCTAACTACCTTAAGTATTTATACTTACTATACATACTTTGCTGCTCGACGAGTTTTAAAAACCCATGATTCGGTGCATGCTCACCCACCAAGTTTCCCTACATACACATAGCTTATTAATTTTTACCCATAAAAATCATGTAGAAAATTTGGGGTTTTACACTATCTACCGAGCTCACAATCCCATACCTTGCTATGGCTTGATACCTAAGGTTAGGACCATTATGCGCTTTGATACCATCTCTGTAACGCCCTGAACCTGAGTCAATGCAAAACAGGCACCCAACCCAAATTCGAAGTGCTACTGGGCCAAAAACATCTAATTACAAGACAATTAAATATAATTCATTCAACAATTAATATCAAAGTGCGGAAGTTTATCATCTATAAAAACCCAATAAGCGTGGATAAAATGTCATCCAAACCATCACATCAAAATAAATCAAGTTTGGTAAATAGGTTCTATCACTCTCATAATCATCCAATCCATAAAATAAACAAATAAGAAATCAAAAGTATCTATCATCTGTATCAACCTCAAAACTATAACTACTCAGGATAATAATAATCCTCTGGGAGAAAATCAGCAAACTCGCCCTGAGAATTAAACCCTAAGTCTCTCTCTCACGTATCAGCTGAAAAACAAAACAAAACAAAACACGAATGAGATACGAATATCCCAGTAGGTAACACTATGCATAAATAAATAATTTATACATAAAAATAGTCATGCTTTCATGCTCGATAAAGTAACGAATAAACATGATACAATCTCAATAAATAAAACAGTAATCAATAACATTTCAGCAGATATAATCTTTCCTATTAACATGATTTCAACACAAAGGTATAATAGGTAAACCAAAATGAAACCATCATATGTCTTTGTAGGACTCATGAAGACAAGAAGACCTTTAACAAGAAACTCTTCATTTACTATGCCACCATGCGACTTATGAGTGAAGCTAGTAAATATCCTCAAACCCGAATCTAAATTTGACTATAAGAGGCCTAGACATCAATTTATTGCACACGAAACTCACGGAGTTTGACACGTATCACCCAAGCATGCAGTCCCTGAATCAATACATGGGGATGGCCGCTGATCCGCACATGCAGGGTACTCACTAGCAACTCAAATCTGAAATGAGACCCTACAGACATGAAGACCCTGTAAAACCCCGAATTTTACTTAAATAATAAATTAAATTAGTAAATAATATTACTGAGGGTTATGATCGATGGGAATATTTTATTCTTGTAGGGGGTGATCAGTTTAGTGAAGATCCAGAATTAGACGCAGATCTGACCGTCCGATCTTGAGATATCGAGGTACGTATTTTAATTGGGCGAGGTGTATGGGAGAGTTTGCATGGGAGATGCATGGGATCAGGGAGTATATATATGCATTAAAATAACCTAATCGTATTCTCGCTCGTATTATTCAGCCGCAAACGACGAGAGTTGAAACGACCGAGAAGAGAAGAAAGAGAAGGAAGGGGGAAGACCAAGGGGACTTGCTCAGAGCCTTGCCTTGCAACTGAGGAGAGGTTTGGGGGTTTGCTGTTCAGAAGAGAAGAGGAGAAACGCGTATACGAGGTAGGTGACACCGTTTTGGTTTTGAAATTGGATTTTTCCTTGGTTAATCGCAAATGCATGTTTCTATGATATGTAATGTTGTATTTAGTTAGCTAAGCATGTTAGAAATACACTAGAATGAGTTTAGACGAGAAAAATCGTGATTTAGAACTATTTCGGCTCGATTTCGCACGACCGCCGACCTCGACTGTGCTCGGCGCTCGTCGGCGATCCTCGGCGCTGGTTGAATAAAATTAGGGCGCCGTAGACCGCGAGAAGACGGACCGCGGGCGCTCGAAAATACACGACCGCTGACCTGGGACCGCCAGGGCGATCCTGAGCGATCCTAGGCGCTCTCAACAGAATTTCCAATTTTTCCTAATTTCGAACCTAATTCAATTCTAAACTATTTTTAGACAATTTTAATGATTAATTAAGGTGCTTTAAGACCAAAATAAACTACCTAAACCCCTGTTTTACAGAAAAACAAATTAGGGAGATATTTAGGACAATAGTTGCCAAGTTTTGAAGGTAAATGAGAAACGTGATTTTGGAAAAGCCTAACTATCATTTGACTATCTAAATACCTCTAAATGACATTATAAATCAGAATACTTTCTAAAGAGAATACTGAATTCAGATGAATAAATATTGAAGTAAATGTACAGATATAACCATTATATGCCGCTAGGCACCAACCCTTATAGAATATGACACTTTAGGGAAGTTTTGGAGTCTAGTGGGCATAGCTGGTTGTGGATCCATAGTCGTAGCTAGATAGCTGAGGGATATGTCATTTGAGTTGAGTTACTCCTATATGCGACGCGCTTCCTTTGCAAGTTAGTTTGTCTGGGAAGGTCCTATGTCTGGAGGGACACCCCGGTGAGCCGCTGGTGATTCCCTGTACATGTGGATAAGCAACCACCTCCATGTATTGATTCTGGTGCTGCATGCTGGTGGTACATGCCAACTTTGATGGGTACGTGTGCAATAAGTCGGTGACTACGGCTCTTGTCTAAGCTGCGCTGCATGGGGCTTGAGTATCATTAGTAGCATCGCTCCTAAGTCGCACGGTGGTATAGCAATTGGTTGAGAATCATCTCAAAAGGTTTATCTAACTTTGTGAGTCCTACAATGACCCTGAAATCATAAAACTTGTTATTATTGTGGTACGTGCGGGAGGCATGTGTTTGGGATATTGGTTGGATGTGACTGTTTAGTACATCCTGGCAATGTATGAATTATGTTACTGATTTGACTATGGTATTTTCATATTAAACTTGCTGGAATTCATCTCTAGAACTGTTTAGTATATTGTTTTGTATTTACGAATGATACGAATGATTATACGAGCCTGATTAATCGATGTGACTTATTCGTGCATGAACTGCTACTTTCCGTATATTAACTGTTTAATCATGCATGTGTTACCTACTGGGATATTCGTATCTCACCCTACTGTTATTCCATTTTTTCAGCTGATACGCGAGAGGGGGATCTCTTAGACTTCCAGGGAGAGATAGCTGAGTATTCTCCAGAGGATTACTATTATCCCGATCTTATCTGAGGTGGATTGATGTTATAGACTTAGCATTTTAATTGGTTTATTATCATTAATTGGATTTGATGTATGAGAGAGACAAGAGAGAGTTAGTAACCAATTCATACTACCAGACTTTGATACTATTGATTGATGGTCAAGCTTCATGCTTGTTTGATGATTTTAATCTACACTTCCGCACATACTTGTTTCCGCAACTCTGATGGATTATATATGGATTGGATTTACTTTCTTCGGTCTGGTATGTTATTGATGTTGTGATTGATATGGGCCAGTAACACCTCGGATTTGGTTGTTGAACTAAATTCGGGTTGTTACAGTAGCGAACCGGGTTCGGGTCAGGTGCCGGTTTGGACTGACCCGGGTTCGGGGCGTTACAGAGATGGTATCGGAGCAATGGTCCTAACCTTAGAATTAGCCAAACTTTAGGGGAATGGGATTTTGAGTTCGCTAGATAGTACCCTTAAGTAGGAAATCTAAGTTAAGTGTTCGTTCTAAGGATTTTGTTGCAATCGGTACTACTGAAGGTATGTTACTTATTCTTCTATTAAATAATTAGCTATTATGATATAGTTTGTTATTTGTGATTTAGAATTATCTTATTTGCATTGCATTATTATAGTAAAGTTATTAAGTGCAATTCAGAAGGAAATTGAAGATCTTGAAAAGCAGTTGATTCTGAGATAAACAGTAAGAGGAGTGTTTGAGGTTGGTAATAGAATCTTAATGGTTTAAATGTCTATATCTAAAGTTGGAAATTAATGATGGTTGATTAAGCATGTAAGGTGCACATGTATTTAAGGGATTGTGGGTAGCAAGTCATGCTCTTATCTTCTGAGTTATATTTGTACTTTATTTGTGGGATTGGATATTGAGGACAAGGAATTATAAGCGATTAAATTTCTGAGGTTATTGAGCATGGATTGTTAATTTGGAAAAGTAATGAACACGTAGTGGTTTTGGAAGTTAAAGGATGAAAACCCAATCTAATCATCTTGAGTTGTTCAGGGATTTGATAGCTTTGAGCTTTGGGAATTTCTAAATGTTATATTGGGTAGATTAGAGTTGTCTGGTGATTTGATTGCCTTAGACATTGGAGGTTTTGATGTGATATTGGGGATGGATTGGCTATGTAGACACCATGTGACATTGGACTGTTATGCGAGTACAGTGATAGTTAGAGGGCCAGATCAGACCACTCATTGTTTCAAATGTGAGGGGTTGAAGTCTCGGATTGGTCTGGTAGCATCTGTGATAGCAGAGGAGCTTAGGAGTGACACCCTTGTCATCTCCGATGTACCTGTTGTACAGGAGTTTACGGATGTGTTTCCAGAGGATTTACCTGGATTACCACCTGCTAGAGGAGTAGAGTTCAGGATACAGTTGATGCCTGGTACGGCTCCAGTTTCGAAACCACCCTATAGGCTTGCGAAACCAGAACAGGAGGAACTTAAGAAACAGTTAGATGAGCTCCAGGAAAAAGGTTTCATCAGACCGAGTATGTCTCCGTGGGGCGCTCCAGTTCTATTTGTCCAGAAGAAGGATGGTAGCATGAGGATGTGTATCGATTATAGGCAACTGAATCAAGTAACAGTGAAGAACAAGTATCCGTTGCCTAGGATTGATGACCTGTTTGACCAGTTAGGAGGAGCATCTTGGTTCTCCAAGATAGACTTGAGGTCAGGATATCATCAGGTGAGAGTAGCAGAGGAGGACATAGAGAAGACAGCTTTTCGTACACGCTATGGGCATTATGAGTTCTTGGTTATGCCTTTTGGGTTGACCAATGCCCCAGCTGTTTTCATGGACCTCATGAACAGAATTTTTCATGCATACTTGGACAGTTTCGTAGTGGTGTTCATTGATGACATCCTAGTATATTCTAAGACCCGAGAAGCACATGTAGGGCATTTGAAGGCAGTATTGCACACTTTGAGAGACCACGGGTTGTATGGGAAATTTAGCAAATGCCAGTTTTGGCTAAGGCAAATTTCTTTCTTAGGTCATGTTATCTCAGGAGAGGGTATATCTGTGGACCCTGAGAAGGTTAAGGCAGTGGCAGAATGGCCTAGGCTTACTACAGTGACAGAGGTCAGGAGTTTCCTTGGTATGGCAGGTTACTATAGGAGATTCATTGCAGGATTTTCGCGTATAGCTGCACCGTTATCTAATCTAATCAAGAAAGCAGTGAAGTTTCAATGGGATGAAAAATGTGAGCAGAGTTTTCAGGAATTGAAGCAGAGATTGACTACTGCACCAGTGTTGATTGTGCCATCCATGGATGAGGCATTTGCAGTATATTGTGATGCTTCTAGGATAGGCTTGGGATGTGTATTGATGCAGCAGGGCAGAGTTATAGCGTATGCTTCGAGATTGTTGAGGCCACATGAGAAGAACTACCTTACCCACGATTTGGAGCTTGCAGCCATAGTCTTTGCATTGAAGCTATGGAGGCATTACCTTTATGGAGTAGAGTTTGAGATCTTTTCTGATCATAAGAGCTTGAGATATCTGTTTTCACAGAAAGACCTGAATATGAGGCAGCGAAGGTGGATGGATCTGCTAAAGGATTTCAAGTTTACTTTGCAATACCACCCTGGTAAGGCAAATGTAGTGGCGGATGCTTTGAGTAGAAAAAGTTCAGTTGAAGGTCAAATAGCTACTTTAGCATCTTTCATGATGAGCCAGTGTAGATTGATTGATTCAGTCAGAGATTGGCAGGGAGAGTTTAGCATGCCACAGGATGGAGTAATTCGAGTTGCTCGTGTTCAGATTGAACCAGATTTGGTTCAGTTGATTCGGGAGAAACAGTTGATTGACCCACAGCTGATCCAGACTAGGGAGATGATGAGTAGAGGATCTGAGGCAGCTGTAGACTTTTCAGATAGAGATGGGCTATTGAGATATAGAAGTCGTATTTGTGTTCCAGCTGATGAGGAGATTAAGGAGAAGATATTATCAGAGGGTCATAGATCGAAGTATGCAGTTCACCCAGGAAGTACGAAAATGTACAAGAACTTGAAAGAAATCTATTGGTGGTCAGGAATGAAGAGAGAGATTGCAGAGTATGTGGCAAAGTGTTTGATATGCCAGCAAGTAAAAGCTGAACATCGGAAACCACCTGGTTTACTTCAGTCGCTTCCTATTCCAGAGTGGAAGTGGGAGCATGTAACTATGGATTTTGTATCTGGACTACCACTGACAGCAAGGAAGGAAGATGCTATTTGGGTTGTCGTGGATAGACTGACTAAGTCTGCGCATTTCTTGCCTATGAGCACTACACAGCCATTGAAGTCTTTAGCTGAGTTATATGTCAGGGAGATAGTGAGACTTCATGGAGTGCCGGTTTCTATAGTGTCTGATAGAGATGCACGATTCACAGCACGCTTTTGGCTTGCATTTCAGGCAGCTTTGGGGACTAAGCTTAATTTCAGCACTAGTTATCATCCTCAGACAGATGGACAGTCCGAGCGTACCATTCAGACTTTGGAAGACATGTTGAGATGCTGTGTTATGGATTGGGGAGGCAGTTGGAATCAGCACCTACCATTGGTGGAGTTTGCCTATAATAACAGCTATCAAGCGAGTATTCAGATGGCACCATTCGAGGCACTTTATGGAAGACCGTGTAGATCCCCAGTGTGCTGGGTGGAAGTTGGTGAAAGACAACTCATTGGGCCCCAGATTGTACAAGATAGCATTGAGAAGGTGAATCAGATTAGGCGAAACATGCTTACAGCCCAGAGTCGTCAAAAGAGTTATGCAGATACCAGAAGAAGAGACTTGCATTTTGAAGTTGGAGATTGGGTATTTCTGAAGATATCACCATCTCGTGGAATCAAGAGGTTTGGAAAGAAAGGCAAATTGGCTCCAAGATATATAGGTCCGTTTGAGATTAAGGGTACAGTGGGACCATTAGCATACAGATTGGCTTTACCTACACAATTGGAAGGAGTTCATGACGTATTCCATGTTTCTATGTTGAGGAAGTACGTGCACGACCCTACTCATATCATTCAGCATGAACCGATAGTAGTGCGAGGGGACTTGACTTACGAGGAGCATCCAGTTGAGATTTTGGACAGGAAGGAACAGGTTCTCCGTACTAAAGTAATACCACTTGTGAAAGTACTTTGGCAAAACCACACGACTGAGGAAGCTACATGGGAATTGGAATCGGAAATGCAGAGAAAGTATCCCAACTTATTTCCAGAACCACAAGGTAAATTTCGAGGACGAAATTTTTCTTTTAGGAGGGGAGGATGTAAAACCCCGAATTTTACTTAAATAATAAATTAAATTAGTAAATAATATTACTGAGGGTTATGATCGATGGGAATATTTTATTCTTGTAGGGGGTGATCAGTTTAGTGAAGATCCAGAATTAGACGCAGATCTGACCGTCCGATCTTGAGATATCGAGGTACGTATTTTAATTGGGCGAGGTGTATGGGAGAGTTTGCATGGGAGATGCATGGGATCAGGGAGTATATATATGCATTAAAATAACCTAATCGTATTCTCGCTCGTATTATTCAGCCGCAAACGACGAGAGTTGAAACGACCGAGAAGAGAAGAAAGAGAAGGAAGGGGGAAGACCAAGGGGACTTGCTCAGAGCCTTGCCTTGCAACTGAGGAGAGGTTTGGGGGTTTGCTGTTCAGAAGAGAAGAGGAGAAACGCGTATACGAGGTAGGTGACACCGTTTTGGTTTTGAAATTGGATTTTTCCTTGGTTAATCGCAAATGCATGTTTCTATGATATGTAATGTTGTATTTAGTTAGCTAAGCATGTTAGAAATACACTAGAATGAGTTTAGACGAGAAAAATCGTGATTTAGAACTATTTCGGCTCGATTTCGCACGACCGCCGACCTCGACTGTGCTCGGCGCTCGTCGGCGATCCTCGGCGCTGGTTGAATAAAATTAGGGCACCGTAGACCGCGAGAAGACGGACCGCGGGCGCTCGAAAATACACGACCGCTGACCTGGGACCGCCAGGGCGATCCTGAGCGATCCTAGGCGCTCTCAACAGAATTTCCAATTTTTCCTAATTTCGAACCTAATTCAATTCTAAACTATTTTTAGACAATTTTAATGATTAATTAAGGTGCTTTAAGACCAAAATAAACTACCTAAACCCCTGTTTTACAGAAAAACAAATTAGGGAGATATTTAGGACAATAGTTGCCAAGTTTTGAAGGTAAATGAGAAACGTGATTTTGGAAAAGCCTAACTATCATTTGACTATCTAAATACCTCTAAATGACATTATAAATCAGAATACTTTCTAAAGAGAATACTGAATTCAGATGAATAAATATTGAAGTAAATGTACAGATATAACCATTATATGCCGCTAGGCACCAACCCTTATAGAATATGACACTTTAGGGAAGTTTTGGAGTCTAGTGGGCATAGCTGGTTGTGGATCCATAGTCGTAGCTAGATAGCTGAGGGATATGTCATTTGAGTTGAGTTACTCCTATATGCGACGCGCTTCCTTTGCAAGTTAGTTTGTCTGGGAAGGTCCTATGTCTGGAGGGACACCCCGGTGAGCCGCTGGTGATTCCCTGTACATGTGGATAAGCAACCACCTCCATGTATTGATTCTGGTGCTGCATGCTGGTGGTACATGCCAACTTTGATGGGTACGTGTGCAATAAGTCGGTGACTACGGCTCTTGTCTAAGCTGCGCTGCATGGGGCTTGAGTATCATTAGTAGCATCGCTCCTAAGTCGCACGGTGGTATAGCAATTGGTTGAGAATCATCTCAAAAGGTTTATCTAACTTTGTGAGTCCTACAATGACCCTGAAATCATAAAACTTGTTATTATTGTGGTACGTGCGGGAGGCATGTGTTTGGGATATTGGTTGGATGTGACTGTTTAGTACATCCTGGCAATGTATGAATTATGTTACTGATTTGACTATGGTATTTTCATATTAAACTTGCTGGAATTCATCTCTAGAACTGTTTAGTATATTGTTTTGTATTTACGAATGATACGAATGATTATACGAGCCTGATTAATCGATGTGACTTATTCGTGCATGAACTGCTACTTTCCGTATATTAACTGTTTAATCATGCATGTGTTACCTACTGGGATATTCGTATCTCACCCTACTGTTATTCCATTTTTTCAGCTGATACGCGAGAGGGGGATCTCTTAGACTTCCAGGGAGAGATAGCTGAGTATTCTCCAGAGGATTACTATTATCCCGATCTTATCTGAGGTGGATTGATGTTATAGACTTAGCATTTTAATTGGTTTATTATCATTAATTGGATTTGATGTATGAGAGAGACAAGAGAGAGTTAGTAACCAATTCATACTACCAGACTTTGATACTATTGATTGATGGTCAAGCTTCATGCTTGTTTGATGATTTTAATCTACACTTCCGCACATACTTGTTTCCGCAACTCTGATGGATTATATATGGATTGGATTTACTTTCTTCGGTCTGGTATGTTATTGATGTTGTGATTGATATGGGCCAGTAACACCTCGGATTTGGTTGTTGAACTAAATTCGGGTTGTTACAGTAGCGAACCGGGTTCGGGTCAGGTGCCGGTTTGGACTGACCCGGGTTCGGGGCGTTACAGACCCCCAATGCAAACTAACTTGCAAAGGAAGCGCGAGCGCAAAATAGGTGTATCCAACCAAAGAAAAACCTCTTCTCTCTTTAGCTTAACCCTATGGATCCATATGCAGCTATGCCCACTAGACACCAATAATAACATTTAACTCAAACCAATATAGTTTAGTAATAGTGCCTAGTGGCATATAGGGTTTCCAAAGCTTATACTCTTTCCAAAGATAGCTCTACATGTGAAGTTCTTCTAATAAAATTCATAAATCAAGATACTTTAAAATATATTATACTGAGTAAGAACTTTTCAATCAACTCAAATCAGATTGTGAAAGATCTCAAAAATCCTTTTATTTCCAAAATAAGACAACCTTTTTGCAAACAAACCTAAATCACTCATCAATTTTTTTAATACAAAAGATCATAGAAAATAGTTGTAAACACTTAATATCTATTGATTCAGATATTTGACATCATTTAAAATCATTTTGTATTGAAATTTCTCTTCAAATTCAGAAAAATTAGAATTTTGTATTAGTTGCTCGACCCAGTCGCTTAGGCGATTTGGTTGGGCAATCGTATGTTAATAAATCCGAAATCAACACGGCTGCTCGACGTAGGCGCTCAGGCAATCTAATAGGCGTCCTAACTAAAAATCAAGCTTTTCAACTGTCGCTCAACTCTGGTCGCTTAGGCGATCGGTTGGGCGACTAAGTTTCTAAAATACAAAGATGAACCGCTCGGCCAGATCACTCAGGTGATCGTGTCAGGCGCTCGACAAACAGCGGCTAATTCCAATCTTTGAAACAAGCTTTTATGCAACATACAACATTCTATACATCAAAATCATCTCTAATATCTTCATAAACATATATTCAATACTTCCAGAACATACAGAACGATCAAACCACAATAAAACACAATATTGACTAAACGGGTGTGCTACCTACCTCTGTTTGTTCGAGAACTCCTTCTTCCTTCTCTTTCCTCTTATTGTAGGTTCTAATCCCTACCTTCTGCAACACAAGACTCTTCTGGAACGTGGATCTCCTCAAGAACAACAACCTTCTAAGTCTCCTTCTTCTCCTCTCTCTCGATTCTTCTCGTTTCCTTTAGCCGCCAGAGAATACAAAGAGAGTGTAGGTATACGATTATTCGTATACCCTCTTAATAAAACCCTATTTTAATCTTTATGATCCCATGTATCTCCCCTCCATCAAATCCTATACTTCTAACCAATCAAATTAAAAGATAGCCTTAATTTAATACTTACCCCATAATTTCATGATCCAACGGTTGGATTTGCATCAAACTCCTGATCTCTTTCATCAATATGGTCACCTATATATTCCATACAAACCATCAATAAAATCCATAATAAAATACTGGTTATTATTTAATTAAAATTTCTGAAAATTTTTCGGGGTCTTACATCGACGATTCAGTTGATGAATTGAGGGATAGAAGTGTTAGTGGGGCTAAGTTTCAAATTATGAAGGATGAAAGTAATGTTCTGGAATTGCCACGGCCATGGTCAACCCATGACCCAACAGAATCTTCAGGACCACCTTTTTGCTCAAAAACCTAGCTTAATTTTTTTGTTTGAAACTTTTGCAAAAAAGAAATTGGCTAATAAAGTGAAACCCCGAATTTTCTACATGATTTTTATTGGAGAAATAAAATTAATAAGCTGTGTGTATGTAGGGAAACTTAGTGGGTGAGCGTTGCACCGAATCAAGTTGATTTAAATCTCGTCGAGCAGTAAAGTATATAGGGTAAGTATAAATGCATAAGGTAGTTAGATCCGTAGGTTTCATTCTCAAGCATACCTTGTGTTGAATGAGTTGTCGGCTGGTGATCTAGGGTTTTTGGAGAGAAGCAAACCGTTCCTGCCGATTAAGGGTTCAGAATCAAGGTGTTCAGAAGAAAACCTCTTACGAACAGAGGGAAACTGAGTGGCGATCGACTGTGGGACTTGGTGTTTGAGGAGTTGCTGTTGCAAGACTTTGGAGTGTATAACAGTGAGTAGCATCGTTTTGACTTATCGTTGGTTTGATCTCTAAGATTGAAAGAGTAGGAGACTACTATACAGGTCCTCGATCTACAACAATTTTGATCTTAACAATACGGAAACATACACACAGAATTTATACGAGGAAACCTGAATCCAGATCCAGGAAAAACCTCGAGTCTATATGAGGCGACTAACCCTTAGAATCTCCACTATTAAATGAAAAGCAATTACAAAGGAAAACACACTTAACCTTTACAATTGAACTCACTCAACAGCAATCCACAGCTCGAATCCACGAACTGTAACACAACTTGAATCCACAAGCTGCAATTCACGATCAATCCAGATCGTAACAATCACCTCAGAGCCCACTGAGATGATCCAATGCAATAGGAATCCACCTATTCATCCATCAAGCTCGATCACCAATCCAGGAGATCATACGATCATGTGAAGTTCCGAAATGAAGAAGAATCCTCAAACTTCAATTCCAGGAGATCTCTCTCAGATCTCCCCCTCACTCGATCACCGACTCTCTAAAGATGAATTGATTGAATCTCGAACACCTCAAGATCCAAATCGAATTGATCAAAAGAAAAAGTCCTTCTCTAAAAAAATACAGCTTGTCTATTTAAAGAAGAAAAACTCAGATCGCATCGAGCGCTGGTGGCGTCGCCTTGCGATCGGGGTAGACGGCTGGAAGCGAACTCAAGTCCCGCTCAAATCCAAATTGACCCAGTTAAGGGCGCGCTGCCAGCGCGCTGCTAGCGGGAGGGAATGCGGCATGTGCACAACTAATTTTTAGATTCTTCAATCTTGCTCTGCGCTACCAGCGGCGTGTCGGCGTCGTCTTACGACGCAGGTGCGCGTTCTTTACTTTCAAAGCACTGCATGACTCATGCGCTGTCAGCGGCGTATCAGCGTCGCCTTACGACGCAGGTGCGCGCTCTTTATTTTCAATGCGCTATTTCACTTATGCGCTGCCAGCGGAGTGGTAGCGGCGTTGTTCCTCGCAAGTGCCTTTACGAAATATTCTTTATTTAGAAAACCTTACATTTCCTTGAGCTACCAGCGAAGTGGTAGCTGTGTGGCAGCATTACCTTCCTCTTTACTAAATTCACAGAACTTACATTTTGATTCTGCACATCTTGAAGATTATTAGAAGATATAATTTGTCAAACATTTGCCATATAAGGAGTGTGAGTTTTTACACTTACAATCTCCCCCTTGGAAAATGCCTGACAACAAACTTAAAACAATGCTTAATATCAAATTCAGATAATATTGATTTCCATTTAAAAATTCAAAACACAATGATAAGGGAGAACTCAGTGTCATCACCCCATTTTTGCAGCATAAAATTGCCCAAGAAGCATATCTTAAACTAGCATATATGTGGGCACGTAAATCAAGGTTTTTATAGTGGACCCGACTTTTTGAAATAATAAGCCCATAATAAAGAGAATTCTGAGCCGATTACGATGCACCAAACCGTGCTCAAATCGGATCTCAAATGGCTAAGTTATGAATAAAAGAAATAAATGGTAGTTTGGGGATTTTTTACAGAACCGAAATTGGATGCCACATGGCAGCTACGTGTACGTCATGGTGGCTACCATGTAACCAATTAGAAATTAAACATTTGTGGGGTTGTTTTAGTAAATAAGTAAGTTTCCTAATAGGGTTTCTTATGCAAATAAATAACAAAGTTAATAAAAGTTTAAGATTAAGAAAATAATAATAAAAAAATAAACAAAGAGAAATGAGTTGGACGAATTGGTCCAACTCATATTCTCTTGAGATATTGAAACTAAGCCTAAAAAATATAAGCCTAATAAAAATGTAGGACAATATAGACTTTGACCAAACCTAAATGAATGAAGGGTTTAAAAGAGGAATAGAAGGAGTTAGGAGTTTAAGTGTTTAAGAGGAGAAGTTAAGAAAATGAGAGTTTAAGAAAGGAAGATGAGGAGTTAGGAGTTTAGGTGTTTAAGAGAACAGTTAGGAGTTTAGGTGTTTAACAGAGGAGTTAGGAGTTTAGGTGTTTAAGAGGTTGAAGGGGTGGGAATCCTCTATAAAAGGGCTTGAAGTTTGGGGAAAGAGGGAGGAGAAAAAGTAAGAGAGTTCTTTGAAAAAAAAAGAAAGCAAGTAAGAGAGTTCTTTGAAAGAAAAAGTAGCAAGTAGGAAGAAGTGGAGAAAAGAAGAGGGACGTCTACTAGCAAGGAGGGAGAAAGGAAAACTGCTGTTCACGACACACCAAGGCTCCAAGACTTGATTTGAAGTGTCAATCCATAACAGGTGAGTCATTTGTTTAATACATTGTATGAGACCTCTCTTTCATTACAATTTTTGAGATAAGATTACATGATTGATGAGAGACATGTATATATGTTTGATGGCTTTGGGTAATTTTATCATGTAAAAAAAAAAAAAAAAAGACAAAGATGTAAAGTTCTGAATTTTTTTTCCTGCATTAGGTTTGCACCTGTTTTCCAGATAAACCAATTTTTTTCACCTAGTTCTAGTTTGATTCAAGTCTGGAGTCCTTCATGTTTATTTTAGTTTAATCTAAAAATATGCTCAAGACCTTACACTATGGGTAGGTATTTTATTTTTAATTTTCTTTGGTTCAGATTTTCAATTGGAAATGTATAACAGTAATTTTTGGAGCTTCATATCTCTTAAATGAAAATGAATTTTTGAAAACTGCTACAGGTTATTTTAGTGTTTAAAGTCATGATTCTAAGGAATCAAATTTTGCACAATTTGGTTAAGAATTGAGGGAGATATGAATCTTTGAATGTGGATAGCGCAGTAATTCAGGTTGTTTCATTTTGTTTGTTTCCTTTGTAAATTAGTAATCAGGCCATGGTTAAAAGTAGTTCAGGTGGTCTCGTTTTCTTACTTTGTAAATTAGTAATTAGTTAATTTTGCATGATAAAAATAATAAAAAACAAAACAAAACAAAAAATAATAAATAATAAGAAAGGGAAAAAGCAAATGAAACAAGCATTGAAGCTATGATTCTTTCTTGTGGTTGAAAATTGTTTTAGCATGGTTTTGTTTTGTTCATATGGTTTTACTTTCAATGTAATTTTGTGGAGGCCTTGTACATATAGATTAATATTTGTTGTACACTTAAAATGATAAAAAATTAGAAAAGAAAAAAAATAAAAATAATAAATAAGAGAGCCCATTAAATATTCAACTAATTTAAGGGAACCCATTTCGGTGGGACAACCCAGGGTGTTCAAGGACTTCCCTGGGTTGTAATCGGGTCACTTATCCGGAATCACTGGTGCAGACCAAAAATCAACAAGGTGTCTACCTGCACCATTTCAGGTAGTGGCGACTCTATAACCGATTGTAACATGCTCTTTTAGCGCGCCCGAGGTGTGCACACTCAGAATTTCATTCATTTCCAAAAAAAATATACATTGTTCAGAAGATATATATACATTCAACCAAAAAATCTCCCCCTTAAACCAACTTCCAGAAAACACAAAAACAACAAAACAAACAAAACTTGTGATCATCAACCAGCAGCATCATCAACCAGAAGACTCCCCCTTTCTGGGAGGTGGTTTTGGTTCCCAAGTTCTTGAATAATGCCTGTACGCATCTTGGGACCGGGAGTGTAGCCAACACAACTTGTGATCCATCTCCAACTGGGTTCTTCGAATGCTACCCAGAAAATGATCAGCTTCATTTTGCATGCGTTGCTGCGCAGCAACATCCCTTTGCACCTCTCCACATGCAAAATCTACATCCTTTTCAAGCTTATCCAGCTTCTCTTGGGTCTCGGATCTGAACATGCTCATCATGAGCATGTGAGCCCTTACTTCAGAATTGAAAGCCTCCTGGAAGGCTTGCATGGAATTCAACTTGTTCATGATTGCCATAGCATCAGAACTGGACAAGGAGGATTGAGAAGAAGAAGGCTCCGAAGAAGCCAACCGAAAGGGATTCGCTCTTTTGCTTCTGGTAAGGGTGGAGGCATCAATGGGAGGTTTGGGGTGAAGGATCAATTCAACAGGATCAAGTAGGATCCCTTGGTGAATGCACAAGTAAGTGATGAAAATCCCAAAGGGAAGAGCAGAAGTCTTGGATTTCAAATTCCTAGACTGGATGATCTGATTGAAGATGATGGAAGGGAGACAGACGCTCTCTCTGTTCCATAGAACATGAAGGAGTCTTGCTCGAGAGTGAGAAATCTCAGAATGATGATCTGAGGGAACAAGAGAAGCACAAATGAACAGATTCAAGATCCTGAGAAGATCTTGGAGAGAGCCATGAGGAAGATAGTTTGCTTATTTTTGATGGAGGTGGGAGCACCCTGAAAAATAAGAGAAGAAATTATTGACTCCATGGGAGGATCAGAGTGAGAGGCTAGAAAGTCAAAGGAAGGAGATTCAACAATGGGCAATTCCAGAAGAGAGGAGATAAGTTCTTTCGAGAAGTCGAAAGAGATGCCCCGGACATAGGCTTTGACGAAGCCTTGATTTGCAAGATGAAGATGGTGGAGGTTCGAATAGAAATCTCGAACCAGGTCTTGATATGCAAAACCATTTATCAGAGCAAATTTCTTCCATCCATTGTCCGAAAACAAGGAGAAGAGCGGAGTGTCAAAGAAGGAGTCAAGCTTAATGGCCCTTTCCAAGAGGAGTGGCCTGTGCTTGAAGAAATCATTATAATCAGACAAACCATTTCCAATGAATGGTTCAGATGAAGGTGATGGGGATGGGGGTCTCACCGGTGGAGAAGAGATAACCGGAGAAGTTCTCACTGGTGGAGAAGATCTAGCAGGAGTGGTTCTCACCGGAGGAGAAGAGGTGGAAGGAGAATCAGTCCTAGGCTTTTTCTTGGGAGGCATGATGAATATACAGGAGTAAAAAAATAGAAGAGAGAGAACAAACAAACAGAAACAAGCAACGCACGACAAAGCCCTAATGGCAGAACAATCTATCAAATCCTAACTTAAAAGAACGAGAGAAGAACACTGCAACTGGAAGAAGAAAATGAAGAAGCAAGACGAAGACAGTAAAAAATTTTTTTTACCAGAACAGTTGACAAGGTGAAGGAAGGGAAGAACGAAGGCAACGAAGCACCACGACGCGAGGAGCGAGGTGAATCGCAGACAAAGACAAAAAGACAGAGGAAAAAAGTGAAACAGATTTCCCTTTTTTATAGGCAAATAGATTTTGCTGCCAGCGTGCATCCAGTGACGCTTAATATGGCAGGTGCCAAAGCACGAAAGAAAGGAGAGTGCTACCAGCATGCTTCTAGCGACGTAGAAGGTGCACATGCAGAATCAAGAAAAAATACAATCACAAGGCAAAAATTTATAAAATGAGTTTGAACTATTCTTCATGAAAAATTCATACATCTAAACACAAAGCTAAGATTTTAATTGAACTAAAAATCATCCAGATAATCAACTTTTATTCAATCCAAGAAGTAATCATCACAAAACTGATTTTGAAGAACCTATCAAGGTTAATTCAGATGTGATACATTTCATATCTATGGCAAAAATTTCCTTCATGGTTTCTCATACTATAAATTTTCTTCAAGATATTGAGCACACATGCATATCAATGAATCAATGCTTGTGTAGTGTGTGAAATACATTTTTGACTTTTACACTTTATACATATGGAAGGCTATTTTAGTGTAATCATACTTGGAAAGTATAGACATACCCCAAACTTCATTTTGGTGGCTTTCGCACATCAGAGATAGGTAGCCTTTTCTGATCTCTTTTTCTTTTCTTTTTGTAGAAGGCATTGACCCTTAAAAAACCTGAGTTTACAGTTCATTCCAAGAATATACCTTCTTTCTCTTTTTCTTTTTGAGAATTACAGTGGCTTTCACTCTAATCTCTATGGCAGCCATTTCCAAAACTTTTCTTTTCATAAAGGTGATAGCCTATAGATCCCAAGCTTCAACACACAATAAACTTCAATACACAAAGGTGTTTAAGACAAAATTGATAGTTGATTACAAGACATTTCTATCAATATGCATAGACTCAAGCTTCCTGAATTAAGATTTTAGTATCAAGAACACATAAGTTCATTTTGAATAGACATGTAAATCATTTTACATCTAAATTAACTCAAAACAGAACCTGATTTTCAGTTTTGAGAGCATACTCCTAGGGATTTCCTAAGAGTTTCAAATCTGTTTTGATCTAAAGGTTTAGTGAAAATATCAGCTAACTGTTTTTCAGTAGATATATATTCAATCATAACAGTTTGTCTTCAATTAACTCTCTTATATAGTGATGCCTGATGTCTATATGTTTAGTCCTTGAGTGTTGAACAGGATTTTTGGAAATATTTATGGCACTTTGATTGTCACAGAAGAGAATCATTTGATCCTGATCTAAACCATAATCAGATAGCATTTGTTTCATCCAAATTAGTTGAGTACAGCTGCTACCTGCAGCAATGTACTCTGCTTCAGCTGTACTCAGTGAAACTGAGTTTTGCTTAACCAAGCAATGAGGTTATTACCCATACAAAAGCAACCACCAGAGGTGCTTTTTCTATCATCCATACACCCAGCCCAATCAGCATCAGTATATCCAGTAAGATATGGGTTTGTTTCTTTGGAGAACCAAATTCCCAGATCAACAGTTCCATTTACATACATTATAATCCTTTTCACAGCATTTAGATGAGATTCTTTAGGATTAGCCTGATATCTTGCACAAACTCCAACATTAAAACTTATATCAGGTCTACTTGCTGTTAAGTACAGAAGACTTCCAATCATCCCTCTGTACAAGGTAGGATCTATATCCTTCCCAGATTCATCTTTTCCAAGCTTTAAGCTAGTACTCATAGGAGTCCTAGCATGTTTTGCATGAATTAAACTGAATCTCTTGACTAGATTTCTTGCATATTTTGCTTGAGAGATAAAAATCCCTTGTTTAGATTGATAAATCTGAAGTCCTAAGAAAAAATTCAGTTCACCCATCATACTCATCTCAAATTCACTCTTCATTAAGTCTCCAAAGGAATGAGCATGAGTTTCAGAAGTAGATCCAAACACTATATCATCAACATAGATTTGAGCAATCAAAATATGCTTGGACTCTCTTTGAATAAAGAGAGTTTTATCCACATTTCCTCTCATAAATCCAGATTCAAGTAAGAAAGAGGTGAGTCTCTCATACCAAGCTCTAGGAGCTTGTTTGAGTCCATACAAGGCCTTGTTCAGCTTATAAACATGTTTAGGATAATTTAAGTCCTCAAATCCTTTAGGTTGCTCTACATAAACCTCTTCATTCAGATATCCATTCAAGAATGCACTCTTAACATCCATTTGAAACAGTTTAAACTTCAAATAGCATGCAATAGACAAAAGCAATCTGATTGACTCTAACCTAGCTACAGGAGTAAAGGTTTCATCAAAATCTATTCCTTCTACTTGGGTGTATCCTTGAGCAACAAGCCTAGCTTTATTTCTGGTTACAACCCCATTCTCGTCAGATTTGTTCTTAAAAATCCATTTGGTTCCTATCACATTCAGATTAGAGGGTCTTTCAACCAATTTCCATACATTATTTCTAGTAAATTGGTTTAGTTCTTCATGCATAGCATTTAACCAAGAGTCATCCAACAAGGCATCTTTATAAGATTTTGGCTCAAATTGAGATAAATAAGAAGAAAATCTTACCTCATTATATAATTGATGTCTTGTTCTTACTCCATCTGAAATATTTCCAACAACTTCCTCAGTTGGGTGGTCTTTGAGAGTTTTTGTCAGAGAAACAACTTCATTGCTTGAGGAAGCATCTCTGATTTCATCCTCTTCATCTACAACCTGCAAAAATTCACAGTCAATTCCTTCATCATCTATTAACACATTAATAGACTCCATTACAACAGATTTTTACAAGTTAAAAACTCTGTATGCTCTACTTGAAGAGGAATATCCTAGAAAAATTCCTTCATCACTTCTAGAATCAAATTTTCCTAGATTTTCTCTGTCCCTTAGGATATAACATTTACTTCCAAAAACTCTAAAATATTTCAAGTTTGGTTGTTTTCCTTTCCAAATTTCATAAGGAGTTTGTTTCCACCCAGATCTGACATATACTCGGTTACTTATATAACAGACAGTATTTATTGCTTCAGCCCAGAATTTTGTTGACACTTTCTTGGCTATCATCATGGTTCTAGCCATTTCTTGCAAAACTCTATTCTTTCTTTCCACAACTCCATTTTGTTGTGGGGTCTTATAAGAAAATTCATGTTTAATTCCTTGTTCTTCACAAAACTTGGAAAACATCTGATTTTCAAATTCTGTCCCATGATCAGATCTTATTGCAAGTTATTTTCAACTTGAATTTGACAGCACAATTGTTTAAAGCAATCAAAACATTCAGATTTTTTCTCTTAGAAAATTTACCCAGGTGTATCTACTGTAGTCATCTACAGCAACAAAGATATACCTCTTTCCTCCAAGACTTTCAGTCTTTGTAGGTCCCATCAAGTCCATATGAATCAGTTCTAATGGTCTAGAGGTTCCTACAATGTTGGTTTTCTTGTGTGTGGCTTTGATTTGCTTTCCTTGATTGCAAGGACCACACATTCCTTTCTTTTTATTGTTCCCAAACTTGGGAATTCCTCTAACCAATTCAGACTTAGAGATTTTTGACAAATCTCTATAGTTAATGTGACCAAGTCTTCTATGCCACAAATCAATTTCATTGCATATAGAGGATTTTAAAGAGCTTTCATTGTTTCCAATGATTCCATAACAATTGTCACTTGTTCTTACACCTATAAGAACTGTTCTACCAGAATTATCCAAAATTTTACATTCTTTTCTGGTAAAGTTGACAAACAATCTTGAATCACATAACTGGCTAATACTAATTAAGTTTGCCTTCAAACCAGATACAAATAACACATTCTTTAGACAAACTCCATTAGGACCAGTTACTGTTTCTTTACCTTTGACTTGAGAAGTGCTTCCATCACCAAATGTTACACTTTCACCAAAATATTCTTCAAAGGTACTAAACATAGACTTATGTCTACACATTGTAGACACCCCAAATTGCACTAAAAATGAGAAAATAATTGAAAATATTAATTGGGATTTAAAACAGGCCAAAAATGTATGAAAATGGATAATTTGAGCCTAGACCGTATTGTATCTACGGGCTAAGCGCGCCCGAATTTTGAATACGGGCACGCAGCACCCGTAATACATATACGGACATCGTGGGACCGTAAATCACTTACGGGCATTCTAGACTCGTGCGAGTTTTATTCTTCTCTCGATTTCTGAGCCTTATCTTTAGTCCAATATCCCTTTAAATGAGCGAATTATATATTTTATTCGTGTGAAATATCTTTGTGGATAAAGGATGGGCATGATCTTGTGTTTAACTCAAACTGAAACTCTATCTTGCCAAACCTTAGACCAACCATACCCCTGTGTTTGCCTATAAATAGAGGGCCTTTCCTCAAGCAAAAGGCCACGAAAATTTGAAGTCTAAGAAGCTCCAAGAGAAGAAGAGGAACCCTTGCTGCTCTGCTTGCTCAATCCAGGTAAGTCCCTTTTCCCTTTTATTTTCTGTCTTCAATTCTAGAAGTAATAGGATCATCTCTATTGCTGTAGAATAAGGCCATATTTTATCTGTATTCCTAAACTTGTTTCCAAGTACCTCAAGAGTCTCTCTAGCCGTAAAACGTGAAGAGAGAGCTAGGGGAAAAGAGAACAGGTGGATCCCTAGAATAGAACCCCATATCTGTTTTTCTCCTTTTTTCTAGAATAAAGCCTTTGATTGTATTTGTGTACCCAAACCTATCTCCTAGTACCTCAAGAATCCTCTCTAGCCGTAAAACGTGAAGAGAGAGCTAGGGGAAAAGAGAACAGGTGGATCCGTAGGGTAGACCCCCATGTGCTCAAATCTGGGAGATGTGGCTGCTTTTGATATCCTGATCATGTTTTAATGCTTTTTATGATGAATCTGAATGAATCACATGAATCTATGATATTTATAGCATGAGATCCCCACTTTTTGCTAAAATTTGGATTTTCACCACTTTTGCACCTGCAGCACTGTTTTCGTGATTTTTGTGATATTAGGCTAAGATCCTGGATTTATCATGATCAATATGGTAGATCTGAATCCAAAAGCCTGAAAGTAAATTCTAGGGTTTCATGAAGTGGTTTTTAAATTGTTTTTCATTATTGAGAGAAGATCCTACGGTCTAAGTTCTCCCCTTTTGATGTTCTTTATCAACGTGGGTATTTTTGGTTTTGATTTTCAGATTTAATGTGAAATTTGGGCTTTATCTATGTCCTGGACTATTCAAGTTCAATTTTGAAATATTTTATAAAAATCATATTTTTCTAGATTTCTAGAATTTGACTTGAAGCCAGATTTTTGGATTTTTCACTTTAAATTGATTTTATTTGATTTTATCTCAATTTTATTTTGATCATGAAACCCTAGGAATGGTATGATCATATTTGAAAGTTCTGGATCAATTAGACTATTCATATGAAAAAACCATATATTTTTGTCTTTTTTATGATTTTTCATGATTTTTATAGCAAGCTTTTTCTTTTATTTTTAACATGAACAATACCTGGCAACCACCTTGTGTGGATGAATAGGGGTGCCTAACACCTTCCCCTGTTCATAACTTAATCCCCTTACCCATCTCTGGTTGTTTTTTTTAAGAGGGTTATTTTTACCCTAAAATTGCCTTTTGTGCTTATTTAATATTTTGGTGTCCATTCACACATAAATTGAATGGTGGCGACTCTTTGTTTTATTTAATCCCGTGTGATGAATGAGGAAGTCATTAGATTGATTTTTTCCGTGTCTCACACACATGTCTTGAACAACCACTATCCAAGTACCACATGTTGACATCATGAACTTTCAAAGCTATATGAACCACATTTACAACTAAGAGGTCTTTTTTTAACCCAAATCTGTTTTTCATGTGTTTTCTGAGAAGTACCTTCATCAACAACTTGAGATTTTGAAGGAAGTTTCTTTGATAGATTTGTAACTTCCTTATTTAATGATTCAGTCAATTTTAACAAGGAATCAAATCTGTTATGTAAATCCAAGGACTGACTTTGATTTACTTTCGTTTTACTGTCAAAATATCCCTTGGGAAAACCATGCAAAACATGACAATTTGGTCATATATGACCTCTTTTATTACAATGATGGCACACAGGTATGAACCTATATTCAGAAGAATCAAAATTTCCAGATTTGACAGTATTTCTAAACTGTACAGATTTAGATTTTTCAGATTTTTCAGATTTACCTGTTGAGCTTACTTCTCCAGCAGAAATTTTCTGTGAAAATTCCTTATTTTGATTACTTACATCAAGCTTTTCAATCATTCTCTTTTTAGCAGAATTTGAGCTTTCAGTAACTTCCTTTGAAGTTGATTCTTCATCAACTTTTTCTTTTCCTTTTTGTCTATTTGCTGGAACAAAGATAATCTCTCTCATTTCTGAATTTTTCTGAACTGAGTTTCTTGTAAATTCAATTCCATGCTTATTTCCAACTCTTCTTTGATTTTTCCAAATCTCTCCAATTTGATGATTTCCTGCAGAAAAATTTGAAGCATTAGATTTAATTGAATTTGACATTTTCTCAAGTTTAATAACTTTACCTTGAAGTGTAGAAATCTGAACTTCCTTTTCTTTTAATTTTTCAGTTTTTTCAGTCAAAGAAGTTACCAGAAAATTTTCTTTGACATGTCTTTCAAGTATCTTCTTGTTTATTGAATCTATTTCTGCAAAAGCTTTATTTTTCTCTGTTTCTGACTCCTTCAATTTTTTACTCAGTTTCTTGACTTTCTTCTGAGCTCTATTGAATTCCTTATATAGCTGATTGTAGGCTTCTTGTAATTCTTCTTCATCATCTGATAAACTTTCTTTATTATCTCCTACAATGTTAGAGATTGAACTACTAGAAGAAGATGAGTAAAAGGAATTGAAAGCAGTAAAATTAGCAGAAATATCCTCATCTGATTGTGAAGAATTATCAGTATTACTGTCATCCCAAGTAACCTGATAATTTGTCTTTTTCTTTTTATCCTTTGAGGGACATTCAGAAGCAACATGTCCAAATCCTCTACATTTATAGCATTGAACTTCATTGTTCTGAGAAAATTTCTTCTCCTTTCTTAGATCAGAAATTTTCTTATCAGATCTTCTATTAGATCTGTCCATGGATAATAAAGGATTAGATTGTCTCTTTTTAAACATTCTCTTGAACTTTTTAGCTAAGAGAACTAATTCATCCAGATCTACTTCAGAATCATCTGATTCTTCATTATTTACAGATTTTAGAGCTATTCCTTTACTCCTTTTAGGAATATTCAGATCTAGCTCATAAGTCTGTAAAGATCCTACAAGATCTTCAATTCTCATGGTATCCACATCTTTTGCCTCTTGAATGGCAGTAACTTTTGGTCTGAATTTTTCAGGCAAAGATCTCAAGATCTTTCTAACAACCTTGGATGTAGAGATCTTTTCTCCAAGGTTAAAGCTCGAATTAACAATATCCGAAAGTCTAGCATAAAATTCATCAAAGGACTCATCATCTTTCATGTATAGAGTTTCGAAAGATGTTGTAAGTCTTTGAAGTCTAGACAGCTTGACAGCTGAGGATCCTTCATGAGTGACCTCAAGAATGTCCCAAGCTTCCTTACCTACTTCACATGAGGAAATTATCCTAAATTCCTCAACACTTACAGCACAAAATAAGGCATTCATTGCCTTGTTGTTCCATCCACATAGATCAGATTCAGCTTTACTCCACTGATCATGAGGTTTAGGCATCGCAACACTTCCTTCTGTTGTGATTTCTGGTGGATGATAACCATTACATACCGAGAACCAGACACGCTCATCGATAGATTTCAGGTAAGCTCTTATCCTTGCTTTTCAGTAAGGATAATTGTGACCTTCGAATAATGGAGGTCTAGAGGCAGATCCTCCTTTTTTTCCAAAGTCCATGCTATAGATCTAGATCTCACTTTGTATAACAATTCAAAGTGAATAGGCTCTGATACCAATTGAAAGAGTAGGAGACTACTCTACAGGTCCTCGATCTACAACAATTTTGATCTTAACAATACGGAAACATACACACAGAATTTATACGAGGAAACCTGAATCCAGATCCAGGAAAAACCTCGAGTCTATATGAGGCGACTAACCCTTAGAATCTCCACTATTAAATGAAAAGCAATTACAAAGGAAAACACACTTAACCTTTACAATTGAACTCACTCAACAGCAATCCACAGCTCGAATCCACGAACTGTAACACAACTTGAATCCACAAGCTGCAATTCACGATCAATCCAGATCGTAACAATCACCTCAGAGCCCACTGAGATGATCCAATGCAATAGGAATCCACCTATGCATCCATCAAGCTCGATCACCAATCCAGGAGATCATACGATCATGTGAAGTTCCGAAATGAAGAAGAATCCTCAAACTTCAATTCCAGGAGATCTCTCTCAGATCTCCCCCTCACTCGATCACCGACTCTCTAAAGATGAATTGATTGAATCTCGAACACCTCAAGATCCAAATCGAATTGATCAAAAGAAAAAGTCCTTCTCTAAAAAAATACAGCTTGTCTATTTAAAGAAGAAAAACTCAGATCGCATCGAGCGCTGGTGGCGTCGCCTTGCGATCGGGGTAGACGGCTGGAAGCGAACTCAAGTCCCGCTCAAATCCAAATTGACCCAGTTAAGGGCGCGCTGCCAGTGCGCTGCTAGCGGGAGGGAACGCGGCATGTGCACAACTGATTTTTAGATTCTTCAATCTTGCTCTGCGCTACCAGCGGCGTGTCGACGTCGTCTTACGACGCAGGTGCGCGTTCTTTACTTTCAAAGCACTGCATGACTCATGCGCTGTCAGCGGCGTATCAGCGTCGCCTTACGACGCAGGTGCGCGCTCTTTATTTTCAATGCGCTATTTCACTTATGCGCTGCCAGCGGAGTGGTAGCTGCGTTGTTACTCGCAAGTGCCTTTACGAAATATTATTTATTTAGAAAACCTTAAATTTCC
The DNA here is from genome assembly GCA_947561395.2 of Buxus sempervirens. Lineage (NCBI taxonomy): Eukaryota > Viridiplantae > Streptophyta > Magnoliopsida > Buxales > Buxaceae > Buxus > Buxus sempervirens. The sequence continues at coordinate 10,785,062 of OX387185.1, forward strand.
TTGAGCTACCAACGAAGTGGTAGCTGTGTGGCAGCATCACCTTCCTCTTTACTAAATTCACAGAACTTACATTTTGATTCTGCACATCTTGAAGATTATTAGAAGATATAATTTGTCAAACATTTGCCATATAAGGAGTGTGAGTTTTCACACTTACAAAGATTTTGTCGAAAGCATGGTTTCTGAATAAGATATGTTCGAGCGTGAGTTATTTGATGGGTTTTGAGTCATGATTTATAAAGTTGTGTAGAATAAATCCGAATCATGTTTAATAGTGTTTTGGTAATGTTAGAAGCATAGAAAAGTGGTTACAGAGGTCAAAAATACGGTCATTCATGGAGTTCTGAGATTAACAGAGAGTTGCGAGTCGGAGGTAATGTCCAACCGACCTTGCGCCAAGCGCCAGAGGTCAGCGCACACACTAAAAATATGCCGAAAGTGGTTCTGACCAATTCAAGCCAATTTTTGATAATTTGAGACTTCAACCTCTTACCCAAAGACTAGATTAGGATATTAGAAATATTATATCTGTTCAAAACAATTGGGAGAGCCTTAAATCAAATTCTGGGTATTTATATAAGTGTCCGAAGTGGGAATTGAAGGAGTCTGGGTAGGTTATTGGTTGTTCTTGACACTATAAGATAATGAGTTAGTTTTTGTTATGTATTATATTTGTTATCTGATTATGAATCTGTTTAATCTAGATTTGATTGATATAAAAGGGCTGAATAGTATTGTAAAATTTTCTTGTGTGAGTAAAAGAATTTTTCTGCTAAAGAGGTTTGTTTGTTTAGGGGTTGGGATACCTATTGAAATTTCATGAGTTGCTATTCTGGTTGGAATGACTTGTGATGAGTGTATTGGGATACACATGATGGTGATCAGTGTGGGTTTATTGCTTTGAAAATATTGAGTTTTTTGAACTTGTTAATTTGGTTTTGGGTTTAGCTTCCCTTGGATCCATGTTAAGCTTAGTAATGTGATGGTATTGTTTGTTGGGGTAATTACATGGCCTTGTGTGTTGCCACGACTGGTTTAGAGCAGCCAGATACCCTGAGTAGGCCTGGTTGTCAATGCCGATACCCGGAGTAGGCCAGCATTGGATGACGATACCCTGAGTAGGCCGTCATTTCAGAGTGTCCGATACCCTAAGTAGGCCGGAACTGTGTACATGGAGGTGTGAAGTGTCTCCTTGGCATGTGAATTAACCAATTTAAGCAATATGCATGACATTGACCTTTCGTTTGTTTTATCGGTACTGTGGTTGATATTTGATGTGAACTAATATTAGACTCATGGAATTCCATCTCGTATTTATCTCGATTGACGTATTGGTGTTGGTTATTTGTTGGTGCATATTTATAAACTGTGGTTAACTATTTTTGCATGCATATGCTACTCGCTGAGATATTCGTATCTCATTCCTTTGTTTTTGTTTTGTTTTTTAGATATTCGTGGTGAGGCGCCTACGGGGGTGGATTCGACTGACACATATAGGGAGGAAGATTATTACTACAATCCATAGACTAGTAGGTTTATTTTAGATTGGAACTTTGACTCATTGATTTTGGGAAATGTAATAAAGTAGTTGATGTAGATTCGTTTGATTTAATTAAAGATTAGTTTGGACTTCTTAGATAGGAATTTAATTGTGCACTCTGATATGGTATTAATTGCGTGATTATCCAGTGATCACATTTATTTTGGATCCTTACCTAACCCTCTGTGAGACGTGTTATACCTTTAATGAACAACACGGATCCGGAACGTTACATAAAGTGGCCAAGAAGTTGGGTTTTTATAGATATTTTGTTGTTGAATCCATGAATCATCATGTGGTCTTTTGATTTTATGGAGGAATGAATTGAATATTAGGATAGTTTCATAGACTTATTGGTCAATTGTTATGTGGATCCATGATAGAGGTAGAATGTGGAATATAATTTTGTGTGCATGCTAGCTGAAAAATTGAAAATCAAATTGAACAATAGAATTATGTTAAACATGTAGCTTCTTAATTTAATGTCCCATGGTTATTAATTGGTGATTTTAATGCTATGTGTTATCCTGCAAATTAGAGTGGAGGCGCCCCACTAAATATGAGACAAGTTCATTTTTTCCCATCCTTACTCAACAGTTGTAGACTATCAGAAATTCCCTGTGATATCCCGATCCCACATTGAAAACGGATGAATACCCGGTATGGTATAAGAGTCAGGGATAACACTTAACTTAGCGAGGCACCTTTTGAGGACAAAACCATGCGGGCTTAGGCCCAAAGCGGACAATACCTCGCTGGGTTGGGTCATTACAGATGGTATCAGAGCCACAGAGTATATCATAAGGAAACATGAGACAAAAAAAAAAAACACCTATAGGTTGGCCTTGGGGATTGTGTGCACATTAGATAGCACCTAGGAATGATAGAGAGAGTTCCTATCTAACTTAAATTTTTGTTGTTTGCAGCTGATATGGTTGGCAGAGGTCGACCAGTTACACGAGCACCTGCCTCGACAGCACGCTGGGTGGAGGACCAGCATGAGGGTGATATTCATGAGCAGCCCCACATTCCTGCTGAGGATCAGAGGATACCACAGCCTCAGGCACCTCCTCAGGGAGGAGAGGACATATGGGCTGCAATGGGCACTCTTACTCAGCTCTTGACTATGGAGCGTGATGAGAGGGTGAGCCAGTCCAGCAACGGGAATGGCCACTGAAATGGGCATGGACATGGAGAGGTGCAGTTGGATCATACTGATGGGGAGCAGCAGCAACTTAGAGAGGTGGAGCAGTTTCGGAAGATGGGACCTCCTACATTTAGAGGAGTGCCTAATCCTCTGGAGGCAGAGTGTTGGATACAGAGGATCGAGAGGATCCTGGATGTGATGTAGTGTTCAGAGGAGAGCCGAGTGAGGCTTGCCACATTTATGTTGGAGGGGGAGGCCTATCACTGGTGGCAAAGTGTGAGGAGGAGGGAGGCCCTAGATGCTCAGATGGTTTGGGGGCAGTTTAGGGAGCTGTTTTACAGTCGTTACTTCACAGCTGAGTTTCGCCTGAGCAAGGCAAAGGAGTTTATGCACATCTCCCAGGGGACACTGACAGTAGGCCAGTATGAGGCGAAATTTGAGGAGTTGTCTCGTTTTTCTCCACATATGGTGGCGAGTGAGGAGCAGAGGATACAACACTTCGATGAGGGCTTGAGGCCGGAGATTCAAGATAAGGTGTTAGTGTTTTTGAGCACTCAATTTGCTGAGTTAGTCTGAAGGGCGAAGAGAGCTGAGAGGTTGATGCAGAGGGGCAGAGTTGAGACTCGTAGAGCCGGAGCACCCACTAGATCCGGTTTTGAACAAAGGGATGTCCTTGGAAGGGACAAGAGGTCGAGATTGGAGGGTCAGGGAGGACAGTAGAGAGATGGATTTCGTAGCTGTGGCTGGAGATATGTACCAGGGCCATGTTTTGCCCCACCTGGTGCTTGTTTTCGGTGTGGCCAGATGGGACACCGTGTAGCAGAGTGCACCTACCCGGCTACGTATCAGCTCTTACAGACCGATACCCGATTTGCATCGCAGAGAGATGTGCTACCTTATCGATTCCAGAGGCAGAGGCCTGGTGATGAGAGACCTGTACCACCCGCACCTGTTAGGCTGGGGCAGCCTGATAGAGCTCCCAGAGGTAGAAGGGCTCCACCTAGAGCCGGACAGAGGTAGACCGCATTAGTAGCTCAGGGATAGCAGACTCGAGTGTTTGCTGTTGGTGCTCAGGAGGAGGAGCAGCGAGATACCCCGCAGTTGGTTGGAGGTATTATTTACATTTCTAGGAGATCGGTTATTTGTTTATTTGATTTCGGAGCATCTCTTTCTTTTATTACACCGTGTTGTGCTAGTCGCATTGGATTATTGCCTGATTCTATGGATACTTCTATGACTGTGCACACACCACTGGGAGAGTCCACTAGTGTACAGAACGTATATAGAGATTGCCTAATTAGACTGGGATCATTAGAGCTGCCTGGGGATTTGTTAGCATTGAAGTTTGGGGAATTCGATGTGATTTTAGGCATCGATTGGCTGTTTAGATATTATATCAGTATTGACTGTTTCAGAGGCACTATCACAGTGAGTTAGCCAGATCAGCCAGTATACTGTTTCCGATGTGAGGGGTTGACTAGTAGAGTGGAGTTAGTGGCCTCCATTGTGTCAGAGGAACCGAAGGGAGATACCCCTAGTATGTCAGATGTGCCCGTGGTCAGTGAGTACCTGGATGTGTTTCCTGACGACTTGCCAGGATTACCACAACCTAGGGAGGTCGATTTTCAGATTTGACTTCTACCTGGCACGGCACCAGTGTCTAGACCACCATATAGGATGTCTCAGCCAGAGTATGTAGAACTGAAAAAGCAGGTGGATGAATTGTTGGAGAAGGGTTATATCAGACCGAGTGTATCACCTTGGGGTGCACCAGTTTTGTTCGTGCAGAAGAAAGATGGATCCATGTGGATGTGCATCGACTATCGTCGTCTGAATCAGGTGATGATCAAGAATAAGTATCCACTACCCCGTATAGATGACCTTTTTGACCAGTTGAGGGGCGCATCGTGGTTTTCTAAGATTGATCCCTGATCTGGATACCACTAGTTGCGAGTTGCACTAGAGGATGTGGAGAAGACAGCCTTTCGCACTAGATATAGGCATTATGAGTTTTTAGTTATGCCTTTTTGGCTGACTAATGTCCCCGCTGTCTTCATGGAACTTATGAATTGGGTTTTCCATCCCTATCTCGACAGTTTTGTGGTAGTGTTTATAGACGACATATTGGTTTATTCCCGCAGTAGAGAGGAGCATACCCAGCATTTCAGGATAGTTTTGCAGACTTTGAGGGAACACCAGTTGTATGCCAAATTTAGTAAGTGTCAGTTTTGGCTACAGAGGATTTCTTTCCTTGGGCATATCATTTATGGAGATGGAGTTGCAGTGGACCCAGCTAAGGTTCAGGCAGTGACAGACTGGCCTAGACCCACTACCGTGACTAAGGTGCGTAGTTTCCTAGGTATGGCTGGTTACTATCGAAGGTTTATTGAGAATTTCTCTAGAATAGCCGCTCCATTGTCTAACTTGACTAAGAAAGCGGTGAAGATTGTTTGGGATGATAGCTGTGAGCAGAGTTTTCAGGAATTGAAGAAGAGATTGAAGCCCTAGTATTGATCATACCTTCGGTAAATGAAGGGTTTTCAGTGTATTGTGATGCATCCAAAGTTGGGTTAGGTTGTGTACTAATGCATCAGAGGAGAGTTGTAGCATGTGCATCACGTCTGTTGCGTCCTCATGAGAGGAACTACCCCACCAATGACTTGGAGCTAGCTGCCATGGTGTTCACACTTAAGATTTGGTGGCATTACTTATATGGGGTGTAGTTTGAGATCTACTCAGATCACAAGAGTTTGAGATATATTTTCTCACAGAAGGATCTTAACATGAGGCAGAGGAGGTGGATGGATTTTCTGAAAGATTACAACTTCACACTTCAGTACCGTCCAGGCAAAGCGAATGTAGTTGCTGATGCTTTGAGCCATAGAGGTGCTTCAGAGGATCAGATAGCTACCTTGGCTTCTTTCATGGCCAGCCAGTGCAGCTTGGTGGATACTCTCAGGGATTGGCCATGTGAGTTTGTTTCTCAGGGGAATGGCAGGATTGTAACCAGAGTACAGGCAGAGTCAAATCTAATTCAGCATATTAGAGAGGGGCAGTTGTCTGACTCAGGTTTGCAACACACTAAGGAATTGGTGGAGAAGGGTGATGACACTGCTAGGGATTTTGAGTTCCGTGATGGCATGTTGAGATTTAGAGGCAGGATCTGTGTACCAAATGATACAGAGATTCGTAGAGTGGTTTTGGAGGAGGGTCACAAGTCCAGATATGCAGTGCATCCCGGTAGCACGAAAATGTATAAGAACTTAAAGACTGTTTATTGGTGGTCTGGGATGAAGAAAGACATAGCAGAGTATGTGTCCAGATGCCTAGTCTGTCAGCAGGTCAGAGTAGAGCACCGTAGACCTCCAAGGTTATTGCACCAATTGCCTATTCCCGAGTGAAAATGGGAGCACATCACTATGGATTTCGTGTCTGAGTTGCCAGTCACGTCGAAGAGGCATGATGCTATATGGGTGATCGTAGACCGATTGACCAAATCAACCCATTTCATTCCATTTCGCACTACCCAGACCTTGGATTCTTTAGTAGAGATGTATATCCGGGAGATTGTACGCTTGCATGGAGTTCCAGTCTCCATTGTATCTGATAGGGATTCTCGGTTTACTTCCCAGTTTTGGAGAAGTTTTCAGGATGCCATGGGTACTAAACTGAGTTTCAGCACTAGTTATCACCCACAGACAGACGGTCAGTCCGAAATGACTATCCAGATACTAGAGGATATGTTACGGTGCTGTGTGCTAGATTGGGGTGGTAGTTGGAGCAGCCACTTACACTTGGTAGAGTTCGCTTATAATGACAGCTACCAAGCCAGTATACAGATCGCACCGTTTGAGGCTTTGTATGGCTGTGCATGAAGATCACCAGTTTGCTGGGAGGAGGTTGGTGAGAGGCAGTTTTTGGGTCCTCAAATTGTGCAGGACAGCGTTGAGAAGGTGAAGTTGATCAGGCAACGATTGTTGACTGCACAGAGCCATCAAAAAAGCTATGCAGATAATAGATGGGGAGAGCTGAAATTTGAAGTGGGAGATAGTGTATTCTTGAAGATTTCACCATCTAAGGGTATTATGAGATTTGGGAAGAAAGGGAAATTGTCTCCAAGATATATTGGACCATTTGAGATTGTAAAGGAAGTTAATCCAGTGGCTTATCAGTTAGCCTTGCTAGCACATTTGGCGGGAGTGCATGATGTGTTTCACATATCCATGCTGAGGTGGTACATTCCAGATCCGAGCCACGTGATTAGTTATGAGTAGGGCTGCAACTCGGGCCGGGTAAACCCGAAACCAACCCGAACCAAACCGACTTCGGTTTGGTTCGGTTTTTTCATACTTCGGTTCGTTTTGGTCTATAAAAACCTAACCCGAATAAAATCGGTTCGGTTTTGGGTTTGGTGTTCGGTTAAACCGAACCGAATCGAAACTGAACCGAGTTATGGTATTTATGTAAACCGAACCGAACCAAACTGAATCGAATTATTATATATAATATTAAAATTTATATAAGATTACCTTTAAACTTTAAAAGAATTACAACCCCAACCTCTCTTAAATATCTCATATTCTCAAACCCTAGAACCCATTCGTTCATTTTTCACAATCTCAAACCCTAGAACCCCATTTGGTGAGTTGCAGCCCCAGCCGATCGCTGATTGCCGACCGCTCGTTCATCACTTCGTTCGTCTGCTTCAGGTAATACCCCTCTTTTCCCTCTCTCTCTCTCTCTCTCTCTCGTCTCTTTCCCTCCCTCCCTCCCTCCTTCTCGTCTCTCCCTCCTTCCCTCGCTCTCGTCTCGCTCCCTCTCCCTCTCTCTTCCTCTCTCTCATTTAGATCTGCTATGTCACTCTCATCTCACTCTCGTCTCATTTAGAAACTAATATTTCATTCCAAGACCTTAAATGGGTCTCTATTCCTTTGCAGATCTCTTGAGAATCAACTAGCAAGAGTCCGTTTGTCTTAGAGGTAACCTCTTTATTCCCATTTCCCACATATCTTCTTCTTCTCGATTGCGTAGGTTAACACCTATGCGTATATTCCATGTCATTTCTAGAACTCCTGATAGAAGGCCAAGTTGAATTCGTTGGGGAAAAAAAAAGCAGCTGTTATTAGCCTTCCAATTACTTCTAGATGTTCCACCATGTTCTTTTGTTCCTTGAAATCCTCAAGATAAACTACTCACCACAAGAAGAAATAAGGGGCGTTCTTGCAGTTAGTAGAATACATTGATGATAGATCGGCCTATATCACAGAACCAACTCTGAGATTTATGTTAGTCAACTCTTTCTCTAGATCTCAATCACCATCCAATAGGATACATAGCTCTGGTGAATTTTATTATGCAATGAAAAGGTCTGGCAAAAATCCAATCCCTTTTTTTTTGAGAAAAGACGACAGAAATGGGAAAATAATAATATAAGAATTTCATAAATGTGCTGGTGAGTTTCTGTTACTAGCAAAAATGTTGACTTCAATTGATAGAGCCACAAGCCCATCCTCTCTATGGACCACATGAACCAACTCATTACCTTTGTAGTCACATAATTCACAAGAAAACTGAAAAAAAAACCCACTTCTCTTGTTATATTCTACACACAAAAAAAAAGTGCATCATGACCTAGTAAGATATATAGAGGCGTAGGCATACTTTAAGCATTATTGGGCATCACCTTTAAAGGTTTGAATGCACAAAAAACTTTTTGTATAATGTTTTTGGTAGTTATTATCTAAGCACTCATATGTAGTTGCTTGAAGGTTACCCCCACAATCACATGAGCTTTCTTGTCTGTCTTGTCTTAGTAAATTTTCAACTATCAGTTATCTTGATAATCAAACTTCGAATTCATTTCATGATTTGAAACAAAAGGAATCTCGTTTAATTAAGATGCAAGCCAACCCCTCGATTGCAACTTGCCTAACTTGAGATCAGTTTGTGACCAACCAACAACCGAAAAGTAGCTCTCCTGTATAGTTTCCTGTTCATGTGATGGGGGCATTTGATTCAACGCGATATCATTTCAGTGATTGAGTCACTCTCAACATATAAATAACTAAAGTAAGCTTTTGAGTTGACATGGATGATTCTTATGGACCCATGCACCCAGAAAATATGCTATCTCTGGAATGGTAAAGCTTATTAATTAAGATCTAGTGATATCTTTTCTACTGTTTTTAATGTCAGTTTCAGACATTAATTCTTCCAAAACAAATTACCATCATCATGAAAGGCACAAACCAGTTAGCTCTTGCATGTTCTCATAAGATATCATAATAATATTTCAGTGAAATGGAATTGCCCCATGAAGTGAAAACATGCATTCACACTGTTTGTGACATGTTTTTAGTTTATGATAGTGAGATTTAATTTCTTTAATGTTGTTTTTTAATCATAAACCTAATCATCCCTATAACCTATCATATAGGCGACCATGGTTCTTATGCTCTTCACATGGGATGTAAATACTTATTTGACTAGCGTGGTTGTACAAATCAATTTGGGTACTTATTGTAGCTGTTAAAATACTTATTTGATTTAGAACGTGTCTACTATAAAAATTGTTATGTCAATTTCAAATGTTAGGATTCATAATTTTGAAATAGAAGGAAAATAAATAGCTTTTTGAGTTGTTTCTTTATAGATACTTCTCTGTATCATAATAACTTCCAAAATGCCTGATTTTCCCACCACTAGACTTATTACATTGCAATGAATGTGAAACGGATATTTTTTGATTGACAAATATTTGAGTTTATTGACATCCCCAGTAGTCAAGTCGGTGGGATGATTTTTTATCTACATTCTTGACAGGGTATTTGATCTTTTCAAAAGGGATTTTTGATCCTTTTTCACACTTAGATTCCCCATCCGTATGGTATATTATATGGGCATTCTTGACAGGGTATTTGATCTTTTCAAAAGGGATTTCTGATCCTTTTTCACACTCAAATTCCCCATCCGTATGGTATATTATATGGGCCAAGTGAACTTTCCTTAATGGGTCTGCAATAGATGATTTGATCCCTTTTATATTTCAGCCTTAAATTTACAACTTGGGGATGGTCTGATTTGGTGGCGTGTGCATTGGTGCATTAATTGTCTTGGCAGATTTCATGGGAGCAATTGGTTCTGGAGAATGTTTTTTGGTCTCTAATTTCAGTGAGCTTGGGTTTTTTGTTAGCGACTTATGCTTTTTGGTGTATCATCTGGATTGTGGTTATGTAAGGATTTTATTGTTTTATACAGCACCAACTACCAAGCAAGTCTCGTATAATGGAAAATAGGATTGGAGATGAAAAATCACAATTTTGATTTCATCCAAATAGGATTTGGAGATGAAAAATAGGTCTGGTATAACTTGACCCGAACCGATTTCATGTAATTCGGTTTGGTTCGGTTCGGTTTGGGTTTCGGTTATTTTATTTAATATCGGTTTGTTTTCGGTTTATAATTCAGTTCGGTTTTGGGTTGAACATATGTAATGTTGGTTTTGGTCTTGGGTTGGCATCAACCCAGACCGAACCGAATCGAGTTGCACCCCTAGTTATGAGCCATTGACTATCCGAGAGGACTTATCTTATGAGGAGAGACCGGTTCAGATCTTAGATCGGCGCGATCAAGTCCTGAGGACTAAGGTTATTCCTTTGGTGAAAGTTCTATGGCAGAATCACACAACTGAGGAAGTTACATGGGAGCGAGAGGACGAAATGCAAAGAAAATGCCCCAAAATTTATTTGTAGGGGGGGAGGACATAAAATCCCGAATTTTTGAGGAAATAATTAATAAAATTATTTCTTTATGTAGTGGATTTTCAGGTGTGCAATGCGCAAGGGCAATGTGGGGATTTTCTTAAAAATTGGATTTATCTAAACTAAGGTAAGTAAAGTTAGGATATAAATTCAGTATTCAATAAGTATTATTTAATAATTTGGTTTGTTATTAGATGGTACTGATATTTCGTTTAAGTGGATAAATCAAATTAATAAAGGTTGATAGGCTGATGGTGTAGGAATTTCAGTGGTGGAGCACCGGCGGATCATGAAAGAATTGAGGAGTTTTCTTAACATAAAGAGTCATTGACTATTCCGAGCATTTAGAACAGTTTTGACTGTTCATTGTCGGAGAAACCAAACATTTGGAGATGGGTTTTGAGAGGTTGAGAAAACTAATTGAAAGCTTTGGAGGTGAGTTTGAAGAGAGCTAACTGAAGATTCGAGAGAAAGGAGAAGTTCTGTTCGTTAGAGGAAGTACGTCAGATCTGGTTGTGCAATTTTTCGCCCAACTCTCAATTCATATCAGGTAAGCAATTTTACGGTTGGATTTAGGTTAGTCTGTTATGGTTTTTATCAAAAGTCTAATAAGAAAATAAATTAGGATTTAAGAATCTGAATTTTGGTTTTTCTCTTCAATATATCAATCCGTTGAGGAAAATCTGAGCGTGGAGAGACATCTGATTTTGCTGCTGTTTTTGGTGAAGTTGGAGTTAAGCACATGATAGGCAAGTAGCACCTACGTTTTGTCATGTTTTTGTATGGTTTTATGAATTTTTAGAGAACTACAATTGTATCAAGTGGGATTGTCGTGTTTTGTTCATGATTTGAACGTTAGATCTCTCTGTTCAATGGTTTGATTAGATTAAATTCGAGTTAGTTTGGAGATGATATTTAGAGGATGTATTCGATGATAGTCATGTTTCAGATAGAAGCTTTTGGTTCAGAGTTGAGGATTTAGCATTTGCCGTAAGTTGGAAGTTACCGAAGTGGGAAAAATACCTGGTGCTCACCTAGCTATTGGGCGCTAAGGGTGCTAACCTAGCGCCAACCTCACCAGGTTAGCCGCAGTTAGCACCAGATCAAAAATCAAAGATATTGTGTGGCTGTTTCGCTAAACCTATAGATTTTGTTTCAAAGTTCCAAAAGACCACTCCAGGGGTTTGATTCAGTGCTGGTGGTGTTCATGAAGGGGTGATTAGGGAAAGCATTGGTGTAGGTCAAGGTGTGCTAACCTCTTGGGAGGTTAGCGCCAGCTCAACTCAATAGTCTTGGTACTAGGAATTTTTCTACAGCATGTTAACTTGAGTATAGCTTGTTGAACCTACTCAAATAAGTTAGTTGGATTTTAAATAGCAACCAAATATTATTAGAACCCTATGGGAAATAAGTGAATGATCTTGATTAGAAGGATATGGTGATCTAAAATACAAGCATGTATGCTGTAATTTTCTGCAGCAGATATTGAGGATTATTATAAGCTTATTCTTTCTTTTATAATTATACCGGAGTTTATCAGAGATTAAATGGAGAATTCCAGAAATGTTATTAACTTATGGAGATAAATTTTAGACAATTAAAATTTGGGAATTATGAATAAGAGTCTATATGAAGAGGATATTAACAAAAATAAGTTTAGTGAACTAAAGCGATTAACTGAATGTTCTTTTGGACTGAATTTCAAACTCTCTTTGAAATTTCTGGTTTCTTCTATATCTTTGGAAATTTTGAATTGGCATCTTAATTAATACTGGTTATCATGAATGGTTAAAGAGTAAGGTATTCTCACGGTATATACCAATTGCTGTTATGTTTTATTATTGAATGGATTTAGCGGCTATCTGAACTAAATTATTTTGGTTTATTATATAAGTGACTGAAATTACATTGAGCATGATTGTAAGCTAATTTGCAAACTATATTTATTAATTCTCCAAAGTTACATAAGGGCAAGACTTAGTGTGGATCCACAGTCTAGTTGTAGTTGGAATTTGTATATCTTGTTTGGTTTTAAGTTTGGAGTTCCTTCATGCGTTTCCTCCATGATGGAGAGGCCTTCCATGAGGGAAGCGCTGCAGAAACTCCATTTCCACCATGAGGGTGAGGTCATTTGAGTATTTTCCGCCATGAGGGCGATACATTGGATGGTTCAAGCTATTGTAGCTATTAGACTGGATTGTCTGGAACTCTAGCGCTTACCCACACAAAATAGATAAACTTCATGAGTCCCAATATATATTGTTTTCCGAATCTGATTTTTGACATGATATGTGATTGACGATGTATTGTTTAGATTAGTCGGATTAACCGAGATTAATCGTAACTTAATTGATTATAACTTGTGCATGTTTTAGAACTATTATAACTGTATTTTGGGCATGCATTGCTACTTTCTGAGATAGTCGTATCTCACTGTTTTGTTTTGTTTTTAGATCTTGGTGAGGACGATACCGTGGGGGCTGATATTCCGACAGACTATCCGGAGTATCGCGAGGAGGATTATTTTATTGAGTAGATCATAGTTGTTGGATTATACTTGTTATAGTGAGTTTTATTTATGAACCTTGTATTACTTTTGGATGGTGATTTTGGGAAATTAGTGAAAATTTATATTATGTACTTGAATTTTTATGCTTTTTATTTCATGTTTCCCCTATTCTGTTGATCCTGTGGAATTTTAGTTAACTTTCGGGTACGAGTTACGGTTATTTTACTTAACCTGGATTCGGGGCGTTACAGAGATGGTATCAAAGCTAAATTCGGGTCTAGTAGTCCGTGGTTGATGTGGGTCCTGACGTTGCCCGTAGGAGGTGGTTGGACCGACGAGGGCGGGCCCATGAGGGGTTGGCAGGCTTCTAGGTAGCCATTGCATGGGGACGTGCAACTTTGAAGGAGGGGAGATTGTGATATCCCGATCCCACATTGAAAACGGATGAATATCCGGTATGGTATAAGAGTCAGGGATAACACTTAACTTAGTGAGGCGCCTTTTGAGGACAAAACCTTGTGGGCTTAAGCCCAAAGCGGACAATACCTCGCTGGGTTGGGTCATTACATTCCCATGTAGGGACCCCAGTTCACTTGGTGCAACAGGCAGCAAGGTTTTGGTCGCATATCAAAGAAGATTGATCACACCTTTGCTTCCATTGATTTTTTCCTCATCCTATGGCCCGATTTCATCCAATTATAGGTTCATATCACTACCCAATTATTTTGGATATGTTGAATGGAATGAGAGAAAAAAAAGACCTTTTAGGTTTGAAGCATTTATCAAGGAAGATACTTGTCGTAAAACTATCCAAGACTCATGGAAGGGCATATAAGAAAGAATGGAGAACATTCTTATGAAAAGGATGTAAAACCCTGGATTTTCCTAAAATAAATAAATAAATAGATAATTAATAAATAAACTAGAGAGAGATTTAGAACTGAAGATAAATTAGAAAGGAAAAATAGGAACCAAGTATAGGAATCTAATTTATATTATAAAAGAGAATTTGAAGAACTAATATTTAGGTTTTAAATTCAAAATTATGAAGAGAAATAATAAGAATAATAGAATTTGAGGAATTGTGAAAAAAGAAATTTAATGATTAAGTAAGGAAATTAAAGAAAAGGGTATTTTGGTCATTTCTAATTAGTCAAATCCATGAAAAGAATAAAATAATTAATTATTAAGTCAAGAAACTTAATTAGACCAAATTTTAGTTTAGTTGGATTTAAAATAATGAATTTAAGGTTTAAAAGAAGGAATAAGGACTTAATTGTAATTATGTATAATTAGGGTCCTTAATTTAAGTAATATGGGAGGATATAAAGTGTTTAGTTAAAATTTAAAAATAGGGATGAGAATTAGCACGAAAATTAATTATAATTTCTTTAAGGCCCCGATTGGTTCAATGAATTGGAATTGAAATTAAGAATTATAATTCCAATTCTAATTCAACAAGAATTGGAATTGGTTAGAATTGAAATTATTGTGATTGGATGGCAAGAGAATTAAAATTTGGAATTATAATTCCATAAAGAATTGATTTAAAATCCAATTCCACTGATTGGATGAGCTTATGAAGAATTGATTTGTATCATTCCCATGTTAATAATAACACAGATGACTGATTATCATGACATATGAATTCCAATAATCCATTCTCTGCAACCAAAACCAAAACAACACTACTAGGTTTTAATAATATTTTTGTCTTAATCAGGTCCTCCATGTAAGATCAGGCGATTATTATCAACTCTATAGGTCAAAGCAAGTGGAAACAAAAGAGAGAGAAATATAGAAGAAGGAGAGAGAGGAAACAAAAGAGATAGAGAGAGAGAGAGAGAAGAAGAAGAAGAAGAAGAAGAAGGGAGAAGATACGTACTAGTCCCTGCAACACCAGCGATGAGGAGGAGAACGAGATTTGGTAGCTTCGCAACACCAGCGAGGAAGAGGAGAATGAGATTTGGTAGCTTCTTTATCAGTAGAGCTGGCAAAAGGTTGGGTTGGGTCGGGTTCAGGGTCGGGTCATAATCGGGTTAATTGGGTCGGGTTCAAGTTAAAGCAACTTAAGGCGGGTTGGAAAACCCCCCAACCCAAACCTAACCCGCCAATAAATAGGTTCAACCTGCCAACCCGTTTATTATTATTATTATTTTTCGAAAAATATGATTAAAATAGGGTTGGAGGTTAATTGGATCGGGTTATACAATGTTTGGGTCGGGTTGGGGGGTTAATCGGGTCGAGACATGACACTTTTGTCGATTTTTTTTTTAAATCGGGTTACTCGTCGGGTTGCTGGGTCATAATCGGGTTGACCCGATTACTGGTTGGTTGGGAGAACCCCAACCCAATTAATAAACGGGTCAACCCAAACCCGTTTAACTCGTGTCAAGTCGGGTCACATTTTGCTAGCTCTATTTGTCGGGCATATATCGTGCTTCCAATTCTCTACCTCGTATCCCCAATTCTTCTTGATTTAGTAGGGAATTAGGTAACTTCAAAAATAGCCTATAATCTAATTCTATGGAATTGGGCCTTAATTCCAATTCCAAATTCCAAATATTTAACCAATCAAAAGAATTGGAATTGGGAGCCCAATTCCAATTCTTACCCTAATTCCAACCCCTGATTCCGCGAACCAATCAGGCCCTAAGAGTAAAGTTCAAGGGAAAATAATTAGGAAGAGGGGTAAAGGAGGAAAAGGGTTTTAAATTAGAAGTGGGAACAAACCTATTAGGATTACTTATTAGGTGAGCCTATAAAAGGAAAGGTTTAGGGTTTCAAATAAGCCAATAATGAGGAGAAGAAAAGAGGGAAATTTCGTACCTAGATCTGGAGAAAAAGAGGAAGAGGAATAGAGAGAAGAAAAAGGGGTTTCATGGAGGAGGAGGAGTGCTACAGATGGTCGACCAGCCATGTTCGAACGGAGATCTAAAGAAATCCAACCGTTGGATCAACCTCAAACTTGGTGGTTATGATCTTCACTTGTAGAACTTCAATTTGGACGGTGGAGATTGGATTTGGAGAAGTATAAAGTGGTGCGATCAAACTCAGAAAATTGGTGGACGATCAGGTTTCTTGGAAGAATGAGTTCATATGTTGAGGCAAGTAGAAAACCCTTTGAAAATTGGAGAAATTGCAAGATTTTCATGTGGTTTAGATGTTTTATCATCTTGTGTTTTGATTCAGATTTTGGTTGAGAAATTGAGAGACTTATAAGTTGGTTTTTGCTTTCATACTCTTTTAAAGAATCTAGAAAAGTGTTGATTATAAGAGATTTAATTAAGTAGGAAAATCCTAGATCAACTTATAATTACTGAGAACAGGTTAGGAATGTCTTAGAAGTAATTTTGAATGAAAGTAAGATGATTAGAGGCAATCTAAAATTATAAAAATTATTTAATTCTTCGGAAATTAGAAAACCCAGAAATACAGTGAAAATTGGCCGAGCGCCCAAGTGGCCGCTCGAGCGCAAACGCAGGCGCCTCGCCTGTGTATTTTGAGAAAGAGTTAAAACAGAACTTGAAACCAAACGCCTAGTTGACCGCCATCCGAGCTGCTAAGTAGACATTTACTCAGTAACGGACGCCCAATAGGCCGCTTGAGTGCCATATCGAGCGACCTTTGTAAAAAATTTCTAGATTTTGTAATTCGGGCCCAGATCTAATTTTTAATGATTTGTCTTGGAATTCAAAAGTTGTAACACCTGTTGTGCATGGTGAAATCGCACGGCGGGGTGCACGTGTGCAGGTGTGTGCGTACCTCCGAAGGATACATTGGGGAAAGGGAGTTGCCACCGTCTGATGGGGTGCAAACAGACACCTGGATGCTTAGGTTTGTCTAATTTGGTTGGTCTGCGATTTTTCCAGATTCCGGCTAAGCTCTCGGTTACGGTCCGGGGAAGTCCAAAGACACCCCGTTCCGCCCCGTGGTTGATGAGTCTCTCGGGTCTTCCTAGTTATCGAGTCAACTTCTAATCTCACCCTTTTTGTCCTAAACCAACATATATACATATATCTGTTTAAGTTTGAGTGGGACCTTTCTGCAGGTGTAGTCCCATTTATTTTATTTTATCTTAATTATTTAAGTGACCTGGGTCGGATTGGGTAGACCCCGTTGGAAGGTCTACGGATACCCTAGTGGGCTGAGTTCGGTCCACATATCCCTTATTGGGCCTTGTCTAAGTCTAAAAGGCCCTGTGGGCTTTGGCTAATTTTGATTATTTTTAACTTAGGGTTTAAGTTGGACTTAGATTAAGTTTTATTTAGAGTAGGTCTGATTAGTTTGGTGGGCCCATTGGGTGGGCTTCACCATGGTAGTCCAAGCTTATTTATTTTATTTATCTTATTTTAATTCCCAAAGTGGGCTAGACCTTGGGCTTGGGACCCCTAGTCTAGACTTGGACCGGGTGGTCCATGGTTTAATGGATCAGGGTATTGGACCTTGTCCAGTTGGGTTGATGGGCTTAGTGGGCCCGGCAGGCCTTGGCCCGAGGTCTCGGCCAAACCAGTCCTAAACTAAGCCTGCATGTACAGTTTTGGGCTTTTGATGGGCCTCATAGGGTTTGGCCCATTTATATTACTTCAATTATCTTATTTATCTTCAAAAATGATCTTGGGCTAGGTGGGCCTCGTTGGAAGGCCCACTAAGGAATCAAATTGGGTTTAGGAGCCCATGTCCCTGCTGGTTCACCCGGTGTTGTGTAAACAATCCAATTAATTAATAAACAATTAAAAATCTGATTTTTATTAAAATTTTAACTTAACTGAAAATTTATTTCGGATAAACAAGAAATACAGTATAGCTGAAAATTATTTTCGGCTATACTGTATTTTTGGTTTAGCCGAAATTAAATTTCAGTTAAGCCAGAAAATTCCCATAACCGGTCTGAGTTTCCGGTTAACTTGTAAAAATTGATTTTTCCAATTTTTCTACAGAAAATCAATCCTTGGTGCTTGTAGGCATGTATAAAGTCTATGTAGGCCCCTGTGTGGGCCCACAGTGGTCTGGATGAAGCCATTTGGCTTCTTCTTTGGTGTTTTCAAAACCGACACTAAAGGGAATGCATGGAGCTTCCCCTTTTTACCTTTCTCTTGTACTCTGACCAGCACCTAAACAGGGATCAAGCATCCCTGTTTTGGGTATCTCATGCTCAAAAAGAAGCAAGCATGATATACAAAATAAATCAACGAGACATACTCAATTAGACATGCTTTGCATACACTCAACACTAAGCTAAATAGTAGCTAACTTGAGACAAAACCATGACAAAGCATATGTTCTTTCTAAGCCAAAAGTAGATAATCTTGTAGGAATAAACATGAGGCATATATAAGCATGCTTCTTTTCTATTCTATGATAGAACATGCTTCTTATTTTTACCATGAAATGAGAACAAACATGCTTATAGGACACATGTTGAAATAATCTAACCTAAACAAAACATGCTTTAATAGGTAGGATTCATATCAAGATATGTGAGTGTATGTTATTGTGCTTAAAAAGTGTAGAAAACAGATTTTATAATGGCCTACCAAAAAGATCCTAAACATGTTATCAACATGAGAAGAAATGAGTAGGCAAGTAGGACATCTACTAAACCAAGTAAAGAGAACTTCATGGAGCCGAAAACAGCAACTTAATGAGGTAAAAACCTCATGATAAAGTATGCAAAATTGTAGCGCCCCAGATCCGGGTCTACCCTATCGCGGCACCGACCCGTCCCCGAGACCTACTTATGGGCCCAATAGAACCTGATAAACACAATTTCCTGGGCAATTACAATGTAATTATCAGAGTGGATAAGCTAAAGAAGCAAGGAAGTAAAAATTTTCCATCCAACAAAAGATTTCTTGTATTACAATCTCTAAAACATGATATCTATCCGTATACAAAATACATCTAAGGCATCTAATTGCTCACAAGCTCTTTCCCAAATATACAGACATATACAAAAGATATCTCCCAACGTATACGTCCAAAAGTATTATTTACATCCCATTTCCAACTCACTAACAAAATACAATATCATAAAGAGAGTCCTACTGTGGGTAGTAGTAATAGTCCTCAGGTCTATAGTCTGGATCTCCCTCTATGCGTGGCTCACCAGGAGGATCTGAAAACAAATCCGGTAAAACAAAACACGCGTGAGACTTAAAGTCCCAGTAAGCAGCAAACATGCATGGATAGAAACAGTTTATGCAGTTTTATAACATTATGATCACATTCACAAATATAAAATGTAAATCTCAAGTCAAAGCATCTCAATCGAATAATATATGAAATCAATTCGGCAATTACAATCAAACACTGTAAGTATGTCTTGTTAGGACTCGTGAGTTGGCGTGTCTGTAAATTAGGTTAATGTCCACTGTCCATTTGCCACCTACATGACTTACAGAGAGAAGCCTAGCTAGGGACATCTCAGCAAGCGGAGCACCCACGTATGGGTTGGCAAGTGACAACCAAAGTAATAATCAAGGCTAAGTGGAATGCCCCATCCATTGCCGAACCAAACCATATGAATCATAAGAACTCCCGCCGGTTCCCTGCGACGGGTGATTGCCGCAGCACCTCTGTTCCCCGAGAGGGCCTCACTGATTCCCCACAGTGGAAAGCTACATGGACAAGGAAAAATTAACGCTAACAAGCCAACACCAGCACACTACTAGACTCACTGTGGATCCACACTAAGAATAATGTCCAATTAGACGACTCATAAATCAAAACAAACCATTCAATTCCGTAAGTAAAACCAGTGCTTAAACCAAAGCCAAGTGGAATTCCCCATCCACTATCAAATCAACCGAGGCTTAGTGGAATACCCCATCCACCGCCAAATCACAACATAAGCCAAGTGGAATTCCCCATCCACTATCACATCAATCGAGGCCAAGTGGAATTCCCCATCCACCGCCAATAAAACAATAAGCCAAAAGCCTTGGCAAGTCATATAAGGGTTTTTCAACGTCGTTTTCATAAATCCAAGCCAAGCAAAACGAAGGTTATAAAATCCTCAAAACACATTTTCGATGAGTGGGTTGATCTTTCAAATCGCAAATAAGTCACCATACCAAAATTCAATTGGGGGTGTATGTAACGCCCCGGATCCGTGTTGTTCAATAAAGATATAACACGTCTCACGGAGGTTAGGCAAGGATCGTTAATCAATTTATGATCGCTGGATAATCATATAGCTATAACCTGACAGAGTGCACATTTCCATTTATGCAAAATTGTGACATTTAAACTGAACTAGAATCGTATGGTTCAACCCCAATTAAACTTTAATACATCTCAATTTATTCAAAGTTCTCAAATTCAGAACAGATAACCTACAAGTCTAAGGAAGGTAATAGTAATCCTCCTCCCTATAAGCCTCAGCAGGATCTACCCCAGAAATCGCCTCACCACGAGTATCTGAAAAACAAACAAGACAAACAACGGAGTGAGATACGAATATCTCAGCGAATAGCACATGCATGCAGAAATAGTTGATCGCAATTTAAACTATGCATCGACAAAACACTGAATACGGTTAAACAATCAACGTCAATTCTCAAATCGAAATTCAAGACTAGTTCAAATCAAACAAATCACATCTCAGTTAAGTACGGTAACACATCGATTGGTCAATGTCAGGACTATCGTTTAGTTGATAAATTAAACATGCCAAGTAGACACTCCACACCTCCATGTACACAGTTCCGGCCTACTCAGGGTTTCGGAACTCTGAAATGACGGCCTACTCAGGGTTTCGTCATCCAATGCAGGCCTACTCCCCGGGTTTCTGCATTGACAACCAGGCCTACTCAGGGTTTCTGGCTGCTCTACACTGGTCGTGGCAACACACAAGGCCATGCAATTCCAACAACCAACAATAACATCACATTACTAAGCTTAAACATCTGGATCCAGGACAAGCTAGACCAAAACAGTAAAACATCGTATAATCTCAATTCCAATATCAAAATAAAACCATTTATTCCACATCATGTAAAACTCATCACAATTCATCACCTGTCCCTCTGGACCAAGCAGTACCTCAAGTACTTTCAGTATTTTCTCATTTCCGTAACACATGTCATTTGAAAGTAAAACTCAATTCAGTCATACCAAGGAAATCTTTACAATACATTTAAAGTTTCCAAACCAGTGAAACCAAAATAGAATAACTCCTCAATCAAAACAGTGTATAAAACAGAGGAAATGTAACTAGTAACTCTTGGGGGTTTGGTATCCGGCATAACATTCATAAATAACCTAAACTCAACTTGAAAGCTTTTAAGAAGTTCACTAAATTTTCCTCTAATAGTTTCCTAGGCAAAATAGATTCCCAGGATTCCCAAACAAGTGAATAGTGAAGTGGTTTAATCCTCAAGTAACCCAAATACCCTTAGTTAAATCAAATCTCCAATTCAGTAAGCAAAATAGGTCTGCCGCTCACTTCCTGAGGTGGGCGCGAGGTGAGCGCCGGTCGGCGGTGAAGAAATGGGGTAAAAACGACTTACCGCTCACTCGACGCTAGGTGAGCGTGAGCCGAGCGCGAGATGGGCGTGAGGTGGGCGCGAGATTCGCGCGAGATGAGCGCATAGTTTTCTGCTGAGCGCGATCTGAGCGCTAGCCGGGCGCGAGCTCGGCGGTGGGTCGTGTTTAACGGGGCGCCTACCTCTGAGGTGAGCGCGAGGTGGGCGGATACCCCCTGTGATTTTTGTTTCTCTGTTATTCCAAGATCTACAAGACTGGCCGGTTTGTTTAGGTCTGTAATTGCTCCCATACACTCCTAATACTCCCAGAAGACTTCCCAACCATATTTGGAATTAATCTAAACACTTTTATTTTTAAAGATAAAATTCAGTCGGAGACTCTGTTCATGTCATTTCCCGAAAACCAGAAAAACCAGAAAACTCATACTATCACTTAATATATAAACCATGCATCAGAATAAGCTCACGAAAACATCAAATACAAAACCCAGTTGTAAATCAGTGCTACTCACCTGAAATCGCTTATTCCGGAATACCCAAAACCTCGGCCGATCACCACTTCGGCCACGCACGCGAACCCAGAAACTACCCAACCAATTCGTCTCGAACAGGGAGGAAGAACCCACTAAACTTCAACTCCGAAGCCCTTCTCTTACCCCTCGCGATACTGGTTCTTCACAAGCACAGAACCCTAGTCGCCACTCCAGCCGATTCTCCCGAGCTCCAAGTATCAGACTAACAAATAATGTTTCCGTAAGTATGATAAGCGTATTCTCATAAACCCCAAAACCCTACTTACCATTTTTAGTATATTTACCTTGATTCATACGCCGCTCGATCCTTCTCCCATTTCCTTGATCCCATGCACGTCGGCCCACTTAAAACATCCTACATGTTCCGACCACTTAAGTTAACAAGTGCCCAAGCTATATCTATATATATATTTTAATACTAATCATAATATAATTTTTCAGAAAAATGGCTATATAACGCCTGTACATACGAGTATGGGCTAAGCCCTCAAACCACAAAATAACCTGATAAACACAGTTTATACATCAGAATAAATAACTAAATAATAAATAAATAACTCACAAAAATCAGGGTCTTACATCCTCCCCTCCTACAAGAAATTTCGTCCTCGAAATTTACCTCAAGGAGGAACAAACAATTCCGGATACTTCTTCTTCATCTCTTCCTCACCTTCCCAAGTGCATTCTTCCACAGTATGATTCTGCCATAGCACTTTCACTAAGGGAACAACCTTGGTGCGAAGAATCTGCTCACGACGGTCTAGAATCTGAACTGGCCTCTCTTCGTATGTCAGATCTTCTCGGATCACTAAAGGTTCAGGATTTATCACATGACTAGGATCCGCTATGTACTGCCGCAACATGGATATATGGAATACGTCATGGACTCCTGCCAAATGGTTTGGCAAAGCTAGTTTATAAGCTACCGGGTTAATCACCTTCACAATCTCAAACGGCCCAATAAAGCGTGGAGACAACTTCCCTTTCTTCCCAAATCTCAGGATTCCTTTGGAAGGCGATATCTTCAAGAACACTTGGTCTCCCACTTCAAATTTCAGCTCACGTCGTCGGGTATCTGAATAACTTTTCTGACGACTCTGCGCAGTCAACAACCGCTGTCTAATCAATTTCACCTTTTCCATACTATCTTGTATAATCTCAGGCCCAAAGTATTGTTTCTCTCCTACCTCCACCCAACACACAGGAGATCTACAAATCCTGCCATAAAGTGCCTCGTAGGGTGCCATCTGTATACTAGCCTGATAGCTATTATTGTAAGCAAATTCAGCTAAGTGTAAATACTTACTCCAATTCCCACCCCAATCTAGGACACAACATCTCAACATGTCCTCCAGAGTCTGGATAGTTCTCTCTGACTGGCCGTCGGTCTGTGGGTGGAAACTAGTACTAAAACTCAACTTAGTTCCCATGGCCTCCTGGAAACACTGCCAAAAATGCGAGGTAAACCGAGAATCCCTATCCGATACAATGGACACTGGAACCCCATGCAACCGGACTATCTCTCGAGTATACAGCTCAACCAAGGATGCCAAAGTCTGAGTGGTCTGGTAAGGCAAAAAGTGAGCTGATTTGGTTAGTCTATCCACAATCACCCATACGCCGTTGTGATTCTTAGCTGTAGGCGGTAGCCCATTCACAAAATCCATCGATATATGTTCCCATTTCCACTCAGGAACCGGCAAAGGTCGCATCAAACCTGGAGGTCTCCTATGCTCTGCCTTCACTTGTTGACAAGTAAGGCACCTTGCTACATACTCCGCAATGTCCTTCTTCATTCCTGACCACCAATACACTGTCCTTAGATTCTTGTACATCTTGGTACTCCCAGGGTGAATTGCATATTTGGACCTGTGACTCTCGTCTAGGATCAATCCCCTGACTTCGGCATTATTTGGAACACAAGTCCGCCCGCGAAATCTCACCAATCCATCCTGAACATCAAAATCTTTCGTGGCCTCATCATCCTTCTCTACTAACCCTTTGATGCGTAACAAGTCAGAATCTGCCAACTGACCCTCCCGTATACGCTGAATCAACTCTGGCTCTGCTTGGACTCGTGCCATGATCAATCCATGCCCATGAGTGCTGAACTCCCCAGGCCAACCTACAACTGTATCAACAAGAGTGCACTGACTAGCCATGAAAGTAGCTAGTGTGGCCACCTCATCTTGGGAAACAACCCTACGACTCAGTGCATCTGCGACTACATTAGCCTTGCCCGGGTGATAATGTAATGTGAAATCATAATCCTTTAGAAGATCCATCCATCTCCTTTGCCTCATATTCAGCTCTCTCTGGGAAAATATATATCTTAAGCTCTTGTGATCTGAGAATATCTCGAATTTGGCTCCCATCAAATAGTGCCTCCACAACTTAAGTGCAAACATGATCGCTGCCAACTCCAGATCGTGCGTAGGGTAGTTCTTCTCGTGAGTGCGTAGCAACCTTGAAGCATAGGCTACCACACGCCTTTATTGCATCAAGACACAGCCCAACCCTACTCGAGAAGCATCACAATAGATCGAAAATCCCTCACTCACTGATGGCACAATCAAGACTGGAGCTGAAGACAGTTTACCCTTCAATTCTTGGAAGCTAGACTCACACTTGTCGTTCCACTCAAATTTCACAGCCTTCTTAGTGAGATTTGATAAAGGTGCCGCCACTCGGGAAAAGTTCTTGATGAACCTTCTATAATAACCCGCCATTCCCAAGAAACTCCGTACTTCAGTCACCGACGAAGGTCTAGGCCAATCTGCCACAGCCTGAACCTTAGCTGGGTCCACTGCTATCCCATCTCCTGAAATCACATGCCCCAAGAAACTTACTTCTCTTAACCAAAATTGGCACTTGCTGAACTTGGCATACAATCTGTGCTCTCTCAATGTCTGCAATACGGTTCGGAGGTGCCGTACATGATCCTCTCTACTTCGAGAATACACTAGAATATCGTCAATGAACACAACCACAAAGCTATCTAAGTGGGTGTGAAATATCCGATTCATCAGGTTCATGAAAACAGCTGGGGCATTAGTCAGCCCAAAAGGCATAACCAGAAACTCGTAGTGCCCATATCGAGTACGGAAAGCTGTCTTCTCTATATCCTCTGGGGCTACTCTCAACTGGTGGTATCCAGATCTCAGGTCGATCTTAGAAAACCAAGACGCCCCCCTCAACTGGTCGAACAAGTCATCGATCCGAGGCAATGGATACTTATTCTTGATGGTGACTTGATTCAACTGGCGGTAATCTATACACATCCTCATCGTCCCGTCCTTCTTCTGGACAAACAGGACCAGTGCACCCCATGGTGACACACTGGGTCTAATAAAACCCTTTGCTTCCAATTCATCCAACTGTTTCTTCATCTCATGATTTTCAGGTTGTGACATTCTGTATGGTGGTTTGGATACAGGTGCAGTACCAGGTAAGAGTCGTATACTGAACTCAACCTCTCTAGGTGGTGGTAATCCCGGTAGATCGTCTGGGAATATGTCATCAAATTCTGCTACTACAGGCACACTAGAAAGACTAAGTGTCGTAGCCTCTGCCTCCTCAACCTCAATGGATGCTACCAAACTGATCCGTGTTCTCAACCCTTCACATCGGAAACAGTGCACTGGCTGGTCTGGCTGACATACCATAATGGTACCCCTATAGCAATCTATGCTCACATGATGCCGAAAAAGCCAATCGATGCCTAAGATCACATCAAATTCCCTGAATTCCAGTTCTACCAAGTCCCCTGGCAACTCCAAAGAACTCAATCTGATCATGCAATCCCTAAATACGGTCTGTACTCTAGTGGTTTCCCCCAATGGTGTGTGTACAAATAACTCGGACTCGAGTGTGGAAGGAACCAAACCAATACGGCATGCACATAAAGGAGTAATGAAAGACCTAGAAGCACCCGAATCGAATAAGCATACGGCTGATCTACCATGAATGAAAAGAATACCTCCAACCAACTGTGGTGCCTCTGGCTCCTCCTCATGAGCCTCCTCAACATGCCCTCCCTCAGGCTCATCCTCCTGAGCTGCTACCGCATATACTCTAGTCTGCTGGGGGCGTGGGGGTGGTGCCTGCTGCCTCTGGGGTGCCTGCTGCCTCTACGGTGCCCGTTGCCTCTGATATCCCCCACTGTTCTGACCCAGAAATCTCGGCGGTGCTGGAAGTGCTGGCACGGGTCTAGAATACTGAAACCTCGAAGCCTCGGCCGGTCGGGTGTCCATAGGTGCAGTAAGGGCTGGCTTGAGTAACTGGTAAGTGTTCGGGTGGGGACAGTCAGCAACCCGATGCCCATGCTGGCCACATCTAAAACACGCGCCTGGAGGTGACACGCACGGACCTGGGATATGAAATCGGCCGCAACTGAAACAACCCCCTGAGCCTCTCTTATCTCTCTGTCCATAGTCGATCCTCGGTCTCTTGTCCCTGTCCGGGACCCTCCGTGTCTCTGTGCCGCTAGGTTGTGCTCTAACCCTGCTCTGCTCAACCCCTGAATCTCTAATCTCTCTCTCAACCCGCAGAGCTCTCCCCACTAGGTCAGAGTATCTGGTGCACATCAGCACCGAGACCATGCGCCTGATGCCTGCCCTCAGTCCTCTCTCGAAATGCTGGGTGCGCCTCTGCTCATCATGCACTATATGGTGAGCAAATCGAGAAAGAACCGCGAACCTAGCCTCGTACTGTGCTACGGTCAAGGATCCCTGAGAGATATCCATGAACTCTCTCTCCTTCTGCAACCTCACCTCTGCAGAGAAATACTGCTCATAAAAGACCTGCCTAAACTGGTCCCAAGTCATCTGGATCCCATCTACCGCCTGCCTCCGTAATGACTGCCACCAATGCTGTGCCTCGCCCTCTAGGGTGAAGGTAGCCAGTCTCACCCTCCGGTCCTCTGGACAGTCCATAGTGTCAAACATGCGCTCCACTCTAGCTACCCAGCTCTCTGCCTCCATCGGATCTGGAACTCCATAAAACGGCGGGGCAGTCAGCTTCCTGAACTGATCAATGTCCCTTAAGGACAACTCCTCTCTCACCCGCTGCTGATCCACCGCAGCTCCATGACCATTTCGCTGGCCATTTCCGTTCCCAGTTTGACTCATCCTCTCCTCCCTCTCCATCGCAAGGAGGTGAGCAAGCGAGCCAACCGCAACCCAAATGTCCTCCATTGGTGGTGGGGCTCCCCGTGGTGGTGCAGGTGGCTGCTCCTGTGGTATATCCCTCTCTAGACAATCCACAGCTCTCGCACATCTGCCTCTACCGGCCATGTATACCTGTAAGCACAAAATACCATATTAGTTAGGAACTCTCTTCTAATTCTCATGGTTCTATCTAACGTACGCACAATATTTCCCCAGGGTTTTCTATGGTCTTACTACCTAGGAACCTCAAATTTCCAGCTATCTTCTCTGATACCATCTCTGTAACGCCCCGGATCCGTGTTGTTCAATAAAGATATAACACGTCTCACGGAGGTTAGGCAAGGATCGTTAATCAATTTATGATTGCTGGATAATCATATAGCTATAACCTGACAGAGTGCACATTTCCATTTATGCAAAATTGTGACATTTAAACTGAACTAGAATCGTATGGTTCAACCCCAATTAAACTTTAATACATCTCAATTTATTCAAAGTTCTCAAATTCAGAACAGATAACCTACAAGTCTAAGGAAGGTAATAGTAATCCTCCTCCCTATAAGCCTCAGCAGGATCTACCCTAGAAATCGCCTCACCACGAGTATTTGAAAAACAAACAAGACAAACAACGGAGTGAGATATGAATATCTCAGCGAGTAGCACATGCATGCAGAAATAGTTGATCGCAATTTAAACTATGCATCGACAAAACGCTGAATACGGTTAAACAATCAACGTCAATTCTCAAATCGAAATTCAAGACTAGTTCAAATCAAACAAATCACATCTCAGTTAAGTACGGTAATACATCGATTGGTCAATGTCAGGACTATCGTTTAGTTGATAAATTAAACATGCCAAGTAGACACTCCACACCTCCATGTACACAATTCCGGCCTACTCAGGGTTTCGGAACTCTGAAATGACGGCCTACTCAGGGTTTCGTCATCCAATGCAGGCCTACTCCCCGGGTTTCTGCATTGACAACCAGGCCTACTCAGGGTTTCTGGCTGCTCTACACCGGTCGTGGCAACACACAAGGCCATGCAATTCCAACAACCAACAATAACATCACATTACTAAGCTTAAACATCTGGATCCAGGACAAGCTAGACCAAAACAGTAAAACATCGTATAATCTCAATTCCAATATCAAAATAAAACCATTTATTCCACATCATGTAAAACTCATCACAATTCATCACCTGTCCCTCTGGACCAAGCAGTACCTCAAGTACTTTCAGTATTTTCTCATTTCCGTAACACATGTCATTTGAAAGTAAAACTCAATTCAGTCATACCAAGGAAATCTTTACAATACATTTAAAGTTTCCAAACCAGTGAAACCAAAATAGAATAACTCCTCAATCAAAACAGTGTATAAAACAGAGGAAATGTAACTAGTAACTCTTGGGGGTTTGGTATCCGGCATAACATTCATAAATAACCTAAACTCAACTTGAAAGCTTTTAAGAAGTTCACTAAATTTTCCTCTAATAGTTTCCTAGGCAAAATAGATTCCCAGGATTCCCAAACAAGTGAATAGTGAAGTGGTTTAATCCTCAAGTAACCCAAATACCCTTAGTTAAATCAAATCTCCAATTCAGTAAGCAAAATAGGTCTGCCGCTCACTTCCTGAGGTGGGCGCGAGGTGAGCGCCGGTCGGCGGTGAAGAAATGGGGTAAAAACGACTTACCGCTCACTCGACGCTAGGTGAGCGTGAGCCGAGCGCGAGATGGGCGTGAGGTGGGCGCGAGATTCGCGCGAGATGAGCGCATAGTTTTCTGCTGAGCGCGATCTGAGCGCTAGCCGGGCGCGAGCTCGGCGGTGGGTCGTGTTTAACGGGGCGCCTACCTCTGAGGTGAGCGCGAGGTGGGCGGATACCCCCTGTGATTTTTGTTTCTCTGTTATTCCAAGATCTACAAGACTGGCCGGTTTGTTTAGGTCTGTAATTGCTCCCATACACTCCTAATACTCCCAGAAGACTTCCCAACCATATTTGGAATTAATCTAAACACTTTTATTTTTAAAGATAAAATTCAGTCGGAGACTCTGTTCATGTCATTTCCCGAAAACCAGAAAAACCAGAAAACTCATACTATCACTTAATATATAAACCATGCATCAGAATAAGCTCACGAAAACATCAAATACAAAACCCAGTTGTAAATCAGTGCTACTCACCTGAAATCGCTTATTCCGGAATACCCAAAACCTCGGCCGATCACCACTTCGGCCACGCACGCGAACCCAGAAACTACCCAACCAATTCGTCTCGAACAGGGAGGAAGAACCCACTAAACTTCAACTCCGAAGCCCTTCTCTTACCCCTCGCGATACTGGTTCTTCACAAGCACAGAACCCTAGTCGCCACTCCAGCCGATTCTCCCGAGCTCCAAGTATCAGACTAACAAATAATGTTTCCGTAAGTATGATAAGCGTATTCTCATAAACCCCAAAACCCTACTTACCATTTTTAGTATATTTACCTTGATTCATACGCCGCTCGATCCTTCTCCCATTTCCTTGATCCCATGCACGTCGGCCCACTTAAAACATCCTACATGTTCCGACCACTTAAGTTAACAAGTGCCCAAGCTATATCTATATATATATTTTAATACTAATCATAATATAATTTTTCAGAAAAATGGCTATATAACGCCTGTACATACGAGTATGGGCTAAGCCCTCAAACCACAAAATAACCTGATAAACACAGTTTATACATCAGAATAAATAACTAAATAATAAATAAATAACTCACAAAAATCAGGGTCTTACAGTGTACCCTAGGAAAAACAGTGGGGGTACCTTACTTATATGAGAGGAGTACTTCTAGGAAATACAAGGGTATACCCCAGGTAATGTAAGGGATGTACCTTAGTAATATAAGGGGGTACTCTAGCTATACAAAAGGGGTACCCTAGCTATATAAGGGAATGTACCTTAGGTAAACAAGGGGGTACTTTAAGTAAAATAGTGGGTACTTTAGTTAAAATAAAGGGATGCCTTAGGCAATACAAGTGAGGTACCTTAGGTATAATTAGGAGGTACTTTAGTATAATTAGGAGGTACTTTAGGTATTCGAATGGGGTACCTTGGGTAATACTTGGGTGTACTTTGGGTAATACTTTGGGGTACCTTAAGTATAGAAATGAGGTATCTTGGGTATACTTAAAAGGTTATTTGGGTATTCTTGGGAGACACTTAAGGTACACTTGAGAGGTACCTTGGGCATTCTTAAGAGTTACTTTAGGTACTCTTAGGGGATAATTTGGGTACACTTGGGAGGTACCTTGTGTATATTCTGAAGGTACTTTAGGTATGCTTAGACTAATTGGAGGGTACCTTAGCCAATTGAAATTGAGAAATAACATTATCTAAGCTTACCTTAATAACCTTCAATAGAGATCAATTTGATTTCCCCTAATTCCTTAAGCTTGATCCACATCCACCTCACCTTCATAACACAAGTACTTAATTAGCCTAATAATCACACTTTAAGTAATTAAACTTAATAATTAAAGTATAATCCGGGTCGGGGTTTTACAAAAATAACTAGCAAAAATGATATATTTGCACGGTTTAAAAGTAGCAACATATATGCTCCATATAGTGATAAATCCACACATACGCAAAGTAACAATCTAATCATATGTAACCAACATAAAAGGTATACCTAGTACACATCATATATAGTCTTTATCATAGTCATATTGGCCTAACTTACTCACTTAGCTTAAGAAGATAACATCCAAAGAAAGGAAGAGAAAGGGGGGTTACTTGGAGGGGTACATTAGACTTCTACAAAAGGAACATGCTCCTCTAGAAAAACATCAGTAAAAAAAATATAAACAGAAAATTTTGGACTCTTAAATCCAACCAACAAGTTGCTCCTCCTCTCTTTACACTACCGAAAGTTATTCCCCCTTTACCATGGGGTTATCTACACGTATAGGCTAACATGAACTCAAGACAAGAGAGTGAAACATAGCATGATGAAAACAATAGCATTATGACATTAGAAAAGAAATAAAAGTGCTCACAT
Source organism: Buxus sempervirens (assembly GCA_947561395.2). Lineage (NCBI taxonomy): Eukaryota > Viridiplantae > Streptophyta > Magnoliopsida > Buxales > Buxaceae > Buxus > Buxus sempervirens. The sequence goes on from OX387185.1 coordinate 10,816,259, forward strand.
CTTGCTAATATTCAAATATGTTGAATAAAATACACAAGAGAACTCACCTTAAGTATTTACATCTCTTTTAAGTGTGGAGCTCCTAGAGGTACACCAACAGCAACTTTGTAGCACTCCAAGATCCTCCTTTTCAAACACAAGGGGACACCAAGTGTGTTCTTTGGGTGGAGAATGAAGGGGAAGAAGATTTAAGAGTGTTTAGGATGGTTTAGAGGGGATTAGGTGGGTTAGAAGGGTATGGGAAGGTGGTCGGACAGAACATGGGGGCAGGAGGAATAAGGGAGCCAAGAGTCTTGGAGAGGTGGTAGAGTGGGAGAGGTGAGAGAGATAGAGAGAGCAATGACCGAATCCAGAAATGAGAGGCCATGAACCTTTTTTTATCCCACATGACTAAAATTTGAATATTTACAAATGATCCCTTTTTTAAAAATATTTCCTATTCTTATCTTGGATAGCTCATTGGGGACACGTATCCCCATGTGCAAAATGTTTAATATTTTAATATTTGCAAAATCTTTTATTTTCTATTTATTTAATTAATGAGATATTGTTTGATTTTAAGATTATTTTATTAAGATTTTTTCTTTTGTTTTGAGCACATGCGTCCATTGCATTTTTTATTTTCTTTTTTTTAATTAAATTAAATGCTTTAACTAGATTTTAATAAAAATATTATTATTTTAATCTAAGATTCTTTTCTTTTGCTGCTTTTGCCAAATGTGCAGATTTTCTGAAACTTTGACTGCTCATATCTCTTTCATCTAGTTTCCGATTTTAGTAAACTTAGTGGCATTGGAATCAGGTTGAGATCCCCTATCCACTGAGCTAGAGTTTAGCAGCAAAGTCAGATTTTTGACAGAAGCGCAAAACTGCTACCCCCGGAGCCAGTTTTGCCCATATCTCTCAATCTGGGACTCTGATTCCAGCAAATTTAGTTGCGTTGGAATCATGTCGAGATGCTCTTTCTGTTAACATAAGTTTGGGTGGCTGATCTGGGGTTTAGCAGAAAGCCAATTTTTGCTATTTCCAGGTTTGACCAGCCTGTAACTTTTTCATCCAGAGTTCGATTCCAGCAAACTCAGTTGCGTTGGAATCATGTCGGAAATCTCTATTTGCCAGGATAACGTTGGGCTGCTGATTCAGCTTATAGCCGAAATCCAAAACTGCTCTTTGGGAGCCGGTTTTGCTCATAATTTCCTATTCGGGACCTTGATTCCAGCAAACTTGGTTGCGTTGGAATCGTGTTGAAGTGCTCTTTCTGCTAGGACCAAATCAAACAGCTGATTTGGGGTTTAGCAAAAAGTCTATTTATGCTTTTCCCAGTTTTGACCATCTCATAACTTCTTCATTTGGACTCCGATTTGAACAAACTTGGTGTCGTTAGAACCGTATCGGAATCCTCTATTCAATGGTAAAAATTTTGGTGGTCAATTCGCATCGGATAAAAAGGCAACTTTTTGACCCTTCCGGGTTTGACTTTTCAATTAGGGTTTCCATTTTCAACACTTAGGGTGCGTAAAAAATGAGGTGATGACACCTGTAATTAGGTTAATTTGAGATGTAGGAAGTGGCGAAATTCAATTTGGACAAAAGAATATTAATTTGGGACAATGAATGTAAAGATGGGCTATAAAGAGGTATTATGAAGTAATAAGTGGACTTAGCCTATTTAGAATTAATTTTGGTTAATATACTCTATTCTTAAACTTCAATATAGAGCTAAGACACTCTCTGGATGCACTGAATAACAAAGTTAATAAGTTTTAACACCTTAGGTTCTTTAAAGAGGAGATTTAGGAAATTATTGAGTAAATATTAGGAATAACAACCAACTAGAGGATGAATTTTAGTAAACCTTAATATACTAATTGGTAAGCTATTTAACATTTAAATATAAGTAATTTAAGAGTGTTCACATTAATAAATAACTGTGTAGACAATAAATCAAGGAATTGGGCATAATTTGGTAAGATAACATGGTTTAAAGGTTTGGAATGGTGTTTTCAATTTATCTCTGTTTAAATTTATTTTGGTTATTTATATCTTTTTGGGATTTTAGCCGAGATTTTGTGGTGATTGTGGTTATTTGAATTGACACGTGGGTGTCTCCTCGTATGGGGGTTTATTATTGACATGTATATGTCTCCACATATGTGGGTTTGTTTTTATCACGTATGTGATGTGGCGTATGCCTGGATTATTGACTTCGCGTATGCGGTTATTTCATGGCGTATGCCTCTTGTTCTCGCATATGCAGCTATCTCATGGTGTATGCTTTTTCATTCAGTATTGATTGATACGTTATTAAGTTATTAAATGTTTTTGATTGTGAGTTGTGTCTATCAGGCTTAGCTCTTATATGGATCCATAGAGTAGCTAGTAAATAAAATTGTTTTTTGGAGTTCTTATTTTGTGTTATAGGCATTCCATCATCTCGAGAATTGTACCGCTCTGGTATCGGTTGGTTGCTACATTATCTACTCTGGTATCGGTTGGACCGTACATGCTAACTCACTCAGGTATCGGTTGAGTACTTACGCCTAGCATTGAATAGCCTGTCCGGTATCGGCTGGTTCACTTATAAGTCGTTTAGGTAGCATATTGGCATATGTCTGTAGTAACTCCGTCTACAAATTCTATTAGTCCTGTGACGTCACAGGTATGGTTTGTTGATTGTTATGATTTGTGTATTATTATTATTATTATTATTTTCATTGATCTTGTTTACTCGCATACCTCATTACTTGTTTTATTAAATTATGGACTGTTTTATAGCATGCATATTGCTACTTGTTGAGATTTATATCTCACTCCATTTTTCCTCATTTTTCAAGTATTCTTGGAGAGGTCAACAAGCATTGGGATATTATGTAAATGGTAGCCAAATAGATGAGAAACAGTAATTAGTTCAAATGGTGCTTGTCAATGTTAAAAATTAATTATAATTGAATATTATTTCATGTTTCCGCATTATGACTCTGATAATGAAATTAATGAAAGTTTTAAATTATTCAAGATTTTAGTAGCTTTGGCCCACATACACTAACACCACGGGTTTGGACAATTAATCCAGAATCAGGGCGTTACAAAGGAAGTTTAGCTTGCTAGCTAGGGACCTTCGGAAATGGAATCAAGAGATTGTTGGAGATATTCATGCCAAAAAAAAATGAAGTGCAAGATAAGATTTTAAGTGTTCAAAAAGCTTTGTCGATTCATGCTTCTGATGATCAGTTCTTTGAAGAAAAAAGGCTCCAAAAGGAATATTCTCTTCTATTGCAAAAACAAGAGATCTTATGGAAGCAAAAATCTTGAATCACTTGACTTAAAGAAGGTGATCAGAACACTAAATTCTTCTACAAGACTACTTGTAAGCACCTCATTTTTACACCCCTCTAAGAAGCCGGAAAGCAAAATCCTAAAAGATAGGTTGAAACCCTGAGGAGCAGAAAGTGACTTTTTGTCTGAGCCCGAATTGATTGTCATACCCTATTCCAATGGACAGAGAATCCTGACATAGTTCCAACACAATTAAGTTTGCATGAATCGGAGTCTGGATGAAGTAGATATGAGCAAAACAACCCCAAGGGCATAATGGTAATTAAGCACAGAAGGATCCGTCACTTGACGAGTGTGTGGGCCTCACCTGATAAATGGCAAATTTAAGGGCTAAAAGGCAAAAATATAGAAAAGACAGAACAAAGGACATATCAGTCAAAGCTTAAAATATCTTAATTAAATTAATTAAGATAAATAAAAAAACAAAAATCGGAAAAGCCTGATTCGTCCTGAGTGGGCGGTTGAGTCACCTTAACCGTCAACTCAAGCCAAAAAGGGGAGAAAAGGGCAAGTTTGAAAGATTTGCCGCGACTGTATATAGTATACGGTTGATTTTTGCAGCCGCCGTTTGAGCGGTCAATCGCGACGCGCGGTGAGACGAAAAGCGTCTATACCTCATTTTTGCATTAGATACTGTTAGTGCTCTAACCGACGCTCTGCGCTTGTAAGCACCTCATTTTTGCGCACCCGAAGTGCCGAAAATGAAAACCCTAACTAAAAAGTTAAACCCTGAGGGGTCAAAAAGTTGATTTTTCGATCGAGTACAGATCAGGCACCGAACTTCTACCCAATGAATAGAGAACTTCGATACGGTTCTAACGCAACTAAGTTTTCCAGAATCGGAGTCCGGATAAAGAAGTTATGGGTTGGTCAAATCTTGCGGAAGAAGAAATTGAATTTCTGCTAAACCCCAGATCAGCTGTCAAATCTTGTCCCAGCAGAAAGGGAATCTCAATGCGGTTCCGACGCAATTGAATTTACTCAAATTGGAGTCCCGGAGAGAGAGTTATGAGCAAAACTGGTTTCCAGGTAGCGGTTTCACTATTTTGCTCAAAAGCGGAATCAACTGCTAATTCCTATCCCAGTGGACAGAGCATTCCGATACGATTCCAACGCAACTGAGTTTGTTCGAATCGGGGTCCGGAGGAAGCAGTTATGGACAGGTCAAATAACTCGGAAAATTGCCCACGTGGCAAATGAGCAGAAATCTGCCACATGGCAAAAAAGGGACAAAAGGACAGCATAGATAAAATATCTGGGGGGAAGATTTGTAAATATCAGAAGATCTGAAAATATCTAGGGGAATATTTGTAAATAGGAAGATCTGAAAATATCTAGGGGAAGGTTTGTAATTATCTGGGGGTGGATCTGTAAATCTCTCGGGGTGAATATGCAATTATAAAAAATTCACCCCATGCATCAACTCTCTCTCTCTCTCATGACTCATCCCACATGTTGAAAATCCCCCACCACATCTTTTTCCTCTCTTTCTCTCTCTCCTCCATGACTCATCCCCATGTGGGACCCACCTCTTCCAATCACTTTTTCCCATGCATCATGCATACATCCCCCCATCTCTCTCTCTCTCTCTCTCTCTCTCTCTCTCTCTCTCTCTGTCTGTGTAAAGCCCCGGATCCAGGTTTATTTAAGAACATAAACCCGACCCTAGAACGTTAGGATAATGGCCCGCAATAACCAATCCAGACTTAAACAATTTCATCTAATATAATCAGAGTGCGGAAATAACAGATAAATTTTTGTTCTTTCAAGAAGCGCGGGATACAAAAGAGAAACATCCAATACCAATTCCTCAACTAAGTCTGGGAAGGGTTAACTAGAATAAAATGTACATCACCCATTGTAGACATTTGATTTTTGCACCCCAAAAATAAAGAAAATAAAAATTCAAATTGAAAAGTCAAACTCGGGAGGGTAAAAAAATTGACCTTTTGATTCAATGAAAATTGACCATCAAACTTCCTCTCATTGAAGAGAGCATTTCGATACGGTTCCAACGCAAGTGAATTTGCCGGAATCGGGGTCCGGATGAGCAAGTTGTGAGCTGGTCAAACTTTTGGGGGAGCAGAAATTGACTTTTTGCTTGACCCCAATTCAGCTGCCCAAATTGATCCCGGTGGATAGAGGATTCCAAACTGATTCCAACGACACTAATTTTGCTGAAATCGGACATCGGACGGAAAAGTTATGGCTGGTCAAAGTTTCAAGAAAACTGCCCGCGTGGCAAAACAGCAGCCAAAGGCAGAATAAATAAATATCAGAGATCAAATAATTGTTTTATAAAAATATCTTAATTTTTAAATAATATTTTAATAAAAAATCGGACAGAATCTTCATTCAAAACTCAATTGGATAAAGGATTTCAAATCCAACATTTAAAAAACGTGCGCGACCGCATTTTAAGTACGGTTTGGTCTGAACCGCACTTCAAATGCGATTATGATCTTCTAGAAGCTTGCCACGCGTCGCCAGCTGGCAGATTCGCGCATATTCGCACATTTTAAATGCCAACCGCATTTCAAATGCGGTTCAAGAGGAACTGCACTTAAAGTGCAGTTTCGGAAAATTTTGTCTATAAAGGGGGCCCCAGCCCCCATTGTTCAAGGTTGGTCACCCTTTGTCTCCCCCATTTCGTCCCCACTTGCCAGCAGCCCTTCTGAGTTGTCTCCTTCACCCTCAAGCCTAGAAAATACCCATTTTGCCCCCAAAGCTTCTCTTTTCCTTCTTCTTTCCCTTCCTTCAACCCAAGAACAAGGAGAAGACCATTTTGGAGAATATAGGGAGGGGCGGAAGCGCTGTCCACATCTCCAGAAAAACCACTGCTCATCCAAACACAAAGGTAATAGCAAGGTAACACTCTTGGTAAAATTGTATTCGACATATATTAAATCTGATTTTTTTTTTTTGAAATAGGTTCACTTTTTACTGTCTATTTTGTTACCTATTTCTCACTGTTTGCTCTTGTTGTGCACGGTATTGGGCTCCCCATGGTGAGGGGGAGATCCCATCAGAGGGGTGAGGAGAGGGTTACATCAACAACATGGTCAAGTGAAGTCGTTAAATAAACTATGGTTGATTTCCTTTGTTATTCTTATTCAAGAGGGGTTTGTCCTCTTTGTGCTGTCCCTTGTACCCCTAATCTACTCACCCCTCTTTCCCTTCTTAGCTAGATCCACTTGTATGCATGATTGTGATGCTTTACTTCTGCTCTCTTAGTTTATTTTCCGGATCTTTCATCATGCATGTTTAGTTCCATACGTATCACATTAGCACACACATACGGGTTATTTGTGTATCCACTGTCTTCTCACATCACTCTCACATCTGCAGGTTTTAGTATACACGTGCATATCACTTGTATCTACACACATCACTTTGCACGTATCCTACGTAGTATACACATATGAGTCTTGTCATATGGATAGGTGAACCATATCATCAGAGTGTGATTAAGACTTGTTTTACTCTTTTGCATACAATAGCATCTACATGAGATCTTTAGATAGCTACATGTCTACACACTTAGAATAGCTTAGCACTTCATATGCATGCTTGTGAGTGGTTTAACTGAATGCTGATGAGCCGAGTCCTTTCCTCTTTGCGGAACACCATGAAAGGGAGCTGCTTGAACCAAGAACAAGGCGTTAATGGTACTGTAGAAGTGTCGGAAACCCCGGTAGGAGTAGGCGGATGGCAAGAAAGACCAGATGAACCAAATCCGGTCGGCGCCGTGGCTGTTTTTTCAAAAATTGGACTGAACCGCACATTCAGTGCGGTTCAGGCTTGACTGTATTCCATATGCGGTCAGGCCTGGACCGCATTCAATCTGCGGTTCAGCCCAGACCGCATTGCATATGCGGTATTGTTTCTGTAATTAATTAAAATTTTCATTTTTTTGGACCCGGTTGGACCCAATCTGACCCGATTCGCCATACATGCACCCATTGGGCTTTGTGGGTCAACCCAAGCCCGTTTCGAGACTGTGGGCCCATCCGAGCCCACCAAGGCTTGGTGGACCTTCCAATGGGGCCTGCTACCAGTCCGGCCCAAACTAAGGCCCATTTTTTTCAAATGGGCCAAAGGTCACTTGTTTAACCGCGCTTGGGCCAAGTCCAAGCCCATTGGGCCCTAAAAACCTTAACTAATTTAATTATCATGTTTCTAACTAACTCCTAAACCAAAGCAAACCAAATCCAATAAGGGTTACCCAATAAACCTACTGGGCCATGGGTTCAAGCCCAGCATTAGCATCCAACGGGGCCCGTACCTGATCCACTTCACCAAAAAGGATAAAAAGATAAAATCAAAATAAAAGGGATCTACACCTTCAAATGGTCCCTACCAGACTTATCCAAAATACATGCTAGAATAGGATAGGGTGAGAAGTTGACTCAAAACCAGGGAGACCCAAGGGACCCGTCAAACCGACGGGGTGGGCCGGGGTGTCTTCGGACTTCCCCGGACGTAACCGAGAACTTAGCTAGATCTCTAATTGTAAAACCCTGAATTTTCCTTAAATAATAAAATAAATTAATAAATAATATCTTTGGGAATTCTAATTGATGGAAATATTTTATTAATGTAGGGGATGATATAATTAGTGAAGATCCAGAGTTGGACGCAGATCTAACCGTCCGATCATGAGATATCAAGGTATGATTAAAACTTAAATTTTAAGAGCTATGATTGGGCGTGTGTATGGAGTCTTTTGTATGTGAGATACATGGGATCAAGGAGTATATATAATAGTTTATTAACCTAAACACATACGATTGGTATTCTCGTTTGTATTCTACAGCCGCAAGCGACAAACCAAGCCGTGAGCGACTGACTGAGGAAGAAGGAAGGGTGTTGGCTTGCATTTTTCATCACCTAGGGAGTACCTCACGATCGTGAGTATCATTGTTTAGAGAAGAGAAGGAGAAGCAACCGTAGACAGAGGCAGGTGACACTGTTTTCGTTCGTTTTTGGTATTTACGTTCGTTTAATCGCCAAAGAATGTTTTTACATGATATATTGATGTATTTAGTTTGATAACAATGTTATATGTATGATAGAATGATATTGGACGAGAAAAATCACGTTTTTAAAGTGTTTCTGTTCGTTTTTGGGGGACCGCCGACCTCAATTGTGCTCGGCGATCCTCAGCACTCATCAGCGCTAGTTAAGAATTTTAGACCGCCAAACATCGCTGGAAGACTTATCGTCGGCGACCTGTTTTGCATTACCGCCAACCTTTGACCGCCGAGGCGATCCTAGGCGCTCTATGCAGAAATTCCTGATTTTCGTAATTTCGAACTTGATTCAATTCCAAACTATTTTTAGGCAATTTTAATGATTAATTAATATGTTTTAAGACCAAAATAAATTATCTAATTCCCTGTTCTACAGAAAAATAAATTAGGAAGATATTTAGGACATTAGTTGCCAAACTTTGAAAGTAATTGAGAAACCTAATCTTTGGAAAACTTGACTACTATTTGATTATCAGAACAATTTTAAATTGCACTATAAACCAGAAAACTTCATAAAGAGAATTCAGAACTCAGATAACCCGAATATTGAAGTAATTGACAAATTTAACCTTTATATGCCGCTAGGCACCAACCCTTATAGAACTATTATATTTTAGGGACTTTTGGAGTCTAGTGGGCATAGTTGGTTATGGATCCGTAGTTGTTGCTAGATAGTTGAGGGATATGTCATTTGGGTTGAGTTCCTCCCTTGTGCGACGCACTTCCTTTGCAAGTTAGTTTGTTTGGGAAAGTCCTATGTCTGGAAGGACACCCCGGTGAGCCACTGGTGATTCCCTGTACATGTGGATAAGCGAACATCTCCATGCATTGATTCTGGTGCTGCATGCTGGTGGTACATGCCAACTCTGATGGGTACGTGTGCAATAAGTCAGTGACTACGGTTCTTGTCTAAGTTGCCCTGCATGGGACTTGAGTATCATTAGTAGCATTGCTCCTAAGACGCACGGTGGTATAGCGATTGGTCGAGAATCATCTCAAAAGGTTTATCTATCTTTGTGAGTCCTACAATGACACTGAAAATCATAAACACTTGTTATTATTATGGTATGCATGCTAGAGGCATGTGATTGAGATATTGATCGAATATGACTGTTTAGTGCATCCTAGCAAAGTATGAATTATGTTATTGATTTTGATATTGGATTCTTATAATAGAACTTGCTGAAATTCATCTTTAGAACTGTTTATCATACTGTTTTGTATTCATGATTGATAAGAATGATTATACGATCCTGCTTAGTCGAGATTGCTTAATCGTGCATGAACTGTTATTTTACTTGTATTAACTGTTTAATCATGCATGTGTTACCTACTGGGATATTCGTATCTCACCCTACTTTTATTTCATTTTTCAGCTGATACGCGAGAGGGGGATCATAGTGATTTCCAGGAAGAGGTAGCTGAGTATTCACCGGAGGATTACTTTTACCCGGATATTGTCTGAGGTGGAGGATTGATATAGACTTAGTTATTTTTTATTAGACTATTATTCATTTGGTTTGATGTATTAGAGAGTTGAGAGAGATAGTGACCTTTGATTTTACCAGACTTAATGATTGATGTTGATGATTAACTATATTGGTTATTGAGGATTTTAGACTACACTTCCGCACATACTTGTTTCCACACTTTGATAGTTAATTAATTGAATGGATTATTTAATTCTTTAGTCTGGTATATTCTTGATGTATATTTGATATGGGCCAGTAACACCTCGGATTTGGTTGTCGAACTGAATTCGGGTTATTACAGTAGCGAACCGGGTTCGGGTCGGGTGCCGGTTTGCACTGACCCGGGTTTGGGGCATTACACCGAGTACATGATAAAATGAGGGATAGCCGCAGCCAACCAGATACAGAGAAGGCCTCATCGAGCTACACGATGGAACGTGTGCGTGAACAAAGTATTACGACTAGCAAAGTACAATCTATTCCACTAACTAGCTCTTAACTTGACAAATGTGAATCCACACCGAGCTAAGCCATCTAGACTCAAGCTAAAGCCAAAACTGAAATCTTGGTAACTCAACTCAATCCAGTCTCAATATATCGTCTCGAGTACACGGGGCATCTCTGAGTACACAGAGGCAACCACATCCTAAGTACATGGGGCATCCTCGAGTACACGGAGGTAAAATAACCATTATTTCTCCAAAAACAATGAAACCATCCTCCAAGTACATGGAGGGATCCGAGTAATCAGCTTAAACCAAAATATTTTATTTTAAAGTCCTTTCTCCAAATATTGCATAAAATCCCCATTGATAGTCAAAATTTAGTAAAACTGCCAAATCTTGGTTAAACCGGCAAATCCATATATTGATACCAGAATTTAATATTGTTATTAAGTTCAAACTTGAAATACTTATTTAATGCTCAAACAGTAATATCTCCTATAAGTATTACCCCCATTTCCCTCTCTTTAAAATAATCTATGGATATCTCCTACTAACACCTCTAACTAAACTTTATGAAATCCACCCTTTCCATCTTTTAATTATGTTAATCTTCTTTAGGTATCTTCTATTATACATATCCCCAAAACTCAGGTATGATCTGAACTTAAAAGAAACATTTCTTCCTAAGCATTACTTTGAAATCCCAACCAATCTTCATAAGATATAAACACCTCTTTTATACATTGATTTTAGCACTTCATTTCTCACACCAATTCATTTAAATCATCTCAATTAATCCTTTAGGTAATTTTCCCGAATGAGTTTTACAAATTAAAATATGTAGGTGCTGGACAGATTTCAATACCCTTAAGAACACTCAACTTTTTAACTAGTTCAGTTTTCTGTCTTCAATACTTAATACCTTAAATATACTCCCAATTCCAACTTCTTCAATTTACCCAAGATACTTCAAATGCACCTATTTAAGTCCCCTAAGAATCCCCAAGTAAAGTGTTACAGCCTTTATAAAACAATACTCTAATTAGACTGGAATTCAACTCGGCATTGACCTCTGGAGAGGTTGGCGCCAGTTAGCAGCACTCAACGCTCACTCAATTTCTCCATTAATCCCTCTACTCACTTGGCTTATTTAAATATTACAAATAATCGTTCATACAATATCACATACACTTAATTAGAACATCTAAACTAGTATTTCTGAGTTCAAAATATAAAAAATAACTTTTGTTAAACAGCCACACATGGCTGTGGAAACATATATAGTTGGCGCTAACCCCTGGGAGGGTTGGCGCCAGTCAACCATCCTTGGCAACAGCACACTTTTCACAAACCTCCATTGCGGTTGATCAATTTGGTCTAAGACTGACCTGTTCTTTGACTTCCAAACCTCTTTCATCATAAACCTAACCCTCTAACAGATGTTTTAGCTTTAATTTGGATTTAATTGAATCATTAAAACTAAGCCAACTAACTTAGCGGCCAGCACCATTTCTTCAAACCAAATTTCTGCAATAGCACTGAAATTCAACTTTGTAGATGAACTAAACTAAATTTAATACACCAATTCACTTTGTAATCAATATTTATCTAATTATACAGCAATCATGCTTTGGAATTGAATAGAATCAAAATTTCATCACTGATTAAGCCTAGGCACCAAAACCAGTAAAACAGGAGTTCGACTAATCTTATATTCAAGGCTGACTAAATTCCAATTTGAATCATCCAAAAAAATGTAAATTGTGCTACTTACCTGTTAGGAGTAAATCTGAGCTGAAGATCTCCTTAATTCTCCAAATGAATCTCTGAAATATTGCTCCAGAATTGAACTTACAATTAGACTTCTGCAGAATTCCAATTCCTGATCAGATCTCCTTAGATCTGCCTTTCTTTTGATAGAAATCTACTTAACAAAACCTAATTCACTAAACTTACCTGAAATTCGGATCACAGCTACTCAGATTGCAACTCTTGGATGAATTCAGGTTCTACCACAATTGATCTCCTCAAACTTTCTCGAACAGAGCTCAACCAGCACGAATCGAATTCTCTGATCACCAAAATTTTCCAGATTCTACACCAAACCCTAGCTCTCCTTCTTCTCTCCTCTGAGATCTCAGTTCGACTGCTCAAATGTCCAAAACAAAACAACAAACTCAAATGCCTTGGTATTTATAGTTGCCGCCTTCGGCAACTCAATTCACGATCCTGTGATATGCCACTACACCAGGTTCCCTACACCATCACCATTAGTTGCTTATTAGGACATGCTTGCCACCTTATCCAACCATCTTAAATCACCTAACAAAATTAAATAACCTTTCTTACCCTAATAAATAAAATTTTCCAAGTTGGTTCACCCGGAAACTTTGATCAAACCCTTATGATATTTGAATTTGCATAGTTTTGCCAAATAACCTTAATTAATAACTAAAATAAATAATTTTAATATTATTAAAATTAGGGATTTTACATGCAGTCTTCTCTACATCCTCCTCCAACACTGTCAACTGATGATAGCCCGATCTTAGATCGATCTTGGAAAACCAAGACGCGCCTACCAATTGATCAAACAAGTCATCAATTCTAAGGAATGGATACTTGTTCTTAATCATCACTTGGTTAAGTTGCCTATAATCGATGCACATGCGCATGCTACCATCCTTCTTTTGAACAAAAAGAACCGATGCACCCCACGGTGACATGCTCGGTCTAATATACCCTTTGCTCATCAATATGCTTCTTCAACTCCTCTTGTTTTGGTTTCGAAAGCCTATAAGGTGGCTTTGAAATAGGAGCTGTACCATGCAAAAATTGAATCCTGAACTTAACCTCCCTAACAGGTGGTAATCCAGGTAGATCATCTGGAAAGACATCTACAAAGTCCCAAACCACTGGTACATAATCTAAAATGACAAGTAAGTCACTCCTCAGCTCCTCTGCCAAAATGGATGCTACAAGACTAATACGAGACCTCAACCCCTCACATCGAAAACAATGTGAACTCTGATTTGGTCCACTAATTGTAACAGTCCCCTTATAGCAATCCAAAGTAATGTGATGTCTGAATAACCAATCAATCCCCAATATGACATCAAACTCTCCCATCTCCAATGCTATCAAATCCCCTGGCAACTCTAATCTGCCTAGCCTCATCATACAGACTCTATAGATAGACTCAACTCTAGTCGACTACCCCAAAGGTGTGTGCACAGTCATAGCAACATCCATATCTACTGGTGACAATCCAATCCGACGTGCACATGCAAGCGAAATAAAAGAATGCGAAGCACCGGAATCAAATAGACAACATGCTGATCTACCACAGATGAATAGAATACCTCCAATCAACTCCGGTGTCTCTGACTCCGTATCAGGCTCAATCTTAATCCCCTACTCATGCTCATGCTCCTCCTCACGTGCCTCTACAGCATAAACTCTAGTCTGCTGTGACTGTGAAGCGGGTGCTAGCTTCCTCTGCACTCCCCTCTGTGCTGCTCCTCGACCCTGGGGTCTTTGACCCATCTGTGCCCTCTGCACTAGCTGCTGAAACTGTGGTCTATGAGAACTCATGGGCGCTGGTGTAGTCGGTGCATTGGGCTGCGAAGACCAACTAACTGCCAACGTCTGGTATGTAGATGGATAGCTGCACTCATAGTAATGGTGTCCAGCCTGTCCACATCTGTAGCACGTCCCCGAGGCTGCCACATAAGGACCTAGAACGTGATGCCTACCACATTTGACACAACCCCTCAAAGCGGGCCTAGAAATTTGACTGTCGGAAGGTCCTCATCTGAACATCTCCCTCTGCCTCTTGCTCCCACTAAGGAAGCCTCTCTGCTCCACCGGTCTAAATGGCTGTCTGGCCCTGCTCAATCCAGCTCTAGTCTCAATGTCCTTCTCAACTTAGTGGCCCTACGCACTATCTCCTATACTCTGTGTAGATGAGTATAGTTAGCATACTCCGAATGTTAGGTCTCAAACCTCTCTCAAAGTGTGCAGTCTTCCTCTTCTCATCCTGTACCATATGAGGCGCAAACCTGGACAATGCCGAAAATATCGCATCATACTGAGCCATAGTCTGACCCCCTTGTGTGATGTCCATAAATTCTCTCTCCTTCTGTAGACGAACCTCGTCTGAGAACTACTGTCCATAGAATCTCTCAATGAATTGATCCCAGTCCATCTGAACAACATGGGTGTCCTGCCTCTTTACTGCTCTCCACCAGTGAGCTACCTCTCCCTTGAACAAAAATGAAGCAAGCCTCACTCTCATGTCATCAGGGCAATCCATCGCCTCAAATATCCATTCGACCCTCAGAAGCCATCTCTCGGTCTCCATTGGATTTGGCTGTCCACTGAAAATCTGTGGATCCATCTTACGGAACAGCTCTAAGTCCCGCTCCGTCTGTATCTCTCCAGGATGTCTTGGCGCATCTCTGTGTCCGTTTCCACCACCATTCTCATTTCCAGTTTGGTTCAGCCTCTCCCCCCTTTTATTGGTGAGAAGATCTGCCAAAGTGCCTACCATCGCCCAAATACCATCACCAGGTGGCGGGGCATCCTGCTGCTGCTCCTCAACCTCATCCGGCCTCTCTACTGGAGTATCGATGTGTGCTCGTCCTCTACCAACCATCTGCAAAATTTAGAATTCCAATAATTAGGATTTATAAATTCTAGGGGTTCTATCTAATGAGCTCACAATCCCATACCCTCCTATGGCTTATTATTTAGGGTTAGTACCATTATTTCTGATACCATCGCTTGTAACACCCCGAACCCGGGTCAATGCAAAATCGGCACTCAACCCGAATCCAAACTGCTACGGGCCCAAAAATTACTAAATACCAGACAATTAATTTCCATTCAATTAACAATTCATATCAGAGTGCAGAAGTCTTATCATTAAATAAAACCATTAATAAACGTGGATTAAAGTCATCCAACCATCTCTTCAAAAATATAAATCAAGTCTGGTAATTAAGGTTCTATTACTCTCACTTTCATAATCATCAAACCATAAAATAACTAATAAATAAACAATGTCTCAATTAATAACATCAATCTCAAAACCTAACTACTCTGGATAATATAGTCCTTTGGAAGGAAATCAGCAAACTCGCCCCTAAATGCAAACCCTACGTTTCTCTCACGCGTATCAGCTAAAAACAAAACAAAACAAATAGGAATGAGATACGAATATCTCAGTAGGTAACAACATGCATGATTAAACAGTTTATATATAAAAGATAGTTACTTTCATGCTCGGTAAAAATAAACGAGATAAGCAAGTTACGATACAATCTCAACGGATTAAACAGTTCTCAAATCAATTCCATCAACATAAATTCCCAACAAAATAGTGTAATAACAAGATCATCACAAATCCATCACAATCCAACATTCAACATTGTAGGACTTGTGAAGACAATAAAGAACTTGGAAAAGAAACTCTCCATTCACTATGCCACCATGTGATTTATGAGTGAAGCTACTAAGACCCTCAAACCCGTATATCACTGAGACAAGAGGCGTAGTCATCTGCTTATTGCACACGAAACTTATGAAGCTTGGCACGTACTACCAGCACGTAGCACCTGAATCTATACATGGAGATGGTCGCTGATCCGCATATACAGGACTTACCAGCGAGGCTCAAAATGACCCTACAGGCATGCAGACCCCCAATGCAGACTAACTTGCAAAGGAAGTGCGAGCGCAAATTAGGAGTACCCAACCAAAGAAAAACCTCTTCACTCTCAATCTTAATCCTATGGATCCACATGCAGCTATGACCACTAGAAACCAACAATAACAATGTTTCTCAAATGTACATGGTTCAATAATAGTGCCTAGTGACATATAGAGATTTTCCAAAGCTTAAACTCTTTCCAAATATGAATTTACAAATTCGTTTTGAAGTGAAGATTTTTACTAAAGTTCTGAAATCAAGATACTTTAAAATATATTTTTGCTGTACAATAATTTTTCCAAATCAAATCAAATAGTATAGTGAAATAACCCAAAAATCTTTTTATTTTCAAAGTAAGACAACTCTTTTCGCAAATATCTTAAATCACTCATCAATTTGTTTAAATATACAAAATCCCTGAAAAAAGTTTTAAACACTCACTATTTGTAGGTTTAGGTATTTAAAATTCCTTTAAAATTATTTGGAATTGAATAGCAGTTAAAAATAGGCAAAAATCAGTTTATTGCTGAGGTCGCTTAACCCTGTCGCTTGAGCGACCTAGTTGGACAGCCGTGCTTTTTAAAACAATAATTCACGATCAATGGGCGCTCAGGTGGTCGCCTAGGTGATCCCCCTGGGTGACCTACCAAAAATAACACATAAACGGCCACTCACCCCATCGTTCAGGTGATCTGGTTGGGTGACCTTATTGACTAAATTCTAAAAATACACAGGCGAGGGGCTCATGCAGATCGCTTAGGCGATCGTGCCAAGCGCTTGGTCAACAGCAACTAATCTGGCTTTGAAAATCTGATTTTGATGCATCAAAACGACGACCAACGTATTCAAATCAACTCTAATAACTTTTAAACATATAGATAATACTTCTAAATCATGTAGAAACATATAAACAATACTCTCTGATTATCAAGAACAATCAAATGTAAGAAAACCAAGTTTCGGCTAAAACAGGGTGTGCTACCTACCTCTGTTCGACCAAGTCCTGCTTCCTCTTCTTCCCTCATAGTGCAGATATGATCTCTCTCTCTTCACAGAAACATAGAACCTCTTCTTGGATGAAGAACATTCGAAGATCAACGAAAGCTCCTCCTTTCTTTCTTGGTCGTTGGTTTCCTTTGGCCATCAGAGAACACAAGTCTAAACAATACGATGAGTATTATGAGAAGTATTTCCTTAAGTATTTAACCCTATTTTCTAATCCCATGATTCTGTGAATCTCACTACCATCAATTCCTATACTACTAACCAATCAAATTAAAAGAAAACCTTAAATTAATACTTACTTCAATATCTCATGATCCAACCGTCAAATTTGCTTCAATCTCCGGATCTCCTCCATCCGTGTGATCACCTATATTTATAGTTACAATCCATCAGTAAAATTCTGATTATTATTTAATTGAATTTTTTTGCAAATTTTCGGGGTCTTACAATAATATTGTTCCCTAATCCTACACATTGAAGTAGTCTTCTTCTCTGTAATCAGAATAGTCCCCTTGCGAATCAGGTTCTGCAACGTCCTCACCAGGATAATCTGAAAACAAATCCGATAAAACGATGTGAGATAATAAAATCTCAGCAAGTAGCCATTTAGAAAAGAAACATTTATACAGTTCTAAATATGCAAACGAATAATAAGATTAATCAACAATAAAATCTCAAAAATAAGCATTCATGATAAGTCTTACAGGATTCATGAAATAGGAAATAGAGAAACGACAAGCTATGCCAATATGCAACCTACCCGGTTTATAGGTGGAATAGCCGCTACCAGTCAGGTTATTCGACACCCAATGGAAGAACTGAACGAATACCGGAGTGAGTTAGCATGTACGGCCCAACCAATCCAGGAGTGGGAAACGTAGCAACCGACCAATACAAGAGCGGTACCATCTTCGTGATGATGGAATGCCTATGACCCAGAATCCGAACTCTAATAGCATTCCACTAACTAGCTACTCTATGGATCCATGTAAGAGCTAAGCCCACTCAACAGTGGCAAACCAAAACCAGGTAGTAGACATACGTCACAAAATCCGCATATGCCAAGTCACATACATGATCATAAACCCACATATATGTAGACAAATACATGTCCAAAATCATGGTTTCAATAGGCAAATATGATCTGAGTATAAATTAAATCATTCAATGCTCAAAACATGTTTAGATAGTCCAAATACAAGTGTAGGAACTCTTAAAATCAAATTTCATTTAAAAGAAAAGAGTTTGGAACGATAAACTGGGGTAAAAGCTATTTCAGTAGAACGTACCCAAAATCTTTATAAAAATTTGATTTAATCAACGGCCAGTGCAAACAATCTTTCAACACATAAATCTTATTGGTACATAAGTTGGAAATCAATAAAAACAATTTTATAGTACAAAACTAGGTTGATTTCAAAATATCAAAAAATACTGTCAGGGGCACTCGAGCTGCGTTGGGCGCTCGTGCAGGCGTCTGTTACAAACAAGTTTTGAAAAGGTTCTTAGAGGGTTGGTCGCTCAAGAGGGCGCTCGAGCGACGACTCAAGCGTTCGGTTTATCTAAAACTGTCTACTCTCGGGTTTTAGAACTTAAAAAAAACACAGGCGGGGCGCCTTGAATAGCGCTCGAGTGGCAACGAGTGTCCGCTCTTTACAACTGGCACCTGGGGTGATGCTCGAGCGTCATTGCAGGTGTTCGTTATATTTTTCAGCTTTCTGGAATTCACGATTTTTCAAACTTCAGATTTGTTGTTCTCGAATTTTTAACACCTCAAATTACTTCCAAATCTTGGGTTTTTATCTTCAAAACACTCTAAACTATTCCAGATGATCAAATACATTAAGGACTTGGATCCTCTAAGGTCGGGTTCGTAACATCCTCAACCCGTAACTAATAGTTGAACGCCATGTCAACAAAATTGCAATGCCAGACCACGTCTGCAAAGGATATCAGAAACCAAACGGCGTTTAATGTTTAACACTGAATGTGAGTTTTTATTAGGACGCAGTAATCGATGGCTGCTCCTCGACTGGCACGCCCTCTCCTCGATTGCGACAATCACTCTTGGCAAAATTAGGTATCAGGTGTGAAACCCCAGATTTCAATGCCATTAGCACACCCTAAACAGTGAAACTTGTTGTGTAGGTGAAGCTGGAGAAGCCCAGACTTGAAGCCAGCCAAGTGGCTAAGTCCAGGCTTATCAGAAATTGAGAAAGGTAAGCAATCCTGAGATCATTTCATAGATTTAATTATTGAGACAAGAAAAGAAAAAGTAGCTAAGTGGTGATTTGTGTTGTGTGTAATAGGAGGAGAGGGGCAAACTTGGAAAGCCTTGGAAAAAGGAAAAAAAATTTGCTTAAGTGTGAGAGAAAGGAAAGAGCCCCATTCGTATGAGCACCTCTCTCTCTCTCTCTCTCTCATTCCTTCTTCATTTCCTTCTCCTCTCCTACTCTCATTTCTTCTTCTCCTTGATATCTTCCCTTCATCACATTCCATTTGAAGAGATCATTGCTAGCAAGAAAGGAAGAAGAAACCCAAGTTGTGGTGTCATTTTCGTTTGGGAAGAAAGCTTGGAGATTCGTGGAGCAAGCAACCAAGGAAGCAAGGGTGCTGTTCGTGGATTGATTGTGACGCCCCGGACTCGGACATGTTCATTAAAGATATATACCGGTTCCGTGACATCAGGTAAGGTCCCAATAGCACTACTTAAACCTGATTTTAACCTGATAGACCAATTCATATCAGAGTGCGCTAATAACTGAAACAACTAAAATGAACATAACCGTGGTGACAAAACTAAACATGTATATATAGACATTTCCAAAAAGATTTACAGATATAGATCAGTAAGTTTCACACACACTCTCTCTCTATGTAAAATATACAGGGTCCAAAAAAGAAATATACAACTACCAACTGCTTTCCAACTCTAGCCGGGATAATAATAGTCCTTCGGCCTATACTCTGGATAACTCAGAAAGTCTTCCCCAGTAAGCGGCTCACCAGCAGGCTCTGAAAACAAAACGGTAAAACAAAACAAGTGTGAGACGAACTCCCAGTAAGTAGCACATTGCATGATAAGAAAACGGTTCATATCAGTTCTAAAACATGCCATGAAATATATACGATCACGAGTAATCAGCAAAAATATCATGTGAATCTAAAATCAGCATTAACTCGGTAATAAAGTGAATCACGTATCAAAACAGTAATATGCAACGATAATATCATGGTCAATGTTATGTACTTTGCTTAGATTGAGTAATCAACATGCAAGAGCGACATCCACACCTCCATGTACACAGTTCCGGCCAACTCAGGGTTTCAGAACTCTGAAATGATGGCTTACTCAGGGTTTCATCATCCAATGCCGGCTTACTCCTGGTTTCGGCATTGACAACCCGGCCTACTCAGGGTTTCGGGCTACTCTACACCGGTCATGGAAACATTCAATGGCCATGCCATCATACGAATGAAGCAAAAACATTACATTACTAAGCTTAGACATGGATCCAGGACAAGCTAAACTAGTAGCTTGAAATCAATTCAACAAGAAATCAAAAGTTAAACCTTAAACCATGGGTCAATCATGACCAATTCCACTCCATCATGGAGGATCACAAGTTCATGCCATTCAAGGCAAATAATGTTTTCAAACCAGCTTGTTCAACAATTCATTCATGAAAATAAACCAACATTCCATTTCTGAAAGAAATACTCGCTATAAAACAAAACCCATACAGGTACCAATCAAATCCGATGCGAAACAAAATAATTCAAATCATAGCTAACAACTCAGACTTTCAAAGCTGACTAGGCTCATGTTCTCAAAGAATTTAATCTCTTACAAGATTTTGAGAAGGAAATTACCTATATAGAATCCTTGTAATCATTTCAAGTGAATTTGATCCTCTTTAAACCCCAAATTGTACTAAATCATAGAACAAGGTGGTTAAATATCTAATATGAATTTTTTAGTATAATTGGCCTTCAGAGACACCTTAATAATAATCTTAGAGAAGTGTTACAAGTGGTGGAAATCCAAATAACCTATTTTATAATGATTTGGGACTAAGAATGTCATAAAATTCTCAAAATACATTTTGGATGAGTGGAATAGTCTTAGGATTCCCAATAAGGTCACTATACCAAAAATCAATCGATTCTGAAACAAAAAGTTTCGGACCCCAAAAATATTCTTAGTCTGGTTAAAAACATTGACTTTTGGGTATATAATTTTTCTAGACCAATCCACGAGGAGTTTTCGGCTCAAATTCTGGTTATAGTCTAGTTAGGGGTAAGCAAATCTTCTAGAATTTTATGGGCTTTTACATCACTCATCTGGGTACCAAACTCAAAACGGGATTTTTGATAAAAATCGGGAAAACTGGAAATTTAGGCATAAACTGAAAAGTTGACTTTTTATTGGTTGGGAATTAGGCCTTGGGAGTATTTTTATTGGCTCCAAATGGGGGGTAAAACCTTATTTACATGTAAAGACTTAAGTAAATGGAGCAATAAATACACATGACATTTACTTAAATGTCTTTTAGGTGAATAAGGGTACTGTGTACGAGGCTCGGGTTATTTGGAAAAGGGTTGGAGAAGAAAAGGGATGAAAAAATGTCAAAATTACATTTTTTGGCTAGAGTGCCTAGGATCGCTCAGGATTGCCTGGGCGGTCAAAGGTCGGCGGTAGCTTAAATTAGAGCGCCGACTGCCTGTCAGTAGGCGGTCGACAGCGGTCTAAACCCTTTGCACTAGCGCCGAGGATCGCCGAGCGCAGAGAGGTCGGCGGTCCCCCCGAAATTGGCCATACAGTGTACCAAAACTCAATTTTTCATGTTCTAATCAGTTCTAGCATACATATAACATCTTTACTATACTAAACACATGTAAATACAACCCAAAATCATGCAACACAATCGATTAACCTCCAGAACACAAAACGAAACGAAAAATCGGTGCTACCTACTTGTGACTTGCAAATCCAAGCTAGAAATCTTCTCTCTCTCTCTCTCTCTCTCTCTCTCTCTCTCTCTCTCTCTCTCTCTTTCTTCTTCCTTTCTCCTTCTCCTCTGTGGTTTCTCCTCTTAGTCTAACCCTCACAAGTGAACAAAATAAGAACCCTTGGGTTCTTTGATCTTATATATATATTCTTTAAACCAATTAAACCGGTTCGATGAACCGAACCAACCCAACCATCCCAAAACTAAATCAAATTAACATATAACCCAATTAAAACAAATTCGAATAAACTGAACCCAATTAAAATAATTCTTTTCCTCAATTAAAACAATCCCGTTTAACCCAATAACCCTAAACCAACAAAATTGAACTCAATCACTTAAATCGGTTCACTTGAAATGAACCCATCCAATTGATCCAAACTCAAATCAACTAACTCGGAATAGACCACCTGTTTTCTAGTAAATTCTGATGTAATTAGTCTAATTAAGTCCTTTAATCCGCTATTTACTCTTAATTAAAATATTCCCTCTTAATTAAAATTTCCTAAAATCCAGGATCTTAAATTGATTGTGAGCTAGAAGACTTGCTGTTCGTGGAACCATCGCTAGAGCGCGACTTCGGGCGGCCTTTTAGGATTTTGATTTAAGGCATGGCTGCTCGAGCAACCTGCCTGAACCAGAGAAACCTTAGAGCAAAAATTAGACCGCTAGAAGCAGGCTTGAGCAGCCCTTCGAGCGACCTGACCAATTTTTCCCAATTTTGGATTTTTGGCCCAGATCAAACTACGGAATGTTTTTATTTGAATCAAACCCATGTATAAGTAGGATTTAGGTGTCTAGGAAGTGTTCCAACTGGAATTATCTCAAAATTCCAAATAATAAAGATTTTGGGTATGTTTCACTAAAATAGGCCTTATAGAGAGAGTTTAAGTTCCAGATTTTTATAGAAGTGGGATAACTTGATTCTACCACTTAGAACACCTTCCAAATGACCCTTGGGAGTAGAAAACCAAAGCCAAATTCAAATTGCACATGTTTCCCAAGGATTGAGGCATAGGTTGCCCAAGTGAGTCATGAAATGCAAAGTGTATTGTTGAAATTGTATTTTTGATATCGTTGAGTATCTTGTAAACATGCAATGTATTTTAGGGCATTGGCCCATTTGTTTAATATGCCATATATTGTTAGCATAAGATGAAAGGGCAGTGGCCCATTATTGACATATTGAATGGAGGGCAGTGGCCCAGAATCCATGAGAAATGAAAGAGGGCTTGGCCCAAGGTTGACTCGGGTAAGGCCATGGACTGCCCTTGAGATGTTTATACATGATACACTTGACGTGGTATTGATGGAATGAATGAATATTGCATAATGAACCCTTAAGTTATGGATCCATAAACTTAAACAGGAATGTTTGTATATATATGCCATGACCAAGTTAGTGTTCTTGTTCTCTATTGTTATATCATCTCGGCGCCAGTAACATCAGTGGCCGATGCCCATTTGCTACGGGGAATCGGCAATGAAAGCCTGTACATAAAGGGTAATCGGCGTATGGATGCTTACGTCAAGGGTAATCGGCGTGGATGCCTAGCCACCATGTGGAATCGGTGAAGCTAGATGAGGTCACGTGCATTGTATATTAAACATTCTAGATAACCAAGTGATAAGAATTGAATGAAGGATTGTTATTAAATGGATTACTTGTACACTTTGGCACATGCTTGCACTACTATATGACACTAAGTTGCCATTGTTTTCATAGTATTAAAACTACCCGCATGCCATGGTTTTATCGAATGATATTTGCATCAACTATGTTTTCACCGATCATGCATGTGTTGCTTACTAAGAAATTCATTTCACAGTTGCTTTACCATCTTATTTTCAAAGCCGTCAACATCTAGTGTGAAGGACCGGACTGGGGATAGAGGCAAGGAAAAGGCTATTGGGTACAGAGAGGAAGACTACTATAGGCCTACTTAGGATTTTATCTTGTAGTACATGTTATAGTTCTTTTTGGACTTGTAAACCTTACACTTGAGATGAGTGATAGAACCCCACATTTTGTAATATCCAAATAGTAATATAATTTATTTTGTAGTCCGCCACTGCACTGTTTCTTGTACACTTTTATTATGCACATGTATGAACTGTTTAGCACTTTCACTCACAGTAGGAAAAAGTTTTAAATTATCCGCATTTCATTAGGTCAAAAGACCAACCTGTCACGACTTGGGATAGGGGGATGCCTTGGAGAGGCATGCCTGGTTTTGGGGCATGACATCAGGTGTCCTTTATCCTATTATTTAGAAAGAAGCACGGCTTTAAAAAAATTTTAGGCAGAAGTTAAACTTTTTTGAACATTTTAGAGTTCAGTGGTAGTTTACTGTTTTAGAGACCATATAGACTAAAAAGCCCTTGTTTACAGAACTAATTTTCTCAAGTATACCTTCTCTGCCAATGACTATGATCATTTGCCTCAAAACCTAGATTTTCAATTTGGATTTAAACCTGCTTGTGCTCGTCAATGGGTTTAGACCGCTGATTCAAAACATTTCCTTGTGAAAATTAGTTCCCAAACCCAATGCCATAAATCCAACATCTTAAACCTAATAATTTTCACATCCCAACACCAACGCCATAAATTCAATTCCATAAACGCCAACATCACAAACCCAGTGTCATTCAGCTTCTCTAAATTGCTATAATATCATATGATGTTTCTTTGATATCTTCATACCTAGATGCTTGTTAAGTTTGTAAGAGCTCTCAGAAGAGTTATTTCAAGTTTAACATGTCGTTCTTCCCATTATAAATCTATCCAAGAACCTAACTCGTCACTAATCCATCTTCATCCATTATCGTGTTAGAACTCCTCGTGATTTAGAACTCCCCACAACTACGGTTTTTACAAAATTAGAGAAGAAAGAGACCCATAAATTTGATTTCAGATATCAGGTGACTTGTGATGTTATAAGCATGACAAAACAAACGCTTCATATTCTAAATCAATTTTTCCCAACCATCCTACTTCTTTCCATACAAATCGAACTAGAGATTCGAAATCCAAAGAATGCTCATCTGAAATTGCAATTACAATCACAACTATACAAGAAACCCAAACCCACCCCATCACAGTATCAGCAGCTTCACTTGAATGAAAGACCCCTATCTGATAAATGAAGATGGGTGCTGCAAATCCTTTGACAACATAACAGAAGGAATGTGTAAAGGATCTCGTTTAGGGCAAAGTGATGCTTGAAAGAGTTCTCCAAGGCAAAGTGACCGGAAGTGATGAGGGGTCGTGAAAGAGTTCTCCAAGGCAAAGTGACCGTAAAAGGAGATTGCTTAGTTCGTTTTTTGGTGCTCCAGATCTGGGGTCTCAGAACTCTCTAAAAGGTATCTTAATGGACGAGTTTTCAAAATCTAGAATAGATGGCATTTCTTTGTAGATGAAAGGAGACGAGGATGACGGCAACGCAGGAGGATGTTTGCGCAGAGTCTGGTTACAGAGAGAGAGAGTCTAGATACAGTGAGAAAGAAAAGGGACGAGGAGGAGGGGTTGTGGAAGAGTTTGCAAATAGAAGGAGAAGACGAAGATGGAAGGACCTTACTCGATTAGCTGATATTCGTGAAATGGCGCTCCATTGAAACCGGCGAAAGGAGGACAGGTTGAGAGAGAGAGAGGAGGAGAAGTTAGGGAAGAAGATTGTTTTGCCAAAGAGGAAGAAGAGAGGAAGAGTGTTTGTTGCAATCGAGGAGAGGGTGCGCTAGTTGAGGCGCAGCCATCGACTGTCGCGTCCTAATAAAAAATAAATATTCATCTTTAAACGTCTAACGCTGTTCGGTTTCTGATTTCCGTGATGACGTGGTCACGCACTGCAAGTTTTGCTAACATGGCGTCAAACGATTAGTTACAGGTTGGACAGTGTTACGAGTCTGACCATAGAGGATCCAAGTCCATACATTAAACTACACGTTTCCATATCAAATCATTCACATACAACTGGAAAATGCTTGTTTAAACATGTTCTTCGATAAACCAAAGTATATCTGTTTATGCAAGTTGTAAGGGACTACTTACCACTCTTCTTAGGTTGGATCCTTCTCCAAACAATCTGAAAATCAACCTCTAGCAAATCCCACGAACACAACAACTCCTTTATTGTTTAAATCATAAGAATATATCTTTAGAACTTCATAAACTCAAAACCAAACGTAG
The DNA here is from genome assembly GCA_947561395.2 of Buxus sempervirens. NCBI lineage: Eukaryota > Viridiplantae > Streptophyta > Magnoliopsida > Buxales > Buxaceae > Buxus > Buxus sempervirens. The sequence continues at coordinate 10,842,462 of OX387185.1, forward strand.
GGAATAGGGTTTGATTTATTCTTCTTACCTTAAACTCACACGAAATCCTTTCTTCTTCTCTTTCTTCTGATCTGGTTAGCAAGTACACGAAAATCAGAGCTTGGAACTCACGTATGGAAGAGACTAACAGGTGATCTCTTCTTTCTTTATTTTTCTTTTATACGTGAATAGCTACTTCTAATTTTATTTTTCTCTTTATATTTTCATCTAAATCAGACTACTAACCCTATTCATCATTCTTTTTTACATTCTTACCCTTCAATCCATTATATTAATTGTCAATAAACTTGGTCTTAGTCAACCACACCCTTCTAATGTGGGATTTGACCACTATATGAAGAATTTAATCATATTACTTATTAGTTATTTTCTCATCATCCAACATCTATAATAATAATAATAATAATAATCTTAGAACAAAAATCTAAACTCAGGTTATATTTTAATTCTCCAAGTTCTCTGGGCCACCCTGCAACTCTCCGGGTTGAACCAATTCCTCATTCTCTGCAATATTAATATTAACAATTAATAGAGTTATTTCATCTCATTTATTTATTAATAAAATCTAGTATTTTACATTCTCCCCTCCTAATAAAAAAATTTCATCCTCAAAATTTACCTTGTGGTTCCTCAAATAAATATGGATATTTCTTCTTCATTTCAGATTCTAACTCCCAAGTTGCTTCTTCCATCGAATGATTCTGCCATAATACTTTGATAAGTGGAATCACCTTTGTATGGAGAATCTTCTCACGTCTATCAAGTATTTGTACTGGGTGCTCCTCAAAAGTCAAGTCCTTACATATCACCAATGGTTCATAATCAATAATGTGACTAGGATCATGCACATAACATCATAGCATCGACATGTGGAATACATCATGAAATGCTCGAAATGAAGCTGACAATGCTAGACGATAAGCCACTGGTCTCACTGTTTTAATAATTTCAAATGGTCCTATAAACTTTGGAGAAAGCTTCCTTTTCTTACTGAATCTTCTAATACCATGAGAAGGAGATACTTTCAAAATACCTTATCACCAATATCAAATTTCAAGTCCCGTCGTCTAGTATCTGCATAACTCTTCTGATGACTTTGTGCTACCAACAAGCGTTGCTTAATTAGATTCACCTTACTAACATTGTCTTGTACAAATTGAGGACCTAGGTACTGTCTCTCACCAATTTCCTCCCAACAAATTGGTGATCTACATGTTCTCCCATATAGTGCTTCATATGGCGCCATTTGAATACTTGCTTGATAACTGTTATTATAAGCAAGTTCTACCAAAGGTAGGTATTTATCCCAATTACGTCTCCAATCAAGCACACAACACCGTAAAATGTCCTTAAGTGTCTGCATGGTCCTTTCTGATTGTCCATCTGTCTGTGGGTGATAACTTGTACTAAATCTTAATTCTATCCCCATGGTTTTCTGAAAAGACTCCAAAAACTGAGATGTGAATCTAGGATCATGATCGGAAACAATAGACACTGGTACTCCATGCATCTCACAATCTCATTTACATATAACTTCACAAGTGAATTAAGTGGTTGGTCTTTTCGAATAGGCAAGAAATGAGATGTCTTAGTCAAACAATCCACAATCACCCATATAGCATCATGCCTTTTTACTGTAGGTGATAAGCCAGTCATAAAATCCATGGTGATATGCTCCCACTTCCATTCTAGAATAGGAAGTGGCTAAAGTAAACCTTAGGGTCTCATATGCTCCGCCTTCACCTGTTGACATACCAAATACTTTGCTACAAATTTTGCTACATCTCTCTTCATACCTGACCACCAATAAACTGCTTTCAGGTTCTTGTACATCTTGGTGCTACTTAGATGTATTGTATATCTAGACTTGTGTGCTTCTGTCAAAATTACTGTCTTAATCTCCTCATCCGCTGGAACACAGATCCGTCCTTTGAATATCAACAAACCATCCCGATCAGAAAAGTCTTTAGTGGTCTCAGAACCACTCTTTAATAACTCTCTAGTAACGGTTAGCTTAGGATTTGACAACTAACTCTCCTTGATCCTCTGAATTAAGTCAGGCTCTACTTGAACTCTAGCCACTCTGATAACTCCATCTAGAGGTAAGCTAAACTCTCCATGCTAATCATGAACTGCATCCACCAAACTACACTGGCTAGTCATAAACGCAGCTAATGTGGCAATAGAAACTTCATTAATACTGCTTTTACGACTTAAGGTATCTGCAACTACATTTGCCTTGCCTGGATGAAACTGCAGTATAAACTTGAAATCCTTCAAGATATCCATTCATCTTCTCTGCCTCATGTTGAGATCTTTTTGTGAAAACAAGTACCTCAAACTCTTATGATTTGAAAAGATCTCAAACTCAACCTCGTATAAGTAATGCCTCCATAACTTCAAAGCGAAGACTATGGCTACCAATTCTAAATTGTGAGTGGGGTAATTCCTTTCATGAGGTCTCAACAACCTGGAAGTATATGCTACTACTTGGCCTTGCTGTATTAACATACATCCCAAACCAATCTTGGATGCATTACAGTACATAGCAAAAGGCTCATCCATAGAAGGTACAATCAAGACGGGGGTTATAGTAAGCCTCTTCTTCAATTCCTGGAAACTCTGCTCACACCTGTCATCCCATTCAAATGCAACTGCCTTCTTAGTTAAATTAGACAATGGTGCTGCAATCTTGGAGAATCACTTAATAAAATGACGGTAATACCCTGCCATACCAAGGAAACTACGAATCTTAGACACTATGGTAGGTTTAGACCATTCTACAACAGCCTTAACCTTAGCCGGATCTACTGAAATGCCTTCTCCTGAAATGATATGTCCAAGGAAAGAAATTTATCTCAACCAAAATTGGAATTTACTAAACTTGGCATACAGCTTATGATCCCTCAATGTCTGAATTACTATCTTGAGGTGTCCAACATGCTTTTCCTGAGTCCTGGAGTGTAACGCCCCGAACCCGGGTCAATGCAAAACCGACATCCAACCCAAATCCGAAGTGCTACTGTAACGCCCCGAATCTGATTCAACAACCAAACCCGGAGTGCTACTGTAAAAATGGGGTCAAGACAATCTAAAATTAACAAGGAATTTTTAAAATTAAATTATCTACATCAGAGTATGGTGGGAAACATGGCAATTTTATTCACTTTAATTCAGTTAATTTACAATGAAGTCTGTCTATTCTGAAAGTGGACAATAATAACAAATACATTGCTACCCATGAAAACTCTACCCCATCTTGACGATCTCTCCAAGAAAACCTGAAAAATAGGTGAAAACGGAGTGAGACATACATCTTAGCAACTAGCAGGTGCATGCAATAAAAATGGTCTAATTTAAGAAGTAGTCATGAGGTATATGATTAATCAATGCATAGGCAAGTAATTCAAATCGAAACCAGAATGGAAGGCAATGAACCAACACATAAGCAATAATTGGAGTCAATAGAAACAATGTCAATTTAATGATAAAACAACTCATATGAAGCCAACAAGTATTTAAGAAAACGATTTCAACAAAGGCGGTAAAACATATACAAAATCACGGTGACCTCACAGGACTTACAAAGAAAGATAAGTTTTTGAGAAGACACTCTTCAATGCTATGCTACTGTGCATCTTATGGGCGAAGCTACTATGACACTCAAACTCGAATATTATTCTGACGATAAGAGCCGTAGTCATCGACTTATTGCGCTCGAACTCAACAGAGTTGGCATGAACCACCAGCAGCCCCTGAATCAATACATGGAGATGGCCGTTGATCCACATGTATAGGAATCACTAGTGAGGCTCAAAATGACCCTACAGACACGGGACCTTCCAGAGCAAACTAACTTGCAAAGGAAGCGTGCTCACAAATGGGAGTACACAACCCAAAATAAATACCTCTTCGCTATCTAGCTTATTCTATAGATCCATATTCAACTATGCCCACTAGACACAGACCACGAGATTCATAAACAAAACACATAGTAATTGCATCTCTAGCACGGGAGAACACACAATTCTACTGTTGGAGGCATACATACTTTTACCGTAAAGGATTACACATCTCTACAACAGAGGATTACCAATCTCTGTCGTAAAAGCTAGTATCAACTCAACCACAGGAAGCAGTATCACTCAACCGTGATAGAAAGAAGAACCAACACCATACCATAATCCAATTCATAACCAAAAATCATAAACACGACCAAAGTAACCAATTTCATGAGAAATCCAGGACTCAATCCCCATAAACCCAAAATAAAACCTTTTTGCGAGAAAACACATTCAATTCTCCAAGTAGTATCCAAAATAAAATTTATAAGCATAACCACAGTGGAAAATAGAATTATTAAAATTCCAGACAATTAGTATTCACAATTTTTTAGCACAAGCAAGGTTCTTGATGACTTGCCTAGATTTCCCTAATTATTCATCTATTAAGATCCAAATTTCTATACTTACAACCTAAGGTATTAACTTTTATATTTTTGTTATTTTTCAATTCTAGCACATTCCACAGACCTAAAATAAAGCTTAGAAGATGATTTCAATACATTAATACAAGTTGAAATTGTTCCTAACCACTATTCCCCAGATTTTGGCCCTTTTATGCACCCACCTATATTTATGGTTCCAAATTAATTGGTTTAATACCAAATTAAATTTAGTAAATTTCTATACCTAAATTTGGTCCTTATAAAGGTGTTATAATAATTAAATTCCTAGAAAAATTATTAAACATCTATTCATATTAAAAAGTTCTAAATTCTGAAAATTTTGTATAGGTCGCCTAGGCGAACACTAGGCACCCATACAATTCCGGCAGATTTTGTCAATTTCACAAATTTCTGATTTTTGTATTATTTATTTGAGTTTAATTGGTTTAAATTAATTCCTTAGTATTCTAAATCATACCTACAACACCCTAGATTAATTTGTTTCAATTAATTACCATTCTATGATAATCTACCAAATCAAATCTATAAATCATCATCACTTTTCTACTTTTCTTCAAGATCAAGAAAAGTCATAAATAAAAAACAGATGGATCCATGTAAATAATTTTTTGGCTAATCAAAACAATCAAATACAATTCAAAAACATCAACACCATGCAGTTCCTCCAATTTTCAAGGGATTGCTACTTGCCTCATTACACTAAATCCATTCTTTCTTGAAATCTCGATTTTGTTCCAACTTCTGCTATTTTTTGTACTAACCTAGGGTTCACTAAATCAGATATCCACCGTTCAGATTGTAGTTCTACCAGTCATGAACCAAACCTCCAAATTTGAGGTCAATCCAACGGCTGGATGTTTCCTGATTGTGATTTGATGGTGGCTGGTTGAACATCCCTACAGTAGCACCCTCTTCTCTTCTTCCATCTCTTTTCTCTCATTCTTTCCCACACGAAAATTCTCTCTCTTCACCCCTTTCTCCTCTATTTATACTAAGTAAGAAAAGTCCTAAATTAACGCTAATAATCCTCTTTTAAATAGACTAACCCTAGAGTGGTTTAATTAGGATCAAACACCTTTTAATTAATTCCTACTTTTTCTTCACCTTCTAATTCTCTCCTAGTACTATACCAATTAAGCCCCTTGATATCTAACTCCTCCTCCTAACTAATTTTCGTGCATAATAAATACTTAATTCCTAAATATTACCTAAACACTTATTAAGTTGTTTTTTCTCCAAATTAAGGACACTAATTAAACATATTTACCTAATTGCCCTTTTTTCATCTTTTATGCTTTAATTATTACTATTTAGCTTCAAACTCAACTCAATAAATTATTTTCTTCTATTTTCTAATTATAATTATTATTTAACGATTTATTTCATGAATTGCTCTTTTTGAAATTTACCAAAATACCCTTTTTACCCTCCTAGGTGAACTTCCTTGGAAATTCTCCTTTATTTACCAATTATTATTTGTTTGAATTACTAATCCTCTAAATTCTCACTTTTTATTTTCCACTATATTTTAAACTCATATTTTATTTTATTTATTCATGCTCTAAATATTTATGCAAAACTCGGGGTCTTACATGGAGTAAACCAATATGTCATCAATAAATACCACAACAAATTCGTCCAAGTACTGGTGGAAAACTCGATTCATGAGGTCCATGAACACAGCTGGGGCATAGGTTAGCCCGAATGGCATAACAAGAAATTCATACTGCCCGTATCTAGTGGTGAAAGCTATTGTCTCAATGTCTTCCTCTGCCACCTTCAACTGATGGTAACCCAATCTCAAATCAATCTTGGAAAACCAAGATGCTCCTCTCAATTGATAAAAAAAATCATCTATCCTGGGCAAGGGATATTTGTTCTTAATCAATGCACATCCTCATGCTACCATCCTTCTGTTGAACAAATAATACGGGTGCACCCCAAGGTGAAGCACTCGGTCTAATAAATCCCCTTTCCTTCAATTCATCAATTTGTTTCTTAAGCTCCTCCCTTTCAGGTAATGCCATCCTATAGGGTTGCCCAGAGATAGGAGCCGTGCCTGGTTGAATTAGAATTCTGAACTCAATGGCTCTAGGGGTGGTAATCCTGGAAATTCATCAGAAAATACATTTGCATAATCGGATACCACTGGCACCTCAATGATATTTGGTGTATCCCCCATGGATTCATCTACGACAATAGAAGCAACAAGTGCTATCCGAGTATCAACTCCTTCACAACGGAAACAATAAACTGGTTGCTCTGGCTTGTTAATGATGACTATCCCTTTATAACAGTCTATGGTCACGTGATGCCTGTACAACCAGTCTATTCCCAAAATAACATCAAATCCAGAAAATTATAATTCTATCAAGTCTCCTGGTAATTCTATCTGATTAATCCTTATCATGCAATCTCTATAAATGATCTGGACTACTGTAGTCTTACCCAATGGTGTGTGCACAGATAATACAGGAGGTATAAGACCAATACGATGTGCACATGCAGGAGAAATAAAAGATCTAGATGCTCCAGAATCAAATAAACATACTGCAGATCTGCCATGAATAAATAAAATACCTCCAATAAGTTCTGGTGCCTCGGGTTCATCCTGAACCTCTACTACATAGACTCTAGCTGGGGGCCTCTGATTTTTCTTAGATGGTGCTTCTCTACCCTGTGGCCTCTACCCTGGCCTCTGTGCCTATGGTTCTCCTTGTACAGGTGCAGTAGCTGTCTGTGGTCCCATCGGTGGATGAGACAACTAAAGTGACTGGTAAGTAGCTGGTAAAGGACAACTCGAAATATGGTGTCCATGCTTACCACACCTGGAACAAGCACCCAATGGTGCTGTAAGCACCTCATTTTTGCGTTCCCGGAAAAACCGGAAATGCAAACCCTAGACAGAAAGTCAAACCCTAAGGGGTGGAAAATTGACTTTTTGATCAAGTGAAAATTGACCACCTTGCTTTACCTCAATGGATAGAGAATCCCGACACGAGTCCAACGCAACTGAATTTGTTGGAATCGGAGTCTGGATGAAGGTTCTGTGGGCCGGTCAAACTTAAAGGGGAGCCAAAAGTTTACTTTTTTTCAAACCCCGTGCCAGGTTCTTAGCCCTATATCATTGGATAGAGGGCACCGATACGGTTCTAACGCAATTGAGTTTGCTTAAATCAGAGTCCGGATGAAGGAGATATGAGCTATCGAAGTTTTCGAGCAGCAAAACCGGGAACTGCACACGTGGTGCAGAAACTGCACACGTGGCGACAAACGCAGCAAAATATCTCAGGGACTAAATCTTAAATATCAAAAAATTGTCAAATATCTCAGGGACTAAACCAAAATTCGCAGGGGGCAATCTGTAGATATCCAAAAGTGTCAAATCGGTCGAATCGGTCAAGTTGAGGGGCAAATCCGTAATTTTTTTGATTTGTATCCGACCAAATATGTCGGATACACATACCTCAGTGTATAACCGGCACTATTCATCGGATACAAGGAGATCCGCCGGCGAGATTCGCGCCGATTCCCTGACAAATTCGCGGTGGCATTAATTTTTCAAATTATTATGTTTTGTATCTGATATTTAATATCGGATACAAAGGGAACCTAGTGTATCCGACCATATAGGTTGGATACATCTTTTTCTCTATAAAAAGCCATCAGCAAGCTTTTTAATAGGGTTGGCTTCATGTTGGCTTCTTCCCCCTTTTCCTCCCTCATCCGAATCCCTCTCTTTTGAGCACTTTTGGACTCCACCAACCCCACTCCATCCTAGGATCATTAAACCTCTTCCATTCTTCTCCTTCCCCACGTTCCTACTAACACAAAGAGGTGCCTAGCTGCTGTTGGGAAAAGGTGTGTGCACAAAGGGACCCTCCAGCTGTTGTACCACCTCAAGGAAGCATCACCGCCTTGCATAGGAGTGCAAGAACCACTAGGTAAGGCTTCTTATCACATTGTATTATACATATGTTAAAGCCAGAATTTTCTGAAAATTTTCCTACACTTGTTTCCTTCTTGGCATGGGCTTGTTTCCATATATTTTATGCATGCATTTGGTCTTCTTTCCATGGCATGAAGCCACCACAAGTAAGAGGTCCACATGGGGTTCCTTGGGAGTAGGAAAGCTCATTTTTTATATACTTTTTTGGGTGTTTATAAGCTTCCATTTTAATCTGCTGTTTTGAGTTATTTTTTAGGAGGAGAATGTTCCTCCCATTCTAATCTCATGTACCCCAATATAAGCCCCATTTCCCTTCTTGATCCTTCTTCTTTCTTCTCATTTTTTGGTGTTATTTTCTGCTGGCCGTACCCCCTTTATTTGCTGTCCAACATGATAGTTGCAGCTTGCATATAATCTCGGATGGTTGGTGTTCATCCCTCTTGGTCTTTTTTGCTTTTAGAAATACCAAGCATATTCCCTCCTCTCTCTCAACTTGTTGTTTTGCATAGTTAAGTATGAATCTTTCTTTATTTTTATTCTTTCTTTGGATAACAGATCAAGTGTTGCTTGCTGTATTTTTTTTTCTTTTAGCATGTGATGAGCCATAGGCATGCTCCCTTTGGCTTTGTCCTAGGTGAGTGGCTGCTGGAGACAGCAGCAAACTCTCACTGTTTGCTGCTGTCTCAACAGGTTTGGAGCCCAAGCCTGAGCCTAGCCCAGCAACCCATGGACACACGATCCCCTCCCTCCCATGAACTTGCTGTCCTATGATACTATGCATGTTCCTACCCCCTTGTAGTTGCTGCCCTTGTAAGGTTATAGTAGGTCTTGTTATAGGATTTCTTTTCTTTGATCCATACTCACCTGAATGCTGTCCTCCTTCCCTCTTTGGCTTGTTATTTTAAGCGCATGAGCATGATCCCCTTCCCCCTCCTTCTCATTGGTGGCTTCTGTTCTGGGCATGCAGCAAGTGTTTTTGTCTTGGGTTAATAAGCATGTTGAGCCATTCTTGGTGCTCTCTTGACCTCCATTAGCTTTGTTGATTTTTGGCAGCACTCATTGATAGGGTGTGGGGAATGCAGTCCCTCTCATGTTTAATCAAAAGTGTCACTTGGTTAGTGTGCGCGTGTGGGAAACGCGGCACGGGGTAAATTCGGAGTCGCCACCGCCTGATGGGGTGCAGGCGGACACCTGGGTGCCTAATCTTGTCTATTTAGGGCTTTTTGGGTCTGCGGCTTGAGATTCTAAGGTTGGTTCTCGGTTGTGGGCTGGGGAAGTCCGTAGACACCCCAATCCACCCCGTCGGATGACGGGTCCCGGGGGTTCCCTAACTTGAGTCAGCTTCCTTACTTTGGTTCTCACCCGATTCCTAGTCCCGCATGCATTTTTGTTAGGTCTTGGTGGGACCACCTGAGTTGGTGGGGGTCCCTTTAGTTGATTTTATCTTTGCTTAATTTTGGGTTTTCTGAGTCTGATTGGGTGGGCCCCGTTGGAAGGCCCACTAGTGTGCCTTGGTGGGCTTAGTCCAGCCCGTGGGCCCTTGGTGGGCCTCTGTCTAACCCTAGGAGGCCCTGTGGGCTTTGGTTAGTGTATTGATTTTACATTGGGGTTCAAGTTTGAACATTAAGTGGTTTTTATGCAAGTGGTGGGCCGGATTGGTTTGTGGGCCCCTTAGGCGGGCCCCCCTGGTGGCCAAGTGATTTTCTGTTATCTTATTTTAGTTTGCCAATGTAAAACCCCAGTTTTGAGAAAAAAAAAAAAAAAAATTTTTTTTTATTGCTAGGAATTTGTGGTTCATTAGTGTTAAAGAAACTGAAGTGTAACAATAAATAGGTAGGTCATGTTCGGACCCGTACATAAATAAGAATCGGTCAATAGTTAAAATCCGGGAAAATCCATACATTAATGAGGGGTAAAAAGGGGGATTCGAGGGATAAGGGGGAAATTAGGTTAAACCTGGCGGTGTCTATAAATAGGAAGCTCCTATAAAATTTTCGGGGACTTCGGGAAAATGTGGCCGCTCTGGAGAAAGTTAGGGCACCAGTCCAGCGGGTTATGTCTCAAAATAGAATCCACCCGGGATGGCCGGAAGCTTGAAGAAGGTCTTCAATAACAGGTGAGTGGCATTGTTTTACCACCGAGGTTTTCGGATTTATTCGTATATGCATTGAATGATATCATGGTATTGAATTGCATGAATGTTGGGTTTTCTGGGAAACACAGTTACGAAGGGTTTTAGTTACGGAGGGTTTTGGTTTTGCACAGTGAAATTGGGGATAACTGGGAAGTCATTTAGATTAAATTCAAGATTGGTTTGGATGTATCCTGGGAATATTAGGAGGCCATATAAGTGGTCACAGATTGAAAAATTACAGCCAGAGTTGGATTTTCCGGCATTAACAGAGACCTGGAAATCGAACTGGGTTACCGCCTAGCTACCGCCTACCTAGCGCCCACCTAGGAGGTGAGCGCTAAGAAAAGCCTAGCTGGCGCCCACCTCGCGCCTAGCTGGCGCCTACCTCCAATTCTCGCGCTTATCTCGCGCTTTTCTCCCGCCCGTCTGGCGCTTAGCTAGCGCCTACTCATCCACGGGTGAGCGCAAGCTAAGATTTATCAAGGGGACCTACCGCCCACCTGGCGCCCACCTCGGGAAGTGAGCGCCCAGTGGTTTTTCATACAGAATCTAGAGCCAAGGGTGCTCTGGACAATAGGGGTTCTTCAACCATTCAACCAACAAAAAGAATTCGACATTAGAGGAAATAATATTAGAGGAAATAAATATTACTGGGAAGAACAATGTAGATAGGTACTAGTTTTAGTACAAGCTTATGAGGTAGGTGTGGAGAAATATTTCGAGGATGTTCGGGGTGTTCACGTATTAGTGCTTTATTCTAGTCCTCTTGAAACATGCATTGCTTGGTACCTTATTTGGTTTATCGAACCCTGTTTAATGGAAAGTTTGAATGAGGTTGTAATTATTGTTTATTTGATTACTTGTGTGAGTTTCTGTTCTGGTTGGAACACTTGTGTGAATTTCTGTTCTGGTTGGAACACTTGTGAGTTGATGTTCTGGTTGGAACACTTGTGAGTTTCTGTTCTGGTTGGAACACTTGTGAGTTTCTGTTCTGGTTGGAACACTTGTGAGTTGATGTTCTGGTTGGAACACTTGTGAGTTTCTGTTCTGGTTGGAACACTTGTGAGTTTCTGTTCTGGTTGGAACACTTGTGAGTTTCTGTTCTGGTTGGAACACTTGTGAGTTTCTGTTCTGGTTGGAACACTTGTGAGTTTCTGTTCATGTTGGAACACTTGTGAGTTTCTGTTCTGGTTGGAACAACTTGTGCTGCGCATACTGAATGCGGTGTTTTATCGGCGATTTATCGGTTTTGATTTTAGTTTATCCTAGATCCAGAATCTAAGCTCAGTAATGAGATGACTTTGTTTTAGTGGGGCAGCTCTGGCATGTGGATTAACCAATCACTCAATCGCAAAACATCGACCGGGTAGTAGCTCTGTGATATCCGGCTTGATATATACATCTATATACACTTTTTGAGGGATTGTGGTAGTACTAGGGTTTTCTTTTATCGGTTTCATCGAAGCCCCATTTTACTTGTCGCGTGGTTATCCGATTCATAATTTAACGGTTAAACGAAAATTGAGCATGCATGTGTCACTCGCTGAGATATTCGTATCTCATCTCCCTCGTTGTTACTTGTTTTTTTCAGATGCGTTGGAGCGCAGGTACTTGCGGGTTAGTTCGGGGCCATGTGAGTTATTATGTTGGGATTTGTTTAGCGCACCCTATTGCATAGAAGTATTTAGTTTCATGTTTTCTCTACTCTGGTAGTTTGATCCTGTTAATTTTATTAACCTCTGGATACGAGTTACGGGTTTTCCAGGTGACTCGGATCCGGGGCGTTACAGATGGTATCAGAGAGCTATCAGAGTTGCAAAGAGAAAACATGACATAGGAATTAGAAAGGAATCTAGGGTTACTTTGGGAAAATTTTGTGCTGTTAGGTAGAAATACAAGGAGTGGGAAAAAAAAAATAGGAGAGAAAATTTTACTTTGCATCTGTTCTAAATGTGGTTATTAATGTGGTATGATTTATATATATAAATATATTAATAATAATAAGAATAACCTACACCTTTAGGCTTTTAGGCCACAGGATAAAAATTTAATATGGATAGGAAGCCAACAAAATATTACTAATAGATACAATATAAACACCGACCTACAAGGTTTGAAAAAAAAAATGATGATGAAATGATAATAACATTCTAAAAGTTTTCAGGAAAACTGCTATATAACGCCTGTACATAAGAGTATGGGCTAAGCCCTCAAACCACAAAAGAATTACCTGATAAACACAGTTTTAAAGAAAAAAAAATGTATATGGGAAAAGAAATACAATATGGAGTCAACTAGGAGGATCAGCATCATCCCCTCCTATATCTGCATCACCCTCGCCAGTCTCTGCCGCATCGGCATCATCCCCACCAACTCCACTACCGTCACCACCCATAGGCTCGGTATCACCTGAATCCTCGTCGGTAGCGACCTCAGGACTGGACATGTCATCGTCCAGTAAATACTGCAATAGCTGGCGATGCGTGGCCTGCATAGACTGCACCTGCCCCTGCAGAGTCGACATGGTCTCAAACATCGCCACCTGGGTCTGCTGTATCGCTGTCTGAGCTCTCGACACCTGGAGTACGTGGTGTCCCAGTGCTCTCACCTCACCTGTCAGAGTAGCAACCAGAGTAGAGAGACCCCCAATCGTAGAAGGAGGAGGGTCCGAAGTAGGAGCCGGGGGAGCATCAGAAGAAGATGGGAGGTCGGTGGAAGAGAGAAAAGGGGAGGGAGACGCAAAGTCAGAAAATGAAGGAAGGGAAGAAGAAGAGGGAATGTCAGTAGGAGTGGGTAGGACCGAAACAGAGGGAGGATCCGGCAAGGAAGAAGTCGAAGGAATAGAGGGGCGGGGCACGGCAGCAGAAATCGCAGCCCTCCTACCCCGGGAGACACCAGCGGTAGCTCTACAAATGGGCCGACCAAAAGGTAAGATAGTGAAACTAGGATACACGGCTGGAGAAGCAGAAATGAGTCTAGATATCAAACAACCGTAGGGTAATGCGACAGGACGCCTATGGTCCTCATGAACCCCAAGCATGACGGAAATGATCAGCGAGGGTAGGTCAACAGAATCTCCCCTCCGAATCGCGTAAAGTAGCAGAACACGGGAGCTAGGGAGAGAAGAAAAGTGAGAAACAGGCCAAAGATCTGTAAAAACAATCCTCGATAGGATAGCGACGTCGGCGGAGAATCCCGCAGTATAGAGAGGACCCACCCCAGTATACTCTGTCGGCTGGCCAATAAGAAATGTGGCGACCGCCGAGTAGTTGGGCATGGTCCCACTGGAATAGGGATATACCGGGTGATCCGTCCTAAGAACCCGAAGGCTGGCCGCTATGAAATCGGGAGAAATCTGAAACCGGGTACCTCGGATATGAACATGGAAGGAGGTACTGTCAGGAGAGATATCATGGATATTACTATAGAACTCCCGAACCAGCTCCTCGCAAGTGGGAGTGAATCCACTGAACACGGGTAACCAGCCACGGACTCTGAAGACATCCTCTATGGAAGAGTCAAAATCCTCAAATCTAACCTCTCTCTCTACTAGGATGGCACGATGCCGCAGATACCTATCGTATACCTTCCTCTCCTGGTCTGAAAGGAACCTAACATCTCTAGGCTCAGCCCTAGCCCTCTTAGAGGGATTCCCGGAAGAGGTCCTAGTCATCTAAGATTTAGAACCAAATGGATTGGAATTAGAAAATAAACAAGCATAAATGAAACCCACAATTAGTAAGCAATAATAGCAAAAAAAAAAAAAAAAAAATTTATGCAAATAAAGGAAAATTTTCTTCTATATTGCAATAGGTCGAAGCAGGTAAAAATAAACAATTTGAAAAAAATTATTAATTAAATTAATTATAATAAATAATAACTAGTTATAAACAGGACATTGGGCGCCTAATGTGAACCGAGTGCCGCTCAGTTCAGTGACTCAGTGCATGGTCGGCCATGGTTAGAAAACTTGGGGTGGCATGCCGAGTGAAAAATTGCGAGGTCATCAACAAGTTAAAGCATTAAAACAACCTAGAAGTGTCTAGGAAGTAAGATCAACACACAACAACCATAGATAAATAAATTAACTACTAGCGCTCAAGAGCCGCGCACACCCTACGTTGCACAAATGGAAGTTTGGGGTTTCCATGGGTTGCGTAGCCATTTCGGGAGGAATCCGAAGACCAAAACCGTGAATGAATCGACAATGGGCGCAATCGGAAAGTGGAAAAAAAAAAAAAAGAAGAAAAAAAGGGGAGAAATGGATTCTGTGTCATGCCCTAACCGCGCGAAGGAGAAAAAAAAAAACTTTTGTAAAGGTAAGAACAGAAGAACAAATCGGATGCGCGAATACCTTGTTTCGACGAAATCGGCGTGATTTGAGCTAGCGCCGAGGGAAGCAGGTCGCCGCCGAGTGAACAGGACTGAGAGGATGAAGAAAAGCGAGTGAAGTTCGCGTGGGGGAAAGGCAGAAAGGGGAAAGAGGGATTTTGGGCGAGGGAAAAAGATAGGGCGTGGGTCGAGGGTTTTCTTAGGGTTCTTTTCTCATGGGGAACCGATGGGTTGGTTGGACCGGTCGGGCGTTTTGAAAGGTTGGTCTTAAAACCTGAGACCTCGAAAGGAAATTTTGTGAGCGCCGGTTTTGATCCTCTGAAGACGTAATATACAATTTTTAGAAGGGTTAAAGTACACAGAGAATTTTCTAGGCCTAAGCCACCGTTAGTAAAATGTTTTTATATTTATTATTGTTGAATAATATTGGATGTTTTCTTTATATATTATTTTATCTCATCTTATTTTATTTTGCTGAATGCTATCCGATGTTTGTGGAGCCATCTGGGTAGGCTACGTACCAAGGTAGTGAAGCAGGGTACCATGCCGAACTACGCTGAGTGTGGAACATATACAATTGGGATATGTATTAGTATGGATAGGAAATGTGTATAATTACATATGGTTGATGTTGTTTTAATTATATTCAAGCTAAAGCTAGTAGAGATTGCAAATTTTCTGCTTAAAACTTGCATGAAGGCGGACGCGTTTATATGGAAAGATTTAGAATGGAAGGTTGCAGATTTCTTCTACGGCAGTTTAAAGTTAAGAAATTTTCGGCTTTGGGAATTGTTGAAATGCAAGTTGATTGTGAAAGTAGCATAGAGTGTGTTAAATTTCGAGGACGAAATTTTTGTAGGGGGAAAGAATGTAAAACCCCAGTTTTGAGAAAAAAAAAAAAAAAAATTTTTTTTATTGCTAGGAATTTGTGGTTCATTAGTGTTAAAGAAACTGAAGTGTAACCATAGATAGGTAGGTCATGTTCGGACCCGTACATAAATAAGAATCGGTCAATAGTTAAAATCCGGGAAAATCCATACATTAATGAGGGGTAAAAAGGGGGATTCGAGGGATAAGGGGGAAATTAGGTTAAACCTGGCGGTGTCTATAAATAGGAAGCTCCTATAAAATTTTCGGGGACTTCGGGAAAATGTGGCCGCTCTGGAGAAAGTTAGGGCACCAGTCCAGCGGGTTATGTCTCAAAATAGAATCCACCCGGGATGGCCGGAAGCTTGAAGAAGGTCTTCAATAACAGGTGAGTGGCATTGTTTTACCACCGAGGTTTTCGGATTTATTCGTATATGCATTGAATGATATCATGGTATTGAATTGCATGAATGTTGGGTTTTCTGGGAAACACAGTTACGAAGGGTTTTAGTTACGGAGGGTTTTGGTTTTGCACAGTGAAATTGGGGATAACTGGGAAGTCATTTAGATTAAATTCAAGATTGGTTTGGATGTATCCTGGGAATATTAGGAGGCCATATAAGTGGTCACAGATTGAAAAATTACAGCCAGAGTTGGATTTTCCGGCATTAACAGAGACCTGGAAATCGAACTGGGTTACCGCCTAGCTACCGCCTACCTAGCGCCCACCTAGGAGGTGAGCGCTAAGAAAAGCCTAGCTGGCGCCCACCTCGCGCCTAGCTGGCGCCTACCTCCAATTCTCGCGCTTATCTCGCGCTTTTCTCCCGCCCGTCTGGCGCTTAGCTAGCGCCTACTCATCCACGGGTGAGCGCAAGCTAAGATTTATCAAGGGGACCTACCGCCCACCTGGCGCCCACCTGGCGCCCACCTCGGGAAGTGAGCGCCCAGTGGTTTTTCATACAGAATCTAGAGCCAAGGGTGCTCTGGACAATAGGGGTTCTTCAACCATTCAACCAACAAAAAGAATTCGACATTAGAGGAAATAATATTAGAGGAAATAAATATTACTGGGAAGAACAATGTAGATAGGTACTAGTTTTAGTACAAGCTTATGAGGTAGGTGTGGAGAAATATTTCGAGGATGTTCGGGGTGTTCACGTATTAGTGCTTTATTCTAGTCCTCTTGAAACATGCATTGCTTGGTACCTTATTTGGTTTATCGAACCCTGTTTAATGGAAAGTTTGAATGAGGTTGTAATTATTGTTTATTTGATTACTTGTGTGAGTTTCTGTTCTGGTTGGAACACTTGTGTGAATTTCTGTTCTGGTTGGAACACTTGTGAGTTGATGTTCTGGTTGGAACACTTGTGAGTTTCTGTTCTGGTTGGAACACTTGTGAGTTTCTGTTCTGGTTGGAACACTTGTGAGTTGATGTTCTGGTTGGAACACTTGTGAGTTTCTGTTCTGGTTGGAACACTTGTGAGTTTCTGTTCTGGTTGGAACACTTGTGAGTTTCTGTTCTGGTTGGAACACTTGTGAGTTTCTGTTCTGGTTGGAACAACTTGTGCTGCGCATACTGAATGCGGTGTTTTATCGGCGATTTATCGGTTTTGATTTTAGTTTATCCTAGATCCAGAATCTAAGCTCAGTAATGAGATGACTTTGTTTTAGTGGGGCAGCTCTGGCATGTGGATTAACCAATCACTCAATCGCAAAACATCGACCGGGTAGTAGCTCTGTGATATCCGGCTTGATATATACATCTATATACACTTTTTGAGGGATTGTGGTAGTACTAGGGTTTTCTTTTATCGGTTTCATCGAAGCCCCATTTTACTTGTCGCGTGGTTATCCGATTCATAATTTAACGGTTAAACGAAAATTGAGCATGCATGTGTCACTCGCTGAGATATTCGTATCTCATCTCCCTCGTTGTTACTTGTTTTTTTCAGATGCGTTGGAGCGCAGGTACTTGCGGGTTAGTTCGGGGCCATGTGAGTTATTATGTTGGGATTTGTTTAGCGCACCCTATTGCATAGAAGTATTTAGTTTCATGTTTTCTCTACTCTGGTAGTTTGATCCTGTTAATTTTATTAACCTCTGGATACGAGTTACGGGTTTTCCAGGTGACTCGGATCTGGGGCGTTACAGCCAAAGTGGGCTGGTCATTGGGCTTGGGGCCCATGATCCAGGCTTTGGGCTTTGAAAGCCCAGTTCCTCGGAGTTTAGGGCTTGCACCCTAACCCGGTTCGGTTGGCGGGCTTTGGCGGGCCCGACAGGCCCTGGCCCTTGGTCTCGGCCAAACTAGGCAGTTCATGCATTCACTCACCTCATAGGGCATGGGCGGGCCGCATTGGGCTTGGCCCGCCCGGTTCAAATAGTCCATTTTGCTTAAGTTATTTAATCAACATGCTTTGGTTCATTGGGCTTGGTGGGCCCCGTTGGAAGGCCCACAAGTGTGCCGGGTCGCCTTCTTGGATTTTGAGCACTATAATGGGGAAGGAGGTCATGCTTTAACACTAAAAAAACAACAGATCATGGGGGGGAGGGGAGCATGCTTTGCACTTAGTCATGGCAGCGCAGTCTCTAGGCAAGCCTACATGCAACGAAAATTTGAAGGAAGGGAAGAGAAGGGGGATTACTTCAGGGGTACATTAGAAGGTGGAGGTAGGAACATGCCTCTACTGAAACTTAACATGAATCTGTGGACAGCAACCAACTAGGCTAATTAAACATGTGCTATCATAAGCTTCTATGCTTCCTAAAAGAGGTCCTACGTGGGTTTCTTGCGCAGGGTAACATTCATGCCATAAAGGAGGCAAAAGCATGCATAAACCATGCTAAAGGGAAGCCATGCAGAACAAGAAGACTAAAAAAAAGAGAAAAATCACAGAAAAATCTACATTTAATATATGTGGAAGCTAATGTGATGAGGAGTGATACCTGAGGGTTCTTAGAGCCTGGAACAAGCTGGAGGCACCTCCTGGAGGCTGGACAGTGGCCGGAATAGCTCCTTCTTGCAGCAACAGCAAGCTCTCCTCTTTGCTTCAACCGGAAAATGAAAGGGAAGGAGAAGACCAAGGCTTGGATGGCTTTTGGGGTGGATTGATGAAGCTAGGAAGGGCAAGGGAGGCAGAGACTTCGTGAGAAAAAGTGGGAAAGGGAAGCCCAAAACAGCCAAGAAAAGATCAACCCCGGAAATGAGCTGCTGGTTTGCTATTTATAGAAAAAATAATGTATCCGGCAACTCAGGCCGGATACACTAATGCCTCTTCGTATTCGGACTTCAAGTCTGGATACACTGTCCTCCCTTTGTATCCGGCAACTCAGGTCGGATACATGACTTAATCATTTCAAAATTTAATGCCGCCGAGAATCTGTCGGCCAAGTGGCGCGAATTTCGCGCGAATATCTTTATGTATCCGGTCTTCAAGTCCGGATATGAAGGATAGGCATTGTATCCGGTATATGTGACTGGATACAAATCGAAAAATTACGGATTTGCCCTTCGACTTGACCGATTCGACCGATTTGACCCTTTTTGATATCTACGGATTGCCCGTACGAAATTTTTATATTTAAGATTTAGTCCCTGAGATATTTTGCTGCGTTGGCTGCCACGTGTGCAGTTCCTGCGCCACGTGTGCAGTTTCCGGCTTTTGCTACTTGGAAACTTTGACAAATCATATCTCCTTCACCCGAACTCCGATTTGAGCAAACTCAATTGTGTTAAACTCGTATCGGGGCCCTCTATTTAATGACATGGGGCTAAGCACTTGGCATGGATTCCGAGAAAAAGTCAACTTTTGGCTTTCCCTTAAGTTTGACTGCCCTTAGAACCTTCATCCAGACTCCGATTCCTACAAACCCAGTTGCGCTGGAACCGTGTCGGGATTCTCTATCCATTGGGCTAAAGTAAGGTATTTGGCACGGAAATCGAGGAAAAGCCAACTCTTGGCTTTTCCTTAAGTTTGACCGCCCGCAGAACCTTCATCCGGACTCTGATTCCTGCAAACCCAGTTGCGTTGGAACCGTGTCGAGATTCTTTATCCAATGGGATAGATCAAGGTGGCCAAATTTTATCTGATTAAAAGGTCAACTTTGCACCCCTCAGGGTTTAACTTTTCGGTCCAGGGCTTTGCATTTCTGGCCTTTCTGGGAGCGCAAAAATGAGGTGCTTACAGTTAGGACGAATGCATGTTAAGGTTTGGGTTTTATTCTTATGCATGAAAGTCCTAAGGATCATGAGTCTGCCCCCACCTCTACCTTAGTATTTTCCATTTGTTCATTACTCATGTTCTTGCTGCTGGAAGTTTCAAGCATGATCTCCCCCCCTTTAGTTGGATGTTTCAGGATGTAAATGTTTGCTCCCCATCTCTTTATATCTTGCTGTTTTATGTTGTACACATGAGCATGTTCCCTCTCACTTTCATGCTCACTGATCTTAGCATGCACCAGCCCCCTGGTAGGTAATCTCCACCCATGTGAGCATGCTTCCCCTACCCCCTTTACCCCTTGTAAGTTTACTTGCAAGCTTCAAAGACCCATGTCAATTGCTGTTCCAGGACCTCCAGCAGGCCTACCTAAGTGTGCAAGCATGCTTCCCATTATTCCATAGCACCCATTTGTCATGGTCCAAGTGGGTTGCTGCTGGAGACAGCAGCAAGCCCTCATTATTGGTTGCTGCCCCAACAACTTTGGAGTCCCTGAACCACCCCGGTGTTAACCCACAACCAAGTTATGTATTTATGTTAACTCCCTTTGCTTCTTAATTAGGAATGCGTGCTTCCCTAAAGCAAGCTTTTACCCTCGATAATGCATGTATGAGGTGCCCCCCGCCTTGCCGGATTAGTTCGAATAGGTGCCCCCCTTTAAGTTTGCTGCTTTGATGGAAGCAAGAGACCAAAACAGGGACACATTGGTCCCTTTTTGGCTGCTATGGGTGGCTAAGAGATGAGGTGGCAGCAGCCTCACCCCTCCCCCTTCTTCCCTTTGTCTTTGCTAGAAACCACAAAGGAGGCCAACTGGGATGCCTCCCCAAACCTGAGCCAAAGTGGGTCCTCCCAGGGGCCTACACAACTTGAAGAAGACCCCTAGATACCCCACAGAAGCACCCCAATGGCCAAACCTCGAAAAAGGAAGGTTTTAAGGTGATCCGACAACTCAGGTCGGATCACCTATGGCTTGTGTGTATCTGGCAACTAAGGCCGGATACATGGCAGAAATGCCATGTGTGTTCTTTGATTCCTTACTGGATTTGGATGATCGTTTACACTAAACCAAGTGAACCAATAGGGTTTCTGGGTCACCCGGAAACCCAACATGGTACATGGACCGCCGGTCCAACTCGGAATAGTAGTGGGCCTTCCAATGGGGCCCACCAAGCCCGGCAGACATGAAGGAATTTAAGCATGCAATTAAGCGAGTTAAGTAAAATTAACTAATCGAATTGGGTGGGCCAAACCCAATGCGGTCCACCCGAACCTTGTTTTGTGGAATGATATTTGAATCGTATGGTATGGCCGAGACCCAGGGCTAGGGCCTATGGGGCCCATCAAAGCCCATTAACCAAACCAAGGAAGGGTGCAAACCCCACCTCAAGGAACTTGGGCTTTCAAGCCCAAATCTGGACTACGGGCCCCTAGCCCAATGTCCAGTTCACTTTGGCAAAAATAAATAAGATAATCTAAAAATATTTTGGCAACCGCCATGCGGGCCCACCCAGGGGCCCGCAAACCAATGCAAACCCACTTGTTACATGGAAATCACATAAGTCTCCAACTTGAAGAAACTAAGTAAAATCGATTCATTAACCCAAGCCCAAAGGGCCTCCCAGGCTTAGATGGAGGCCCACCAGAGGCATGTGGGCTTAGTCAAGCCCATCAAGGACACCGCAGGCCTTCCAATGGGGCCTACCAAGTCAAACTCATATCACCTAAATTAAGCAAGATAAAATCAATTAAAAGGACCCACACCCCTAAGGTGGTCCTGCCAGACTTAACCAAATGGCATGTCGGATTAGGAATTGGGTGAGACCAAAGTAAGTTGACTCAAACCAGGGAACCCACGGGACCCGTCATTTGACGGGGTGGTCTGTTATGTCTACGGACTTCCCCAGATAGCAACCGAGACCTTTCTCAGAATCTCAAGCTGCGGACCGGACCAATAGACTAGATTAGGCACCCAGGTGTCTGCCTGCACCCCATCAGGCGGTGGCGACTCCGAATTTTCCCGTGTGGCATTTCCGACGAGCGCACAGGTGCAAAGCAAGGTCTTGGGACATGGAATCTCTGGCATTGTTGGCATCTAGGAGGTCCTGGTCTAACTGTAACGCCCCAAACCCTGGGTCAGTGCAAAATCGGCACCCAACCCGAATCCGATTCACTACTGTGACAACCCGAATCCGGTTCAACAACCAAACCCGAAGTGTTATTGTAAAATTGGGGTCAGAATAACTAAGATTTACAAGAAATGTTAAAATTAATTATCGACATCAGAGTTATGGTGGGAAATATAACAACTATTTATTCCATTTAATTCAATCAGTTTACAATAAAGTTTGTCTATTCAAAAAGAGGACAATAATATCTATTACAATTCTACCCATATTAATGATCTGTCCAAGCAAACCTAAAAAATAGATGAAAACGGAGTGAGACACAAATCTTAGCAAGTAGCAGGAGCTTGCAAATAAAAACAATCTATTTTAAAGAAATAGTCATGAGGTATGCGATTAATCAATGCTAAGGCAAATAATACAAATCCAATTAAACTTGGAGGCAATAAACCAACACATAAGCAATAACTTGAGACAAATAAAAGCAACGTCAATTTAACGATAAAACAACTCCAGTGAAACAAGAAATGTGTTTAAAGAAAATGAATTCGATAAAAGCGATAAATCACTCGTGTCCCTGTAGGACTCACAAAGAAAGATAAACCTTTGAGAAGACACTCGACCAAATGCTATACCACTGTACGCCTTAATAGCAAAGCTACTATGACACTGTAACCCGAGACATCTCCTAAGATAAGAGTTGTAGTCATCGACTTATTGCGCACAAACTCAACAGAGTTGGCATGAACCACCAGCATGCAGCACCTAAATCAATACATAGAGATGGTTGCTGATCCACATGTACAGGAATCACCAGCAAGGCTTAAAATGACGCTACATTCATGGGACCCTCCAGTGCAAACTAACTTGCAAAAGAAGCGCGCTCAAACATGAGAGTAACTCAACCCAAAAGAAATATCCCTTAACTATCTAGCTTAATCTATGGATCCATATTTAGCTATGCCCACTAGACACTAACCACGAGAAACCAACACACGGGAGGACACACTTCTACTGTAGGAGGCATACACACCTTTACCGTAAAGGATTACAAATCTTTACGTAGAGGATTACACATCTCTACAACAGAGGATTACCCATCTCTGCCATAAAAGCTAGTATCAACTCAACCATAGGAAGCAGTATCACTCAACCGTAAAGAAAAAACAAATAAACACCATACCATACTCCAATCCATAAGCCATAACCAGAATTCATGTCATTAATCAAGATACCAAATTTCCATGTGAAAATCCAGGACTCAATCTCCATAACCAAAATAAAACCTTTTGCGAGAAAACATATGCAATTTCTCAAATTATATTCGAAATAGAATTTATGAACATATACTTAGTAGGGCTGGCAATGGGTTAGATATATGTCCGAATCCGACCCGAATCCGATCTGAAATTACCGAATTCGGATATAAGATTTAGATCCATGGTTTGGATACAGATCCGAAAAAATTTGAATTCGAATTCGGATATGTATGTATCCGATCCAAAAAAGATCCGAACCAAAAACATACTTATAGTATAGATAAACTTAGCCCAAACCAGAAGTTAGACCATGGTTTAACTTAAACCATGGTTGAACCATAAGTTAAAAGGATAAAACCAAAAAACAATTTGCCCTAACCTAATCTCCAGTCCGTCGACTCCTTCCTCTATTCTCTACCGACTCTATGAAATTTGGGGTTTTCTCCGTTCGTCAAGTACGAACACCACTGCCGTCGAACGCCACTGCCGAGGGCCTCATCAATCATTAGTCATCACCATCTTCCTCATTGCTATTGGCATTCACAACTTCACATCACTACTTTGCTTCTCTGGGGTATTGGCTCGATTTTTGGCTTTGGAAGAGAAGAGCTTGCGACAGTAGGCTCTTTATTTTTTTGTTTTGTCATCGCGGAAATCAGTCTCTGTTATGGGAATCTCTCGCTTTCACATAAAATCTAATTCCCTGTTTCACACTTAACCTCTCAGTCGCACAAACTTAGTGTTAATCCACTTTCTCTCCCTCGGTCAAACGCTTCCATTCCCATCAGAATTTTGAGGCTTCGAATGTCCTCACCTGGAGTTAATCCACTTTCTCTCCCTCGGTCAAGGAGCTCCAATCCAGACTTGAACAACATAAACAAGTATATTTTGTATGCTAAGTCTCTTTTCTTTTTATTCTATTTTAATTTAGTTACTCTTTCTATCATGCTATATTTTTTGGAAACTTGCTTCAAGTTCTTGTTCGGTTAGTTCTATGAAGAAGAAACATAATCAAAGTTTCTTATCAATATGTATTCTTTAAGTTATTGATAAAAAAATAGAATAAAAAGAAAAATAAACAATAAAAAATTAATAAAATACAATATATGTTTTTGCAGAAATGATGAACCAAAAAAGGAGAAAGAAGCATCTGTTTTCTAAATCTAGAAAACCTGAAATTCTCTTGCTGTGACAAACAACTACTACTTGTATCTCTCTAGTACTACCAAAATCAAAGTAAACAATGATGATAAAAACAAAGAATACAACCCCGCTAAAACCTTTCCCTGTTTCTAATTTGATTGATCTGGTGGTTCTGTGACATAGAAAAGTATTAATGATACTGCAATTTGTGTTATTCTGGATTGGAGTTATGAAGGCAGTTATGTGGCAATCTTTTTTTTTGTACCTTTCTTTCCTCTCTCTTGCTGAATGTCCATCTCTATGGTCTGTTTTCTAATGGCATCAACAGGTCAAGCTCATGTGGATGTTAGACATCCTGGACAGATTACATCCATTAGTTTTTATTATGCCCATGACCAATTATGAAAGGGATAGTCCCAAACCCTTCCCATTAGTAAATATTTTACTTGTTAGTATAATTTACTAATTGTTTTATTAGATTCTAATAAAGATATTTTTCTTGTAGGTTAGTTATTGGATAGATCAAGCTTCTTTGGATGTTGATGGTGGAGTTGATTATTTTTTTAAGTTTATGATTGGATGGAGTAGCTTCTTTTGATGATGTGGAGTTGGATTTTGAGTTGGTTGTTATGGACTTGTATTTGTGTATTAGGGATTTGTGTTATGGAGTTTTAATATTTGTATTAGACACTTAGACTATTTATGGGCTGGTATTTGTGCATTAGGGATTTGTGTTATGGAGTTTTAATATTTGTATTAAACACTTAGACTATTTATGGGCTTGTATTTGTGTATTAGGGATTTGTGTTACGTGTTTTAATATTTGTGTTAGACACTTAGATTTGTGTTAAAGTTCATAGTTAAATTTACTTTAATTGTTAAAATTGCTTTTTTAAGTTTCACGTTCAAACAGGATTGAATTCGGATTTCGGATTTCGGATATTTATTCAGTTTCGAATTCGGATTTAGGTATTAAAGATTCGTCGGATATCGGATCAATTTTGGATTTCGGAATAATTTCGGATCGAATTCGGATTTAGGTATTAAAGATTCGTCGGATATCGATAAATTTTTTTTGGATCAAATTCGGATCATGGTGGATCCGTACCATATTCGACCGATTGCCACCCCTAATACTTAGTGGAAAACAAAATTATTGAAATTCCAGAAAATCAGTATTCACATTTTGAACACAAGAAAAAGTAATTCAAGACTTGCCTAAATTTTCCTTAACTATCCTCTTGTTAAATTCTAAGTTCCTATAATTAAACCTAAGGAAGCCACTAATCCAATTTCTGTTGTTTTCAATTCCAGCACATTCCACAGACCTAAAATAAAGCTTAGAAGATAATTTCAATACAAAATTACAAGTTTGAATTATTCCTAATCACTGCTTCCCAAATTTTGGCCCCTTTATGCACTCACCTATACTTATGGTTCCAATTTAAGTGGTTTAATACCCAATTAAATTTAGTAAATTTTTACATCTAAATTTTAGTCCTTATAAAGGTGTTAGAATAATTAAATTACTAGAAAAAGTATCAAACATCTATTCATATTCAAAAAATCCTAAATTTTGAAATTTTTTGTGAAGGGCACCTAGTACAGGTTGCATAGGCGTTCCATAGGCGTCCATACAATTTCGGCTAATTTTATCAATTTCACCAAGTTCTGATTTTTGGGCTATTTCCTTGGGTTTTAACTGTTCTAAATTATTTCCCTAATATTCTAAATCATACCTATAATACTCTAGATTATTTTGTGTCAATTAATTACCATCCAGTGATTATCTACATGATCAAATCTATGTTTCTTCAATACTTTTTGTGAATTCCTTCATGAATACAAACTATACAAAATAAACCATTCGATTCCATGTAGATTCTTTTCCGACTAATCAAATCAACCGATATTAAATCAAAAAAACCAAAACCATGCAATTCCTCCAGCTTTCAAAGGGTTGCTACTTGCCTCATACGCTAAATCCATCTTCTCAGAATCCTAAATTTGATCCAAATTTTTGCTTCTATTCGCATCAACCTAGGGTTCTCCAATTCCAATCTCCACCGTTCATATTGTAGATCTACCAGTCATGAACCAAACCTCAAAATTTGAGGTTGATCCAACGGTTGGATTTTTCCTAAATGTCGTTTGAAGGTGGTTGGTCGAACATCTCTGCAGTAGCTCCTTTTCTTCCATCTCTTTTCTCTCATTATTTTTCCACATGAAATTTTTCTCTTTTCACCCCTTTCTCTACTATTTATAATAAGTTGGAAAAGTCCTAAATTAACCCTAATGATCCTCTTTTAAATAGACTAACCCTAGGGAGTTTAAATTAGGATCAAACACCTTCTAATTAATTCCTACTTTTTCTCCACCTTCTAATTTTCTACTAGCACTATACCAATTAAACCCTTAGCCATATAAACTCCTCCTTCTAATTAATTTTCGTGCATATTACATACTCAATTTCTAGATATTATCTAAACACATTATTAAGGGGGTTTTCTCCCAATTAAGGACACTAATTTAGTATAATTAACTAATGTCCTTTTTCCATCTTTTATGCTTTAATTATTACTATTAAATTTCAAACTCAACTTAATAATTTATTTTCTTCTATTTTTCTAATTCTAATTATTATTTGATGATTTATTTCACAAATTACCCCATTTTTGAATATTACCAAAATACACCTCTTACCCTTCTAGGCTAATTTCCTTAAAATTCTCCTTTATTTACCAAATTTTATTTATTTGAACTACTAGTCCTCTAAATTCTCACTTTTTATTTTCCAAAGTATTTTAATCTCATATTTTCTTTTATTTATTTATGCCCTTAATTATTATGTGAAAATTCAGGGTCTTACACTAACTCCTTGACCATTGCTACTCTTAACCTCTAGCCTCGGCCTCTTATCTGTGCAAACAAATGTCCTCTGTGGAGTTGGCCCGTATGGAACTCTATCTTTGCTCAAATTTGGTCACCTTTCTGAAATCAACCGCTCTACTCTCTCAGCTCTACAGACCAGCTCAGCATACTGGGTTGTAACGCCCCGGATCTGTGTTGTTCAATGAAGATATAACACGTCTCACGGAGTGTTAGGTATGGGCCCACAACTCATGTGATCACTGGATAATCACACAAGTTATACCATATCAGAGTGCACAAAACAACTATCTACTAGGAAGCATGAACATGTATTTGATTAAAGTACCATCAAACCACCATCAATCTACTTATTACATTTTCCGAAAACAAACAAGTCAATATTCCCAATCCAGAATAAACCTACTAGTCTATGGGATGTAGAAATAATCCTCCTCCCTATAAGTGTCGGTCGGATCTACCTCAGCAGTCGCCTCACCACAAGTATTTGAAAACAAGACAAAACAAAACGGGTGAGATACGAATATCTCAACGAGTAGCACATGCATGCAGAAATAGTTATCATCAGTTCTAAATATGCCACGATAAATAACGAGCCCAATTAAATCAATAAAGAGACAATCCCAAAGTTAAAATCCAAAAAAATCCCAATAACAGTTTCCAACAATATACCAACAGCAATACCGATCAATCATCGAATGGTCAATGTCATGCCTATTGCTTTAATTGGTTAATTGACATGCCAAGGAGAGATCCACACCTCTATGTACACAGTTCCGGCCTACCCAGGGTTTCGGAACTCTGAAATGACGGCCTACTCAGGGTTTCATCATCCAATGCCGGCCTACTCCTCGGGTTTCGGCATTGACAACCAGGCCTACTCAGGGTTTCTGGCTACTCTAAACTGGTCGTGGCAACACACAAGGCAATGCAATTACTCCAATAAACAATACAATAACATTACTAAGCTTAGACGAGGATCCAGGATAAGCTAAACCAAAAACAGGATACCAAATGCATAAACTCATCATTAACAACAAAATAAACCAACCTGTGACATCACCAATAAATAAGCAAAATAAACTTATCATGGTCACTCATGACCAGAACGGTATCTCATAGAACACCAATTGATCTTCTAACCCAAACCACAAATCCAACCCATTTGTTCAATTCTTTACTCACACAAACACTTTTATAAATTCTGCTCATCACCTTGTAATTCGCTAAAACTCAAGTTACACAATTTCATAAGCTGGAAAATAAAGTAAAACAGGATTAGATCAAAATCACTAACTCATGGTATCAAGAACAACAAATTTAACTACCAACAGCCCCTCAAACTTGACTTTTGGAACTCATAAACCCTACTAATAATTGACAGAATACTTCCCGTGGGTTTTGACCACTTTATAACACTTCGAGCATCCTAATCTAGCTCCTAGATAGGTGTTTGGACCATTTGGTTGGAGAAAATAGGTTCAAAATAGTCAGCCGCACTCCAACTAGAATTTGGGTGGGTGTGCTTACTGCAAAGCAGTAGGCACCAGGAGGCGCTGGGTCAGCGGACCCTAATTTTGCCTATCCGCTAAGCTGCCGCCAAGTGAAAACAGTAGGTGGCACTTAGCGGATTCTCCCCTGTTTTCTCGGTACAACTTTTCACTCACTGTTAGATCAATCTAGACATGACTGTCCTAAAATCGAGCCTCCACAACATCTGATCTATACTTCTACCACCTTCAATCGAAATTAATTCTAACACAATACATGCTCCAACTCACAAATGACTTCTAAACACAATATAGTATCTAACAAATTCCACAATAAACCATTTCGGCTAATCTCAGGTAATCGGTTTTAACACACGGAGTAAAAGTGATGCTACTTACCTGATTTATGCTCAAATCCCTGCAACTTCAACTCCAGCAACCGAAAGTTCAGATCTCAATTCCGCCCCAATTTCTCCTCTGTTCGGACAATGTTTTCTACAGGGAAATACCACTCCGATTAGATCTAATTCACAGGTTGATCCTCCTATGATTTCTTACGAAATATAGATCCACTCATACTAACCTGAACACTCGCTAATCGGCAGGAAGGTTAGCCGAAACCACAGAAGTCGCTTAATCGAGCAGCTTCACTTAGCCTTCGATTCAATTCTTCCTTCACTTCACACTTCGATTGGCAGCAACACCACACTTCTGCTCTTCTCCAATGGCCTTGGTTGTAGTCCAGCCGTAAATTTTCTTCAAGCTCAGAGTGTGTGAAACCTACGCACAGAAATTAGCTGAGTATTTATACTCGCCCTCTTTTTGCGCTCAACCAACTAAGTTCATGATTCGCTGGATGCTCACTCACGTAACTCCCTACATGTGCAGCTTCCCCAGCCATTCAATCTACTGAATTGATTCTCCACTTAATCACCTACATTAATACTTTTTAAACAACTAAATTCAACCAGTATAATAATTCTAATTATTATCAGCACACTACTAACCTTAATTCATCTCGTTTCCACGCTTAATGTCTCGAAATCCTCAATTTACCCTTGCTTTACAGATCTCTGAAAATTCCACCCATATAGACTTATTAATTCTCATAAACAATAATCGCTAAAATTTGGGGTTTTACATGGGTGCACTCCATAGTTGACACCCTGTCCTTAATATCAGTTCTCAATCCCTGCTCAAAGTGCTGGATCCTCTTCACCTCATCAGCTACCATGTGAGGCGCAAATCGAGCCTCGTACTACAATACGGTCTGACCTCCCTGGGCGATGTGCATAAACTCTTTCACCTTCTGCCGGCAAAAGTCTACAGTGAAGTATCGCTCATAGAAGATCTCTCTGAATCTCTCCCAGGTGATTTGACATCCTGGGTCCATCCTCCTCCTCACAGATCGCCACCAGTGAATTGCCTCTCCCTCAAACATGAATGTGGCCAATCTGACTCGCCTATCAATTGGGCACTCCATGCCCTTAAATATCCACTCGATCTTCAGCATCCATCATTTCGCCTCCATGGGGTTTGTCTGTCTCCCAAAAGATGGAGGTCCCATTTTGCTAAACCTCTCTAGTTCCTAAGCAGAATTATCCTCATCTCTCTTGGGAATTCTAACCTCTCCCCTGTTCCTCTCCACTCTGTCTACTAGCCCAGCAACAGCTACAGTAGCCCTCCAGGCATCCTCCTGTGGTGTAGGAATGGGTGGAGGTGGTGGAATAGGCTACTCAATATGATCCGCAGTAGGATAGTCCATCCGTGGCTCAGTTTGTGGTGCAATTAACAGCTCAGGCTCTACAGTCGACATCTCCCTAGTAGCGCGTGCAGGTCTACCTCTGTTTTTAGAGCGATTATTCATGATGATCAATCACTACAAAGAAAAGGAAGCACCATTAGATTAAAAGTCACTCATCCTAAAAATAATTTGATGGTGCTATCTAGAGTATCACGCATTCCCATATCAACCGAAGGCCTTCTACCTAAGGTTGGGATCCTATTTTCTCTAATACCACCTCTATAACACCTCAGATCTGGACCTCGTATCTAAACCCGGAGTGTTAAAGTAACAGTGGCCCAAAAACATACTAAACTAGACAATAATTAAAAATTGAACTTTATTCATAATCAGAGTGCGGAAGAAAATATGAAATCTAAACAAAAGCGTGGATTACATAAATCAAAGTATCCAAAGATTCCACCAACCAGTAGTAACCATTAAATAAAAATGCTGGTATGGGTTTAACTACAGTACTCTAAAATAGCCCATGATCAACTACTATAAACTTCCTAATCAACTGAAGCATAAAATAACATTGTTCCCTAATCCTACACAATGAAGTAGTCTTCTTATCTGTAATCAGAATGGTCCCCTTGCGAATCAAGTTCCGCAACGTCCTCACCAAGATAATTTGAAAACAAATCCAATAAAATGATGTGAGAAAATAAAATCTCAGTAAGTAGCCATGTAGAAAATAAACATTTATACAGTTCTAAATATGCAAACAAATAATCAGATTAATCCAACAATCAAATCTCAAAAATAAGCATTCACGATAAGTCTTGCAGGATTCATGAAATAAGAAATAGAGAAACGACAGACTATGCCAATATGCAACCTAACCGGTTTACAGGTGGACCAGCTGCTACCGGTCAGGTTATTCAACACCCAACGGAAGAACTCAACAAATACCAGAGTGAGTTAGCATGCATGGTCCAACCAATCCAGGAGTGGTGTTGTGAGACATGGAAAAAAATCAATTTAATGATTTCCTAATCATCACACGGGATTATATAAAACAAAGAGTCGCCACCATTCAATTTAGGTGTGAATGGACACCAAAATATCAAATAAGCACAAAAGGCAATTTTAGGGTAAAAATAACCCTCCTAAAAAAAACAACTAGAGATGGGTAAGGGGATTAGGTTATGAACAGGGGAAGGTGTTAGGCACCCCTATTCATCCACACAAGGTGGTTGCCAGGTATTGTTCATGTTTAAAATAAAGGAAAAAGCTTGCTATAAAAATCACACAAAATCACAAAAAAGGCAAAAATATATGGTTTTTTCATACGAATAGTCTGATTGATCCAGAACTTTCAAATATGATCATACCATTCCTAGGGTTTCATGATCAAAACAAAATTGAGATAAAATCAAATAAAATCAATTTAAAGTGAAAAATCCAAAAATCTGGCTTCAAGCTAAATTCTAGAAATCTAGAAAAATATGATTTTTATAAAATATTTCAAAATTGAACTTGAATAGTCCAGGACATAGATAAAGCCCAAATTTCACATTAAATCTGAAAATAAAAACCAAAAATACCCACGTTGATGAAAAACACCAAAAGGGGAGAAATTAGACCGTAGGGTCTTCTCTCAATAATGAAAAACGATTTAAAAACCATATCATGAAACCCTAGAATTTACTTTCAGGCTTCTAGATCCAGATCTATCATATTGATCATGATAAATCCAAGATCTTAGCCTAAACTCACAAAAATCACGAAAACAGTGCTGTAGGTGAAACAGTGGCAAAAATCCAAATTTTAGCAAAAAGTGGGGATCTCATGCTATAAACATCATAGATTCATGTAATTCATTCAGATATATCATAAAAAGCATTAAAACATGATCAGGATATTCAAAACAGCCACATCTCACCAATTAGAGCACATGGGGGTCTACCCTACGGATCCACCTGTTCTCTTTTCCCCTAGTTCTCTCTTCACGTTTTACGGCTAGAGAGACTCTTGAGGTACTTGGAGATAGGTTTGGGTACACAATCACAATCAAAGGCCTTATTCTAGAAAAAGAGAAAAAAACAGATATGGGGTCCTATTCTAGGGATCCACCTGTTCCCCTTTCCCCTAGTTCTCTCTTCACGTTTTACGGCTAGAGAGACTCTTGAGGTACTTAGAGACAAGTTTAGGAATACAAAAACAGATATGACCTTATTCTACAGCAATAGAGATGATCCTATTACTTCTAGAATTGAAGACAGAAAATAAAAAGGGATAGGGGACTTACCTGGATTGAGCAGGCAGGCAGCAGGAGTTCTTCTCTTCTCTTGGAATTCCTTGGACTTCCTTGAACTTAAAATTTCGTGGCCTTTTGCTTGAGGAAAGGCTCTTTATTTATAGGCAAACCCAGGGGTATGGTTGGTCCAAGGTTTGGCAAGATAGAGTTTCAGTTTGAGTTAAACACAAGATCATACCAATCCTTTATCCACAAGGATAAATGAGATAATTTGAATAGATAAATAAGAGAATTCGCTTATCCAAGAGAGATATTTGGGTGCAGATAAGGCTCAAAAATCAAAAAGGTAAAATTCGCACAAAGACCCCCGTGCCCGTATATATATTACGGTCGTGCCCTGCCCGTATTATTAATACGGGCACGCCGTGACCGTATATCAACTGCAGGTATGACCAGTCCGTAAACAAAATACGGTCATGACCAGTTTGGCCAGATTTTACACTTTTTTTACCTGTTTCAAATCCCAATTAATATTTTCAATTATTTTCTCATTTTTAGTGCAATTTGGGGTGTCTACAGCTGCCCCCTCTTTGCTGGTAATTGGAACCAATTACAAGCAGAGAGCAAAAAAGACCCACCAATTGCACTTTCTAAGACTTTTGTCTAACCAATTGCACTTTGCAAGGATCAAATGGATGATTTTATGAAAAAGAATTTATTTTGGAAGATTTGCTAAGTAGTCCCTCAGCTTAAGGGCCAAATCCTCTTCTCTCCTCTCACTGAGCTCTCGTGGCTATGAAGTGAGATTTGAGAAAAAATTTTTTAAACAAAAGTGGGTAAGGTGGCAATCCTTGCAACTTACGACTAATATAAACATTGTTCTCCTGAAAAGTGTGGAGAAAATGATGAAAAAGACAATTTTTCTGGGTGGGCTGCAGTTGTAGCACAATGAACAGCAAAGAACAGACACAACTCAAAATTGCACATTTGAAAGACATCTCATTAATTGAATTTGCTTTGGTCAAACAAAGAAATGATAAAAACATGGTTTGGAAGATAGCCAATGAAACCCCTGCTTGAAGTCTGATGGGGTGGCGTCTCTTCCTTATCTCAGATTTCTTGGAGCTCTTGTGGCTATGAAAAGAAATCTGAGACAAGTAAATTTTGAAAAGAATGTGGATTTAAAATTGACCACTGCAAACTCAATTGATTTTGATGTTTTTCACTTTTTGAATTTTCCTGATTGATTTTCTTATTTGATATACCTGGGTGCCATTTGATGCCCGAACCTGTGCTTGAATACTCTGCAACTTGCTTTTGCTTCTTTATCTTCTTGCTTTCTCAATAACGATGTATGTGCCCTTACTACCCATAACCTGTCTTCATGCTTTTTAATTGCCCAAGTGAATGCCCTCATCTTGATTGATGGATCATGATCTGTTGATCTAACCTCATGCCTTTACAACCCATGATCTGTTTTTCATGCCTTCTTGCTGCCCCAGTAAAATCCTTCTTCATGATTGAAGAATTGGGAACCCTTGTTTAACGAAGAAAACATGCCATTGCTTTGAAGCCTTTTTTTTTTCTTTCAAATTCGAAGACTAAAGCTTGATTGCTTCTTCCAGATGTTGGAATTCATTCCAATGAAAACCCAGAAGGAAAGACACTGAGCATGCCCCGGTTTTGATTGTTTGAAGAAGTATTTGCCCCTCAGTAGAGATGATCCTCTTTTTTCCTTTTTCTCTTTTTTTTTTCTTTTTTTCTTTTTTTCTTTTTTTCTTTTTTTCTTTTTTCTTTTTTTTTTCTCTCTCTTTTTTTTAACCTTTGCCAAAAAGAAACCCTAATAGAAGAATGTAAATGCAAACATAAGAAAATATGTTTTATACTAGTGGCCTCAGAATTTTCTAATGCTTGCAAAACCAATGTTTTATGAAAAGATATATATTCTCATCATAGGCCAAAAATATATTTTTTTGCTTTTTTGTGTTTTTATATTTTTTTGAAAAAATGATCCAATCACTTATTAGCATATAGTCCAAAAGAATTAAAATCAAGTTGAATAATGAGAAGATTATTTCAGAAAATGAAGAAAAACCAAATAAGCCTTTGGAACCTTTAGAATCATTCCCATGACCATCGGCTTGTCAATTGATGCTCCTGATATGACAACTCTTTCAATCTGACTATTTTGCCCCAGTCTAGAAAGACATTTCCTTCATCCAATTGAAGAGCAATTGTTTCTCCATTGTATCCATGATATGAGAATTTATGACTTCAACTTCAGCAATAATTTCCTAATGGCAATTTTGATGGCCATCAACTTGTTCATAGATGATTCATATCATAGTTCTGATTATATTGCTTCAATCTTGAAAAGAGAATTTTTCTCAATCACTTGAAGAGTGACTGTATCTCAAAATAACCACCAACATGAGAACTTCACTTGGATCTATACCAATTCTGGACTTTCCTCTCTGACGATTTCCTTCTTGTAGATAGCTGATTATTTGCTATGTAGTGCCCTTCTAGGTTTTCACTACATTTCCTTCATTTTTCCCTTTTTTTTTTTTTATCCTTCATCACCAACAACTATATAGTCAAAGCTGCCTTAATTCAAAATTTCTTAATCAAAGAGGACTTATGAATGGGACGAAACAAAGGCTTGGTGTTAGTTTAAAAATAAAAGAAATAAAAGGCTCAAATACCATATGATCAAATGGGTTAACTGAAATTGTAATTTTTAAGGCATTTCTTCCCTTGGAATGAATACAAAATTGCCCCCAGTAATGAAGTTCTTCCCTCAATTTGATTTCTTCATTTGAAACTTATTCTTCAGTATTGAACTTCTTTTTTCCATTCTCTTCTCCACAATTTTGAAGACATTCTCCAAATAGCATTTGATTATCTTTTTTTTCTTCCTATTTTTTTTTCTTTCTTTTTCTTCTTCTTTTTTTTTTTCATTTCTTTGCCCCATTTTCTGAAAACATATTCAAAATCCCTTTTGAACTTCAATAATTGTCCCTTCATTCCCTTTTTTTTTATGCCTTAATAAATTTGCCCCAGTGTGGGGTTACAATTCTCAGTTTAGGTTACTTGGAAAAATGTATCAAGCTCAAAGGGTCTAACTAGGGATTTCAAAATTTTTGGGGATATAAGAAAGAAAGGCCTCTCATCATTTTAAGAAAAATTTGAATTTTAGACTTGGTAGAGTTACACTACATGACTGGCTCAGGATTTTTTTCTTCTCTTTTTTTTTTCTTCTTAATCACCTTCTGTCAACATGAAAGCCTCTTTAAATAGAACTTCTGTTATGAACAAGTTCTTCACCTTTTGATCAATCTTATGAATTTGGATTCTTTCCATTAAATGATGCCTAATTCTATTTCCAACGAAAAGGTCAGATCTTCTATATTTTCAAGTGCAAAGCCCCAAAATTTCTTCAAACAATATTATCAACTTCCCTTTGAATGCATCAGCAAGTGGTGCGATCCTTTCTGTATTCTAATGAAAAAACTTCAAATCTTCTTCTATCTTTTCTATTGAAGACTATGGGTCATCTTTAGTTCCAAAGGCCATAAAATTGGTCATTTCATAATTTTGCAGAATATTCTTCTCATGACACTTAAAAGGATTTGGATTTTCATATAAAATGTCTTTTTCTTCGATTTTGGTCTCAAAATTGAACCCAATGTCAAAGTCATATTCAACTCAATGAAATTCAATAAGAGATATGATTCATAAGTAAAAGGACCTTGCTAAAAACTTTTTTTTTCTAGAAAAAGGTTAAAGGGAAAAATCTTTTTTTTTTTTTTGAAGAGCCTTTATTGAAATCACTTCCTGAGAACAAGGCTCCTTAAGTTCATCAGGAAATGTACATTCTTCTTATGGGACTTTCTTTTCAAAGAACATGGGAGTTCGAAAACTGCCCTTGTTCTCAAAGGCAAAAGCTGACTTTTCTTTCTTTTTTAGAAAATATCTTTCTCTTACTGATTGAAGCAAACCTTCATGATTTGGGATGATCTCCTTCCCTGGGGCGTTGTGCTCAGTCTCTGAAAGAAGTGACATTCCTTGATATGGAATTTGGATAGCAGCCCAATCAATCAATGGAAGCTTAAACCTAGCCTCAATCTTTTCATTTGAATCTTCTTTTTTCTTTTCTTGGGATTTTCCTTTTTCAATTGCCCCTGCTTCATTTTCTTCTTGTATGAAGAGTGATTCCATACCCTTCGGACAATCATTATCGTCCATACTGAATTCCTGTTCAACATCCAGTGCTAGGTCATTTGTTGGCTCAGACTGCTCAAAGGGAATTGTTTGCACCTCCTCTGCCCTTTCACCTGTCATTTCATTTTCTTTCAACTTCAGCTTAAAATCTGCCCCTGTGTGAGTCTCTTTCTCCACATGACCCCATTCATCTTCTTTTTCAAAGTAAACTCGGATTGTGGTACCAACCGAAGCAATAAGTTGAGAAGGGTCAAATCTTTTT
Organism: Buxus sempervirens; assembly: GCA_947561395.2. Taxonomy (NCBI): domain Eukaryota; kingdom Viridiplantae; phylum Streptophyta; class Magnoliopsida; order Buxales; family Buxaceae; genus Buxus; species Buxus sempervirens. Next base: position 10,879,802 of record OX387185.1, read on the forward strand.
TTTCCAGAGAAAATTGCCCCTATTGCATTTGAGCTGCTTGCCCCATTGTTACCGGCAGGTGGGATGGGAGTGACTGAATTGAATGATAAGGAGTTATTATCCAACAAATCTTGGATTGCATGCTTTAGGGCCAAGCAACGATCTGTGGTATGCCCTGGAGTGCTCATATGATACTCACAAATTGCAGATGAATCATAATTCTTGCCCTTGCTTGCATGAGGATTTGCCAACCTCAAAGTCACATAACCCTTCTGAAGTAAGGTAGGCAAAAGTTTAGATGGTCTCATAGGCAGTTTAGAAAATTCCCTTCTCTTCCTTACTTCTGTTTCCTCCTTCATAGGTTGTGCAGAAGGGACATTAATTTGGATAGGTAGCAAAGGAGCTTGATGGGTTGGCTTGATAGGAGGTGGATGGGCATTGATTTGAAAGGGTTCCCTGGGAAGTTGCATCATATTTACTTTTGCTTCTCTCATTTCTTCATTCTTTATTCTTTCATTACCATTCTCCTTTTTCTGTGTAGAGAAAGTGGTGGAAGCTTCCTGGTTCAACACTGCAGAGTAATCAGCTATTTTCCTAGAGTTGATCCCATCTTCAATTCTGTCTGCCACTTGCACTAGGGCAGCAAAGTTGGTGGTAGTTTGACCCACCAAGTGACTATAAAATGGTTGCCCCAATGTCATGATGAAAGTCGAAATCATTTCTGGTTCTCCCACGGGTGGCTTGACTTGTGCAGCCAACTCCCTCCACCTTTTAGCATATTGCCTTATGGTCTCATCATTTCTCTTTGTCATCCTCATCATGTCGTACCTATCTAGTATAATCTCAGAGTTGAACCTGTATTGTGCCAAAAAGGAATCTGCTAAATCCTTCCACCTTCTTACTTTCCCATGGTCAAAAGTGGTAAACCACTTCAAAGCAGCTCCAGTTAAACTCCTCTGGAAGAGTTGAATTAGTATGCCGTCATCCCGGCCAAACTGGCATAAAGCCCCGCAGTATAACTTCAAATGGCTCATTGGGCAGCCAGTGCCATCATATTTATCAAAATCTGGGCATTTAAACTTGGCCGGTAGACATACATCAGGGTATAGGCACAGATCTTCAAAATTGGTGCCCCCAAAGTTACGTATCCCTTTCACCTCCCTCATTTCCTCCTGGATCATCTCCAGCCTGTGCATGAATTTTCTTTCTATTTCATCCCTCATCTTTTCTTTTTCATTCTCTTTCTCAGACTCAACCATCTCCTCCCTGATCAGTATAGGTTTAGGGGTAGGTTCAGAAATGGGTTCAGGAATAGGTTGAACCGGAGGTGGGATATTGATTGGAGGTGGAAGTGCTTGATTGGAAGTGGATGCTTGGTTCTGGGCTTGTACTTGTTGGGCCTGCACCGATAGTATGTTTTCTAGCATTCGGGCTAGTCCTGCCACTTGCTCCTGAAACAGGACCATATCTGGGTGAGGAGCATCAGCTTCATTCTCAATGGGATTCATGGCGCGAGCTCTTGATTTGGTTACAGGAGCTATGGTTACAAGTGTACTTGGTACCTGAAAATAAAAAAAATATCAGTGCCAATTTAATCTCATTCACATACCAATGAATGCCTATGTGCAAGCTGGGTGAACACGAGTTTGGATTTTTTTCTTTATTTGCTTCCTTTTTTTTTTTTTTTTAGAATTGTTGGAATATTCTAGGGCTTCCAACAGGTCCCACAAAAAGAGAAAATGCTCTGAAATTCAAAGGCTTTCAGAGGCCCAGGGGTATTTTTGGAAAAGGTCTGAAATTCAAAGGCTTTCAGAGGCCCAGGGATATTTTTGAAAAAAGTCTGAAATTCAAAGGCTTTCAGAGGCCCAAAGGATATGTGTCTATAATTTAGAGGCTTATAGACGGCCCAAAGAAATGATTGTCTAAAATTCAGAGGCTTTTAGATGGCTCAAAGAAATGATTGTCTAAAATTCAGAGGCTTTTAGACGGCCCAAAGAAATGATTGTCTAAAATTCAGAGGCTTTTAGACGGCCCAAAGAAATGATTTGTCTAAAATTCAGAGGCTTTTAGACGGCCCAAAAGATATGTGTCTATAATTCAGAGGCTTATAGACGGCCCAAAGAAATGATTATCTAAAATTCAGAGGCTTTTAGACGGCCCAAGGACATTTTTGAGAAAAGGTCTGAAATTCAAAGGCTTTCAGAGGCCCGGAGATTTTTAAGAAAAGGTCTGAAATTCAAAGGCTTTCATAGGCCCGGAGATTTTTAAGAAAAAGTCTGAAATTCAAAGGCTTTCAGAGGCCCAAGGACATTTTTGAGAAAAAGTCTGAAATTCAAAGGCTTTCAGAGGCCCAAGGACATTTTTGAGAAAAAGTCTGAAATTCAAAGGCTTTCAGAGGCCCAAGGAGTTTTTGAGAAAAAGTCTGAAATTCAAAGGCTTTCAGAGGCCCAAGGAGTTTTTGAGAAAAAGTCTGAAATTCAAAGGTTTTCAGAGGCCCAAGGAGTTTTTGAGAAAAAGTCTGAAATTCAAAGGCTTTCAGAGGCCCAAAGGATTTTCTCTTCACACTTATTTATTTATTTATTATTATTTTTTTTGAAGCATTTTATTCAAACCTATTTCCCTTTATCATTATTTAAAGGTTAAAAGAATATTTTAGTGGGAAAAACTGATTAAAATTTAATTTTCCGATAAAACCGTATACACAGTACGGTCCAGCCATGCCCGTATTCAAATTACGAGCCAGCCGTGACCGTATGAAATCCACGGGCTAACCCTGCCCGTATAACTAATACGGATGAGCCCAGCCCGTATATCAAATACGGTTTTACGGAGCTCTTTTATGTTTTTTCAGTTTTTGCATGGTTTGATCACTTCAATTGCTCATCCAAACATACGGTTCACCCAGTGCAGAGCTTCTAAACTGTCCCAAAGTGGACTTTGACCTTTTTGCTAAAACACATGTTTAGGAAGGCACATGTACCCTCTAAATTGACACGATACTCATACTTTGGTACCCTTTTGTTACCTCTTGTACAAACCTTGGGTAGGATTGATTCTAAACAGAGTTGGAGACTCTTCCAATGGGCTACACCATGCTTAAGAACAGACATATTTGGGACCAATTTTGTCCCCAACCAAGGGGCACCATGACACCCCTGTGACATGATAATAATGCAAAGCAATAGGATTACCTTGTTTACCTTCAATATGGCATCCGCATTATGCCCTGGTTTGTAAGCCATGCACACGGCCTTCCCACAATCATACAAACCCATATCCCCACGTAATTGTATACTTTAGCCAAAAACGTGTAACTCCACCTTCAAGCGTAGGGGTTTTGGGTTTTGGCTTAATGGCAACTTAGCACTCAAGCCTAGTGGTGACCAGAATCCCAGATCCACATTATCATCACATCATTAGCTCAAAGTTCTAAGGTGAATGTTTTCACTTTCGTTTTCCGAAGTATCGACCTCGTTGCGCCAAGCTACACACATTCGGGTTCAACTTCCTATAGGTTAAGGGTAGGCTATGTAAAAGTAAAAGGTGCACAGTGCATTGTAAAAATAGGTTACATTCACAACGTCCCAAACCCTTGCCACTCTTTTCGCAGCCATGCATAAACAAACCAAGGCATAATAGGAAAGCATATTTAAAATAAACAAGTAAATAAAGCAATCCTATAGCACCTAAAACATGCTCATAAAAAAAATCATTTATCATGCAAACATATGATCATGTTATACACCCAAAATCATCATGGAGATCATGCTGAAAATTAAAACATGCTATCATAAAAATATAGCAAGAAATAAGCATGGTTTAGCAAAACGGACCTCCCCTACGCATGTTTGTAGAAACAATCCTATAAATCAAAATTAAGCATGTTTCTGCCCCCATGAATTCTTGAGCAATAATTCAGATTTAAAACATACTCAACATGCTTAAGAACACAAAATAGCAAACAAATAAAAAAATATCAAAAACATGAACTAAAACACCAAAAGGCTAAAATCCACAAGTCCCCAGCAGAGTCGCCAGTTGTGAGACATGGAAAAAAATCAATTTAATGATTTCCTAATCATCACACGGGATTATATAAAACAAAGAGTCGCCACCATTCAATTTAGGTGTGAATGGACACCAAAATATCAAATAAGCACAAAAGGCAATTTTAGGGTAAAAATAACCCTCCTAAAAAAAACAACCAGAGATGGGTAAGGGGATTAGGTTATGAATAGGGGAAGGTGTTAGGCACCCCTATTCATCCACACAAGGTGGTTTCCAGGTATTGTTCATGTTTAAAATAAAGGAAAAAGCTTGCTATAAAAATCACACAAAATCACAAAAAAGGCAAAAATATATGGTTTTTTTCATACGAATAGTCTGATTGATCCAGAACTTTCAAATATGATCATACCATTCCTAGGGTTTCATGATCAAAACAAAATTGAGATAAAATCAAATAAAATCAATTTAAAGTGAAAAATCCAAAAATCTGGCTTCAAGCTAAATTCTAGAAATCTAGAAAAATATGATTTTTATAAAATATTTCAAAATTGAACTTGAATAGTCCAGGACATAGATAAAGCCCAAATTTCACATTAAATCTGAAAATAAAAACCAAAAATACCCACGTTGATGAAAAACACCAAAAGGGGAGAAATTAGACCGTAGGGTCTTCTCTCAATAATGAAAAACGATTTAAAAACCATATCATGAAACCCTAGAATTTACTTTCAGGCTTCTAGATCCAGATCTATCATATTGATCATGATAAATCCAAGATCTTAGCCTAAACTCACAAAAATCACGAAAACAGTGCTGTAGGTGAAACAGTGGCAAAAATCCAAATTTTAGCAAAAAGTGGGGATCTCATGCTATAAACATCATAGATTCATGTAATTCATTCAGATATATCATAAAAAGCATTAAAACATGATCAGGATATTCAAAACAGCCACATCTCACCAATTAGAGCACATGGGGGTCTACCCTACGGATCCACCTGTTCTCTTTTCCCCTAGTTCTCTCTTCACGTTTTACGGCTAGAGAGACTCTTGAGGCACTTGGAGATAGGTTTGGGTACACAATCACAATCAAAGGCCTTATTCTAGAAAAAGAGAAAAAAACAGATATGGGGTCCTATTCTAGGGATCCACCTGTTCCCCTTTCCCCTAGTTCTCTCTTCACGTTTTACGGCTAGAGAGACTCTTGAGGTACTTAGAGACAAGTTTAGGAATACAAAAACAGATATGGCCTTATTCTACAGCAATAGAGATGATCCTATTACTTCTAGAATTGAAGACAGAAAATAAAAAGGGATAGGGGACTTACTTGGATTGAGCAGGCAGGCAGCAGGAGTTCTTCTCTTCTCTTGGAATTCCTTGGACTTCCTTAACTTAAAATTTCGTGGCCTTTTGCTTGAGGAAAGGCCCTTTATTTATAGGCAAACCCAGGGGTATGGTTGGTCCAAGGTTTGGCAAGATAGAGTTTCAGTTTGAGTTAAACACAAGATCATGCCAATCCTTTATCCACAAGGATAAATGAGATAATTCGAACAAATAAATAAGAGAATTCGCTTATCCAAGAGAGATATTTGGGTGCAGATAAGGCTTAAAAATCAAAAAGGTAAAATTCGCACAAAGACCCCTGTGCCCGTATATATATTACGATCGTGCCCTGCCCGTATTATTAATACGGGCACGCCGTGACCGTATATCAACTGCAGGTATGACCAGTTCGTAAACAAAATACGGTCATGACCAGTTTGGCCAGATTTTACACTTTTTTTACCTGTTTCAAATCCCAATTAATATTTTCAATTATTTTCTCATTTTTAGTGCAATTTGGGGTGTCTACAGGTGTAAAACCCCGAAATTTTGGATAATAATAAAGGCATTAATAAATAAAAGAAAATAGGGGTTTGAGTATAGTAGAAATAAAAGAGTAAATTTAGAGGATTGGTAATTCAAATGAAAACTAATTTGTAAATAAAAGAGAATTTTCAAAGGAAATCAATTTAGAAGAAGAAAAGGGTATTTTAGTAAATTCCAAATGGAAAATTGATGAACTAAATTATTAAATAAGTAAAAGAATTAGAAAATAGAAGTTTAAAACTTATTGGGTTAAGTTTGAAGTTAAACAATAATAAATATAGCATAAAAGAAGGGAAAAAGGGCAATTGGGTAATTACACTTCATTAGTGGCCTTAATTTGGAGAAAAAGTGACTAAATAGGATGTTTAGGTAATATTTAAAAATAGGCATAAAATATGGGCGAAAATTTGTTAAAAGAAAGAGTTTAGTTAGTAAGGGGCTTAATAGGTAAAGTGCTAAAAAAGAATTAGGAGGAAAGAAAGTAGGAATTAATTAAAAGGTTTCCTAATCCTAATAGGAATCCTCTAAGGTTGGTCTATTTAAGCAAGCCATTACAGCAAGTTTAGGGTTTCTATTAATCAAGTTATATAGAGGAAAAAGAGGCAAAAAAGGTAACTCCCACGTTTGGAAAAGATAGAGAAAGAGAAGGAAGAAAATAAAAAGAACACAAGAGAAAGGAGTTGTTGTTGAAACCTCCGACTAGTGACCATCAAAGTTAGATTGGAAGAAATCCAGCCGTTGGATCTACCCCAAATTTGGAGGTTTTGTTCATGACTGGTAGGACTACAATCTGAACGGTGGAGATCTTGTTTGGAGAACCCTAGGTTGGTGCAATAAAGAACAGAAAATCGGATTCAATGCAAGATTCAAGAAAAGATGGATTTTTGCATGGTAAGGCAAGTAGCAATCACTTGAAAACTAGAGGAACTGCATGATTTCTGTGTTTTTTATTTATTCTTGATTGATTCAATTAGACTAAAATATATTTTATGGATACGTTTGGTTTTCATCGAAGAGTTTTCATGTTCTTGAAAGAAAGATATAAAAGTGTAAGAATATAGGTTTTATCTTCGTAGATGACTAAAAAAGTCTAAGGTGTTGTAGGTGTCATTTAGGTTCATAAGAAATAAATTTAGAATAATTAGAAACCAAGAAAATAACCCAAAATCGGAAATTATGAAAATCTGGAAATTTTGCCGAAAAGTGCATGGGCGCTCTATAGATCCCCTAAGCAACCATGCCAAGTGACCTCAACTCTTTAAAATATACACGACCGCTTAACAAATCGCCTAAGTGACCTACCCCAGAATTGGAATTTTAGGGTTTTTCAGGTCTAAACTAATACCTAATAATTTTCTTAGTAATTTAATTATTGTAATACATGTATAGGAGTTAAATTGAGGTTTAGGAACTAACGGAATTTAAGTTGGACTTAAGAATAATAATTTGGAAAGATAAACGTAAATAGGGGTCTTAAAGGACCAGGTTTTGGAAATAGGGTATTAGATTAAGTCAAACAAATATTTTGGGGTTTGTACCAACTCTTAAGCTTCAATATAGGTGTAGCATGTAACGCCCCGAATCCGAGTCAATGAAAAACCAACATCCGACCCGAACCCGTTCGTTACTGTAACAACCCGAATTCAGTTCATCAACCAAATCCGAGATGTTACTGGCCCATATCAAATAAACATCAAGAATATACCAGACTAAAGAAATAAATGATCCATTCATTAATTAACTATCAGAGTGCGGAACATGTATGTGCGGAAGTATAGTCTTAAATCCTCAAGAAACTAATATAGTTAACCATCAAAATCAATATTAAAGTTTGGTAAAATAAAATGGTCACTAATCTCTCATCTCTCTAGTACATTAAACCAAAATGAATAATAATCTGATCAAAATAACTAAATCCATGTCAATCCACAACCTCAGACCAAATTCGGATAATAGTACTCCTCCGGCGAATAATCAGCTAGCTCTCCCTGGAAATCACTACTATGATCCTTCTCTCGCGTATCAGCTAAAAAATGAAATAAAGGTAGGGTGAGATACGAATATCCCAGTAGGTAACATATGCATGTTTAAAAAGTTCATATAAATAAAATAACAGTTCATGCACGATTAAGCAATCTCGACTAAACAGGCTCGTATAACCATTTGTATTGATCAGGAATACAAAACAGTAAATAAACAGTTCTAAATATAAATTTCAGCATGTTATATTATAGGAATCCAATATCAGAATCAATAGCATAATCCATACGTTACTAGGATGCACTAAACAGTCACATCCAACCAATATACCAATTCCATGCCTCCAGCATGTATACAACAATAACAACATATGTTTATGATTTTAGTGTCATTGTAGGACTCACAAAGATAGATAAACCTTTTGAGATGACTCTCAACCAATCGCTATACCACCATGCGGCTTAGGAGCAGTGCTACTAATGATACTCAAGTCCCATGCAGCGCAGCTTAGACAAGAGCCGTAGTCACTGACTTATTGCATACGTACCCATCAGAGTTGGCATGTACCACCAGCATGTAGCACTAGAATCAATACATGGAGATGGTCGCTTATCCATATGTACAAGGAATCACCAACGGCTCACCGGGGTGTCCCTCCAGACATATGACCTTCCCAAACAAACCAACTTGCAAAGGAAGCGCGCTTGCACAAGGGAGAAACTCAACCCAAATGACATATCCCTTAGCTATCTAGCTACAACTGTGGATCCATAACCAGCTATGTCCACTAAACTCCAAATATCCCTAAAGTCTAATAATTCTATAAGGGTTGGTGCCTAGCGGCATATAAAGGGTAAATCTGACATTTCCTTCAATATTCGGGTTAACTGAGTTGAACTTATGATCTGAAATCTCTTTATGTAATTATCTGGTTTATAGTGTAATTTAGAGATGTTCTGGTAATCAAATAATAGGTCAAGTTTTCCAAAAACTAAATTACAAGGTTTCATACAAAGTTTGGCAACTAGTGTCCTAAATATCTCCCTAATTTATTTTTCTGCAAAACAGGAAATTAGATAAATTATTTTGGTCTTAAAACATCTTAATTAATGATTAAAATTAACTAAAAATAGTTTGGAATTGAATCAGGGTTTGAAAATACGAAATTCTGCAATTTCCGCACAGAGCACCTAGGATCGCCTCGGCGGTCTAAGGTAGGCGGTAGTTCAATTTAGGTCGCTGACGATAAATCGTCTAGCGGTCTCGGGCGGTCTCAAAATTTGTACTAGCGCCTAAGAGCGCTAAGGATCGCTGAGCACAGTAAGGTCGGCTGTCACTCAAAAACGATCAGAAATAGTTTAAAAAATGTGATTTTTCCTATTCTAAGCATTCCCACAATACATATAACGATTATATCATGCTTTAGACATATATCTACATCATAAAAACATGCTTTAGAGATTAAACACACGTAAATCCAAAAACGAACGTAAAACTTGTGTCACCTACCTCTGTTTACGTTGTTTCTCCTTCTCTTCTTGAACAACGACAACCACTATCACCCAGCAATGTTTAGAAGATTGAAATCAACTTACTTTCTCCCTTTTCCTTCTTCTTCTTCTCCTTTTCTTCTTCCTCCAGTCGCCAGCGATCGCTCACGGTCGTTTTGTGTCTTGCGGCTGTTGAATACGAAGAGAATACAATAGGTATTCCAAGCATATAGAATTAGGGTAATTAACTTGTATATATACTCTTTGATCCCACGCAACCCACGCACAAAACTAAACTTACATCGCCCAATCAGAATACATCTAAATTAACTTATCAATCATACCTCGATATCTCACGATCAGACGGTCGGATCTGCGCCCAACTCTGGATCTCCACTAATTACGATATCACCTACAACCATAAATTATTTCCATCAATTATAACTCCCAAGGATATTATTTATTAATTTATTATATTATTTAAGGAAATTCAGGGTTTTACATAGCGCCCCGAATCCGGGTCTGCCCTATCACGGCACCAACCCATCCCCGAGTGCTACTTAGAGGCCCACTTCGACCTCATAAACAGGGGCACGGCAATAAAGACAATTCATCAGAGTGCACAAGATATGGTGTGTATAGGTATAAGCTATCCAATAAAAATACTGAGACCTGAATACAAGCTAGTACACCAAAAATATATAGATCATCTACAAAAGGGTTACTAGTATCTCACATCTCTCTCTCTCTCTCTCTAAGTATGAATAGTCATGCACAAAAACCATCATTCCAAAAATATATATCGTATCTAATCCAAAAGTGATCAAAATGACATAAATAGGAACCCTACATAGGGTGGAAATAATCCTTCGGCCTATACTCCGGATCACCTTGAAAATCTGCCCCGATACGCGACTCACCAGCGGGATTTGAAAACAAAACCGATAAAAACAAAACACGCATGGGAGTAACGTCCCAGTAAGTAGCACAATTCATGATAGGAAACTGTTTATGCAAAAAGTAACATGCTCATATACAATACGTGCAAACTCTATCAAAATCATGTTAAGAAGCAGTTCAACTATAAAGAAGCAATTCAATTATAACAATACAATGTTAGTATAAAGTGTCTGTAAATCGAGATAACCACCCTCAACCCTCTAACCAAGATTCAAGGCCTAGTGGAGTGCCCCTCTACGCTGCCTGAAGAAGCAAGGTCAAGCGGAGTGCCCCTCTACATTGCCTAATGAATCAAGGTCAAGGGGAGTGCCCCTCTACGCTGCCCGATGAATCAAGGCCAATGGAGTGCCCCTCTACGCTGCCCGATGAATCAAGGCCAATGGAGTGCCCCTTTACACTGCCTATTCATGGCACATGCCAAGTGGAATTCCCCATCCACTACCAAATCATACGAAGAAACAACTCATTATAACAATACAAATCTCACAATTCTAAGCTTCTGGGGTGAATTTAGGTTCACTACCCACAATACCTCAAAGCATGAGGTGAACTTGAGTTCACTATCCCCAGAATCCATATTTGTGGTGGATGCAGGTTCACTACCCCCAGCAAGGGTGAACAATAGTCCACTACCCCTAACTGAGGTGAACGTCAATCCACTACCCTCAAATATCCACGTTTGTGGTGAACGCAGGTTCACTACCCCCAGCTAGGGTAAACAACAGTCCACTTGTCACCACCCGGAACCAAGCCTGCCCCGCCAAGGCACGGCCCGTTCCAGACCATGGCAAGTGGGCCTTTATACTCAACAAAACACGAAGGATTTTAAAACTTTTCTTAACAAGTGCAAGTGATAATACAATTCATGCTATGCATACCAAAAGTGTGTTTTATATATAAAAGAAATGTATTAATACACGAGAGTTAGTTACAAAAAGATGGGTTACTATATCACTCCTCTCAAAGTACAAAGGCTATAATCCAAAACTATACATGTATTTCAAAATAAAAGCCTAAGGCCTACAGAAGTCCTCTCAAGTTACCCAAGGCTTTCTCTTTGCCTCTATCCCCCAGCCTGGTCCTTCACACCGGACGTCGATGGATCTGAAAAATAAGATAGAAGCAACTGTGAGACGAATGTCTCAGTAAGCAACACATGCATTCACGAGAAAACACAGTTTATGCATATATCAATCGGTTAAATCATGATATGCGGTTTATTTGAAATCATAATCAATTATCACGGTTTAGTGCCATACAAATTAGTGCATGCTTGTGCGTCAGTGTACAGTTTATGCATTTAATACAATCTTCCATCCGATCTCACAATTGATCATGCAGGTAATTTAGTATCTAACTATACATCACCAATGTCCCCTGTCTAGTATCACTAATTACATGCGGTGGCTAGGCATCTACGCCGCTCTTAAGTGACGTAGGCATCTAATACTCTAGTTACACATGTTGTATGAATATCCATAGATGATTGCTCAATAATACTTAAGGTGGTATCACAATACTGTTGAAAACATCAATCACAATTATTCATCTAGCTTCACTGTCTACACATGGTGGCTAGGCATCAAGGACAATAATGATCACAATTATTTATCTAGCTTCACCATCTACACATGGTGGCTAGGCATACAGATACATCCATTGCTGTCTACACATAGCCAATGGGCATCGGCCACCGAATACACAGGGTGCCAGAAGAACATATACCTCCATTGCTGTCTACACATAGCCAATGGGCATCGGCCACTAAATATACAAGGTGCCGGAAGAACATATACCTCCATTGCTGTCTACACAGAGCCAATGGGCATCGGCCATTGAATACACAGGGTGCCGGAATAATACGGTATAGCAGGAACAATAGCAATGGCCCTTGGCCATGGAGCATGTGTATAAACAACCCTACTCATATAGTATGAACAATGGTAGTGTTACTCTAAAGGTATCAGGTGGTTCATGCACTTAGGCATGCCAGATCTCAAGGGTAGCCTTTGGCCTTACCCGAGTCATTCTTGGGCCAAGCCCTTATTTATTACTCATGGATTCTGGGCCACTGCCCTCCATTCACTATCGATAACCTTAGGCCACTACGGGTGCCCTTTCATTCGCTATCAGCAGCCGTGGGCCACTACCCTCTTTTCGATGTCCATATATGTACGACAATACCATGGGGCCACAGCCCCCTCTCACTTCATGCCACAAGTAATGGGTCAATGCCTTTGAGGTCATAACTCAATACGGGTCAATGCCCTTGGTATCTTACAGTTCACTACGGGATAATGCCCTCCATGTCTTGTGCCAAATTCCAGGCTGAAGCCTGACATACCAAGTGGGGTGTACTCACTATAAGGGTCAAGGAAAATGGATTTGCTTTTCCGGAAATTCCATCTTTCGGGTCTCACTCAGGCAACCTATGCCTTAATTCTTCGATACTTGTACAACTGGGTCTCGGGTCTTTATTTCTACTTCTAAAGGACAGTTGAAAAGTTCTTGAAGTGGTGGAAACAAGTTATCCTAATCCTATAGTTCTCTGGGACAGAAACCTTTTGTGAGACCTTTCTTGGTAACACCTACCCAAAGTCCTTAGTACTCGGAATTTCGAGATACTACTACTTGGAACACTTCCTTTCCATGAAGTTCTAGCTTATACATCTGTTGGATTTGAATAGAACCCATCGGTGGTTCGAACTGGGCTAAAATACTCTTTTTGGAACTTTTCTTACATTTCATGACTCTATTTGGCAATCTATGCCTCAATCCTCTCGAGACTTATGCAACTTGGGCTTGGTTCTTGTATTCAACTTCCATAGGCTATTTGAAGTGGTGGAATCACTCTATCCCACTTCTATAAAAGTCTGGAACACAACTCTCTCTATGAGACCTATTCTAGCAAAACGTACCCAAAATCTTTACTATTTGCAATTTGGTGACAACTCCAGTTGGAATACCTCCTAAACACTTAACTCTCACTTATACATGGGTTGGATTTGAATAAAATCAAATGGTAGTTCAATTTGGGTTGAAACCTCAAAATTTGGGAAAATAAGGCAGGGCGCTCAATGGGTCGCTCGAACCGGCTTCGAGCGGCCATAATTTATCTCTTGGGTTCTTCTGTTAAAACAGGGTGCTAGAACAATCGCTCGAGCATCACTCGGGTGGCCATTCCTTAAAACTCTACTTGAAGCTACCTACAACTATTGCTTGATGCCCGCTCGAGCGACTACTCAAGCGGCTGGGTTTTTCTCAGCAGCTCTGTGAGACACGGGAAAAATCACCGGGATGATTTCCCCTCCGTCAGCACACGGGCTCAATGCAAAATTGGGAGAGTCGCCACCATTCAGAATTATGGGGTGTGAATGGACACCAAATGATTCAAAAATAAGCAAAAATAGCCAAAAGACAAATTCTAGGGTAAAAATAACCCTACTTGAAAATCAAATCCAGAGATGGGTAAGGGGATTAGATTATGAACGGGGGAAGGTGTTAGGCACCCCCATTCACCCATATAAGGTGGTTGCCAAGTGTTTGTTCATGCAAAAAAGATAAGAAAGCTTGCTAAAAATCATTAAAAACATTGGAAAAGAATTAAGCCAATGTGTGATATATTCACATGAGGAATCCAAATGGATTCTAGATCCTCTTTTATGTCAATATCACTTCTGGAATATCAACAAAAATGGAAATCCAAAGCAAAAGTTGCACAAAACCAAGTTGAGTTAAATCTGGAAAATTCGGTGAAAAGTAATGTCATTTGTTTTGAAATCATTCAAAATAAATTTTAAATTGAATCAAACCAAATCCATTTGAAAGATCATGGTAAATAAGAGACTCATGCAAAATTTCAAATAAATCCGGTTGAAAACCTAGGAGTTATGCTCCTTTAAAGTTGCTGCTGGGGATGATTAAAAGTGACAAGTGGGCAACTTTGGAAAATCACCTAGAAAAATCCACTCCATACAAATCTACGAAATTTGGTGTGATTGAAGTTTGTATGGCCAAATTTCAGATGAAACTAGCCTCATACAAAAATTCACTCGGATGTACTGTAAGCACCTCATTTTTGCGCTCCCCAAAAAACCAGAATTGCAAACCCTGGACAGAAAGTCAAACCCTAAGGGGTGAAAAGTTGACTTTTTGATCAAGTAAAAATTGGCCACCTTGCTTTATATCAATGGATAGAGAATCTCGACACGGTTCCAACGCAACTGAGTTTGCAGGAATCGGGGTCCGGATGAAGGTTCTGTGGACGGTCAAACTTAAGCAGAGCCAAAAGTTGACTTTCTGCTAAAATCCGATCCAGAGGCCTACCCCTAGGTCATTGGATAGAGAATCTCGACACGGTTCCAACGCAACTGAGTTTGCAGGAATCGGGGTCCGGATGAAGGTTCTGCGGGCGGTCAAACTTGAGCAGAGCCAAAAGTTGACTTTCTACTAAAATCCGATCCAGAGGCCTACCCCTAGGTCATTGGATAGAGAATCTCGACACGGTTCCAACGCAACTGAGTTTGCAGGAATCGGGGTCCGGATGAAGGTTCTGCGGGCAGTCAAACTTGAGCAGAGCCAAAAGTTGACTTTCTGCTAAAATCCGATCCAGAGGCCTACCCCTAGGTCATTGGATAGAGAATCTCGACACGATTCCAATGCAACTGAGTTTGCAGGAATCGGGGTCCGGATGAAGGTTCTGCGGGCGGTCAAACCTGAGCAGAGCCAAAAGTTGACTTTTTGCTAAAATCTGATCCAGAGGCCTAACCCTAGGTCATTGGATAGAGAATCTCGACACGGTTCCAACGCAACCGAGTTTGCGGGAATCGGGGTCCGGATGAAGGTTCTGCGGGCGGTCAAACTTGAGCAGAGCCAAAAGTTGACTTTCTGCTAAAATCCGATCCAGAGGCCTACCCCTAGGTCATTGGATAGAGGGCACCGATACGATTCTAACGCAACTGAGTTTGCCAAAATCGGAGCCCGGATGAAGAAAATATGAGCTGACGAAATTCTCGAGCAGCAAAACCAGCAATCTGCACACGTGGCAAAAAGCTGCACACGTGGCGAGTTGCGCAGGAAAATATCTCGGGGATCAAATCCGTAAATATCCGAACATTCGAAATATCCCAGGGACTAAATCTGTAAAAATCCGAAAATATCGGATTGAATTGAAATTGGCCAGGGACCAAATCTGAATTTTAAAGATTTTTTCGACCGGCGAGCGGCGGCATTTAATGAATTTTCATCATTATGCCGCTCGCGCGGACGTGGCGAGCGGGCTTGCGCCCACCTTGAGCTGGGCGCCAAGGTGAGCGGCACCCCTTTTCCCTTGCCTATAAAAGCCGCGCGAGGATTCATTCGAAAGGGTTCGGGGTTCGGGAAAATTTTTCGTGGTGGGTTCTTCGTCGGGTTTTGGGTTTTCCTCAGCTCTTTCCCTTCTCCTTCCTCTTCCTTCACCCGAAGCCCTCCCTCTCTTCATCCCGGCTTGCCTCCGAAAACCCCCAGACAATCTCCTTCCCTCCTTCATTCTCATCCATCTACAATAAAGAGGTGGAAGGCTTGTTGCTGCTGGTGGAGCGAAAGGGACTTCCCAACTGTCGTAGGAGCTAGAAGGAAGGTGCTCCAGCTCTTGCTTTGTTGCAGGGAGAAGCCCACACGCCTCAAGCAAGTCATAGGATCCTCAGGTATCATTCTTTACTATGCCTGATATACATGTGTTGAAATGAGAAGTTCTTAATAATTTTGCCAAGCTTATTTTCGTCCTTGGGCACGATTCTGTTCCCATGGTAGCTTAGTATGCACTTGCTTTATTTCGACGTATGAAGGGTCTCTAAGTGAGGAAGAGACCCACCGGGAGCTTATGGTAGCTTGAGAGAGAGAGTACCCCCCCTCAAACTATCCGGGCATGCTTAATGCTATGGTCGGGCTTTTTTTTTTTATGCTTTAAAAGGGAGTTTGTTCCCTCATGTCAATTGATCCATTGTATCCCTGTAAACCCCCTCCTCATTCCCTTCTTCGGATGTTAGTGTGCCTTCGGATGTTTCGGATATTATTGTGCCTGCTTGAAGTCTGCATGTGGTTTTTTTTTGTTTTTTTTACATTGCTGGATTTGCTAACATGCTGCTTGTGCACCCTTGAGCATGCTCCCATCACCCCCCCCCCCCTTTTTTAAGCTGTTAGTGCATCTGTAACTGTTTGTTTTTTATCGGGTTTGTTTTTTTTCTTTTGAGAGATTTTGGGTTGTGGGATTAAGTATATTTCGGGGAGTGGTCGAAGCCCTGGGAGGGCTCACAGAGCCTAAAAAACGAGTTACAGAGCTTAAAATCAGCTAAGAAATGGAGTTTGAAAGAAAACCGAGAGCATCGAGTGTCCGCTGAGTTCGCGCGAAGCTCGCGCGTATCCTTCTTGCGAAGCTCGCGCATACCCTTCGCGCGAACCTCGCGCGAGGCTCGCGCGTACCCTTCGCGCGAACCTCGCGCGAGGCTCGCGCGAGGCTCGCGCGAGGCTCGCGCTCAGCTCGCGCGAACCTCGCGCCCACCTCATTTTTTTTGTGTTTTTCGCTGTTTTCGGTCCGCCCGTTTCGCGCCGACCTCGCGCCTACTACCTGAGGTCGGCGCCTACCCCTAAAAAAAATGCCGAATTGATATATTTTGAAAAAATTCCAAAAATGCCCTTTACTGTACCGAGGTCGCTACGCATCCAACTCGTACCTTGGTACGGGGAGGTCCCCCACCTTGGACCCAGCACAATGAGCCAGTTTTTTTCTCTGACAAAGTGTCTATCTTGTGTTTTTTTTCTGTGATTATTGCTAAATGTGAATGATATTTCCGAACCAAACCGGATAAACCAAAAGGGTTTCTGGGTCACCCGGAAACCCGACATGGGACTTGGACTCTCGGTCCAACTTGACTTCCAGTGGGCCTTCCAACGGGGCCCACCAAGCCCAATAAACACCAAAGCATGCCATTAAAATAACTTAAGTAAAATGAACAATTTGAACCGGGCGGGCCAAACCCAATGCGGCCCACCCGAGCCTTGTTATGCGAAATTGATGCATGAATTGTGTGGTTTGGCCGAGACCAAGGGCAAGGGCCTACCGGGCCCGCCAAAGCCCACCAACCGAACCAAGGAAGGGTACAAACCCTAACTTCCGATAACTTGGGCTTACAAGCCCAGATTTGGACTGCGGGCCCCAAGCCCAGGGTCCAAATCACTTTGGCAAAATTAAAAAGATAAATCCAATAAAAAATACTTGGACACCATGTGGGCCCACCTTAGGGGCCCACAAACCGGTCCGGCCCACTTGTGCGTGAAAAACACTTAATCTTCAAATATGAACTTAAAGTAAAATCAATTGAACTAACCAAAGCCCAAAGAACCTCTCAGGCTAGACTGAGGTCCACAAGGGTACACGGGCTTCACTAAACCCACCAAGGATACCGTGGGCCTTCCAACAGGGCCCACCCAACCAGACCCAGATCACCTAATTAAACAAGATAAAAGCAATTAAAGGGACCCACACCACTCAGGTGGTCCCGCCAGACTTAACAAAACTGCATATCGGATTAGGAATCGGGTGAGACCAATGGAAGCTGACTCAAACCAGGGAACCCACGGGACCCGTCATCCGACGGGATGGACCGGGGTGTCTACGGACTTCCACGGACCACAACCGAGAACAGACTTAGAATCTCAAGCCGCAGACCAAAAGCCCTAATAGACAGGATTAGGCACCCAGGTGTCCGCCTGCACCCCATCAGGCGGTGGCGACTCCGAATTACCCCGTGCCGCGTTTCCCACGCGCGCACATGTGCCTTGGGTGGTCTCCCGAACAGGCCCCGAAGATCACAGATTTACCCAGAAAAGTACTGATGATCAGTTCTGAGTAAATCTGTTACCAATAATACAAATGGAGTCAAACAATTATGAAACCAACTGGATTTGAAAATAGACTCATAAAGGAGTGCCCAGAAACAAAAATCACTCGAATCGGACTTAAAACGAACACATGGCGCTCCGTGGAAGTGACAAGTTTCGTATTTAAACCTGAACTGTCCAATCAACTTCGACAGAGAGGTGTCAAAAATCCACTTGATAGAAATTAATGAAATTTGGTAGGCATAAACTAGACAACCTCACGTTTCCCATGGTTCTGGAATCACTCCAAAATTCATCCAGACGATGAAGTTATGAGTGTCCGAAGTGGGGGTACAGTTGCTGTCAAGTTAAGCCCTTTTTGAACAAAACCAACTCAAAACTGTGATAAAGTGTGTGTGATTCGTGCAAGATGAATACAAATCCTTTAAAAATCATTTAAAGACATTCCAGAATTGATTGGGGCTATTTATTTCAGATTTATCACAATAAATGCAATAAACCCGAAATGTGAGCCTATCTCGCCAAAATCGTGCTATGTATGTGCAAGTGTGAAAAATCATACAAGAACAACATAGCAATATAGCATGCATTCATCTTCATCAAAATAAGGTTCTGAAACAACCTAGGGTTCTATTCCATTATCGTTTCCCTTAGTTCTCTCTCTCCGTTAAACACGGTTCTTCAAGATAATCTTGGGGTACTTTGAATATGAAACGGTCTTCAAAGATTCAAAAGGCTCATAGCATGCATTTAGATCAATAAAAAAGAGGGTTCTAGAACAACCTAGGGTTCGGTTCCATTATCGTTTCCCTTAGTTCTCTCTCCCCGTTAAACACGGTTCTTCAAGATAATCTTGGGGTACTTTGAATATGAAACGGTCTTCAAAGATTCAAAAGGCTTATTCAAAAGAGGTTCTAGTACTAGGATCAATCCCCAGTCTCGTTTCTCCTAGATCCCGCCTTCACTTTTTACGGCTAGGGGGAGTCTTGAGATACTTTAAGCCGGGGAAGGGTTTTCATACACACATCAAGGCCTTATTTTACAGAAAGGTAGAAGAAGAGATCTAGATCTAGAAATGTAAAAACAGAAAATTAAAGAGAGGTTTGAGGCTTACCTGGGTTCTGGAAGCATTTCCGCAGCGGTTTCCCTCTTCTCTTGGATCTCTTCTTGGCAAAAGTTCTTGGCAAGAATTGTTGGCAAGAGAGTTAATGGCCATTTGCTTGAAGAGGAGCCTCCTATTTATATGCAAAGGCTAGGGTTAGGGTTGGTGTGATGGTAGACACAAAATAATGTCTAGAGCCCACCAACCTTAACCCTAAGGCTTTTTCCGAGATTTCCCCTCATTTAATGAAGGACATGATGGTAAAAAGTGAAATCTCTCGGAAAACCCTAATTTTGAGCAAAACTTATGTATCCGGCATATCAGGCCGGATATACAAGGGCTTTAAGGTATCCGGTATATAATACCGGATACACTAAAGCTTTCTTGTATCCGGTATTGTCCATCGGATACGAAGAGAGGTACTTGTATCCGGCCTGAGTTGCCGGATGCAAGTAAAAAACACTTTTTCTCAAATTTTGTGCTGGCTTTCAAGGAGATACTGATTTTTGACTATTATTGATCATTTTTGCTGTGCAATTTGGGGTGTCTACAACTGCCCCTCTTTGCGGGAGCTGCGAAGCAGTGAGCTGCAAAGATTAGACAAGCCCAAATTGCACTCCCTTAACCTTGATTTGCTTGGGTCAATTCAATTTTGTAAAAATAATTTTTAGGTGAAGATTTGCCAAAAAGCCCTAACTTTAAGGGGGCATTTCTCCAAGAATTCTTAAATTCCACTGAGCTCTCGTGGCTATGAAGTGGATTTTAAGCCCAAAAATATGATTTTTTGAAAACTGATTTTTTATCAAACCGAGTTGAAAATTGAGTGGATATCCTCCTTTTTGACCAACACATTTCCCAAAGTTGTCCTAAATTCCACCGAGCTCTTGTGGCTGTGGGGTGAATTTCAAGACAAAAATAAGGGTTTTTGTGAGAAAATAGTGGACTTTGTAGCACATTTTTGCTCTTTTCCTTTTTTCCCTTTTTTTTTTCTTTTTTCCTTTTCTTTTTCTCATTTTTCTTTTTTTTTTTTTTTGTTTTCTTCTTTTGTATCCGGTCTAGCATACCGGATACGAAGGGCCTCGCGTGTATCCGACCTGATTCACCGGATACACAGGGTTTTATAAGTCGCGCGCGACCGCGACTTTTCCCCTTCTCTTCTTTCTTCCCCGATTACTAACCTCGGCTACACTCTTCTTTTTCCTTTGCCCCCGACTGTTCCTCCTTCTTCTCCGGCGATTTCCGACAACTTCTACTGTTTCTGGCGACTCCTTGAGCTCCGGCGACACCTATTGACGCCGGCGACACTCACTCCCTGCTGTGACCGAGCCCTTTTCCTCACTGTTCGTCTGCGACTCTCGGATTCCGGCCATCTCATTGCACCTCCGGCGGCTAGCATTGACTCCGGCACCCTTGCTTCTGCTCGACGACTTCGCCCACATTCCGGCGACTCCTTGCTTCACTGTCAATCAAACAATAAGGGTACCTCGGCATTCTTCCATCAGAAAAAAATTTCTTGAATACCGAATTGCAAAATTTTTTTTTTTTTTTTTGTGAATTGTTGTTGATTGCAATTGGTTGCTTGCTTCTCCACGCAAGCAGGATTATTGAACACACTTGAAATTTTCAGAATGTTCCTTTGCGATTGTATCCTTGGATGAATTATTTTTGGCTTGATTGATGCCGAATTTTCAGACTTAATGCCATGCCATTTGCTGTGCCATGTACTCTGTTTTGCCAATTTCTGCTATGACTCCTGATGACCATGATTTGCTTCCTAGTATCTTAGAACTTGGGGTTGCCTGCCAGTGGTATTTTTTGTTTTTTGAACTGCTAATTGTATGTTGGATTTCCTTTATCCTTGGCTTGGAATTCCTAAACTTGATCCGATCTTCTGCAATTCTTTAAGATTGACCGACTGATGCATGATTTTTTTTAGACGGTATGCTGCTGATACCATGCTGCAGTTTTCTCGAATCATGCTGTAATTTTTTCTTGACTGGAATTCTGCTTTTTATACCATGCTGCACCATGCTGCAATTTTTTCTTTTGACTGGAATTCTGAGATTTATTCCTTTTTCCTTCATTCTGCCTAGTATTTGGATTAATGCGGTGCTCCAACTGCCGGAACCATTCTGTGATTGGTTATTGGATTCCACCGTTTGTTTCGATCAGCTAAAGCCCGTAGCAGTTCTAAAATCAATTAGTAGATATTAGGCTTTGTACATATCCTTAGGACAGGAAGCTGTAGAACCAGAACAAAACAAGAAATAAATGCAACTTCCCTTAGAATACAATTTTGACAAATTATGTAAGATTAAATGTGAGATGGAAACTAGACCGGAAGCAGGATAAAATTTCTGAAATTCTTAAAACACTTCCCTGTGTAGATGGCTAGGAGTCGTTCTCACGTTCGAGAGGAGGCTGACCCTGCTGATCAGCCCTCTACTTCGCGAGCTCGGACAGAGGCGAGTTCCAGCGCCACCCTGTCGGAGCCACTAGATGTCTCCAGGGAGAGCTCTGCTGAGGGCTCTGCTGAGGTAGGCTTTCAAATTCTTCTCTTCCCTCCTTCTATTCTCTTCCCATACCAATCTTCACACTTTTCCTTTGAATTTTAGCCCGTTTTTGCTCCTGCTCGAGGTTGAGGCAGAGGCCAAGGCAGAGTTCAGGATCAGGCCCTTGAGGGTGAGGGAGGCCGTGGCAAAGGCCGAGGCTGAGGCAGAGCCAGAGATGCGGCTCAGGACGGTGTTGCTGTAGCTTTGTCAGGGGTCTCTGCGGAGCTGAGAGCATCTGTTCATGATACAGAGCTTCTCAGCGGCTTGGATAGCCACCCCTTTATGTGTATCAGGGCCGATGTGCCGCTTCCCTATCATTCCTCCCATTTGTGAGGCAGTTGGGGAAGATTCAGCGAGTTGGCTCAGTCGCTTTCTCTGGCACTCAGGCCTGAGTTTGGGAGGTGCCACCTAGATCATTTCCTCAGCATTCCCTCGTTCCGAGCCGATTGCCCACTCATTTTTGCCATGATGGACAGATATTTTCCGGAGACTCAGTCATTCCATCTACTGGACGTGGAGCTGGGGATCCGCCCCTCCGATTTTGTGATGATTACCGATATTCCTTTGATGGGGCGGACCATTGTCTTGGATCGGCCTTCTGCGGAGGATATTGGCCTCCTCCTGGGGTATCCGGACCTGCCTCATGCTGCTTGGGATGGGCGGAGTGGTCGCCTCTCTATTAGTTGGTTGCGGGAGAGCCTGGCTCGTCATTACAGGGGGAGACATGCGACCGTCGATGTGGAGGACGCAGCCTTTGTACCTATCTTCCGGCATGTTTTCCTGCTGATGCTCGGGAGCTGCTTCTTCCCGGAGGATACGACCAGCGTCAGCCCGCTTTTCTTGGATTCTTTACGTGATTTCCATTAGACCTGCCAGCTAGCATGGGGTCGGCTTATATATGGGACCATCCTAGCTGGGTTGTGCCGAGCGGTTCGAGGCCTGGCATCCCCGAGAGGTGATGGAGTCAGCTGCCGGTTCTTCTGGCAGATCCTGCAGGTATTAAGTTGTCTTGTCTCATTCCTTGGGCTTTATCTTCCTTTATTTTTGACTGATTTTTCTTTTGCCAGGTGTTTATGTACACCTATATGACCTTCTTCCGCCCATCCCCGGTACCTGGGGTCGTGGATTTCCCTGTTGCTTTACGCTGGTCGGCCCAGGTCCGGGATGCTGATAGGAGTCAGCCTCGCACTGCTCGGGTGCACTTGGACCGTGCCCGCCGATCTGATGTAAACCCCCTCTCCTTTTTCCTTTTATTTCTTTTCTTGCATCTTGACTGTATCTAACCATTTCTCTTCTTTGCAGCTTATCCTGGCCCGCTTTGATGACGTGGATATCGGAGTGGCCCGTGAGATGGTAGTACAGGACGCCTTTGATAGAGATCGGCGACGTCAGCCCTATCAGTGCTTCCTTGGGAGGCTTGGTAGGGTGATGTACTTGGGAGAGCGCCTGTACTATCAGCACACCGACGCACTTCGTATCCCCGTTCCCCCTCCTCATGTGGGTCCCGACACACTCCTACCAGGCTTTGATGTGGATTAGTTCGATCATTTCCTGGATGCAGAGGGGCTCACAGTAGCTGGGGATTACGACGAGTGGATCCAGAGAGTATCTATTGGGTGCTTGATGGATCGACCCACTCGTGCTGGGGTGACCGAGATCGGCAGGATCTGTATCCGGATCCATGAGGACACGGTGAGTCTTGTAATCTTCATATTTTCATCCACTTTTCTTCCCTTCTGTATTTCTGACCCCAATTCTGTTCTTGTTGGCAGGTACACGAGATGAATACTATCCGGGACCGGTTCGAGAGCCAGCGGGCCGCGATCGATGATATGATCGCCGAACATGATGTGGTAGTGGCCCAGAGGGATGCCCGGATCAGGGAGCTGGAGGCCCTGGTTGCTGAGCTCCAGGCTAGACAGGTATCTGGTCTTCTTATAATTTTATTTCTTTCATGTCTCTGCTATTCTGCTATTCTGATATGCCGGTTTGACTTTTGCAGGGCCCGGTCTCGGATCATGACGCTGCCTTTGAGCATGATTTCCTCATTCCTGACCCGTCTCCCGCTCGGGCTACTGATCATATGGACGTCCCAACTGTTGATCCTGGTGATGCCCCAGCTACTGATCCTACTGATGCCCCAGCTGCTCCTGCGGATGCCCCGGCTGCTCCTTCATCTCCAGTGATGGTTCCTGAGCCGGAGGACATCCCTGCTGCTGACCCAGTGGAGCCGGATCCCCCAGTCCCTGCTGTAGATATCCTTGGTATGTTTTCTTTAATTTTCCCTTTTTGGTTCATTTTGACGTTTTTATTTCTGACTTTATCACCATTTGGCACAGATATTTCTGCTCCTGGCCCTTCCTCTGATGCTGCTGGGCCTTCTGGATCTGCGGGTCCAGTCGAGCCTGCTCGTGCTGAGCCCGAGGCATCCTCTCCAGATTCTGCTCCTGACCCACCTTCGGATCTATCAGATTATTGCTTGGAGTATCAGATCCAGCAAGTGGTGGGTCGGCTTCCTCGTCACGCTGCCGAGCGTATTCTGGCATACTCTAGGGGCCGATCACTTTGAGGGAGAGGCCGTAGAGGAGGACGCGGGGATGATCCTGCACAGTAGTAGGATATTAGGATTTTTTTTATGTATTTTCCATCATCCTCTGTACAAAGAAACTTGCATTTATATATGAAAGAAACTTTTTATTCATTCTCTCTTGTCTTGCACTTCTTTTCTTTTTCATTTCATGTAATTATAACATATAAGCAGGTAAAACAGGTAAAAAATTCGGATTTTCCTCCCTTTACTCTTTTTTTTGCATTTTTTCTTTGTATCCGGCATATCAGACCGGATACACTGATGTTTCTTTGTATCCGGCATAATATGCCGGATACGCTTAACGCTCTTTGTATCCGGCATTGTTCACCAGATATGAAGAAATTCCTTTGTATCCGGTCTGATATACCGGATAATTTAAAACATGCTATAAATGCAACCAGCCTCGGGATTTGAGCATTTTTTTACGAGTTTTTGAGTTTAGAAACCCCCTTTTTCGCCTTTTTCTTCCTCCCCTTGAGTTCTAGCTTGCTCCCATCATATCTAATGGAATCCGGATCATTTTCTACCTTGCCATTGTCTGTCCACACAGCCTGCCCTGCAAAACAGCCTTTTAGATCAAAACCACCTAATCTTACTAGGTACAATCCCATGGACTCTTTTTATAATAGGTGGGTTAATTCTATGACCCTGGATGAGGAGAGGAGATGGGATTCCAACCATCTAGGCCACATTCTGCTTATCCCGAAGGTTCCCTTTAAGTGGGAGATTATTGAAGCCATGATTTGCCATTGGGTACCCGACCTCAACCTTTTCCGTTTTGGGACCCATGAGATGACCCCAACCATTGAGGAGGTTGAAACTATCTTGGGCTTGAGGTTTGATGAGAAGGTAGTGAATCCACCCCTTAGGCCCAGCTACAAAAAGGAGGCTTCTACTTTCTTGGGCATAGGGAAGAAGGACTTAGGGGACTCTGACACCCTTTTGACATTGTCTAAGTCTTTTTTGACTGAGAAGCTCTTGAGAGGAAATAAGGAAGCTAGGTTTAATGCCTTGACTCTGATAGTGGTCAACCAGCTACTTTTCCCACGAGATGATGATGAGGTAGACTTGGCTCTAATCTCAGTGATATGCCAGGTTAGGGAGCGGGAGAGGTTGGCCCCTATGATTTTGGCAGAGATGTATCAGGCACTGACTGACTGCTACAATAGGAAGTCGAAACGATTCTTAGCATGTGCCCCGCTCCTGCAGGTAATTTTTTTTTCCTTTTTTTTTTTTGGCCTTTTTGCTTTTTTTTTCTTTTACAATGCTGATATATCTCTCTTTCTTTGCAGCTTTGGCTACTTGATCACTTGAGTCAGATTGAGGAGATCAATTGACACTTCTTCCCCAGCTTGAAGGTTCTTATCTTGATGAGCAACTGGGGGTGTCCCGACATTCCAGGGGGTAAACAGGGCTGGTTTACTTTCTTGGGTTCACTCCAGGATGATCAGGTGAGGTGGCCTGGTACCTACCAGCCCAATGCAGAGACCGTGATCAGCTTCCGAGACCGTAATTTCCTGATTCTGGCTGGCCTGAGACATGCAGTGCTTTATCTTCCTTTGCGGGTCCTTCGTCAATTCAGAGCGACCCAGGGGATTATAATCCCAGGTGGGTATGAGGATCATCTTGGGCCCCTCTCTCCAGCTACCATGAAGTTGAATGCCTGGTTGATAAGGGAGTGGTCATATGTTCGCTTCATGCGTAGCCCCGTCTTCTCAGAAGCCCATGTGAAGGACTATCTCTTCTGGATCAGGGAGCAGATACAGAGTCAGGCTCCAGTACCCGAAGATCCTCCTGCAGTCTTGGCTCCTACTTATGAGGATATTTTAGAGTCTGAGAGAGCTTCCCACAAGCGACTTCAGTAGATATGGGTACGAGAGGCCCAGGATCTTAGGATACGGGGCCTTAACATGGAAAGGCAACTTGCAGAGTAGGTATCTCGCCGTCTGGCTATGGAGAAGCAACTTGAGGAGCATAGGCAGGCCCGCTGTCTTGAAGTCCGAGCACTGAGGCAGAAGCACCAGGATGCTTTAGCCGACCTTAGGAGCATGCGGATTAGATAGACTCTTTCAGATGAGGTCATTTCCTTCTTGAGTGATCCCGCTGCAAAGGGGGCTTCTGGAGTTATTGCAGCTCAGGCAGCTCGGATTCGGGAGCTTGAGGAGCGGTTAGGAGACAGAGATTAGCCTTATTTCCTGCACACATTTTTTTTTCTTTTTTCCTACCTTTGTACAAAAGCAAACTCCAATAGTGGAAAGACAAAGGATTTAATTCAAAATAAAATTTTTATATTATTGGCCTCAGAATGCTCAGATGCTCGTAAAAACAAAGGTTTTATGAAAGTATTTGATTTATCATCACTGGCCAAAGTATAGTTTTTCCTTTTTATGTTTTTTTTTATTTTTTGAAATTTGGTCCATGCACTTAATCACCTATAATTAAAGGAATTAGGACCAGTTTAAATAATGAAAAGGGTAGTCCAAAAAATAATGAGGGATCAAAACCGTCCATCTTAGGACCTTTAGAGTCATCCCCAAATGCCAAAACTGACCCCATTCTGCTTATGCCGATTTTGCTTCAAGCTTAGATCTCTATGATCAACTCAACCTCTGATTTTTTTTTTTATTCTTTCTTGCCAACATTGCCCCTAGCGCCAGTTATGGTTTTCACTAGGGCCGGCTTCTGCATTCCGTCACCACCAATTTTACTCTAAAATTTGAATGAACATACTAAGATCCCTGAGGGCTTAGAAATAGGATGAAACAAAGGCTAGGCTCGGTTTATGAAAGAAAAGGTATTAAAGGCTCAAAATTTTTCAAATGTGGAAATAGGTCGACCGGACTTACAGTCATGATGAATTTAACCCCATTTCCCCAAATTGCATTCTTTGCATCTCTTTTCACACTTGGCTTTCATTTGCCATTTTTCTTTGCTTTTCTTTTTTCCTTACTTTGCCCCAATTGGCTTTGCCCCAATTTGTTTTGCCCCAATATAAGACTGTAAATCCGGTTTAGGTTTATCAAAGAAACGAACCGGCTCAACTTGGCTAGACTAAGGATTAAAATTTTGAAGGGAATAAAGAAAAATGGCCTCGGATCATTTCCTAGTAATGTTCACTCAAGGAAAATACCTTTTTACTGCATCAGAGTTAATTGGCTCAGGAAAATCTGACCCATCCATTTCTGCTAAGATGAGTGCACCCCTGACAGGACTTTCTTGACAACATACGGCCCTTCCCAATTTGGCTTGAACTTACCACGAGGATCTTCCAAAAATGGTAAGATTTTCTTTAGCACCAAGTTTCCTTCTTGGAAAGTTCTGGGCCTCACTTTCTTATTGTAGGCCCGGGCCATTCTCTTCTGGTACAATTGTCCATGACAAAGCGCTTTCAACCGCTTTTCTTCTATCAGGTTGAGTTGATCATGTCTTGACTGTACCCATTCGGCTTCTTCCAGTTTTGCTTCCATGAGCACTCTAAGTGATGGGATTTCTACTTCCACTGGCAAGACTGCTTCCATCCCATAGACTAGGGAGTACGGGGTAGCCCCTGTTGAAGTCCGGATCGAGGTTCTGTAGGCATGTAGAGCAAGTGGTAGCATTTCATGCCAATCCTTGTAACTTACTACCATCTTCTGAATGATTTTCTTTATGTTCTTATTTGCTGCTTCTACTGCCCCATTCATCTTTGGCCTGTACGGAGCTGACTTGTGGTGGGTGATCTGAAACTGTTCACACATCTTCTGCATGTCCTTGTTCTTAATATTTGAAGCGTTGTCTTATACTATGGCACTTGGCAGTCTATAGCGACAAATGATATTGTGCTTCAAAAACTTAATAACATGGTTGCTTGTGATGTTTGCATATGATGCTGCTTCTACCCATTTAGTGAAGTAGTCAATTGCCACCAGGATGAATCTGTGCCCGTTTGATGCCTTAGGTGAAATCATGCCGATGACGTCTATGCCCCACATAGAGAAGGGCCATGGTGATGTCATGTTGTGCAACTCAACTGGGGGTGCATGCTTGTTATCCGCATATATCTGACATTGGTGGCACCTCCTGACATATACACAGAAATCATATTCCATGGTCGACCAGTAGTAGCCCAACCTCAAGATCTTCTTTGCCAGCATGTGCCCGCTCATATGGGGTCCACAAACTCCTCCATGTACAGTCTCAATCAGCCTTTCCGATTCAGCCTTGGCTACACATCTGAGCAGAATATCGTTATGTGACCTCTTGTACAAATTTCCACCACTTAGCAGAAACTGACCCGCCAACCTCTGTATTGTCCTCTTCTCAGTAGACGTGGCATGTTCTGGTAAACTTCGATTGTTTAAGAAATTTTTGATATCTTGAAACCATGGTGTTTCTTCTTCTGGTGCTCCCTCTAGAACGAGACAGTAAGCCGGTTCATCTCGGACCTCAATTTCCAGTGGTCTGATGTCTACCCCTTCTGGTATGCTGACCATTGAAGCTAATGTTGCTAGTGCATCCGCAAACTGATTCTTGGCCCTTGGCATATAGTTGAAGGAAATTCGAGTGAAATTTGTGCTTATTTCTTCCAAATACTGGTGATAGGGGATCAATTTGTGATCCTTGGTTTTCCATTCACCAGTTGTTTGGAAGATGATAAGACTCGAATCCCCGTATACGTCAAGTTTCTCTACTTCATGATCCATGGCGGCTTGCAACCCAATTATGCATGCCTCATATTCTGCAATATTATTGGTGCACTAGAATCTCAGCTTCACTGCGATCGGGATGTGTGAACCATCTGGTTTGACCAAGACTGCCCCTATTCCGTTTCCATTCATGTTGGCGGCCCCATCGAAGAACATCTGCCAAGAACTCTCACTTTCCTCCTCTTCAGTGTACAGTATTGCCACATCGGGAAAGTTGGTCTTCAAGGGTTGATATTCTGGCAGAGGATGTGCAGCCAGGTGATCAGCTATGGCTTGGCCCTTGATCGCCTTCTGGGTGATGTATGTAAGGTCAAACTCGGACAGTAGCAGTTGCCACTTTGCCGTCTTGCCAGTCAGTGCCGGTTTCTCAAATAAATACTTCAGCGGGTCCATCCGGGATATCAATAGTGTGGAGTGACTAAGGAAGTAATGCCTTAGCCTCTGAGTGGCCCACACTAGAGCACAGCAAGTCTTCTCCAATGGTGAGTACTTGGCATCATATTCCGTGAATTTTTTACTCAGATAGTAAATGGCCCTTTCTTTTCTACCAGTCTCATCATGCTGCCCCAAGACACATCCCATCGACGTTTCCAACACTGACAAGTACAGGATCAGTGGTCTTCCTGGGGTTGGTGGCACTAGTACAGGTGGGTTCAGTAAATATTCCTTCATCGTATCGAAGGCCTGCTGGCAATCCTCATTCCAGACCGTCGGGTTATCCTTCCTCAGAAGCTTGAAAATTGGTTCACAGATAGCAGTGAGCTGCGCTATGAACCAGCTTATGTACTGAATCCTCCCAAGAAAACCACGAACCTCCTTCTCGGTTCTGGGTGCTGGCATTTCAATTATGGCCTTGGCTTTAGCCGGGTCAATTTCAATTCCTCTTCGGCTTACTATAAACCCCAGTAACTTCCCTGATGTAGCCCCAAAGATGCACTTAGCCGGGTTAAGCCGTAGACTGTACTTCCTGAGCTGATCAAACACTTTCTTCAGATTGATCAAGTGGTCCTCCTCTTTGCATGATTTGGCAATCATATCGTTCACATAGACCTCCATCTCCTTGTGGATCATGTCATGGAATAATGCTGTTATGGCCCGCTGATATGTTGCCCAGGCATTTTTGAGCCCAAACGGCATGACCGTGTAGTGGAATGTGCCCCAAGGTGTGATAAATGCTATTTTCTCTTGATCTTCCTTAGCTATCTTGATCTGATTATATCCAGAGAACCCATCCATGAACGAGAACAGGCTATGTACCGCAGTATTATCGACCAAGATGTCTATGTGTGGAAGTGGAAAATCATCCTTTGGGTTGCCTTGTTCAGGTCTCTGTAGTCCACGCACATTCGGACTTTCCCATCCTTCTTTGGTACCGGCACTATGTTTGCGAGCCACTCAGGGTACGTAGAGACTGCAAAAAATCCGGCTTGAAATTGTTTGACCACTTCATCCTTGACCTTCAGGGTCCATTCAGGTTTTAATCTTCTCAGCTTCTGCTTAATTGGCTTAACCCCTGGCAAAATCGGCAACTTATGCACCACCATGTCCGTGTCTAACCCCGGCATGTCCCGATACGACCAAGCAAACACATCATTGTAATCTGCCAAGAACCGTGACATTTCATTTTTCTGCACATCAGACAAGCATAACCCGATTTTCACAATTTTTGGGTCCTCTTCGGTCCCAAGATTTATGGATATGGTCTCCTCAATATTAGGTTGGACCCCCTTTTCATGACGTTCCAATTGGTATTCAATTTCTTTTGGAATGTCTTCTTCTTCGACCTCGGTCTCTTCTTCGATCCCCATGAGGTCAAAGTCGAGCTCAAGGTCGAAGTCATATTCAACCTGGTCCAATTCGGTTTGATTATATGGTTCATAAGTGGTTTGGACCCTTTTGAAAAATTTAAATTTTCTAGAAAAAATAGAAAAATCTTTTTGGGTTTTTTGTGAGCCTTCTAAATATAATTCCCCTGAAGACGAAGGCTTATTAGGACCTTCAGGGAAATGGCAATCCACTATAGGAGTTTTTTTTTGGAAGCCACGTTAGTTTGCCGAACAAACGCTGCTTCAAAAGTAAGGGGAGTTTCCTCCCAATTATTTAATACAAAATTCTTGGGAGCAGGGGAAATAGGGAAATCCTGCTCCTCCAGCCCAGAATCCGATGCCATCATCACCGGGTGGGTACTGCCCTTTTCTGCTACGGGGCCCAGTCCAGATATGACCTCATCTGGAATCTTCACTGCTGCCCAGTCAATGAATGGTAGCTCCTTGTCACCACCAGTCTTTTCGCCTTCAGTCATGGCGAAGAATGCCCCCACGTCTTCAGAGAAGTCTGTCTGCTGCTCTGGTTGTGGCTCAGGCCCGTCGGCTGCTCCCAGTATTGGAGATGGGTTGTATGGTTGCAAGGCCGAAACAAAAGGCTTTTGAAATGGGTTGATGTTGCGGTAGGGAGGCTTGGACTGGTCCATAGGAGGAGATATTTGGATTGTATAGGAGGGTTTAGGGAAATTTTCCCTTAAGTGAGGGACTTTTCCTTTGCTTCTTTTCTCGCCTTCTTCATGTTTCCGCCTTCTCCATCCTCTGGGCTTGAAGCCCAACCCTACTTTAGGGATCAGTTTCTTGGCCATGATTGGCTCCACCATTCCCTGCAAATTGTTTCTCAGGCCTTTCCCCGGGTGAAAGTGGTATTTTTCCATCATTTTCTTCACCATTTTCTCAGCAGTGGTCCCCTTATTTTCTTTTTTCTCACACCCCCCAGGTATGAAATTGACCATTTCGAATTGAAACGAGTGAAACGCAATCTTGTCGAAAGTTAAGTCTACATTTATCAAGGGTACGTCAGGTGACACAATGGGAGGCACCAAGTTTTCGGCTAGGACTGTTATCACCCTTTGCCTTCTTACATATTTCACCCTCTGGTGGAGCGTGGATGGTATTGCCCTAGCCGAATGTATCCATGGCCTCCCTAGGAGCAGATTGAAGGTTACGGGTATATCCATCACCTCAAATGTGATGTTGAAGATATTCGGCCCAATTGTGACCGGCAGTTCAATCTCCCCTAGGGAGTGGGTCTTGGAGCTATCAAAAGCCCTCACTATCCGCCCATTATGTTTAATTTTTGACTGGTCTAGACCCAGCTTGACAAAAGTGATTAACGGGCAGACATTTAATGCCGACCCGTTGTCAATCAAAACCCGTGCAATCATGCTGCCCTTACAAAGCACTGTGATGTGCAAAGGGTCAACGTGATAGCACCCACCTGGGCTGATCTCACCCTCTGAGAAACTTATCACATTATGTGACAAGATTTGACCAACCATTTTACCAAGCTGGTCTGGATCAATGGTCTGGGATACATGTGCACTCTGTAGCACCCTTAACAATGCGTCCCTATGCTTTTCCGAATTCAGAAAAAGGCCCAGTATTGAGATCTTGGCCGGGACCTTGTTCAGCTGATCCACAAGATTGAATTCACTTTTCTTAATTATTTTTATGAGGTCTGCTGCCTCATTTTCTGCACCCTGGGGGGTGTCTTCTCCTACTTTTGTCTTTCCTTTTTGTTTTCTTTTTTCTTCAGCTTATTTTTTCTCTCTCTCTACCTCTGTCTCCTTTTCTTTCTCCTCACCCCTTGCACATCTCCCTGACCTCATCATGAGGTTCACCTCCTCCTGGTTCTGGTTCCTAACCACTGGAACCGTAGCCGTGATTCCCTCGCTGTAATTCCATGGTACAGCGGCCTCAAAATAGGCTAATTTAGGGACGTTAACCACCAACGGCTGGAGTTTGGACCGGGATGTATGGGCCGGTTTAGGGATACTGTGGGATGGCTGAATATTTACAACCAAGGGCTGGAGCTTGGATTTTGCGGGGACAGAAGAAGTGATGGAAGCAGTGGTGGGGTCAAGGTTGATGACCAGTGGAGCCTTTGATGGCTTGGATGGTGAATAAGTGGGTGGACTGCAATTAAAGACCAATGGAGGCCTTGCAGTGTTTATTTGGGCCATAAGAGAGGAGACCCGGTTTAAAGAGGAGCTAATGTCCTCAGCAGCAGGATTATTTTTCTGGGAGACCATGTTGATCTCCTCTTCTTCCTTTTCTTAGAAAAATCGGACCTGGACCGTTGTCCCTACTGGAGCTATGAGCTGAGATGGGTCAAAGGCCCTTCTAGTAGTGGATATGGCAGTGATAGAGTTGGATGGGCCTGCCCCATTGTGGTAAGGCAGAGGGTTCTACCCAATATCATTCCCGGACGGGGCGGGTGCAGCAGTGTTGAACACCAAGGCCTTCTGGTCCAACAAGTCCTGGACCGCGTGCTTCAACACCCAGCAAGCATCTGTAGAGTGTCCCAGTGCACCCATGTGGAAGTCACAGGTGACCGCTGGTTCAAAATTCCTTCCCTTGGTGGCATTTGGGCTGGGCTCTTTCAGAGTCACATATTCCCCTTTCAACAGAGTTGGCAGTAGTTGGAAAAGAGATACGGGAAGGGGAGTAAAGACTCGGTTCCTCCTTGCTGCCAACCAGGCCTCCCTCTTTTCCTTGGAAAAAGTCCTCCTTGGGTTTGCAGGCACGGAGGGGGAGAAGTTGACATTGAGTGGGGTCTGATACGACTGCTGGGCCTGTTGGGGTGCAGAGATATTCACATGGAGCGGCTTCTTTGCTGGAGGAGCCTGGACCAGGTTCACTTTTCCTTCTTTTCGGGCCCCGATCTTTTTGAACCCAGCCTCCTTCTTCTGGGCCATGGAGGCAGAGGAATCAAACTGCCCAGTCAGAGTAGAGTAGTCAATAAGCCTTCCTGACCTGACTCCTTCCTCGATCCGGTCTGCCACCTGTACCAGGGCTGCAAAATTGGTGGTGATCTGCCCCACCAAATGGTTGTAGAAAGGCTGCCCTAGTGTGCCCATGAACGTTGAGATCATTTCCGGTTCCTGCATAGGCGGCCTGACCTGGGAGGCGGCCTCTCTCCACCTCTTGGCGTATTGCCGTACAAGCTCATCTTTCCCTTTGCTCATTCTCATCATGTCGTACCGGTCTGGCACGATCTCAGAATTAAACTTATATTGGTCCAAAAAGGCGTCGGC
This sequence comes from Buxus sempervirens, assembly GCA_947561395.2. NCBI lineage: Eukaryota > Viridiplantae > Streptophyta > Magnoliopsida > Buxales > Buxaceae > Buxus > Buxus sempervirens. Next base: position 10,913,974 of record OX387185.1, read on the forward strand.
CAAGTCTTTCCACCTCCTGATCCTTCCATGGTCCACTGTGGCAAACCACCTAAGAGTTGACCTGGTCAAACTCCTCTGGAAGAGTTGGATTAGTATACCGTCATTCCGGCCAAATTGGCATAGGGCCCCGCAGTATAGTTTCAGGTGACTCATAGGGCAACCTGTGCTGTCAAATTTGTCAAAGTCCGGGCACTTGAATTTGGTTGGTAGACATACATCAGGGTACATGCAGAGCTCATCAAAAGTGGTGCCTCCGTAGCTATTTCCCCCTTTTACCTCTTTCAGTTCTTCCTGGATTCTCTCTATCCTGAGTAACATTTTCCTTTCAGTTTCTTCCCTGGCTTTTTCCTTCTCCAGTTCTTTCTCGGATTCTGCTGTATTTTCCCTGATCAGGATGGGTTCAGGAACCAGTTCAGAAATGGGCTCAGGCATGGGTTGAGTCGGAGGCGGAATGTAGGCCTGAGGTGGTAGTGCCTGATGGGAAGTCAATGCTTGATTTTTGGCCTGGGCCTGTTGGGCCTGAGCCGCCAGTAAATCCCCCAGCATCTTGGCCAGACCAGCCACTTGCTCCTGCAGCTGAGCAAAGTCCTGAGTGGGGACAGTAGCTTGTGCTTGGTTCTCTTCAGTGTTCATGGCTTTGGCTTTGGATCTGGTCACGGGAGCAATGATTGCAAATAAGTGTACCTGGGGAAAGAAAAGCAAAGAGACATGTCAGATTCCATTTAACTTGGGTCACACCCCTATACATGTAGACAAGTAGGTTAGGTGAACACAAGTCCGGATTTGTTTTTTTATTTTATTTTATTTTTTATTTTTTTGTTTTTTGTTTTTTATACATTCGATTGATAAAAATAACCAACCAAAGGTTTCTTGGAATATTCTAGGGCTTCCAAGTGTCCCACAAATGTTTTGATTTGATTGATAAAAATAACCAACCAAAGGTTTCTTGGAATATTCTAGGGCTTCCAAGTGTCCCACAAATGTTTTGATTTGATCGATAAAAATAACCAACCAAGGTTTTTATGGAATATTTTAGGGCTTCCAGAGGTCCCACAATTTTTTTGATTTGATTGATAAAAATAACCAATCAAGGTTTTTATGGAATATTTTAGGGCTTCCAAAGGTCCCACAAATTTTTTTTTTTTTTTTGAAATTTGCTGAATCTTCTCAGTTTTCTAGTTCAAAAGCTTGATTGACACATGTTTGAATTGAATTGATATCAAAAAATACGACACCTTAGCTTGCTCTTTGAGTTTCAAAATTAGGTTTTATCCTAAAAGAATATATTTTTTTTTATTTTTTTATTTTTTGAAAAATTTTTATATTCTCTTTGGGGTGCCTAAGGATTATCCACAGTGTTTAGGCATTTTGTTCTGGGAATTCGGGCTGAAAAAGCCAATTTACACATTTTCTGCATGTATCCGGCATTAAGTGCCGGATAAGGATATGTCTTATTGTATCCGGCAATAATGATCGGATACACACATATACCTTTGTAATCGGCAATATATACTGGATATGAATAGGATTGTTCTTAACCAGCCTGAGTTGCCGGTTAATGCCGAAATGGCCCTTTTTGACTCATTTTTTCACCAGATTAGGTTATTTTCATTCCCACTTGATGTTTACCTTAACTTGGCCTATAAAACTTACCCCAAATTGGGCTTGAACATCATTTTTGCAAAATTCACAAATTCATGAAAAGAATATGGCTTTACCTTGCCACCTTGTATTACCTTCAATATGGTATTCATAGTATACCTTGGCCTGTAAAACATGCAAACGCCTTTCCCACATTTACACCCAATTCCCCAAACGCAATTGTGTACTTTTAGCTGAAAACGTGTTTCTCCACCTTCAAGCGTATGGTTTTTGGGTTTTGGCTTAATTGGCAACTTAGAACTCAAGTCTAGTGATGCCCGGAATCAAATCACAGATCCCATTGTCATCACACCATTGACTCAAATTCTAAGGTAAATGTTTTCACTTTCGCTTTCCGAAGTCACGACCTCGGTGTGCCAAGCTACACACATTCATGGTTCAACTTCCTATAGGTAATGGGTAGGCTGTGAAAATAGTTTAAAGTGATCAAGTGCAATTTAAAATTGAGGTAACATTCACAACGTCCCAGCCCCTTGCCACTCTTTTTCATAGCCATGCATTCAATTTCAAGCCAAGGCACATATGACAATATAATGAAGCTAAATACAAGCAAGCAAGAGAACCAAAGCAACTAAATATGCACACAAGTATTACATGCCCAAAAAGTAGTATACAAACATGTTATTTGTGCAAACAACAATTAAACCATGGAAGCATGCTTGAAACCCAAAAGCATTCCCTAAAATTCCAGATTTTCATGCTCTTTTCATGCTCAAAGTGTACCATTTACCCAAGTTGAAGCCTAAAAATTCAGCACTACTTGACATTATATAAGAAAGGTTTTGATGATTGAAATATGCTTGAAAAACCCTAAAATACACTAAAATTTCCAGATTTTTCATGCTCAAAAGTGCATCACTTATACCCCAAATTAATGCCTAAAAATTTAGCAACTACTTGACATGGTATAAGGAGAGTTTTGATGGTAAAAACATGCTTGAAAACCCTTATGATGGCTACTGAATTTCAGATTTCATGCTCATGGTTTTCATGCTCAAATCATGTCATCCTATACCCCCAAATCCCAAGCATGGCATAAAACAAACATTAAGCACAAAAAAACTTTATTCATGGGAAACATGCTTGAATACCCAAAATAAGCACAAAATTTCCAGATTTCAAATATTGTATTTTCTTTTTAGCTCATGGCATTGAAACCCCAAAATAACACATGCTAACACATAATATAGCAAAGTCATATAACAATATGGGTTTTTCCTTTAAACAAAAATCAAGCAACATGCCCATGCCTTTATCCTTGTGAATTTTCTAATCATACAAATTAGATTTGAGATTCAATATACACAAGCAAAATAAACAAAATAGCAAGCATTCAAAAGTAAAGAAAAAGCATGAATATATACAAAATGGCTTAAATCCACAAGTCTCCAGCGGAGTCGCCAGTTGTGAGACACGTGAAAAATCACCGGGATGATTTCCCCTCCATCAGCACACGGGCTCAACGCAAAATTGGGAGAGTCGCCATCATTCAAAATTATGGGGTGTGAATGGACACCAAATGATTCAAAAATAAGCAAAAATAGCCAAAAGACAAATTCTAGGGTAAAAATAACCCTACTTGAAAATCAAATCCAGAGATGGGTAAGGGTATTAGATTATGAACGGGGGAAGGTGTTAGGCACCCCCATTCACCCACACAAGGTGGTTGCCAAGTGTTTGTTCATGCAAAAAAGATAAGAAAGCTTGCTAAAAATCATTAAAAACATTGGAAAAGAATTAAGCCAATGTGTGATATTTTCACATGAGGAATCCAAATGGATTCTAGATCCTCTTTTATGTCAATATCACTTCTGGAATATCAACAAAAATGGAAATCCAAAGCAAAAGTTGCACAAAACCAAGTTGAGTTAAATCTGGAAAATTCGGTGAAAAGTAATGCCATTTGTTTTGAAATCATTCAAAATCAATTTTAAATTGAATCAAACCAAATCCATTTGAAAGATCATGGTAAATAAGAGACTCATGCAAAATTTCAAATAAATCCGGTTGAAAACCTAGGAGTTATGCTCCTTTAAAGTTGCTGCTGGGGATGATTAAAAGTGACAAGTGGGCAACTTTGGAAAATCACCTAGAAAACTCCACTCCATAAAAATCTACGAAATTTGGTGTGATTGAAGTTTGTATGGCCAACTTTCAGATGAAACTAGCCTCATACAAAAATTCACTCGGATGTGCCTTGGGTGGTCTCCTGAACAGGCCCCGAAGATCACAGATTTACCCAGAAAAGTACTGATGAGCAGTTCTGAGTAAATCTGTTACCAATAATACAAATGGAGTCAAAAAATTATGAAACCAACTGGATTTGAAAATAGACTCATAAAAAAGTGCCCAGAAACAAAAATCACTCAAATCGGACTTAAAACGAACACATGGCGCTCCGTCGAAGTGACAAGTTCCGTATTTAAACCTGAACTGTCCAATCAACTTCGACAAAGAGGTGTCAAAAATCCACTTGATAGAAATTAATAAAATTTTTTAAGCATAAACTAGACAACCTCACCTTTCCCATGGTTCTGGAATCACTCCAAAATTCATCCGGACGATGAAGTTATGAGTGTCTGAAGTAGGGGTACAGTTGCTGTCAAGTTAAGCCCTTTTTGAACAAAACCAACTTAAAACTGTGATAAAGTGTGTGTGATTCGTGCAAGATGAATACAAATCCTTTAAAAATCATTTAAAGACATTCCAGAATTGATTGGGGCTATTTATTTCAGATTTATCACAATAAATGCAATAAACCCGAAATGTGAGCCTATCCCGCCAAAATAGTGCTATGTATGTGCAAGTGTGAAAAATCATACAAGAACAACATAGCAACATAGCTTGCATTCATCTTCATCAAAATAAGGTTTTGAAACAACCTAGAGTTCCGTTCCATTATCGTTTCCCTTAGTTCTCTCTCCCCGTTAAACACGGTTCTTCAAGATAATCTTAGGGTACTTTGAATATGAAACGGTCTTCAAAGATTCAAAAGGCTCATAGCATGCATTTAGATCAATAAAAAAGAGGGTTCTAGAACAACCTAGGGTTCGGTTCCATTATCGTTTCCCTTAGTTCTCTCTCCCCGTTAAACACGGTTCTTCAAGATAATCTTAGGGTACTTTGAATATGAAACGGTCTTCAAAGATTCAAAAAGCTTATTCAAAAGAGGTTCTAGTACTAGGATCAATCCCCAGTCTCGTTTCTCCTAGATCCCGCCTTCACGTTTTACGGCTAGGGGGAGTCTTGAGATACTTTGAGCCGGGGAAGGGTTTTCATACACACATCAAGGCCTTATTCTACAGAAAGGTAGAAGAAAAGATCTAGATCTAGAAATGTAAAAACAGAAAATTAAAGAGAGGTTTGAGGCTTACCTGGGTTCTAGAAGCACTTCCGCAGCGGTTTCCCTCTTCTCTTGGATCTCTTCTTGGCAAAAGTTCTTGGCAAGAATTATTGGCAAGAGAGTTAATGGCCATTTGATTGAGGAGGAGCCTCCTATTTATAGGCAAAGGCTAGGGTTAGGGTTGGTGTGGTGATAGACACAAAATAATGTCTAGAGCCCACCAACCTTAACCCTAAGGCTGTTTCCGAGATTTCCCCTCATTTAATAAGGGACATGATGGTAAAAAGTGAAATCTCTCGGAAAACCCTAATTTTGAGCAAAACTTATGTATCCGGCATATCAGGCCGGATATACAAGGGCTTTAAGGTATCCGGTATATAATACCGGATACACTAAAGCTTTCTTGTATCCGGTATTGTCCATCGGATACAAAGAGAGGTACTTGTATCCGGCCTGAGTTGCCGGATACAAGTAAAAAACACTTTTTCTCAAATTTTGTGCTGGCTTTCAAGGAGATAATGATTTTTGATGATTATTGATCATTTTTGCTATGCAATTTGGGGTGTCTACAAGCTCGCGAAATCTGATTTTCGGGGATTTAGGGTGTTTCTCAAATCTCACTTGTTCTAGGTGTTTTTGGGCTCGAAATCACTCCTAACATGTGTAGAAATCTACTATCTACAAATCCCCTCAAAGAAAACTCTCCTATTGGCCCTAGAACTCGTTTTCACATCTCAACCCTAACATTCATCTAAACATAAGAAAATGGCCGAAATCGTGAAATAAGGGTTGGGGTGGTGTTGCTTACCTTTTGCAAACTCTTTAGCAAGTCTTCTTGCTTCCTTTGCAACCCACGAACAACACCCTTGGTTGCTCTTGGTTGGTTTCTCCGAAAATCTCTACCAAATGCTCCAAACGAAAATCACCTCTCTTGGTTTCTTCTTTTGTTTTCTTGCAAGCAAACACTTCTAATAGGTTCCAAATTGATGGGGGATGAAATGGGGTGATGAGGGAAAGCAAATGAAGAGAAAGAGAAGAAGATGAAGAGGGTGGGAGAGAGAAGAGAGGAAGAAAGGGTTTTGGGCAAGGGTTTAGTCATGAATGGGGTTTTGGGTTTGTTTATTTCACTCAAATGGCTTCTCCACCAGACACTAAATATTACAAGTTTGCCACTCCCTTCCTACATTGCACATATCCAATTAACACTTAGCTAATTTATCTTACCATACGGAATCTCATCGTACCAAATAGAGGTTGCTCACCTCAATAGGCTGCTGACAGCTCGAGACTTAGCCACTTTGGCTGGCTTTAGGCTTGGGCTGCTCCAGATTCACCTACACATCAAGCTCATTGATTAGGGCATGCTAGGGATATTGGGACGGGGTTTCACACCACTACCTCCAACTGAGGTGAACGGCAATCCACTACCCACAGAATCAACATGCCATATAGTTCACTACCCTCAGAATCCATATTTGTGGTGGATGCAGGTTCACTACCCCTAGTTAGGGTAAACAACAGTCCACTACCCCCAACTAAGGTGAATAGCAATCCACTACCCACAAATATCCACGTCTGTGGTGGATGCAGGTTTACTACCCCCAGCTAGGGTGAACAACAGTCCACTACCCCCAACTGAGGTGAATGGCAATCCACTACCCACAGAATCAACACACCGTAGGCCACTGGCCTTTCAAAGTTATTGTTTACAATAATAAAATACCATAAACCAAATTCGTGTAATTCATAGATGAAATCAATTCCAAATCAATCAAAAGAAAGAACATCATTTCCTTAAAATACCAAATCAAAACCAATCTAAGTAAAAATGTAACCACAAATCCGATTAGATTAAATTTTGAGATAAACTAAGCAGAAAAGGTCTCTAAACACCTAAAATTGTTCATACATGGATTAAAATCGATAAGAACACATCCCACACTGAAAATCTACTCAAATCACCCAAAAATACATTTTTTGTGTGATGGGCGCTTAGCCTGGGCACCTGGGCGACCTAGCTAGGCGCCCCTTTTATTTGACCTGCGGTGGGCACCTAGTAGGTTGTCTAGGCGACCTAGCTGGGCGCCCCCTTCAATTTCTGGCAAACTTTGGTCGCCTAAGCGACCAACATGGGTGATCGAAACCTAACGTTTCCATAACTTCATTTTTCCCAAATCTAACTACAAAACTCGCTCTATTTCGTCTCAAACACATCAACAAACATCTTTAAACACTCTAGGATCAAAACCCAACAACATTTACACCCTATACATTCCCCAACCCAAATCGACCGTGTAAACCCCAAAAATATCGCATGAAACCAAATAAACATCGATTCTTTGTTTAAAATGAGATTTCTTTGCAAAAATTAAGTAGAAAGGTGCTACTTACCTGGGAATCACAAATCCAAAGCTAAGGCTCTCGCCTTCTTCTCCTTCTTCCTCTTTGTTCAAACCCTTGAGCTCTTCTCCTTCTCCTTTGTTCGTCCTTCGCATATAAGGCAATGTTGTATTTTGCCCTTAAACAAATTTTTAGGTTAAGGCATAAGCTCCTTTGGCCCTTTTACAGAATTGCCCCTTCCACATTACCTTCACCTTCATAACACAGTTAATTAGTCGATTAATACCAATTATCAATAAGCTAAATAATTAGACTAAAATTAGAAAATATGGGGTCTCACAATAGGTCTGTGTGATCTGCTGAAAGTGAAGAATAATAGAAATTATAGAATATAATACCTTAGGTGTTAAATACAAAAGTTGGACATTAACAGCGAATTTAATTAGGGAAGTTATAGTCAAGTCATAGGAATCTTATTTTTGCTCATGAATGTGAACTATAACCTGTCTAAACTTTATTAATCATGTTTTGAGCGTGATAATATTTATGGAATCTGGTTTGGATATTTATTCGTGGTTTTGACTGTGTTTTCTCAACAGAATTGATTTCGGGTTAAGAAGAATGAGACATGTATATCGCTTGAAATTGAGTTATGATAATTGATTTGAAATCATGGTTTATGAATATTGCATATTTGTGCGTGGTGAAATCGCACGGCGGGGCGCACCTGTCGTGTGCGTGCCTCCTAAAAGATTGAATACCGGAGTCGCCATCACCTGATGAGGTGCAGACGGACACAAGATAACCTAATTGAGTCTATTTTGGTCTACGGCTTGAGATTTTGGCTAAGTGCTCGGTTACGGTCCGGGGAAGTCCGAAGACACCCCGGTCCGCCCCGCCGGTTCAACAGGTCCCTTGGGTCACCCTAATTTTGAGTCAACTATATTCACCCTTGTCCTATTCTAGCATGTATAAAATTAAGTCTATTGGGACTTTCTTCAGGTGTAAGTCCTTTTACTTATTTTTATCTTTTATAGTCATTTATGTGAAGTGGGTCGGATATGGGCCCCGTTGGAAGGCCCATTGGTTGCCAAGTTGGGCTTTAAGTCAAGCCCATTACCCATTAAGTTTATTGGGTAACCATTGTTGGATTTGGTTGATTTGGTTTTAGATTGATTTAATCATGCAGTCTGCCAGCTGCTGCAGAGTTTCCAAGGTGCCCACAGTAGCTTATGGATTCATTTTAACTTAAAATTCCTACTTCCATCAAACCATTGACATGCTTTTTCAAACCATCCTTAAGTAAACACCAGCATCAAACCAATATATGAAATCATGCATGCAGAAGTTGACAATCATTAAAAAAAAAAAAATCTAAAGAATCATGGGCGTTTTGAAAAGTTGATGAAAAAAAACAAGAGTATGGGTGTTTTGAACCAACATTATATGTTTATAATAAAAATTAATCAATACAAACCTGAAATATTACAAATGAGTGTATGGGTGTGTGCAGTGCTTTCTTTTTCCTTTTATTCTTTTCTTTCCCTTTTTTTTTAGAGGAAATACTCAGAATATCAAATAATAATATGTACTAAATACGGATGAACCCTATAAAGTAGAGATAACAATGCTTAAAAAAAAATGGAGAACAACCAAATCCTTTAAAATTATTTTTTGGGGTCTGTAGCAGGGACTGTTGAAGTCCCTACTTCTTGGTGCTTTGGAGATTCACACTTTCTTCAAAAATACATGGCATGAACTATAGCTATTCACCATTCAATCAAAATTCGATCACTGCAAAGAGGTGTAATAGCACCTTTATTCACAAAGATGAAGCATTATTAACAATAAATAAGCCAAAAAAAAACTTTCTTAAGAAACCGAATATGCCAAAAGTATCAAAAGTGACGACCTGAAAAGTGTGTGGGTGGATTAGAAAACAAAAATAAAGAATAAAGAAAACAAAGGAAAGATTAATAAATATACTTTACGGAATATAAGTGATGAAAGGAAAAGTATCAAAAGATTACAAAGTACAAAAGTGACTTCAGAAATGATGATATGAAAAGTATTAAAAGAATAAATAAAATAAAACCTATAAAAGAGAGTTTAATACATATATTTAATGGAAAACAAGAGGGAGATTAGAGTATAAGTGAGACAAGTCAAATAAGTGTGTGTGTCATACTTTCTAATTTTACCACACACACGTAATATGACCCCTTCGGATATCATGCAACCCTACTTTTAGATGGCATAAAATAGCATTAAAGAAGGGAATGGGGGAAGAGAAGGCTTTAGGGATACATGAGACCATTGAAGAGGACAATCCCCTCTTAAAGCATTAGATCCATGAATAATCAGATCCGAACAAGACTATCCATCTAAGTAAAAAAAAACCTCCTCTTACCTTTTTTTGTGAAGAGTCCCCCTTACCATGGGGACTCCAATGATCATGCAAAAGAAAGATAAAACAGTTAGAAACCATCTTCAACAACTAAACAATAACATATTTAGATAGAAGCTTATCCAATTTTGTTTTGTATTGACATATGATAAAAAAAAATTCACCTTGACTTTTACCTTTTCTACCAACTGTATGCTAATCTCCAGTGATGTTCACGACAGATTGGGAGCTTCCTTTAGTTCCAAATAGGGTCCTCTTTTGATTTCCAAGATGCTAGGAGAGTAAAGGAGAGTGAAAGAGATGTTTTGAAGGGTAAAATGGGGACAAGGGAATGGTTTGGAGGTTGAAGGGAAGAGGGGAAAATCTACTGGTCTAGAGTTGGTGGGGGACAAAACAGGGAGAGAATTTGAAAGATCAAGTGTCTCCGGAAGAACAAGTCGACCCCCTTTTATAGCCAAGTACCAAAACTGACTAAAATATAAATATTCTTTATCTTATAACTAGAACCTAAAATTTCTATGATTCCATGTTCTTTTTTTAAAAGAAAGGCATGATTATATTCTCATCCATCATTTGCATCCTACAGATTACATACAGCTAAGGGGACACGTATTCCCCCATGAGCCAAAAATTTTTTTTTATTATTTTTTTCATTTTATTTTATTTTACATTTATTTAAATTTCTTGATTTTATAATATTTTATTCCCTTGATTTTTGTTGAAGACGCACGTGTCTTCAAATTATTTATTTATTTATTTAATTTAATTTATTCAATAGATATTTATCATATAATATTATTTTATTGTTAGATTTTTTTTATGTCCTTTTTTCAGCCTTTTTGCCACGTGTGCAGATTTTCTGAGATTTTGACTGCTCACAACTCACTCGTCTGATATCCGATTTTAGCAAATTTAGTGGCGTTGGAATCAGCTCGAGATGCTCTATCCATTGAGCTAGAATTTAGTAGCAAACTTGGGTTTTTTTAGCAGAAGTGCAAAATCGTGTCCCGGAGCCAATTTTGCTCATATCTCTTTATCCGGGACTCCGATTCCAGCAAACTCAATTGCGTTGGAATAGTGTCGATGTGCTCTTTCTGCTGGTATGAAACTGAGCAGCAAATTAGGAGTTTAGCAGAAAGCCAACTTCTGCTATTTCCAAGTTTGACCGGCCCATAACTTCTTTATCCGTACTCCGATTCTATCAAATTCAGTTGCGTTAGGATTGTGTCGGAAATCTCTATTCGTCGGTATAAAATTGAACTATTGATTCAGCTTTTAGCAAAAAGTCAAAACTGCCCTTCGGGAACCGATTTTGCTCATAATTTCTTATCCGAGACCCCGATTCCAGCAAACTTGGTTGCGTTGGAATCGTGTCGAAGTGCTCTCTCTATTGGGGCCAGATCAGACAACTAATCTGGGTTTTAGCAGAAAGTTGATTTCTGCTATTCCCAGTTTTAACCAGCTCATAACTTCTTCATTTGGACTCCGATTTGGACAATCTTGGTGCCGTTGGAACCGTATCGGAATCCTCTATCCAATGGTATAATTTTGGTGATCAATTCATGCTAGATCAAAAAGTCAACTTTTTGACCTTTCTGGGTTTGACTTTTTCAATTAGGGTTCTCATTTTCGGCATTTTCAGTGCCCAAAAATGAGGTGCTGACAATATGTATTGGTAATCAATCGTAATCAGAATAAATTGTTTTACGTGTGAGTTGTGTCTAGCGGGTATAGCTGTATATGGATCCATAGGCTAAGCTAGATAGTGGAGGGGTATTTATTTTTGGTTGATCATTCCAATTTGCGCTTGCACTTCCTTTACAAGTTAATTTGCATTGGGGGGTCTTCATATTTGTAGGGTTTCATTTCGAGCCTCGCTGGTGAGTACCCTGTATGTGCGGATAAGCGGCCATCTCCATGTATTGATTTAGGTGCTGCATGCTGGTGGTACGTGCTAAACTTTGTAAGTTTCGTGCGCAATAAGTCGATGACTACCCCTCTTGTCTTTGTTTTCATACGTGTTTGTGGGTCTTAGTAGCTCGCTCATAAGTTGCATGGTGGCATAGCAATGAAAAGTATCTGTTCAAAGACTTATCCTGCTTCATGAGTCCTGTGATGTCACACGTGGTGTTTGTTTATATTTTATTGTTTAACTTGGAATATTTACATGAATTTGATTAAATTGGCTTAGCCTTGTTTTTTCAAGATACCTCATGATTATTTCATAAAAATAGACTATTTAATTGCATGCACCTTGCTACTTGTTGAGATGTAAATCTCACTCCCGTTTTCACCTATTTTTCAGATATGCATGGAGAGATCGTCAAGATTGGGGTAGTGTGCTCATCGGTAGAATTGAAATCATGTTTAGGATTATTCTAAATTAAAGAACATGATATTGTAAATAAATTTGTATTAATTGAAATATTTATTATATGCTACCCATTGTACTCTGATTGAAATAAAAGTTTTAAATTTCGCTTAGATTTTAGTTTGTTCTGACCCAATTCAAAAGTGACACTCTGGATTTTGGTTGCTAAATTGGATCCAGGGCGTTACAAGTGGGTAACATAGCAACCAACCAATACAGGAGCTGTAATGCCATGAATCCGAGTTACGTAGAGGAAACCATAACTCATCTCTGGAGGTTAACATATAACACAGGATCGCAATATCAGAGTAAAGGAAAACATGAAATGACAATAACTAGAAAATCAGAGTACGCTAATAATCCCAAACTGGAATAAACTCACATGACCGAGAACTACCCGCAAGATTCAACCTCTCCAAGAGTAGTTGAAAACAAAAAAAACAATACGGAATGAGATACGAATATCTCAGTGAGTAGCACATGCATGCACAATAGTTATATCAGTTCTAAAATATGCCACGATAAATAAACGAGCACAAGTAATGTAACGCCTCGGTTCCGAGTCCATTCCCAAACCCGAGGTGTTATGGTAAATAGACAAAGCAACTAAAGAAATTGGATAATTTAAAACATTTTCTAACTTTATAATCAGTGTAAATGCGGAAACTTAAATTCAAATTCTCTTTTTTAATCAACGAATATGATATACAAGGATTTCAACTTCTATGAGCATCCTACATCTACATAGACTACCTGTAAAACCCCGACCCGGATTATAATTTAATTATTAAGTTTAATTACTTAAAGTGTGATTATTAGGCTAATTAAGTACTTGTGTTATGAAGGTGAGGTGGATGTGGATCAAGCTTAAGGAATCAGGGGAAATCAAATTGATCTCTATTGAAGGTTATTAAGGTAAGCTTAGATAATGTTATTTCTCAATTTCAATTGGCTAAGGTACCCTCCAATTAGTCTAAGCGTACCTAAAGTACCTTCAGAATATACACACGGTACCTCCCAAGTGTACCCAAATTATCCCCTAAGAGTACCTAAAGTAACTCTTAAGAATGCCCAAGGTACCTCTCAAGTGTACCTTAAGTGTCTCCCAAGAATACCCAAATAACCTCTTAAGTATACTCAAGATACCTCATTTCTATACTTAAGGTACCCCCAAGTATTACCCAAAGTACCCCAAAGTATTACCCAAAGTACACCCAAGTATTACCCAAGGTACCCCACTGTTTCACCTAAGGTATCCTACTTTAATTGCCTAAGGTACCCCTGTGTTTGCCTAAGGTATCCCTTTGTGTTTACCTAAGGTACCCCTGTGTTCATCTAAGGTATCCCCTTGTGTTTGCCTATAGGTACCCCTGTGTTTACCTAAGGTATCCCCTTGCATTGCCTAAGGTACCTCACATGTATACTTAAAGTACCCCCTTATATTACCTAAGGCACCTCACTCATATTGGCTAAGGTACCCCACTGTTTTGCCTAAGGTACCCCATTCGAATACCTAAAGTACCTCCTAATTATACCTAAGGTACCTCACTTGTATTGCCTAAGGCATCCCTTTATTTTAACTAAAGTACCCCAAGCACCCTTAGAGTATGCCTTTTGAAATGGCTAAGGAAAAACCCCTTAAAACACCTGGGTACCCCTGCAAATAACACTAAGGTACCCTCTACTTATCACAAGGTACACCCATACTTAACACTAAGGTACCCCCTAGGGTTTTAGTTGACTAAAAGCTTTGTTTAGGGGCAGATTTGAAAGACCAAAAGCTTGGGCATATAAAAGGATGCCCTAATTTCTATTTTAAGTATTTTGAGAACACTCCTTCTTGTCTTGGTCATATAGAACAAGAGAGGAAGTGTGGGAGCTTTGTAAAACCCCGAATTTTCCTTAAATAATAAATTAAATTAGTAAATAATATTACTGAGGGTTATGATTGATGGGAATATTTTATTATTGTAGGGGGTGATCAATTTAGTGGAGATCCAGAATTAGATGCAGATCTGACCGTCCGATCTTGAGATATCGAGGTATGTATTCTAATTGGGCGAGGTGTATAGGAGAGTTTGCATGGGAGATGCATGGGATCAGAGGGTATAAATATGTATTAAAATAACCTAATCGTATTGTCGCTCATAATTCTCAGCCGCAAACGACGAGAGTTGAACGACCGAGAAGAGAAGAAAGAGAAGGAGGGAGGAAGACCAAGTAAACTTGCTCGGAGCATTGCTTTGCAACTGAAGAGAGATTTGAGGGTTGCTGTTCAGAGGAGAAGAAGAGGAACGCGCGTATACGAGGTAGGTGACACCGTTTTGCTTCCGGAATCGGATTTTCCTTCGTTTACTTGCAAACGCATGTTTCTATTATATGTATTGGTGTATTTAGTTAGATAAGCATGTTATAAATACATTAGAATGAGTTTAGACGAGAAAAATCATGATTTAGAACTGTTTCTGCTCGATTTTGTATGACCGCCGACCTCGACTGTTCTCGGCGATCCTCGGCGCTGGTTAAAAAAATTAGGACGCCGCAGACCGCGAGAAGACGGACCTCGGGCGCTCGAATTTGCACTACCGCCGACCTGTGACCGCCAGGGCGATCCTGAGCGATCCTAGGCGCTCTAAGCAGAAAATCCAGATTTTCATAATTTCGAACCTAATTCAATTCTAAACTATTTTTAAACAATTTTAATGATTAATTAAGGTACTTTAAGACCAAAATAAACTACCTAAATCCCTGTTTTACAGAAAAATAAATTAGGGAGATATTTAAGGTATTAGTTGCCAAGTCTTCAAAGATAATCGAGAAATGTGATTTTGGAAAAGCCTAACTACACTTTGATTTTCAAAACACCTCTAAATGACATTAAAAATCAGAATACATTATAAAGAGAATTCAGAGTTCAGATGAACAAGTATTGAAGTAAATGTACAGTTATAACCATTATATGCCGCTAGGCACCAACCCTTATAGAAATATAATACTTTAGGGAATTTTGGAGTCTAGTGGGCATAGCTGGTTATGGATCCATAGTCGTAGCTAGATAGCTGAGGGATATGTCATTTGGGTTGAGTTACTCCTATATGCGACGCGCTTCCTTTGCAAGTTAGTTTGTCTGGGAAGGTCCTATGTCTGGAGGGACACCCCGGTGAGCCGCTGGTGATTCCCTGTACATGTGGATAAGCGACCATCTCCATGTATTGATTCTGGTGCTACATGCTGGTGGTACATGCCAACTCTGATGGGTACGTGTGCAATAAGTCGGTGACTACGGCTCTTGTCTAAGCTGCGCTGCATGGGGCTTGAGTATCATTAGTAGCATCGCTCCTAAATCGCACGGTGGTATAGCAATTGGTTGAGAATCATCTCAAAAGGTTTATCTATCTTTGTGAGTCCTACAATGACACTGAAATCACAACACTTGGTATTATTATTGTATACATGCGGGAGGCATGTGATTGAGACATGGGTCGGATGTGACTGTTTAGTACATCCTGGCAATGTGTGAACTATGTTGCTGATTTGACTATTGTATTCTCATATTAAACTTGCTGGAATTCATCTCTAGAACTGTTTAGCATATTGTTTTGTATTCATGAATGATACGAATGATTATACGAGCCTGATTAGTCGATGTTGCTTAATTGTGCATGAACTGTTACTTTCCTTATATTAACTGTTTAATCATGCATGTGTTACCTACTGGGATATTCGTATCTCACCCTACTGTTATTCCATTTTTTCAGCTGATACGCGAGAGGGGGATCTCTTAGACTTCCAGGGAGAGATAGCTGAGTATTCTCCAGAGGATTACTATTATCCAGATCTTGTCTGAGGTGGATTGTTGCTATAGACTTAGTACATTTGATTGGATTATTATTATTATTTTTGGGTTGATGTATTGAGAGATGAGATAGATAGTACCCAGTTATTTTACCAGACTTTGATATTACTAGTTGATGGTCAAACTTTATGTTCATATGAGGATTTTGAACTACACTTCCGCACATACTTGTTTCCGCAACTCTGATAGTATAATAAGATAATGGATTTTGAATTCTTTGGTCTGGTATGTTTTGATGTTGTATATGATATGGGCCAGTAACACCTTGGATTTGGTTGTTGAACTAAATTGGGGTTGTTACAGTAGCGATCCGGGTTCGGGTTGGGTGCCGGTTTGCATTGACCAGGGTTCGGGGCGTTACAGAGATGGTATCAGAGAAATGGTCCTAACCTTAGAATTAGCCAAACTTTAGGGGAATGGGATTGTGAGTACGCTAGATAGAACCCCTAGAATTATTGGATTCTAACAATTGAAATTGTATGTTGCAGATGGCTGGCAGGGGAAGACGTGCTAGAGTTGATCCTATTGAGGAGGAGCAGCAGGATGTTCCACCACCTCCAGGGGGTGATATATGGACTGTTGTTAGCAGCTTGGTAGAGCTTCTTGCCAAGGAGAGAGAGGAGAGACTGAGCCAGTATGGCAATGGCGGAAATGGTGGCAATGGTCATGGAGAGGAGCCTGTACATGAGAGGGCCATACATACGGCCAAGGATCTTGAGCAGTTCAGGAAGTTGGATCCACCTATCTTTAGTGGATGACCAGATCCTATGGAGGCTGAGAGATGGCTGATGCACGTGGAGTGGATTTTTGAGGCCATGGGATGCCCGATGGACAGGAGAGTGCGATTGGCAGCATTCTTATTTGAGGGAGAGGCAGTTCACTGGTGGACAGCCAGGAAGAGGCCGGATCCACAGGCTACATACATGACTTGGGATAGATTCCGGGAGGTCTTCTATGACCAGTACTTTTCTGAGGAAGTTCGGCTCAAGAAGGAGCGGGAATTTATGGAGATTACTCAGGGAGGCCAGAAAGTGGCTCAGTACGAGACTAGATTTGCAGCCTTGTCCCAATTTGCACCTCATATGACACAGGATGAAAGGAGGCTGACTTCACATTTTGAGCGGGGTCTGAAGCCTGAGATTAGGAGTATGCTGACAGTACTCCTGTGCACCGAACTGAAGGACGTGGTCCGTAGAGCCACTAGAGCTGAGAGTGACTTGGAGGCTAGAGCGAGCCAGAGCAGAGCTAGGCCTCCTATGAGGCCGGCAGATTAGAGGGGTTTCCTTAGTGGGAACAAGAGACCCAGAGACTGGACTAGAGCAGAGCCTACAGGAGGACAGTATAGGGCAGTTCCGAGGGCATGTGTCAGTTGTGGCAGATACCATGTACCTGGACCATGTGTTGTAGCGCCGGGCACATGCTACAGATGCGGGAAGGCAGGTCATCGGATCACGGATTGTCGGTTCCCTTCTAGTTATCAGCCGTTAGCAGTGCCACGACCGGCATTACCACAGCCAGAGACCGCGCCTGCTTTTCCACAGAGGCAGCAGTTTCAGCAGCCAGCACAGAGAGCACCAGTTGGGCAGAAGCCCCAGGGTAGAGGACCAGTACAGAGAGGAGGCCAGAGGCAGGCAGTACCTGCTCAGCAGCCGCAGCCAGCGAGGGTATATGCAGTGTGTAACGCCCCTAATCCGGGTCTTTTTTTTTTCATTTTGACTCGGACCAAGGCATTAACTTGTGGTACATTACAGTCAGTTCAAATATAAGGAAATAAAGAACTAAGATTTATCAGAGTGCTAGGAAGCTTAAATCATTTATTAGAAACTGAATCTCCCTATTACATCAATTAATCAAATGGAAGGCAACTACAAATTAACTAACTCTTAATATCCTACCAAATAATCTATTATGATTCCAATAAAATAAATACAACTATATACAATTATCCTACTCTTTTCATATGGAATTTCTAGACTTCAACCCACTATCTGTCTAACCCGTGGCGTCCTCTCCAAGATGACCTGAAAAGTAGAATATGAAGTAGGGGTGAGATACAACTATCTCAGTAGGTAACACTATGCATGAGGAAATAGTTTATACATATAGAAAATAACAGTGGTTTCATGCACGGTAAAATAGGCGAGTAATTACAGTCAATGAGATAAACGAATAATCACGATAAAACAAACATTTAGTCAATGCCCGAATTTAAAAGAATTTAATCATGTGTGTTTCATTTCAATTTAAAGGACAATGTATTATACTTCACATTCTCATGGTTTCTGGTTTATTTTCTGTAGTGTCTTCTTAAGAGCAGTTCCACCTTTTATTCCTGATTCCATGATATTCCATTTTAACAGTTCTCATTAAATCATAGCAATTCTATTCAGTTATGGCATTTCAATATTTCCTTTTTAAATAAACAATCCATCATCCTGAGAATCAATCATCATATCAGTAATAAAAGCCAACCTTCAGGTAGTAGCCTATCTCTACCATAGAACGCAAACACGTAGTATCCACACAAGCTCCGCAGGAGAATGCACATCTCTAAGACTACAGGTACCCCCTGCAGGAGACAGCATAACTCTACCGCAGGATGTGAACACCTAGCATCTACCTCTACCGTAGGAGATAGCTTCCTCACCTTCCAGTGGTAACTCACACACCCATCCTCCATGTGGGATGCAATCACGCATAATCACATCTCCCCCACATGAGGTATCTCTCCTGTAGGATGCAATCCATCGGAAATACATCTGCCCCACAGGAGGTAATGAATCTCTCCCATAGGAGGTAATGTCTCCGCCACCAAGCGGGTATCTCCGCCACCAAGCGGGTTATCTCTGCCACCAAGCAGGTTAGGGTCTCCGCCACCAAGCGGGTTAGGGTCTCCGCCACCAAGCGGGTATCTCTGCCACCAAGCAGGTTAGGGTCTCCGCCACCAAGCGGGTTAGGGTCTCCGCCACCAAGCGGGTATCTCTGCCACCAAGCAGGTTAGGGTCTCCGCCACCAAGCGGGTATCTCTGCCACCAAGCAGGTTAGGGTCTCCGCCACCAAGCGGGTTAGGGTCTCCGCCACCAAGCGGGTATCTCTGCCACCAAGCAGGTTAGGGTCTCCGCCACCAAGCGGGTTAGGGTCTCCGCCACCAAGCGGGTATCTCTGCCACCAAGCAGGTTATTTATAAAACTGGCCACCAAGCCATCACAGATAATTCTCAATTCCATTATTATTTATAACATATTAGGTTCATGTTCAAAGTCCAGTTCTAAATAGTTCCCCGGTTTATTAATCATAATATTTTGTTTAGTATATAAAAATATCTTTAGCATGATAACCCAATTTAGTGTTAGGTAGATATTTAATTAAGTAAGAAATTTGATGCATAACACGTACGCTAGAGTGCGGTTCTAATCATGTATTAATTACATTAATACTCAATTGTTTAACAGTATAGGTGAGTGGTTTTTAAGGTAATAGAATTTAATTAAGATTCGGTTATAATATAAAAATTATTCAAGTTTGGATACAGTGGGAGGAATTCACGTACATAGCATGATTTTAATTTGGTTTGTGTTTTTCAAGTTATTAAGGTTTAGTCATGGTCAAAAGAGACAAATAGAAGTATTTAGGTTTTAGTTTAAGTCAAATAAAGTAAAAAGGGAGTTATTACAAATGAGTGTTATTGACTAAATTTTAATAAAAGTTATTAAACATTAGGCTTGTAATGATTGCAACCATAAAATTGTGTTTTACAACGACCGCCTAGGATCGCTAGGGTAACGAGTTTGGCGGTCTTCAGCGGTAGTGCTTTTCGGAAACACGTGATTTATTTAAATAAAACGAGCGCTGAGTGACCGTCACTTAGCGATCTTGGGCGCTCAAAATTTCTTAACTAACGCCGAACATCGCCTAGGAGCGCTGAGCGCAGGCGAGCTCGGCGCTCTAACCAAAACGACGAACCGAGTTTCTAAACATCAGATTTTTGTATTATAATCGCTTCTAAACTTCATATAAATTAATGTAAATCAATATACACACATTTACAACATAGGAGATCATGCAATCGAATCGAATAACCTCATAAACACAAAAATCGTTAAAACGAAGTGCCACCTACCTCCGCCGCTTAGATCCTTTCTTCTTCCAACCAGAGACTTCATCTTCTCATCGCAGGCAAGAGACGTTCCAGGAACGATGAGAAACCAGAGATATGCCTCTTCCTCCTTCCTCTCGGTCTCCTTTTCTTTCTCTCGTTCTTCTTCTCTTCCGCCGCAACCTCCCAACTTCAACGTCCAAGACACCCTACGAATGAAACTAAAACACTAAACCCTATTTTATTCCTCCCTGATCCCACGCATCTCCCTAGGATCCGGTTCCATACTTACCCATCCATTAGACTTAATAAGGACCGTTAATCCACTCTTTCCTTGATATCTCACGATCCAACGGTTAGATCTGCGTCAAACTCCAGATCTCATCTATCAGTGTGATCATCTATAATTATAATTAATATCCTTCAATAAAATTCTCATCTCCTCGACTTCAGGCTTCAAATCAAGTATAACTACCAATACGCCATTATTCCAATTACTAAGCTTTAAATATCATGGTTAATAGACAATCTAAACCCCAATTTAAATCTATTATTATTTATCAAGTCTAATAACAAATTTTAATTAACGTATTTAATTATTTACCGATAATTAATGTGAATTGACCGAAATACCCTTCTCTTAATATTTTCACATCTACCCATTCAATTTCTTCCGAAATTTCCAAGTTTATTCTCTTTGTCATTATTAGTCCGTTATACATCCCGAATGAATTATAAGTACCGCAAATCATTCCTTTATATTAAATCCCCAATTTATTTTGACAAATTCATTGACACTCCAAATATTCGTATTAAATTTTTATTTATTTATTTAGTGAAAATTCGGGGTTTTACACAGTGGATGCACATGAGGAGCGTGAGCCTGATCGTATGGAGGATATTGAGGGTGATCCCGAGGCACCTGAGTTGATTGGAGGTATTCTTTTCATCTGTGGTAGATCAGCATGTGTACTGTTTGATTCTGGTGCTTCCCATTCATTTATATCACCTGCTTGTGCACAACGGATTGGTTTGTCACCCACTGAGTTGGATACTGCATTGTCTGTGCACACACCTTTGGGAGAGTCTACCCGAGTGGGGCATATGTATAGAGACTGTATGATTAGATTGGGTAGATTGGAGTTGTCTGGTGATTTGATTGCCTTAGACATCGGAGGTTTTGATGTGATACTGGGGATGGACTGGCTATGTAGACAACATGTAACATTGGATTGTTATGCGGGTACGGTGATAGTTAGAGGGCCAGATCAGACCACTCATTATTTCGAATGTGAGGGGTTGAGGTCGCGGATTGGTCTGGTAGCATCTGTGATAGCAGAGGAGCTTAGGAGTGACACCCTTGTCATCTCCGATGTACCTGTTGTACAGGAGTTTGCGGATGTGTTTCCAGAGGATTTGCCTAGATTACCACCTGCTAGAGGAGTAGAGTTCAGGATACAGTTGATGCCTGGTACGGCTCCAGTTTCAAAACCACCCTATAGGCTTGCGAAACCAGAACAGGAGGAACTTAAGAAGCAGTTAGATGAGCTCCAAGAAAAAGGTTTGATCAGACCGAGCGTGTCTCCGTGGGGCGCTCCAGTTCTATTTGTACAGAAGAAGGATGGGAGCATGAGGATGTGTATTGATTATAGGCAACTGAATGAAGTAACAGTGAAGAAAAAGTATCCGTTGCCTAGGATTGATGACCTGTTTGACTAGTTAGGAGGAGCATCTTGGTTCTCCAAGATAGACTTGAGGTCAGGATATCATCAGTTGAGAGTGGCAGAGGATGACATAGAGAAGACAGCTTTTCGTACACGCTATGGGCATTATGAGTTCTTGGTTATGCCTTTTGGGTTGACCAATGCCCCAGCTGTTTTCATGGACCTCATGAACAGGATTTTTCATGCATACTTGGATAGTTTTGTAGTGGTGTTCATTGACGGCATCCTAGTATATTCTAAGACCCGAGAAGCACATGTAGGGCATTTGAAGGCAGTATTGCACACTTTGAGAGACCACAAGTTGTATGGGAAATTTAGTAAATGTCAGTTTTGGCTAAGGCAAATTTCTTTCTTAGGTCATATTATCTCAGGAGAGGGTATATCTGTGGACCCTGAGAAGGTTAAGGCAGTGGCAGAATGGCCTAGACTTACTACAATAACAGAGGTCAGGAGTTTCCTTGGTATGGCAGGTTACTATAGGAGATTCATTGCAGGATTTTCGCGTATAGCTACACCTTTGTCTAACCTAACCAAGAAGGCAGTGAAGTTCCAATGGGATGAGAAATGTGAGCAGAGCTTCCAGGAATTGAAGCAGAGATTGACTACTGCACCAGTGTTGATTGTGCCATCTATGGATGAGGCATTTGCAGTATATTGTGATGCTTCGAGGATAGGCTTGGGATGTGTATTGATGCAGCAGGGCAGAGTTATAGCGTATGCTTCGCGGTTGTTGAGGCTGCATGAGAGGAACTACCCTACCCACGATCTAGAGCTAGCAGCCATAGTCTTTGCATTGAAGCTATGGAGGCATTACCTTTATGGGGTAGAGTTTGAGATCTTTTCTGATCATAAGAGTTTGAGATATCTGTTTTCACAGAGAGATTTGAACATGAGACAGCGAAGGTGGATGGATCTGCTAAAGGATTTCAAGTTTACTTCGCAATACCACCCTGGTAAGGCAAACGTAGTGGCGGATGCTTTGAGTAGAAAAAGTTCAATTGAAGGTCAAGTAGCTACTTTAGCAGCTTTCATGATGAGCCAGTGTAGATTGATTGATTCAGTCAGAGATTGGCAGGGAGAGTTTAGCATGCCACAGGATGGAGTGATCCGAGTTGCTCGTGTTCAGATTGAACCAGATTTGGTTCAGTTGATTCGGGAGAAACAATTGATTGACCCACAATTGATTCAGACTAAGGAGATGATGAGTAGAGGATCTGAGGTAGCTGTAGACTTTTCGGATAGAGATGGGTTATTGAGATATAGAAGTCGTATTTGTGTTCCAGCTGATGAGGAGATTAAGGAGAAGATATTATCAGAGGGACATAGATCGAGGTATGCAGTTCACCCAGGAAGTACGAAGATGTACAAAAACTTGAAAGAAATCTATTGGTGGTCAGGAATGAAGAGAGAGATTGCAGAGTATGTGGCAAAGTGTTTGATATGCCAGCAAGTGAAGGCTGAACATCGGAAACCACCTGGTTTACTTTAGTCACTTCCTATTCCAGAGTGGAAGTGGGAGCATGTAACTATGGATTTTGTATCTGGATTGCCATTGACAGCAAAGAAAGAAGATGCTATATGGGTTGTCGTGGATAGACTGACTAAGTCTGCGCATTTCTTGCCTATGAGCACTACACAGCCGTTGAAGTCTTTAGCTGAGTTATATGTCAGGGAGATAGTGAGACTTCATGGAGTGCCAGTTTCTATAGTGTCTGACAGAGATGCACGATTCACAGCACGTTTTTGGTTTGCATTTCAGGCAGCTTTAGGAACTAAGCTTAATTTCAGCACTAGTTATCATCCTCAGACAGATGGGCAGTCTGAGCGGACAATTCAGACGTTGGAAGATATGCTGAGATGTTGTGTTATGGATTGGGGAGGCAGTTGGAATCAGGATTTACCATTGGTGGAGTTTGCCTATAACAATAGCTATCAGGCAAGTATTCAAATGGCACCATTTGAGGCACTTTATGGCAAACCTTGTAGATCCCCAGTGTGCTGGGTGGAAGTTGGAGAAAGACAACTTATTGGGCCGCAGATTGTACAAGATAGCATTGAGAAGGTGAATCAGATTAGGCGAAACATGCTTACAGCCCAAAGTCGTCAGAAGAGTTATGCAGATACCAAAAGAAGAGACTTGCACTTTGAAGTTGGTGATTGGGTATTTCTGAAGATATCACCATCTCGTGGAATCAAGAGATTTGGAAAGAAAGGTAAGTTGGCTCCAAGATATATAGGTCCGTTTGAGATTAAGGGTACAGTGGGACCATTAGCATACAGATTGGCTTTGCCTACACAGCTGGAAGGAGTTCATGACGTATTCCATGTTTCTATGTTGAGGAAGTACGTGCATGACCCTACTCATATCATTCAGCATGAGCCGATAGTAGTGCGAGGGGACTTGACTTACGAGGAGCATCCAGTTGAGATTTTGGACAGGAAGGAGCAGGTTCTTCGTACTAAAGTGATTCCACTTGTGAAAGTACTTTGGCAGAACCACACAACTGAGGAAGCTACGTGGGAATTGGAATCGGAAATGCAGAGAAAGTATCCCAACTTATTTCTAGAACCACAAGGTAAATTTCGAGGACGAAATTTTTTTCTTTTAGGAGGGGAGGATGTAAAACCCCGAATTTTCCTTAAATAATAAATTAAATTAGTAAATAATATTACTGAGGGTTATGATTGATGGGAATATTTTATTATTGTAGGGGGTGATCAGTTTAGTGGAGATCCAGAATTAGATGCAGATCTGACCGTCCGATCTTGAGATATCGAGGTATGTATTCTAATTGGGCGAGGTGTATAGGAGAGTTTGCATGGGAGATGCATGGGATCAGAGGGTATAAATATGTATTAAAATAACCTAATCGTATTGTCGCTCGTAATTCTCAGCCGCAAACGACGAGAGTTGAACGACCGAGAAGAGAAGAAAGAGAAGGAGGGAGGAAGACCAAGTAAACTTGCTCGGAGCATTGCTTTGCAACTGAAGAGAGATTTGAGGGTTGCTGTTCAGAGGAGAAGAAGAGGAACGCGCGTATACGAGGTAGGTGACACCGTTTTGCTTTCGGAATCGGATTTTCCTTCGTTTACTCGCAAACGCTTGTTTCTATTATATGTATTGGTGTATTTAGTTAGATAAGCATGTTATAAATACATTAGAATGTGTTTAGACGAGAAAAATCATGATTTAGAACTGTTTCTGCTCGATTTTGTATGACCGCCGACCTCGACTGTTCTCGGCGATCATCGGCGCTGGTTAAAAAAATTAGGACGCCGCAGATCGCGAGAAGACGGACCGCGGGCGCTCGAATTTGCACTACCGCCGACCTGTGACCGCCAGGGCGATCCTGAGCGATCCTAGGCGCTCTAAGCAGAAAATCCAGATTTTCATAATTTCGAACCTAATTCAATTCTAAACTATTTTTAGACAATTTTAATGATTAATTAAGGTACTTTAAGACCAAAATAAACTACCTAAATCCCTGTTTTACAGAAAAATAAATTAGGGAGATATTTAGGGTATTAGTTGCCAAGTCTTCAAAGGTAATCGAGAAATGTGATTTTGGAAAAGCCTAACTACACTTTGATTTTCAAAACACCACTAAATGACATTAAAAATCA
This sequence comes from Buxus sempervirens, assembly GCA_947561395.2. NCBI lineage: Eukaryota > Viridiplantae > Streptophyta > Magnoliopsida > Buxales > Buxaceae > Buxus > Buxus sempervirens. The sequence goes on from OX387185.1 coordinate 10,939,397, forward strand.
GAATACATTATAAAGAGAATTCAGAGTTCAGATGAACAAGTATTGAAGTAAATGTACAGTTATAACCATTATATGCCGCTAGGCACCAACCCTTATAGAAATATGATACTTTAGGGAATTTTGGAGTCTAGTGGGCATAGCTGGTTATGGATCCATAGTCGTAGCTAGATAGCTGAGGGATATGTCATTTGGGTTGAGTTACTCCTATATGCGACGCGCTTCCTTTGCAAGTTAGTTTGTCTGGGAAGGTCCTATGTCTGGAGGGACGCCCCGGTGAGCCGCTGGTGATTCCCTGTACATGTGGATAAGCGACCATCTCCATGTATTGATTCTGGTGCTGCATGCTGGTGGTACATGCCAACTCTGATGGGTACGTGTGCAATAAGTCGGTGACTACGGCTCTTGTCTAAGCTGCGCTGCATGGGGCTTGAGTATCATTAGTAGCATCGCTCCTAAGTCGCACGGTGGTATAGCAATTGGTTGAGAATCATCTCAAAAGGTTTATCTATCTTTGTGAGTCCTACAATGACACTGAAATCACAACACTTGGTATTATTATTGTATACATGCGGGAGGCATGTGATTGAGACATGGGTCGGATGTGACTGTTTAGTACATCCTGGCAATGTGTGAACTATGTTGCTGATTTGACTATTGTATTCTCATATTAAACTTGCTGGAATTCATCTCTAGAACTGTTTAGTATATTGTTTTGTATTCATGAATGATACGAATGATTATACGAGCCTGATTAGTCGATGTTGCTTAATCGTGCATGAATTGTTACTTTCCTTATATTAACTGTTTAATCATGCATGTGTTACCTACTGGGATATTCGTATCTCACCCTACTGTTATTCCATTTTTCAGCTGATACGCGAGAGGGGGATCTCTTAGACTTCGAGGGTGAGATAGCTGAGTATTCTCCAGAGGATTACTATTATCCAGATCTTGTCTGAGGTGGATTGTTGCTATAGACTTAGTACATTTGATTGGATTATTATTATTATTTTTGGGTTGATGTTTTGAGAGATGAGAGAGATAGTACCCAGTTATTTTACCAGACTTTGATATTACTAGTTGATGGTCAAACTTTATGTTCATATGAGGATTTTGAACTACACTTCCGCACATACTTGTTTCCGCAACTCTGATAGTATAATAAGATAATGGATTTTGAATTCTTTGGTCTGGTATGTTTTGATGTTGTATATGATATGGGCCAGTAACACCTTGGATTTGGTTGTTGAACTAAATTGGGGTTGTTACAGTAGCGATACGGGTTCGGGTCGGGTGCCGGTTTGCACTGACCCGGGTTCGGGGCGTTACAAGCTTGTTTAAAAGCTTCAAGAGGAAGAAGAAGAAGGAGAAAAGAGCTTGAAGAGAAGTTTTGCTTCTCCATTAGCATGTAAGTAGCAAACCCTTCAAAACAAAATGAATTACAAAAATTCGTATTCTCTCTCTAGGGTTTGATTTATTTGAAGAAGTAATCTTGCATGTTGGTTTTTATTGCTAAAATTTGTAGGGTTTTGGTTGTATGATAATCTTGTTTAGTTTTCTATAGATTTGCCATGGATTTCCAGCTTTATTGATTATATTTCAGATTAGGGTTTAAGATTTGTGTTCATGTGGATTTGGGATGAATCTTTGTTTTGGAAAGTGTTTTAAAGTATGTTGGGATGTTTTATGATCACCCAATTTGATGTTGGAAAGGTTGTAAAGGATTTACATGAGTTTTGTGTTGAAAATTGTCAAAATATTTCAAAATCTCGACCCTGCGATTAATCCTGAACCAAACCCCTAAAAACTAGCCTCTGTTATTTTAAATCGCGGCTTAGGATTAACCTGGGTGATTAATCTAGAGCCTTAACGCGCTAACGTCAACCTTCAACGCGCGCACGCGTCAACCCTGTTTTAAGCCTGGGCGTACGAACCTTTAACCTGAACGCTCGAACATTGAGCTAATCGCTCCTGGGCGATTAATCCAGGGGTGATTAATCCTGTGTATTTATTACTCCATTTACTTAAGTCTTTATATGTAAATAAGGTTTTACCCCCCATTTGGAACCAATAAAAATACTCCCAGGGCCCAATTCCCAACCAATAAAAAGTCAACTTTCTAGTTTGTGCCTAAATTTCCAGTTTTCCCGATTTTCAAATAAGACCACTTTTTGAGTTTGATATCCAAATGAGTGATTCAGAAGCCCAGAAAATTTTAGATGATTTTTATACCCTCCAATAGACTACAACCAGAAATTGAGCCCCAAACTCCTTGTAGATTTGTCTAGAAAAATTCGACACCGAAAAGTCAACGTTTTCAACCAGACTTGGAATATTTTTGAGGTCCAAAACTTTTTGTGTCGGAATCCATTGAATTTTGGTATGGTGACTTATTTGCGATTTGAAAGATCAACCCACTCATCGAAAATGTGTTATGAGGATTTTATGACCTTCGTTTTGCTTGGCTTGGATTTATGAAAACAACGTTGAAAAACCCTTATATGACTTGACAAGGCTTTTGGCTTATTGTTTTACTGGCGGTGGATGGGGAATTCCACTTGGCCTCGATTGATGTGATAGTGGATGGTGAATTCCACTTGGCTTATGTTGTGATTTGGCGGTGGATGGGGTATTCCACTAAGCCTCGGTTGATTTGATAGTGGATGGGGAATTCCACTTGGCTTTGGTTTAAGCACTAGTTTTATTCACGGAATTGAATGGTTTGTTTTGATTTATAAGTCGTCAAATTGGACATTATTCTTAGTGTGGATCCACAATGAGTCTAGTAGTGTGCTGGTATTGGCTTGTTAGCGTTAATTTTCCTTGTCCATGTAGCTTTCCATTGTGGGGAATCAGTGAGGCCCTCTCGGGGAACAATGGTGCTGCGGCAATCACCCGTCGCAGGGAACCGGCGGGAGTTCTTATGATTCATATGGTTTGGTTCGGCAGTGGATGGAGCATTCCACTTAGCCTTGATTATAACTTTGGTTGTCACTTGCCAACCCATACGTGGGTGCTCCGCTTGCTGAGATGTCCCTAGCTAAGCTTCTCTCTGTAAGTCGTGTAGGTGGCAAATGGACAATGGACATTAACCTAATTTAGAGACACGCCAACTCACGAGTCCTAACAAGACATACTTGCAGTATTTGATTGTAATTGCCGAATTGATTTCATATATTATTCGATTGAGATGCTTTGACTTGAGATTTACATTTTATATTTGTGAATGTGATCATGATGTTATAAAACTGCATAAACTGTTTCTATCCATGCATGTTTGCTGCTTACTGGGACTTTAAGTCTCACGCGTGTTTTGTTTTACCGGATTTGTTTCAGATTCTCCTGGTGAGCCACGCATAGAGAGAGATCCAGACTATAGATCCGAGGGCTATTACTACTACCCACAGTAGGACTCTATTTATGATATTGTATTTTGTTAGTGAGTTGGAAATGGGATGTAAATAATACTTTTTGGACTTATACGTTGGGAGATATCTTTTGTATATGTCTGTATATTTGGGAAAGAGCTTGTGAGCAATTAGATGCCTTAGATGTATTTTGTATACGGATAGATATCATGTTTTGGAGATTGTAATACAAGAAATCTTTTGTTGGATGGAAAATTTTTACTTCCTTTCTTCTTTAGCTTATGCACTCTGATAATTACATTGTAATTGCCCAGGAAATTGTGTTTATCAGGTTCTATTGGGCCCATAAGTAGGTCTCGGGGACGGGTCGGTGCCGTGATAAGGCAGACCCGGATCTGGGGCGCTACACTACCCAGCTACAACTAGCCCAAAATTTGACGTCCTCGCCAAGAGTACCTGAAAAATGGGGAGAAACCGGAGTGAGAATAAATCTCAATAAGTAGAAATGTGCATGATGTAAAACAATCCATAATTTTACAATACTAGTCATGAGGTGAACGATAAAACCAAAACCACGATAATCCAATAATATATCAATAACAATTTACCAATCCAAAACAAACACATGTGACATGATAGGACTCCTGAACTGAAACCACTTAATAAGATATTCTTGCCCCTATAGTTTGCCACATCATGACTTACATGATAGATGGAGCTTGCACCTGCAGTCACTACCATCTCCTCCGTCAACCATCAACGTGAACCACCCAGGAATGGGTTGGCGAGTACAATCCTCAGTCCAAATAAAATCCCATAAAGGGTACCGCTTCCGTGGAGGCCATACCAATCCGATCAAAGATTAATAGATCTATGACAACATGTCTAATACCAGTGCAAGTCACAAGTGATCTTCAAGCACGGCCAAATCATAGCTCCAATGTGCGAGTCACAAGTAACCTACTAACATGACCAATATAAAGCTTATGAAAGTTGATGTCTCATTGAAGCATGCGGATGGTAACCTGAATAACAAAATAAAAACCGTTTACCGAAAACAACCTCGGCTAAGACCAGGCCGCACCTGCAATGGTCGAGGATTGCTGCCTACGTTGCCTGCACCTGCAAGTACGACGGACCGCATACTGGGGAGTTCCGAACAAGAATAACTTACCAGCCAATTCCCTTTTACTTCCTAGCTAAGCTATGGATCCATACTAAGTATTGCCCACTAGAGACAATTGCACAATCAAAACCTTGAATAACTCAAAGACTTAATATTCAGTGACAAATCTCGTACCAATAATCATAAACATGTCCCAAGCGCTGTGTCCAGCAATAATTTCCAAAACCACGTGTCCAATCAAAAGATGTTCAACATAACCATTAGACAGTTCTTAAACAGAGTTCCAGATCATTTAATAAGTAAAGTACGAGAGTATATACAAATTCTAAATAAAAGGTTCAGATTTGAGTCGTGTTAGTGTGGGCATACTTAGTTTATCTTTCTAATTCAGTATTCAGGTTATTCTTTATCTCTTACAAAGTTTACTCTAAATCCTACACTTTGGTCCATCCTAAAATCCTTACTTTTAAATTCTTATTTACCAACTAATACCCTAAATCTCTAAAACCTTTTGGTTATGCTATTGATTCTTTCCAGAGGTTAATTTAGGTTTATTATGACTTGTTAGACTAGGTTTCATACCTAGAATCCCAATGAAAGTGGTTTGAGTGCATAGGTTTACCTTAACTAGTTTTCTTTGATTCTTATTACATTCATTGTCCCAAATAATTACCCTTTTATTCGAATTTAATTCCGTCACTTCCTACATCTCAAATTACCCTATTTACAGGTGTTACAACATTAAAATTCCAAGAAAAATCATTAGAAATTGAATCTGGCACAAATCCCAAGTTTTGAAATTTCTGACATATGGTCACTCGAAGGGTCGCTCGGGTGACTGCTCTAGCGGTTAAGTTTTCAGGTTATGTTATTTTTTTCAAAGGCCTATTGCCTTAAGTAACGCTTGAGCGTTGTCTCGAGCGCTCCGGCTATAACACTGTTTTTCTTCCCTTTACGAAAATTTTTGAACTTTCTATTCATACTATTAACTTGACTTGATTTTAAACATCTAATTTCCATGCTAAACTAGTTCTGAGACAATCCTAAACTAATCCTATCACCTTTCTCCTTATCTTGTATTTCTTTTTAAGTTCAAACTCACCATGGTCAACCTTTTCTTGATTTCTAAAAGAAAGTTAAATCACCAAATAATTCTTTATAAACAAATAAGCTTTTTCCCATGAAATCGAACTTCAAAATAATACGATCAAACATCAAAATCACAAGAAAACATGCAGTTCCTCCAGTTTCAAGGGTTTGCTACTTGCCTTATGATGAACCCAGATTTTTTTAGAAACTTCGTCTGTGCCCGTTTTTGGGGCTCGACCACACCACTCTAGACTTCCCCAATTTAGATCTCCACCGTTCAGTTTGAATTCTCCCATGAGTATAATAGAACCCCAAAATTTCAGCCTATTCTAACGGTTGGATATTCCTAGTTTACTGTTCGAAGTTGGCTGGTCGGCCAAGTCTACAACTTCTCTTCTTTCTAATTCCTCCTTTCTTTTCTCTTTTCTCCCATTCTATTTTTTTTTTTTTGCTCCTATCACTTATGCACGAATTTCCCCCTCCTTCTAACATATTTTCAAAACCTAAAACACTCTTTAAACCTCTCTTTTATAGACTTTCTAATAGACCAATTCTAATTAGGTTTAGCTTACTCTAATATATTAAATGTATTCCCTCTTCTACCATTCTCCTTAATCTAACTCCTTTAACTCTCTTTTAAGGAATCTCCTAATTAATTTTCGTGCTTAATCCTATTCATAATTTACATTGAAATTAGACTTTTATTATTCACTCAAATTACCTATATCTTGAACTCTAATTAGTATAATTACCATTGGGCCCTTTTTCCACCCTTTAAGCCTTAATTTCATCATTTTACATCCAACTAAGCTAAAATCTTGTCTAGTTGAATTTGTTGACCAAATAATTAATTATCTTATTTTCTTTCATGAATTTAACAAATTTGAAATGACCAAATTACCCTTTCTCTTTAAATTCCTATTTTAACCTTTATATCTCTCTTTAATTCTCCTACCATTATCTTTCTTAGAATTTCCGCCATAATTTATTCCTTAATTATTTATTTTATTTTATTTTTTGGAAAATCTAGGGTTTTACAAGTAATCAATAGAAATATAATCGAGAATCCAAAATTAGCATAATCCCAATAACAGTTTTAAACAAGAGACCAACAGCAATATCAATCAATCATAGAATGGTCAATGTCATGCCTATTGCTTAAATTGGTTAATCAACATCCCAAGGAGACATCCACACCTCCATGTACACAGTTCCGGCCTACTCAGGGTTTCGGAACTCTGAAATGACGGCCTACTCAGGGTTTCGTCATCCAATGCCGGCCTACTCCCTGGGTTTCGGCATTGACAACCAGGCCTACTCAGGGTTTCTAGTTGCTCTAAACCGGTCGTAGCAACACACAAGGCCATGTGATTACACCAATAAAGCAATACCATTACATTATTAAGCTTAGTCTAGGATTCAGGACAAGCTAAACCAAAACAGAATAATCAATGCATAACTCACTTCTAGTGACAAAGTACGCCACTCTCTACTATCACCAATAATAAAACAAACCACTTATCACGGGTCACTCATGACCAGAACAGTAACCCATAGAGCTTCACATGATATTCTAACCCAAAGAACACAAATCCAAACCGGACGTATAATCAGTTACTAAAGCAAAAACATTTTTATAATTTTTGCCCAGCACATTGTAACCCGATAAAACTCCGGTTAAACAGTATCACAACTAGAAATTAACAGTAAAACATGTACTAAATAAAATCCAAGCACACCTAGTACCAAACCAGCAACTAACTACCAACAAGCGTTTAAAATCTGACTTTAAATACACATAAATCCTCCCAATAATTAACGGAATAATCTCATTAGGTTTTGACCACTTTATAATACTTCCAGCATCTTAATCCAACTTCTAGATAAGTGTTTGAAGCATTAGAGTGGAGAAAATCAGCTCAAAATGGTCAGCCGTACTTCACCTGGGAACTTGGTGGGTGCGCTGACCTCAAGTCAGTAGGAGCCAGGTCGACGCATCCTATTTTTATACAGCCGCTGAGTGCCGCTGAGTGAAGTCAGTGGGCGGCACTCAGGGGATACCCCCTGATTTCTTGATACTCAATTTTGCCCACTGTTAGCTCAATCTAACTACTAATGACCTAAAATCAACCTCCTACAATAGTTAATCTATACTCCCTACACCTCTAACAGACATTTTAAACCAATTCGAAATTAATTCCACCAAACTACATGCTCCAAATCGAAAATCCCTTCGAAAATTCAATTCAATCACTGATAAAACACACCACAGATAATATCGATTAATCTTAGGTATTCGGCTTCAATACACGGAGTAAAACTAATGCTACTCACCTGATTTAACGAGAAATTCTCCTAGCTTCCAACTTCTCTGATCAACACCTCCGAAAGAAGAAATTTTAACGGCCGATGATCTTAGATCTGAGCTCGACCTAACTTTAATAACTCCTTGGAAACTCCTTCTCTCTCCAGAAACTCAGCTCTAAGAGTTCTATCTTTGTTTCCATCCAACCAAAACAGCAACAAGAATTTAAGTAGCCTATTTATAGGATTTGCTGGGACTCAATCCTATCCTAATTTGCTGATTGCTCGCCCACCAAATGTTTCTACACAATCTTTTTTAACTTTTAATTATAGAACTAATTTCTAACCAAGAGTTTACCCTCACACTTCCCAATTTAAATAACTTATACATATTATTACTATTAATTTTTCAATTTAATCTTATACACCACTTACTATATTTTATGCCCTTTCTAGAAATTCCAAAATTACCCTTGCCTATCAATTACCTATGATATTTACTTAATAATCTTATTAAAATTATTACTTAATCTTCAAAATTAACATTAGCCAGAAAATCAGGGTTTTACAGGAGTGGTAGCATCATCGTGATGATGGAATGCTTATGACCTAGAATCCGGAATCTAATAACATTCCACTTACTACCTATTCTATGGATCCATGTAAGAGCTAAGCCCACTCAACAATGGCAAACCAAAACCAGGTAGTAGACATACGTCACAAAATCCGCATATGTGAAATAAATAATATAGGCATACGCTAAGTCAAATACGTGATCATAAACCCACATACGTGGAGACAAATACATGTCAAAAATCATGGTTTCAATAGGCAAATATGATATGAGTGTAAATTAAATCATTCAATGCTCAAAACATGTTTAGATAGTCCAAATACTTGTGTAGGAACTCTTAAAATCAAATTTCATTTAAAAGAAAAGAGTTTGGAACGATAAACTCGGATAAAAGCTATTTCAGTAGAACGTACCCAAAATCTTTATAAAAATTCGATTTAATCAACGGCCAATGCAAACAATCTTTAAACGCATAAATCTTATTGGTACATAAATTTGAAATCAATAAAAGCAATTTTATAGTGAAAAACTAGGTTGATTTCAAAATATCAGAAAATACTGTTAGGGGCGCTCGAGCGGCGTTGGGTGCTCATGCAAGCGTCCGTTACAAACAGGTTTTGAAAAGGTTTTTAGAGGGTTAGTCGCTCAAGAGGGCGCTCGAGTGATGACTCGGGCGTTCGGTTTATATAAAACTGTCAACTTTCGGGTTTCAGAACTTAAAAAAAAGATAGTCGGGGCGCCTTGAATAACGCTTGAGCGGTGACGAGCGTCCACTCTTTACAACTGGCGCTTAGGGTGACGCTCAAGCACCATTGCTAGCATTCGTTATATTTTTCAGATTTCCGGAATTTGCGATTTTTCAAACTTCATATTTGTTTTTCCCGAATTTTTAAAATCTCAAATCACTTCCAAATCTTGGGTTTTTATCTTCAAAACACTCTAAACTATTCCAGATGATCAAATACATTAAGCTACATGTTTTCATATCAAATCATTCACATACAACTGGAAAACTCTCATTTAAACATGTTCTTCGATAAACCAAAGTATATCTGTTTATGCAAGTTGTAAGGGACTACTTACCTCTCTTCTTAAGTTAGATCCTTCTCCAAACAATCTGAAAATCAACCTCTAGCAAATCCCATGAACACAACAACTCCTTTATTGTTTAAATCATAAGATTATATCTTTAGAACTTCATAAACTCAAAACCAATCGTAGGGAATGGGTTTGATTTATTCTTCTTACCTTAAACTCACACGAAATCCTTTCTTCTTCTCCTTCTTCTGATCTGGTTAGTAAGTACATGAAAATCAGAGCTTGGAACTCACGTATGGAAGAGACTAATAGCTGGTCTCTTCTTTCGTTTTTTTCTCTTATACATGAATAGCTACTTCTAATTTTAATTTTCTATTTATATTTTCGTCCAAATCAAACTACTAATGTAAATCCCTGAATTTTCCTAAAATAAAGTAAATTAAATAAGCTTAAATATTGAGAAGTTAAGATTTAATTTAGGTATTGGAGGAATAATATTATGATCCAAAGAGATATTAGTAACTAAATAAATAAACAATAATTTTGAGTAATTAGGAATTTAAATAATGGCTTCATTTAAATAGGAAAGAGCATGGTTGATTTAGATAAATTGGGAGAGTAACTTAAATATAAACGATTGGAGAAGATAGGTATTAATCCAAGTGCAATTTATGGTTAAGATTGATGTGAGGAATAAAGAGGAGAATTTTTGGAAAAAGATCCAAAGGTTAAATATGGAATTTCAAGGAAAGGGTATTTTAGTCATTTTCCAATTAACCAAATTAATATATTGAGTAATTAAATAATTATTAGACTTGAAATATTTAACTAGACTTAATTTGGGTTAGGGTTGAATTTAAATAACAAATTACGGCTTAAAAGTAGGAAAAAGGGTATATTGGTGATTATGGTTGATAAGTAGCCTAAAATTTGAGGATAAAATGAGCTTTGGGGTGTTTTAGTAATATTTTAAAATATGAAATTAAATTAGCATGAAAATAACTTAAATTAAGACCTTCTTTTATATGAGAAACTTAAAAGAGAAATTAGAAAGAGGGTTAAGATAGGGAGGTTTCCAATTAAGAGTGCGAATCCTATTTAGAAGGTCTCCTAAACCTAGTGGGACTTCTAATTAAGAGAGCTTATAAAAGGGGAGGTCTAGGAAAGGTTTAGGGTTTTTAGCAAGTCAAAAATAAAGAGGAAAGAGAGGGAAATTCGTGCTTGGGCTTGGGAGAAAAATAAAGGGGAGAAGAGAATGAGAGAAAAGAGAGGGCAGAAAAGAAAAGGGAGGTGTTGCAGAGGTCCGACTAGCATACTTTGAACGACGATCCCCGAAGATCCAGTCGTTGGATCGTCATGACATTTAGAGGTTATGATCTATACATAAGATACTTTAATTTGAACGGTGGAGATTGGATTTGGATGAGTCTAAGGTGGTGCGAACTAACCCAGAAGTTGGTGGAAAATCAGATTTTGGAAGAAAAAGGAGTTGCAGAGATGGCTGACTAACCAACTTCGAACGATGAGATAGGAAGATCTAACCGTTGGAATGGGCTGAAATTTAGGGTTTTGTTCCACTCATGGAGGACTTCAAACTGAACGGTGGAGATCTTAATTGGACTAGTCTAGAGGGGTTCAAGCAAGCTCCAAAAGTGGGCACAGAAGAAGTTCTGAAAAATCTGGGTTCATCAAAAAGGCAAGTAGCAAACACTTGAAACTGAAGGAACTGCATGTTTTCTTGTGATTTTGATGTTTGATCGTATTGGTTTTAAGTTGGATTTCATTGGAAAAGTCGGATGATTATAAAGTTTTGATTTGGTGATTTAAATCTCTCTTTAAGAATCAAGAAAAGTGTTGTTCATGGGTGGTTTGATTTAGAAAGAAACCTTAGTTAAATTTTAATCACCAAGATTTGTTTAGGATTGTTTTAGAAGTAATTTGGAATGAAATTTAGATGTTTAGAAACAATTTAAAGCCATAGAAATTTGAGAAGTTTCGGAAATTATGAAAACCCAGAAAAACTGAGTTTTGGGCAGAGCTCTAGAACAGTCGCTCGAGTGCCCTATCTGTATACCTTAAACCAGAATATTGAAACCAAATCACTCGATACACCGTTCGAGCACAACCACGGGTGACCTGCTTGTGTATCTAAAACATAACCTGAAATTATAGCTGCTAGAACGGTCGCTCGAGCGCCTCTTCGAGCGATTGATGTCAGAAATTCCAGATTTTGGGAATTGTGTCCAGATTTAATTTTTAATCATTTTTCTGTAAATTCTAAAGTTGTAACACCTATAACTAGGTTAATTTGAGATGTAGGAAGTGGCGGAATTAAATTTAAATTAAAGAATAATAATTTGGGACGATGATTGTAAACATGAAACGTTTGGAGATATTTTAAGTAAAAAGAGGTCACAACCTATTTGGATCTGATTTTGGATAACTTAACCTATTCTTAAACTTCAATATAGACCTAAGTTACCTTCTGAAAGGACTAAATAACAAAGTTAATACCTTTTGACACCTTGGGTTCTAGATGAAGGAAACATGGATGTTAATAGACATTAAAAATAGAAAAGTTTTAATCAAGAGTTAGGAACATTGTTAATGTCTTGATTTATTTTCTTTTAAACAAAACTTGATTTTGGGAGTTCCTGCACTTGTATTTGAACTATCTGAGCATGCTTTGGAGCTCCGAATGATTTATGTATATACTTGGATTATATTGCCGTTGGAAACCTGGAGTTTGGACATATGACTTGGTACATCTTGTGTTGGATTTTGGGTCACTGGTGTGACAAAGGCCGTTGCCTGATTTATTGTTTCCCGCATGAGCGGATTTGGTTCAGTATTTGGTGGGTGTTATTGAGAAGTATGTCCATTCCCTGGTTTGGTTTTCCACAATCATGTGGGTTTCGCAATTACATTATTAATTGATATGTTATTAAGTTATTATGAGTTTTTGGTTGTGAGTTGTGTCTAGCAAGCTTAGCTCTTACATGGATCCATTAGAGTAGCTAGTAAATGAAATTGTTTTCTGGAGTTTCTTATTCTATGCCTGAGGCATTCCATCATCTCGAGGATGGTACTACTCCTGGATTAGTCGGTCGCTATGTTACCCACTCCTGGATTGGTTGGGCTGTACATGCTAACCCATCTGGAATAGCTAGTCTGCGGGGTGGCTGGTTATTGATTATTGGTTGGTGGTGGGTTCTTCCGTTGGTGTTGAATAGCCAGACTGCAGGGCGGTTGGTCCATTGTAAGTTGGTGAGGTAGCATATTGGCATATGTCTGTAGGGCTCTAGTTACGATTCCATTAGTCCTGTGATGTCACAGACGTGGTATGCTATGTGCCGTGATTTCTCTATACTATCGTTTTTCTTGTTGATGTTGTTGTCATTGGTGTACTCATACACCTCATGACTTATTTTATATAAACATGGACTGATTTCATGCATGCACCTTGCTACTTGTTGAGATTTATTCTCACTCTAGTTTCTCCCATTTTTCAGGTACTCTTGGTGAGGTCGTCAAGTTGTGGGCTAGTTGTAGCTGGGTAGTCTATATAGATGTAGGATTGCTCATGTAATTGAAATCCTTGTATATCATAATTTTTGATTAATAAAGAGAATTTAAATTCAAGTTTTTGCATTTACTCTTATTATAAAGTTAGGAAAAGTTTTAAATTATTCCATATTTTAGTTGCTTTTGTTACTTATCATAACACCTCGGGTTTTGGGAATTGGACTCGGAATCGGGGCGTTACAACTAACCCTATTCATCATTCTTTTTTACATTCTTACCCTTCAATCCATTATATTAACTCTCAATAAACTTGGTCTTAGTCGACCACACCCTTCTAACGTGGGATTAGACCACTCTATGAAGAATTTAATCATATTACTTAATAGTTATTTTCTCATCATCCAACATCTATAATATTAATAATAATAATAATAATCTTAGAGCAAAAATCTAAACTCACCTTATATTTTAGTTCTCCAAGTTCTCCGGGTCACCCTGCAACTCTCTGGGTTGAAACAATTCCTCATTCTTTGCATTATTAATATTAACAATTAATATAGTTATTTTATCTAATTTATTTATTAATAAAATCTAGTATTTTACAGCCTTATTCCGTCGCAAATTCCATGTCATCAAAAGTTCTAATTTTTAGTGGCAACTTTCGCGACAGTTGCCTTCGTCGCCAAAAGTTTTTTAGTAACTATTAGTGGCGGCCATACTGTAAAATACCGAATTTTTAATAACATAAAAAATAATAATATTAGATTTTGTTGTTAATTAGTTTAATTAAGAGAAAATCTTATAAATAGAGAAAATGGGATTATTTAGAGAAAAAAATAATTAAATAAAAATAGGATAAATTATTAAAAAGGGCAAATCCGTTAACTTAGTTTCATTAGTGTGAGACATGTGAAATCACCTAGATGATCTCCAAACCATCACACGGGTTTGACAAAAATAAGGAGTCGCCACCATTCAAGTTAAGGTGTGAATGGACACCAAAGGGATCATAAAAATGCCAAATAGAGCCAAAGTAGCTTTAATTCAAGGAAAAATCCAGAGATCAGGTAAGGGGAATTAGTTATGAGCAGGGGAAGGTATTAGGCACCCCCACTCATCCGTACAAGACGGTTGCCAAATGCTTGCTCATGCTCAAGGATTGTTTGCTAATCAAAATAGACAAAGAGTACTTGAAAGTAAGCAAAAATGTGTGTGATTATTCCATATGAGTAGTCCAATAGACTTGGACTCTCTTTATGGATACATCACTTCTAGAACTTTATGAGTGAATGAAAATCAAAGTAAAAAAATTAAAGAGAAATCAAGCTAAGGCAAATCTGGAAAAATCAGGCCGCAAGATTGAAGACTTTAAACACTCATAAATCCTTCGATCCAAACCCAAATTAAATGAAACCAAAGCTATTAGCAAACTGGTATGAAATAGAATATTCAGAAAAAAAAATAGCTCAATCCGATTTAAAACAAAGGAGAAATACACTATTGAAATCTGCTGCTATAAATTAGAAAAAGCGGCGAGTAGGCATTTTTTAAGTTCTATTGGTGGAGTTTGGCTCCATATAAATTCATGAAAACTTGCATGGATGAAGTATGTGGTGTCATCTTTCAAACTGAATAGGCCTCACACAAAACTCCATCCAGGTGTGACTTGTGTGACTTCTTGAACATGCCTAGAGGATCACAGATTAACCCAGAACTCTGTTACAGAGCCACTCTGAGTCAATCCAGCACACAAGCCACAAATCAAAACAAAATCTCTTGAAACTAGTTGGAATTGAAAATAGACTCTTCAAGGAAAACACAGAGATTGAAATCATCCAAAATGGATAAAAAATGAGCAAATGGTGCTCAATCAAAGTGGCAAGTTCAGCAATCTAAACTGAACTGACGTGCTGACTTTGAACAAATGGTATAAAAAATTGGCTCCATAAAAATCAATGAAAATTTCTAGATATAAACTAGACAGTCTCATCTATCACATGTATTTAGAATCATTCAAAAATTCATCCGGATGATGAAGTTATGAGCATTCTAAGACGGGCCTCAGATGTTGTCCTGTTTTTGAAAACCTTGAATAAAAAGCCAAAATCAGTGCATGTACGCAAGTGGATTAGGCCAAAATGGTTTGAAATCATGAAAAACAACTCATGAAGTCCCAAAAGTTCCTTCTAAGGTCAGAGATCTCAGATTTTCCATATTGAGCATGGAGAATCCAAGATCTAGCCTATTTGAATGAAAACAGTGAAAAAGTGTATGATAGTGTGGAAATCACATTTTTTAGGGGAAGATTAAGATCCATTGATATAGAGAGCATGGATCCTTGTATTTCCTCCAAATGCAAATCCAAATCACAGCAAACACAAGAGCAATATGAAATCCATATGCATCTCATTCAAAATGGGTTCTCAACCTATGGTTCCATTTCAACTTCTTTTTCCCCAGGCTCTCTCTTCATGTTTTATGGCTAGAGAGGATTCCTAGGTACTTTGGAAGTGGTTTGGGGCTCCAAACACACACCAAGTCCTTATACTACAGAAAGGTAGAAGGAGAGAGTGCTGGAAAGTAAAGAGGAAGCTGGAAAATGAAATGGAGCTTTACCATTGGTAGCTTGAACACTTGAGGCAGCAATCCAGTAGAGTTTCCCCTCTTCTTGCAGAGCTTAAATTCTTCCAATTATCAGCCATTTGCAAGAGGAGGAGCCCTCTAATTATAGGCAAAGCCAAGGGTATGAATGTCCCAAGGGCATGCCAATAAACCTTTCTAGATTATTCCAATTCAAGTTATAGGCTTGAATTGGTGTAAATCTACAAGTTTCGGAGGTTAAAATGAGGAGTTCAAGCCTCCAAGAGAGAGGCAAAATGTGTAAATAAGGCTCAGAAATCGAGTCTTTTCACAAGTTCATGAAACGAGCAAAACCGCATACACAATGCGGTTTGAGCCAAACCGCCCCTTTGTATGCGGTTTCAATGCAAACTCACCTCAACCGAATGTACAGAGCGGTTTGAATTCAGTTATGCTTTTATTGATTACTGCTAACGTGGCCTAGCGGCCTAAGCTTCTAGAAGCCACGTGGCAGCCCACGAGAGAAGCATGATTGGCAACCGCGCTGTGTGCGGTTGCAACCGCATACACAGGGCGGTTGAGACCAAAATTAACAAAAACCATAGTATATATGCGGTCAGCACATTTTTGGTTAGTTTTGAGCCTTACCTGCACAGGCAAGGCTTATTTACGTGTAATATCGTTTAAGTAAATGTCCTCGTATTTTTTAATCTCCATTTACTTAAAATATTACATGTAAATAAGCAAACACCCCCCCTCTCCCATTTGAATCAATTAAAAATAGTTCAAGACCCAAATTCCAAGTGAATAAAAAGTCAACTTTCCAGTTCCAGGCTAAATTCCGATTTTTCAGGTCCGGTAAAAAGATTTGACATGTTAATACCAAGGTTGAAAGAGTAGGAGACTACTCTACAGGTCCACGATCTACAACAATTATGATCTTAACAATGCGGAAACATACACACAGAATTTATACGAGGAAACCTAAATCCAGATCCAGGAAAAACCTCGAATCTATATGAGGCGACTAACCCTTAGAATCTCCACTATTAAATGAAAGTCAATTACAAAGGAAAACACACTTAACCTTTACAATTGAACTCACTCAACAGCAATCTATAGCTCGAATCCACGAACTGTAGCACAACTTGAATCCACAAGCTGCAAGTCACGATCTATCCAGATCCACAGCTCGAATCCCCGAACTGCAACACAACTTGAATCCACAAGCTGCAATTCACGATCAATCCAGATCCATAGCTCGAATCCACGAACTGCAACACAACTTGAATCCACAAGCTGCAATTCACGATCAATCCAGATCGTAACAATCACCTCAGAGTCCACTGAGATGATCCAATGCAATAGGAATCCACCTATGCATCCATCAAGCTTGATCACCAATCCAGGAGATCATACGATCAAGTGAAGTTCCAAAATGAAGAAGAATCCTCAAACTTCAATTCCAGGAGGTCTCTCTCAGATCTCCCCCTCACTCGATCACCGACTCTCTAAAGATGAATTGATTGAATCTCGAACACCTCAAGATCCAAATCAAATTGATCAAAAGAAAAAGTCCACTTCAAAACAAATACAGCTCGTCTATTTAAAGAAGAAAACTCAGATCGCATCGAGCGCTGGTGGCGTCGCCTTGCGATCGGGGTAGACGGCTGGAAGCGAACTCAAGTCCCGCTCAAATCCAAATAGACTCAGTTAAGGGCGCGCTGCCAGTGCGCTGCTAGCGGGAGGGAACGCGGCATGTGCACAGCTGATTTGTAGATTCTTCAATCTTGCTCTGCGCTACCAGCGGCGTGTCGGCGTCACCTTACGACGCAAGTGCACGTTCTTTACTTTCAAAGCACTGTTTCACTTATGCGCTGCCAGCGAAGTGGCAGCAGCGTTGTTCCTCGCAAGTGCCTTTACAAGAAATGATTTATTTAGAAAACCTTTCATTTCCTTGAGCTACCAGCGGCGTGGTAGCTGTGTGGCAGCATTACCTTCCTCTTTATTAAATTCACAGAACTTATATTTTGATTCTGCACATCTTGAAGATTATTAGAAGATATAATTTGTCAAACATTTGCCATATAAGGAGTGTGAGTTTTCACACTTACAAAGGTTTTCGTCAAGATTTAAAATCTCACAAAAATCATTTTTGCAATAACATTGCTAAAAACCTGATTACCGGGAAAAATTATCTTGAAATCTTGCTTTAAAAAATATTTCATTTTCTGGGGTCTTTTCAAAATTCAACCCGAAAAAGTTTGACTATGCATAAAAGATTGAATTCGGGTCTTTTCCTTTACGGTTTTGGATTCAAATGGGTTAAGGATCTCAAACCCAATGCTAAGAATTGAAAATTCCAATAAAATATTTCTCTCCTTCAAGATTTATAAAAAATAGTGCAATTTTTGGGTGTCTACAACTGCTCCTCTTTGCTAGAGTTGTAACACAATGAACAGCAAAGAATAGACATAACTCAAAATTGCACGTTTGAAAGATATCTCATTAGTTGAACTTGCTTTGGTCAAACAAATGAGTGGTAAAAAACATGGATTTGAAGATTGCCAATGAAACCCCTGCTTGAAGTCTGATGAGGTGGCGTCTCTTCCTTATCTTAGATTTCTTGGAGCTCTCGTGGCTATGAAAAGAATTCTGAGACAAGTAAATTTTGAAAGAAAGGTGGAATAAAATTGACCTCTACAAACTCAATTGCTTTTGATGTTTTTCACTTTACAACTTAACAATAAGGAAGGAAATATTTCATTGAATCTTCCATGATTTGATTTTTATTAACTTACCTGGGTTCCATGTGCTGCCCAAACCTGTGCTTGAATTTTTTGCAACTTGCTTTTGCTTCATCTTTTTGCTCTGTCAATAATGATGTATGTGCTCTTGCTGCTTATAACCTGCCTTGATGCTTTCTTACTACCAAACTGAATGCCATCTTCATGATTGAAAGATAAGGGCTCTTGTTTGGAGGCATTGCCCAATCTTTAGGATGATACGATTCCTTTCATTGAGGATCCAGAAGCAAAGGAAATTGAGCATGCCCCAGCCTTGATTGCTTTGAAAATGTACTTACCTCACAGCAGAGATGAATTTTTTCCTCTCTTTTTTTTTCTTTTACTTTTTTTTCTTTGCCTTCATAAAAAGAAATCCTTATAAAGAATGCAAATGTGAATGTAAGAAAATAGGTTTTTATACTAGTGGCCTCAGAATTCTCTAGTGCCTATAAAACCAATGTTTTATGAAAAGTCATAGATGTTCATCATAGGCCAAAATATAATTTTTGCTTTTTTTTGTTTTTTGTTTTTTTGTTTTTGAAAAATGATCCAATCACTTATTAGCATATAGTCCAAAAGAATTAAAATCAAGTTGAACAATGAGAAGATTATTTCAGAAAATGAAGAAAGACCAAAATAAGCCTTTGGAACCTTTAGAATCATTCCCATGACCATCGGCTTGTCCATTGATGCTCCAGATATAATAGCTCTTTCAATCTGACTATCTTGCCCCAGTTTGGAAAGACCTCCAACTTGAAAAAGTTGTTTCTTGCATCCATGATATGAGAACTCCCTCATATAACAATGATGGACTTCTCTTCTCATATGACACTATTGGTTTTCTCCTTGTAGATGGTTGATTATTTGCCATGTAGCGCCCTTCTGGGTTTTCACTACATTTTCTCCAATTTTTTCCTTCTTCTTTTTTTCTTTTTTTCTTTTTAATCCTTCATTACCATAAGCTAATGTAGTCATACTTGCCTTAATTCAAAATTTCTTAATCAAAGAGGACTTAAGAATGGGACGAAATGTAGGCTTGGTTTTTTTTTAGGAAGAAAAAGGGATAAAAGGCTCAAATATCATATGATCAAATGGGTTAATTGAGAATGTAATTCTTATGGCATTTCTTTCCTTTGAATACAAAATTGCCTCCAGTGCTGAAGTTCTTCTTCCTTTAGAACTTTCACCCCGGTATTGAACTTCTTTTCTTATTCTTCTCTTTGCAATTTTTATTTCCCCTTTCGGAAGACATTCTCCAAATATCCCATGGCATTTGATGATCTTTTTTTTTCATTTCATCTTTCTTCTTCTTCTTTTTTCTTTTTTCATTTCCTTGCCGCCTTTTCTAAAACCTCTTCAAAATCTGTTTTAAAATTCAAAAGTGCCCCATTCTTCTTTTTTAATTTGTCCTTTCATTCTACTTCTTTCATGCCTTAAAAAATTTGCCCCAGTGTGGGGTTACAATTCCCAGTTTAGGTTATTTGGAAAAATTTATAAAGCTCAAAGGGTCTAACTAGGGATTTCAAAGATTTCAGGGATATAAGAAAGATTTGAATTTTAAGCCCTGGTAGAGTTGTACTACATGACTGGCTTAGGATTTTTCCATCTCTTCCTCTCTCTTTTTTTTTACCACCCCCTGCCAAGATGGAAATCTATTCATATAAAATTTCAACCACAAAACATCATTCTCATCGGATCAAGCTTTTAAATCAAGCTTCTTTTTCATTAGACTTTGTAGCTGATTTGTAGTTCATACACTACAAAAAAGGACACTTTTACCGGCGGTAGCTTACCGCCGGTAAAACACCAATTACCGCCGCTAAAAACATTTCCGGCGGTAACTCCTCTTGCCGTAAAAGATGCCGTCACTAACGCTTATAGCGGCGGTAAAAATCTTCCCGCCGCTATTGCTCACTCATTAGCGGCGGTAACGTTACCGCCGCTATTGCTCATTCATTACCGGCGGTAGGTTACCGCCGCTATTGGTATCACTCATTACCGGCGGTAAGTTCCCGCCGCTATTGCCCATTCATTACCGGCGGTCGATTACCGCCGCTATTGTTATCACTCATTACCGGCGGGAATCACCGCCTCTAAAAATGGTATTTTAAAAAATAAAAAATGCCATCATGACTTTTAGCGGCGGTATTTTCGGCTTTTAGCGGCGGTATTTCCCGCCGCTAAAACTCATTTTTAAAAAATAAAAAAAATGACATCATGTTTTTTAGCGGCGGGAAATACCGCCGCTAAAAATCATATTAAAAAAAAAAAAAAAATTTGCTGCTGTCCTTCAGCAGTATACATACCGAGAGAGATAAAGAGAGAGATGGAGAGGGAGAGGGAGAGAAAGAGAGAGAGAAGTAGAGAGGGAGAGAGAAGTAGAGATGGAGAGAGAGAGAAGTAGAGAGGGAAAGAGAGAAAGAGAGAGAGAGAAGTAGAGATGGAGAGAAAGAGAGAGAGGGAGAGAGAGAGAGGTAGAGAGGGAGAGATAGAGAGAGAGAAGTAGAGATGGAGAGAAAGAGAAAGAGAGAGAGAGAGAAGTAGAGAGGGAGTGATAGATAGAGAGAAGTAGAGATGGAGAGAGAGAGAAAAAGAGAGAGAGAAGTAAAGATGAAGAGATAAAAACATACCTTGAAGAAAGAAAGGAAGAGATTCGGCGGGTATTTATAGACTCTAGTTTTAGCGGCGGCATATAGATTACCGCCCCTAAAACTTACATTTTCCGCGCCCGCGGGCTGATTTCAATTTTGAAAATCGCGCTTAAACTTTTAGCGGCGGTAATTACCGCCCCTAAAAGTACAGTCAAAATTGAATCGCGGGAAAAATTCCCGCTTGTACCATTAAAATGGTCTTTAGCGGCGGTAAATGGTTTACCGCCGCTAAAAGTAATTTCGGGTTTTTTAATAAATGGCTTTTAGGGGCGGTACTCTGGTTACGGCTCCTAAAAATGGACTTTTAGGGGCGGTAATACGGTTGCTGCCCCTAAAAGGGCCTTTTAGGGGCGGTACCTACCGCCCCTAAAGGTCCAACTACAGTAGGAGTCGGTTCCTCTTCAAAAAATGAAAAAGGTTTTTACCGGCGGTTTAACCGCCGGTAAATAACGTGTTATTAGCTTATTACCGGCGGTTTCTAGAACCGCCGGTAAAGGTTGCACATTATTTCGCTAAAATGGGCTTTTAGGGGCGGTAAAACATCTACCGCCGCTAAAAGGGCTTCTTATGGGGCGGTAAAAAAGTACCGCCTCCGAAAACTCACTTTTAGGGGCGGTACATAAGGTTCCCGCCCCTAAAGGGAGACCTTTAGCGGCGGTAATACGGTTACCGCCCTAAAAGGGTCTTTTAGGGGCGGCATGTACCGCCTCTAAAGGTCCAACTACAGGAACAATCGGTTTTTTGAAAAAATGGAAAAGGTCTTTACCGGCGGTTTAACCGCCGGCAAAGAACGTGTTATTTGGTTATTACCGGCGGTTTTTGAAACCGCCGGTAAAAGTTGCACATTATTCCCCCGAGTCAAATTTTTTTACGACGGTAGGGGCCTTAGAGCCCCTAAAATGGACTTTTAGCGGCGGCAAAGAGACTACCGCCGCTAAAATGGCCTCTTATGGGGCGGTAACGACGATGGCGCCTCTGAAAACATGCTTTTAGCGGCGGTAATAAGATTACCGCCGCTAAAAGGGCATCTTATGGGGCGGTAACGACGTAGTGCCTCTGAAAACTGGCTTTTAGGGGCGGTAATAAGATTACCGCCGCTAAAAGGGCCTCTTATGGGGCGGTAAAGACGCTACCGCCTCTGAAACTGGCTTTTAGGGGCGGTAACAAGTTTACCGCCGCTAATATATGGCTTGTAGGGGCGGGAAGGATCTCGCCGCCCCTGAAACCATCTTTTAGGGGCGGTAATATGTTTACCGCCGCTAAAAGTGTTATTACGGGCGGACTGTTACCGCCGGAAATAAGAATTTTTTTGGAGGGACCTTCCCGCCAACGTATTGGCGGCGGTAGCTCTGTTGCCGCCGGTAAAACGTACTATAGCGGCGGTACCTACCGCCGCTAAAAGCTATTTCGCGCTGAAAAAATGCGCGCCTTAAAATTTTCGCGCGAAAAAAATGGTAACTTAATTTTTAGAGGCGGAAAGTGCTTTTACCGCCGGTAATAGTGCTTTTAGAGGCGGGAATTGCGTTACCGCCGCTAAAAGGTGCCGCTAATTCTCATCATTTTTGTAGTGATATCTCAACAAAGAAACCCAATCTTTTCATATTTTCCAATGCAGAGTGCAAACTTGGATTCATCTTCAGAGTCAAAAATGCAAAAAAATTCTTCTTCCAATATCTTCTCCTTTGGCTTCTCCTTGACGAGCAAATGATGCAATCCTCTCTGAATCCATATGAAATAAATTTCCGCACTTGCTACTTTGAAGTGAAAACTACAGGTCATCTTTGATTCCAAAGTCCATAAGATTGGTCATTTCAAAAGTTTGCAAAATTTTCTTCTCATGACACTTAAAAAGATTTGAATTTTCATTTAGAATGTCTTTTTCTTCGATTTTGGTCTCGAAATTGAGCCCAATGTCGAAGTTATATTCAACTTCATGAAATTTAATGGGAGATATGCTCATAAGTGTGAGACATGGGAAAAAAATCATATTCCTTTGACTTCCTCAATCATCACACGGGATTAAATAAAACAAAGAGTCGCCACCATTCAATTTAGGTGTGAATGGACACCAAAATATTAAATAAGCACAAAAGGCAATTTTAGGGTAAAAATAACCCTCCTAAAAAAACAACCAGGGATGGGTAAGGGGATTAGGTTATGAATAGGGGAAGGTGTTAGGCACCCCTATTCATCCACACAAGGTGGTTGCCAGGTATTGTTCATGTTTTACAAAGAAAAAAGGCTTGCTATAAAATTCAAGAAAGATCACAAAAAAGACAAAAATATATGGGGTTTTCATATGAAAAGTATGATTGATCCAGAACTTTTAAATATGATCATACCATGCCTAGGGTTTCATGATCAAAATAAAATTGAGATAAAATCAAATAAAATCAATTTAAAGTGAAAAATCCAAAAATCTGGCTTCAAGTCAAATTCTAGGAATCTAGAAAAATATGATTTTTATAAAATATTTCAAAATTGAACTTGAATAGTCTAGGACATAGGTAGAGCCCAAATTTCATATTAAATCAAAAAATCAAAACCAAAAAATACCCATGTTGATGAAAAACATCAAAAAGGGAGAACTTAGACCGTAGGGTCTTCTCTCAAACATGAAAAGAACTCAAAAACCACATCATGAAACCCCTAGAAGTTACTTTCATGCTTCTGGATCCAGATCTACCATATTGATCATGATGAATCCAAGATCTTAGCCTAATATCACAAAAATCACGAAAACAGTGCTGTAGGTGCAAATATGTGGAAAATCCAAATTTTATAAAAAAGTTGGGATCTCATGCTATAAACATCATAGATTCATGTGATTCATTCAGATTCATCATAAAAACCATTAAAACATGATCAAGATATTTAAAGCAGCCACATCTCACAAATTAGAGCACATGGGGGTCTACCCTACGGATCCACCTGTTCTCTTTTCCCCTAGCTCTCTCTTCACGTTTGACGGCTAGAGAGGATTCTTGAGGTACTTGGAGATAGGTTTGGTTATACAAACACAATCACAGGATTTATTCTAGAAAAAAAGGAGAAAAACAGATATGGGGTTCTATTCTAGGGATCCACCTGTTCTCTTTTCCCCTAGCTCTCTCTTCACGTTTTACGGCTAGAGAGACTCTTGAGGTACTTAGAGACAAGTTTAGAAATACAAGTACAAAAGATGGCCTTATTCTACAGCAATAGAGAAGATCCTATTACTTCTAGAATTGAAGACAGAAAATAAAAGGGAAAGGGACTTACCTGGATTGAGCAAGCAAGGCAGCAGGGATTCCTCTCTTCTCTTGGAGCTTCTTAGACTTCAAATTTTCGTGGCCTTTTGCTTGAGGAAAGGCCCTCTATTTATAGACAAACACAGGGGTATGGTTGGTCCAAGGTTTGGCAAGATAGAGTTTCAGTTTGAGTTAAATACAAGATCATGCCCATCCTTTATCCACAAAGATATTTCGCACGAATAAAATATATAATTCGCTCATTTAAAGGGATATTGGACTAAAGATAAGGCTCAGAAATCGAGAGAAGAACAGAACTCGCACGAGTCTGATGTGCCCGTAAATGATTTACGGTCCAAAGGTGTCCGTATATGTATTACGGGTGCTGTGTGCCTGTATATAAAATCCGGGCGCGCTTAGCCCGTAGATACAATACGGTCAAGGCTTAAATTATTGAATTTCATGCATTTTTGGCCTGTTTTAAATCCCAATTATATGTTTTCATTATTTTCTCATTTTAGTACAATTTGGGGTGTCTACAATAAGTAAAAAGGACTCTGTTGAAAACTTTTTTTTTTTACTTCTAAAAAAATGTTTAAGGGAAAAATCTTTTTTTTTTTCCAGGAGCCTTTATTGAAATCACTTCCTGAGAACAAGGCTCCTTAGGATCCTCAGGAAATGTGCATTCTTTTTATGGGGGTTTCTTTTCAGAGAACGTGGGAATTCAAAAATTGCCCCTGTTCTCAAAGGCAAAAGTTTATTTTTCCCCATTTTTGCAAAAATTTTCATCTTTTGTTGGTTGAGGCAAGAATTCCTTTCTTTGTTTAGCAATATTGTCTTCATATTTAGGACACCACGCTCAGCCCTTGGAAGAAGTGGCATTACTTGATCTGGAACTTGAACGACTGCCCAATCAATGAGTGCCAAAATGAATTCAACTTTTGCCTCATACTTTTCTTTGAAAACACCCCCATTCTTTCTCTGCCATCCTTCTTTCTCAATCGACTTTGCCCCATTTTCTGTCCTGGCTTCTTGTAGAATATTCTCCCTTAGGACAATCTTTACACCACCTTGCCTTGATTGCTCATGCAGTATAGGCATGGTCAACTGCACCATCTCTTCTTCTTTTCCTTTTTCTTCTTCCTTCTTTTTACTTTCCCTACCCATCATATTTTCTTGTTCTTCTTCCCTTTAAAAATAAACCCAGACAGTTGACCCTATAGGAGCAATAAGTTGAGAAGGGTCAAAGTATTTACTTTCAAATGAAATGACTCCAACTGTATTTGATGTGGTTGCCACATTATTGCCATTGGGGTGAGGAGCGGGTGTGATTGAATTAAAAGATAAAGAATTATTATCCAGCAAATCCTGGATTGCATGCTTTAAAGCCAAACAACAATCTGTAGTATGGCCTGGAGTTCCCATGTGAAAGTCACATGTCACCGATGCATCATAGTTCTTGCCTTTACTAGCATGAGGATTTGGCTGTTTCAACATCACATACCCCTTCTGAAGTAAAGTAGGTAAAAGTTCAGATGGTTTCATGGGAAGTTTTGAAAACTCCCTTCTCTTCCTTACTTCTATTTCCTCATTGACAGGCTGTACTGAAGGTACATTTATTTGAATGGGAGGTAAGGGAGCTGGATGAATGGGTTTGGCAGGAATGGGGGACTTGACATTGATTTGAAAAGGTTGTCTAGGTGGCTGCACCATATTTACTTCTGTTTCTCTCCTTTCCTCATTCTTCTTTCTTCCATTACTATTCTCCTTTTTATGTGCAGAAAAAGTGGTGGAAGTTTGCTGATTCACCGCTGCAGAGTAATCAATTATTCTTCCAGCCTTGATCCCATCTTCTATCCTATCTGCCACTTGCACTAAAGCAGCGAAACTGGTGGTGGTCTAGCCCACCAAATGATTGTAGTAAGGTTGCCCCAATGTAGTGATAAAAGTGGAGATCATTTCTTGTTCCCCCATGGGTGGCCTCACTTGTGCAGCTGATTCTCTCCACCTTTTCGCATACTCTCGAATGGCTTCATCATTTCTCTTCACCATCCTCATCATATCATACCGGTCAGGAATAATCTTTGAATTAAACCAGTATTGTGCCAGGAATGCATCAGCTAAGTCTTTCCATTTCTTAATCCTTGGATGGTCCACAGTGGAGAACCACCTTAAAGCAGACCCCATCAGACTCCTCTGAAACAGTTGGACTAGGATTCCATCATCCTTCCCAAATTGGCATAATGCCCCCACAATATAGTTTCAGATGGCTCATCGGGCACCCAGTGCCATCATACTTCTCGAAGTCCGGGCACTTGAATTTGGGTGGAAGGCATACATCTAGATACATGCACAGATCTTCAAAGTTAGTGCCCCCAAATGTGTTGACCCCCTTGACTTCTCTCAGCTCTTCCTGGATTGATTCCAGCCTATCGAGAAATTTCTTCTCCATTTCCACCCTCAATCACTCCTTCTCCTTCTCCTTCTCATATTCCCTTGACTCCTCCCTAATCAATATGGGCTCGGGGATCGGTTGGTGGAATTTAGGTTGAAGTTCGGGGATAGGTTGAATTGGTGGCGGAATGTTGGCCTGGGGTGGAGGTGCATTATGGGATGAAGAGGCTTGGTGAGCCTGAGCTTGGGCTTGTGGTGTCTGCACCTGAGCTTGCTGTGCCTGAGTAGCCAGTAGGTTTTCCAGTAACTTAGTGACTCCTGCCACTTGCTCTTGTAACTGAGCAAAGGCTTCAGCGGACACGGTTGATTGTTCTTCAATAGGGTTCATGGTGGCAGATCTTAGTCTCTGAGAGCGCCTGGGAGCAATGGTTTCAGGTAGGAGCCGAAGACCTTTGTGAAAGAAAAGAAAAGAAACACAATTAGTGCACATTTCAAGTTAAACTCACACACTTTCAAGAATGCATGTATGCATGTTTGGGTGAACATGAGTTTGAATTACAATTTTTTTTCTTTTGTTTTTCTTATTTTTAAAATTTTTCTTTTTTTGTTTTTGTTTTGGTCGAAATTGACCTTGTGGAGAGAAGTGGTTGGTACAAATGACCATCCAAAAGAATATGGAATTTAAGGGCTTCCAAAAGGTCCCAAAGAATGAGAAATGTCTAAAATTCAGAGGCTTTTAGACGGCCCAAGATTTAAGTTCTAAAATTTAAAGGCTTTTAGAAGTCCTATGATTTTTCTAAATTCAGGCTTTAGAAGGCCTATGAGGTGTCTAAAATTCGGAGGCTTTTAGATGGTCCAAGAGAAAAATTCTGAAATTTCAGGCTTTCAGAAGTCCTATGAGTGGGTTTTAGAATCACACAAGCTTCTAGAGGCTTATGCAGATGTCTAAAATTTAGAGGCTTTTAAACGGCCCAAAAGAAATAATGTTTGAAATTCAAAGGCTTTCAAACGGCCCAAAAAGGTTTTGTCTAAAATTCAGAGGCTTTTAGACGGCCCAAGATATGTGTCTATAATTCAGAGGCTTATAGACGGCCCAAAAAGGTTGTGATGTTTTAAATTCAAAGGCTTTCAAACGGCCCAAAAAGGCGGTGTCTAAAATTCAAAGGCTTTTAGATGGCCCAAGCAAAAGGTTTCTAGAATTACTCAGGCTTCTAGAGGCCTATGAATTGGTTGGTACGAAAAAGACCATCCAAAGGATTTGTTGGAATATTCTAGGGCTTCCAACTTGTCCCACAAGATGTGAGATGTCTAAAATAAAAGCTTTTAGACAAATCACGGAGTATCTTGGAATTACTCACGCTTCCAAGGGCTTATGAATTGGAATTAAGGTTTCCAAAGCCTCCTGAAATTACGCAGGCTTTCAGGGGCCTATGAAGGGTTCTAGAATCACGCAAGCTTCTAGAGGCTTATGAAGATAAAGTTCTGAAATTTCAGTCTTTCAGAGATCCTATGAGTTAAGGAATTACGCAGGCTTCCTTAGGCCTATGAAGTTTTGAAAATTTTTGGAATTTTAGGCTTCCAGGGTCCTATGAGTTTCTAAATTAAGGCTTTATAAGGTCTATGAGATTTTGGAAAAATTTGGAATTTCAGGCTTTCAGGTCCTATGAGTTGATTTTCTGAAATTCCAAGGCTTTCAGATGCCTAAAAATATTTTTGAACCCCTTTTAGTTTTTTGGAGTTAAAATGAGACTCAAATTGCTTTCAAGGAGATGATTTGTTTGAAATTTTTCTTTCATTCGATTCTGGAATGATTATTTGCTTGGAATTCAAAGGTTTCCAAGTGACCCACAAATTGCTCTTTGGAAGAAATCTTAAAAGTTTGAACACTTTATGATTAAAGATTGATTTTTGATTGGAATTTGCTCCATTTTAGGAATGAATTGAGCTTCCTTTCTTTTGTTCTTGAATATGGTTACACTCTAAGCTTAAAACATGTTTTGAAAGCTTATTGTTGTTTCCAAATTCAATGCTTACGGTTGAAGTATGATTATGGTTGATTGGTTTGAACCAATTTTTTTTAACCATTTACTTCACTTGAGATGGGTTAAGTGTTCAAATTAGGTGAAAAATGCCTAAGATGAGCTTAGCCCCCAAATTGAGGTGCTTGATTTGGTTTCTAATTTAAACCAACTTTTACTTTGTCATTTGCACCCTTTGGTTAAGCCAATTTGTTCAATTTAGGTGAAAATTGCCTATAATGATCTTAATCCTTTGGTTTGTATGAGTTTGGAATGGTTTAAATGCCATTTATCTTGTTTGAACTCTTAACCATTTGCTTATATCATTTAAGGGTGAAAGAACCCAGGATTGCTTGTTAAGAAAGGCTGGAATTGAGTTGAAGCTTAGAATCGCCTACTCATAGTGGTTTGGTTTCAACCACACTTACATTGCGGTTGCAGTTAAAAGTGCAGGAAACCACATACTCAGAGCGGTTTTAAGCCAGAAGCAGATTTTCGGATTTTTATTTTTCCCAATTGACTTTATTAGTTTGATTACTTGTCCAAACTCACTGTTCATCACTGGGTGGCTTCTGGACTATCCCAAATTGGACATTTAACACTTTAAAAAGCTTGTAATAACACATGTGTACCATGAACTTTATGAGCTTGAATAAGGGTATTTATAATAAAGGAAACAAAATAAAATACAAATTTGCCTTCAAGGGCCTGAAACAAAATGCAACTTAGCCTTCTTGGGCTTGAAAAGAAAAGAAAATTCCTAAACTAAAATTAGGAAAAGCCTTCTACACCAATAGCTCCTAGGTATCATTTTCCTTCCACTTTCCTACAAAAATTGGATTAGTAGCATTCACACAAAGGAGGGCATATGCTCCCACAAAAAATGGACACCAAATGCATGGATTTTGGACTTTGGGTTGCCTCCTATAGGCATTTGGGTAGAATGATATCTAAGAAGAGCTTAAACTCTTCCTATGGGCTACACCAGTCTTAGGATACAGCAACTTCATGGGAAAAACAGAATCCCAACAACATGGACACCATGAATTTAACTTTACATGATACGAAGGCAATCATAGAAATGAAATTGACATTACCTTGGTACCTTATGTTTACCTTCAAAATGGTATCTATATCATACCTTGGGTCACCTGAGCCATGCAAAACAGCCTTCCCTCAAGTACAAACCCTTTCCCCCTCGTATTTGGTTTACTTTGGCCAAAAACGTGTTTCTCCACCTTTAAGAGTGGGGGTTTGGGTTTTGGCTTATTGGCAACTTAGAGCTCAAGCTTAGCGTATGACCAGAATTTTAGGTCCACCATGTCATCACATCATTGGCTTGAAGCTCTAAGGTGAATGTTTTCACTTTCGCTTTCCGAAGTAACGACCTCGGTGTGCCAAGCTACACACATTCGTGTTCAACTTCCTATAGGTGGTAGGTAGGCTGTGTAAAAAAAACTAAAAAAGTGCACAAGTGCATTTGAAAAAGTGGGTCACATTCATCACAACGTCCCACCTTTGCCACTCTTTATTTCGTAGCCATGCATACACAACCACATTCACCAAGGCATGATATAGAAATCATATGTGAGAAATAAAAACAAGTATATCAAGACAATTTTAAAACACCTAGCATGCTCATACTAAACATGTATTTACACAAGTATCATACAAACATGGGAGCATGTTATCATGTTATACAAAAAAGCAATCAATCATTGTGAGCATGATTGACATATTCAAAACATCTCTCAAAAAATTCAGATCTCATGCTCATTGACATTTAATCCTTAATTAAAGCATGCTATCATAGAAAGATGGCAATCTAGCACGATAAGACTAATTAGGCCTTCCTAAGCATGGTTCTAAACACAACCAATCGTGGACATCACATACCCTATTCTCATGGGTCTCAATATTCTATAAAAACAGATGAACACAAGCCAAGCATGCTTATTACAAAAAAACAAACAGCAAACAATTCATAAAATCAATCAAAACATGCACAAGCAAACAAACATGGCTCAATTCCACAATCCCCAGTGGAGTCGCCAGTTGTGAGACATGGGAAATCACCTAGATGATCTCTGAACCATCACATGGGTTTGACAAAAATAAGGAGTCGCCACCATTCAAGTTAAGGTGTGAATGGACACCAAAGGGATCATAAA
The DNA here is from genome assembly GCA_947561395.2 of Buxus sempervirens. NCBI lineage: Eukaryota > Viridiplantae > Streptophyta > Magnoliopsida > Buxales > Buxaceae > Buxus > Buxus sempervirens. Next base: position 10,970,251 of record OX387185.1, read on the forward strand.
AATGCCAAATAGAGCCAAAGTAGCTCTAATTCAAGGAAAAATCCAGAGATTAGGTAAAGGGAATTAGTTATTAGCAGGGGAAGGTGTTAGGCACCCCCACTCATCCGTACAAGACGGTTGCCAAATGCTTGCTCATGCTCAAGGATTGTTTGCTAATCAAAATAAACAAAGAGCACTTGAAAGTAAGCAAAAATGTGTGTGATTATTCCATATGAGTAGTCCAATAGACTTGGACTCTCTTTATGGATACATTACTTCTAGAACTTTATGAGTGAATGAAAATCAAAGTAAAAAAATTAAAGAGAAATCAAGCTAAGGCAAATTTGGAAAAATCAGGCCGCAAGCTTGAAGACTTTAAACACTCATAAATCCTTCGATCCAAACCCAAATTAAATGAAACCAAAGCTATTAGCAAACTGGTATGAAATAGAATATTCAGTAAAAAAATAGCTCAATCCGATTTAAAACAAAAGAGAAATACACTATTGAAATCTGCTGCTATAAATTAGAAAAAGCTGCGAGTAGGCATTTTTTAAGTTCTATTGGTGGAGTTTGGCTCCATATAAATTTATGAAAATTGCATGGATGAAGTATGTGGTGTCATCTTTCAAACTGAATAGGCCTCACACAAAACTCCATCCAGGTGTGACTTGTGTGACTTCTTAAACATGCCTAGAGGATCACAGATTAACCTAGAACTCTGTTACAGAGCCACTTTGAGTCAATCAAGCACACAAGCCACAAATCAAAACAAAATCTCTTGAACCAGTTGGAATCGAAAATATACTCTTCAAGGAAAACACAGAGATTGAAATCATCCAAAACGGATAAAAAATGGGCAAATGGTGCTCAATCAAAGTGGCAAGTTCAGCAATCTGAATTGAATAGACTTGCCAACTTTGAATAGATGGTATAAAAAATTGGCTCCATAAAAATCAATGAAAATTTCCAGATATAAATTAAACAGTCTCATCTATCACATGTCTTTGGAATCACTCAAAAATTCATCCGGATAATGAAGTTATGAGAATTCTAAGACGGGTCACAGATGCTGTCCTGTTTTTGAAAACCTTGAATAAAAAGCCAAAATCAGTCCATGTGTGCAAGTGGATTCGGCCAAAATGGTTTGAAATCATGAAAAACAACTCATTAAGTCCCAAAAGTTCCTTCTAAGGCCAGAGATTTCAAAATTTCCATATTGAGCATGGAGAATCCAAGATCTAACCTATTTGAATGAAAACAGTGAAAAAGTGTATGATAGTGTGGAAATCACATTTTTAAGGGAAGATTAAGATCCATTGCTATAGAGAGCATGGATCCTTGTATCTCCTCTGGATGGAAATCCAAATCACAGCAAATACAAGAACAATATGAAATCCATATGCATCTCATTCAAAATGGGTTTTAAACCTATGGTTCCATTCCAACTTCTTTTACCCCAGGCTCTCTCTTCACGTTTTACGGCTAGAGAGGATTCCTAGGTACTTTGGAAGTGGTTTGAGGCTCCAGAAACACACCAAGTCCTTATACTACAGAAAGGTAGAAGGAGAGAGTGCTGGAAATGTAAAGAGGAAGCTGGAAAATGAAATGGAGCTTTACCTTTGGTAGCTTGAACACTTGAGGTAGCAATCCAGTAGAGTTTCCCCTCTTCTTGCAAAGCTTCAATTCTTCCAATTATTAGCCATTTGCAAGAGGAGGAGCCCTCTATTTATAGGCAAAGCCAAGGGTATGAATGTCCCAAGGGCATGCCAATAAACCCTTCTAGATTATTCCAATTCAAGTTAAAGGCTTGAATTGGTGTAAATCTACAAGTTTCGGAGGTTAAAATGGGGAGTTCAAGCCTCCAAGAGAGAGGCAAAATGCGTAAATAAGGCTCAGAAATCGAGTCTTTTCACAAATGCATGAAGCGAGCAAAACCGCATACACAGTGCGGTTTGAGCCAAACCACCCCTTTGTATGCGGTTTCAATGCAAACTCACCTCAACCGTATATACAAAGCGGTTTGAATTCAGTTATGCTTTTAATGATTGCTGCCAACGTGGCCTAACGGCTTAAGCTTCTAGAAGCCACATGGCAGCCCACAAGAGAAGCATGATCGGCAACCGCATACACAGGGCGGTTAAGACCAAAATTAACAAAAACCACAGTATATATGTGGTCAGCACATTTTTTGTTAGTTTTGAGCCTTACTTGAACAGGCAACGCTTATTTACATGTAATATCGTTTAAGTAAATGTCCTCGTATTTTTTAATCTCCATTTACTTAAGATATTACATGTAAATAAGCGAACACCCCCTCCCATTTGAATCTATTAAAAATAGTTCAAGACCCAAATTCCAAGTGAATAAAATGTCAACTTTCCAGTTCAGGCTAAATTCCGATTTTTAAGGTCTAGTAAAAAGATTCAACATGTTAATACCAAGGTATTCGTCAAGATTTAAAATCTCAAAAAAATCATTTATGCAATAACATTGCTAAAAACCTGATTACCGGGAAAAATTATCTTGAAATCTTACTTTAAAAAATATTTTATTTTCTGGGGTCTTTTCAAAATTCAACCCGAAAAAGTTTGACTTTGCATAAAAGATTGAATTCGAGCCTTTTCCTTTGCTGTTTTGGATTCAAATGGGTTAAGGATCTCAAACCCAATGCTAAGAATTGAAAATTCCAATAAAATATTTCTCTCCTTCAAGATTTATCAAAAATCGTGCAATTTTGGGGTGTCTACAATTAGTGGGGTTGGTGGTTTGGTATGGTAGCGAGTAAGGGCAATTTTGGCAATCTGGAAATTAAATGAGAAGGGATTTAATTTAAAGCAAGTGATGGTTATAAATTTTAGCTGAATAATAATAATATGTCCAAATTATTTTTCTTAGGTAAGATGCTAGTATAGGCCATTGGTGGAGTGCAAGTTCTTAATCAAATGGTTAAGAGGATGATCCTGTAGAGAAAGGGTGTAGGTAAGTATACATGGGATCATGAATAAGTTAAGTGGTTTGAGCACGACCATTGGCCTATAAATAGGATCCTGTTGGGTTGAATTAGGGTTTTGGGTCAATCAAATGTGAAGGGAGATTCGTGAAACAGTGGAGAAAAGCAAGGGTCGGAGGAGGAGTTGTGGTTGTTGCTCAATCAGATAGAGAAGAAAGAAGAAGGTGAATGTGAGCTGTGAGTTGGAGTGGCCGAGAGGGAAACCACTGGTAAATTTCTTCTGTTGAAGATTTTGGTGGCAGCAGGTTTCAGATCTCAGTCGTTTTAGACTAAGAGGTCAGATCTGGAACGTTTGGGCGGAGGAATTGGGATCAGGGGTGAGCAGCAAAGATTTTGGAGTAAGAATCACTGCCGTTGGTGCTTAGTCGAAGCCTTGGAGTTGCTGAGCTTGAGGGTATTTCGAATTAGGTGAGTAGCATCGTTTTGATCTACTGTTTTGGGCTTTTTATTATGAGTTTAGCCGTAATGCATGATTTCGGGAAATATAGTTTCGAACATGGTTTTTGGAATAATTTTAGAGGCATAATATAAAAGGTTGTAGATTAATTTCGAATCATGTTTAATAGTCTTTTGAAGATGGTAGAAGTATAGGAAAACCGTTACAGAGGTGAGAAACCAGGACAGTCATGGAGATTTTGCATTAATAGTGAGTCGGAAAATATAAGGTATGTCCGTCGAGCTGCTGCCAACCTCTTTCCTCTCAACGGCAGCTCAGCGCAACTGAATGGTTGGATCTTCCGACCTCGCGCCAACCTTCCCAACTCAGTGCACACTCAATTTTGGATGCGTTGACCTCGCGCCAACCTTCCTAACTCAGCGCACCTACCAAAATTTTCATATAAAGTGTGGCTAATTATGTATACTTAAAATTTGATGGTTCTACCTCATAAAAGCTAACCTATGGGAACTTACTTAGTGTTATTAAAATTTTAGGGTACTTATTAGTTTATGAATTTGTATAAACCTAGGTGTAGAGGGACCAAATAAGTTTTAATTGTTGAAAACAACACCCTTAATTACATAAAAGACATTTAAGTAAATGTCCTGTGTATTTATTGCTCCATTTACTTAAGTCTTTACATGTAAATAAGGTTTACCCCCCCCCCCCCCCAATTTGGAACCAATAAAAATACTTCCAAGGTCTAATTCCCAGCCAATAAAAAGTCAACTTTCCAGTTCATGCCTAAATTTCCAGTTTTCCTGATTTTTATCAAAAAACCCGTTTTGGGTTTGATACCCAGATGAGTGATTCAGAAGCCCATAAAATTCTAGGAGATGTGTTTACCCTTCAATAGACTACATCCAGAATTTGAGCCCAAAACTCCTTGTAGATTTGTCTACAAAAATTATATACCAAAAGTCAACGTTTTTAATCAGATTTAGAATATTTTGAGGCCCCAAAACTTTTTATCTTGGAATTGATTGCTTTTTGATATGGTGACCTTATAGGGGATCCTAAGATTATTCCACTCATCCAAAATGTGTTTTGAGGATTGTATGACATTTTTTTCTGATTGATTTGGATTATGAAAGCGAAATTGAGAATCTAGGAGCTGTTTTGCTGATTTATATTTAATCGAAGCTTGGACGCTGTAATTGTTTTTGTATTATGTGTTTACTTCTGAAAAGTAAGTTTTGAAACCATATTTGTTTTGCTAAAATTCATCTACACTATTATGCTAGTTCATCTTTGAATGCACGGTGCACTTCAGGAATGATTTACTTAAATAGTGTTTTATATCGGTGGCCGGTTTAGAATTATCTCTTATTCTGTTCTGGGAAATTATTTGAGAATTTACTTTGAGGACTCCATGAGGGAGTAAGCTGGTCTTGAGTGACCCATGTTATGCACTTGAACATGTTGATCTATATGTCAGTTTTACATGATGGAAAACACATTGGGTTGATTTGCTAGTTTTATATTTACTGCTGGTTTAGCTTGTCCTGGATCCAGAGTCTAAGCTTAGTAATGTAATGTTATTGCTTCATTGGTGTAATTGCATGGCTTTGAGTGTTGCCACTACCGGTGTAGAGCAGCCAGAAACCCTGAGTAGGCCTGGTTGTCAATGCCAAAACCCAGTGAGTAGGCTGCCATTGGATGACGAAACCTTGAGTAGGCCATCATTTCAGAGTGTCCAAAACCCTGAGTAGGCAGGAACTGTGTACATGGAGCGGTGGATGTCACCTTGGCATGTCAATTAACCAATTTAAGCAACTACATGACATTGACCAATGTTGGGTTTTGATTTATTTGGCACAAGATATATCTATCGGATTGTAATGAAAATTCAGTTTCCTCAAGACGTGGTTTTATGATGATATTGGATTTCATGATTATTCGGATTAGTTGACATCAGTACCACAGATTTGAATTACATGCTGGTCTTCATTAGCTATATCATTTTGTCTGATGAATTACTGTGAGCTTAGTCGGATTAATCGTGTTATTACCATCGTTATTTGCGTATTATTCGATCCATGTTTTACAACTATGAAAAATGTATTTGTGCTGCTCACTGGGATATTCGTATCTCATTCCGTATTGTTTTGTTTTGTTTTCAGCTACTCCTGGAGAGGACGATACTTGCGGGTAGTCACTTGGTCATGTGAGTTATTTCAGTTTGGGATCATTTTAGTGCACTCTGTTATATAGTTATTGTTGTATTCATGCTTTTTCTTCACTCTGATATTGCGATCCTGTTAAATATATATATTAACCTCTGGACATGAGTTATGGTTTCTCTACGTAACTCGAATCCGAAGCGTTACACTTACTTCGTCGCGAATTCAAATGTCTTTGTCACAAATTAAAATGTGAACTTGCAGTTACCAAGCTTTCATGACAACAATGATTGCCGCTAAAACTCTTAATATTAGTGGCAATTGTCGCTTATGTTGCTGCAAAATCTTTTTGGCGGCTCATCTATTATTGGTGGCAACATTAGGATGCCGCAAAAAATGGTATTTTCTTGTAGTGAGATAACAAATCCATCTTCACGCGTATCCGAGGATCCACCCAAAGCAGCGAACATGAAAGAAACAAAGTTTTGCAATTGAAAGTAAATGCAAAAACAGTCAAATACCAATCCATCAAACCAACAAGTTCGCCCCAAAACACCGATCATCGAGTTCAAAACATCATAAATGATCATAAACAACAGTCAATATTCTTCCCAATTCCAAATGAGGAAACCTGCAATCCTCAACAAAACAATAGTAAAACACACCATAACGCCAGAACACTGATGAAACATCGAAATTAAAATATTACATACAATTAACAACAATAGGACAAAACGAAGCCCTAGAGAATTCCAGTAATTTCAAATGATCTTATAGATGTACCAAATAAGTAATAAAGGAGAAGATAAATTGAAGATATCCACAAAAATAATTGAAATTTTTGGTACACCTGCAATGGCGAACATGATTGCGACGGCGACGGACGGGAAATGTGACAGCAACGGGCGACGAAATCACGACAATGGTAAAACCCTTCACAAGCAAAGTGAGAAAGCAAATGTTACTGCGGGATGAAACTAGGTTAAAGAGCTTTCAGCGGCGGTAAAAAGTTACCGCCGCTAATTATAATATTTAGGGGCAGAAAAACACAGCCGATGCAAAAAGCTTATCTCTGGCAGTAACGATACCGCCCGTGAAGATACTATCACTTGCAATACAATGTCTACCGCATGTGAAAACTGAGATCGGTGGTAAGTTATTGCCGGTATATATATTTCCGTGCCAAAACTAGCTCACGCCCTCTCCTCCTGCGAAGTTTCTTTTTATTTTAGCTTTTAGAGGCGGTAATTATCTTTCCCGTCGCTATATGTGTACCACCAGTAAAAGTTTATCGTCTAAACCCCAATATTTTGTAGTGACATAAAACATCGCAAGTTGTCTTATATCTTCTTAAGCTTGATTATATTGTTAGGACTGTTGCACGTGTAGTTTACTCTCTTCTATATAATAAAAATAATCCTGTTCCAATTGTTTACCAAAAAATAAAAAATAAAAAATATTGCATGAATCATGATTAATTTGGTGGAGTTTCTAAATATTATGTCTTAGCATTTATTTGATAATATGCGGGTTAAACGACTTTGCTTAGTCTAGCTAGACTTATGTGACAACCCAAGGAAATGGTCCCCATTTTTCGTCCTAAATCCCCATGGGCGATAGGAAGGGTGCAACTCTTGACTCATATACCATACCGTGTATTCATCCGTTTCCAATATAGGATCAAGGATGTTACACCTTGTTTATTACTATCTTGGTTAATTCTTCACTTGTGATTTGAATTTGCCAAAAAGGCAATTTCTTTGACTTGGTCAATTGCAACTTTGAATAATTTTAGTGCCTACAGGTATAAAATAATGGTTATACTAATGTGTAATACCCAATGCAAGAATAGAAACAACAATACGTTATTTACTCTTTTATTTAATTCTCAGTTCAATTTATTGCTAGCTACAATAAACTGGCAAAGAAGAGCAACAACAATACGTTAGCATGTGAGGTTATCACCTGGTGACACCCCAAATTGATTACAGTAGTCTGTGTAATACCCAACACGAGTTCGAACAGTGTTAGGGTTCCGACCATCACATTCAATTGCACCATTGATTGCTCGGATTGTGGCGCCAAAGCCTTGCCCTATGACTGAGTGAACAGACTCCATCCAATACCACAAAGCAGTCTTGAAAGACACAAGGGGGTCTCTTGCCACCGTCTCCGGTGCACCCAAGCCGTCAAATCCGATGCTCTTTCCGGCTGGTCCGTAGTTGAAATTCCATGATAGCTGAATCGGCCCTCGGCCGTAATAACCCTTTCGGGCAACACATGGGTACTGGGTGTTGTTCTCATCACAGTAGTCCTTTGAAGCACCATCTATCTCTTCAATGTAACAGAAGTCTGCAAAGGCACAGCCATATGTAAGATTTCTATGTCATGCACTATTAGTCACAACTCACAACCATTCCATCTAAGAGCTTAAACTGGCAAGTGTTGCTGTAACTATGTATATCAAGGGGCACAAAAACAATATCTTGATGTTCTCTCAACGTATACACACTGGATACAAATAAATGCCAAGGCAACTTTTTGCCCTCCAGAGTCAAACACAAGACCCTCTACTCTAATATTATGTTAAACAATCATTATATCTAAAAGCTTAAGCTGAAAAGTTATGTTTTAACTAGGAATTACAATGGGCCTAAATATTAATATTAGTTTAATCTTTTAGGTGCTATTGATGGTTGTTTAACGGTCATCACATGTGAGAAAGAGGAAGAGAGAAGGCAGGCTTACGTCCAGTTTCATGGGTGACATGAGCGAAGAAAGCTGCAATCTCACGCCTAGAGTCGTCTGGGGTGCCGACCTTGCCAAAGCGAGGGTAGGAGTTAAGGGCCTCAAGAAATTTGTCCCGTGAGTAGAAGCTTTTTCCTGCACACCCTGCATCCGCCTGATTGATGATCTTGTTAAAGAACTCCGTTGTCACGATATCAGCAACAGAGACATCGTTGGTCGCCGGAGGAGCATTGCAGGGGCCTTGTTGGCATCCGGTGCCACAGTAATCGTCGCCGTTACCACAGTACCCAAACCGGCTGCAGCAGAGGCCTGGTGCACAGCCACAGTTCTGACCCAGTATGGATTCCTGCAAGAGACTCGCAAGAACTCCGACTAGAATGATCATCAGTAAGCCATTCCTAGTACCAAGGGCGGCCGCCATTTTCGGATTAGAGAAGGAGCAAGGAAGTTCGAAGAAAAAGAAAAAGAAAAAGAAAAAATGATTGTACCTGTAGTGGTTAGTTCATAGGATATTTATACTACAAAGCAGAAAGCTCAATAGAATCATCTAATACGCCTGCGCCTGCAGTCAGACCATTATTGGGAGTTGAATGGATGTAAAGTCACTGAGACATTTATTTAATAAATAAATTGGGTTTGCAGGTTCGGAGTCAGCTGCCATGTTTGACGCTTAGAGTCATACTCGGAAGAAAAATCCAAGTATGGAATTGTTTTATCACGTAAGAGTAAAAGAATTAGAAAGCTACTCGGAAGAAAAATCCAAGTATGGAATTGTTTTATCACGTAAGAATAAAAGAATTAGGAAGCTACTCGGAAGAAAAATCCAAGTATGGAATTGTTTTATCACGTAAGAGTAAAAGTATGGAATTGTTCAAGAGTAAAAGAATTAGAAAGCTACTCGGAAGAAAAATCCAAGTATGGAATTGTTTTATCACGTAAGAGTAAAAGTATGGAATTGTTCAAGAGTAAAAGAATTAGAAAGCTACTCGGAAGAAAAATCCAAGTATGGAATTGTTTTATCACGTAAGAGTAAAAGAATTAGAAAGCTACTCGGAAGAAAAATCCGAGTACGGAATTTTTTTATCACGTAAGAGTAAAAGAATTAGAAAGCTATTCAAACATGTTCGGTCTTCAAACTAAAAGTAATGAAATGCCTGTGAAATTAGCCTAACCCGAACCAAACCAAAACGAACTGTTGATTTGTGTTTAGGATTTCACATTTATGTTTGGTTGGTTTTAAGATTGGTTTCAATTCAGTTCAGTTCGGTTTTGTGTTCTTTTAATAAATTCGGTTTAGTCTCGTATTGAGATCAACCCGGTCTGAACCAAACCGAGTTGCACCCCTAGTCAGAGGATGACTTTTAACGGAATACCATGGTAAAAGCTTCCATTACGGGCGGTAAACAATTTACTGCATCTAGTTAAGTTTTTACTAGGGATAATTGGTTTTTTAGCTACAGTGAAAACCAAGCAATTAAATAACATGGATAGCAGAAATGTGTTCTGTCCATGAAATAGGCATGATAGACTTTTATCGGCAATTTTAACCGCAAATAATAGCCATTTTTACTCATGATAATGAGCTGCCACTGCCAAAAATGAATTTATTATGTGGGATCTTTTTCTTGCATATTTTGACCCGAGGAAATGAACTTATCACCAAGTCTCATAAAAGGTGGCAATAGCATAATAAATTCATAGTAAATGAATCATCACCAATTCAATGTAAATTCATTATAAATAAACTATCACCAAGTCTCATAAAGGGTGGCAATAGCATAATAAGTTCATAATAAAAGGTGGCAATAGCATAAAAAATGATCTCTTATCCTACTAGAACAATGTGTTGGATGAGATTTCCAAATCAACTAATAGTCCAAAATCGTGAGATTCTCATATTGCAAAAGATAAACACAATCAGCAAAAGTTTGATCGACATACCTCTTGCCATATTGCTCAGATCTCAGATAATTCAAGATAAGAATGACAAATAACCCTTTTGCAGTATCCCAAACGTGATGTGTAGAATCCTCGTACAAAACTCTATTGAAAGGGAATCTTCTAGTCTAAGCCTTATCTGCCTTTTGTATATGTTACTTTAAGATGGTTTTCAGTAACTTTTATAAGATAAACTAGGGAGCCCTTTAGTCGTACGAACAGTTTCCTCCCATCACGGTAATTGTTCAAACGGTCACCTTATTGGACACAACATTTAAGCATCCCGTTAAGCATATCGTGATACAACTCTAAATAATAGGAACATATATATTAATCTCATATTAGTCGTGGGTCATATTAGGAGATATCTAAGAAATATCTTACATTCTCCCACTTTGCCCACGTAATAAAATTGAGATTAAAAGTACTTTAATTGGCCAAATTGTATTATTCCTTTGGTTGTGTAATGCTCCCACTCAACTAAGCAATAAAATACATGAATCATAGCAGTTATGCTCTTAATAAAATGAGCACTTCCTTCTATGTATCACAAGGTATTAAAATTACTCAATTAAGCTTTTCTTTATGAATAACCACCAATGTTATTCAGGTCCTTTTTACATGAAATCAATACTTCATGTGAATGAATCCAATAAACATAATAGTAAACTTTATGTTCATAAACAAAAAGAGATAAATCACATAACAACTGAATCAACAAGACCCATATTTTCCACATGATCTTTATACTGTTGTACTAGTAAACCTTTCGTCATGGGATCTGCAACCTTAAAGTGTGTACTGATGTGGTGTATAGACACTTCTTGCCGCTTTATATTATCTCTTATACGGAGATACTTGATGTCGATGTGTTTGCTTTTGCATCTAATTTTGTTATTTCTAGTGAAGAAAATAGCTGCAAAATTATCGCAGAAGATCTTTATAGGCCTTGATATAGTATCGACAATCTAGAGACCAATGATAAAAATTTTCAACCATATGGCATGAGTTGTACACTCATAGCATGCAACGAATTCTGCTTCCATGGTAAATGTAGCAATTATAGTTTAATTGCTTGCTACTTTTCCAAAATATAGCTCCTTCAGCAAATAGAAAGGTATATCCTGAAGTAGACTTCCTTGTATCTACATAACCAGCAAAATTTTAATCTGTATACCCAATGTAATGCCCTGAACTCGGGTCTATGCAAAACAAGCACCAAACCTGAATCTGAAGTGATACTGGGCCCAAAGCTACTAATTACAAGACATTTAAATTCAAATAGTTCCATTAATTATCAGAGTGTAGAGAATTAAAACATTAATTTCATCAATAAGCGTGGCTAAATATAACCATCAAACTAACTCATCAATATAAATTCATAAATCTGGTAAATGGGTTTTCTAACGCACTTTCTTTCATAATCAATTAAATCAATAAATATCCATCAATGTACATCTTTATCAACCTCTAAAGAAAAATCTAAACGAAATAAGAAAGATCATCAGCACAGTAATCTGCAACTCCCTCTCGTGTCAACCCCAAGGACGCTCTCACGCGAAACAACTGAAAATAAAACAAATCAAAACACGGGTGAGATACGAATATCTCAGTAGGTAACACATGCATGCTAGAAACAGTTTATAAAAGTAATCATTCATGCACGATAAAGTAATTGAGTAATCACGGTCGATAATAGGAACAAGTAATCACCGTACGAAACCAACATTTAATCAGTGCTCAAAATAAAGAGAGTTTATTATGTAAACTTTCATTTCAATTAGAAGGGCAATGTAATATAAATCACATCTAAAGGGTTTTCCAATTCATTGCCAGTATTGTCGTCCTAAAATAATTCTATATTTTATTCATGGTTCATTAATATTCCATTTTAGAGTCATTAAAATCAAGTCACAGCTAAACCGTTTAATCAAACTCTTCTTATTCAAATGAAAATCATGTCATTCATAATTAATAGTAAATCTCACGATCCAATAAGAACATTCTCCCATGTAGGATGCAATCACGTAATAATCACATCTACCCTACATTATGTTTCTCCCGCAGGAGTTAACACATCTCACCCGCAGGTGGTAATCACATATCTCCCTTGTGGGATACAATCACATCGTGATTACATCTCCCCCACAAGAGGTCTCTCCCGCAGGAGTTACACATCTCACCCGCAGGTGGTAATCACATACATCTCCCCTGTGGGATGCGATCACATCGTGATTACATCTCCCCAACAGGAGGTCACATCTCTCCCACATGAGGTCACATATCTCCCCTGTGGGATGCAATCCAAACTGAATTACATCTCCCCCAATAGGAGCTCACATCTCACTTGCAGGTGGTTGCTTATCTCCCCTGTGAGATGCCATCCAATCTGGATTACATCTCCCCCAACAGGAGGTCTCATCTCACCCGCAAGTAGTATTCAAATCTCATCCGCAAATAATACGAATCTCTTATTGCCATCATGGCATCTAATCCACAGTCCAAATTATATTTTAAGTATACATAACAACTTGATCCTAATCAGTCTATAATCCAATCCTTATTCCAAAATTAGTTCATTAGTTTGTAATCACAATAATTGGGTCTAATTATGTGATAATTAAAGTATTAGATGACTCAAGTGATTAAAGGTAGTGGTGGGGTTGATTGAAGTAATTTCAAGGTTATGTAAAGTTTGAAGGTAGTCATATAAAGTAAACAAGGTACTTACTATTTGTAAGTACCTCATTTTTGCACCCCCGAAAGTGCCGAAAATGCAAACCCTAGCTAAAAAGTCAAACCCTGAAGGGACAAAAATTTGACTTTTTGATCAAGTAAAAATTGGTCACCTTGCTTTATCTCAATGGATAGAGAATCCCGACACGGTTCCAACGCACCTGAGTTTGCAGGAATCGGAGTCCGGATGAAGAAGATATGAGCAGTTGAAGTTCCCGAGCAGCAAAACCAGAAACTGCACACGTGGCAAAAGAACTGCACACGTGGCAGTAAACGCAGCAAAATATCTCAGGGGGCAATTTTTAAAAATCAAAAACTTGCTAAATATCTCAAGGACTAAACCAAAATTCGCAGGGGGCAATCTGCAGATATCCAAAAGTGTCAAATCGGTCGAATCAATCAAATCGGTCAAGTCGAGGGGCAAATCCGTAAGTTTTTTTATTTGTATCCGATCAAATATGTCGGATACACATGCTTTTATTCATATCCGACATATATTGCCGGATACAAGAGATTTGCCCGCGAAATTCGCGCGGATTCGCTGACAGATACGCGTAGAAAATTAAAATTTTGAAATAATTATGTTTGTATCCGATATTTTATGTCGGATATAAAGGAAGTGCAGTGTATCCGACATAAAATGCCGGATACAAAGGAAGTGTAGTGTATCCGACATTAAATGCCTGATACAAAAAGTTTGCTATAAAAAGCCAACAGCAGCCCCATTTCGGGGGTTGGATCTTCTTGGCCATTTTCCACTTCTTCTTCCCCATTACCCATGGTACGAAACCACCCATTCTCACCCCCCATTGCTTCCTAAACCCAAGAGCTTCCCTTCCTTGACCATCCTTACCCTCTTTTCTCTTCTTCTTCTCCATTTTCTCACAACCAAGAGGAGGAAGTTGCTGCTACTGTTTGGAGGGGAGCCTCCAGCTCGTGCCTCTGCTGTCAAGAGGTGTCTACACACCATGAGAAGGGTTTAAAACCCCAAGGTATGACTTCTTGTTAAGTTCCTTAACCATATATAAAAATGGAGTTATTTTTAAGTATTTAGAGTGCTTGATGTTTCCATAGCATGCATCTGCCCACCAGTTCAGTTCTCATCCATTTTTCCTTCATTTATATTTCGTGGGAACCTCCAAGGTAAGAGGTGGGGTTTGCATGGTTCCATGGGGGAGATAAGAGAGCTTCATTTACACTCTTAGGGTTATGATAGTTGCTGTTTTGGGTATTCCTAATTATTTTTAGGGGGAGTGTGTTCCCTCTTGCATGGAAATCCAATGTACCCCCAAGTAACCCCCCATTTCCCTTCTAAATTAGATTCCTTTTTATGCTCTTCCCTTACTTTCTTACAACTTCTCACGGGTGTGCTCTTGCTGGTCGTACCCCTGGAGGTTGTCTTCTTGTTTTCAAGTATTGTCATGTTCCTTTAGTCTCTTATTCTTTACTGCTTCCATGGGCATGTGAGCATGATTTGTTGTCCCATGTACTTACTGTTTGGTGCCAATATGCATGCTCCCCCCAGCCCCTTTACTACCTAATATTTTAAGTCATTCGAATGCCTCAAATCCCCAGCAGTGGCATGCTGTCAAGCATGCTTCCTAACCACCAAGCCCTCATGCTTGGTAGGAAGAATGTGCATGACCATCTCTTTTGAATTTTGGCATGTTTAGAGGTTGTTATTTGTATTTTTGGGTAACCATTGCACTTGTTGTTCTACTCGGATCAAGGACCAGAACAGGGGCCAAGTAGCCCCTGTGAGCTTATAGCATGTGGTTCACGTAAAGGGAGGCAGCATCCCATGCCTCTCTTTTCCTTTTCCTTGTTGAAAAACCACCAAAGAAGACAAAAATGGAGGCTCCCCCTTTTCTATATACCACTGTGGGCCCACACAGAGGCCCACCCAAATGCTGGAACACCCTAGAAGACCTGGGAACCCAAGCTCATTGCAGAAACCCAAAAAATGGCATTTTTTAGTTGATCCGACAACTCAGGTAGGATCAACAGAGTTTCCTTTATATCTAGTCATCATGGTCGGATACAAAGGATTGTGTTTGTAGCCGATACTTCAGGTCGGCTACATTACATAACTTCATTTTGTTGGTTTCCAGCCCCTGTGCCATTTTTGTGCCTTATTTGATCAAACCAATTGAACCAGTAGGGTTTTCAGGTCACCCGGAAACCCAAGATGGGCCTTGGACACCCGGTCCAATTTGGTTTCCAGTGGGTGTAACGCCCCGGAACCGGGTTACGTAGTAAAAACCGTAACTCGTTCCCCAAGGGTTACTTTTATACACAGGATCGCTATATCAGAGTAAGGAAAACATGAAATGGCAATAACATAATCAGAGTCAACTAAAATTTTCCCCAACTCACCTAAACCAAGCATAAACCCGCCTGTATCGTCATCTCTGAGATCTGAAAACAAAACAAAACAGTGAGATACAACTATCTCAGCAAGTAGCAATGCATGCCTAAAATATAGTTGTAACAGTACTAAAACATGTATGATTAAAAATACACGACGATTAACCACGGTAATCCGTCTAATCTCGGAAATACATCGTCAATCACATTCGGAAAATCTTATGTATTGGGACTCGTGAAGTTTGTCTATTTTGTGTGGCTAAGCACTAGAGTTCCAGACAATCCAGTCTAACACTGCAACAGCTCGAAACATCCAATACCGTCGCCCTCATGGCAGAAAACTCAAGTGACCTCACCATCATGGTGGAAACGGAGTTGCTGCAGCGCTTCCCTCATGAAAGGCCTCTCCATCATGGAGGAAACGCATGAAGGAACTCCAGACTTAAATCCAAACAAAACATACAAATTCCACCTACAACTAGACTGTGGATCCACACTAAGTCTCGCCCTATTACTTTGGAAAAATTATCAATTACTGTGCAATTTAACGGAAAACAATGCTTATAATAAGAGAAGACAATTATAGATAACAATAGCAAATTTAATTTCAAATACTCTCTAAACCATCCAACAGTAAAAATTTCCATCAACTTGTTCATATAGTGAAGAAACTGATATTTAATCAAGATAACAACCAATAAACATACGTAGAATCCAAAATCAAATACAAATAAGATCAGAATGTAGAAATCAGCAATTCCATTGTGAGGTTACATCAATTCGATAACTTCCCAATGAACATCCCATTTAGTTCACTATTTCAAATTTGCTACTCTTACTAATTGGGTCTACGATCAAATATTTCCTCATTCTTATTGTATAATTTCCATAGGTTACCACAACTTATTGAATCCCAAAATAACTTTTGAATAAACTAGATGGAGTAATACCATAAGCTAGAACATGAAAATCTGCTCCCAATGAACAATTCCACAATGCAGAAATTTGCTACATGCCATTGGTATGATGTCTCCCAACAATACCCTTAATCCATTTTAATAATCTGATCGTCATATGAACCTAACACTCTAGATGTTACTTTGATCTTAAATAAACTGATTTAATCAGGTTTAAGAAACTAAATTTATAGCTTAACACAATTACAAATCAGCCGCATTTTACATTTACATTGAGCTGGAAAATCAGATTTGACAAACTTCTACTAATTGATTCCATTATCAATTCATATTCATTCATTGTTGTCAATCTAATTCTCATAAGTTACTACAAATCCGAAATTCCAATTAAAAACCTAAAGAGTTTAGGTGGAGTAATTACATAGGTTTTGTCACCAACAATAAGTTCAAAGGAGACCAAAATAAGTTGGTATAGAAAATCACAGATTTTAGTTAACAATTGTTTCTCAATAAAACCCTTAATCCACACCATTACCTATCCTTCATATGACTCTAACAACCTTTAGATGCTGTTTACCTTAGATTGAACTTATTTGCAAAGGTCTAAGAAGTTACAGATTGAATTTAGTGCAAAAATTGGGTCAGCCGCACATTGCATTTGATATTGGACTGGTGCTAACCCGGAGAGGTTGGCCCCAGGTCAAAATCTCTTAGCACTAGGTATAAATGGGAGTCTGGTGCTAACCTGGAGAGGTTGGAACCAGATTAGTTTCCCTAGCGCCAAATAATTTTTGAGTCTGGTGCTAACCTCTTTGAGGCTAGCGCCAGATACTAAAGGTTGGCACCAGGTTATCTCTCTTACAAAATAATCGCACTTCCTTCCTTAACTCAAACACTTTAACACTACCACCAATCTCCACCTTTCCAAACCCTTTTAACAATTGTCCGAAAACACAATTAAACCACCTCTAAAATACTATAACTAAGCTCAAACTGAATCATAAAATATACATACTTTTCATGAACAGAAAACATCATTCATTCAAATCAATTCTACCTTGTTCAAATAATAGAAGAACAATACAAAAACATGCTATTTTAAAGATGCTACTTGCCTTAGGTTTGCTGAAAACCAACTCCACAGAGAACACTGCTTATCAGAATTTTTCAACATCTAATGAACCACCGATGAACAGAAATTTCTGCAGAAAATTTCTAAATCTTAGATCCTAATTCCTCCTTATTTCTACTAACAAACAGATAGAAATGAACCAAAATAACCTATTTTGAACATGGATTAGACTTACCCGATTAAAAGCTGGACTTTGAACGACTTGTGCTCCAACTGAACACAACTCTTCTGACGAACAAGAATCTCTCTTCACTCCCAATCCTCTAGATCAAAACTTAGTTTCAATGAATGGGTTAACCCTCCTCAAATCTAACCCCTGCCGTTTTTGTTTTCTCCCAACAGCAATCCTCTCCACTCACCTCAACTCCCAGATCTAATTTGCATTCCTTTTTTTCCTTCTCTAACGGTGGAGTTTATTGCATCCGTTTTGCCTTCTCTAATTTGCAAAGGTTACGACCAGCAAAAACCCATACGTTAAAAAAAATGTTTGTCTTCTAATTTTTATCAAGTGTAGTGCCCTACCACTATATCACCTACACCAACAGTCTATCATCCCTTAATAATTTATTTAGCCACTTAAATGCAATATCAACACCATCTAAATAGCTAACAAAAATTATTAATTAAAACTTATTAAATACTGAAACTATATCCTAACTTTACTTACTTAAATCTATTTAATTCATCTTACATTGTCTATTTAAATATTACAATTATAATATAAGAATCATTCACTTTAATTCACCTAAGCTGACTTTTCTGAAATTCCTAACTTGTCCTTGCGACACAACTACTTGAATTATCCCTCATTATTTATTTTTAATAATATTAACAAATTCCTTATATTAGGCTAATAAAAAAAATCCGGGGTCTTACAGTGGGCCTTCCAACGGGGCCCACCAAGCCCGAACCAGTCAATTGTGCTTAAATAAAATAATTAAAAGAATCGAGTGGGCCAAACCCATTGGAGGCCCACCAAAGCCCAATCTTAGGGTATGCATGTTTAGTTAAGTTGTGGTTTGGCCGAGACCACGGGTAAGGCCTGGCGGCCCCACTAAACCCATTGAACTCAACCAAGGTTAGGGTTTCCAAACCCTAACTCAAGAAGCCTTGGGCTTTCAAGCCCAAGGCCAGGTATAGGGCCCCAAGCCCAAAGCCTGGCCCATTTTGGCATCGATTAAGCAAGATACTCAACAAACTTGGCAACCAACTGCGTGCCCACTCAAGGGCTCACAAAGCAATACCAGCCCATTTGGCATGAAAGTTAATTTAATTAAACTTGAACTTCAAACAAGAATCCGTTCATTGAGCCAAAGCCCAAAGGGCCTCTCAGGCTAAGACCGAGGCCCACCAGGGGACACGTGGGCTTGACCAAGCCCACCAAGGAATCCGTGGGCCTTCCAACGGGGCCCGCCCAATCCGACTCACATCACTTTAAGCTAAGAAGATAAAATCAAGTAAAGGGACCCACACCACTTTGGCAGTCCTGCCAGACTTAACCGAATTGAATGCTGGATTAGGAATCGGGAGAGTGAGAGACCAAAAGTTGACTCAAACCAGGGAAATCAAGGGACCCGTCATCCGATGAGATGGACTGGGGTGTCTACGAACTTCCCCAGACCGCAACCGAGAACTTGCTTAGAATCTCAAAGCCGCAGACCAAGCCTTAATAGTAAAACATAAGCACCCCGGTGTCTGCCTGCACCCCATCAGGCAGTGGCGACTCCAATTTCCCATTTTTTACCCATGCGACCGAAATCAGGTGCACACACTATTTATTAGAGAGAACTTAGAGTAATCCCATTTAAGTACTCAAGCCTAAAGGTATTAAAGGGGTTCTTTATCCAAGATTGAATCTATAAGGTGGTTTCTGGTGTGAAGTTTTTCCAGTGAAGTTTAGTAGTCTTGATACTTAAAATTTATCAAATTTTGTTTAACTGGGTTGGGTTTTTGATATAAAGTCTCTATCTGTAGAAATCTGGTTTAAAGTATGTGTAATAAAGTCTCTTGGTTATTTATCCCCATTTATAAAGTTTATTTGTCCAAAATCTTAGAATTTCCTATTAAGTTCAAATTTAGGCAACTTATATTCTAAAATAACTCTCTATTTTATTTTTCTACAAAACAGGGTAATTGGTAATTTAATTTGACTTAAAAACACTTTATTTAATTGTTAAAATTGATTAAAAATGGTTTGGTATTGAAATAGAAATTAAAATATGAAAAATTAGATTTTTCTGTTTAGGACGCTGAGGAGCGCCTAGGGACGCCTGGGCGTTCCGAGGTTAGCGCTGGTTCAAAATGTGACCACCAACCTTCTGTCAATAAGCGTCAGTTGGCGATGGAAATTTTTTGTGCTAGCGCCTACAGGCGCTAACGACTGCTCACCTACTCGAGGCAGGCGCTCTAATAACTACGGCAAAACAGTGTCTAAAACTTCGCTTTTTCCTATTCTAAACAGTTCTAACACTTATATAAACTTGTGATCAAACTATTTACATACATATACATCAATAGATCATGCAAACGAATCAAACAAGTCGTAGGAAACCAAATCAAACGAGAAAACCATGCTACCTACCTCTGATCGTGCGTTCTCCTCTTCCTTCTCTAAATAGCAACACTCGCACCTCTTCATGGTTGCAATACAGGCCTTAGAACAAGGAGAAACTTGGTTTTCCCTTCCTCTTTCTTCTTCTTCTTCTTCTCTTCTTCTTCCTTGGTAGCTCTCAGTCTTGGGTTCTCTCTTGCAGTTGATGAATACAAAGCAATATACGAATAGGTATGACCACCATATGTGCTAGGGTTAATACTATACCTATTTATATACATACGATCCCACGCAACTCACGCATTAAACACCACACACTCGCCCAATTAAAATACATCAACTTTTAAAATATTAATCTTACCGCGATAACTCACAATCAAACGGTCCGATCTACACCAAACTCCTGATCTCCACTAATAACGATATCCCCTACAATAATAAATTATTTCCATCAATAATAATTCTCAAGAATATTAATTATTATTGTATTTTAATATTTGGCAAAATTCAGGGTCTTACACCAAATGACTTTGAGTTGATTGGTGTGTCTAAAGGTTAATCTATAATCTTTGGTTCCTTGTAGATATCTCATCGCTTTCTTTGTAGCTCGCCAATGATCCATACCTGGGTTGCTTTGAAAATGACCCAATAATCCTACTACTAGGGCAATATCAGGCCTTGGGCCTACATGAGGCTATCCATTGCAAAGGCATAAGGAATCTTTTCCATCTCTGCCTTTTCCAATGCATTTTGGGGACATTGATTCTGACAAAAATTTTCTCCCTTAATTATTGGTGTTGGTGAAGGAGCAGAATCCTTCATTTTGAATTTGTCCAAAAACTTTTCAATGTAGGCTCTTTGAGATAGACCTAAAGTCCTTTGTGTTCTATCTTTATGAATCTCTATGCCAAGGACATAAAAGGCTTTACCCATATCCTTCATTTCAAAGTTTTGTGATAAGAATTTCTTGCTTGCATGTAAGAAACCAAGATCATTTCTTGCAAGTAATATATCATCTACATATAGGACTAGGAAAATGAATTTACTCCCACTGACCTTAAGGTATATACATTGATCCATAATGTTCTCAGTAAATCCAAATGAGTTAATAACATTATGAAACTTGATATACCATTGTTGAGAGGCATGTTTTAGTCCATAGATAGATTTCTTAAGTTTGCAAACAAGTTGATTGTCTTGACTGAAACCTTCTGGTTGTACCATGTACACCCCCTCTTCAAGATCCCCATTTAAGAAAGCCATCTTCACATCCATTTGGTGTAGCTCTAAATCGAAATGAGCTACTAAGGCCATAATTATTCTAAATGAATCTTTCTTAGAAACAAGAGAGAAGGTTTTATGATAATCAATACCTTCCTATTGTGTGAAACCTTTGACTACAAGTCTGGCCTTATGTTTTTCAATATTACTTGAAGCATCCCTTTTGGTTTTGTAAACCCATTTGTAGCCAATGGCTACAGCTCCTTTAGGTAATACAACAAGATCCCAAACTTGATTACGAGCCATTGATTCCATTTCCTCTTTCATGGCATTATACCAAAGGGTGGAATTAGCTCCACACATGGCTTGTAAAAATGAATATGGATCATATTCAGGTCTAATATCAAAGGCAGACTCTTGGAGATATACAAGATAGTCATTAGAGATTGATGACCTTTTGGTTCTTGGCAATCTCCTTAACCCACTTGTTTAGCATTCTCTAAAGGTTGAGGGGTTATTGATTCAACCTGTGTGTTAGGAGTTGGTTGTTGTACCAATGGTTGATGATCAGAGTTATCAAAAATATTTTCCCTAATTACAACCATGGGTACTTCATCAGATGCTGAATCAGACAACTCCGTTGCTTCCTCAAATTGTACTTTATGAGGGTAAACACTACTACTAAGTGTGAAATCTTCAAGAAATTTGGCATTTCTTGACTCTACAATTCTAGGACTATTTGAGGGGCAATAAACCTTAAAACCTTTGAGTGAATTGAATAGCCAATGAAAAAACTAGTGATTGTCCATGGTTCTAATTTCTTTATGTGAGGATCATAAACCCTCACCTCAACTGGACAATCCCATATGTGTAAATGATTTAAACTAGGTTTCCATCCATTCCATAATTCAAAAGGTGTCTTGGAGACAGCCTTAGATGGAACCCTATTTAAAACATATACCGTAGTTTTAAGGGCTTCACTCCATAGTACTCCCCTCCTCTATCAAATCTTACGATCTTGATTTTACTTTCTCTTTGTTTCCCTACCTCAGCTTTATAAATCTTAAATGCTTCTAAAGCTTCAGATTTTTCAGTTAAGAGGTAAAGATACATAAATCTTGAATAGTCATCTATAAAAGAGATAAATATCTCTGATCATTCAAGAAGAGAGTTGAAAAAGATCCACAGATATTAATGTGTATGATTTATAGAACTTTTGAACTTCTTTTGGCACCTTTGGAGGATTTGTTGGTCTGCTTTCCCTTTATTCAGTCCACACAAGTACCTAAGTCAGAAAAATCAAGAGTTTTAAGAACTCCTTCATTTACTAACTTTTTCATTTTCTTAATGGAGATATGTCCTAATCTCCTATGCCAAAGTAAGGCAGAGTTCTCACTAATAAGACTCCTCTTTTGCCAACATCAATATTTAAAGATATAAAATAGTTTCAAAAGCTTTATTGTAATGCCCCGAATCTGAGTTATGTAATAAACCATAACTCGACTCAGTTAAATCACAGGATCTATACCAGAGTAAAGGAAAACATGTGTAACGCCTTGGTTCCGGGTCCATTCCCCAAAACCCGAGGTATTATAGTAAGTAAAAAAAGCAACTAAATCCCGAATAATTTAAAACTTTTTCTTTCTTTTATTCTCAGAGTAAATGCGAAACATGAAGAAAATTTCATTATTGATTAATGATTATCATATACAAAGGATTCCAATTCCATGAACAAATCTATAACTATATAAACTACCCCGTTACAACTAGCCCAATGTTTGACGTCCTCGCCAAGAGTTCCTGAAAAATGGAAGAAACAGGAGTGAGAATAAATCTTAACAAGTAGCAATATGCATGATGTAAAACAGTCCATAATTTTTACAACAATAGTCATGAGGTGAAACGATAAAACAAAACCACGATAATATTCACAAATCAATTATCAAACCAAACATGTGTAACTAGACAGGATTCATGAACTGAAACCACTTAATAAGGTATAACGCCCTGGAACCGGGTTACGTAATGGAACCGTAACTCGTCCCCGAGGAGTTAGTTTTTCTATACAGGATCGCTATATCAGAGTAAGGAAAACATGAAATGGCAATAACATAATCAGAGTCAACTAAAATTTTCCCCAACTCACCTAAACCAAGCATAAACCTGCCTGTATCGTCCTCACTGAGATCTGAAAACAAAACAAAACAGTGAGATACAACTATCTTAGCAAGTAGCAATGCATGCCTAAAATATAGTTGTAACAGTACTAAAACATGTGCGATTAAAAATACACGACGATTAACCACGGTAATCCGTCTAATCTCGGAAATACATCGTCAATCACATTCGGAAAATCTTATGTATTGGGACTCGTGAAGTCTGTCTATTTTGTGTGGCTAAGCACTAGTGTTCCAAACAATCCAGTCGAAATACTACAACAGCTCAAACAACCAATTCATCGCCCTCATGGCGGAAATACCCGTGTGACCTCACCCTCATGGTGGAAACGGAGTTGCTGCAGCACTTCCCTCATAGAAGGCCTCTCCATCATGGAGGAAATGCATGAAGGAACTCTAGACTTAAATCCAAACAAAATATACAAAATTCACTACAACTCGACTGTGGATCCACACTAAGTCTCGCCCTAGTACTTTGGCAAAAGATATCGTATACCGTGTAAGATTATCATAAAACATGCTTTTAGCAAAAGAACCCAACATATATATAGTTAAGAATATCAAATTCATTTTCCAATACACACTAGAATCGTTCCAACAATAAAAGTGTATGAAAATTGGCACAATCCAGTAAAAGTCTATACTTTTTCGTAAAAAGATTTCAACGATATGTGATGAAACCATTTCAATTACTTTTTGGGTCAAAACAGAATTTAGGATAGTTCAAGAACATGATAAACGAAATTTAGATGAGTCAACAAAAGCCTTAAGTTCATATCCATGGACAATTCGATAAACCCCTTTGATTTACCGCACTTATTACAAATCCCTGTTTGATAACAAGCTCTTTACAAAATTCAGAAGTCATAAGAGAGATCAGCAGTTTGATATAAAACCAGAAACAGCTCAAGAATGCACTAACAGATTTTCCCTAAACACTATACTTGCATTCACTATCATTAAACTCAACATGACCCCCAAATCTGATTTATTCTCTAATGGAAATCCTAATTTTCTTTCACCAAATCTTCCTATGATTATCGGAGTGCTAAACAACTTTAATCCAATCATTTAAAATTGTTTCCGGTGTTAAAAATGACTGTATACAAGAAAAATTACAATAGCCGCTCTTTGTTAAAGAGTTTTGATCTGGTGCTAACCAACATCATCTGGGGCTAACCTGGTGAGGTTGGCTCCAGCTCTTTGCACTTAGTGATGGGCAAATTCCAGGTCTGGTGCTAACCTCTTTGAGGTTGGCGCCAGGTCCATTAGGTTGTCACCAGGTCCCAATTCAACTCGGTAAGTCTCCAACTTGCAGTAGTTGCTTATTTTACCCTTCTGAATCAATTTAGACCTTAACGGAACCCCCCACATAGCACATAGGGTCCCAACCACCCCATAAAACTCCTTCGAAAATATATAAACCAGATTATACCACCATTAAAACTCATCCGCCGCACTGTTAACAAAACTAGAAATTATCCCCCACACATTCGTATCCTTTATTAGATCTTAAAAGAAGACACAGAAAACATGCTATTATCGAAGGTGCTAACTTGCTTGTGTTTTGCTTAACTCCAACTTCACCAGAAATAGCAACAAAATCCGATGTCTCTCCACGCTCAGATTTTCCTCAACGGACTGACATTTTGAATAGAAAAACCAGAATTCAAAATCCTAAAAGCCTGATTTATTTTCTTCTTAAACTTTTGATAAAATCAAATCAGACTAACCTAAATCAAATCATAAAATTGCTCACCTGATCTGAAATGAGAGTTGGATGAAAAATTGCACAACCAGATTTGCTGCACTTCCTCTAACGAATAGAACTTCTCCTTCTCTAAAATCTTCAGTTAGCTCTCCTCCATCTCACCTCCAAAGTTTCTGTTTAGTTTTTCCCAACCTCTCAAATCTCCCCTCCATACGTTTGGTTTCTCCAGAAATTGAACAGTTGTAACTGTTACAAACGCTCGGAATAGACAATGACTCTATACGTTAATAAAACTCCTCAACTTCTTGATGATCCGCCGGTGTGTAACTCCATCAACACTCCCTACACCAACAGCCTAACCACCCTTGATTAAATGGTTAGCCACCCAAACAAAAGATCGACACTACTTTATTCACTTTAAATAAAGTTTCTAATTAGTATTTATTTACTATAAAATTTATACATAACCACACTTAATTTAATCTAATAAAATTTACCTTAATAACTTACTAAATTATTACAATACGATATAATTACCACCACTTACCCCAAGTTTACTTAATCTCCGAATTGCTAAACTTTCCAAATTACCATTGCGACAACTACTTGAATTATTGGCTCATTATTAATTTTTAATAATATTATCAAATTCCTTATTTTAGGCTAATCCAAAAAATCCAGGGTCTTACAAGGTATTCTTGCCCTTATATTTCACCACATCACAACTTACATGATAAATGGAGCCCGCAAATATAGTCACTTCCATTTCCTCCGTCAACCATCAATGCGGATCACCCACGAATGGGTTGGCGAGTACAACCCCCAGTCCAATAACAACAAACCGCTCCTGCGGGATAAGCTAACCAAGGAAATACCAGTCTGATCAAAGTTATATGAACCCTCGACAACACAACTAATACCAGTGCATGTACAAGTCACGAGTGAACTTCAAGCAAGGCCAAATCATAGCTCAAATGTGCGAGTCACAAGTAACCTATCAACATGACCAATATAAAGCTCGTGAAGATTGATGTCTCATTGAAGCACACAGTGGTAACCCAAATAACAAATAATTCAATAAACTATTGCCGAACAACAAATTCGGCTAAAACCAGGCCGCACCTGCGACGGTCGGGGATTGCTGCCAACGCCACACCGCTCCTTGCAAGTACGACGGAACGCATACTTGGGAGTGCCAAACAAGAATAACTTACCAGACGATTCCATTTCACTTCCTAGCTAAGCTATAGATCCATACTGAGCATTGCCCGCTAGACACAACTCACAATCAAAACATTAAATAACTTAATAATGCTATATCCAGTGATAACCTCATACAAGGAGACATAAACATGTCAAATGATGTTTCCAACAGCAATTATCAAAACCATGGTGTTTAATCAAAAGATTTTTAAAATAACCATTAAACAACTTTTAAACAAAGTTCCAAGTCATATAATAAGAAAAGTACAAAATCAAACACAATTTCCTAATGATTAGTTCATATTTGAGTTGTGCTAGTGTGGGCATCATTAATTTATCTTTTCTTAATCAATAGATATGGCCCTAATTGTTCCCTACAGATTTTACCCAATTTTTACACCTTGACCAATCCTTCCTAAAACCCCTTCATTAGTGTCCAAACAATTACCCCAAATCTCCAAACCTTATTGTTTATGTTATTGGTTATTTCCAGAAGTTAATTTGGGTCTATTATGGTTTGTTAGACAAGATTTCATCCCTAGATTCCCAATGAAATTTATCTAAGTGCACATGTTCCACCTAACTAGACTACTTTGATTCTAAATGCATTCATTGTCCCAAATAATTACCCTTTAATCCAAATTTAATTCCGTCACTTCCTACATCTCAAATTACTCTATTTACAGGTGTTATAACCTTAAAATTTCAAGAAAAATCATTAAAAATTAAATCTGGGCACGAATCCCAAGTTCTAAAAATTTTTACAATAGGTCGCTTAAAGGGGTGCTCGAGTGACCAAATGGATGGCTGGGTTTTCAGGTTTTGTTTAAGTTACACAGGCTTAACGTCCGTGGTTGCGCTTGAGCGGTGACCCAAGCACTCCAACTGTAAGCACCCAAATTTTGATCAAACCAAAATGTGCTAAAATGCAAACCCTAGCTGAAAAGTCGAACCCTAAGAGGACAAAAGTTGAATTTTTGATCAGGTTCAAATCTACCACCATACTTCTTCCCTATGATTAGGAAATTCCGACACGATTCTAACACAGCCGAGTTTGCTAAGATCGAGGTCCGGATGAAGAAGATATGAGATGGTAAAACTTGTGGGGAGCAGAAATTGACTTTCTGCTAAACCCCAGAACAGCTGCCCAAACTTGACCTAGTGGATGGGTCATCCTGATATGATTCCAACGCAACTGAGTTTGCTCAAATCGGAGTCCCGGATAATAAGTTATGAGCAAAACAAGAAACCCTAAAAACTGCCCACATGGCAAAAACAGTAGAGAAAACAGCAAAAAAAGGTGTCTGGGGGCAAATCCATAAATAATCAAGACATTCAAAAATATCTGATGGCATATCTGTAATTATCTAGGGACGAATCTGTGAATATCAAGTTGATGTGAAAATAACTCAGGGACTAATCTGCAATTACCAAGAAAAGCACCCTCACATACTTAATTCCACACCACATCTTTCTCTCCCTATCTCTCCTCCATAACTCATCCCTCACATGCTTAATTCCCCACCACATCTTTTTCCCTCTCTCTCTCTCTCCTTCATATATTCATGTTCACCATGTGCATCCCCATGCATCATGCATACAAACACCTCTCTCTCTCTCTCTTTCATGATTAATGTCCTCTATGCATGCATCCCCCATGAACATCTCATCATCATGCATCTCTCTCTCTCTCTCTCTCTCTCTCTCTCTCTCTCTCTCTCTCTCTCTCTCTCCCTCCCCCATGCATGCATGCATAACACATACACCCCATAATAAAAGTCTCCCAAGCCCCATGCGTATGGAAGACGCTCACTTTTTTCTCTCCATTCTTCTTCTCCAATCTCTCTCCCAAGCTCTCTTGATCTCCCCCAACTCTCCCACAAGTTCATCCCACTTCTCCAAGCCCCTCCTTGCCTCCTAAACCACCTAAGCTCCATTCTAAGACACTTTTATCCCTCCCCAACCTATCCTCCTTCACAAAAAAGTCTTGCAAGATCCCAAGGAGCTGCTGTTGGAGTTGGAGGGAACATCTCCAGCTCTTGTGGTGTTCCAAGGGTCCTCATCCACATCTCAAAAGGGCTCTTAGCCCCCAAGGTAAAGCTTCCATATGTATCTTGTTCACCATATATGGATATGAGCATGTTCTAAGCATTTCATGGTGTTCTCCATTTTTTTTTAACATGTTATCTTTCTCCCCAAGCATGCTAGTGCCTCTTCTCTTCACTTTTCTTCTTCATTTCGAATGAGAAAACCCCCATGGTAAAGGGGAATGCACGAATGGACCTAAGGGAGGAAGAGGGTGTTATTTTCATAACCTTAAGGTCTTCAAGGTTGGTGTTACATTTCTGATTTTTCCTATTTAAACAAGGGAGCTTGTTCCCCTCTTCTTAACTCTCATGTACCCCTTTTTTTAAGCCCCTTTGTCCCTTCTCTTGCTTGTTTCTTTTATCTTCATGATAGCTGGTCTTAGCATGTTTTAGAGCATTGATTTCAGCATTTTTTAAGCTCCATGAAGCATACGTGTACATGTGTAAAGGATCCCATATGCATGCTCCCACACCCCCAAGGTACCCCAAGTTCAGTTTGTATACATCTTGCATGGAAGTCATGATAAGTCCCCTTGATTGGATTTGTTTGTGTCCACTCATGTACACACGCACACTTTAAGTTTACCCACTGATTTCGGTAACTTCATGTGCCCCATTTGTTTGCTGCCATGTGAGTTGGGAACCCCAAAAAGGCAAGCCCATCCAAAAAATCCCAAAAAAGACCACTTTCAGACTAATCCAACAATTCAGGTTGGACCAGTAGACTTTTGTTTGTAGCCGACCTGGGTGGTCGACTACATGTATTTCTGTGTGTAGCCGGCACCCCAGGTCGGCTACATAGGCTCTCGTGTGTAGCCGACAACTCAAGTCAGCTACACTGTGGAAATGGAACCCAACCCTAATGCCTTGGGCTTTCAAAGCCCACACCTAGGCAATGGGCCCCAAGCCCATGCCTAACCCACTTTGACACAACTAAAACAAGATAAGTAAAATCACTTGGCCACCATTGTGGGGCTCATCTAAGGGGCCCACAAACCCTTCAGGCTCACTTTGGCATGAAATTCAATTTAATTCCCAACTTGAACTTTAAATAAAATCAACTCACTGAACCAAAGCCCAAAGGGCCTCCCAGGCTTAGATCAAGGCCCACCAAGGGGTATATGGGCCATGCTCAGCCCACCAAGGGATCCGTGGGCCTTCCAATGGGGCCCACCCAATCAGACTCAAACCACTTAACCAAATAAGATAAATTCAAGTAAAGGAACCCATACCACTCAAGTGGTCCCATCAAACTTAACCAAATGTGCATGCTTTGACTTAGGAATCGGGTGAATAGACCAAGACTTAGTTGACTCAAAACCAGGAAACCCGTGGGACCCGTCATCCGATGGGGCGGACCGGGGTGTCTACGGACTTCCCCGGACCGTAACCGAGACCCTATTTAAAATCTCAAGCCGCAGACCGCCTAATAGAAAAACCTAGGCACTTAGATGTCTGCTTGCACCCCATCAGGCAGTGGCGACTCCAACCTTCCCAAATTACCCTTTAGGAGGCACGTCTACCGATGCGACCATGCGCACAGCCTGGCGACTCCGCTAGGGACGTCTCAGCCTAAAAGGTGTCTGCCTGCACCCTATCAGGCAGTAGCGACTCCAACCTTCCCGAATTGCCCTTTAGGAGGCACGCCCACCCGTGCGACCATGTGCACACCGACTATAACACTGTTTTCCTTATTTTGGTGAATTTTCAAACCTCCGAAATCTAATATTAATCTGATTTGAATCTAAACATATGATTTTCATCCTAAACTAGTTCTGAGACAGCCCTAAACTAATTCCATCATCTTTCTACTTATGTTGAGTTTCTTTCTAAGTTTTTAATCACCATGATCAACCCTTTTCTTGATTCTAAAAGAAAGTTAAAACACCCAAAACAAGTTTTCTAAATCACCAGGATTTGCAAATGAAATCTAACTCGATTAACACCTTGATCATACATCCAAAATATGAAGAAAACATGCAATTCCTCCAGTTTCAAGGGTTTGCTACTTGCCTTTTTTATGAACCCAGATTTGTCGAAAACTCCTTTTGTGCCCATTTTATGAGCTCGATTTCACCCCTCTAGACTTCTCCAATTCAAATCTCCACCGTTCAGTTTGAAGTCCTCCATGAGTAGATCAAAACCATAAAATATCAGCCCATTCCAATGGTTGGATCTTCCTATCTCATCATTCAAAGTTGGCTGATCGGTCATCTCTGCAATTCCTTTTTCTTTCTAATCTCTCCTTTCTTTTCTCTCTTCTCTCCTTCTATTTTCTCCAAACTTAAGCATGAATTTCTTCTCTTTTCCCTTTTATTTTGGCTTACTTTCCAAACCCTAAAACGCTCCTTAAACCTCTCCTTTATAGCCTCATTAATAAACAAAACTCTAATTAGGTTTAACTTGCTTTAATACACTTAGTGTATTCCCTTTTTTACCATTCTTCTTAATTCCTCTCCTTTAACTCTCTCTTAAGGAATCTTCTAATTAAATTTTCGTACTTATTCCTATTCCTAATTTTAAATTTTAATTAGTCTTTTATTATCCACTTGTAATGCTAAAATTTTGGACCCTAAATAATATAATTACCATTAGGCCCTTTCTCCTCCCTTTAAGCCTTAATTTCATTATTTTACATCCAACTAAGCTAAGATTTTGTCTAATTGGATTTGTTGACTTAAAAATTAATTATCTTCCTCCTTTCGTGAATTTTACTAATTTGAAATGACCAAATTACCCCTTTCTCTTTAAATTTCTATTTTAACCTTTAAATTTCTCTTTTATTTTCCTACTATTATATTTCTTAGTACTTTCTCCATAATTTATCCCTTAATTATTTATTTAATTTTAATAAAAATCCAGGGTTTACAACATGGATATAATATGATCAATTCATTAAAGCCATCAATTATCAGAGTCAACTAAACCCAGTCACCAAACCATATGAAATAATGTCAAGAATCAATGTAACTACTCACAATATCAAAGTAAAAATTCCAACAAGTCTATACAAATCAACAATACTACTACTACTCCACGTAGTAGTCCTCCTCTCTATACTTTGGATAATCACCAACACTAATGAGATACAATATCCCAGCAAATAGCACATCTATGCTCAAATACAGTTATACAGTCCTAAACATGAATCAGTTATAAAACATGTAACAGTGACGATAATACACTTAATCCGAATAATTTGAATAATCCATTCACAAATCAATTCACATATGAAGATTCTCAATAATCCAGCATGTAAATCCAATTAGCAATATACATACAAATCGTTAAGTTATAGTAGGGCTCATGAAATAAGACTACCTTTAACTAGAGTAATATCAATGTCCACTATACCACCTCCCGGCTTATGTGCGAAGCCGAGTATACGATCATTGTCTTATTGCAGGAAAACCCAACCAGTACAACGAAGGGTTGGCATGTACTATCCAATTATAGTCCGAGTACACGATAAAATGAGGGAAAGCCACAGCCAACCAGTGCAGTGAAGGCCTCATCAAGTACACGATGGAAACGCGTGCGCGAACAAAGAATTACAACTAGCAAAGAACAATCCTTCTCGCTATCTAGCTCCTAAATGGATCCATATCGAGCTATGTTCACTAGAATCTAAAACAAAACCAAGTACAACTCATCTCAATCACAATCATCTCATCTCATCCCGAGTATGCGGGGCATCTCTAAGTACACATGTGAAACCCCGTTCCAATATCCCTAGCACATCCTAATTAGTAAGCTTGATGCGTAGGTGAAGCTGGAGAAGCCCAAGCCTAAAAGCCAGTCAGAATGGCGAAGCCCCGGGCTGTTAGCAGCCTGTGAAGGTGAGCAATCTCAAATTGTTGAATAAAGTTAGATACTAAGTAAGAAAAATAGCTAAGTGCTGGTGTTATGTGCAAATAGGAGGAGGAGTGGCAAACTTGTAAAATGTGGAATCTTGTGGAAGCCACTTAAGTGAAGAAACCAAAGGAGAAGCCCCATTCACGACCAACCCCTTTGCCCAAACCCTTTCTTCCTCTCCTCTTCTCCCACTCTCATTTCCTCTTCATCTTCCCCCATTTTTCTTCCTCCATCCGTTTCCAACTCATTGGAGGAGCTTGGTTGCAAGAAAAGAGAAAGAAGAACACCACAAGAAGCAATTCTCGTTTGAGCTTTGCTTGGAGTTTTGTGAGAAATCAACCAAGAAGCAAGCAAGGTGCTGTTCGTGGCTTCTAATAGAGGCTAGACAACTTGCTTAAGAGTTTGCAAGAGGTAAGCAACACCACCCCAACCTTATTTTCCCAATTTCGGCAAAAATCGTATGTTTAGATGAATGTTAGGGTTGAGATGTGAAAACGAGTCCTAGGCCAAATGGGAGGGATTTCTTTGAGGGGTTTTGTTGTTCGTAGATTTCTACACATGCTAGGAGTAATTTATAGCTCAAAACATCAGGAATGATTGAGATTTGAGAAAGATCAAAATCCCAAAAAGTTCAAATTTCGCGAGCTATCAAGAAAACCCAGCCGCCTGAACAGCTGCTTGAGTGCGGCATCGGACGGTAGTTTTAGGTAGTTTTAGTAAGTGAATTAAGTCATGGCCACTCGAACAACACTCAAGCGATTGTTCTAGCGATTGTCTTAATAGAGAAACTCGAGAGCTAATTCCTGGCCGCTTGAAGCAGGCTCGAGTGACCTATCAAGCGCCCTTACCAGATTTTCCAAATTTGCATTTTTAACCCAGATTGAACTACCCTTTGTTTTTATTCAAATCCAACCTATGTATAAGTGAGATTTAGGTGTCTAGGAGGTGTTCCAACTGGAAGTATCTCAAAATTCCAAAGAACGACGATTTTGGGTACGTTTTGCCCAAGAAGGCCTTAGAGGGAGATTCTGTTCAAGATTACTATAGAAATAGGATAACTTGATTCCACTATTTCAAACACTTTCCAATTAACCCTTAGAAGTAGAAATCAAGAACCAAAACCAAGTTGTACAAGTATCAAAAGAGTTGAGGCATAGGTTGCCCCAAAAGAGTCATGAAATGTACAATTTCTAGAAAACCAAACCTTTACCATTGACCATCAGTGTGAGTACACCACTCATGACCAAATGGGCTTTGGCCTGGTATTTTACGCATAGAATGAAGGGCATTGGCCCGTATTACATTTGCACCACCTCAAGGGCTTTGGCTCGTTATTTGAAATAAGAGATGAAATGGGCAGTGGCCCCAATGACATTGAGCTGTATTGAGCAGAGGGCTTGGCCCGAGATTGACTCGTGTAAGGCCATGGGCTACCCTTGAGCATTTTCCATGCAAGTGTGCATGAGGTATTGATATGGATGATTGACTAGTAAGTCTTGGTGGGTTGGGAGCCGTTCATCTCAGTTGGGGTAGTGGACCGTTGTTCCTCCCAACTTGGAGATAGAGAACTAGCATCCTCTACTCAAGCTTGGGATATATGATTGTTATAATTGTGTTCTTTATTGTTATACTTGTTGTGAAATGAATAAATGAACACATCTGCATAATGAACCCTTAAGGTATGGATCCATAAACTTAAATGGGAATGCTTGTATATATATGCCATGGCCAGTGTTATTGTTACTGTACTGCTTCTATTGTGATATCATCCCGGCACCAGCATCATCGGTGGCCGTTTCCCACTTGCTACGGGGAATCGACAGTGGATGTCTGTACCTCAAGGGGAATCGGCGTATGGATGCCTACGTCAAGGGGAATCGGCGTAGATGCTTAGCCACCACGTGGAATCGGTGAAGCTAGATGAGGCCATGTGTAGTATATATAAACATCCTAGATAACAAGTGATAATCTGAATATATGATTGCTATTAAATCGATTATTTGTACACGGAAGCACATGCATGCACTATTGTATGACACATAAGATGCAGTGGATTTTGTAGTATTAGAACTACCCGCATGTCATGGTTTTATCGTGAGATATTTGCATCAACTGTGTTTTCACCGATTCATGCATGTGTGCTTACTGAGACAATCATCTCACAGTTGCTTTCTATCTTATTTTTCAGATCCATCGACGTCCGGTGTGAAGGACCGGGCTGGGGATAGAGGCAAGGAAAAGGCCATCTAGAGAGGAGGATTTCTATAGGCCTTAGGCTTTTATTTTATAATAAATGTATAGTTTTGGATTGTAAAACCTATACATTTGAGAGGAGTGATTGTCACCCAATATTTCGTAACAAACTCTCATGTCTTATTTCATTTCAAATATATATATGAACACACTTTTGATATGCACAAGTATGAACTGTTTGCACTTGCACTTGTATAGAAAAAGTTTTAAAAATCCTCCGTGTTTTGTTAAGTAATGGCCCACTTGCCACGGTCTGGTACGGGTTGTGCCTTGGAGGGGCAAACCTGGTTCCGGGTCGTGACAACACAGAGGTATCAACATCCCAAGTACATGGGGCATCCCCGAGTACATGGAGGAAAACCAAATCAGAAACCTACTCTTAATCTCAGGATTAATATAAACCTCAAAATTCTAGAGATATCTCATAATAGTTGAAAGCAATACAAGTTTTTCGACAAAGTCAAGCTATTCCAAAAACAACCCAAAATAGATCTCAAAATACAAATTTTCTCATTTCTGACCAGAAATGTAATTTCAGAAGCTTATTTATCTAAAATATGATTAATTACCATGATTTCATAAAAGAAAATCATTATAATCTTTCCAATCTAATGTGAAACCTCAAAACACCCTTTAAAACCAAAGAATAGACTATATTGAGGAAATAAGTGGCCAAATATTTGGTAAAAGCCCAATTAACAAACCTTTGGAAACACTTTAGAAATGATCTCAAGGAAGTGTTACAAGTTGAGGAATTAAAATAAATTCATTCTATTGAAATTTGGAACCAAAAGTATCTCAAAAACCTTGTTTAGTAAAATGTGCCCAAACTCTTTATCTGTGAAACCCCGTTCCAATGCCCCCTAGCACACCCTAACCATTGAGTGTGTTGTGTAGGTGAAGTTGGAGGAGCCCAAGCTTGAAGCCAGTCAAAGTGGCTAAGCCTGGGCTCGACAGTGGCCTACGATGGTGAACAATCTCTAGTTTGTTGAATAAGGTTGGATATTAAGTGAGAAAGTAGCTAAGTGTTGGTATTGTGCAATGTAGGAGAGAATGTCAAACTTGTAATTATAGTGCCTTGTGGATTTTTGCTTAAGTGAAGAAAAACTCAAGGGAAAGCCATACACGACCAAACCCTTTTCCCTCTTCACTTTCTTCTCTCCCACTCACTCATTTCTTCATCTCTTCGTGGGCTGCAAAGGAAGCAAGAAGACTTTCTTGAGTGATTGCAAGAGGTAAACAACACCATCCCCGCCTCTATTTCAAATTTCGGCCATTTTCGTATGAATGTGAGAAAGTTAGGATTCGATATATGAAATGGTTTGTTTGTGCGAATAGGTGTGATTTCTTTTAGGGGTTTTGTGGGAAATAGTTTTCCCCACATTCTAGGAGCAATTTAGAGCCCAAAAACACCAAAAACAAGTGAGATTTGAGAAAAACCCCAAATCCCAAAAGTTCAGATTTCGTAAACTGTCAAAGAAACCCAGTCCCCTGAACAGCCGCTCGAGCGCGGCATCGAGCGACCATTTTAGGTAAAGCCCCAAGGCATGGCCACTCGAGCGACTGTTCGAGTGACTTGCCTGAAACAGAGAACCTGAGAGCTAATTTCTGGCCGCTTGAAGAAGGCTCGAGCGACCTGTATAGATTTTCCAATTTCTGAGTTTTTAGCCTAAATTGAACTGCCAATTGTTTTTATTCAAATCCAACCTATGTATAAGTGAGAGTTAGGTGTCTAGGAGGTGTTCCAACTGGAAGTATCTCAAAATTCCAAATAATAAGGATTTTGGGTATGTTTTGCCAAAGAAGGTCTTAGAGAGAGTTTCTGTCCCAGATTCTTATGGAAGTAGGATAATTTGATTCTGTCACTTCGAGTACCTTCCAAACAATCCTTAGAAGTAGAAATCAAGAACCAAAACCAAGTTTCACCAGTATCAAAAGAGTTGAGGCATAAGTTGCCCAAATGAGTCATGAAATGTAGAAATTTTTGGAGAACCTATCCTTTATTCATTGACTTACATTATGAGTACACAATACATAATATGAAGGGCTTCGGCCCCACAGTTGACATGAATTGCATGATAATAAGGGCGTTGGCCCATTACTTGTACCATGAGATAAAAAGGGCAGTGGCCCATGGTTATTGACATTGAATGAAAGGGTAGTGGCCCATGATTACTGATATTGAATGGAGGGCAGTGGCCCAGAATTCATGAGAAATGAAAGAGGGCTTGCCCCAAGATTGACTCGGGTAAGGCCATGGGCTACCCTTGAGCACTTTCCATGCAAATGTGCATGTGGTATTGACATGAGTAACTAACCAGTAAGTCTTGGTGGGTAGTGTGAGCGGTTTGTAACACCCCAAATCCGGGTCTTTTTTTTTCTCATTTCTTTTTTACTCGAATCAAGGCATTACTTGTGGTACATTATAATCAACTCAAAAGGTAAAAAAATAAAGAACTAAGATTTATCAAAGTGCTAGGAAGCTTAAATTATTCATTTGAATATGGATCTTCCTATTACATCAATTAATCAAGTGAAAAGCAACTAAAAATTAACTAACTCTTAATATCCTACCAAATCATCTATTATGATTCCAATAAAATAAATACAACTATATAAGATTGTCCTACTCTTTTCATCTAGATTTTCTAGACTTCAATCCACTACCAGTCTAATCCGTGGCGTCCTCTCCAAGATGACCTGAAAAATAGAATATAAAGTAGGGGTGAGATACAAATATCTCAGTAGGTAACACATGCATGAGGAAAACAGTTTATATATCTAGAAAATAACAGTGGTTTCATGCTCAATAAAATCGACAAGTAATTACGGTCAATAAGATAAATGAATAATCATGATACAAACAAACATTGAATCAATGCCCGAATTAAAGGAAGTTAATCATGTGCATTTCATTTCAATTTAAAGGACCATGTATTATAATCCACATTCCCATGGTTTCTAATTTATTTCAATTAGTGTCTTCCTATGAACAATTCTACATCTTATTCATGATCCGATAATATTCTACTTTAACAATTCACATTTAATCATATCAGTTCTGTTCAATTATGACATTTCAATATTTCCTTTTAAATAAACAATCTTGTCAGGTCTGTTTAAAACAATCCATCAATCAGCGAATCAATCATTGTATCAGTAATAAAACCAACCTTCAGGTAGTAGCCTACCTCTATTGCAGGACGTGAACACATAGTATCCACACATGTTTCACAAGAGAATGCACATCTCTAAGACTACAGGTACCCCCTGCAACAGACAACATAACTTTATCGCAGGATGTGAACACGTATCATCTACCTCTACCGTAGGAGATAGCTTCCTCACCTTCCAGTGATAACTCACACACCCATCCTCCATATGGGATGCAATCACGCATAATCACATCTCCCCCACATGAGGTACCTCTCCTGTAGGATACAATCCATCGGATATACATCTACCCCACAGGAGGTAATAAATCTCTCCCGCAGGAGGTAATGTCTCCGCCACCAAGCGGGTATCTCCGCCACCAAGCGGGTTAGGGTCTCCACCACCAAGCGGGTTAGGGTCTCCGCCACCAAGTGGGTTATGTCTTCGCCACCAAGCGGGTAAGGGTCTCCGCCACCAAGCGGGTAATAATCTTTGCCACCAAGCAGGTAATATACAATACATCTCTGCCACCAAGCAGATTATTAATAAAACTGGCCACCAAGCCATTGTATCAAGAATCTGTATTTCATTGTTGTTTATATCGTTGTTGATTCATGTTTCAATCATTAATCCAAAGTCTTGTTCCAAATTCAGTTCATTAGTTTGTAATCACAATGGCCCGGTCTAGTTATGTGATAATTAAAGGTTATGTAAAGTTATAAGGTAATTTAGAGAATAAAGTTTAGGGGTAACAAGATACTTACTATTTACATAAGTATAGGGATAATATGGTTCTTGCTATTTAATAAGAAGTTTAGGTAGAATTTAGGGGTGGTGACATAGCATAATAAGGTATGTGGTATTTTAGTAGAGAAACTTAGAGTAGACCAATTCAATTAACTAATGAGGCCTAAAGGTATATAGTGTTCTTTCTCCCAACTCTCTAAGGTAATTTCTGGTTTAAAGTTTTACCAATGAAGCTTAATAGTCTTGATACTTAAAATTTATCAAAGGTAGTTCATCTAGGTTAGGTATCTGATATAAAGTCTCTATTGGTAGAAATCTAGTTGATGATATATAAATTAATGTCTCTTAATTAATTAGCTAATTTACAAAGGTTTATCTGCATTAAACTTAGAATTTCTTATTTAAGATCAAGTTTAGACAACTAATTTCCCAAAATAATTCCCTATTTATTTTTCTTCCAAAACATGGTATTTGATAATTTATTTTGGTCCTAAAACACCTTATGTAATGATTAAAATTTATTAAAAATGGTTTAGAATTGAAATAGGGATTAAAATACGAAAAATTGGATTTCTGTTTAGAGCACTCAGGACCGCTCAAGGTCGCTCAGGTGGTCTAGGGTTAGCGGTAGTTCAAAACACAACTGCTAAGCTTCTGTCAGTAAGTGGTCAACGGCACCCAAGAATTTTTGTACTAGCGCCTAAGAGCGCTAAGGACCGCCAACCTCTCCAAGGTAGGCGCTCTAATGAAAGCGGCTAAACAGTGTATAAATCTTCGATTTTCCCTATTCTAAGAAGTTCTACCATTATTATAAGCATACGATCAATCTATCTACATACTTATACAACCATAAATCATGCAATCGAATCGAATAAACTGTAGGAAACCAAAACAAATGAGTAAACGGTGCTACCTACTTCTGTTCACGCAAGATCACCTCTTCCTCCTCTTTCCAGCAATTGTTTCCTCTCTTCATAGATTAAAAACACTCCTGGGATACTGAGAAACCAAAGATCACGCTCTCCTCTCCCTCCTTCTTCTTCTCTTCTCGGTCTCTCTCTTTTTCTCTCGATCTTCTTCTCTTTCGGCCGTCGAATACCCCAAACAGATGAATACGATCACAAATACTAAAACATATTTTCTAGGGTGTAAACCCTATTCTTTTATATCCCATGATCCCACGCAACGCACATGCATCACCCATTAGACAACCATCCAATTAGAACACAGTTTTGTAACTATTGAATTCTCACCTCGATCTATCACGATCCAATGGCCAGATCTGCGTCAAACTCCGGGTCTCCTCTATCAGTGTGATTATAATTAATATCCTTCTATAAAATTCTCATCTCCTTGACTTAAGACTCCAAATCGACTATATTTATCATTATGCCCTTATTCCACTTATCAAGCTATAAATATCATTATTAATTGGCAATCTAAACTCAACTTAAATATATCATTATTTCTCAAGTCTAATAATAACTTAATTTATGTATTTAATTATTTACCAATAATTAATATGAATTGGCCAAAATACCATTCCCTTGATAATTTACATCTACTCACTCAATTTCTTCTGAGATTTCTAAGTTTATTCTCTAATTTATTTTGACAAATTTATTGACATACCAAATATTCATATTTAGTTATTATTTATTTATTTGCTGAAAATCCGGGGTTTTACACGGTTCATCTCAGTTGGGGTAGTGGACCATTGTCCATCCTAACTTGGAGATAGAGAACTAGAATCCTCCACACAAGCTTGGATAATTGAAATGTGATTATTTCTATTCTTTATTGTTAAACTTGTTGTGGAATTGATAAACGAACACATCAGCATAATGAACCCTTAAGGTATGGATCCATAAGCTTAAATAGGATTGTTTGTATATATATGCCATGGCTAGTTGTTGTATTACTCTTATTGTACAATATTGTGATATCATCTTGGCACCAGCAACATCGGTAGCCGATGCCCATTTGCTACGAGGAATCGACAATGGATGCCTATACGTCAAGGGGAATCGGCGTAAATGCCTAGCCGCCATGTGGAATCGGTGAAGCTAGATGGGGCCATGTGTAGTATATACTAAACATCCCAGATAACAAATGATAAAATTGAATGAGGATTGTTATTAAATGGATTACTTGTACACCCAGTGTAAAACCCCGGTTTTAGACTAATGTTATGGTGGGAATTATCTAATAATTTTTAAATATATTTTGTGGTGGAAATTCAGGTAATCGAAGTCAACGGTAAATATGGAATTTCACAAATCTGGATTGCGAAGGTTAAATAAGGTGAGCAAGCTAAGTTCAATTTTAATAAATTCATATTAGTGATTTAATTGACATTAAGTGATGGACTGTTTTAATTTGAATTGGTGAAGATGAGATCAGGGGGGGATCAAGGCTAATGAAATGGTGATGTAGGTAGAATTGTGGGCGAGCACACAGCGTAGCATGAAAAGAGTGTGCCAACAACCACTACAAGTAAACAGAAATTTTTGGGAGTTAGGTTTGCTCATTTTTGGTCGGAGGAGGAGTTGCGGCTATTGCTCAACCAGATCAAGAAGATAGGGCAAGGTGGGTTGGAGCACTTGGAGCTGTCTGGAGGTTAATTCAGAAGGAAGAAATTCTTCTGTCTGAAGTTGCTGAAGCTGCAGAAGGTTGCTGAGATCGGTCCAACCTGGCTATGCGATCAGGAGTGATCAGGTACGAAGAGTAACTAAAGTAGCTATGAGCAAATGGTTAGGGAAATTTAGGTTTTGTCCAAATCTAATTGGACCTAGAACACTGTGGTCTGCAGGAATTGAGATTTGGAAAACCGATCATCCATTGAAGTGATTTTTGGAGTTGCTGCCGTGCGAGGTCTGAAGAGGATTGCAAGTAATTGATTGTGAGGTTCTTCGTATCATGTGAGTAGCACCCTATTTAATCGATTTTAGCATATGAATGTGATTTGGAATTTGAGTTGTAGTCGTGTAAGTAAATTTCTCTGTTCATGGACTGTGACGCCCCGGACCTGGACCTGTTCATTAAAGGTATATGCCGGTTCCTTGACATCAGGTGAGGTCCCAGAAACGCAGTTCTAAGTTTTAAAAACTAGCCAAACAGTTATATTTTAATCCAAAAATTTTCGGAAAAACGGCTATATAACGTCTGTATTTATAAGAATGGGCTAAGCCCTCAAACCAATACCTGATAAACACAAAATATATAGATAATATACATCATTCAAAAAAAAACTAAGCCATCCAACATCTACAGATTTAAAGTAAAGTTTACTAAGGTTTTCACTTCTTTTCTCTCTTTCTCATTTACAATTTATACACAATCCAAAAATAGACGACTACACAAAAACACTGCCCAACCCTATCCAGAATAATAATAATCCTCCGGGTTTTAGTCGTCATCCAGCTCGTTAGTTCTGCCTACCTCAGTTTGTGGTTGCTCTGCAGATTTATCTGAAAACAAAACTGGTAAAAACAAAACACACTTGAGACAAACGTCTCAGTAAGCAGCATAATGCATGATAAGAACATATTATGCAGTTTCAAACAATAAAATAGCATAATAATGTAATATACCATCAAACTTTGGCAACTCATGCTAAATCTATATCAATATCATGTAATGACATTACTTTGAATTCTGTGGAATCATAAAACAGATAAAATCAGATTAATCCAAACCACGATTTCATTAAAGTCTCATGTAATAACAATGATTTATTTCACTTGTCCAATTCACCACCTCACGACTTACAATGGAAAGATCTAGCTAGGATCGCTATTCCAAAGCGGAGCACTCAAGCATGAGACATGCATGAGCTGGCAAGTACAACCCAGTCCAACCATAGCAAGTTAGTGATCTCTTCAGACCATCGAGTTAGTGATCTCTATTAGACCATCGAGTTAGTGATCTCAATGAGACCATCTAGTTGACTTTACGGGTTGCTGTGGCACATTCTGAGGAGGATGCAAGTTCACAACCCCCGGCCCTTCATGAGCTAGGGTGAGCTGCCGTCCTTAACCCCCCAGAACCATGTACCACATGCTGGACAAGATTATAAATTACACACGCAATACCTGATGAGGGAGCCACACTGGGCCTGTGTTACCTCATCCCAACACAATACCTGATGAGGGAGCCACACTGGCCTATGTTACCTCATCCCATCACAATAGAAATTCACATTCCAAAGACCCAAGACATAGGATTTCTTACACTGCATAGGACCTCAATCCTCAAGGCAATAACTTCTGAGTTTACAACAAATTGAGTTTTCATTGATTTTTCTGTTTAAATTCAATAATAAAATACACCAAGGTTGTTCATTCCATAATTCCAGAATCTTAGTTGAAAGAAAAATATTAATATGGAAAATAACAATTGTAAAAGGGAAAAGAGACTCAATTAAGGTTTCTTTTATGGCTTTTGATCTGAGGGATGATAAAAGTGTAGTATGTTTACAAGAATCCAAGCTCCCAATGAAAACTAATAACAATAAATCATAGCATCAAAAAAAAAAAAGAAAAGTGAAAGGTGGTCGATGGGCTGTTCATTGTTCTTCTACCGAATAAAAGGAAGAAAAGATGCCAAGTTGGCTTTAATGACAAGTATTTCCAAAACATGCATGCCGATTATTTTACAATTAGATATACATATCTTATTCCATGGAGTAGCAGTTTAGGAACTAGGATTATACTTGGTTAGCATGTGCTGGTGTGAAGCATTTTTCCTTAAATCAAGACCTTAGCTCACTTGACTGCAAAATCTAAATATTAGGTTCAAGATTAAAAGGCTCACTTTTCTGTTTGTAGGGACTTGCTTCTACATACATGCCAATTGCTGCAGTTCTGATAAGCCCTGAAATTGCAGATGTGATATTCTCTTATGCTGCTAAACTTGGTATGTTTAAAGTACTTCTCAATTAACTCAAGATCCTTAAACATTATTTGTTTCTTTACTTAAAATTTATTGTTTTTGAGTATTTCTACTAATCTTGTATTATCAGGTGTGTTTTCCCATGGATTTACCTTTTCTGCTCATCCGGTAGCTTGTGCAGTTGCATTAGAAGCAGTGAAGATTTACAAGTATTCTACTAAGCTGTTTTTCTCTTAAACATTAAATGAGTGGTCAGTAATTGCTATTGAGGAATTAAACTATACTTCTTGGCTCTTTAGCTCATAAACATGCTCATGAATCATGAGACAAACCCAATATCTTCCATTCCTGATTTTGTGCTTTTTATAATTAGAATAACCGAAAAACCTCAGGTTGCCAAGTATGGAAGCAAGGGTTCCAGTCTAACAACCACTTTAATCTAATACATGCTTAGATCAAAACAGAAATCCAACGAAACAGAAACCCAACAGAAGTCGACAAAAACAGAATCCCAACAGACATCGACAGAAACAGAAACTCAACAGACATTGATAGAAACAGAAATAACCAGAACCAAACAGTAATCAAATGGAAATTGATCAAAACAGGATTCCATCGAAAACTCAACAGTGGTCGAATGAGCAAACAGAGATAAAAAAAAAAAACCAACGAAAATTGATTAAATCGAATAAACCATGCTACTTACCGATTTTGGCCAAAACCCACACCCAATCTCTCTATTTTCCTCTTCCTCTTCTCTTTTCCTTCTTCTCCTTCTCGTTTTCCCTCCTTCTCTC
This sequence comes from Buxus sempervirens, assembly GCA_947561395.2. Classification (NCBI taxonomy): domain Eukaryota; kingdom Viridiplantae; phylum Streptophyta; class Magnoliopsida; order Buxales; family Buxaceae; genus Buxus; species Buxus sempervirens. The sequence goes on from OX387185.1 coordinate 11,014,291, forward strand.
CACGATTTCTTCCTCTCTTCTCTTCCTCCACTCGTTTTCTTCCTCTCTTCCAACAAACGACCAAGAGAAACGATTGCTTCCTCTCTTTTCTTCCTCTCCTCCACTCGTCTCCTTCCTCTCCTTTGCTCGATTTCTTCTCCCACGATTTCGTCTTATCTCGTTTTTCTCCTAACCCTAACGAACCAAGCTCCAAAACCCCCAAATGCCAAAACTCGTCAATTGCTTGTTTCCCTTTTCTTTTTCTTCTTCTTTTTTTTTCAAACCCTCACCTCATGCATACGACCCCTCCAAAGGAAACCCCTTTTCCTATTTTCTTCTAACCCTAACTCAATTCCCGAATGCAAAAGTCGCGGATGGCTTTTGGTATTCTATTTTTTTTTTTTTAAACCATTGATCCCTTGAGCCGGTTCGTTAACTTAAACCAACCAAATTGAACCACTAAACTAATCAAACCCTTTAAACCACTAAACTAAATGAACCAATTCAACCAAATGAATTTTTTTTTCTCTTTTTTGTTCTTATTTAATAATTTTAAATCTTAATTCCAATTTCTCAAAATTCCGAGGTTTTACATGGACTGTTAGGAAGATCGAGTGATTCTTGGTGGATTTTTGCTTGGATTAATTTCTATTAGGGTTAATCAATATGTTAGGAAGTATAGGAGGGGATTGGAGTCGAGTTTGGCAAGGGATTTAGGTTCAGAGGTGTCAGAAATCACCAAACAGTGGGTCGAACAATTACCAAACTGGAGTTTTGACTTGGCGCTAAGCGTAACTAACCGGGCTCTAACCTCAAGTGGTTAGTGCCAGTTCAATTTTTGTCTGGGGCTAACCTCGGTATACCTGGCGCCAATCTTTGGAGGTGAGCGCCAGGTGTGTGCTTGCGGCAATCCTATAAAACCTGTAGAAATTGTTTCAAGGTTCATTTGAATGGTTCCATTAGCTTAACTAGGTACTGGAATTGATGCTGAGTATTTACAAAATTAGTAAAACCATAACCTGAATTTAAGAGAGAGTAAACAGTAGGTTGGAGGTTAGCGCCCATCCTTTGAGGGCTATTCTACATGGCTGATATGCCCAAACTTCTGATGTTCTGTTAGGGATGAATGAGAGTTATTCTTAGAAACTTAAATAGGAGATTACTGAGCAGTTGTGTCGGGATTTTGTGGTCAGTAATTGCAAGTTAGATATATGAAGCTATGAATTGGGGATTTAAGGTCTTATAGGTACTCGGAAACTTCATACATGATTGACTAATATTATGAGATGCTGATTTTATCTTTGATGCTCAGACAATTATTCCTATTCCTCTGAAATAGATACATTCCTTATTTACAGTTAGTTGAGAGATAAAGTCCTCCGCTACCATGTTAGTATTTAATGAAAGATAATTAAGATTAAGGAAGTAAGAAGGGGCTGATTTTCTGCACTCATATATTTATAAGTGATTGAAATATTTCCGTTGATTGTTGCCTTTAATCCAGATGTGTTTAGTACTTTAAAACCCAGATTTGATACATCTTGCTAAATCTGATTTTAGTAACTTTATATTATGAGCAGATTTTAAGATTGAGTTTTTTCGAGACTTTACACATATATATATTGTAGAGATTTTGTCGATGTGTATGAACTGTAGTTATAACTTCCATGAGAGAATACTATGGTCTGGAGTGACCTATGATGAGCAGTACCTATGCGTGATTTGTTATCACATGAATGTGGGTTTTCACGCTATTTTATCGGATTATGTTTAAAAAGCGGTAATTGAGATGGGTTATTGGTTTAGCTTGTTCTGGATCCATGTTTAAGCTTAGTAATGAAATGTTATTGCTTATTGGTGCAATCACATGGCCTTGAGTGTTGCCATGACCGGTGTATAGCAGCCAGAAACCCTGAGTAGACCTAGTTGTCAATGTCGAAACCCGGGGAGTAGGCCGGCATTGGATGACGAAACCTTGAGTAGGCCGTCATTTCAAAGTTCCGAAACCCTGAGTAGGCCGGAACTGTATACATGGAGGTGTGAAGCTCGCCTTGGCATGTTGATTTACCAATTTAAGCGATATACATGACATTGACCTTTCGGGAATTTTATGATTGTTGTTGATCAATCGTTTAAAACTGTTAATGAGAGTATGCTGATTTGGTTTTCTCGATTGTAAATTACCTGCTTTCTTTGATCGTTGTTTATCATGGCATTATTCTAGAACTGAGATAACTATTTTGCATGCATGTGCTACTCGCTGAGATATTCGTATCTCACTCATTTTGTTTGTTTTGTTTTCAGATACTCGTGGTGAGGCGACTGCTGGGGTAGATCCTACTGACACTTATAGGGAGGAGGATTACTTCTACATCCCATAGACTAATAGGTTTATCTTTGATTGAAATATTGACTTGACTGATTTTGGGAAATGTAATAAAGGATATTTGGATTGTGGTTTGATGGCTTTTTAATCAAATACTTTTCCGTGCTTCCTAGTAGATAGTTGTTGCACTTTGATTTTGAATTACTCGTATGGTTAAACCAGCGATCATATAAGTCTTGGGCCCACACCTAACACTCCATGATACGTGTTATATCTTTATTGAACAACACGGATCTGGGGCGTTACACCCAAGCACATGCATGCACTATTTGTATGACACTAAGATGCCATGGATTTTGTAGTATTGAAACTACTCGCATCGCATGGTTTAACGAATAATATCTGCATAAACTATGGTTTCATCGATCATGCATGTGTTGCTTACTGAGACACTCGTCTCACAGTTGCTTTATCTCTTATTTTTCAGATCCATCGTCGTCCGGTGTGAAGGACCGAGCTGGGGATAGAGGCAAGGAAAATGCCATCGGGTAAAGAGAGGAAGACTATTATAGGCCTTAGGATCTTACTTCTGTTATACATGTATAGTCTTTTGAACTTTTAAACCTTACTTGGGAGGAGTGATTAATCACCCACATTCTATAATCTCCAAATGGTTATATAGATGGTTGTAGTCCACCACAGATATTTCACATCTTGCACACTCTTGTTGCACATATATGAACTACTTAGCACTTCCACTCATAGTAGGAAAACGTTTTTAAATTCCTTCGCATTTTATCAAGTTCAACGACCCACTTGTGACTGTCTGGGATGGGTTTGTGCCTTGGAGGGGCAGATCTGGTTCCGAGTCGTGACATTATCAAATGTAATTTTAAGATAAATCCTGTGCAAACGCTTTATAAACACCTAAATCTTATTTCTACATAGGTTAGATTTGATCAAAAATCAATTTATAATTGAAAAGTACTCGAAAGTGTTAAATCGGGAAAATCTGGGTTGGGCGCTCAACATAGCACATCCAAGCGTCCATAGAAGCCAAACTCAAGAAGTTGACACTTGACATAATGCTCGAGCGTCATGCTGGGCATCCGGCTTATCTGAATTGGTTCACTTTTGGGTTCTGAGTTGGTTGGCCAAAATACAGTTTCTCGAATAGATTTGTAAATTTTCTGAGTTTTCGAAATTTAAACTACAAAAACCTAATTTAATCATTCTAAAATCATACAAACATCTTCCAAAACACTAATAGAAACTTTCTAATTAATTAAACAATAATTTAACTCCAAAATAATTCAGATCAACTAGTTTCTCTCAAAATCCTCTAAATATTTAGATTTATAACAAACATAAGAGTTCTATAATTTTCACTTTGCAAATACTCGATAATTCATGCACAAATCAAACAAAAAGGGTGCTACTCACCTACTCATCTTCAATTTGAACTCCCTAATCCTTTAATTCCACAGATTTGAATTCAACCTCACTTAACTCTTCAAATTGAACTCCATCTCCTTCAAATCTCAACAACTGAAACTGTGCGCACCTTGGGTGCACGGAAAAAAAGCATAAGAAGTGTTTTATGGAGTCACCACTACTTGAAATGGTGCAAGTAGACACCCATTGATTTTTAGTCTGCACCAGTGATTCCAGATAAGTGACCCAATTACAACCCAAGGAAGTCCTTAAACACCCTGGGTTGCCCCACCAAAATGGGTTCCCTTAAGTTAATTGGATATTTAATGGGCTCTCTTATTTATTATCTTTTTTATTATTATTTTTATTTCTTTTCTTTTATCTTCTTTTCTAATTTTTTGTATCATTTTATGTGTACAAAAAATATTAATCTATATATACAAGGTCTACACAAAATTAGATCTAAAGAAAAGCAATATAGACAAAATGAAGACAAGCTAAAACAATTGAAATTGAAACCACTTAATCTAAAAATTCACTTAATCTAAATGAACAATAAACTGAACTCAAAACTATTAATCAATAAAAAAATTAAAAAAAGCAGCAACAAATAAAGTATCAAAAGAAATTGAGTTCGGCCATGGTTGGCCAAATCATGATGCAAGCAACCATTTCCTCTCTTTTTTTCTATATCTACACATGTATTGAAGGGGTGGGGATTACTATTACACCTCATGAAAAGAAACTAAACATGTTGCACAAGAAGATAATGATGACACCAAAATTAATAGAAGATCAAATGTAACTATAATATTCCTACCAAAAAAAAAATGTAACTATAATAAAAAATAAGAGAAACAAGATGTAGCAATATTCGGCCACTTCAAAACCCTTTTTTTAATGATAATTCACGTGTACATAAAACAAACAAGTAGGAAAAAAAGTAATAAAACAAACAAGTAGTAAAATTCAAGCATTATTGGTTTGGTTGCACATGACCGAACTAGTAAATATAAACTTCAAAAAAAAACACAGATGCTTACTTCACTTTTATGTTCGCTTTATTAAAGATTCACAAGTGATCTACCACAATCCACAATTTGGATCACTCATGCTTGTGACAACAATGGAAATTCTCATTCAAATAAATTTCAAAGTTATGTCAAATCGTTATTGATCCTGGAAAAGAATCTTACTAACATAGATGAAGAGGATAAAACTACATACATGACAACTTCATGTGATATTTTAAACGAAGTAAATACCTGCTGTTATGAACTAGGTTCAATGCTTCAGTGTGCTATGAGCAGCCAACCCTTTTGCTAATGGACGTCCGCTCCCTCCCTTCGCTTCTCTTCTCTTTTGTTTTTTTTTTCAGAGAGTTTTCTTACTTGCTGCCCCCTTACTTCTAAGACTCCTCTCCTTTTTATAAGAGACTTTCACCCCTTCAACTTCTTAACTCCTAGACCACTTTGTGCGCACCTCGGGCACGCTGAAAAAGCGTGTTACATGTTTAATGGAGTCGCCACTACCTGAAATGGTGCAGGTAGATACCTTGTTGATTTTTGGTCTGCACTAGTGATTCCGGATAAGTGACCCGATTACAACCTAGGGAAGTCCTTGAACACCCTAGGTTGCCCCACCGAAGTGGGTTCCCTTAAATTAGTTGGACTATATTTGGGGCTGATTTATTATTTTCCTTTTTCTTTATATATTTTTTATTTATTATTTTTTTTAAGATCACATATGTACAAATATTGGAGGAATGGGGGTTGCTATACTACATCTAATATATACAAGGGTTTGAAGGAAAAGGGACGTGCTATGCTGCATACCATAAAAAAAAATCTAAACAAACTACACATATTACATTAGATTAGACCACAATAGTATTTGATTAAATAAAGGTAGTGTCAGCACTTCATTTTTGCGCCCTGGAAAATAAAAGAATAAAACCCTAATTGGAAAATTCAAACCTGAAGGGGTCAAAAATTTTGACTTTTTGATCGGGTGCAAATTGACTACTAAACTTCTTACCAATGGATAGAGGATTCTGATACGGTTCTAATGACCCCAAGTTTGCCAAATTGGAGTCCAAATGAAGAAGTTATGAGCTGGTCAAATTTGGGAATAGCAAAAATCGGCATTTTGCTAAACCCCAGATCGGCTGTCTGATCTGATCCCAACAGAAAAGGCACTTCGACACGATCCCGACGCAACTAAGTTTGTCGGAATCGGAGTCCCGGATAAGGAGATATGAGCAGAACCGAGTCCCAAGGAGCAGTTTTGTCTTTCTGCTAAAAGCTGAATCAGTAGTTCAATTTTATACCAGCGGATAGAGATTTCCAACACAATTCCAACGCAAACTGAGTTTGCTGGAATCGGGGTCCCGAATAAGAAGTTATGGGTCGGTCAAACCTGGAAATAGCAGAAATTGGTTTTCTACTAAACCCCAGATTAGCTACCTAAACTTATGTTAGCGGAAAGAGTATCTCGACACGATTCCAACGCAACTAAGTTTGCTAGAATCGGAGTCCTGGATAGAGAGATATGAGCAAAACTGGCTCCGGGATAGTAGTTTTGCGCTTCTGGTAAAAGTCCGAATTTGCTACGAAACTATAGCTCAGTGGATAGGTAATCTCGAGCTGATTCCAACGCCACTGAGTTTACTATAATCGGATATCAAATGAAAAAGATATGAGCAGTTAAAGTTTCGGAAAATTTGCACATGTGGCAAAAGCAGCAAAAGAAAAGTATTTTGAAATAAAATAATAATATTTTCATAAAAGTATAATTAAGACAATTAAAATAAAAAGAAAAGAAATTAAAAAATAAAAGGACGCATGTGCGTCCTTTTACTCAACAAAAATCCTAATATGATATTAATAAAACTAAAAATACCAAAAGAATTAAATAAATAAAAAGAAAAATCAAAATTCATTCGACACATGGGGAATAGGTGTCCCCATGAGGTGTCGGATAAGGAGAAAAATAATCATTATTCTTTTTAAAAAAGAGGGCATGAAATGAAAGTATTAATGTTTTGGTCATGGAGGACAAAAAAATTGGCATTTTGGTCATGGAGTATAAAAAGGCTTCATTAGCCCATTTTTAGGGGGGTCGGCTCACTTCTCTCACACTCTCCACTCTCTCCCTTCTCTCCCCTTTTCCCCTCTCTTCTCTCCCTCAATACCTGCGGCTGACCTCCTCTTCTCCCACTTCTCCCTTCTCCATCCGACTCCCTTCTCCTACCCTCTTTTCTTCTTTTCTAAACACCAACACCTACTCAAACTCCACCCAATCAATTCCCCACCTTTCTCTATTCATCCCAAGCATCAAAAGGAGATCTTGAAGAAGCTCTTGAGGAAGAGGAGGTGCTGCTCAAGTATTGACTTGGTCCGAAAGGAAGGTTAAGAACATCTTGAACATACTTGTAAACCCAAGGTGAGCTCTTTTATGCTGTTTTGTTTAACATATATAAACATGAGTTTATTTGAAGTATGTAAATTCTTATACATGCTATAGTATTCTGGTTATGCATGATGTGCATACTGTTATCTATTTTCTACACCTTTTTCATGATCTAATGAGAGTTATCACCATCCAAAGGTAAAGGGGGGTTCCATTCGAATCAAGGGTAAGATGAGTGATTTTTTTTTATTATTTATTTGATTTTAAGTATTTCAAGGTTACTTGTAACGCCCCGGAACCGGGTTACGTGAAATAAACCGTAACTCGTTCCCAAGGAGTTAGCTTTTCACACAGGATCGCTATATCAGAGTAAGGAAAACATGAAATGGCAACAACATAATCAGAGTCAACTAAAATTTTCCCCAACTCACCTGAACCAAGAATATACCCGCCTGAATCGTCCTCTCTAAGATCTGAAAACAAAACAAAACAAAACAGTGAGATACGACTATCTCAGCAAGTAGCAATGCATGCACGAAATATAGTTATAACAATACTAAAACATGCACGATTAAGAATACACGACGATTAACCACGGTTAATCTGTCTAATCTCGGAAATACATCGTCAATCACATTCAGAAAATCTTATGTATTGGGACTCGTGAAGTTTGTCTATTTTGTGTGGCTAAGCACTAGTGTTCCAAACAATCCAGTCGAAATACTGCAACAGCTCAAACAACCAATTCATCGCCCTCATGGCGGAAATACCCGTGTGACCTCACCCTCATGGTGGAAACGGAGTTGCTGCAGCACTTCCCTCATGGAAGGCCTCTCCATCATGGAGGAAACGCATGAAGGAACCCTATACTTAAATCCAAACAAAATATACAAAATTCACTACAACTCGACTGTGGATCCACACTAAGTCTCGCCCTATTACTTTGGAAAAATTTTCAATTATTGTGCAATTTAACGGAAAACAATGCTTATAATAAGAGAAGACAATTATAGATAACAATAGCAAATTTAATTTAAAATACTCTCTAAACCATCCAACAGTAAAAATTTCCATCAACTTGTTCATATAGTGAAGAAACTGATATTTAATCAAGATAAAAACCAATAAACATACGTAGAATCCAAAATCAAATACAAATAACATCAGAATGTAAAAATCAGAAATTCCATTGTGAGGTTACATCAATTCGATAACTTCCCAATGAACATCCCATTTAGTTCACTATTTCAAATTTGCTACTCTTACTAATTGGGTCTACGATCAAATATTTCCTCATTCTTATTGTATAATCTCCATAGGTTACCACAACTTATTGAATCCCAAAATAACTTTTGAATAAACCAGATGGAGTAATACCATAAGCTAGAACATGAAAATCTGCTCCCAATGAACAATTCCACAATGCAGAAATTTGCTACATGCCATTGGTATGATGTCTCTCAACAATACCCTTAATCCATTTTAATAATTTGATCTTCATATGAACCTAACACTCTAGATGTTACTTTGATCTTAAATAAACTGATTTAATCAGGTTTAAGAAACTAAATTTATAGCTTAACACAATTACAAATCAGCCGCATTTTACATTTACATTGAGCTGGAAAATCAGATTTGACAAACTTCTACCAATTGATTCCATTATCAATTCATATTCATTCATTGTTGTCAATCTAATTCTCATAAGTTACTACAAATCCGAAATTCCAATTAAAAACCTAAAGAATTTAGGTGGAGTAATTACATAGGTTTTGTTACCAACAATAAGTTCAAAGGAGACCAAAATAAGTTGGTATAGAAAATCACAGATTTTAGTTAACAATTGTTTCTCAATAAAACCCTTAATCCACACCATTACCTATCCTTCATATGACTCTAACAACCTTTAGATGTTGTTTACCTTAGATTGAACTTATTTGCAAAGGTCTAAGAAGTTACTGATTGAATTTAGTGCAAAAATTGGGTCAGCCGCACATTGCATTTGATATTGGGCTGGTGCTAACCCGGAGAGGTTGGCCCCAGGTCAAAATCTCTTAGCACCAGGTATAAATGGGAGTCTGGTGCTAACCTGGAGAGGTTGGCACCAGATTAGTTTCCCTAGCGCCAAATAACTTTTGAGTCTGGTGCTAACCTCTTTGAGGCTAGCGCCAGATACTAAAGGTTGGCACCAGGTTATCTCTCTTACAAAATAATCGCACTTCCTTCCTTAACTCAAACACTTTAACACTACAACCAATCTCCACCTCTCCAAACCCTTTTAACCTCTTAACAATTGTCCGAAAACACAATTAAACCACCTCTAAAATACTATAACTAAGCTCAAACTGAATCATAAAATATACGTACTTTTCATGAACAGAAAACATCATTCGTTCAAATCAATTCTACCTTGTTCAAATAATAGAAGAACAATACAAAAACATGCTATTTTAAAGATGCTACTTGCCTTAGGTTTGCTGAAAACCAACTCCACAGAGAACACTGCTTATCAGAATTTTTCAACATCTAATGAACCACCGATGAACAGAAATTTCTGCAGAAAATTTCTAAATCTTAGATCCTAATTCCTCCTTCTTATTTCTACTAACAAACAGATAGAAATGAACCCAAAATAACCTATTTCTAACATGGATTAGACTTACCCGATTAAAAGTTGGACTTTGAACGACTTGTGCTCCAACTGAACACAACTCTTCTGACGAACAAGAATCTCTCTTCACTCCCAATCCTATAGATCAAAACTTAGTTTCAATGAATGGTTTAACCCTCCTCAGATCTAACCCCTGCCGTTTCTGTTTTCTCCCAACAGTGAACAGTCGACTGTTACTAAACGTTTTCGGATAGACAAAACAGTTTTATGTTACAAAACTCTTGATTTCCTTTTTGATCCTGTGTAGTGCTCCACCACCATAACACCTACACCAACAGCCCATCGATCCTTGGTAAATTACTCTATTCATCATCATATATAATTTATTATTATTCATTCATTTCCATCTCCTTAAACTTTTCTCATAATATAATATTATTTCATATTGAAGTTAATATATATAACACCACTTACTATTAGCTTCTATAATTAATAATTTTATATTAAGAGTTTTGTGACTGCCTCCAGGGTTATTACACCCATTACCTGTTCCTGAGTGGAAATGGGAACACATCACTATGGATTTCGTAACTGGGTTGCCAGTCACTACAAAGAGGCAGGATGCTATATGGGTAATTGTAGATCGGTTGACCAAATCAGCCCATTTCCTTCCTATTCGCACTACCCAGACATTGGATTCTTTAGTGGAGATGTATATCCGAGAGATAGTACGCCTGCATGGAGTTCCAGTCTCCATCGTATCAGATAGGGATACTCGGTTTACATCCCAGTTTTGGAACAGTTTTCAGGATGCCATGGGTACTAAACTGAGTTTCAGCACCAGTTATCATCCACAGACGGATGGTCAGTCAGAGAGGACTATCCAGACATTGGAGGATATGCTTCGGTGTTGTGTGTTGGATTGGAGTGGTAGTTGGAGCAGTCATTTACACTTGGTAGAGTTTGCGTATAATAACAGTTACCAGGCCAGTATACGGATGGCACCATTTGAGGCTTTGTATGGCCGTGCTTGTAGATCACCAGTTTGCTGGGAGGAGGTTGGTGAGAGGCAGTTTTTGGGTCCTCAGATTGTGCAGGACAGTGTTGAGAAAGTGAAGTTGATTAGACAGCGATTGTTGACTGCACAGAGCCGTCAGAAGAGTTATGCAGACAATAGACGGCGAGAACTAAAATTTGAAGTGGGAGACAATGTTTTCTTGAAGATTTCACCATCTAAGGGTATTATGAGATTTGGGAAGAAGGGGAAATTGTCTCCAAGGTATATTGGACCATTTGAAATTGTAAAAGAAGTTAATCCAGTGGCGTATCAGCTAGCCTTGCCAGCACATTTGTCAGGAGTGCATAATGTGTTTCACATATCCATGCTGAGGCGATACATTCCAGATCCGAGCCACGTAATCAGTTACGAGCCATTAATTATTCAAGAGGATTTATCTTATGAAGAGAGACCGGTTCAAATATTAGATCGGCGTGATCAAGTCTTGAGAACTAAGGTTATACCTTTGGTGAAAGTTTTATGGCAGAACCACACCACTGAAGAAGCTACATGGGAGCGAGAGGATGAAATGAGGCAGAAATATCCGGAGTTGTTTTTTTCGTCATGAGGTAAATTTCGAGGACGAAATTTATTTGTAGGGGGGGAGGATGTAAAACCCCGAAATTTTTGGTATTTATTTTGAGAAATAATTAAAATAAATTATTTATTTATGTGGTGGACTTTCAGGTGAACAATGCACAAGGGCAATTTGGTAAAATTCTTAAAAGTTAGATTTATCTAAACTAAGGTAAGTAAAGTTAGGTTTAAACTTCAAATGTTATATGAGTTATTATTTATTAATTTGGTTAGCTATTATTTTCATTAGCTATTAGTTGGTTTTGATATTAGTTGGTATAGGAACTTTTGTGGTGGAGCACCGGTGGATCATGAGGGAGTTAAAAGACATTTGGTTGAATGCAAGGCTGTTGGTGTAGGGAATATAGTGGAGGGCTCTACACTTAATCAAATTCAGAAGTCAAACAGTTTTTTTTTTAACCGTATGGAGTTGCTGATTGTAACTTTTGCTTCCTCTCCGGGCGTTACCATCAGTTACAGCTTTGGAGAAGGCAAAGCTGTAATGGATACAATTCAGATCTGAGAATCTAGAGAGAGTAGAGAGAGTGTTGGAGAAGAAAGGGGTGGTCGCCCACTGCTGTTGGAGAAGAAAGAAGAAGACATTATTCAGTAGAAAGTGGAAATCGTTTAAAAGAAAAAAAAACCAGATTTTAGACCAGTTCGTGAGGACTTCTAGGCGTGGAAAATATTGGGTTCATTGCTGGTTTTTGCAGAGGACGAACTTCAGCAATCAAGAGGTAAGTAGCCTTTCAAAATATCATGTTTTCGTTTGTCTTTGTGACCATACAGAAATTAGTTTCGCCTGTAACAAATGCCCAGGTTCTGCTCATGTTTTAGGCGTCTAAATCTTTGAGTGCTGTGGGTTTATGGATTTGACCAAATCTGGGTGAGGTTGGATATGTTAGTTGTTTAATTTATCACTTGTTAATCATGCTAGACATGTTTAGAATGGAAGCACTTGGTTCCAAAAAGAAGAACTAGAACCTGCCGAAAAATCTGGAGAATGAAATAGCAAGTAGCATCTTCATCTGTCTTGTTTTATTTGCGTGTTCTATATTCTATTAGAAGTTTTCTGGGTTAAGAATAAACATCGTGTTATGTTCATGTTTTGGATCGTAAAAGTTATAGATCCTTTTAAGTTTGGTTGGATTGAATTCAAGAGTGTTTTATAAATACTATTTGGATGTTTGTGAAGAGATTAGATGAGAGTTGAAGAGGGAAATAAGGTTCTGTTATTGAGGTTTTCCATTTACCGTAAATATTTGTGAACCTGGTGCCAACCTAATATACCTGGCGCCAACCTAAAAGAGGTTAGCACCAGACCTTGAATTTGCCCATCGCCAAGTGAAAATACCTGGTGCCAACCTCACCACCAGGTTAGCACCAGATGGCGTAGGTTAGCGCCAGATGGTGCAGATTAGTGCCACACGTTTTTGGTAAAGAAATTTACAGCAGTTTGATACATGAGAGTAACCTGGTTTCCAGCTTGTTAGACCTATTCAAATGAGTTTACAGAAGATCAAAATAACACCTGGAGTTATAGATTTCAAGTGAAGTTCAAATATTAGAATGGATTTGGGATTTTTGATGAAAAAGTATTGATAAGAATACCTATTGTAATTGTTTGCAGCAAATATGGTGACTCTTTAAACTTATGATGTTATTAACTTAGTAGTTGCCGTAGTGATAAATCAAGGTTTCTGCCATATTAGAAAACTATGGTAATTCCTTATAGACAATAAATTAAGGAGAAGCTTATGTTGAGAATATATGGATAAATGAGCAAAACCTGATTTCTTGCAATTAAAGGGCAAATTATCATATCAGATTTTCTTTTTATATATATTGGTTCGATGGGACTTCATTGCTGTTGGTGATCTGCAGAAGTTTTTGAGCATGAGTGGTTTAACACTCAATTAGTAAAGAAATATCAAATTTTGCACCTTAAGATAGGAGGACTAAGTTGTAGGAATTATGGGACTGTTTTAATCTTACATTAATATTGCTGAATTTTATTGTTACCTGAAATGTTTTACTTATGAATTCTTCACGTGTTCATTTATTCCGGGGGAATGATATTAAGAGTATTTCTAAAGTAGTATTAAATGCTGAAATATTTTTATTGGATGGTTTTAATGAGTACACGAAAACGAAATTGATATTGTCCACTACAAAATGTCTTCGTTTATTATAAGCATGGTTATTAAGATAAATTTACTCGATATACGATATCTTTTACCTAGTACTAAGGGTGAGACTTAGTGTGGATCCACAGTCTAGTTGTAGTGAATTTGTATATTTTGTTTGGATTTAAGTCTGGGGTTCCTTCATGCGTTTCCTCCATGATGGAGAGGCCTTCCATGAGGGAAGCGCTGCAGCAACTCCGTTTCCACCATGATGGTGAGGTCACTTGAGTTTTCCGCCATGAGGGCGACGATATTGGATGTTCGAGCTGTTGCAGTGTTAGACTGGATTGTCTGGAACTCTAGTGCTTAGCCACACAAAATAGACGAACTTCATGAGTCCCAATATATAATGTTTTTCCGAAATTGTAATTGTCGATGTATTTCCGAGATTAGTCGGATTAACCGAGATTAATCGTAACTTATTTGATTATAACTTGTGCATGTTTAGAATTGTTATAACTGTATTTTTGTGCATGCATTTGCTACTTGCTGAGATAGTCGTATCTCACTGCTTTGTTTTGTTTTCAGATTTCAGCGAGGACGATACCGTGGGGGTTGATATTCCGGTGGACTATCCGGAGTATCGTGAGGAGGATTATTTTATTGAGTAGATCTTAGTAGTTGGTTTTACTTACTCTAGTGAGTTTTATTATGAACATTGTATTACTTTTGAATAGTGTTTTGGGGAAATTAGTGAACCTTGATTTCATGCATTTGAATCTTTATATTATTTTATTTCATGTTTTCCCTTACTCTGTTGATCCTGTGGATTTTTAATTAACCTTCGGGTACGAGTTACGGTTATTTTACGTAACCCGGATCCGGGGCGTTACATTACTGATGTCTCCTAATATTGCTGGTTCTTCATTTATTAGGGGATGATGTTCCCCTTACCTTTCTTCTAATGTACCCTTTTTTGTAACCCCCCTTCCTTTTCCCTTCTTTAGATGTTTTTAGGTTAAGTGTAGGGATTAGATTAATATGATGTTGTAAATCATGTGAGATACATGCTATGTTGTTCTTTATTTTTGTTTATATATAGCCTAGTTATTGTCTTAAATATGCACGGATTTCTGATTAATTAAAATATGTGTTTTACTACTTTTAGAATCATGCAAATACCTTATTTTTCTTGCTGTTTTGGTGGGTTTCTCATAGTTGTGTAAATGAAATATCTTACTATGTATTTTTGTGGGTTTATTATTATTTAAAGTATAGATTTATTATCATTTAAGTACACATTATCTTGCTGTTTCGTGTATTTCTATCATGTAAATATCTTATTTTTCTTGTTGTTTTAGGATCATATAAATATCATCATTTCACATGCATGGATTCATCAGTGTTAAAAGTATATATGCTATTATTTTTATGATCATGTAAGTGTCTTATTTTTCTTTTGATCTTTGTGTATTTAGTCATGATTTTCATACTCTTCTAGCCACTATTTTCGGTCATGTGAAATCATCTCATTTGGCTTAGCATATATCTCACTAACATGTTCACATCTCCACTTATTAGGAACATGTTCATGTGCTTTGTGCTTGCTATTGTTTGATGTAGTCCTACATGCATGCATATAGATTCTTTTTCAGTTTTCAGATGTAGAGAATATATGCACATATTTGAGAGTGAATATGATCCTTTTGATCTCATTTGTTTGGTTTTATTGCTTATTGGGTGTTTGATTGGTTGTCGGCTTTTTTTTAGTGCAAGGAAAAGACCTGAACAGGGACTCTTAGGTCCCTATTACTTGTTGGATTTAATTTGAAGAAGAGGAGAAGGCATGCCATAGCCTTCTCCCATGCTCATTGACTTTAAAGCCCTTTGAGGGAAGTTCTTAAGGCTTCATTTAAACCACTGTAGGCCCACATAGGGGCCCACACGAATCTTAGACATGTCCATAAGCATTTGAAATTGATTTTCTTTGAAAAATTGCAAAAAAGTTAATTTTTCAGGTTAACCGAAAACTTAGATCGGCTAATGAGTATTTCCAGTGTAGCAAATGGTTTATTTCGGCTATACTGAAAATACAGTGTAGCCAAAATTTATTTTCGGCTACACTATATTTTGGTTTAGCTGGTATTTATTTTCGGTTACTCTAAAAATTTTCCAAAAATTCATTTTTTTTTATTCTAATTTGTTTATTGATTTATTTTGAACTAGCTGGGTGAACCAGCAGGGTTTCCGGGTTGACCGGAAACCCAAAATGGGACATGGGCTTCTAAGCCCAATTTGATTCATTGGTGGGCCTTCCAACGGGGCCCACTCAGCCCAAGATCGCTTCTGGACTTAAATAAAGATAATTAAAATAATTTAAATGGGCCAAACCCTATGAGGCCCATCAAAAAGCCCAAAATTGATACATGCAGGCTTAGTTTAGGAATGGTTTGGCCGAGACCATGGGTCAGGGCCTGTCGGGCCCATTAAGCACATCAACCCAGTTAATAAGGGTCCAACACCCTGATTTCATCAAATCTTGGATCACCCAATCCAATTCTAGGCTATGGGCCCCAAGCCCAAGGCCTAGCCCACTTCGGAAATTAAATAAGATAAATAAATAAAATAACTTTGGCAACTATGGTGTGGCCTACCTAGGCCCACCAAATCTTTCAGGCCCACTTTAAATAAAATTTAATTTAATTTCCAACTTAAACCCTAAATAAAACCGACCAAATTGAACCTAAGCCCAAAGGGCCTCTTAGGTTTAGACTGAGGCCCATCAGGGGATATGTGGGCTAAGCCTAGCCCACCAGGGAATCCGTGGACCTTCCAACAGGGTCCACCCAGTCTAACCCAGATCACCTAATGATAAATCAAGATAAAATCAGATAAAAAGGGGGACCCACACCATTCTGGTTGTCCCCATCCAGACACAAAAATAAGCATGCTGGCATAGGAAATTGGGTGAGGCTGAGTTGACTCAAACTAGGGAGACCCGAGGGACCCGTCAACCGACGGGGCAGACAGGGGTGTTTTTGGACTTCCCTGGACCGTAACCGAGAACTTAACCAGGATCTCTAAAAAGCCGTAGACCATCCCAGTAGACCTGTATAGGCACCTAGGTGTCTGCCTGCACCCCATCAAGTAGTCGCGACTCCGATACCTTCCCATTTTAGTGCGGCGCCTCGCGAGACATGCGCACAGGTAGTAACCCAAACCACACATGTATCCATCATTTTTTTTCAATTACTTTTTTAAGAAAAAAAATATATATGATATAGTGCTGCACAAAATAAAGTGATAAAACAACTACTTGTTGCTTGTTCGGCCATTTCTGAACACAACAACTCTTTTTATTTTATTTATTGATTTATTTATGCTTGTTTCTCTTTGTTGACCACCCATGCACATTTCACAAGAATATGAAGCTTTTTCTTTTGTTTTTTTTTATAACCTATACAAGTTCATAAGCATGCAACCACTGTATTCGGCAATGGTAGAACGCAGCTGTAACGCCCCAAACTCGCATCAACACAAACCGGCACCCAACCCGAATCTGGTTCGCTACTGTAACAACCCGGATCTAGCTCAACAACCGAATTCGAGATGCTACTGGGCCCATATCAAAACAATCATCATAATAAACCAGATTGAAGAATTAAATAATCCATTTATTAATAACTATCAGAGTGCGGAAACATCAATGTGCGGAAGTGTAGCCTGACATCATCAAATCATGGAAATAAATAAAACCATCCAATCCAAATCATCAATCAAGTCTGGTATCAAAGGGTTACTAAAAACTCTAAATCTCTCAGATACATCAAAACCAAATAATTAAAATAACTATTTAAGTCTCATAAAGTCATCTCTCCTCGACCTAAGTTCAAATCAGGATAATAGAACTCCTCCGGCGAATAATCAACAAGCTCACTCTGGAAATCCCCACTAGGAATCCCCCTCTCGCGTATCAGCTAAAAAATAAGATGAAAAGTAAGATGAGATACAAATATCTCATTAGGTAACACATGCATGCTATAAACAGTTCATATATACAAAAATAGAGGTTCATGCACGAATAAGCAGTCTCGAGTAAACAGGCTCGTATAAACAATCATAACGATCATGGAATACAAAACAGCATATAAAACAGTTTAAGTATCAGTGAACAGTATCATGTATATCAAAGATCATGATTCAGAAATCATCAACAGAATCCAATATAAAACCGGGATGTACTAAACAGTCACATCCAACCGTAGTATCAAATACATGCCTTCAGCATGTGAACAATATCAATAATAAGTGTTTGTGATCTCGGTATCATTGTACGACTCACAAAGAAAGATACACGTTTGAGATGACTCTCAACCATATGCTATTACCACCATGCGGCTTAGGGGCGACACTACTAATGATACTCAAACCCGAGACGTCTCCTTAGATAAGAGCCGTAATCATCGACTTATTGTACACGACTAAACAGAGTTGGCATGAACCACCAACATGCAGCACCGAAATCAATACATGGAGATGGCAGCTTATCCACATGTATAGGGAATCACCAGCGAAGCACCAGGGTGTCCCTCCAGACATAGGACCCTCCAAAGCAACCCAACTTGCAAAGGAAGCACGCTCACACAAGGGAGTAACTCAACCCAAAAGACATATCCCTTAGCTATCTAGCCAAAACTATGGATCCATAACTAGCTATGCCCACTAGACACCAACAATCCCTAAGGACTAATATTTCTGTAAGTAATAGTGCCTAGCGGCATATAAAGGTTAAATCTATAATTTCTCTCAATATCAGGTTAACTGGGTTTGAAATTCTGATCTGGAAATCCTTTATATAATAATTTGGTTGATAATATAAATTGAAATGTCTTATAGTTCGTTATCCCAATTTATAAGTCTAATTACCATAAAACTTAAATTTCCTCTTTAATTACAAAGCTCGGCAACTAATACCCTAAATATCTCCCCTATTTTGATTTTTCTATAAAACGGGTAATTGGTAATTTATTTTGGTCTTAAAACACCTTATTTAATGATTAAAATTGCCTAAAAATAGTTTGGAATTGAATCAAGGGTTAAATTTGGTAAATTTTGGATTTTCTGCACTAAGTGCTCAGGATCGCTCAGGCGATCTAGGGTCGGCGGTAGTTGAAAATAGAGCGCCAACTGCTCGTCAATAAGTGGTCGACGGTGGTTCAAGAATTTGAACGAGCGCCGAACAACGCCCAGGAGCGTTGAGCACAGTGAGCTTGGCGGTCTACCAAAATCGGCAAAACAGTGTATAGAAATCTGATTTTTCATGTTCTAATCAATACTAACATACGTATAAGATCACTATCATGCTAAATACATATAAATTCAACACTAAAACATGCAACACGAATCGATTAATCTCAAGAAAACAAAACGAACGTAAAAACTTGTGCTACCTACCTCTGTTCGATGGTTCCAACCTTTCTCCTGTGAATAGCACTATCACCAACGCAAAACACTACTTTTGGGATGAAGAAAACCAGAACAACCGTCTCCTTTCTTCTTCTTCTTCTTCCTTTCTTCTTCGGTCGTTCTCAGTCGCTATTGGGTCTTGCAGCTGACGAATATGAGAAAATACGTTTAGAATACCCTCCATATTCTACTAGGTTATTTTAACTCATTTATATACTTTCTATCCCACGCATCTCACATGCACTAGACTCCACACACACGCCCAATCATATCACATCAGAATTAAAATATTAATCCTACCTCGATATCTCATGATCAGACGGTCGGATCTGAGCCAAACTCCTGATCTCCACTAATTACGATATCACCTACATCAATAAATTATTCCCATCAATTAAAACCATTATAATATTAATAATTAATTTATTTTATTAATTCGGAAAAATTCAGGGTCTTACAGCAGCCATGCTAAACCATTGCCGAGCACATTCCCTTATTTCTTATATCATTTATAATGAAAAATCATAAAAGTGACAGAAAAAAAAAACACTATTCGGTAATGGCTGAAGCTTTATTTTATCTTTAGTTTTCTACACCAATTCATGACTAATTTCCTTACTTGGCTTACAACCTTACTAACAAATATTAATAAAACAGTTAGGAAACAAATGGTAGAAGACAACATGAGAATCTGACATGCATGGTCAGCCCAATAAGAATAAATCGGTGGACAGAGTTAATTAACATAGAAGCAAACAATTCATGTGCTTGCTTTGTTCTCATCTTTTTTTTTTTTTTTTGGACGTATTTACTACATGTACAACCATCTTTCTTTAGGTAAGTTTCATACATAAAATAAAATTGATTTGAAGCATGAAGATGGGTTTGCAAGTGATTAACACTCGTGCACAATTGAGTCTTTTAAGTTAATATTCATGGCTAAACAAAATGCAAATCCTCATTCAAAAACATGCACAATTCAGATCATAGGACAAACACATCTTAGAACATTTGATGAAGAAGAAATGATTTTATATAGAATCTAAACATGAGACATACCTGTGGCATTTGATGTGAACTGGGTGTGGAGCAATGGTGTGGTGAATAGCAATCCTCTTGTTCTACTCTTGTTTCAACTTCGGGTGCTATGTACGTCCTCTCTCTTTTCTCCACTATTTCTCCCCGCTTTCTCTTCAGAGAACTCTCTTACTTGCTACCTCCTCCCCTTTGCTCCAAACTTCTATCCTTTTTATAAGAGAATTCCCACCCCTTCAACTTCTTAACCTCTAACCTTTCCACTTCCTCTCCTAAACTCCTAAACCTCTCCTCTCCCTAACTCCTCCTCTTCCTCTCTTAAACACCACCACTTATTTAGGTTTGGTTAAAGTCTAATTTGTCCAATATGTACTTTTTTTAGGCTTAGTCTCAATATCTCAAGAGAACATGAGTTGGACCAATTCGTGCAACTCATTTCTCTTTGTTTATTTTTTTTTTCCTTTAAATCTCAAAACTGTTATTAACTTTGTTATTAAATTTTTATTTATTTGCATAATAAACCCCATTAGGAAACTTATCTTATTTACTAAAAGAAACCCAAAATTTTTAATTATCATTGGTCACATGGCAGCCACCATAGCGTACACATGATTGCCATGTGGCACCCAATTTCTCTTTTATCAAAAATCCCCAAACTACCCTTTATGTCTTTTATCCATAACTTAGCCGTTTGAGATCCGATTTGAGCACGGTTTGGTGCATCGGAATCGTCTTAGAATTCTCTTTATTATGGACTTGTTATTTCAAAAAGATGGGTCCTCTATAAAAACCTCAATTTACGTGCCCACATATGTGCTGGTTCAAGATATGCATCTTAGGTAATTTTATGGTGCAAAAATGGGGTGTTGATAGCTGCCCCTCTTTGTCAGACTCACCTTGTTGATGAATGACAAAGAATAAAAAGAACCATATTTTTGCACTTTGCATTTCTGTCGACATAATCAATGAGTCAGGTCCTTTTAATATTTTCAAAAATTGTGGAAGTGCCGTGTATTGCTTTGGCTCACTTCCAAGTTCTGGGGAATTTCCTTGCCATTGGGTGTTTGGAATTGTTCCTTTTTTTTAGTTTAAGTTGAAAAAGTTGGGTTGGACTTAGACTCATCGACTTGTTTCAGAGTTGATGCAAAAGTGCTTTAACAATGTTCTTTTCCTCTTGTTTGTTCCATTAAAGCTTTTAGGTGCTTTGACTTTTGACTTCTTCTTTTTTCAGACTTATTCACTTTTTTTTTCTGTTTCTTTTTTTAAAGTTTAAAGTTCTTTATCCCCATGCAGGTGCACTACCCCTCAACTCTATTTGGCTTCTAAAGGTTTTAAGAGTCACTGCTGTCCAGCACACCGAAGAGCTCCAAATCCTGTTTCAAATCCTATGATACAAAAGTGGGAAAATGAAAATTACATGAGGGCCTTCTCTGCCCTTTTTGTCTTCAAAACACGTCTTCTCCTCTTGTTCTTGAGCTTGCTTGAGCTTTATTGTCCTTGATGATTCTCCACTGGGGATTGGTGGGACTCCCATTTAAAAGAAAACTCTTCTGGGAATTTTATGAAAGCCTTCTCATCTGTCATTTTGTTTCACCTAGTGTGTCTCTATGTAGAATGGTGCCATTATTTTGCCTTTCTAAGGTTCTCATGTTCTGACGATGTCTCTCTCTTCAATTGGTGCTCTTCTTCTATCAGGTAACACTTCCTCTCGATGAGGAAACTCCACTGAGGATTTGCAGAGGAAGGTGTCAACTCTCTTGCTTTCTTTTCGGCATTCTCTGGTGGGGTCTTCAATGAGAAGTTCGTGTGTCCTTTAATTGTACTCATCTTCTTTGTGGCAGATTCCCCTTGTTTGCTTCTCTTTCCCTTTTCCCATTTGCTCCTTTTCGCTTTTAGCTCTAGTATCAGAACCATTTGATTTCCCACCTCGCATGGACCTGCAAATTTCTCAAGATAGTAGTGAGGTATCTGAAACTCAAAATGTAAGCACTTGTGGCTTACTTGGTTTTTATTTTTGTGTGCAAGTGCACTGGAATGAAATGAAACATTTTATTTTCTTAGAAACTTTGTGCAAGTGCTTCAAAGGGAAAGGCAGGACCAATGACCATGGTAAATTGCCTTATTAGCTTGAGGTGTTTCGGGACAGTGTGCCTGACATGCTTTCTCATGAATTTCTTGACTTGTGCCATCATTGGCTCTCAGAGGTTCTACAATGAGAGACGTCTCAAGGAATGTTTTCCCAGCCCCAGTTTTGATTTTTCTGACTTTGACCCAATTTTAGGGTGGTTTCAGGATTTTGCAATTGAAGGCTTTCCCTTTTCTTTTTCTCCCCGGGGTTAGTGCCTACCCCAGTTCGAGGGTTTCAACTAACTTTCATGCATCATGCTCCTTAGATCCTAGAGGTCTTTAAAAATAGGACGAAACATCGGCTAAGTTTTAAGTCTAAGAAATGATGGGATATAAGTCTCAACTTCTTGTGATTCTTAGGTTAACGGTCTGTGTCTTGCTGAAGCTGATTCTTCTTTTGAATTCCTTCATCACTGATCTACATAGATCCAAATGTCACATTTTCTGCAATCAAAAGGGACTTTCTCATAGGACGAAACGAAGTCTAAGGTCTTGGTTTTTGAAAGAAAGGGAAGATGACTCAAAGTTTTACAAATGAGTTGAGTCATGTTTTGCTCTTTTTTCTTGACTACTTGGGCCTTGTCAATGCCTTTTCATTTTCTTTTTGGATCTTTTCTGACCTTCGCCTTTTCCTTGGCTTTTTCTCTCCTTTGGTTTGGGTGTCTACCTTGATTGGTATGCTCTAGTGTGCTTTCTGTTTTCTTTTCTTTTTGCTTCATTTTTGCACATCGATGTCCTTTCTTCTTTTCTTCTT
The DNA here is from genome assembly GCA_947561395.2 of Buxus sempervirens. Lineage (NCBI taxonomy): Eukaryota > Viridiplantae > Streptophyta > Magnoliopsida > Buxales > Buxaceae > Buxus > Buxus sempervirens. The sequence continues at coordinate 11,037,193 of OX387185.1, forward strand.
TCATACCAATCATTGTATTTAGGGCTCATGACTCAATGGGTTAGAAGAAAAAAATTAGGCTCAACTGATTTGACTAGGGATTCTATTTTGAAGACTTGACAGATTAAAGCAAGGATGGCCTTTCATCATTTTACAGAAGTTGTGACAACTTGGTTTAGATATTCGATGCAAATTTAGTTCAGGAATTGTTTTCTTCCTTTTGTTCTTATTCTTTTTGGCTCTGCCCCAGTGTGGGGTGACTAGACACAACATGGGTACTTGAATAACACGAACAAGCCCAAAGTGTTTGACTAGAAATTCTTGATTCAGGATGCATGAAGGATGACCTCTCATCCTTTCTCAAAGACATGATGATAAAGCCAAACTTGACCTTTAGCTAGTTTAGTCACTTTTTCTTTCTTTCTTTTTTTTTCTCTTTCCTCTCATGGATCGCTCTGCCCCAATGTAAAGATAGGTGTAGAAGGAAAATTAGGGTCTGGATCAGGAGAGGATTGCCATTGGCTCAGTCAAGGTTCTCATGGGAGCAGTATCTTGCACCCAAATGAAGACACCTTTGAGCAGCTTGTCATCTTTCCATGATCATGGTTGTGCCAAAAGGGTGGTGGTCACAGAGCGATGTCATCATCGACTGAGCACTTGCCAATTTTTCTTTTCTTTTATTATTTTAAAAGGTTTTTTTTTAAATTTGCATGAAAGTAAAAGTATGCAAAAACACTTACAAAATGACCGATCCTACCCAGGATGGTCGGTGCAAAAAAGTAAATTTTAACTTAGCTTGGAAATGGTGGAATCGGAGAAGAACCGTGTCCGGGAGGTGGTTGCGCCTTGTAACCTTGCCTGATTTTTTTCAACTTGTCCCACTTGAAGATGCCCCCTTGTGATCTGGAAGAGGGTTTTGAGTCACAGCAGTGGCTGGTGTGTTGGTTGGAGCAGGAGGGTCCACGGTGAGTTTGCCAGTGTCAATCAAATCTTGGATCGCATGTCTCAGATCCCAACATCGGTTGGTGTCATGTCCCGATGCCCCGAGTGGTACTCACATCTCTCATTATGACTGTAGTTCTTGCCAATGAATATTCTAGGATTTGGCAACTTGATTTGCAAATACTCTCTTTTCAATAATGTGGGTGATGTACTTTTTCGCAAGTGCACGAATTCGTAACAAGTAATAAAGTGATGAAATAGAGTGTTGAACCCACAGGGAATGGTAGCTACTAAATACTGAAATTACTATCCTAAATTCTATTTGGATACTCAAAAAGTGAGATGGGTTTTTAACTAGCAATTGAAATTATTAACTAAGAAAATATTAGAGTAAGATTTAATAAGAGATTTAAAATACTAAGGCATTTGATTTCATCATAAAAAAATCTGAATTAACTCTTGAATACACATGCTACTGAATTTTATAATCCACTTTGAAAGCAAAAATCCCTATTCTATCCAATGGTCTTTCTCGAGCACCAACGAACTTACCTTCCCACGATAACCCACGATATCTCTATGTGAATTTAAAAGTAACAAGGTACATTAAGATCTGTGGAGTTTCATGTCCAAAAACACAAAGCTACATAGACCATGCCAATATCTCTATCAACATGTAGAATATGGTATTTTATCACAAGAACTAAAATTGTATATCTCCTCTCGGTCTCAATACAACTACCATATACAATTGAATGGTGATCAAGTACTCAATTGGGTTAAGCACAATAATAAAATACTCAAAGAATGAGTCATAAATCCTTTAGCAATAGTATTCAGAATTAAAACATCATGTTCAGATTACATCAAAGCCTTAGAAAGAGAAATTAGTTCATGACTGAACTAAGAATAACCATAAAAAATAGAGTATAATGAAAGAAGAAGAACAAAAGAGAAGAAATAAACTAATGATGATCCAAGCTCTGATCTCTTGATGTTCCAGCTTCCTTCTCACGTTCCCAGCACCAACTCTTCCCTCTTCACGTTGCTTTTCTCCTTTATATCAATCACCTAAACTTGCCCAAAAATCCCTTGAAGAGAAAATAGAAACTTTCCTTCCAAGACTCCTAAGGAAGAGAGAACTTCCTTTCCTTGTATATCCACGATTTTGAAGTCCAAAAACAACCTAATCTTCTTAATTAGAAACCCCTCTAAGTCCTCCTAAAAACTAGAAGAAGATCCCCAAGAAAAAGGAAACAAATCCACAAAGTTCGGAATTTTATAACAGGTTTTAATATTTGATCGTTCGAACGCTCATCGAACGCGGGTCGAACGTTCAGTTCAAAAAGTTGTTTCCTCTTCTCATGTTCGAACGTTCATCGAACAGTCAGCGAACGCTGCTCACAATTTCTCTATTTTTCACCAACGTTCGAACGACAAGCGAACGTTCAGCGCACGCTGCTCTCGGGTTTCTCTGCAAAACACCAACGTTCGAACGACAGGTGAACGGCCAGCGAACATTGGTCATATCTTCTACAATTTGACTCCGATTGTTACGCCGTTTGAACCGTGACTTCTATAATCACCGAGAGTATCTCTACATCAACAAATTAGGCAAAATTTAGACAATGAAAATAAAATGCAAAGATGAAAGACTTTGACAATTTCTAAGTAAAATTGGGAATTAAATATGAAATAAAACTAGATAAGTCATGATTTTAATGCTCTATAATGTGATATTTTCATGACTTATCAGTGGGTAATAACTCAGCTGGTGTGTATGGAAGTGGAGTGAATACTCTTTCAGCCTTGCCTCCATTTCTTCTCTTGTCCTTCTTGGTGGACCCTGATATGGTACGGCCATTTGTCCCTGGTTCTGTGGAGCTATTGTCAGGAGCCTCTGGGAGATGTGATAAGGTAGAGTAGGCTGCTCATAGTTCACTACCTACCCCTCAGTTCTCCATGGTTGCTCTTGCCGCTGGCTTCTATTGCCCTTATTCGCCATTGGCCTCCTCTGAGTGGCATTCTGTCCACTGCTATCTATCTTTCCTAATCTTACTGCATCTTCAATTCCGTCAGCTATCAAAATCAAGTCATTGAAACTTACAGAACTCTGCCCTAGTAACAAAGTGAAGAAAGGTTGACCAAGTGATGCTATAAACAAAGATGTCATCTTTTGTTCTAGCAATGGTGGCTAGACCAATGTTGCCAACTCTTTCCATTTCTTAGCATAGTCCCGAACTGACTCATGACTCTTCTTTGCTTACCTTTGCAGCTCTGCCCTTGTTTGAACCATCTGGCTCTTTAGGCGATATTGCTGAATGAATACCGCAGTGAGGTCATTCCAGGTCTTTATCTTGGCTTTGTCTAAACTCAAAAACCAAGAATAGGCAGCCCCAGTTAAAGACCGCTGAACAAACTGTACCATGATTTTCTCATCTTTTGCGTATTGGCACATGTCACCAGAATACGACCTTAAGTGGTTCAGTGGACAACCAGTGCCATTAAACTGGTGCAATTCAGGACATTTGAACTTGGTAGGGAGTTGTATGTTTGAGAAAAAAATAGAGGTTTTCCAGAGTTGCTTCACTCTGAACCGTGTTTGGCTTAGCTGCTTCAAAAGATCTTCCTTCATGGCTGCCAGATGGGCCTCAAATTGGGCTTCATGATTTCTATACCAGTCTTCTTCATCCTGCTCCAGTTGGACAGGCGCGAACTGCTGTTGCTACTGTATCGAGTGGACAAGATCTACCACATGAGGTAGGAATTGAACGACTTGTGGTGGCAGATGTGGCGGTGCCATAGGTGGAGGTTGTACTGGATGTGGCAGAAGCGGAACTGCTGGCACTTCTTACCGTGGTCGGAGTGGTGGTTAGTGTTGTTGAGTGATCGGAACTGTCCGCTGAACTTGCTTTAGATTCCTGATCTCTGCCATGAGGGATTGAATAACCATAGTCATTCTTTCGACATTTTGGGTTAGGTCATTAACCACTTGGGTTTGACTAGATTCTGCCTGGTATTGCCCTCGAGGAGTCTAATTTCCTTGTGCATCCATATCCAGTCTTTTGCGAGATTGAAGATTGTATGGGCTCCTGGGAGCAATTTTGGATACCTGTTGATCATTTTGCAGAAGTTAGTGCATTTCTTTGGCAATTAATCATTTTTTTATTTTTTTGCTTTTAGAACTTATTTGCAGATTCTTATGAAAGTTCCTCTTTGCCATGGTCAATCAAGATTTTGTGATCTGATTTAGTTGTATGTGTGAGACACGGGAAAAATCACCGGGATGATTTCCTCCTCCGTCTGCACACGGGCTCAACACAAAATTGGGAGAGTCGCCACCATTCAGAATTTTGAGGTGAGAATGGACACCAAAAGATTCAAAAGTAAGCAAAAATAGCTAAAAGGCAAATTCTAGAGTAAAAATAACTCTATTTGAAAATCAAATCCAGAGATGGGTAAGGGGATTAGATTATGAACGGGGGAAGGTGTTAGGCACCCCCATTCACCCACACAAGGTGGTTGCCAAGGGTTTGTTCATGCAAAAAAGATAAGAAAGCTTGCTAAAAATCATTAATAACATTGGAAAAGAATTAAGCCAATGTGTGATATTTTCACATGAGGAATCCAAATAGATTCTAGATCCTCTTTTATGTCAATATCACTTCTGGAATATCACAAAAAGATGGAAGTCAAAGCAAAAGTTGCACAAAACCAAGTTGAGGCAAATCCGGGAAATTTGGTAAAAAGCAATGCCATTTGTCTTGAAATCATTCAAAATCAATTTTATTTTGAATCAAACCAAATGCATTTGAAAGATCATGGTAAATAAGAGACTTATGCAAAATTTCAAGTAAATCCGGTTGAAATCCTAGGAGTTATGCTCCTTTAAAGTTGTTGCTGGGGAAAATCAAAAGTGATAAGCATGCAAGTTTGGAAAATCACCTAGAAACAGCCACTCCATAAAAATCCACGAAATTTGGTGTGATTGAAGTCTGTATGGCCATATTTCGAATGAAACTAGCCTCATACAAAATTCATTCGGATGTGCCTTGGGTGGTCTCCCGAACAGGCCCCGAAGATCATAGATTTACCCAGAAAAGTACTGATGAGCAATTCTGAGTAATTCTGGTACCAATAATACAAATGGAGTCAAAAAATTAAAAAACTAACTGGATTTGAAAATAGACTCATAGAGGAGTGCCCAGAAATAAAAATCACTCAAATCGGACTTAAAACGAACACATGGCGCTCCATCGAAGTGACAAGTTCCGTATTTAAACCTGAACTGTCCAATCAACTTCGACAGAGAGGTGTCAAAACTCCACTTGATAGAAATTAATGAAATTTGGTAGGCATAAACTAGACAGCCTCACCTTTCCCATGGTTCTAGAATCACTTCAAAATTCATCCGGACGATGAAGTTATGAGTGTCCGAAGTCAGGGTACAGTTGCTGTCAAGTAAAGCCTTTTTTGGAGAAAAAGTATTCAAAACTGTGATAAAGTGTGTGCAATTCGTGCAAGATGAACACAAATCCTTTAAAAATCATGCAAAGACATTCCAGAATTGATTGAGGCCATTTATTTCAGATTTATCACAATAAATACAATAAACCCGAAATGTGAGCCTATCCCGCCAAAATCGTGCTATGTATGTGCAAGTGTGAAAAATCATACAAGAACAATATAGCAACATAGCATGCATTCATCTTCATCAAAATAAGGTTCTAAAACAACCTAGGGTTCCGTTCCATTATCGTTTCCCTTAGTTCTCTCTCCCCGTTAAACACGGTTCTTCAAGATAATCTTGGGGTACTTTGAATATGAAACGGTTTTCAAACATTCAAAAGGCTTATGCAAGATAGGTTCTAGCACTAGGATCAATCCCCAGTCTCGTTTCTCCTAGATCCCGCCTTCACGTTTTACGGCTAGGGGGAGTCTTGAGATACTTTGAGCCAGGGAAGGGTTTTCATACACATAGAAGGCCTTATTCTACAGAAAGGTAGAAGAAGAGATCTAGATCTAGGAATGTAAATACAGCAAATAAAGAAGAGGTTTGAGGCTTACCTGGGGTTCTGGAAGCAATCCGGCGGCGGTTCCCTTCTTCACTCAGAGCTCTTGGATCTCCAACTTCTTGGCAAGAGAGTTAATAGCCATTTGCTTAAGGAGGAGCCTCCTATTTATAGGCAAAGGTTAGGGTTAGGGTTGGTGAGAATGGTAGACACAACATAATGTCTATAGCCCACCAACCTTAACCCTAAGGCTATTTCCGAGATTTCCCTTCATTTAATGAAGGACATGATAGTAAAAAGTGAAATCTCTCGGCAAACCCTAATTTTGAGCAAAACTTATGTATCCGGTATATCAGGCCGGATACACAAGGGCCTTAAGGTATCCAGTATATAATACCGGATACACTAAAGCCTTCTTGTATCCGGTATGCTTCACCGGATACAAAGAGGAGTACTTGTATCCGGCCTGAGTTGCCGGATACAGGTAAAAACTTATTTTCTTCAATTTTTGTACTGGCTTTCAAGGAGATAATGATTTTTTATGATTATTGATCATTTTGACAGTGCAATTTGGGGTGTCTATAGTATGGAAGCAACATAGGAAGAAACTCTGAGAATGTATCATCGATCTGTTTTTAGTTACACGAAGGCAATTTGGAGAGAGAACCCAAAAGAATGATCTGTTTTAATTGCACAAAGACAACTGGGAGAGACAACCCAAAAGAATGATTTTTTTTGTCACACGAGGGCAACTGGGAAATAGAACCCTATGTCTACTAGTCTATTTTAGTCGTTTGCAGACGACTGGGAAAGAGAACCCAAGGTAGTGATCTATTTTAATTGCACAAAGGCAACTGAGAGAGAGAACCCAAAGGAATGTTCTATTTTAGTTGCACAAAGACAACTGGGAGAGAGAACCCGAAAGAATGATTTTTTTTTGGTCGCATGAGGGCAACTGGGAAAGAGAACCCTATGTCTGCTGGTCTGTTTTAGTCGTCTGTGGATGACTGGGAAAGAGAACCCAAGGTATTGGTCTGTTTTAGCTGTGTCAAGTCAGCAAGGAAAGGGAACCTAAAGAATTTGATCTATTTTAGTCACTTGTGACAAGGAAATAGAACCTCTTGGTTCATGCCCTAATGAACCAGAGCTAGTTTATAATGAATTGAACTTTGTATCACGGGGTTGGACTTATGTATCTGCAAGGGGTGAGCTAAAAAACAACACTCGGGCTCACCCAGCTGGTCTCTGATTTAAGAATCGGTCGCCAGGGGCCACAATTTTTGGACTCAAGTCGAGTCTCCACATGTAAAAGGCTAAAAACAGCCACCTCTGGGTTCACCCAGTTGGTCTCCGATTTAAGAATCGGTTACCAGGCACCACAATTTTTGGACTTATGTCTCCGCAGCGGGTAAGCTAAAAAGCAAATACCCCAGCTCACCCAGTTGATCTCCGATTTAAGAATCGGTCACCAAGCGCCACAATTTTTGGACTTATGTCTCTGCAAGGGAAGGGCTAAAAATTGCCGCCTTTGGGCTCATTTGAAGGGTTGGTCTTGACGGGACCATCTTCAGACGCCACCAATTTGGTTCATTGGATCCAGGGCAAAAACTGAGTGGTCTTGTGAATAAGATGCATTCGGGTGTGATCTGAGTTCAATCCATGAGTGCTTTAAGAAAAGCCTATAGGTATTAATATTAGAATAATTAAGGAGCAGGATTCGAAGGAAGGGGTCTAATGTGACAAGAGATCATGGTTTTGTATAACCGGAAAAAAGGGGTCTATTTGGACCAGAAGGCAATATTAACTTTGCAACAAGCATCTGCAAACTAATTTACTATTTTCTTCATGGTTTTGTTCTGTCCATTAAAAATTAAATTAAAATTAATGCATTAAACTAAAATAAAAATACATGCTTAAATTATATCACAAAAAGCCCTACATGGCTCAAAATACATCAAAGTCAGGTCCAAAAATGAAAGCATCCTATCCAATGTCTAACTAGGTGGGTCATCATAGTAGGAGGACACATCCTGTCTCCTAAGGGCATGCAGAAGTTTATTCCACAAACGCCTGTCCTCATCTGCATGCTTGCGCACGCCGCTCAACTGCTGCTGAATGGCCTCATTGACCTGTCTACTCTCCCGCTCTGATTCAATGTAGGTTGAATGGATACGGGAGTGCTTCTTGTAGTTCGGCCACCCTATCTCTATAGATATCAGGGGGCAGAACTAGAATGTCCTCGGGTATGTCAGTCTGGAGAGGTGGGACGCCTTCATGGCCAAAATCCCTAGCAATTTTCTGCTTATATTCTCGAATATGATGTTTCGAGAATATATTATGCTCGTGCTTGTGCACAATCTTCCACTCTATCAGTAACTGTTGCCTCAACTCCTTCGTGTGAGACATGGGAAAAAATCAATTTAATGGTTTCCTAATTATCACACGGGATTAAATAAAACAAAGAGTCGCCACCATTCAATTTAGGTGTGAATGGACACCAAAATATTAAATTAGCACAAAAGGCAATTTTAGGGTAAAAATAACCCTCCTAAAAAAACAACCAGAGATGGGAAAGGGGATTAGGTTATGAACAGGGGAAGGTGTTAGGCACCCCTATTCATCCACACAAGGTGGTTGCCAGGTATTGTTCATGTTTAAAATAAAGGAAAAAGCTTGCTATAAAATTAATGAAAAATCACAAAAAAGGCAAAAATATATGGTTTTTTCATATGAATAGTCTGATTGATCCAGAACTATCAAATATGATCATACCATTCCTAGGGTTTCATGATCAAAACAAAATTGAGATAAAATCAAATAAAATCGATTTAAAGTGAAAAATCCAAAAATCTGGCTTCAAGTCAAATTCTAGAAATCTAGAAAAATATGATTTTTATAAAATATTTCAAAATTTAACTTGAATAGTCTAGGATATAGATAAAGCCCAAATTTCACATTAAATCAAAAAATTAAAACCAAAAATACCCATATTGATGAAGAACATCAAAAGGGGAGAATTTAGACCGTAGGGTCTTCTCTCAATAATGAAAAACAATTTAAAAACCATATCATGAAACCCTAGAATTTACTTTCAGGCTTTTATATCCAGATCTATCATATTGATCATGATAAATCCAGGGTCTTAGCCTAAAACCACAAAAATCACGAAAACAGTGCTGTAGGTGCAAAAGTGGCAAAAATCCAAATTTTATAAAAAAAAGTGGGGATCTCATGCTATAAACATCATAGATTCATGTAATTCATTCAGATATATCATAAAAAGCATTAAAACATGATCAGGATATTCAAAATAGCCACATCTCACAAATTAGAGCACATGGGGGTCTACCCTACGGATCCACCTGTTCTCTTTTCCCCTAGTTCTCTCTTCACGTTTTACGGCTAGAGAGACTCTTGAGGTACTTGTAGATAGGTTTGGTTACACAAACACAATCAAAGGCCTTATTCTAAAAAAAATAGAAAAAAACAGATTATGGGGTTCTATTCTAGGGATCCACCTGTTCCCCTTTCCCCTAGTTCTCTCTTCACGTTTTACGGCTAGAGAGACTCTTGAGGTACTGAGAGACAAGTTTAAGAATACGAAAACAGATATGGCCTTATTCTACAGCAATAGAGATGATCCTATTACTTCTAGAATTGAAGACAAAAAATAAAAAGGGATAGGGGACTTACCTGGATTGAGCAGGCAGGCAGCAGGAGTTCTTCTCTTCTCTTGGAGCTTTTGATTCTTCAAAATTTCGTGGCCTTTTGCTAGAGGAGAGAGCCTCTATTTATAGACACACCCAGGGGCAAGGCTGGTCCAGAAGGATATATCATGATCCTCAGGATAGAGTGAAAATTGGAGATAATGCCGATCCATAGCCAACCAAGGTGGCTTCAGCGAATAAAATACGTAATTCGCTTATTTAAAGATATATTGGACTAAAGATAAAGCTCGGAAATCGAGAGAAGGACAAAACTCGCACGTGTCTTTAGTGACCGTAAATGGATTACGGTCCAATGGTGACCGTATAGTCACTACAGGCGCGCCTGTCCGTAGAGAGAACTCGGGCGCGACCGGCCCGTGAATAAAATACGGGCAAAGCCTGTTTATTCAATTTTTATGCATTTTGACCTGTTTTAAGCTCTAATTACATGTTTTTATTATTTTCTCATTTTGTAGTGCAATTTGGGGTGTCTACACTTCGAGAGTGGGCCTGTCAGATTAGTCGTATCATCCTCAAGGGGGATTCCCTGCGGTTTCCCAAACTGTCTCAAAAATCTTATTGGATAGTACGGTACAGAATGTGTAAGGCCAATTAGGGCCAGGCATCTTCTGTCTCTGAAGGCTAAAATGGGGGTATAAGTGAAATAGAAGGTTCCCCACCACCTGATATCAACATCATCATCTAGGTGGAGAAAGTAGTTCAGCCACTCCTCTCTAGTAGGTAAGTCTGGATGTATTTCTCTTCAGGCCATGCACGTGACGTTGTCACGGACTAGCCCATATCTCTCAATGATGGGTTCTGCCACCATCAGGTAGTCTTGCAACAAGATATGAAGAAGAGGAGCGCACCCTTGAAACCTTCTGGTTCCATTCTTGGACAAGGTTAGGGCATGATACAGTTAAGCAAGTATCAGTGGCATGATTCAGTACCCAACCGAGAGTTGATCCACAATTTCCATGAGGGCCAAATTAATGGTGTCTCCCCCAGTTGGAAAAAAGATTTATGACAGAATCTCGAGGATGAAGGTGTCCCACTAAACATGGGGTCTTTCCTGCTTTTTGTTTCTTATCTTTTCTGTGAGAAAATTCTTGGAGACCCTCGTGAATGATTTGTCACCTCCTAAAATCTGGAATTCTTCCCTCGAGAGGCCAAAGAAAGTACAAGCTTCATTCTTGTAACTGTTTGAGGTTTGGCCTGGCGGGTTCTCCACGATCACGAAGCCTGAGGAGTAAATCTAACTCCTCAATCATGGGTGTCAACTCTATAGTCCCAAATCGGAATACTGAAAATTGAGGATCCCAGAATAACAAGGATTACTGAATTATGTTCCAATTGATTGGTACATTCAAAAGGGACAAGGTTTACCCCATGTGCTATTGTGCCTCCCATTTAACCTGCTCATCCCCTTGGAGCTGTCGTGTCCAAGATCGGATCCAAGGAGTGTCTCAAGCACATTTCTCTATCCTAGGAAACTTGGTTTTCTCAAAAGATGAAGACAATGCCATGTACTGTACTATCCAATTAGTATTCAAAGTCATTTCGGATTTCAATGTGAAAGCTCTCTATTAGTGTAACGAACAGTAAAAATCAAAGCAAGTAAAGAAAAAGGATGGGACATCACCATATTTCATGCCTCTAAACAAGAAAAGAAACCATGCACACAAAGTATGTGGTCCTAAGAGTTGGTGCCTATTAAGGCACAACTCCTAGACATACTTGTGTAAGGAAGCACACCCAAGTCTTGACCAGCCTTATCCTTTCATCTGCTCTTTCATCTGCTAATGTAAAACTTACAACTAGCCAGCTAAGGTGAAAATTACATGATGTTCAAAAAGCTTAAAGAGAATGCAATCTTAGGGTTGTTGAGAACTCTAAGAAATGATACATTTGATTCAAAAAGGGTAAGTTGAAAAGGCCTAATTCTAGGGTTCAACTTTCTCTGTTCTGATCTGGCCTTCTTTCATCTGCTTAAAGGTTGATCCGAACTCAAGATACTTCCTGCGAACTAAATTGGTCAAGGCCCACGGCTCTCAGGACTCAATGCATGGATCTGGGGTGGTTCCCCTGATCAAAGTTTAGGTAAGCTTCCTAATTTAGGGCTGAGGTAGCCCAAAATCTAGGGTCCACTCCATTTGATGCAAAAGGAGGTGGGGGTTGTTGCCCCTTATGGACTCTTCGGTTTTAGACTTATTTTAACTCCTCTTCATTCATCATTCACATTCACAATCATATAGTAGGGTGTATCAAAACATTAGGTGGGAAAAGGGCACCCAACCGGAGACAAACGCCTACAAGGGTCTGAGCCAAGTACTAGACCCTCGCATATCACGGCAAGAAACCAGTGGCGCTATAAGAATCCAAAAACTTGGGGGATGTTTTACCTCGCTTTCCCTGGCAAGCCACTGGGTGCATGAGGCTAATACCATCCCAAAATTTTTTTATACGATAAAGAAAGGTGGCTACTAGAGAGATCTAGGTTTTGTTAAAGAAGAAATGCCATATCATTAAATTGGATCACCCACGCGAGCTCCCTCGCGTGTGTCACCCCACGAAATTTATATCAAAGCATGTAAACAAACCATAGTGTGTGTGAGGGCACATGTGTGTATGGGAAGGAATTTTCCCTACCTCATATAGAAAATTGACGAATTGGTACACAAATTATGTTTCGAGAGAGTTCCCAGGTAATTGGAGGGGTCATAGTGGTCCCCCTTAAAATCCAATTTCCTTAGGCAATTATCTCATCCTTTATGATAGAACTCCCCAAAATATGTTTTTGCGTATATTCAACACTTACTAAGTAAGGCAGCAAATCTTCCTTGACCAATTTGTGCAAGTATGCGCATAAGTACAAAGAAAGTGTGCATGCATGTGCAAGTTTGTGCACATGTGCAAAGAATAAGCCCATTATAATCCAACTAATCAAATCGGATTGGGTCAGCCCCCAGCGATTCTGGATTCGATCAAACCAGAGATTCTGGGTTCGATCCCCAGCGGAGCCGCCAAGCTATGCGCACCTCGGGCACACTGAAAAAGCGTGTTACATGTTTAATGGAGTCGCCACTACCTGAAATAGTGCAGGTAGACACCTTGTTGATTTTTGGTCTGCACTAATGATTCCGGATAAGTGACCCGATTACAACCCAGGGAAGTCCTTGAACACCCTGGGTTGCCCCACCGAAGTGGGTTCCCTTAAATTAGTTGGACTATATCTGGGGCTGATTTATTATTTTCCTTTTTTTAATATATTTTTTATTTATTATTTTTTTAAGATCACAAATGTACAAATATTGGAGGAATGGGGGTTGCTATACTACATCTAATATATACAAGGTTTTGAAGGAAAAGGGACGTGCTATGCTGCATACCATAAAAAAAATCTAAACAAACTAAACATATTACGTTAGATTAGACCACAACAACTCTTGTTCGGCCATTTCCGAACACAACAACTCTTTTTATTTTATTTATTTATTTATTTTTGCTTGTTTCTCTATGTTGACCACCCATGCACGTTCCACAAGAATATGAAGGTTTTTTTTGTTTTTTGATAACCTATACAAGTCCATAAGCATGCAACCACTGTATTTGGCAATGATAGAACGCAGCCATGCTCAACCATTGCTGAGCACATTCCCTTATTTTTTATATCATTTATAATGACTTATTTACAAATTGAAACAAATCATAAAAGTGACAAAAAAAAACAATATTCGGTAATGGCCGAAGCTTTATTTTATCTTTAGTTTTCTAGACCAATTCATGACTTCTTTCCTTACTTGGCTTACAACCTTACTAACAAATATTAATAAAGCAGTTAGGAAACAAATGGTAGAAGACAACATGAGAATCTGACATGCATGGTCAGCCCAATAAGAACAAATCGGTGGACAGAGTTAATTAACATAGAAGCAAACAATGCATGTGCTTGCTTTGTTCTCGTGTTTTTTTTTTTTTTTTTTTGACATATTTACTATATGTACAGCCATCTTTCTTTAAGTAAGTTTCATACATAAAATACAGATTGATTTGAAGGACCTAGATGGGTTTGCAAGTGATTAACACTCGTGCACAATTGAGTCTTTTAAGTTAATATTCATGGATAAACAAAATGCAAATCCTCATTCAAAAACATGCACAATTCAGAACATAGGACAAACACATCTTAGAACATTTGATGAAGAAGAAATGATTTTATAAAGAATCTAAACATGAGACATACCTGTGGTGTTTGATGTGAACTAGTTGTGGAGCACTGGTGTGGTGAACAGCAATCCTCTTGTTCTACTCTTGTTTCAACTTCGGGTGCTATGTACGTCCTCTCTCTTTTCTCCACTATTTCTCCCCTCTTTCTCTTCAGAGAGCTCTCTTACTTGCTGCCCCCTCCCCTTTGCTCCAAACTTCTATCCTTTTTATAAGAGAATTCCCACCCCTTAAACTTCTTAACCTCTAACATTTCCTCTTCCTCTCCTAAACTCCTAAACCTCTCATCTCCCTAACTCCTCCTCTTCCTCTCTTAAACACCTAGACCTCTCATCTCCCTAACTCCTCCTCTTCCTCTCTTAAACACCTAAACCCCTCATCTCCTTAACTCCTCCTCTTCCTCTCTTAAATACCACCACTTATTTAGGTTTGGTTAAAGTCTAATTTGTTCAATATGTATTTTTTTTAGGCTTAGTCTCAATATCCCAAGAGAACATGAGTTGGATGAATTAGTCCAACTCATTTCTCTTTGTTTATTTATTTATTTTTTCTTTAAATCTCAAAACTTTTATTAACTTTGTTATTAAATTTTTATTTATTTGCATAACAAACCCCATTAGGAAACTTATCTTATTTACTAAAAGAAACCCAAAATTTTTAATTATCATTGGTCACGTGGCAGCCACCTTGGCATACACGTGGCTGCCATGTGGCACCCAATTTCGGTTTTATCAAAAATCCCCAAACTACCCTTTATTTCTTTTATACATAACTTAGCCGTTTGAGATCTGAATTGAGCATAGTTTGGTGCATCGGAATCATCCCAGAATTCTCCTTATTATGGGCTTGTTATTTCAAAAAGATGGGTCCTCTATAAAAACCTCGATTTACATGCCCACATATGTGCCAGTTCAAGATATGCATCTTAGGTAATTTTATAATGCAAAAATAGGGTGCTGACACCCTCATCTTCTTAACTCCTAGACCCCTCATCTTCTAAACCCCTAGACCCCTCATCTTCTGAATCTCTCCTCTTCCTCTCTTAGCAACTAGACTTAGTATTAATCTCCCCCAAGTCCCCCACAAGGGTTTAATACTTCCAAGAGAGTCCCAAAAAGTCTTGAGAGAATTCAAGTTTCCAAGAGGTAATGAGTTGGAACATATTAAAAAACCCAATTTCTTTTAATATGAGGGGTCCCAATATTTTAATGCCACATTAGCCACCATGGCACACACGTGGCACCCAATTTTGATTTTATCAAAAAAGTCCCCAAATTACCCTTCATTTCTTTTATCTATAACTTAGCCGTTTTAGATCCAATTGCATGGTTTGGTGCATCGGAATCGGCTCAGAATTTTCTTTATTATAGGCTTGTTATTTCAAAAAGATGGGTCCACTATTAAAACCTCGATTTACGTGCCCCCATATATGCCAGTTCAAGATATGCATCTTGGGCAATTCTATGGTGCAAAAATGGGGTTTTGACAAAAGCAGAATACAAGTTTCCTTCATAAATTCATCAAATCTACACAAATTTGACTTACCTTTCTCTATTCGACAGAATTAGATGAGAGAATTTCGAAATTGTAGCGCCCCGGATCCGAGTTGTTCATTAAAGATATAACTCGTCTCACGGTAACACTATGCATGAGCCTGTAGCAAGCCAATGCCACAATATAATTCATAAATCATATTAATATCAGAGAGCAGAAACAAAAAGGAAAATATACCAAACTAAACTGAATCTTTATTACTCAATAATTCTGAAATTGTCTTCAAATAAAACAAATAAATCTCCTACTATAAAATTTTGGACATGAAGGTCTACTGCATCACTCACTCTCATCTCACTAATCATAAAATAACTTCCTAATTGTAGAAAGATAAACTCCTAAGAACATGAATCAAAATCCTACATAAGACAATAGTAGTCGTCTTCTATGTAATCGTCAAATGGATACTCCTCACTAGTACCCTATGTCTTTATCCCAGTAGTATCGTCCTCTCAAGAATGTCTAAAAACAAAACAATACAAAGCAAGAATGAGATACAATATCTCAGCAAGTAACACATGCATGAATAAAACATTTTTATTATATATTTTCAAAATAGCATGTGTTCAAATATAGAACAGTAACGGATAATTCATTTGCAAACTAATTTCCAAATCAATATCAAAACAATACTTTCCAATCTGTAAGACCCCAAAATTTTTCAGAAATTTTAATTAAATAAAAGTTAGTATCTTATTGTGGATTTTACTAAAAATTGGTAATGGATTATATAGGTGATCACATGGATGAAGGAGATCAGGAGTTTGGTGCAAATCCAACCATTGGATCATGAATTAATGAGGTAAGTATTAAATTAAGGGCTATCTTTTAATTTGATTGGTTAGAAGTATGGAAGTTGATGGAGGGAAGATACATGGAATCATAAGGATTCAAATAGGGTTTTCTTAAGAGAGTATACGACTAACCGTATACCTACTATATTCGTAGTCTTTGACGGTTGAAGAAGAAGAGAAGAACCGAGAGAGAGGAGAAGGAGGAGATTGTGAAGGCTTGTTGTTCTTGAGGAGATCCACATTTCTGAAGAAGTGGGTTGCTAAAAAGGAAGAGATCAGGACCTGAACTAAGAGGAAAGAGGAGGAAGAAGGAGTTCTCGATCGAACAAAGGTAGGTAGCACAACCGTTTAGTCGATAATGTGTTTTATTGAGGTTTGATCATTCTGCATATTTTGGAAGTGTTGAATATATGTTTATGAATACATTAGAGATGATTTCTATGTACAGAACGTAGTATGTTGCACAAAAATTGGTTTCGGAAGTTGGATTTAGCTGCTAATAGTCGAGCGCTTGACGTGATCACCGATCTTGTCTTGCGGCTCACCTGTAATTTTTAGAAACTCAATTGCCCAACCAATCGCCTAAGCAACTAGGGTCGAGCAACAGTTCAAAATTCGAGGATTATATAGATCGCCCATTAGTTCTCTTGAGCACCCATGTTGTTTTCTAGCCTAGATATAGATACGATCGCCTAACCATATCGCCTGAGCGTTCAAGTCAAGCGACCAACACAGATTCTAATTTTTCTGATTTTTGAGAGAAATTTCAATATAAAATGACTTTTAATGATATTAAATCTTTAAATCAACAAGTATTAAGTGTTTACAAATGGTTTACCTTGATCGTTTGTTTTGAAAATGATTTAATGAGTATTTAGGTAAGTTTTGTTAAAAGGTTGTCTTACTTTCGGTTTTTCACGAAAGTAGTTAGATTTGAGGTTGATACAGTTGATTGACATCCTAATTACTTATTTGTTTATTTTATGGATTGGATGTTTATGAGAGTGAGAGTGATAGAACCCATTTACCAAACTTGATTTAATTTGATGTGATGGTTTGGATGACACATTTATCCACGCATATTATTGGCTTTATTGATGGTATACTTCTGCACTCTAATATTAATTGTTAAATAAATTAAATTTTGATTCTCTGGTAATTAGATGCTTTGGACCCAGTAGCATTTCGGATTTGGGTTGGGTGCCTGTTTTGCAATGACCCGGGCTTGGGGCGTTACAGATATGGTATCAGAGCAAATAGGTCCTAACCCTAGGTACTAAGCCATAGGAGGGTATGGGATTGTGAGCTCGTTAGTTAGAACCCTTAGTAATTATTATAGGGAAATCCTAATGATTGAAATTCTGAATTTTGCAGATGACTGGTAGAGGACGATGAGCACGAGTAGACACTCCTGTAAAGAGGCCAGATGAGGCCGAGGAGCAGCAGCAGAATGCCCCACCACAGGGTGGTTGTAACACCCCGAATCCGGATATATTCCTCATGAATAATCCAAACTTGAAGTTCTATTTGTATGGCCTAAAACAAAATAAAAGCTCATAATAAATCAATGCTTGCATATCGAAGTACGCCAAATTTTAAACAACTTTCTAATATCTCAATAACAGCGGAAGACTTCAAATTAACTCTCAATTGTATATACATTAATTTGAATATAAAAATGCAACTACAATTCTCAACTCACTATCATATTGACAATCCTTCAATTTGAACTATAAGTCCACCTAAACAATTAACCGACAATGATACAAGAACAATAATTCTACAAACTACAAGGTATTGTTCTAAACCAACAGCTATACCCTCAAGAATCCCCATTGTTCGTCATCTCCAAGCATATCTTAAAACAAAACATTAAAAACATAGGGTGAGATATAAAATCCCAGTAAGTAGCAACATGCATGAATAAAAACAGTCCACATGTTACTATCAAAATACTTTTCATGAGGTATAAGAATTCAACAATAAATCCAACTAATTATTTAACAAATATTTTCCAAACAAATCAAATCCAAACCATACCGTCAATCTCATCATGAGAATCAATCCAAACCAAACAATTGTGACATCACAGGACTTGTGAAATATGACCACTTTGAAAGGTCAAGACCTAGTCCAACAATCCAGTCTAAGAATAAACTACAACATCCGGCCGTATCATCACCCCCATAGTGGAATAAAGAAACATCACCCTCATGGTGGAAATATAGAGACCTCACCCTCATGGTGGAAGTAGAGTTGTTGCAGCTCATCCCTCATGGAAGGCCTCTCCATCATGGAGGAAATGCATAAAGGAACTAGACTTAATCCAAACAAAGATAGACACACTTCACTACTAGCTAAACTATGGATCCATAATAAGCTAAGCATGCTAATAGCACAATCAAATCAAAACAGGTGGTCCTCATGACCAACAAGTGTGTAATGCCCTCATGGCAAAGATTTCATAGCCCTCATGGCCAAAAATCAATTAACATGACCCTCATGGTCAATACTGCCTTCTTGGAAAATGACTCCCTCATGAAGATTTTAACATATACATTGCCCTCATGGCAGAAATAACTCCCTCATGGAGATAAACATATGCTTTCTGCCCTCATGACAAGATATCAATAAACATGACCCTCATGGTCAATATCAATGTCAATAGTTGGCTAAAGACACGGCTAATAACAGCTCACGTGTTCGCCATTAATTGGCTTAAAACACGGCCAATAACGGCTCACGTGCCATCACCTAGTTGAGGTGCATGCAAGAATAAGATAAATACCCTCCCTCATGGAGAAAAACCAATATTACACAAAACCGTCAAAATCCACGTAATAAGCTCAATCTATCCAAAATTTGTAGAAAATACTTCCTAACTGTTTCAGAACTTAAAACATCCTTAAAACATACTTTTGCAAGTGTTGAAACCAATCAATTCACAAAACAATTCAAATTTAAGATCAATTTCCCACTTGGAACCAAAACATGAGTTATCACAGTAGAACGTACCCAAAACCTTATAAAATTATCCAGCCTCTAATAATGACTTCTAAACACTCAAATCTTATTTATACATGTGTTGGATTCCTCCAAAAATCATTTTATATTCAAGAACTAGGTATTTTCCTCAAAATTAGAAAAATTAGTTGGGTCGCTCACCAAATCGCTTAGGCAGTCTGGGACGAGCGGCTTATCAAAAATTTTATATTACGGTCGCTCAAGCGATCTATGACAGGTGGCTTAACAAAACCAAAACATCCAACGGTCGCTGGGGCGGTCTGACTAGCAATCAAAAACAAAGACAGCGCTCATCAAGGGTGCCTAGGTGATGTGGTAGGCGATCATATAAACTTCTAAATTCAGGCAATTTTTCAAAAATCTAATTTTCTCATAAATCTTCAAAAATAAATTTTTATCAACAAGAATCAATTCCAACCCTTCTAAAATCAATATAAGTATATGATGGAACATTCCAACAAATTTAATAACAAGATCAGACAATCAAATCAAAGTTTTTCATCAAATACTGAAGTAACCAGAAAACTGATCGTCAAGAACATGATGTGCTTTTATATTGTTTAAATCTCAACGAAATACATCCAAATCATCATCAACATATTTTTCAAACATCCAGAAATCCAAAAATATCAAGTTTGTCATCTAAACAGTAAAACATGCAAATTTTCGCCAAGAAAAGGGTTGCTACTTACCTCTCTTTTCCTTCATCTTCTCCACGTCCAAGAGCTCTCTCCCTCTCTCCTCTTTTTCTTCCAACCATAGAGATCAACCCAAAAACCCTAATTTATTTTTATCTTCCACTTTTATATTTACTCCCAAATAAGACTCCTTATTTAATTAGAAACCTTTCTATTAATCCTACTTCCTATTTTACCTCAACTCTCCTTCTAATTTCTTTCTCCTAAATCCCCTATAACAAGAAACTTCTAATTAAATCAATTTTCGTGCTAATTTAAAACCATATTTCTAAATATCACTAAATCGCCCCAAAATCTCTTTTACTCCTAAATTTAAAGACCCTAATTGCTTATAATTACAAATAGGTCCTCTTCTCACCTATTAGGCCATAAATCATGTTATTTAAATCCAAATTAAACCCAAGTCATGTCTAATTATGTTTTTAAGTCTAATAATTATTTCCTTACATAATTCATTAATTTGCCTAACTATAAAATTACCGAAATGCCCCTTTCTTTTGTTAAACCTTATTTAATCATGGGATTTCTTCTAAATTCAAATTTTCTCTTCTTATTGTATTTGTTTATGATATGATTTTGAATTATTATTTACTTTCACTAATTTCCCAAATTAACATTATTCTTCCAATTAATTAAATTTATTATTTTAATTTCAATTATTCAAAATCACTCTTATTCATTTATTTAATTATCTATATAATTTTGGCAATAATATTATTCCTCCAATTGTTTAGAATAAATCTTTATTCAAAATATTTTGAGATTTATTAATTATATTATTATATTCAAAAATTCAGGATATTACAGTGGTGATATTTAGGCTATGGTGGGTACCTTGGCAGATCTTCTCACCAAGGAAAGAGAGGAGAGACTGAGTCAGAATGGGGATGGGAATGGAAGAGGAAAGGGACACAGGGATGCACCGAGACACCCTGGAGAAATACAGATGGCACGAGACATAGAGTAGTTCTGTAAGATGGATCCGCCGATTTTTAGTGGATTGCCAGATCCGATGGAGGCCGAGAGGTGGCTTATGAGGGTCGAGTGGATATTCGAGGCGATGGATTGCCTTGATGATAGGAGGGTGAGGTTAGCCGCGTTTTTGTTTGAGGGGGTGGCAGCTCACTCATGGAGAGCTGCGAAGAGGCAGGACCCCCACGCTATTCATATGATGTGGGATAGTGTAGAACCCTGGATTTTCCAAATATAAAACAAATAAATAAACTAGAGAGATTTGAAAGTATAAATAATTTTAAAAAAGGAAAAATAGGAATTAAGTATAGGAATCTAATTTATATCATAAGTGAGAATTTGTAGAATTAATATTTAGGATTTAAATTTCAAATTAGGAAGAGAAATAATAAGAAGAATAGAATTTGAAGAATTGTGGAGAAATTCAATGATTAAGTGTGGAAATTAAAGAAAGGGCATTTTGGTCATTCCTAATTAGTCAAATCCATGAAAAAAATAAAATAATTAATTATTAAGTTAAGAAACTTAATTATACCAAATTTTAGTTTAGTTGGATTTAAATAATGAATTAAAGGTTTAAGATAAGGAAAAAGGCCTAATTGTAATTATGTTTATTTAGGGGCCTTAATTTTAGTAATATGGGAGGAAATTAAGTGTTTAGCTAATATTTAAAAATAGGGCTGAGAATTAGCACGAAAATTATTAGATTAAAAGTCCCTTATGAGTTAGGTTTAAGGGAAATAATTAGAAGGAGGATAACATAGGAAAGGTTTCCAAATAGAATTTGGAATCCTAGTTGGAAAGTCTCCTCATCTCCTCACTTTTCCATCTCTTATTTAGCTATTGAAGAGGAGAGATTCTTGCAAGAAAGAAGAAGAAAACCCAAGATGTTGTCATTTTCGTTTGGGGGTTTCCTTGGTGAGATTTGTGGAAAGTCTTCAAGAAGCACATTGTAAGCACCTCATTTTTGCGCTCCCAGAAGTGCCGGAAATGCAAAACCCAGCTGAAAAGTCAAACCCTGAGGGATCAAAAGTTGACTTTTTGATCAAGTGAAAATTGTCCACTTTGCTTTATCTCAATGGATAGAGAATCCCGACACGGTTCCAACGCAGCTGAGTTTGCTGGAATCGGAGTCTGGATGAAGGATCTACGGGCCGGTCAAACTTGAGGGGGAGCCGAAAGTTGACTTTTTGCCGAACCCCAAACCAGGTGCTTAGCCCTGTGCCATCGGATAGAGAGCTCCGATACGGTTCTAACACAACTGAGTTTGCCCAAACGGAGTCCAGATGAAGAAGATATAACCTATCGAAGTTTCCGAGCAACAAAACCCAAAAAGCTGCACACGTGGCAAAAGGCTGCACACGTGGTGAGAAACGCAGGAAAATATCTCAGGGGATAATCTTTAAATATCCAAACATGCAAAATATCCCAGGGATTAAAGCAAAAATCCGCAGGGACCAAATCTGTGAATATCCAAGTGTATCGGGTGAATCTGCAAATATCCAAGGACTAAATCTGTAAACATCCGATTTGTATCCGACATTTAATGTCGGATACACACTCTTCTCTTCATATCCGACATATATTGCCAGATACAAAAGATTTGCTCGACTGGATTCGTGCGGATTTGCCGACAGATACGCGGCGGCATTAAAATTTCGCAATTATTACATTTGTATCCGACATAAAATGTCGGATACAAGTGGGCCTTAGTGTATCCAACCATATAGGTCGGATACACTTAGGAAGTAGTGTATCCAACCTATATGGTTGGATACAAAAAAAATTTTATGTAAGTGGCCAGCAACCCCCTGGCCGAGGGTGGCTGGCCTTGCCCCCTTTTCTTCCTCCTTCATTGGTCTGAACCCACTCCTTCCCAGCCTTCCTTGCCTCCACTACCTCCCCACACCACCCCAAGGGGGTTCCAACCTCTTCTTCCCTCCTTACTTTTCATCTTTCACCCATTTAGAGAAGGGGCACCTGCTGTAGCTGCTGGAATAGAAGCTTCCAGTTGTTGTCCGGCTTCAAGGAGGCGTCTCCACTCTGCTCTAGAGCTCAAGAACCACCAGGTGAGGTTCCTGGTTACATTAGGTTGCACATATATTAAAATGAGATTTTTCTAAAGGGTTTCATAAGTTTGTCTTCTTCCTTTTTCATGAGCTCATTTTCATGATGTTTTAAGCATGTATTTGTTCTCATCTCACCACATGAAGACCTCCAAGTAAGGGAGAGGTACGTGGATGGTTTTAAAGGGGAGGAGGTGAGGTTTTGCTAGAAATTTTTCGGCCACTACAGCTACTGTTTTGGGCTTGTTTGGGGCATTTCAAGAGGAAGCATGTCTCCTCGTATTTGGTCATCTCTTGTAACCCCGCATATTCCCATTCTCCACCCTTCTCTTTGTCTTGTTTTTTTTTTAATGAGTGGCTGTCTTGAGCATGCTTAATGGTGATAAAATGTATATGCCTTGTATGGGTTGGTGTGTGTAGTGATTAGGAAGCCTGTGACTCTGTGTGTGAGCATGATTTCCCCCCTTCTTCGTTTTCTTTTCCTTGGGTAGCTGCTGTGTTGGATACAGGCAGTAAATTTCCTGTGATAAATTAGTAAGCATGTAGGGTGTTTTGGAGTTGCTGTGGGCAGTAGCCGCACCCCCCATTGTCCCCTTCCTTAGTTGGTATAACTAGTGTAAGGAAATCATATCCGATACATGCTAAGCTGCCCTTGTGCTATCCTTGTCTATGTGCATAGGGTTGCTGTTTTGTGAGGACACTTTTCCTTCACTGTTTTTTTGGTTTTTACATGTGTAGTGGCATGCATGCTAGGATCGTATGAGCTCACTTCTCTAGTTGTTTTTTTACATGCTTTACCAGGCTTTCCTCTCGTGCTAACCATTGTTTTCAATCGCAGAAGTCGGTCCCCATGACCATGCTTGAGGTGCACGAGTATTGCTTAGCATGAGTTTTTCCCTTTGGTAATAACATGCCAATTGCTACTTGCTATATTCCTTTTCTTTCTGAGTGACAGCATGCGGCCCATTTAACCACCGTCATGATCCCCTAACCCCCCTTCACTGTGCTGCTGTTTTGAGGCTAAGGAACAGGTCTCCTTACCCGTAGCCTACTGAGATAGCCCACCTGAGTTGCTGCTGGGGACAGCAGCAGTACCTTCATCCCCTGGTAGGCAACCTCCAGGCATGACAAGCATGATCCCTTACCCCTGCTCCCTTGCTGTCCTAGAAATGTGTTTAGAACCCACCATGCTTGCTGTTGTTCCTCTGAGTTGCAGCATCTTTCTTATTGAATTCCATGTGGATAGGTAGTATGCCCACTGCAGCCCTCTCTTTGCCCATCTAATTTCTGTTTACATGTGCGTTAGCATGCTCCCTTTGCCCTTGGTAACTTGCTGTTTTTTAAGTGTCAAAGCATGCACCCTTTCTCCCTTAACCTGCTATTCTAATTGTCTGACCTTGCCCCCATTTGAGCATGACCTACAGCTTGTTAAAATGAGCATGTAGGAATGCATGATCCCTTCCCTTTGTGCCTTGTTGTTTTTTCGGTGGTTTAGTTTTTTTCTGATTGATTGGTAGCCTATGCCAAATAACATGCATTGCCTTGTGATAAGTTTGCATGCTTTGATGCATATGGTTCCCGGCCTTGGATTGTGTACTGATTCATGGTGTGTGGTCGCCAAAATTAGGGTGTCATGACCACCTTGCTGATGTTGTGTTACTGGAAAGAAGTGGAGAGCAGCACACCCATGCACCATTGCTTGCCTCTTTGCCCTTGTTGGGAAACCTAAAAGGGAAACCAAAATGGGATGCCACCCCAAAACTGAACCAATGTGGGCCCTCTCGGGGGCCCACATGACTTGTAGAGAAGCCCCTAGGAAGCCCATAGAGCCACCTACATTGCAAAATCCACAAAAAAATGCATTTTTGTGTGTGTTCTTTGACTTTGTTGAATGTTGAATAAGGTCTTCAATTGAAGCTTTGAACCAATAGGGTTTCCAGGTCACTCGGGAACCCCACACGGGACTTGGACCGCTGGTCTAACTCGGAACATTAGTGGGCCTTCCAACAGGGCCCCCAAGCCCAATGAACTTCATGGTATGCAACTAAGTAAGCTCAACAAATTAACTAATCCGACCAGGCGGGCCGAACCCAATGTGGCCCACCCGAACTTGTTTTATGGAATGACGTGTTTGAATTGCATGGTTTGGCCGAGACCCAGGGCAAGGGCCTATCGGGCCAGCCAAAGCCCATTAACTAAACCAAGGAAGCATGCAAACCCTACACCTCAAGGAACTTGGGCTTTCAAGCCCAAATCTGGACTACGGGCCCCTAGCCCAATGTCCAGCACTCTTTGGCAAAGTTAAATAAGATAATCTAAAATACTTTTGGCAACCATCATCGGGGCCCATCCAGGGGCCTGCAAACCAATGCAGACCCACCTTTTACATAAAAATCCCTTAAACCCTGTAGACACCCCAAATTGCACTACAAAATGAGAAAATAATGGAAAATTTGTAATTGGGATTTGAAACAGGCCAAAAATGCATAAAATTTCATCACACATGCATCGCACGTATTTTACTTGCGGGCTGGTCGCGCCCGCAATACATATATGGGCAGGCTGTGCCCGTATTAGTACTGCGAGTAGGACGCGTCCGTAATGTATATACGGGCACGGGGGTTTTTGTGCGAATTTATCATTTTTCGATTTCTGAGCCTTATCTGCACCCAAATATCTCTTTAAGATATGCGAATTCTCTTATTTATCTCTTCGAAATCTCTTGTTATCCTCTTTGGCAAAGGATTGGCATTATCCTTGTTTTTAATTCAATCTGAAACTCTATCTTGCCAAACCTTGGACCAACCATGCCCCTGAGTTTGCCTATAAATAGAGGGCCTCTCCTCAAGCAAAAGGCCACGAAAATTTGAAGTCCAAGGAGCTCCAAGAGAAGAGAGGAATCCCTGCTGCTCTGCTTGCTCAATCCAGGTAAGTCCCTCTTCCCTTTTTAGTTTCTGTCTTCAATTCTAGAAGTAATAGGATCTTTTCCATTGCTGTAGAATAAGGCCATCTTTTATTCTGTATTCCTAAACTTGCCTCTAAGTACCTCAAGAGTCTCTCTAGCCGTAAAACGTGAAGAGAGAGCTAGGGGAAAAGAGAACAGGTGGATCCCTAGAATAAAACCCCATATCTGTTTTCTCTTTTTTTCTAGAATAAGGCCTTTGATTGTGTTTGTATATGCAAACCTATCTCCAAGTACCTCAAGAGTCTCTCTAGCCGTAAAACGTGAAGAGAGAGCTAGGGGAAAAGGGAGCAGGTGGATCTGTAGGGTAGACCCCCATGTGCTCTAATCTATGAGATGTGGCTGTTTTGGATATCCTGCTAATGTTTTAATGATCTTGTGATTGAATCTGAATGAATCATATGAATCTATGATGATTATGATGTTTATTGCATGAAAACCTCTTTTTCTCCTAAAATTGAGATTTTCACCACTTTTGCACCTACAGCACTGTTTTCGTGATTTTTGTGATAATAGGCTAAGATCCTAGATCTGTCATGATCAATATAATAGATCTGGATCCAAAAGCCTGAAAGTAACTTCTAGGGTTTCATGATGTGGTTTTTGAGTCCTTTTTCATTATTGAGAGAAGACCCTACGGTCTAAGTTCTCCCCTTTTGATGTTCTTCATCAAAGTGGGTATTTTTGGTTTTAATTTCTTGATTTAATGTGAAATTTGGGCTATATCTATGTCCTTGACTATTCAAGTTCAATTTTGCAATATTTTATAAAAATCATATTTTTCTAGATTTCTAGAATTTAACTTGAATCCAGATTTTTGAAGTTTTCACTTTAGATTGGTTTTATTTGATTTTATCTCAATTTTATTTTAATCATGAAACCCTAGGAATGGTATGATCATATTTGAAAGTTCTGGATCAATCAGGCTATTCGTATGAAAAAACCATACACTTTTGTTCTTTTTGTGATTTTTCATGATTTTTATAGCAAGCCCTTTTTCCTTTATTTCAACATGAACAATGCCTGGCAACCACCCTATGTGGATGAATAGGGGTGCCTAACACCTTCCCCTGTTCATAACCTAATCCCCTTACCCATCTTTGGTTATTTTTTTAGAGGGTTATTTTTACCCTAAATTTGCCTTTTGTGCTTATTTGATATTTTGGTGTCCATTCACACCTAAACAAAATGGTGGCGACTCTTTGTTTTTAACCAATCCTGTGTGATGACCAGGAAGTCATTGAATTGATTTTTTTCCATGTCTCACAACTGGCAACTCCGCTGGGGACTTGAGGATTTGAGCCTTTTGGTGTTTTAGTTAATGTTTTTGATTTTTTGGATTTGCTTGCTATTTTGTGTTTTTAGCATGTCTTTGTTTTATTTGCTATTTTGTGATCTTAAGCATGCTTGGTATGTTTTAAATCTGATTTATTGCTTAAGAATTCATGGGGGTAGAAACATGATTAATTTTGATTTATAGGATTGTTTCTAGAAACATGCGTAGGGGAGGTTCGTTTTGCTGAACCATGTTTATTTCTTGCTATATTTTTATAATAGCATGTTTTAATTTTCAGCATGATCTCCATGATGTGTTTTTGGGTTGTATAACATGATCAGATGTTTGCATGATTGGATGATTTTTATGCGCATGTTTTAGGTGCTATAGGGACTGATTTGTGTATTTGTTTACTTTATATATGCTTTCCTATTATGCCTTGGTTTGTATATGCATGGCTACGAAAAGAGTTGTAGCGCCCCAGATCCGGGTTTGCCCTATCACGGCACCAACCCGTACCCGAGACCTACTTATGGGCCCAAAAGAACCTGATAAGCATAATTGATGTGGGCAATTGCAATGTAATCATCAGAGTGCATAAGATAAAGAAGCATGGAATTTAAAATTTTCCATATAATAAAATGGCATCTGTATAATAACTCCAAAATACAACATTTAGGTACACAAAAAGGCAACTAAGATCTCTCCATCGCTGTCTCTCACATGAGCATTCATACACAAAAATAATAATCTAAAGATAACTCCCAAGTTTACAAATCCCAAAAAGAATAACTACATTCCCCTTGATAGTTTCTAGGAACTAAATACAATAACATAAAGAGAACTCCTAATACGGATAGTAAAAGTCCTCGGGCTTGCGCTCAGACTCACCCTCAATAGCTGCCCCAGTACGTGGCTCACCAGACGGATCTGAAAACAAATCCGGTAAAACAAAACGCGTGAGACTTAAAGTCCCAGCAAGTAGCAAACATGCATGAATGGAAGCAGTTAATACAATTCACATAATATCACGATTGGAGCAGTTTAGGCAATTTATATAACATCATGAGTAGAGGCAGTTTATGCGATTCATATTCTCAAGTCAAGCATCTAAATAATATAATCCATAAAAATTAGCTAACAAACCTGGTAGGACTGATAATGTAAAACAAACCTGTGGAACTCACGAGGTAGGACAAACCTTGCTCAGTAGTTATTAGAACCAATGTCACGTTCCACCACCAAGATATAATACGCAATGAGCAACCAAGTGTCAAGTGTCAAGTGTCATGTGTCATGTGGGACTACTCGTCCACGGATGAAGGCTAAGTGGGACTACTCGTCCACGGATGAATGCTAAGTGGGACTACTCGTCCAATGGAGAATGCTAAGTGGGACTACTCGTCCAATGGTGAATGCTAAGTGGGACTACTCGTCCAATGGTGAATGCTAAGTGGGACTACTCGTCCACTATTGAATACCAATTGTCAAATAATATTCACAATGCGTAAGAAATAACTAATAAGCACTTCACATCCAAAACCAAATCACAGTAGAGTACATACACCATAAAATCCACAAATTACGTATTTGAGAAGTAGGATAGTCTTAGGATCCCTAATAAGAACACCATGCCAAAAATCAACGGATTTTAAGATAAAAAGTTTCGGACCTAAAAATATTCTAAGTCTGGGTAAAACGTTGACTTTTCGGTGTATAATTTTTCTAGACAAATTTACAAGGAGTTTAGGGTTCAAATTCTGGTTGTAGTCTATTGAAGGGTATACAAATCTTCTAGAATTTTCTGGGCTTCAGAATCACTCATTTGGATATCAAACTCAAAAAGTGGCCATTTTTGAAAATCGGGAAAACTGGAAATTTAGGCACAAACTGAAAAGTTGACTTTTTATTGGTTGGGAATTGGGCCCTGGGAGTATTTTTATTGGTTCCAAATGGGGGGTAAAACCTTATTTACATGCAAAGACTTAAGTAAATGGAGCAATAAATACACAGGACATTTACTTAAATGTCTTTCATGTAATAAGGGTGCTATGCGAGAGCCTTGGCTTGGTTGGGAAAAGGGTTTGAGAGAAAAAGGCTAAACAAATCATGAAACAGGGTCCACGATTAGGTCGTGGATTAATCGCCCAGAGGCGATTAGCTCAATGTTCGGGCACTAAGGCTAAAGGTTCGCGCGCCCAGGTTTAAAACAGGTTCAGCGCGCGCGGTAAGGTTTAACGTTCGCGCGCTAAGGTCGCGATTTGCCCTGGGCGATTAATCCTGTTTCGCGATTTATTTTAACAGAACCTGATTTTTGGGGGTCTTGGCTCAGGATTAATCGCCAAGTTGCAGGATTAATCGCCACCTCGGGTTTTCTACCATTTTTGACTCTTTTCAACTCAAAACTCGTACCAACCCAATCCAACCTTCTCAATACCAAATGTGATGATTCCAAAACATCCCAACATACTCAAAAACTCTTCCCAACATAGGAATCCATACAAAACCCTCATGAACATGAATCCAACATATAAAGTATCATTCAATATACCCATCTCAAACCCTAACCAGAAATATAATCATTAGAGGTTGCAAATCCATGGCAAATCGATAGAAAACTGAACAAGATAATTAGATATACCAAACCCTATGAATTTTAGAAACAAAACCCTACATGCAAGTGATTCTCCAGTTTATCAAAACCCTAGGAAAGAGAGATACGAAAATCCATCAAATTCATTTTTGTTTAAAGGGTTTGCTACTTACTTGTTAATGGAGAAGCAACCTTCCCTTCAAGCTTTTCTCTCCTTCTTCTTCCTCTTGAAGCTTCAAGCAAGCTCCCACACTTTCTCTCTTGTTCTATACGTCCAAGACAAGAGAAATGGGTTTTCAAACCCTTAATTAGAAATTAGGGCATCCTTTTATATGCCCAAGTTTTGGGTCTTTCAAATCTGCCCCTAAACAAGACTTTTATTCAACTAAACCCTAGGGTGTACCTAAGGCATACCAGGGGTACCTTAGTGTTATTTGAGTGGGGTACCTTGGTATTAAGTGGGGTACCTTAGTGTTAAATGGAGTGTTTGCCTTAGCCACTTCAAAAGGCATGCTTTAGGAATGCTTGGGAGGTGTACCTCAGTTATCACAGAAGGGTACCTTAGTTATATGAGTGGTACTTTAGTTATTTGAGGAGGTACCTCGATGTTTCAAGGGATTTACCTTAGTCATTCTAAGGGGTAAACTTTGAATAAGCTTAGGGGGTGTACCTCAGTTATATTGAGGAGGGGTACCTTGATTATTGAGGGGTGTACTTTAGTTATACATGGGGTACCTTTAGGAAATACAAGGAGGTGTACCCTTGGTAGCATGAGGGGTGTACTTTAGTAATATAAGAGGGTTACCTGAGTTATAGAATGGGTGTACCTTAGCTACAAGAGGGGGTACCTTAGCTATATAAGGGGCTATACCTTAGGGAAAATAGTGGGGGGTTACCTTACTTATATAGGGGTTACTTTAGTGAGACAAAGGGGGTACTTTGGCTATATAGGGGGTGTACCCTAGGTAAAACAGTGGGGGTACTTTAAGTAACACTTGGGTGGTACCTTGGGCAATACTTGGGTGTACCTTGGGTATAAAAGTGGGGTACCTGGGGTATACTTAAGAGGTTATTTGGGCATTCTTGGAAGATACTTAAGGTATACTTGAGAGGTACCTTGGGCAATATAAGAGGGTACCTTAGGGATATAAATGGGGTACCTTAGGCAATATAAGAGGGTACCTTAGGGATAATTAGGGGATACTTTAGGTATACTTGAGTGGTACTTTGGGTAACACTTGGATATACTTTGAGTAATACATTCGGGTACTTTGGGTAATACATGGGTGTACCCTAGGCATTTTGAGCGGTACTTTGAGGAAATACTTTGGTGTACTCTAGGTATACTTAGATGGTACCTTGAATAGTACATGGATGTACTTTGGGTATACAATGGGAGTACCTTGGGTAATACATGAGGTACTTTAGTGGTATTTGGGAGGGTACCTTGGGTACCCTTAGGAGGTTCTTTAGGTACTCTTAGGAGTTACTTGAGGTACATGTGAGAGGTACCTTGGGTACACTCAGAAGGTGCTTTAAGTATACTCGGGAGATGATTTGTGGTACACTTAACTCCAGTTTTTCTGCATTTGATTTCCAATTCACTAGGTCTAATTGAAAGATATCTTAGCCAATTGTAATTAAGACATAACACTAACTAAGCTTTTCTTTAACAACTTCAATTCGATTCCCCTAACTCTTTAGGTATAATCCATACTTACCCCATCTTCATAACACAATGTCTTAATTAGTCTAAAAAAAATCACACTTTAGATAATTAAGCTTAATAATTAAGGTATAATCTGGGACTGGGTTTTACAAGAGTGGCAAGGGTTTGGGACGTTGTGAATGCACCCAATGTTTACAATGCACTGTGCACATTTTATTTTTTACACAGCCTACCCATAACCTATAGGAAGTTGAACCCGAATGTGTGTAGCTTGGCGCAACGAGGTCGATACTTCGGAAAGCGAAAATGAAAACATTCACCTTAGAACTTTGGGCCAATGATGTGATGATAACGTGGATCTGTGATTCGATTCTGATCATCACTAGGCTTGAGTGCTAAGTTGCCAATAAGCCAAAACCCAAAACCCCTACGCTTGAAGGTGGAGATACACGTTTTTGGCTAAAGTACACAATCACGTGGGGATATGGGTTTGTAATTGTGGGAAGGCCATTTGCATGGTTCTCAAGCCAAGGCATAATGCGGATGCCATATTGAAGGTAAACAAAGTAACAAGGTAACCTTAATTTTTGCATTTTTTTCATGTCATAGGAGTGTCATGGTGTCCATTAGTTTGGGATAAAATTGGTCCCAAATAGGCATGTTTCCTAAAATTGGTGTAGCACATAGGAAGAGTTTTTAACTCTGTTCAGAATCAATTCTACCCAATGTTCATACAAGAGGCAACCAAAGGGGTACCATACCCCTGAATATGGTGTCAATTTGGAGGGAACATGTGCCTTCCTAAACATGTATTTTTGCAAATAGGTCAAAGTCCACTTTGGGACAATTTAGAAGCCTAGCAAGGGTGAACCGTATGTTTGGATGAGCAATCAAAGTGATCAAATCATGTAAAAACCGAAAAAAACAGAAAAGAGCTCCGTAAACCGCAGTTATAATACGGTCTGGGCTCGCCCGTATTAGTTATACGGGCTGGGCTCGCCCGTATTAGTTATACGGGCTGGGCTCGCCCGTGTTGACTATACGGTCACGGCTCGCTCGCAATTTAAATGCGGACAAGGTCGAACCGTACTGTATATGTGGTCTTTGCGGAAAATTCAATTTTAATCAGTTTTTTCCCACTAAATTTTGTTCCTTTAACCTTTAAATAATGACAAAGGGAAATTAGTTTGAATAAAATGCTTCAAAAAATATAAAAATAAAAAATGTGAAAAAAAAATCTCTTGGGCCTCTGAAAGCCTTTGAATTTCAGATCTTTTTCTCAAAAAATCTTTGGGCCTCTGAAAGCCTTTGAATTTCAGACCTTTTTCAAAAATATCCCTGGGCCTCTGAAAGCCTTTGAATTTCAGACTTTTTCTCAAAAACCTTTGGGCCTCTGAAAGCCTTTGAATTTCAGATTTTTTCTCAAAAAACCTTTGGGCTTCTGAAAGCATTTGAATTTCAGACTTTATCCTTTGGACCTCTGAAAGCCTTTGAATTTCAGATCTTTGGGCCTCTTAAAGCCTTTGAATTTCAGACTTTTCCTTTGGGCCTCTAAAAGCCTTTGAATTTCAGATCTTCTTCCTTGGGCCTCTGAAAGCCTTTGAATTTCAAACTTTTTCTCAAAAAATCTTTGGGCCTCTGAAAGCCTTCGAATTTCAGATCTTTTTCTTTAGGCCCTTGAAAGCCTTTGAATTTCAGATCTTTGGGCCTCTGAAAGCCTTTGAATTTCAAACTTTATCCTTTGGGCCTCTGAAAGCCTTTGAATTTCAGAAAATCCTTGGGCCTCTGAAAGCCTTTGAATTTCAGACTTTTTCTCAAAAACCTTTGGGCCTCTGAAAGCCTTTGAATTTCAGACTTTTTCTCAAAAACCTTTGGGCCTCTGAAAGCCTTTGAATTTCAGACTTTTTCTCAAAATCTCTGGGCCTCTGAAAGCCTTTGAATTTCAGACATTTTTCAAAAATATCCCTTGGCCTCTGAAAGCCTTTGAATTTCAGACTTTTTCTCAAAAATACCCTTGGGCCTCTGAAAGCCTTTGAATTTCAGACTTTATCCTTAGGGCTTCTGAAAGCCTTTGAATTTCATATCTTTGGGCCTCTGAAAGCCTTTGAATTTCAGATCTTTTTCCTTGGGCCTCTGAAAGCCTTTGAATTTCAGATCTTTTGCAAAAATATCCCTGGGCCTCTGAAAACCTTTGAATTTCAGACCTTTTTCAAAATATCCCTGGGCCGTCTAAAAGCCTCTGAATTTTAGACAAATCATTTCTTTGGGCTGTCTATAAGCCTCTGAATTGTAGACACATCCTTTGGGCCGTCTAAAAGCTTCTGAATTTTAGACACAACCTTTGCTTGGGCTGTCTAAAAGCCTCTGAATTTTAGACAAATCATTTCTTTGGGCCGTCTATAAGCCTCTGAATTATAGACACATATCCTTTTTAGGCCGTCTAAAAGCCTCTGAATTTTAGACATTTCTCATTCTTTGCGGGACCTGTTGGAAGCCCTAAAATATTCCAACAACTCTTTGGTTGGTCTTTTTCGTACCAATCATTTCATACATTGTGGGATATGTTGGAAGCCCTAGAATATTCCAACAACTCAAAAAAAATAATAAGATAAAAAAAGGGGGGAAGAAATCCAAACTTATGTTTACCTAACCTGCTTACATGCATTCATAGGTGTATGAATAAGATTCAATTGGTGCTGATATCTTTCTTTATTTTTCTTTTTCCAGATATCAAAATAGTTGCAACCATAGCTCCTGTGACCAGATCAAGAGCTCACACCATGAATCCCGTTGAGAATGAAGTCGATGGTACTAGTCAAGACATTGCCCTGCTGCAAGAGCAAGTGGCAAGACTTACCCGAATGCTAGAAAACTTACTGGCGGTGCAGGCCCAACAAGTCTAAGCCCAGAACCAAGCCTCCACTTCCAACCAAGCACCTCCACCTCAAATCAATATTCCACCTCCGGTTCAACCTATTCCTAAACCCATTTCTGAACCCACTCCGGAACCTATACTGATCAGGGAGGAGATGGTTGAGTCTTAGAAAGAGAAGGAAAAAGAGAGAATGAGGGATGAGATGGAAAAGAAGTTCATGCATAGGTTGGAGATTATTCAGGATGAGCTAAGGGAAGTGAAGGGAGTTAAATCATTTGGAGGCACGAATTTTGAAGATCTGTGCCTATACCCCAATGTATGTCTACCGGCCAAGTTTAAATGCCCAGATTTCGATAAATATGATGGCACTGGCTGCCCAATGAGTCATTTGAAGTTATACTGCGGGGCTTTATGCCAGTTTGGCTGGGATGACGGCATACTAATTCAACTCTTCCAGAGGAGTTTAACTGGAACTGCTTTGAGGTGGTTTGCCACCTTAGACCATGGAAGGATCAGAAGATGGAAAGACTTAGCAGATTCCTTTTTGGCACAATATAGATTCAACTTTGAGATTATACCAAATAGGTACGACATGATGAGGATGAGCAAGAGAAATGATGAGACCATAAGGCAATATGCTAAAAGGTGGAGGGAGTTGGCTGCACAAGTCAGGCCACCCGTGGGAGAACCAGAAATGATTTCAACTTTCATCATGACATTGGGGCAACCATTTTACAGTCACTTGGTGGGTCAAACTACCACCAACTGTGCTGCCCTAGTGCAAGTGGCAGACAGAATTGAAGATGGGATCAAGTCTGGGAAAATAGCTGATTACTCTGCAGTATTGAACCAGGAAGCTTCCACCACTTTCTCTACACAGAAAAAGGAGAATGGTAATGAAAGAATAAAGAATGAAGAAAGGAGAGAAGCAGAAGTGAATATGGTACAACTTCCCAGGGAACCCTTTCAAATCAATGTCCATCCACCTCCTATCAAGCCAACCCATCAAGTTCCTTTGCTGCCTATCCAAATTAATGTCCCTTCTGCACATCCTGTGAAGGAGGAAACAGAAGTAAGGAAGAGAAGGGAATTTTCTAAACTGCCTATGAGACCATCTGAGCTTTTGCCTACTTTACTTCAAAAGGGTTATGTGACTTTGAGGTTGCCAAATCCTCATGCAAGCAAGGGGAAGAATTATGATTCATCTGCAATCTGTGATTATCATATGAGCACTCCAAGGCATACCACAGATCGTTGCTTGGCCCTAAAACATGCAATCCAGGATTTGTTAGATAATAACTCCTTATCATTCAATTCAGTCACTCCCATCCCACCTACCGATAACAATGGGGCAGGCAGCTCAAATGCAATAGGGGAACTTTTCTCTGGAGAAAGAAGATTTGACCCTTCTCAGCTTATCGCTCCTATTGGTCCAACAGTCAGGGTTTATCTTGAAAGAAATGCTCCTGGTTATGAGCAGGAAGGCTTGCCATACTTAGCAAGAGAAAGAAATTATCTGAAAAAGGGAGAAAAGTCAACTTTTGCCTTTGAGAACAGGGGCAGTTTTCGAACTCCCACGTTCTCTGAAAAGAAACCTGCATAAGAAGAATGCACATTTCCTGAGGATCCTAAGGAGCCTTGTTCTCAGGAAGTGATTTTAATAAAGGCTCTTCAAAAAAAAAAAAAAGATTTTTCCCTTTAACATTTTTCTAGAAAAAAAAATGTTTTCAGCAAGGTCCTTTTACTTATGAATCATATCTCTTATTGAATTTCATTGAGTTGAATATGACTTTGACATTGGGCTCAATTTTGAGACCAAAATCGAAGAAAAAGATATTTTATATGAAAATTCAAATCTTTTTAAGTGTCATGAGAAGAATATTCTGCAAAATTATGAAGTGACCAATTTTATGGCCTTTGGAACCAAAGATGACCCACAGTCTTCAACAGAAAAGATAGAAGAAGATTTGAAG
This sequence comes from Buxus sempervirens, assembly GCA_947561395.2. NCBI lineage: Eukaryota > Viridiplantae > Streptophyta > Magnoliopsida > Buxales > Buxaceae > Buxus > Buxus sempervirens. The sequence continues at coordinate 11,073,513 of OX387185.1, forward strand.
TTTCTTCATTAGAATACAGAAAGGATCGCACCACTTGCTGATTCGTTCAAAGGGAAGTTGATAATATTGTTTGAAGAAATTTTGGGGCTTTGCACTTGAAAATATGGGAGAATCTGACCTTTTCTTGGAAATAGAATTGAGCATCATCCAAATTCATAAGATTGATCAAAAGGTGAAGAACTTGTTCATAACAGAAGTTCTATTTAAAGAAGCTTTCATGTTGACAGAAGGTGATTAAGAAGAAAAAAAAAAGAGAAGAAAAAATCCTAAGCCAGTCATGTAGTGCAACTCTACCAAGTCTAAAATTCAAATTTTTCTTAAAATGATAAGAGGCCTTTCTTTCTTATATCCCCAAAAATTTTGAAATCCCTAGTTAGACCCTTTGAGCTTGATACATTTTTCCAAGTAACCTAAATTGAGAATTGTAACCCCACACTGGGGCAAATTTATTAAGGCATAAAAAGAAGGAATGAAGGGACAATTATTGAAGTTCAAAAGGGATTTTGAATATGTTTTCAGAAAATGGGGCAAAGAAATGAAAAAAAAGAAAAGAAGAAAAAGAAAGAAAAAAAAAGGAAGAAAAAAAAGATAATCAAATGCTATTTGGAGAATGTCTTCAAAATTGTGAAGAAAAGAATGGAAAAAAGAAGTTCAATACTGGAGAATAAGTTTCAAATGAAGAAATCAAATTGAGGGAAGAACTTCATTACTAGGGGCAATTTTGTATTCATTCCAAGGGAAGAAATGCCTTAAAAATTACAATATCAGGGTATTTGAGCCTTTTATTCCTTTTCTTTCTAAACTAACACCAAGCCTTCGTTTCGTCCTATTCATAAGTCCTCTTTGATTAAGAAATTTTGAATTAAGGCAGTTTTGACTACATGATTGCTGGTGATGAAGGATAAAAAAAAGAAAAAAGAAAAAAAAAAGAAAAAAAAGAAGAAAAAGGAAAAAATGGAGAAAATGTAGTGAAAACCCGGAAGGGCGCTACATGGAAAATAATCAGCTATCTACAAGAAGGAAATCGTCAGAGAGGAAAGTCCAGAATTGGCATAGATCCAAGTGAAGTCCTCATGTTGGTGGTTATTTTGAGATACAGTCACTCTTCAAGTGATTGAGGAAAATTCTCTTTTCCAGACTGAAGCAACATAATCAGAACTATGATATGAATCATCTATGAACAAGTTGATGGCCATCAAAATTGCCATTAAGAAATTATTGCTGAAGTTGAAGTCATAAATTCTCATATCATGGATACAATGGAGAAACAATTGCTCTTCAATTGGATGAAGGAAAATGTCTTTCTAGACTGGGGCAAAATAGTCAGATTGAAAGAGTCGTCATATCTGGAGCATCAATTGACAAACCAATGGTCATGGGAATGATTCTAAAGGTTCCGAAGGCTTATTTTGGTCTTTCTTCATTTTCTGAAATAATCTTCTCATTATTCAACTTGATTTTAATTCTTTTGGACTATATGCTAATAAGTGATTGGATCATTTTTTTTTCAAAAAAAAATATAAAAGCACAAAAAAGCAAAAAAAAATATTTTTGGCCTATGATGAGCATCTATATTTTTTCATAAAACATTGGTTTTGCAAGCATTAGAGAATTCTGAGGCCACTAGTATAAAACATATTTTCTTATGTTTGCATTTGCATTCTTCTATTAGGGTTTCTTTTTGGCAAAGGTAAAAAAAAAAAGAAAAAAAGAAAGAAAAGAGAAAAAGGAAAAAAGATGATCATTTCTGCTGAGGGGCAAATACTTCTTCAAGCAACCAAAACCGGGGCATGCTCAGTGTCTTTCCTTCTGGGTTTTCATTGGAATGAATTCCAACATCTGGAAGAAGCAATCAAGCTTTAGTCTTCGAATTTGAAAGAAAAAAAAAGGCTTCGAAGCAATGGCATGTTTTCTCCGTTAAACAAGGGTTCCCAATTCTTCAATCATGAAGAAGGATTTTACTAGGGCAGCAAGAAGGCATGAAAGACAGATCATGGGTTGTAAAGGCATGATGTTAGATCAACAGATCATGATCCATCAATCAAGATGAGGGCATTCACTTGGGCAATTAAAAAGCATAAAGACAGGTTATGGGCAGTAAGGGCACATACATCGTTATTGAGAGAGCAAGAAGATAAAGAAGCAAAAGCAAGTTGTAAAATATTCAAGCATAGGTTCGGGCATCAAATGGCACCCAGGTATATCAAATAAGAAAATCAATTAGGAAAATTCAAAAAGTGAAAAACATCAAAATCAATTGAGTTTGCAGTGGTCAATTTTAAATCCACATTCTTTTCAAAATTTGCTTGTCTCATATTTCTTTTAATAGCCACGAGAGCTCCAAGAAATCTGAGATAAGGAAGAGACGCCTCCCCATCAGACTTCAAGCAGGGGTTTCATTGGCTATCTTCGAATCCATGTTTTTATCATTTATTTGTTTGACCAAAGCAAGTTCAATTAATGAGATGTTTTTCAAATGTGTAATTTTGAGTTGTGTCTGTTCTTTACTGTTCATTGTACTACAACTGTAGGCCACCTAGAAAAATTGTCTTTTTCATCATTTTCTCCACACTTTTCAGGAGATTAATGTTTATATTAGTTGTAAGTTGCAAGGATTGCCACCTTACCCACTTTTGTTTAAAAATTTTGTCTCAAATCTCACTTCATAGCCACGAGTGCTCAGTGAGACTAGAGAGGAGGATCTACCCCTTCAGGTTAGGGACTTTTCAGCAAATCTTCCACACAAATTCTTTTTTCAAAATCATCCATTTAATCCTTGCAAAATGCAATTAGTTAAACAAAATCTAAAAGAGTAAAATTGGTGGGTCTTTTTGCTCTTTGCTCGTAATTGGTTCTAATTACCAGCAAAGAGGGGGCAGCTGTAGACACCCCAAATTGCACTACAAAATGAGAAAATAATGAAAAATATGTAATTAGGATTTGAAACAGGCCAAATTTCATTACACATGCATCGCCCCGTATTTTACTTGCGGGCTGGTCGTGCCCGCAATACATATACGGGCAGGCTGTGCCCGTATTAATACTGCGGGTAGGACACGTCCGTAATGTATATACGGGCACGGGGGTTTTTGTGCGAATTTATCATTTTTTGATTTCTGAGCCTTATCTGCACCCAAATATCTCTTTAAGATATGCGAATTCTCTTATTTATCTCTTCGAAATCTCTTGTTATCCTCTTTGGCAAAGGATTGGCATTATCCTTGTTTTTAATTCAATCTGAAACTCTATCTTGCCAAACCTTGGACCAACCATGCCCCTGAGTTTGCCTATAAATAGAGGGCCTCTCCTCAAGCAAAAGGCCACGAAAATTTGAAGTCCAAGGAGCTCCAAGAGAAGAGAGGAATCCCTGCTGCTCTGCTTGCTCAATCCAGGTAAGTCCCTCTTCCCTTTTTAGTTTCTGTCTTCAATTCTAGAAGTAATAGGATCTTTTCCATTGCTGTAGAATAAGGCCATCTTTTATTCTGTATTCCTAAACTTGCCTCTAAGTACCTCAAGAGTCTCTCTAGCCGTAAAACGTGAAGAGAGAGCTAGGGGAAAAGAGAACAGGTGGATCCCTAGAATAAAACCCCATATCTGTTTTCTCTTTTTTTCTAGAATAAGGCCTTTGATTGTGTTTGTATATGCAAACCTATCTCCAAGTACCTCAAGAGTCTCTCTAGCCGTAAAACGTGAAGAGAGAGCTAGGGGAAAAGGGAGCAGGTGGATCTGTAGGGTAGACCCCCATGTGCTCTAATCTATGAGATGTGGCTGTTTTGGATATCCTGCTAATGTTTTAATGATCTTGTGATTGAATCTGAATGAATCATATGAATCTATGATGATTATGATGTTTATTGCATGAAATCCTCTTTTTCTCCTAAAATTGAGATTTTCACCACTTTTGCACCTACAGCACTGTTTTCGTGATTTTTGTGATAATAGGCTAAGATCCTAGATCTGTCATGATCAATATAATAGATCTGGATCCAAAAGCCTGAAAGTAACTTCTAGGGTTTCATGATGTGGTTTTTGAGTCCTTTTTCATTATTGAGAGAAGACCCTACGGTCTAAGTTCTCCCCTTTTGATGTTCTTCATCAAAGTGGGTATTTTTGGTTTTAATTTCTTGATTTAATGTGAAATTTGGGCTATATCTATGTCCTTGACTATTCAAGTTCAATTTTGCAATATTTTATAAAAATCATATTTTTCTAGATTTCTAGAATTTAACCAATGTATTTGAATCTAACCAATGTATAAGTAGGATTTAGGTGTCTAGGAAGTGTACCAATTGGAATCATCTCAAAATTCCAAATAACAAAGATTTTGGGTACGTTCTATTGAAATAGGATTCCTAGAGAGTGTTGTGTTCCAAATTCTTGTGGGAAAGGAATAACTTGATTCTATCACTTAGAGCACCTTCCAAATGGCCCTTGGAAGTGGAAAACGAAAGCCAAATTCAGGTTGTACCTGTATCCAAATAATTGGGGCCTCGGTTGCCCAAGTGAGGTGTAAAATGCAAGATTTAACACTATGGATGTATTTTATTGTTATTAACTATTGTTGCAAGCATGTGATCTATTTAGGGCGTTGGCCCATTTGCTTAGTATGATATAAACTAATTTGCATGATATGAAGGGCATTGGCCCAGTTATTGATGTGTTGTATGGAGGGCAGTGGCCCGAGTTCCATGAGAAATGAAAGAGGGCTTGGCCCAAGATTGACTCGGGTAAGGCCACAGGCTACCCTTGAGAATTTTTCATGCATGAGTGCAGGTTACACTTGATGTGAAATTGTTGAAACGAACATTCGCATAATGAACCCTTAAGCTATGGATCTATAAACTTAAATAGGAATGTTTGTATATAAATGCCATGACCAAGTGCTATTGTTCTTGTTACTATATTGATATATCATCCCGACACCAGCAACATTGGTGGCCGATGCCCATTTGCTACGGGGAATTGGCAATGGATGCCTGTATGTCAAGGGTAATCGGCGTATGTGTAAAACCCCGGATTTTGATAAGTATTTATTAGGAGAATTATTTAATAAGTTAATAAATTTTTATTGGTGGAAATTTCAGGTAATCGAAGAACAAGGGTAATTTTGGAATTTCACAGACCTAAGTTATGAAGAACGTAAGTTAAGGTAAAAGGGGTTGCTATAATATTAATCTGGAATTTAATAATAGTAATGTGTATAAAATTTAATATAATAAAATGAGATGCTAATATAGGTAGTTTAGTGCAGGGGCAAGCACTGAATCATGAGCTTAAGAGGTTGACCATGTATGAAGCTTTGGTAGGCGAGCATGTGTGGGATTATGAAATGAGTTTGGCATTTGAGCGCCAACGGAAGCTTATAAATAGGAGCTGTGTTGGAGTTCTCCAATTTCCCTCGAATCAATCAGAGGAGATTCCAGTTGCTGAGGTTGAACTAATTCGTGGAGGAGAGAATTGGAGAATTATCAGAGGTTTGATTAGAGTGAAATCTGAAAATAATTTTAGAGTAAAGCGAAGCTGCTAGGAGCAGATCATTCGGAAAGATCAAATCAGGGAGTGTTCTGGTGAGTTAAATTTGAACTCAATTGGTAGTTAATCACTTGAGAAATTAGATTAGAGTTCAGATCTAATCAGATTTGAAAAATGTGGTTGAACAGAGATTGAGCGTCAGTCACAATTGGAAGTCTGAGTTGCTGCCGTTTGAGATCAAACGAAGATTTGGAGTAGCTGAATCAGAGAAATTCCAGATCAAGTGAGTAGCACTCATTCTCTTTGGATTTACAAACGAAAATTGATTTGAAATTGGATTTAAGTTGCAGCTTATGAATTTTGACGTTTGTGACCATTGATGAGAGAATTTCAGATTTGTAATCGACCTAAGTTTCAATTAAATTCAATTGAGGTTTATTATGATGTTAGAAGAGAAAGGAATTGATTTATGTTGAATTTATAAGGAGATATTGGTTCAGTCGTGTCTAATTTCACCATAGCAGCAACTTAGAATTGATTTGTGAGATTAAGCTCCTGGGTGCCAACCAGTGCTAACCTCAACAGGTTGGCGCTGGTTTATAATTTTAAGTGGAGGCTCAGGGGCGCCTACCTCTGGTAGTTGGCACCCATTCTTTCCTTTCCAACCAGGTGCGGCTGAGTTAACAAGAGATATTTTCCAATGTTTAAATTCCTAAATTCTATTCTAGAAGTTTTAATTAGATGTTAGCAGCAAGTTAATGGGATTGGGAGATAAAGAATTCATGTCACTAAAATCTGGAAGAATTAAATTGTAGAAGTGAGAGTTATTTGCATCAAGTAACCTGTGTCCAAATTTTCTGGATTACTGGTATGAACCAGATTTCATTTAAGTTGGTTTTCTTCTTCAAAGAGTTTGGATCTGATTGGACTAATTGCTAATTCAAGTGTGATTTAATATGTTAGTTCCTGTTTTACATCAAATTATAGTTGCTGTTTTGAAATATTTTTAGTACAAATATGCATGATTTCTGAACCCCGAATTGTGTATATTTTATTATTGCTGAAGTTACCTTATTTACGCTCTGATACCAAAAATTGTCACGACTCGGAACCCGATCTGCCTCTCCAAGGCACAAACCCGTCCCAGACCATGGCAAGTGGGCCATTATACTTGATAAAATACGAAGGATTTAAAACTTTTTCCTAACAAGTGCACATGATAAACAATTTATACTTGTGCATATCATAATTGTGTTCATATATATATAGTTGAAATGTAATGAGACACAAGAGTTGGTTACAAAATAATGGGTGACTAATCACTCATCTCAAATGTAAAGGTTACAGTCAAAACTATACATGTATAACAGGAGAAAATCCTAAGGCCTATAATAGTCTTCCTCTCTATACCCGATGGCCTTTTCTTTGCCTCTATCCCCAGCCCGGTCCTTCACACCGGACGTCAATGGATCTGAAAAATAAGATAAGAAACAACTATGAGACGAATGTCTCAGTAAGTAACACATGCATGCACGGGAAAACACAGTTCATGCTGATATTATCTGATGAAATCATGACATGCAAGTATTTGAAATCGTAATTACTGTAATACAGCTCAGTGCCATACAATTGGTGCATGCTTATGCATAGGTGTATAGTTCATCAATTTACAGTTGTCACAATCAATATTCATCATATCAAATGTCACGGATCCCAAGCTTGAATGGAGGATACGAGTTCTCTATCTCCATGTCAGGGTGAACAAAGGTCCACTACCCCAACTGAGATGAATCGTTTCATCTACCCACAAAGACTTACTGCTGTAGAGGGACTAGTTCACTACCCCCAAATTGAGGTGAACAATGGTTCACTACCCCCAATTGAGGTGAACAGCATACACTACCCACCAATACTCATATACTCAGTGTTCATCATACCAGGTATCTCAAATTCCCATGCTTTTGTAAGGATGCTAATTCTCTATCTCCAGGTCAGGGTGAGCAATGGTTCACTACCCCCAACCGAGATGAACCGCATACTCAACCCACCAAGACTTACTGTTGTGGAAGGGGCTAATCCACTACCCCCAATCGAGGTGAACAAAGGTTCACTACCCCCAATTGAGGTGGACCGCAACACGCTATCCACTGATACCAATCATACCACAAGTTCTCAATAATGGGCCAATTCCCTTCATATCATACAATTCAATATGGGCCAATGCCCTTCTCATATCATGTTAACAATACATAGCATGGTAAACAAATGGGCCATTGCCCTGAATAAATCACATGCTTACAACAGAAATCAAATGTACATGATATTCGTGGTGTTCAATGTGTATTTCGAGCCTTACTTTGACAACCCAGGCCTCAATTCTTTTGGTACTAGAACAACTTGGTATTGACTCTTGTTTTCTACTTCTAAGGGTTATTTGGAAGGTGTTTGAAGTAGTAAACTCAATTTATCCTACTTCTACAGAAATTTGGGACAAAAACTTTCTCTAAGACCTTCTTTGGCAAAACGTACCCAAAATCCTTGTTATTTGGAATTTTGAGATACTTCTAGTTGGAACACCTCCTAGACACCTAACTCTCACTTATACATAGGTTGGATTTAAACAAAAACAATTGGTAGTTCAATTTGGGCTAAAAACTAAAAAATTGGAAAATCTAGTAGGGGCGCTCGATAGGACGCTCGAGCCTGCTTCGAGCGGCCAGGAACTTGCTCTCGGGTTCTCTCTGTCTAGACAGGTCGCTAAGGCAGTTGCTCGAGCAGCCATGTCTCAGGTCTCTTCCTAAAACGGCCGCCCGACACCACGCTCAAGCGTTGGTTCAGGCGATTGTGCTTCTCGACAGTTCACGAAATCCGAACTTTTGGGGATTTGTGGTTTTCCTCAAATCTTACCCGTCTTGGGTGTTTTTGGGCTCTAAATTCCTCGTAGCATGCGGGGAACCTATTTCCTACAAAACCCCCAAGAAAAATTCCTCCTATTTGTACAAATACACCATTTTACATCTCAGCCCTAACTCATACATGAAGCATACGAATTTGGCCGAAATTTGAAATAAGGGTTGGGGTGGTGTTGCTTACCTCTTGCAATCACTTGAACAAGTTGTCTAGCCTCATAATAAATCCACGAACAGCACCTTGTAGGCTTCTTGATCGATTCCTCCTCAATCTCCAACCAAATGCTCCAACGAAAATGGGAACTTGGGTTTCCTTCTTTCTCTTTTCTTGCAACAACCTCCTCCAATGGGTTTGAAATGGATGGGGGTGATGATCAAGGAGAAGATGAAGAAGAAATGGGAGAGTGGGAAAGAAAGTGAAGAAAGAAAAGGGTTTTGGGAATGGTTTGGTCGTGAATGGCCTTTCCCTTAGGGTTTTCTTCACTTAAATGGCTTTCCACAAGACACAACATATTACAAGTTTGCCACTCCTCCTCCTGTTTACATACAACACCAACACTTAGCTACTTTTCTTACTTGATATCCAACCTCATTTAAGGATCTAAGGATTACTCACCTCCATAGATCACTGTTGAGCCAAGGCTTAGCCACTTTGACTGACTTTAGGCTTGGGCTCCTCCAACTTCACCTACATATCACACTCACTGGTTAGGGTGTGCTAAGAGTATTGGAATGGGGTTTCACAATTTCTGCATGCATGTGTTACTCACTGAGATATTCATATCTCACCGATTTTGTTTTGGTTTTGTTTTCAGATACTCGTGGTGAGGCGCTTGCTGGGGTAGATCCTTCAGACACTTATAGGGAGGAGGATTACTTTTACATTCCTTAGACTAGTAGGTTTCTTTGTTAACTCTTGGGATATTGGAATTGTAATATTGGATTAGATATTGTTGGTATCAAATTTCATTGTTTTGGTGGCAAATTAATCAAATAAATTTCTCGTGCTCCTTATTAGTTATTTTTCCGCACTCTGATTAGTAAGACCCATATAATTAGTCCAGCAATTATATGAGTCATGGGCCCATACCTAACACTCCATGAGACATGTTATATCTTTAATGAACAACATGAATCCAAGGCGTTACAGAGATGGTATCAGAGAGTGTTAGAATTAGGAATTCCTAAGTAGTATGACCTTAGGAAACCTTAGGTGTTCTGTATGCACGCTAGATAGCACCATAAGGATTAGGAAGAGAGTTCCTATCTAACATGCTGTTGTGTTTTGTAGATTGCCATGGCTGGTGGAAGCAGGAGGGCAAAGACTACTGATATTCCTAAGGAGGCACCTCAGGGACAGCCTCATGAGCAGCCACATGGGGTTCCACTTGGAGATATTTGGGCTGCTGTTGGCTCACTCACACACCTCCTCACTATGGAGAGGGTGGAGTAGATGAGTCAGGCGAGGGACCGAAATGGTCCAGGGGCTGCAATTGAGCAGCAGAGGGATGGAGAGGAGTTGTCCTTGAGGGACATAGATCAGTTTAGGAGGCTAACCTCCCCACCCTTTTGTGGAGTGCCTGATCCTATGGAGGCAGAGAGCTGGGTGGCCAGAGTAGAGAGGATGTTTGACACCATGGCCTATTCCGAGGATTGGAAGGTGAGATTGGACACGTTTACACTGGAGGGCAAGGCCCAGCACTAGTGGCAGTCCTTGAGGAGGCGGGCTGCAGAGGGTGTTCAGATGACTTGGGCCCGATTCAAGCAGGAATTTTATGAGCAGTATTTTACTGCCAAGGTGAAACTGCAGAAGGAGAGATAGTTTATGGACATCTCTCAAGGGACTCAGACAGTCGCTCAGTATGAAGCATAATATGCTGCATTATCCCAATTCTCTCTGCATATTGTACAAGATGAGTAGAGGCAGACTCAACATTTTGAGGTAGGGTTGAGGCCAGATATTAGGCATATGATGTCGGTGTTGATGTGCACCAAGTATTCTGATCTAGTGGGGAGAGCCCTTAGAGCAAAGAGGGAGATACGAGACTCGAGGTCTGATCAGAGTAGAAGGAGAGTACAGTCTGGGTCTGTAGAGCAGCGAAGAGTCCCGGATAGGGACAAGAGGCAAAGGACTAATGCTGGAGGATATGGACGCTTGGGAGATCAGAGAGAGAGGAGGATCTCAAGCTGATGTTTTAGATGCAGCCGGTTCCATATACCCGGTATGCGCACCTAAAAATCTAGCCTAGATCGCACACCGGGTGCACTTTCAGTGCGTGCCATGGGACTTTTTGGAATCGCCACTGCCTGAGAGTGCAGGCAGACACGGGTTTGCCCTAACCGGGTCTAAGTCTGGTCTGCGGTTTATTAGAGTTCTAGATAAGTCCTCGGTTACGGTCCGGGGAAGTCCTAAAGACACCCCGGTCCGCCCCGCCGGTCTGACGGGTCCCTCGGGTCTCCCTGATTTTTGAGTCAAGTTCACCCTTTCCTAGGCCAGCATTCTACCTTATTTGGTCCTGTGGGGCCCTCTTAAGGTGTGGGTCCCTTTTATTTGATTTTATTTTTTTATTTATGTGATGTGGGTCGGATTCGGGTCTCGTTGGAAGACCTGTGGGTGGCCAAGGTTGGGCCTGGGGCCCAGTAGGGTTATTGGGTAACTCTATTTTGGTTATTTACCTAGCTTATTTATTTACATTTTTATTTGGGCTTGATGGGCTTGGATTTGGCCCATTAGCCTAGGATCAAGTTGCCTTGGGCCCGTTTTATTAAAAACGGGCCTGGTTTGGGCCGGTATAGGGTGGGCCCTACAAGTGGGCCTAGGGTGGTCTTGGTGGGCCCATCTAGGCCCATGGTCTATTATTGGGCTAAAAATAGCCCAAAGTGCCAATTTGGGTCGGGTTAAACCGACTCGGGTCGGAACAAATCCAACCGGGTCGAAAATCTTTTTTTTTTTAGCCACTTTATGCATTGACTGCACTTACTCTGCGGTTTAAAGCAGAGTTTGGTCTAAACCGCAGATGTACTGCGGTTTAGACTTGACCGCAGATTAACTGCGGTCACGCCTAAACCGCTCTGAGTATGCGGTTTTTATGCTACTTTGCCGTTTTGCTCCGATTCCGGCAGGGATCATTCCGGTGGGCTCCTTAGGTGCTCCTGCGACCTCCGTGGTGGTTCCCACCTTTTCTATCGGAATGCATTTGCTTCATTTGGCTTCAAAAAGCCACTTTTCTTCTCTCTTGCAGTTTCTGAATGACTAAGGCCTCCTTTTAACCTCTTGTAGCCATTGTTAAGGAGAGAATGAGAGGGCGATTACAGGGGTATAGCCAACTTTCATAAGCCCTAAAATTCCTTGTGACAAGAAACAAAAATGAGTTGATTAAATTGTCCTTAGTAGTCCATAGAAACTCTCCTCCTCTTTGTGTGGAATTAACCTCCTTGGATAAAGTTTCTTAATAGTCAAGAAAAAGATTAGCACAAAAAAAAAACGGGAAGGAACAAATGTAGAAAGTAAACTTTGAAAGATGAAAACCATCCAATGTTTATTTATATTGAATGGAAAGTTGTAAACAATACTTACAGTATTACCACTTCCTTTCTTTAGATGTGTTGAGGTTCTCCAAGAATTTTGGCAGCGCTTCCGCGCTCTGGTGAATTTCCCGAAATGGACTTGAAAAGAGGTTCACTTGGTTTTGGTTGAAAGGGACTGAAAATGAGGAGAAAGGGTAATGGTTCTGGGGCAAAACGGGCAGCGCTTCCGCACTCCCTTTGATTTCCTGAAATGGACTTGAAAAAGGTCTTGTTGGGTTGTTTATGCACAAAGGATGGTAAGGCAGAGCATGGGCAAGGTTTGGGGGTAGCCTAAGGGTATTTTAGGCATTTTGGGTTTGGGTTTTAGGAGAGATGGAAGTTGGGCATGGTTTGGACATGGGAAAGCCAAGGAAGGAGAGGGGGAAAGGTTAAGAGGGTTGCTTCTCTAGGAGGGAGAGAAAAGGGAGGGGGTGAAGTGGGAGAGAGCTAGAGGGGAGAAAGGGAGAGGTTTTTTCCATGGAATGAATGGGGGGTGGCCCCCCTTTTATAGTTGGAAAAATGACCTTTTTTTGAATTTTAATCACCTTTTTTAATTGAATTTTAATTTCATATTTGACATAACTAAAACTTAAATATTTTTAATTCTTATCCTTCCACCTCACCCTTATCATACGTATGTGGTTAATAATTTTTGTTCAATTTTTATTTATTTTAATTGAAAGATTCTTTTAGGTTTTAATATTATTTTATCCTTAAGACTAGTTTGTTAGAAGACACATGTCTTTTGTATTTTTCTTTTTATTTTTGATTTAGTTTAATTGTTAGATATTTACAAAATATTATTACTTTATTCTTAGATTTTTATTTTTTTGCCCTTTCTTCAATCTTGCCACATGTGCAGATTTTCCAAAATTTTTGACTGCTCATAACTTTTTCATCTGGTGTCCGAATTGAGCAAACTTAGTGTCGTTGGAATCAGCTCGGAACCAGCTATCTATTGAGATCAAGTTTGGCAGTAAATTCGGGCTTTTTAGCAGAAGTGCGAATTCGCGTCCCGGAGCCAGTTTTGCTCATATCTCCTTATTCGGGACTCCGATTCCAGCAAACTCAGTTGCGTTGGAGTCGTGTCGATGCGCTCTTTCTGCTGATGTCCAATTGAGCAGCTAATTTGGAGTTTTGCAGAAAGCCGATTTCTGCTATTTCCATATTTGACCAGCCCATAACTTCTTTATCCGGACTCCGATTTGAGCAAACTTAGTGGCGTTAGAACCGTATCGGAATCCTCTTTCCAATGGTATGAAGTTTGGTAGTCAATTTGCACCTGATCAAAAAGTCAAATTTTTTACCCCTTCAGGTTTGACTTTTAATTTTCTTCATTTCAGGGGTGCAAAAATCAGGTGTCTACACCCGGTCAGTGTGTAGCATCGGCGGGTGCATGTTTCAGATGTGGCCAGCATGGTCACAAGGTGGCAGAGTGCCCACATCCGACCACATATCAGCTATTGAGGACAGTTAGTACAACACCCACTGAGACCCGACCAGCAGATGCTCCTAGACCTCAGTTACCTAGACCCGCACCAAGAGTGCCAGCAGTACAGAGGCCTCAGGGCCAAGGCAAAGGAGGGTTCTAGGGTAGATCAGCACCGCAGAGATCTGGGCAGGGATAGTAGGTCCCACCTCCACACCCTCAGTAGACGAGGATATATGCTGTAGCGACTCAGAAGGATGAGCTAGAGGGGGAGTATGCTGAGGAGGCTCATGATGAGGAGCCAGATGCCCCGCAGCTAGTTGGAGGTATTCTTTTCATACATGGTCGCTCTACTGTGTGTTTATTTGACTCTAGTGCTTCATGTTCGTTTATCACTCCATGTTGTGCACATCGTATTAGTTTGATTCTTGCCACACTTGAGTCTGAGTTGACCGTGTAACGCCCCAAACCCGGGTCAGTGCAAAACCAGCACCCAACCCGAACCCAGTTCACTACTGTAACAACCCAAGTCCAGTTCAACAACCAAACCCGAGGTGTTACCACGAAGCTGGGGTCAGATACAAACTAACAATTATAAGGAATTTTAAATTTTGATTAACTACATTAGAGTTATGGTGGGACAATATAAATTTATCCTTTATTCAATTTAATATCAAATACTTTTATAAGGAAGCATATAAATATTCATGAGCATGTTCAAATTACAAGTAATATTTCTACCCATCAAAATAAACCCCATCTTCGTGATCTCTCCAAGCAAACTTGAAAAATAGGTGAAAACAAAGTGAGATTTACATCTCAGCAAGTAGTAGGTGCATGCAAGTAAAATCAGTCTAAATTTTAAAGAAGCAGTCATGAGGTATTCGATTAATCCACGCTAAAGCGATAAATCCTTGTCAACCAGAGATAATTCCAAATAAGGCGATAGAATATGCAAGCATACGTAAAATACCAATGATAAGATGTTATTGATAAAATAAAGTCAACGAATGCGATAAAACACTTGTGTCTCTGCAAGACTCGCAAAGAATCATAAGTTTTTGAGAAGACACTCAACCAAATGCTATACCACCATACGGCTTAGGGCAATGCTACTAAGACACTCAAACTCGTGAACATCACCTTAGATAAGAGCTGTACTCATCGACTTATTGCGCACAAACTCAATAGAGTTGGCATGAACCACCAGCATACAGCACCAAAATCAATACATGGAGATGGCCGCTGATACATATGTATAGGAATCACCAGCGAGGCTCGAAATGACCCTACAGACACGGGACCCTCCAGTGCAACCCAACTTGCAAAGGAAGCGCGCTCACACAAGGGAGTAACCCCACTCAAAAGAAATACCTCTTAACTATCTAGCATATCCTATGGATCCATACTCAACTATGCTCACTAGACAAAACCACAAGAAATCAACACACGGGAGGAAACTCTCCACTGTAGGAGGCATACACACCTTTACCATAAAGGATTACACATCTTTACGTAGAGGATTACACATCTCTACAACAGTGGATTACCCATTTCTGCCGTAAAGGTTAGTATCAACTCAACTACAGGAAGCAATATCACTCAACCGAGAAAAATCAAATAACATCATATTACAATCCAATCCATACCAACATTCCATATTATTAACCAAAATATCCAATTCCAAAAGAAAACATGACTCAATCCTTATAAACCCAAAATAAAGTCTTTTGCGGGATAACATATGCAATTTATCAATTATATTCAAAATAAAACTCATGAATATTAAATTCAATGAAAATCAGAGTTTATTCAATTCCAAAAAATTAGTATTCACATTTAGGGCCCAAACAAAAGTAATTCAAGTCTTGCTTAGAGTTTTCCTTATTAATCCCCTTATTATAATCCAAGTTCCCATATTAATACCTAAGATAGTATCTATTTCAATTTTCTGTATTTATAATTTTCAGCACATTCTATAAACCTAAAATATAATTTAGAAGATGATTTTAATCAATAATTATAAGTTAGTATTATTCCTATCATATTCCCTATGATTTAGCCCTTTTTATACACTAACCTTCCATTAAGACTCTAATTATTTGGTTATTTACCAAATTTAATTTTTATAAATTCTACACCTCAATTAGGTCCTTACAAATATGTTAGAATGATTAACTTAATAGAAAAATTATTAAATATTTATTTGTACCACAAAAACCCCCTAATTCTAGTTTTTCTGCACTGAGCGCCTACCTCTGGTAGACTAGGCGCTCCTGAGCGTCCCTAGGCGCTCCTAAGCATCCCTAGATGCTCATTCAATTTTTGCTGTAATTTTTCCAGATTTGCTAAGTTCGGATTTTTAGGCTTTTGCTTTGAGTTTATTTACCCTAAACTGATTCCCTAATTTTCAAAATTACACCTACAACCTCCTAGATTATTTTGCATCAATTTATTACCAACCTATTTCTATCAACATGATCCTAGATATGTATATTCACTACTCTACATATTTCTTCAGGTTTCGATTTTTGTGCTTAGTGTGCGCACGTCGTGCCCGTGCGAGGGCGCGTGCGAAAGCGAGGGGCGTGAGTTGGGGACTAAGAGCCGCCACTGCCTGACGGGGTGCAGGCAGACACCTGGATGCCCTAAGGATTCTAGTTTGGTCTGCGGCTTGAGATTCTGGGAAAGGGCTCGGTTACGGTTCGGGGAAGTCCGTAGACACCCCGGTCCGCCCCGTCGGTTTGACGGGTCCCTTGGGTTTCCTGGTTTGGAGTCAACTCATTTTTGAACACTCACATGATTCCTAATCCAGCATGCACTTTTATTTAAGTCTGGTGGGGACCGTTGAAGCAGTATGAGTCCCCTTTTTTATTGATTTTATCTTTCAGCTGTAAGTGAGATGAGTCTGGTTGGGTGGGCCCCGTTGGAAGGCCCACGAATCCTTATTGGGCCCAGGTGGGCCCCAGTCTCAAAAAGTGGGCTTGGGTTAACCCAAAGACCCAACGGGTTTAGTTTGATTAAATTCGGATCGAGTCAGCTGGATCCGGATCAGAGAATTCGGGTTTTGAGGCTTTTCTGGGTTTAACCGCACACTCTGTGCGATTTGGGCGTAACCGCACATACTATGCGGTTACAGCCGAACCGCTCTGCGTGTGCAGTTTCGGCCCAGAAAGCCTGAAATGCCAAAAATACGAGGAGGGCTGTGTTCGTATACCTCTCAGGGGGTTTTTACGAACTTCTGTGGGTCTCTAAGCTGAGCCACAGTGGCTCAAATGCTCCATTTTCGGAGTTTAGGCTTTTCCCCTTACCATGGGAGATATCTCATATGAAGGAAATGAGGAAAAGACGCACTATTGTCATGTCGAAAAATAACTTTCAAACAAGAAGTACAAGAATCCTAAAACATGCTTGAAATCAACTCATCTTCATGTATGTGAAACAAACATTGATAGGAAACAATACCTTGGGGCTTAAACCCTTGTGTGGGGTGTGAGGACCCCCTTTTTGAGACGAAAACAGTGGCTGGAAGCACCTCTCCCAGCAGCAGCAGCAAGCTTATTCCTCCTTCTTCAAGTTGGGTAGTGATGGAGAGGTAGGATGAGCTTTGATGGGGTTTGAATGGTTTGGGATGCAAAAGGGGCAAAGAGAGAGGGTTTCGTACCAGGGACGAAGGGGAGAAGCAGTGGGAAATGAGCAAAGAATTTCCAGCCCCTGTCCAGAGTTCGGGTTTGCTATTTATAGAAAACAGGGATAAAACCGCACATACAGTGCGGTTTATGTGCAATTTGGTCAAAACCGCACAGTAGGTGCGGTTTGGTCTAAACCGCAGGTTATGTGCGGTTTGGCAACGTCTTTTCAGCAATCATTAGGGGACAAACTGCGCAGGCACAGACTGACGCGCCATGCAACCATACTGTATGTGCGGTTGACTTTTCGGCACCGCTTGCTCTGATTGGCTCGCGAGGGCGGTGGCCGAAAAAGTCAACCGCACTTCATATGCGGTTGCTTCGCAACCGCATATGCTGTGCGGTTGCGGCAAATCTTTCAGATTTGCCTTTTTCTCTCCCCTTTTGGCTTGAGTTGATGGCTGAGGCGACTCAGCCGCCCACTCGGACAAATCATGCTCCTCCAATTTTTATTATTTCCCATTTATCTTGGCATATTTTGGTTTGATCAAAATTTGTGTGCTTACACTTAGCCTTTGGGTTTAATTAGTCTAAAATAATTCCCTACATTCTAAACCATACCTACAACACTCTGGGGTATTTCATTTGGGTTGATTTACTTCCATCTGCGAGCACGCTTCCTTTGTAAGTTTGTTTGCTCTAAATGGTCCCGTGTCTGTAGGGTCATTTCGAGCCTCGCTGGTGATTCCTGTACATGTGGATCAGCGACGATCTCCATGTATTGATTCAAGTGCTGCATGCTGGTGGCTCATGCGAACTCTATGAGTATGTGTGTAATAAGTCGATGACTATGGCTTTTATCTTATGAGATGACTCGGGTTTGAGTGTCACAGTAGCTTCGCCAATAAGACGCATGGTGGCATAGCATTTGATGAGTCTCTTCTCAAAGTCTTATCTTTCTTTGTGAGTCCTATAATGACATTAATATCATGGCACACTTGTTACTATTACATTGACACATGCAAGATGCATGTATGTGTTATTTTATGGTTGGATGTGATTATTTGGAACATCCCAGTTATATTGGAAATGGAGTTGATTACTATTGATTTGGATTATGCTGTATTATTCTGGACTTGATTCTCATTGTGATCTATCTGATACATTACCATAGAAATGGTTAAATGCTGATTTGTGTTGCACGATTGCTATGACTGTTTAAATGAGACATGATTATCCGTGTCAGTTTTATCGTGCATAAATGATTACTTTTATATATACAAACTGTTTAGCATGCATCGTGTTACCTGTCACACCCCGGAACCAAGCCTGCCCCTCCAAGACACGACCCGCTCCAAACCGTGGCAAGTGGGCCATTACTCTTCATAAAACATGGAGGATTTTAAAACTTTTCTCAACGTGTGCAGTGCAGCAGTTTATACATGTGCATAACAAAAGTGTGATCATATATATATGTGAAATGAAATAAGCCATGAGAGTTTAGTTACAAAAGACAGGTGACTATTCACACCTCTCAGCAAAAAGGGTTTTACAAATCAAAACTATACAATTATAAACAAAGGAAATCCTAAGGCCTGAAGTAGTCTTCCTCTCTATACCTGATGGCCTTTTCGTTTCCTTTATCCCCAGCCCGGTCCTTCACACCTGTAGCACCCCAAAATTGCACGATTTTTGATAAATCTTTAAGGAGAGAAATATTTTATTGGAATTTTCAGTTCTTTGCATTGGGTTTAAGATACTTAACCCATTTGAATCCAAAACGGAAAAGGAAAAGGCCCGAATTCAATCTTTTGTGCAAAGTCAAACTTTTTCCGGTTGAATTTTGTTGACTTTTGACCCCAGAAAATGAAATATTTTTTAAGGCCAGATTTCAAGATAATTTTTCCCGGTAATCAGGTTTTTAGCCATGTTATTGCATAAAAGAATTTTTTGAGATTTTAAATCTTGGCGAATACCTTGGTTTTAACATATTGAACCTTTTTTCCAGACCTGAAAAATCGGAATTTTGCCTAGAACTGGAAAGTTGACTTTTTATTCACTTGGAATTTGGTTCTGGAACTATTTTTAATGGATTCAAATGGAGGGGTGTTTGCTTATTTACATGTAATATCTTAAGTAAATGGAGATTAAAAAATACGAGGACATTTACTTAAACGATATTACATGTAAATAAGTATTGCCTGTGTTAAAATTCGGAAAAAAGGCTTTTTTCCTTGTATCCGGCAACTCAGGCCGGATACAAGTGTCCTTCTTTGTATCCGGTGGAAAATGCCGAATACAAGTAGACCTCAATGTATCCGGCATCATAGATCGGATACATTAAGGTACTTGTGTATCCGGCCTGACATGCCGGATACGCTAGTTTTGCTCAAAATTAGGGTTTTCCGAGAGCTTTTCACTTTTACCATCATATCCCTCATTAAATGAGGGGAAATCTCGGAAATAGCCTTAGGGTTAAGGTTGGTGGGCTATAGACATTATGTTGTGTCTACCATTCTCACCAACCCTAACCCTAGCCTTTGCCTATAAATAGGAGGCTCCTCCTCAAGCAAATGGCAACCAACTCTTGTTTTGAATTCTCGCAAAGAAGAACTCCAAGAGAAGAAGGAAATCGCTGCGGGAGTGCTTCCAGAATCCAGGTAAGCCTCAAACCTCTCTTTAATTTCTGTATTTACATTCCTAGATCTAGATCTCTTCTTCTACCTTTCTGTAGTGTAAAGCCTTCTTTGTGCGTGAAAATCCTTCCCCGGCTCAAAGTATCTCGAGACTCCCCCTAGCCGTAAAACGTGGAGGCAGGATCTAGGAGAAACGAGACTGGGGATTGACCCTAGTGCTAGAACCTATGTAGCATAAAGCCTTTTGATTGATTGTAAACCGTTTCATATTCAAAGTACTGTAAGACCCCGGATTGTTGGTTAGCCTAATATAAGGAATTTGCTAATATTATTAAAAATAAAATAAAGTGGGGGCGATCTCGTGTTAAGGTGGAAGCCATGCAAAGGCATTTTGGGGATTTATGAAATTATTAATTATAGAAGCTAATAGTAAGTGGTGTTATATATATTAACTTCAATATGAAATAATATTATATTATGAGAAAAGTTTAAGGAGATGGAAATGAATGAATAATAATAAATTATATATGATGATGAATAGAGTAATTTACCAAGGATCGATGGGCTGTTGGTGTAGGTGTTATGGTGGTGGAGCACTACACAGGATCAAAAAGGAAATCAAGAGTTTTGTAACATAAAACTGTTTTGTCTATCCGAAAACGTTTAGTAACAGTCGACTGTTCACTGTTGGGAGAAAACAGAAACGGCAGGGGTTAGATCTGAGGAGGGTTAAACCATTCATTGAAACTAAGTTTTGATCTATAGGATTGGGAGTGAAGAGAGATTCTTGTTCGTCAGAAGAGTTGTGTTCAGTTGGAGCACAAGTCGTTCAAAGTCCAACTTTTAATCGGGTAAGTCTAATCCATGTTAGAAATAGGTTATTTTGGGTTCATTTCTATCTGTTTGTTAGTAGAAATAAGAAGGAGGAATTAGGATCTAAGATTTAGAAATTTTCTGCAGAAATTTCTGTTCATCGGTGGTTCATTAGATGTTGAAAAATTCTGATAAGCAGTGTTCTCTGTGGAGTTGGTTTTCAGCAAACCTAAGGCAAGTAGCATCTTTAAAATAGCATGTTTTTGTATTGTTCTTCTATTATTTGAACAAGGTAGAATTGATTTGAACGAATGATGTTTTCTGTTCATGAAAAGTACGTATATTTTATGATTCAGTTTGAGCTTAGTTATAGTATTTTAGAGGTGGTTTAATTGTGTTTTCGGACAATTGTTAAGAGGTTAAAAGGGTTTGGAGAGGTGGAGATTGGTTGTAGTGTTAAAGTGTTTGAGTTAAGGAAGGAAGTGCGATTATTTTGTAAGAGAGATAACCTGGTGCCAACCTTTAGTATCTGGCGCTAGCCTCAAAGAGGTTAGCACCAGACTCAAAAGTTATTTGGCGCTAGGGAAACTAATCTGGTGCCAACCTCTCCAGGTTAGCACCAGACTCCCATTTATACCTGGTGCTAAGAGATTTTGACCTGGGGCCAACCTCTCCGGGTTAGCACCAGCCCAATATCAAATGCAATGTGCGGCTGACCCAATTTTTGCACTAAATTCAATCAGTAACTTCTTAGACCTTTGCAAATAAGTTCAATCTAAGGTAAACAACATCTAAAGGTTGTTAGAGTCATATGAAGGATAGGTAATGGTGTGGATTAAGGGTTTTATTGAGAAACAATTGTTAACTAAAATCTGTGATTTTCTATACCAACTTATTTTGGTCTCCTTTGAACTTATTGTTGGTAACAAAACCTATGTAATTACTCCACCTAAATTCTTTAGGTTTTTAATTGGAATTTCGGATTTGTAGTAACTTATGAGAATTAGATTGACAACAATGAATGAATATGAATTGATAATGGAATCAATTGGTAGAAGTTTGTCAAATCTGATTTTCCAGCTCAATGTAAATGTAAAATGCGGCTGATTTGTAATTGTGTTAAGCTATAAATTTAGTTTCTTAAACCTGATTAAATCAGTTTATTTAAGATCAAAGTAACATCTAGAGTGTTAGGTTCATATGAAGATCAAATTATTAAAATGGATTAAGGGTATTGTTGAGAGACATCATACCAATGGCATGTAGCAAATTTCTGCATTGTGGAATTGTTCATTGGGAGCAGATTTTCATGTTCTAGCTTATGGTATTACTCCATCTGGTTTATTCAAAAGTTATTTTGGGATTCAATAAGTTGTGGTAACCTATGGAGATTATACAATAAGAATGAGGAAATATTTGATCGTAGACCCAATTAGTAAGAGTAGCAAATTTGAAATAGTGAACTAAATGGGATGTTCATTGGGAAGTTATCGAATTGATGTAACCTCACAATGGAATTTCTGATTTTTACATTCTGATGTTATTTGTATTTGATTTTGGATTCTACGTATGTTTATTGGTTTTTATCTTGATTAAATATCAGTTTCTTCACTATATGAACAAGTTGATGGAAATTTTTACTGTTGGATGGTTTAGAGAGTATTTGAAATTAAATTTGCTATTGTTATCTATAATTTTCTTCTCTTATTATAAGCATTGTTTTCCGTTAAATTGCACAATAATTGAAAATTTTTCCAAAGTAATAGGGCGAGACTTAGTGTGGATCCACAGTCGAGTTGTAGTGAATTTTGTATATTTTGTTTGGATTTAAGTATAGGGTTCCTTCATGCGTTTCCTCCATGATGGAGAGGCCTTCCATGAGGGAAGTGCTGCAGCAACTCCGTTTCCACCATGAGGGTGAGGTCACACGGGTATTTCCGCCATGAGGGCGATGAATTGGTTGTTTGAGCTGTTGCAGTATTTCGACTGGATTGTTTGGAACACTAGTGCTTAGCCACACAAAATAGACAAACTTCACGAGTCCCAATACATAAGATTTTCTGAATGTGATTGACGATGTATTTCCGAGATTAGACAGATTAACCGTGGTTAATCGTCGTGTATTCTTAATCGTGCATGTTTTAGTATTGTTATAAGTATATTTCGTGCATGCATTGCTACTTGCTGAGATAGTCGTATCTCACTGTTTTGTTTTGTTTTGTTTTCAGATCTTAGAGAGGACGATTCAGGCGGGTATATTCTTGGTTCAGGTGAGTTGGGGAAAATTTTAGTTGACTCTGATTATGTTGTTGCCATTTCATGTTTTCCTTACTCTGATATAGCGATCCTGTGTGAAAAGCTAACTCCTTGGGAACGAGTTACGGTTTATTTCACGTAACCCGGTTCCGGGGCGTTACAAGTACCCTTGATTATCTTGAAGAACCGTGTTTAACGGGGAGAGAGAACAGAGGAAAACGATAATGGAACGGAACCCTAGGCTGTTTAGAACCTTATTTTGATGCATGCTATGTTGTTCTATTGATCTTATATGGTTTCTCACATTTGCACATACATAGCACCATTTTGACGGGATAGGCTCATATTTGGGGTTTATTACATTCATTGTGATGAATCTCAAATAAATGGCCTCAATCAATTCTGGAGTGTTTTCAAGTGATTTTTTTAGGTTTTGGATTCATCTCACACGAATCTCACATACTTTATCACAGTTTTGAGTTGGTTTTACTCAAAAAGTGGCCTGACTGGACAACACCTGTACCTTTACTTCGGACGCTCATAACTTCATCGTCCGGATGAATTTTGAAGCGATTCTAGAACCCTGGGAAAGGTGAGGCTGTCTAGTTTGTGTCCACAAAATTTCATAAATTTCTATCAAACGGATTTTTGACAGCTCTCTGTCGAAGTTAAGTGGACAGTTCAGGTTCAAATACAGAACTTGTCACTTCGACGGAGCGCCATGTGTTCGTTTTAAGTCCGATTCGAGTGATTTTTGTTTCTGAGTACTCCTTTATGAGTCTATTTTCAAATTCAGTTAGTTTCATAATTTTAGGATTCCATTTGAATTATTGGTAGCCGATTTACTCAGAACTGCTCAATGGCATTTTTCTGGGTAAATCTGTGATCTTCGGGGCCTGTTCGGGAGACCACCCAAGGCACATCCGAAGGGATTTTTGTATGAGGCTAGTTTCTTTTGAAAGATAGCCATACAGACTTCAATCACACCAAATTTCGTGGATTTTTATGGAGTGGATTTTTCTATGCAATTTCCCAAAGTTGCCCACTTATCACTTTTTGATTATCCCCAACAGCAACCTTAAAGGAGCATAACTCCTAGGATTTTTATCGGAATGAAATGAAATTTTGCATGAGACCCTTATTTACTAGAATCTTTCAAATGAATTTAGTTTGGTTCAATTTAAAATGGTATTTGAATGATTTCAAGACAAATGGCATTACTTTTCACCGAATTTTTCGGATTTGATTCAACTTGGTTTTTGAATAACTTGTGCTTGGATTTCCATCTTCGTTGATATTCCAGAAATGATATTGACATGAGAGAAGATCTGGAATCCATTCAGATCTTCATGTGAAAATATCATATATTTGACCTTTTTCAAGGTTTTTCATGATTTTTAGCAAGCTTTCTTATTTCCTTTTTTGCATGAACATATACTTGGCAACCACTTTGTGTGGATGAATGGGGGTGCCTAACACCTTCCCCCGTTCATAATCTAATCCCCTTACCCATCTCTGGATTTGATTTTCAAGTAGGGTTATTTTTACTCTAGAATTTGCCTTTTAGCACTTTTTATCTCTTTTTGCTTATTTTTAATCTTTTGGTGTCCATTCTCACCCCAAAATTCTGAATGGTGGCGACTCTCCAACTTTTATTTCGAACCCGTGTGTTGACGGAGGGAGGATCATTCCGGTGATTTTTCCCATGTCTCACAACACCGGACGTCGATGGATCTGAAAAATAAGATAGATAACAACTGTGAGACGAATGTCTCAGTAAGCAACACATGCATGATTCAAAAAAACACAGTTTATGCAAATATATCTCAATGAAACCATGACATGCGGGTAATTGTAATACTTCAAAATCCATGGCATCTCATGTGTCATACAATGGTGCATGCATTTGCTTCAGTGTACAGTTCATCAATGTATCAATTGCAATCAATGAACATTATATAGTAGATGTATCGGATTCCAAGTTCGCATGGAGGTTATGAGACCTTTATCTCCAAGTCAGGATGAACAAAAGTTCACTATCCCCAACTAGGGTGTACCTCTCACTCTAGCATTCCATATTTACTGTTATAGTAGAATCTAGTTCACTACCCTCAAATTGAAGTGAACCATACATTTTATTTACCAGTAACCACTTTTAAGAAGGTGCCAATTCACTACCCTCAGATTGAGGTGAACTGCACATTTACTACTGACCAGCAATCACTATTGAGAAGGGACCAGTTCACTACCCTCAGATTGAGGTGAACTGCACATGTTACTTGTCATTATTCACTTTTTAGAATCACTATTGAGAAGGGACTAGTTCACTACCCTCAGATTGAGGTGAACTGCACATGTTACTTGTCATTATTCACTCTTGAGAAGAAGCTAGTTCACTACCCTCAGATTGAGGTAAACTGCATACATATCTACCAATATTCACTTTTGTGATAGGGCCAGTTCACTACCCTCAGATTGAGGTGAACTGCATATAATTACCAACCATGGTGAAGAAGCTAGTTCACTACCCTCAGATTGAGGTGAACACTAGTTCACTACCCCCAATTGAAGTGAACTGCATATACTACCAACCAATATTCTCTGTCATGATGAAGCCAGTTCACTACCCTCAAATTGAGGTGAACACTCGTTCACTACCCCCAATTGAGGTGAACTACATATGTTACTTACCCATAATCACTTCGAGAAGGAGCTAGTTCACTACCCCCACAATTGAGGTGAACTTCTCATATTACTTGACAATTCCGTTTTGGAGAAGGAGCCAGTTCACTACCCTCAGATTAAGGTGAACTGCTCATATTTAGGATGTTAAACCTATGGGCCAATGCCCTAAATATCTTGTGTATTTCTAGGCTACTGCCTCCTATGCAATTTATGTCATGTGTGTAGGGCCGAAGCCCTCTGCTCAATAATCCTCACTATTCCTGGGCCATTGCCCTCTTTGTCGCATGATTCAAATAATGGGCCAATGCCCTCATCTCATGTGCCAATTACTAGGCCGAAACCCATTTGATCATAGGTGGTGTACCCTTGTTAGTGGTCAATGGTACAGGTTAGGTTTTTTACAATTCTACATCTCAAGACTCTTTGGGGCAACCTATGCCTCAACTCTTTTGATACTTGTATCTCTCGGTCTAGGTTCTTGATTTATACTTCTAAGGGTTATTTAGAAGGTGTTTGGAGTGATGGAATCAAGTTATCCTATTTCTATAGCATTCTGGGATAGAAACTCTGTCTAAGGCCTTCTTTGGCAAAACGTACCCAAAATCTTTATTAGTTGGAATTTTGAGGTACTTCCAATTGGAACACTTTCTAAATACCTCACTCTTACTTATACGTGGGTTGGTTTTGAATAAAATCAAAGGGTGGTTCAATCTGGGCGAAAAGTGCAATTTATGGAAATTCTGGTAAGGGCGCTCGATGGGTCGCTCGAACCGACTTCGAGGGGCTAGAAATTTTGCTCTTGGGTTCTCTATTAAAATAGGGCGCTAGAACAATCGCTCGAACGTCACTTGGGCAGCCATTCTTTAAAACTCTAACTGATGGTATCTACAACTATTGCCTGATGCCTGCTTAAGGGACTGCTCGAGCGGCTGGGTTTTCTCAGTAGCTCACGAAATCGGATTTTCGGGGACTTAGGGTTTTTCTCAAATCTCGATTGTTCTGGGTGTTTTTGGGCTTGAAATCACTCCTAGCATGTGTAGAAACTTGCTACCTACAAAACCCCTCAAAGAAATCTCTCCTATTGGCCCTAGAACTCGTTTTCACATCTCAACCTTAACATTCACATTCCACATACGAAAATGGCCTAAATTTGAAATAAGGGTTAGGGTGGTGTTGCTTACCTCTTGAAAATGCTTTAGCAAGCTTCCTAGATCCCTTTGCAAGCCACAAACAGCACTTTGCTTGCCTCTTGGTTGATTCCTCCGAAAATCTCCACCAAAAACCCCAAACGAGAATGGGTTCTCTTGGGTTCTTCTTTTCTTTCCTCACAAGCAAACTCCTCCAACGAGTTGGGAAGGAATGGGGACGAAAATGGGGAAAGGTTTATGGGAAGGAGATGAAGAGAACGAGAGAGTGGGAGAAGTGGGAAGAGGGAAAGGGTTTTGGCAAGGGTGTTGATCGTGAATGGCACTTCCCCCCTTTGGTTTTTTGCTCGCTTAAGTGACTTCCACAGCCACTAATTATTACAAGTTTGCCACTCCCATGCTACATTGCACAAAACACCAACACTTAGCATATTTTCTCTCCATAAGATATCCTATTTTACCAAATAAAGGTTGCTCACCTTCATAGGCTGCTGACAGCCCGGAGCTTAGCCACTTTGGCTGGCTTTAGGCTTGAGCTGCTCCAGCTTCACCAACACATCAGGCTCATGAATTAGGGTATGCTAGGGATAATTGGAACGGGGTTTCACATTACCTACTGAGATATTTGTATCACACTCTTTTTGTTTTGTTTTGTTTTCCAGCTGATACGTGAGAGGGGGATCTTAGTGGTGATATTCAGGGAGAGTTTGCTGACTTCTTGCAGGAGGATTACTATTATCCGGATTAAGCTGAGGTTGAGGAGAGATGACTTTATGAATTATTTGACAGTTTATTTTATTATTGGACTTGATGTATTGAGAGAGTGAGAGTGTTAGCACCTTTTGATTTACCAAACTTGATTAGTTGGATTTGAGGATCATTTATTTCATTTTTATATTTATGACGGTGATAGGTATTACACTTCCGCACATTTTATTATTCCGCAATCTAATAGTCTCAAATGAATTATTTAATTCTAGTCTGGTTTAAATTGTTGATGATGATGATGATGATGATGATGATGATATATATATATGGGCCCAGTAGCACTTGGATTCAGGTTCGGATACCGGTTTTGCTTTGACCCCGGTTCAGGGGCGCTACATGTTTCTTTCCCTTCTTGATTCTTGAAA
Organism: Buxus sempervirens; assembly: GCA_947561395.2. Taxonomy (NCBI): domain Eukaryota; kingdom Viridiplantae; phylum Streptophyta; class Magnoliopsida; order Buxales; family Buxaceae; genus Buxus; species Buxus sempervirens. The sequence continues at coordinate 11,101,187 of OX387185.1, forward strand.
AAGTAGAACGTTGGTTTTGATTTGCTAACATTAATCCTTTCCAAAGAAACAAAGATTACATTGGTATTGATTTGTTAACATTAAACCTTACCAAGAAAAAAAATGGATTTCTTAACATTAATATAAGATTTGCTAATATTAGTTAGCAAATCAAAAAGATTACGTTTGATTTGTTAAAAAACATAAAGATTACGGTATTGATTTTTGTAAAAACAAGTCCTTGCCATAAAAATATTTTGTTAAAAAAACAAGATTACGTAATTTACGTTGGTATTTATTATCTTAAAACAAGTTCATATCATAAAACAAGATTACGTTGGTTTTAAAAAGATTTTGTTAAAAAATAAGTCCTTACCATAAAACAAGATTATCTTAAAATAACAAATCCATCCAATGTGCCTATAAAAAGATTACGTTGGTATTTATTTGTTAACATTAATCCTTACCAGAAAAAATATAAAATTTGTTAACATTAATAGTACATTATCCTTATTTATAGGCTTGATATTTGATTTGTTACTCTTATTTTTCTATTTTCTTAAAAATTTTACATTTGGACTTGCTGGTACCGGTCATGGACCAGCCGTATCGGACCAGACTGACCGGTCTTGAGATAGACCAGCCGGTCCCAAGATAGACCAAAAGGTCCATCTCAGTACCGACCGATCCAAGTCCAACTAGGTATTTTTTCTTTTTCACGTTCTTTTGGGTTGCATTGGATTGGCCGGTCCTATTCGGTTTGTACCAAGATTGGAACATACTGGTCCGGTACCCGGTACTGGTCCATAAAACCATAGATGAGGACATAGAAATAGAATGGCAGTCCGTTCATTGAGCGTTTTGGAAGGGAGTGGCCGCCAATGGCACGTGGAAATTCGTGGTAGCAGATGACTTTCTGTGCATCCTCAATCTGCGCCCCCGCCGTGAACCCTCCTTCGATGCGCGCCGCGTGTCCGCTAATTACTCTTCAAACCAAAAACCGAAACGGTAGCTGACGGAGCGGGTGTTAACGTTTCCGTCACTCTCTCTCTCCGTCGTTTTTACCATTCTCTTATTTTCGATTTCGGCTTCCCTCCAATCTCAGATTTCGTCTTCCCTCCAAACAGAAAGCCCACTTCGTCTTCCCCAAACTAATCTCTGCTTCTCTCTCAAGCCATCCTCCTCGTCTGGTTCTCTCTCTCAAGCCTTCCCTAATCCGTGCTTCATATGCGATGGCGGAACCTAGTACTCGGTATCGACGGTGAGGGCTTTTGGGTTGTTTGGGGTTACGAGGGGCTGTCCTAAGGCGCACCATCCTTCCTCTGTTAATTGAGAAGGGAAAACGAACTCAAACTCAGCAGGTACGTTTCTTAAGACACTTGATCTAACAGCTGTTGCTCTTCCTTTTTTGGCAATAAACATTACATCTCACAGATCACAATGCTCCGTTCCTTGGTTTCTTCATCCTCTCCTGCACTTCTACTTGTCTCTTCTTCTCGTCTCTCTTCCTCTTTCCTCCCTTTCTCCAAAATCCCCATTAAGCCCTCGATCTTTCCTCGCAATTCCAAGCCTCCGTCTGTACTATTCACGACCCCCATGAACTTGTTGGGAAAGCTAGGGTTAGGGTTTGGTAGCATAGCCCTGTAATATATCTTTTAAATCTTTTTCGTCATAGGTCGAGAAGTGGATGGAGAAACTAGAGGAATCTGAAACCAAGAGGAGACTATCAGTCAAAGCAAGCATCGTTGGAGGTTGAGTTACATGATCACTCGACTTTTGAATTTGCTTAGATGTGAAATAATTTCTTATGTCTTGTTTACTTGTTCTTTGAACTGACTGATCTGACATGAGATAGTCCTATCCTCTGGTTTAGGTTGGTTATTTGTGGTATGAATACATCTACAAGCTGGACAAGGTTACATACAACAAGTTCCATCCCTATACATCATGGATTCCCATAAGGTGCGTGTTGGAGATTTTTGCAGTATTCATGTATTACATCAGATCTAATAGAATTGCCGACTAGTTTTTGGTATCTCACTACTCTGCCCAATTTGTGATTCCAGTGTCTACATTTGCTTGCGTAATTGCACACAGGAGCTTCGCAGTTTCTCTTCGGCTCTATTAGCGTAAGTTTTACATCTGATGAACTTATATTTTTAAATCTAGATCTTGCACTGCTATTCCAAATTCTCAGTTGATAATGATCTTTTTGTTCTACTAGATGGCTTGGCAAGATAACCCTGGAAACCTATATTTCCCAGTTCCACATCTGGCTCAGGTACGTAGACTTATTGCTTTCAATATTAGCCCAACTATTGAATGGGGTATTTTTGAAGCTTTTTAAACAGGATTTTCCATTTTTTATTCTATGCATCCAGTGTATCTGACTAAATCATCTGTATTTGATTATCTTAATGTCATCTTTGGATATCTCCCATCACAACCACAACTGTAGTTTTACATCTACCATATTTTTGCTTAATCTTATTGCCTGAATTACATGAATACAGATCAAGCACACCCAATGGACAGCCTAAGTGGCTTCTTTCTCTTATTCCAGATTATCCCTTGCTCAATTTCATGCTCACAACTGCAATCTATGTCTTAGTAAGAAATCTACCAGTGAATTTTTTGGAGTTCAACATATGAAAGTACTGACTAACCTAACTTTTGATATGTGCTGCTATCTTGACTCACCTCTGCAGATATCGTACCGGCTTTTTGAACTAACTAATTCTCTTAAAGCTGTTTTTATACCCACAAAAGATGACCGACGGCTGCTGTATAATTTCATGGCTGGGGCTTGTATTTCATTGTGCTTGTACTGCATGTCATTGATTCTTCTTTGGATCCCTCAAACACGAGTATGCTTTCTAACTTTGCTCCTTTAAACTTATTATCAAGGGGAAAAAATTTAGGGATTTAACATGCCAAGCAGAATTCTAAGAACAATAGTAATGCTACCTGTGGGAAGGCATATGAAAAGTTAAACCAATGGCCATAATTTTGTAGTAAAATTTGAAAGCATTCGCTCTATGCATGACCAAGTCAATGGATGGTGTCCCCAGGCCACATGGCTATTTTAATGACTAACCTAAACCAAAAATAACACAATTTAGTTCAGTTATTATCTTCCTGAGGATACTTGAACTTCTTTTATCATGTCACCCTACATCTAATACAGAGTTATATCCAGGCTTGATGAATTGATAACTGAATGGCAATTATGAAGAGCTCTCTTGGAGAATCTGAAGAATTCAGATCGATTCAATTAATTGACTTGAATTTCTTGAGAAGCTGGCTTAAGAGAAGCTAGTATTTTGACAGTTTTGGAAAAAGAAATTCAAGTCACCTGCTTGGAGCCTTCAGTGGTGGCATTTATTCATCAAAACGTGACAGATTTAGTATTGAATCAAAGAATAGCAGTAGGGTTGCCTTGGAGGTTTTGGAAGAAGGCACCCAGAAACTTCGAAGGACAAATTTCTTCTTGTATAGTGAAGATAGTTTTATTCCATTTTGTTTCTCTTTTTCTCTTTGTGACATTGATCTATTTTTGTTAAACAGGTACATGATTCGTTATTAATGCATTTTGCTGGATTTCTCTCTTTAAACTGTGTCCAAATTTGTTAATCAAGGACCATAAAATTAAGGGTGCGTTTGGTGGGCATCTGGATTCTAGATTCTAATTTTGATTAAGTACAAGCTTTAAGCTAGTATGGGGTCAAAGAATTGGCTGAAAAAATTTAGATGTCATCTTGGGCTTTAATTGCTTTTGCCCCTGATGGATCAGGCTGTTCTTGGATTATGCGTCTTATGGCTTGACCGTGGCCTGTCCTGTGGTTGGATTCGGAATAGCCTAAGCTTATATACAAAATGTGTATAAAGTCCACAAATGCATTCACTTCTATGACTACCCTTTTGATGGATTAATTATGCCTGCGGAATGACCGCTGATGAAATGGAGGAATATTTTCCCATATTTTCTACTGAAGAGAATAAGAGAAATATGTGTTTTCTTGTTTTTTTCACTTTTTTGTGTGTATTTTATTGGTTTAATATATTCATCATAAAATGCATGCATGGAAAAATTTGAGGAAATATGAGGAAATCTGGGAAAATTTTGCCGAAATCGAGAAAATTGGAGAAATCTCGTTTTCCCCGAACATTTTGTGTTGCTAACATTGCAAAATCGAGTGAAACCATGGTTTGTCTCTTTATTGACCATCCTTCATAACGAAGTATCCATTCCTTTAACAATTAGAAGCCAAAAGATTATGACTAGACATCTGCTTTCTCACTACTTCTCTTAGAAGTTTAGAAGACTTCAACATCGCCCACTATCCAAAATGCCATTTTTTATTTTATTTTAAGAACATCCCTTAAAACTCACGACTTATTTCAACATGCATGTAGCATTCAAGGGCAGCTACTAGTTCCAGAATAAAAAACTGTAACCATTTTAGTTTCGCTCAAGGATAATCCTTGGCTAAGCCAAACCCACCAATAAACAGGTAAGAAAATCCCATAAATCACATTATATGAGAAGATGTTCTGAAATACCAAGATCAAGAAGTACTTCATTGATGAAGGGAGTGAGACCCATTAAACTCTTTATCAGTAACATCTTGGTATGGTAGTTAAAATCATAAATGGCTGCCAATAACCTTCCTTTCTGCTCTTTGCAAGATCGAAAATATCATTGATTGAATCGAAATGCCATCTCTTTGAAATCACATAGGTTGGATATTCAATGATGAGAGTTTTCTAAATGAGGGGGCGGGGACCGACTGCAAAGACAAGGAAATGATCAAGAGTATTAGACTACCTGCCAGCAGGAAGACACTGACTTGGCTAACAGTCTGGACTGGTATGGTTTATTGCCTCCTTCAATTGGAGGGTAATTTCTGCCAGAATCAATTTAAGATTGGGAGCAAAAGAAAGTACAAAAGCTAATCCTTCCTCTATACATCTGATGCAAGCAAGCAAAAGGTGAAAAGATAAAAGGAAACAAGATGGAATAAGCATCATTTTACTACAAGAAAAAGTAACCTTGCTGCAGAAGGAAAATGATTAATGATTAAATGCTTTGATAACCAATAAAAAGCAGTAGATGAAATCATGGTAGATGGTGAAACTAAATGAGTCTTACACCAGCCCAGGAACAATAGATGAAATATAAAGATAACAAGAGGAAGAAAAAAAAAAGAAAAGAAACAAAACAATGCATAAAATGACAAAATGCTCCGCTCATAACTGGAACATCTGTACAATTAAATTTTTTCTTCCCCTCACCTTTTCATTTCCTGTGTTTTTAAGTACTTGCAGAAACCAGAAGTTGAGGGCACCCTCTTCATCCTTCAATGGCTATGCCTTCTAAAAATGAGTAAAACCAGCAAAAACCTATGAAATCTTCAATCTTCTTGCCCTTTCCAATCCGCGTGAAATACTTCTCGAAATGAAGCTCATATTGTGTCCCATTTTCAGATGGTTAATATAAGGTTAAAATCTCGATGACTGATGGTCAGTCCTAGCTGAGAGTTCTCTCTGATGTCCCTACCCGGTTTTCCATGTCAAATGAACCAGAATTCTCCTTCATGGCTTCAATTTCCATGCTGATTGTACAACTTCTCCTGTTTCTCCAATCCTGCAAAAGAAATTTATAGTACAAGTCCAATAAATTGAGCTTCTCAAAAGAACTTAAATTCTAATAGAATAGTGGAAAAATCATAGAGTTAAATTGTTTTTCATATCCAGTTAAAAGATCGGCCATCACCTCACGAAATGGGAATTCATCAGCTTCAAGCATTTGAACAACCTGACCCATTTTTGGTCTTTTGTCCGAATTAGGATCCACACATCTCAATGCAATCAGAAGAGCGCGTTTAAGAGCTCGTGTCGTAGGTCTAACTTCAAGGTTTGGGTCCACAACTTCCTCTGCTCTTCTAGTCCCTACCATCACTTTAAGCCACTCAACAAGATTAACCTGCCACAAGCATAAGGGCATATTGTTTGACAAGCTTATGTTTTCATTATCTGAAACAAGATAAAGGAGGCAAAAAGCATATGCATGAATCAATAGGCATTAGATAAGAGAAGGTATTACCTCATTTGCAGGTCGACCATAATCAAATGGATCTCTCCCAGTAATGGCTTCCAGAAGGAGAATGCCAAAACTGTAAACGTCACTCTTCTCACTTAACTGTCCAGTATTTGCATATTCAGGTGCAACATACCTAAAGTGCAAATAAACCTCATTTTTGAGTATTCACTGAAAAGAGCAAAATCTCCGCTGGAAGATTTCCAATGAGATGAAAAATATAAAATTTGAAGACCTAATATGATAATTGAGATTTAACCGAAGGTCCCCATTACTCTGGTCGTTACATAGCTTTTTCCTGAACCCAATAGCTTGGCCAGTCCGAAATCCGAAATCTTAGCATCAAATCCCTCATCAATCAAGATATTACTTGATTTTATATCTCTGTGAACAACTTTTGGTTCTATTGCCTCGTGCAAATATGCAAGCCTGCATTCCATTAGACATAAACACCCTCAATTCATTCAGTTGTTTGAAAGTTCCAGCTATGGATTTTTAGTTGGAGTAGTTGAGATATGAACTTACACTTTAGCAGTACCAAGGATGACCTTCATGCGAGCCTCCCAATTAAGGGTGCCCTTTTGGCGCATAGCCCCATGAAGCCATTGTTCTAAGTTTCCATTGCTGACATACTCATATACCAGCATCCTGTATCACAGAAACCCACTGGTATCATATCTCCAGGCAACTAAACTCAAAGTTACAAACCAGCCAAATTGAAGATAAAATATGAGAAAGGAAATGAATCCTTTATCTTGGCATGACAAAAAAATAACAATAATAATTGTTCGGCAGTGGTCGATTCATGTTTTTGAACTAAAAAATTTATATCTCTGGCTAATATGATTCCTGTGACAGAGGAAAATACATCGAAGAGGTTAAAAAAAAGTTCAAAAAAGAAAATCTTGCCTGTGAACTACTTCTATGCAATAACCCAGCAGCCGCACAAGATTTTTATGTCTAACATGGCCTATTACCACCACTTCAACTCTAAATTCCTTATCAGCGTGCCCCCTACAGACAAAATTTACATAGGAATCATAATAAGGTTCAAATGAAGCAAACGTAAAAAGGCAAAGGTCTTTCAAATGGTTTGAACATTGAAGCGTCCTCACAGATTATTTAGAAGTCACGCACACCTCAAGATTACCGAGTACTATGTCTACACCCAAACAACCCAAAAGCCCTCACCGTCGATCACCGAGTACTAGGTTCCGCCATCGAAGCATATGAAGCACAGATTAGGGAAGGCTTGAGAGAGAGAGCCAGACGAGGAGGATGGCTTGAGAGAGAAGCAGAGATTAGTTTGGGGAAGACGAAGTGGGCTTTCTGCTTGGAGGGAAGACGAAATCTGAGATTGGAGGGAAGCCGAAATCGAAAATAAGAGAATGGTAAAAACGACGGGGAGAGAGAGAGACGGAAACGTTAACACCCGCTCCGTCAGCTACCGTTTCGGTCTTTGGTTTGAAGAGTAATTAGCGGACACGCGGCGCGCATCGAAGGAGGGTTCACGGCGGGGGCGCAGATTGAGGATGCACAGAAAGTCATCTGCTGTTCCTAAGCCTCCTGATGTTCCCAGGGTTCTTCTATATCTTCAGGCTACAGGCCGATGTCTTTGTAATCATGCTTTTTGATAATGGAAATCTTTAGGCTTGGCCTTTCATATAAGAAAAAAAAAGACTTGGAATGAACAGATGGATGGTAACTTAGAGATGATCGAACATAGAGGCCCCACCAAGCAAGGGCATGTTGGCCTTTAAGCCTGATTTTTGTCCTCCTTTAAGCCTGATTTTTGTCCTCCCTCCATGCACTAATGGAATATGCTATAAATGTGCCATCTTTGACTTTAAGACGATTGATGTCTCCAAACTCATCCTACTGAGTCAACTCGGACCGATTCATCCTAGTGTAAGTGTTATTTGATGTTAAGAAAGAAAGGTATTACGTGGGATAGTTATGGCCCTAATGGGCTATATATTCTCCCATAACTTCCGTCATCAATTTTTGGTTAAGGAGAAAAGAAATTCATAAATTTTTTTCAACATCCCTTGAAAGTGATATTAAACTATTTGCTAGATATAGATTTGAAATTTTCGTCGGTAATATTCAAAGATTAACATGATTCACCTATCATTTTCATAGATTGCTCTTCTTAGCTTGTTACAAATTAAGCTAGTTTTAGCTTCTTCTTCTTTTTTTCTTTCAAGCATACATAACCTCTTTATATAAAATTACTATGTTGGTAATAAATTGGGAAATTCTTATTCAAAATATAGAATAAATATTTTTTAATTATAAATCCTCACATTAATCTGAATAATATGGAGTCATTGACTATCTTAGTAGTAGTTTTTTCTCCTTAAATTTTAAAATTTTTGTTTCATATGGATATTCAAGTAATTGCTTGTCCTATAAGGGTACGTTTGGATCACAGGAATTGGAATGTGGGAATTGGAATTGGCAGCTAAGAATTTCAATTAATGTGTTTGGTTGACCAATTCTCATAAGAATTAGAAATCATGTGTGAATTTTTTAGGTTCCAATTCCCATGAACCATGGGAATCATAAGTCAGATGGAGGGGGGCGTTTTTTGTAATTCCTGTGGGTTAAGATTCGCACAGGAATTAAAATCGGGTTTCACTTTTTTGAAACCCGTCTGCACCAATGGCAAACACCGGCACCAGCATCAGTGTCTTCTGGAAATTGCTTCGCCGCGAATAGATCGAGAGGGTTCTCGACTTGAAAAGCACCGTGTTCATGCTGAGAACTGGCATTGTTTGATATCAAGACGAAGACATTTGTTGCACAGGGTTTTCATCTACGTGAGTTTGTTCGTCAACTGCTCATTTTCTTTCCGCAGCCTTTCGTTTTCATCTAGAAGATCAACTGTGCAGCTGCAACTAGTTGCGCAACATAGCATTGCAGACACAGCCTCCAATGGTGAATTGGAGTAAAGAACTTGTTCATCTCCAGAAGCCGTCGGAGATCCCACCCAAGCAGCGGTGAATATGAGAGAGTTTCCTTTTAATTACCAGAGGGAATAATCCCAAATCCCAAATCACGTATTCTTCTTTTGTTCTTTGACAGATGAACAAAAAGGTCAATTCAACAGATTCGAAAACTGGAGACAAGGACATCTCCAGTTTGAGAAATGGAAAAGTTTTGGGTCCACAACCTACAACAAATCACCAATTTCACTGAACGACCCCATCTTCGCAATATCTCTGAATTCACCATCTCTTGTTGGGTTAGTAGCTGTAATTTCCGGCGAGTTGATGTTGTGAATTTCAAATTTTATGGTAAGTCCCGGCAGCTAAAGTACTGCCAGAAAGCTTGATAATGAGAGGGAAGTGGGTGTTGGGTCGATTATAACTGGATTTGGAGAAGAAGAGAGAAGGAGATCAAGAGAAGAGGGTGATCGGAATTCAGTGGGTAACCGGTGGCCTTGTCAAGAAACTCTGGCTTTGTTGGAGATACGGTCTGACATAGATGTTGCTTTTCGGGACTCGGCTCTCATTGGGCCACTTTGGGAAGAGGTTTCTAGGTAATTATAGTAACTAGTTACAAATTCAGTGGTCTTTTGATCCATTTAAAGTGAAGTTCTGATATGGGTTTTGAGAAATTTTTGATTAAATCGGATTGCATTATTTCTCTCTCTATCTCTCTTACATAAAGTTGAGATGAAAATGATTTTAAAAAGGTTTAATTTATCAATTTCTATGTTCTAGTATGAAATCCAGACAAAAATCTAAACTTTAAATCAATTCTTCTAACATTGATGTCTGCATCTTCTCTAAATATTCCTATGCTTGTACGTGAAGATGTTAGAAACCAACATCTTCAAATAACGGGTTTTAATGTTTTTCAGTCCTTTTCATTTCTTCCAATACAGGTACTTCTTGAGCAATCCTTTTTTCTTTTAGATTTATTTAATTATGGCGTTTGCCATAATGTGGGAATGAATTAGTAGATACCTTTGTTGATATTATTAAGCCCGACCTTCCACACCACCACCAAGTGCTGATTGGATGTGATAGTGTGAAGCTAACAAGATGGTCATGATAGCAAGAGAAGCTGCAATGTTGGAGGAAGTCATCCTTGTTGAGCTCTTTGAAGGGATTGTATTGTGTTGCACGTACAGTTTTGATGAGGGAAGCATATCTATATATACTAGCAATGAAAAATGAATCTGTAAGACATGGAAAAAATCACCGGAATGATCATCCTTCCGTCAACACACGGGCTCAATGCAAAAATGGGAGAGTCGCCACCATTCATAATTTTGAGGTGAGAATGGACACCAAAAGATCAAAAATAAGCAAAAAGTGTAAAAAGGCAAATTCTAGGGTAAAAATAACCCTACTTGAAAATCAAATCCAGAGATGGGTAAGGGGATTAGATTATGAACGGGGGAAGGTGTTAGGCACCCCCATTCATCCACACAAAGTGGTTGCCAAGTGTATGTTCATGCAAAAATAGAAAGCTTGCTAAAATCATAGAAAACCTTGAAAAAGGACCAATGTATGATATTTTCACATGAAGATCTAAATGGATTCTAGATCCTCTCTTATGTCAATATCATTTCTGGAATATCTCAAAAGATGGAAATCAAAGCACAAGTTATTCAAAAACCAAGTTGAATCAAATCCGGAAAATTCGGTGAAAAGTATGCCATTTGCCTTGAAATCATTCAAATCCAATTTTAAATTGAACCAAACCAAATCCATTTGAAAGATTAGGGTAAATAAGAGTCTCATGCAAAATTTCACTTCATTCCGATAAAAATCCTAGGAGTTATGCTCCTTTTAAGTTGCTGCTGGGGATTTTTAAAAAATGATAAGTGGGCAACTTTGGGAAATTACATAGAAACATCCACTCCATAAAAATCCATGAAATTTGGTGTGATTGAAGTCTGTAGGGCCATCTTTCAAAAGAAACTAGCCTCATACAAAAATCCCTTCGGATGTGCCTTGGGTGGCCTCCCGAACAGGCCCCGAAGATCACAGATTTACCCAGAAAAGTACAAATGAACAGTTTTGAGTAAATCGGCTACCAATAATTCAAATGGAATCCAAAAATTATGAAACCAACTGGATTTGAAAATAGACTCATAAAGGAGTACTCAGAAACAAAAATCATTCGAATCGGACTTAAAACAAACACATGGCGCTCCGTCGAAGTGACAAGTTCTGTATTTGAACCTGAACTGTCCACTCAACTTCGACAGAGAGGTGTCAAAAATCCGTTCGATGGAAATTTATGAAATTTGGTGGACATAAACTAGACAGCCTCACCTTTCCCATGGTTCTGAAATCGCTCCAAAATTCATCCGGACGATGAAGTTATGAGCGTCCGAAGTAAGGGTACAGGTGTTGTCCAGTTAGGCCACTTTTGAAGAAAACCAATGCAAAAATGTGATAAAAAGTGTGTGATTCGTGCAAGATGAATCCAAAACCATTAAAAATCATTTGAAAACATTCCAGAATTTGATTGAAGCCATTTATTGGAGATTTATCACAATGAATGTAATAAATCCCCAAATGTGAGCCTATTCACCAAAAAAGTGCTATGTATGTGCAAGCTTGAAAAAAACATACAAGATCAATAGAACAACATAGCATGCATATATCTTCATCAAAATGAGGTTCTAAAATAGCCTAGGGTTCCGTTTCATTATCGTTTCCCTCTGTTCTCTCTCCCCGTTAAACACGGTTCTTCAAGATAATCAAGGGTACTTTGAATATGAAACGGTTTGCAATCAAACAGAAGGCCTTATGCTACATAGGTTCTAGTACTAAGGTCAATCCCTAGTCTCGTTTCTCCTAGATCCCGCTTCCACGTTTTACGGCTAGGGGGAGTCTCGAGATACTTTGAGCCGGGGAAGGATTTTCACACACAAAGAAGGCTTTACACTACAGAAAGGTAGAAGAAGAGATCTAGATCTAGGAATGTAAATACAGAAAATAAAAGAAGAGTTTGAGGCTTATCTGGATTCTGGAAGCACTCCCGCAGCGATTTCCTTCTTCTCTTGGAGTTCTTCTTTGCGAGAATTCAAAACAAGAGTTGGTTGCCATTTGCTTAAGGAGGAGCCTCCTATTTATAGGCAAAGGTTAGGGTTGGTGAGAATGGTAGACACAACATAATGTCTATAGCCCACCAACCTTAACCCTAAGGCTATTTCCGAGATTTCCACTCATTTAATGAGGGATATGATGGTAAAAGTGAAAAGCTCTCGGAAAACCCTAATTTTGAGCAAAACTTGTGTATCCGGTATATCAGGCCAGATACACAAGTACCTTAATGTATCCGGTCTATGATGCCGGATACACTGAGGTCTACTTGTATCCGGCATTTTCCACCGAATACAAAGAAGGACACTTGTATCCGGCCTGAGTTACCGGATACAAGGAAAAAAAGCCTTTTTTCACAGGCAATACTTATTTACATGTAATATCGTTTAAGTAAATGTCCTCGTATTTTTTAATCTCCATTTACTTAAGATATTACATGTAAATAAGCAAACACCCCCCCATTTGAATCCATTAAAAATAGTTCCAGACCCAAATTCCAAGTAAATAAAAAGTCAACTTTTCAGTTCTAGGCAAAATTCCGATTTTTCAGGTCTGGAAAAAAGGTTCAATATGTTAAAACCAAGGTATTCGTCAAGATTTAAAATCTCAAAAAATTCTTTTATGCAATAACATGGCTAAAAACTTGATTACCGGGAAAAATTATCTTGAAATTTGGCTTTAAAAAAATATTTCATTTTCTGGGGTCAAAAGTCAACAAAATTCAACCGGAAAAAGCTTGACTTTGCACAAAAGATTGAATTCGGGCCTTTTCCTTTTCCGTTTTGGATTCAAATGGGTTAAGTATCTCAAACCCAATGCAAAGAATTGAAAATTCCAATAAAATATTTCTCTCCTTCAAGATTTATCAAAAATCGTGCAATTTTGGGGTGTCTACAGAATCAAATGGTGCTTTGGGTGAGTGGGGTGGTTAACTAAATGTAGTTGGGTTATGTGGCTTTAATTTGCTTCAAGTGTTTAAATATTTCTAATCTTACAGATATTTCAACGTCCAAACGGTTGAATTGGAATTCATGTGTGAATTTCAAGTAAATTCCATAAACTTAGCCAAATACCAAAATTTTAATATCTATGAATTCAAATTCATTTGATTTCAAATTCATGTATATTTGAATTCTCACGGATGTTTAAATTCATGCGATCCAAACGGATCCTAAATTCTTTCATTTATAGAGACTATTAGGGGTGCATGTGCAGTACTACATGTAGAGAGAGGAAACAATTTTGCAACTGTCCACATTTTTAACAAATAGGCAGAGTTTTGACTATTTTAACTCTATATTAGTTATGCTTTATCAACAAACAATAAGGGCTTTTCGGAAAAGTCGTGCATAGTTTTTGGCACGATTTCCAAGGGCCTATTCTCCTTATATATAGTATAGATTATCCAGGATATTTACTAAATCTGTCATGACATGAATGTAAGTTTGATTACAATAGTACATTAAATTGTTAGTTAACATGAACACCTTCTTCAACACTAGAACTAATAGAGCTTGTTCACATATTTTTTTTTCTTTTCATTCTCAAAGTGAAGAAAATATTATTGTTAACGTCTGAAATTTGATTAGCTCTCTATTAGGAAATTTACACTTGGAAAACTAACCTTGATCTCTAGCTATCATTCCCTCATTTGAATACCATGTGAAGTAAGAATTCAATTAAATTGCAATTGAGTCACAAAAAAGGGATATTTGTATACAATTTACCTCCTTGACGTTTTTTGAAATATTAATTTACCATCTTGAGGTTTGCTGTTTATAACACTCTTTCTTTTCTAGAAGTTTGATAGTCAAAATCTTAATAGCATTTTTTTGGAACTCAGGGTATCCGAGCCCGCTTACGCTCAACCGATTAATTCCTGAGGGTCCATGCAAGACCCTACAACCCACATGGCCTAGTTAAGTCTAAGGCCCATAGACCTTATGCAGGTAGCCCCAAAGAATTGGTAACACCTAAGAGGTTTTGAACTTGAGACCTTGGAGGGAGCATACCCCCAGGCCCCAAGCCTTGACCACTAGGCCAACCCTTTGGGTTACCCTCCAAATGGCATTGAAAATACGTGGCAAGAGAGAAAATATAGATTGACAATTTTACCATCCAAATGGCATGTTCTTGTACCAAGGCATTAATAAAGTTTTTTTATTTTATTTTTAAACATAAATAAAAGAGACAAATTTGTCAATTAATATTATCTCTATTATGATTCTAATAGTCAAACCCCTAAAAGGGGTAGATTATTACACACCATAAACTTTAAGGTACGTAGTAAATTGGTATTTTAGAAACCTCAAGAAAAAGATGGGATTGTCATGAAGCTCAAGGGGCAAATTGTAAATATCCCTAAAAAAAGATTTTGCTACTAATATTTGAATGCCAATTGAAGTTCACTCATTATGATCATTAGTGATGATGTAGTAGTAAACTCAACTCAATCGAGCTGAAGCACTGAGTTCGAGTTGATGACTCGGAAGGTTGTTGGAGCAGTTTGTCAGTTTATGAATACGCGATAATTGGATTTGGATTCGAAAACAAAAATAAACTAAAAAGTTAAGTGATGAGGCATGTGGAAATGCCAAATAAAAGAAAAGGGAAATTTGATTTTTAGTGGTATTTTATCAAACTATTTAAGATTTAGTCAGTAAAGTTTTGAGTTTTAATTTTTAATATACCTTTATCAAAATAATTAATTTTTAATGTCATTTCAATGTCACGGATAAATTCTTCCAAAAATACCCTTATACAATTTACTTCCGAGACTTGTACAAATAATAAAATGACTTGTACAAGTCAAAAATTAACTTGTACAAGTCAATAAAGTGACTTGTATAGGTCATTTGGATAAGTGACGTAAGGGCATTTTTGAAATAGTTGATCCGTAATAATAAAATGAAATTAAAAATTAATTATTTTGATAAAGGTATATTAAAAATTAAAACTCAAAACTTTATCAACTAAATCATAAATTTTAGAAAAAAAAGTCGCAGTTAAGGCAAAGCCGAAGAGGCTTTTCGAAATCGAGTGGATGAAGCAAAAGCGGCCAAACACGCGGCGAGGCGAGCGGTCCCAACTCCGACACCCTTTTGCAATTGCTCACTCACCTTCTCGAACTCTTCTGCGGCTTTTCTTCTATAAATCTCTCTTTCTCTCTCTCGATTTGTACTAGAATGCGAATGCTTCTTCTATTATGTTCTTCTGATTTCCATTATGTGTTTGTATTTGTGCAGTTGAGTCAGAGTAGACTCAGTTTTGGGTCCCTTGTTTGTTTCATCGTTTCCGCCTTCCGTTTCGTTTCAAAACCGCAGAGTACTCTGATAGAGAGAGAGATGAACTGCTGTGACTTCTGACTTGTTTTTTCCCATTTAGTTTCTGCTTTTTGGTTTCATTTCTCTGGTCAATCAGTCTAAGTCCAACAGAGCCTTCAAAGCCCATCAATTTCACTGCCTTTTCAGTTCAGTCAATTTTAAATTTAGTGAATCTTCGTGTTCTTTGCTCCATTCGGAATCAGAGTTGATCAGTTGTAATGGTAGAATAATAAAAATAATACTAAATAATCGTAATAAAGAGTTGTTTTTCTTCGCTTTTTCTTTTGTGTTTTTTCTTCATCCTTGTTCTTGGTTCTTTTTGTTGTAATATTTAGGGGAAATACTGTTTTGTATTATCAAACAGGTATCAGAATACGAATGGAATTGGGTAAACACTTAAAACAGTATCAGATTATAGATGCACGAATATGAGAAGAACAGTCAAGACAGAAAGAAGCAACAGATCTAAGCAGAAACAAATGTAAACAGGATTGGAATAAACTTATCAGATTTAACAGTCGAGGCGAGATTCAAAAATCTCTGTGCTTAAAGCCTTAAGCGTCCCCTGTAGAACGAATCTCCAGTGCGAAGGGTTGCTCGACGCTATGACTTCCAGCATTCAACGACAACAATGTCTCTCCAGTAATCCGCACAGAAATACTGGACAAATCGAACCGCGTAGCAGTGTCACTCTTACTTTCAGAACAGAGAAGAAAAACACAGAACGATTAATATTTAGCATAAAAAGATAGCATCACCACACCACACCACGACCCGACGGACGGACGGACGGACGGCGGCGGCGCGCGCGTGTGTGATTCAAAGAAACCCCGACAACAAGGAACAGTGTCTCACTTTAGGGGTTGCACCCCTTTAGTTCCCACTATTCTATATAAACCATTAGAAGTTCTCATAAACTTCCAATGTGGGACTATTCATCCCACAAGAGACAAACACTAAAAGACAAAACACCAAGAGGAAATTTTGAGCCCTTAAAAACCATTAAAAATACAACACTTTTGCTGTGGAGAATGTGTTTGAAACTTGCAGGAAAGAAGGGATTCTTGTATTGAAAGGGAAGGGCATTTATGGGGTTGATCAGGGTAGAGGGGGGTAGAGAGATATGGGATTGCTAGAATGAAGGTGGAGTGGGTTGGCAAGTTCTAAATATAGAAAGAGAGCAAAATCCAGAAGATTTCGAGCCATAATTGCATTAAATATGGGAATTCATTCTATCTTCCGTTGATAAAACCCTAACAAGCCCTTTGCAGTAATCCCCAATTGCGTCTTCTTGTAAGAAACAGTGAGATACTAAAGCAGTAGTGGTTTAAGTAGCTACTCATCTTGTCTATGTTTTGTTCGTCCTTCTTCTTTATTGAAACAGAAGTAAGAATTGTCATCATCATCATCATGGCTTCTTCTTGTGGGAGAGTGAAAGCGACTTCTAATGCTAGGCATTCCAACCTCGAATGCTTTCTGAAATGCGTAACCCCCACGGTTCGATCCCAATTCCTTCCAAAGGTGATTATCGATCTTCTTTTTCTGTCTTTTTTCTTGGACTGTACAAGTTTCTTTATTTGTTCTTTGTGTATAATCTTTTTCTTTACTTTTGTTCATATGATTCTGGTTTCTGAGATTTTCTGTTGATTTTTGAAATTGAAATCTCTATATTTCCGACCGTATTTCTGCTTGTCCTGATTTTTTTAAATGCTATTATTTATTGCATTTTGGGTTTTCCAATTTTAGCATGTAATGTAGCTAAAGAGATAAATGAGAAGATCTTTCCGTTAGACCTTACCACTGTTAAAATCCGATGTTGCTTCTCTTTTGTAGTAATCTGAGAAAACCGTTTTGAAATCCCTTCTTATTTCATATGCAAATACTATTCTATTTCTGATGTCTTCAGTTTTTTCTTCTTTTTCTTATTTCCTATGCAGTTACTGTAATCTGTTTCCAATGTTTTGATTTTGTTATTTGCAGACCAACATTCATGATCATCACTTGCCTTGGCAACCTATTGGTAAGGATCCAAGTGAGTACTTCATCTTATCAGATCTCTGGGAATGCTATGATGAATGGAGCGCTTATGGTGCCGGAACTCCGATCCTCTTGAGCACCGGTGAGACGGTTGTGCAGTACTATGTCCCTTACCTTTCTTCCATCCAGATATATATTAGTAGGTACTTGGTCATTGTCAATGTCTTCAAAGCTCTTATAATTTGAGTTATTAATACGAAAGATTGGTAATGTATGTGCTTCTGATTTAGGAATCCAAAGGAGGAGAATGAATTGACAGAGTTTGAGAGTGATGGCTGGAGTGAGGAAAGTGAGAGTGATAAACTGTCAGGGTCACCGAGCGATAATTCAAGCAAGGGTTGGGACATTGCTACCGAGGATTGGATCTTGGACCAGGAGGGTGGGTGGTTGATGAGGGATCGGCTTGGTTCCCTGTACTTTGAGTACGATGAGAGATGCTTACCTCATGCAAGGGTTCCTCTCAAGGACAAGGTATATTATGTCGTAGTAGTTTTTGGCCACTGATGCTGGTTTTCAGTTTCTGCATTTGCTTTTCTTGTGTTTCAGATGTGCTGAAGGATTTGTGTTGCTAATGACTATTATTTATTGTGTCATTTGGTTTATTCCATTCAGGTCATTGAATTAGCTAAGGATCATCAGGGTTTAATGACATTCAAGAACGTGGATCTTTCTCCTGCTAGTTGGATGGCTGTTGCATGGTATATGTGATTCTCTGTTTTGTTTTAACAATGTTCTTGACATTGATGAAGAATCCTTATATATGAATCTCTGTTTTGTTTTATTGTGCTTTGACTTGATGAAATATTCTTAAATTATCTGATATTGACAGAAATTATATGATGTGAACGTATTTTGAGTTTACTTTGTCGTATTCTGTTTACAACGGTATTGGCAATTCTTTGCATGGTATATGTGATTCTCTGTTATGTTTTCATATTCATTTCCACCAAAATATGATGGTTCCAATAGATTTCTTTATGTTGACAAACTATCCATATATGGGAATCTTTGTTCTGTTTTCTTGTGCTTTGCATTGATGAAAAATTTATAATTTATCCTATCTGGATGTAAATTGTATCATGTGAACGTATTTTGAGGTTAATTTGTCAGATCCTGTTTACAACAGTGTTGGTAGCTCTTTGCATGGTATACGTGATTCCTTGTTATGTTTTTATATTCATTTCTGACAAGATACGACAATTTAATCATATTCATTTCCAACAAGATACAACAATTTAACAAATTTCTTTATGTTGACAAAGAATCCTTATATTCGTATCTTTGTTCTATTTTCTTGTGTTTTGTATTGATGATGAATCCTTAATTTATTTGAGCTTGATGGAGATTTAATCATGTGAACATATATTGAGCTTACTTTGTCGTATCCTAATTACATCGATATTGGTAGTTCTTGTTTCTTCTCCTAGAAAAGCTAAAAAGGAATATGGATAGAATATTTTGGGTGATTTACTCTGAGTCATTTGGGTTATTGGTTACAAAAGTTAACTGCCTAACTTGATCCCGATTAGCTACTATATAAAGCACATAAAAGCTAACTTCAAGCTTTTTTTTGGTGCCGTTGGCCATGTGTCTAGCTTGTGCATAGCTTGAGATTCGCACGGAACCAATCGTGTAATCCAAAGTAAGTAATGATTCCAAGAGCTTGAGCTTACATGCACTCAAGCTATTAGCAGCTGGAATTGATGTCAATATTTTCTGAATCAACAACACAATGTAACAAAAATACACAATGTGAGATCCAAAACACTTCAACTTGCACACGCATTAGATCAATCCTTTTTAATCAACTTGTGTCCTTACTTGTCATGTGCTATATGAATTGATGGTTGTCCCAAAATTGTCACGTGGCATCTCGGAAAACTTTATGATTGCAAGTTGATCTCATTTATTAAAGATCTTATAGCTCGTAGCTTTTTATGTATGGTCATTATCATAACATTTAATTTGAATTGCACTTTATGTTTTTATGGGAGGCAGACACGTAATCTGCATGTTTATCTGTTCTACCTAAAATGACGACTGCCCGAAGATTTGTTTAATACATCTTTCCTTGATTGTTGTGACTTGAACTTCTTTATTGAACATTTTGTTGCTCAAAGAAGATTTAATATGAATGGATAATAAAGTTATGAGAGGACATGTATAGAGCTCTTGATGGACGTTTTAGTGAATTTTCCTTGGAGAAATTGAATCTTCTCTCATTTCTTTAATTTTCTCTCCCCAGTTGGTATATATTGGATTTGTTTGCTGGTGTAGTGTGGATAAAATAAAGGTTGGCTTGTGGATATGAATCATTGTTGTTATTAATTTTTTGCAGGTACCCTATCTATCACATTCCAACTGGCAGAAGCAGAAATATGAAGGACTTAGCTGCATGCTTTCTCACTTACCATACTCTGTCCTCATCTTTCCAAGGTAGTGTGTACCTCTCTCTCCATTCCCTTTCTCACATGCATGAATACACAAGAATGATCAATTAACAACAAAAGAATGGATTCAGAAATCTATCTTATTTCCTTATTCATGAAGTTCCCATAAAATTGCATGTGTTGCAGAAAGCTGTTTGAGTTAATATCGATCTTAAAGAAACAATTTTGTTTTATGAAGAAACTTTAAATCAATATGATTTACGATATAGGAATGCATATGCGCTTATTCTTCATTTTTGTTCCTTTTCATTTTCTTTGGCTGATATTTACTTTCTTCTCCAATTGTTGAGTTCTAGAATGTAGGTACTTTTTGCGTGCGACACATCTGTTTTATTGTTTAGGTTCTTCTTATTCAGTGATCTAAATGAAAATTTCTCATTCCACTGTGACCATTGTTTGCATTTTTGACCTACAGTGTATTTAAATCACCTAAGTCATGTATTCAACAGAATGTTGTAATAAAAATCAACTTTTGAGTTTGATGCAGGTTTGTTGGTGAAATTTCTTAGTTGATGGATAGATATATAGACATCCTTATATTGCCGTTATTTACCATTGTGAACCCATGATATTATTGCTTTATTAATTGGCTTGCACTTCATACTAAACATGTGGGTTAGCAGGATATGCAGTGGGTAGGAAACCTACACTTCTTCTAGACGGTATTGAATTCCTTAAACAACCAATAGCTTGATGATTTCCTTAAGATAGGACTATAAGAAAACATTTGAAGTGTCCATTCACTCATTCAAAGTAAGAGTCTAGTAGTGAAAATATAACCGACCTTATGAATTGATATGTTACTTACAGTTGGTTTTTGTTAGCTACTATGACCATGGTAGATCACATATGTTTTTATCCTTTTTTGACTTATTTCTTTTTGTTGCACTGCACTAGAGAATTGAATGGCTCTTATATAGCATGTGAACTGAAACAATCTGTGTCAAAGAGGTGCTACTTCATACCATTGAAGCTATATTTTATTGGTGACAAATGTATATACTGAACTAGATATGTCTCTTCAAGGTTTCTATTTGAAGAGCTTTCCCTTTTTTTAATATCCATCAAAAACCTTTTTTTTTTCCTTATATATTTTTGGGATGTTCACTTTGACCTGAATTATTAGTAATTCTTAATAACATTGGAGCATCTTTGTAAGACCCCGAATTTTCACATAATATTTAGGGTATAAATAAATAAAAGAAAATATGAGTTTAAAATATAGTGGAAATAAAAAGTGGAAATTTAGAGGATTAGTAACATAAATAATTAATAATTGGTAAATAAAGGAGAATTTCCAAGGAAATTAACCTAGGAGGGTAAAAAGGGTATTTTGGTAAATTTCAAAAAGGGCAAATTATGAATTAAATCATTAAGTAATAATTAGAATTAGAAAATAGAAGAAAATAATTTATTGAGTTGAGTTTGAAATTAAATAGTAATAATTAAAGCATAAAAGATGGAAAAAGGGCAATTAGGTAAATATGTTCAAAAAGTGTCCTTAATTTGGAAAAAAAGCAACTTAATAAGAGTTTAGGTAATGTTTAGGAATTAAGTATTTATTATGCACGAAAATTAATTAGAAGGAGGAGTTTAGATAGCAAGGGGCTTAATTGGTAAAGTACTAGTAGAGAATTAGAAGGTGGAGAAAAAGTAGGAATTTATTTAGGAGTTTGATCTTCATTAAACCTCTCTAGGGTGAGCCCAATTAAAAGGGGATTATTAGGGTTAGTTTAGGACTTTCCCTACTCAGTATAAATAGTGGAGAAAGGGGTGAAAAGAGAGAATTTTCGTGTGGAAAAAGAATGAGAGAAAAGAGAGATGGAAGAAGGGCTGCTGCAGAGATGTCCGACCAGCAACAATCAAACCATGATCGGGAAAATCCAGCCGTTGGATTGACCTCAAATTTGGAGGTTTGGTTCACGACTAGTAGAACTACAATCTGAACGGTGGAGATTTGGCTTGGAGAACTCTAAGTGGGTGCGAAAAATAACAGAAGTTTGGATCTGATACGGGATTTCAAGAGAAGATAGATTTAGCGCATTGAGGCAAGTAGCAATCCCTTGAAAACTGGAGGAACTGCATGGTTTTGATGTTTTTGATTTATCTATGATTGTTTTGATTAGCTGAAAAATTATTTACATGGATCCATCTGGTTTTTATTGATGAGTTTTCTTGATCTTGAAGAAAAGTAGAGAAGTGTTGGTGATTTATAGATTTGATTTTTTAGATGATCATAGAATGGTAATTAATTGACACAAATTAATCTCGGGTGTTGTAGGTATGATTTAGAATACTAAGGAATTAATTTAGACCAATTAAACTCAAAGAAATAGCACAAAAATCCGAAATTGGTGAAATTGACACAATTTGCCGGAATTGTACCGACGCCTAGGGGTCGCCTAGGCGACCTATGCTGGGCGATCTATATATAGAAGTTACAGAATTTAGGACTTTTAAATATGAATAAATGTTTAATAATTTTTCTAGTAGTTTGATCATTGTAACACCTTTATAAGAGTCAAATTGAAGCATAATAAATGATTAAATTTAATTTGGTATTAAAATAAATAAATAGGGTCAATGAATGTAAATGGGTGTATAATCGGTCAAGATTTTTGGAAATAGTAATGAGAACTAGGTTAAGCTTATATTTGCAAATTTAAATCATCTCTCAAACTTTATTGTAGGTTTGTGGAATGTGCTAGAATTTAAAAATAACAAAAAATATAAAAGTTAATACCTTAGGTTGTAAGTATAGAAACTTGGATCTTAATTAGAGGATAATTAAGGAAATTTTAGGCAAAGACATAAAGAACCTTGCTTGTGCTCAAAAATATAAAAATTTATATGTCCGGAACCTTTATAATTCTGTTTTCCACTGTGTTTATATTCATGAATTCTATTTTGGATATATTTTGAGATTTGAATGTGTTTTCTCGCAAAAAGGTTTGATTTAAGGATTATTGGGATTGAGACATGGATTTCTCATGGAATTGGATATTTTGGTTGAATTCATGACTTCTGGTTTATGGTTTTGGATTATGGTATTGTAGTGCCCCGAACCCGGGTCAATGCAAAACCGGCATCCAAACCTGAATCCAAGTACTATGCGGGGCGCATATGTATACAACATCAACAATTTAATCAGACGAAAAAAAACAAAACTCAATTCTGATTATCATAGTGCGGAAGAATAATGTCTAATATCGCTATAAATATAAAATAAAAATAAATGACCATCAAATCTGGTAAATCAAAAGGTGCTAAAACTCTCACTCTCTCAATACATCAAGTCCAAATAATAAAATAAACTGTCAATCATTCATAAAGTTATCTCTCTTCAACCTCAACTCAATCCAGATAGTAGTAATCCTCCAGCAAGAAGTTAGCAAACTCTCCCTGAATATCACCACTAAGATCCCTCTCTCGCGTATCAACTGAAAAACAAAACAAAACAAAAGAGTGAGATACGAATATCTCAATAGGTAACACGATGCATGCTAAAACAGTTTATATATTTATATATAAAAGTACTCATTTATGCACGATAAAAATGATACGGATAAGCAGGTCTTGTTTAAACAGTCATAGCAATCGTGAAACCCAAATCAATATTTAGTCATTTCTATGGTAATGTATCAGATAAATCACGATGTGAATCAAGTCTAGAATAATACAGCATAATCCAAATCAATAGTAATCAACTCCATTTCCACTATAACTGAGATGTTCCAAGTAATCACATCCAACCATAAAATAACACATACATGTATTTCGCATGTGTCAATGTAATAGTAACAAGTGTGTCATGATATTAATGTCATTGTAGGACTCACAAAGAAAGATAAGTTTTTCAGAAGACACTCGTCAATTGTTATGCCACCATGCGTCTTATTGGTGAAGTGACTGTGATACTCAAACCTGAGTCATCTCATAAGATAAGAGCCGTAGTCATCGACTTATTGCGCACATACTCATAGAGTTGGCATGAACCATCAGCATGCAGTCCTGAATCAATACATGAAGATGGCCGCTGATCCACATGTACAGGAATCACCAGCGAGGCTTGAAATGACCCTACAGACACGGGACCCTTCAGTGCAAACTCACTTGCAAAGGAAGTGCACTCGCACATGAGAATAACTCAACCCAAAGGAAATATCCCTTAGCTATCTAGCTTATTCTATGGATCCATATTCAGCTATGCCCACTAGACACCAAAATCTCTAAGGACTCATCTTTATGTAAAATAATAGTGCATAGTGGCATATAATAGTCTAATCTGTAAATTTTGTTCAAATTCGGGTATCTGGGTTGAATCTCTAATATGAAATTTCTAGCTATAGAAATCTAAGTTATGATGTGTAAAATAAATGTTTCTTAATTAAATATCTCAATTAATTAAGTTTTAAGGTATAAAATCCCAAAATCCCATGTTATGTTCAAATTTGGGCAACTATAAACCTAAAATAAATCCCAAATCATCTAATTTAATTAATAAAATCCATTTAAAATCATTTTATCTTGAATTAATAATCAAATTATGAAAATTCACAATTTTCTGTTGAGGTCGCTCAGCACCGGTTGCCTAGGTGGCCTAGCTAAGCGTTAGTTAAATTCTTTGAAGTTTTTAGTATCAACGGGCGTTCAGGGATCGCCTAGGCGGTCCTTCTAGGCGCTAGTTCTATGTTTGATTGGCTATCCCATTGCCTAGGCGGAGGGTGGGCGGTCTAAAATAAATACATGGGTGCCTACGATCGCCTAGGTGGTCTGGCTAGGCGCCCATACAACTGTAGACACCCCAAATTGCACTACAAAATGAGAAAATAATAAAAACATGTAATTAGAGCTTAAAACAGGTCAAAAATGCATAAAAATTGAATAAACAGGCTTTGCCCGTATTCTATTCACGGGCTTGTCATGCCCGAGATCTCTCTACGGTCAGGCGCGCCCGTGAAAACTATACGGTCACCGTTGGACCGTAGTGTATTTACGGTCACTAAAGACACGTGCAAGTTTTGTCCTTCTCTCGATTTCCGAGCTTTATCTTTAGTCCAATATATCTTTAAATGAGCGAATTACGTATTTTATTCGCTCAAGTCACCTTGGTTGGCTATGGATGGGCATTATCTCTGTATTTCACTCTATCTTAAAAGACCAGGCCATATCCTTCTGGACTAGCCTTGCCCCTGGGTGTGTCTATAAATAGAGGCTCTCTCCTCTAGTTAAGGGCCACGAAATTTTGAGTCCAAGGAATTCTAAGAAGCTCCCAAGAGAAGAGAAAGAACTCCTGCTGCCTGCCTGCTCAATCCAGGTAAGTCCCCTATCCCTTTTTATTTTCTGTCTTCAATTCTAGAAGTAATAGGATCATCTCTATTGCTGTAGAATAAGGCCACATCTGTTATATTTGTCTTCCTAAACTTGTCTCTAAGTACCTCAAGAGTCTCTCTAGCCGTAAAACGTGAAGAGAGAACTAGGGGAAAGGGGAACAGGTGGATCCCTAGAATAGAACCCCATATCTGTTTTTCTCCTTTTTCTAGAATAAGGCCTGTGATTGTGTTTGTATAACCAAACCTATCTCCAAGTACCTAAAGAGTCTCTCTAGCCGTAAAACGTGAAGAGAGAACTAGGGGAAAAGGGAACAGGTGGATCCGTAGGGTAGACCCCCATATGCTCTAATTTGTGAGATGTGACTGCTTTGAATATCCTGATCATGTTTTAATGCTTTTTATGATATATCTGAATGAATAACATGAATCCATGACGTTTATAGCATGAGATCCCCACTTTTTGATAAAATTTGGATTTTTCACATATTTGCACCTACAGCACTGTTTTCGTGATTTTTGTGATTTTAGGCTATGATCTTGGATTTATCATGATCAATATGGTAGATCTGGATCTAGAAGCCTGAAAGTAAATTCTAGGGTTTCATGATGTGGTTTTTAAATTGTTTTTCATTATTGAGAGAAGACCCTACGGTCTCAGTTCTCCCTTTTTGGTGTTCTTCATCAACGTGGGTATTTTTGTTTTTGATTTTCAGATTTAATGTGAAATTTGGGCTTTATCTATGTCCTGGACTATTCAAGTTCAATTTTGAAATATTTTATAAAAATCATATTTTTCTAGATTTCTAGAATTTAGCTTGAAGCCAGATTTTTGGATTTTTTACTTTAAATTGATTTTATTTGATTTTATCTCAATTTCGTTTTGATCATGAAACCCTAGGAATAGTATGATCATATTTGATAGTTCTGGATCAATCAGACTATTCATATGAAAAAACCATATATTTTTGCCTTTTTTGTGATTTTCCTGATTTTTATAGCAAGCTTTTTCCTTTATTTTAAACATGAACAATACCTGGCAACCACCTTGTGTGGATGAATAGGGGTGCCTAACACCTTCCCATGTTCATAACTTAATCCCCTTTCCCATCTCTGGTTGTTTTTTTTAGGAGGGTTATTTTTACCCTAAAATTGCCTTTTGTGCTTATTTAATATTTCGGTGTCCATTCACACCTAAATTGAATGGTGGAGACTCTTTGTTTTATATAATCCCGTGTGATGATTGGGAAATCATTAAATTGATTTTTTCCATGTCTCACAACAACTACGGTAAACCGCGTTCGAAAATTGTGTTTTTCTTCGTTCTGATCAATTCTAACTTATATAATCGACTATAATCAAACTAAACATACATAAATACATCGAGAAATCATGCATTAGGATCAAACAACAAGAACACAAAATCAAACGATGAAAACGGTGTGCTACCTACCTGTTACGTTGGACTCCTTCTTCCTCTCAACAGCAACGATTACACCTCTTTACAGATGCAAAACAACACTCTTAGGATGAAGAGAAATCCAAGACCAACGTCCTCTCTCTCTCCTTTTTCTTCTCTTCTTCGTTTTTCTCCTTCGGTCGACTTCTGTCTCCAGCCGCAAATACCAACAGACTAATACGATTAGAATACTAAATGTATTCTCTAGGGTATAAGCCCTAATTAAGTACTTAAGATCCTACGCAACGCACACTATCACCCACAATACAATCACCCTATCAAAATACAGCAGTACAATTATTTAATTCTTACCTTGATATCTCACGATCCAACGGTCTGATCTACGCCAAACTCATGATTTCCACTATCAATGTGATCACCTACGATTATAAATTTATTTCATCAATAAACTCCTTAAGAAATATTAATTATTAATTTATTTTATTATTTAGGAAATTTTTGGGGTCTTATAGGTATGGTGATTGTTCTTTTCTATTACGGTTGAGTGATACTGCTTCCTGTGATTGAGTTAATACTAGCTTTTACGGCAAAGATGGGTAATCCTTTGTTGTAAAAATGTGTAATCCTCTACGTAAAGATGTGTAATCCTTTATGGTAAAAGTGTGTATGCCTCCTACAGTAGAAGTGTGTGTTCTCCTGTGCTAGAGATGTAATTATTACGTGTTTTATTAATTCCTGTTAGTGTCTAGTGAGCATAGCTGAATATGGATCCATAGAATAAGTTAGATAGCTAAGGGGTATTTTTTTTTTTGGGTTGAGTACTTCCATATGCTAGTGCGTTTTCTTTGCAAGTTAGTTTGCTCTGGAAGGTCCCATGTCTGTAGGGTCATTTTGAGCCTTGCTGGTGATTCCTGTACATTTAGATTAGCGGCCATCTCCATGTATTGATTCAGGAGCTGCATGCTGGTGGTTCATGCCAACTCTGTTGGGTTCGAGCGCAATAAGTCGATGACTATGGCTCTTATCGTCAGAATAATATTCAAGTTTGAGTGTCTTAGTAGCTTCACCCATAAGATGCACGGTGGCATAGCATTGAAAAGTGTCTTCTCAAAGTTTTATCTTTCTTTGTAAGTCCTGCAAGGTCACACGTGATTTTGTATATGTTTTACCACTTTTGCTGAAATTGTTTTCTTAAATACTAGTTTGGCTTCATATGAGTTGTTTTATCGTTAAATTAACATTGTTTCTATTGACTCCAATTATTGTTTATGTGTTAGGTTATTGTTTTAAATTTTGGTTTGATTTGAATTACTTGTCTTTGCGTTGATTAATCGTATACCTCATGACTACTCCTTAAATTAGACTATTTTATTGCATGCACCTGCTACTTGCTGAGATGTATATCTCACTCCTGTTTTCACATATTTTTTAGGTTTGCTTGGAGAGATCGTCAAGATGGGGTATAGAATTTATGTGTAGAATTGTAATTATTATTATAGTCCACATCCTGAATAAATAGAATTTTCATTGTAAATTAATTTGAATTAAAGTGAATAAAATTGCCATGTTTCCCACCATACTTTGATGTAGATAATTAATTTTAAAAATTCCTTGTTAATTTTAGATTGTTCTGACCCCATTTTTACAGTAGCACTCCGGGTTTGGTTGTTGAACCGGATTCGGGGCGTTACATTAGCAGTTCGGATTCGGGTTGGATGTCTGTTTTGCATTGACCCAGGTTCAGGGTGTTACAATATTTACTTGTAATTTGGGGGTGGCCTTTCAATTTTTTGACTTTTGTCATGGTCTTAAATTATTTTAATTTTGATTCATTTTCCTTTCAAAATTTTTTTTGTCTGAAGATTTGGAAAGCTTCTAGAAACTACCAAAGTTGGATTTCAGTTTCGTAGGTACTCGTGTTTAACGGATCAAGTGTCCAAAAAAAATTGCTTAAGTTTATGGAAACTCTGATGATTCCAATTATATATTTCTAGACTTGAACAGAAGAGTATTGTGTCTACTGTCTCTGATGTTCGTCAAATATCCGTACCATCTCATAAAAATGGTCATTTTGTTGGAATGTCAGTATCTCCTTTGTATTATCTTGCCTTTTATATTATTAAAGTTTTCATTTTCTATGATATGTAACGATTGGAATATAAATCTGATCTCTGCAAGTTCTTATCTTTTTATCTAAAATAGGAATTTTGTATATCATGATATTAGTTTCAAGGTAGTATTAAACCATGGCTCATTGAGTGTGTATTGTGCCTTATGGGATCCAAAGCTTGGTATTCATTTGCATATAAAAGTGTTACTTTTTAAGACAGTGTGAACTCTCTCTTGTATTAGGTTCCTAGTAATTGTTGCTACGATCTTGCAGATTCTATACCAGAGGAGGAGGATTGCAAAGGTGAAGACTCATCTTCTTTGAAAGGGTGCATTGGAGGAGGCAAGCCCAGTGGAGAGGGCAATGGTGGGATTTCTCTATCACCTTTCGGGCTAGCGACTTACAAGATGTTTGGGAGGCTCTGGATCAATCCTGCAACGTCGGACCAAAATAGAGTTGTGGCTCTTCTCAGTGCTGCCGATTCGTGGTTGAAGCAGCTTCGAGTCGAGCAGCATGACTTCAACTACTTCATAACTCACTGCTAGTGTGTGAGATGAGTCCCCAAACTTTGATCCCTTTCTTAGTTTGGAATCCTCATAACTGTCATCATTCACATTTCCCTGCAACCGCCTCCATAAACAATCGCTTGTGTTGTCCTTTGAGAACATCAGTTAGTGGGAGCTGTGATGCTAAGTTAAGTAGTTCTTCCATGAGACCATGCAGTAGTTGAGTAATGGATATAAGTCTAAAAGCCAAAAAAAGGATTTTTTTTTCCTTGAGTCTAGGTTTGTCTTAGGAAGTGAGAAGAGGGGGCAAAAACGAATTCCATGTGGGAACTTATATGCCTCTTTTGTTTTGTTCTGTGTAGAACTCGAGAAACTTTTGAGGGGAGAGCTTAACATGCTCTTTCTTCCTTTGGGTCAAGTTATATGCACGAGCTCGTTGTGCATATAACTTGTTTGGATGTGGGGATATCTTTATTTTAGACGAGATAAAAGCATTCTAATTGCTTAACCTTTTAATGAGGCAAATCAATTGGGGACCCACTTTTTAAAATTTGATGATGGTGATGGGTGAGCATGCCACATCCAAAAAACCAATCCAAGATTTGAAATGAGATCATATTTTCATGTAAAATCCTGTGGAAGTTGAAGGGGTTTGTTTGTAGTAACAGAAAATAGTTCTGAATTGCCCATTTCTTGCATTTTTTTTGAAATGACACCTATATGCCCAGAAAGTATAATGGTAGCCCACTCATTATCATGCTTGGACATTGACTAATACACTGTGTGATGCCAGAAAGAAGGAGGACCCATCTCTTGATTTTGATTGGATTAGGTTTCTTTATAACATCACTGAAGCAATTTTGAAAAACCAATCCTAGTGATGCACTATGTTGCACAATGAGAGAGAAAGGGGTCCAATTCTATCCATCTCTCTTGATTTATTGTGGGTCTCCTCTTACAACTTGTTGTAGAACTATATTTAAGGTGCTCTTTTCCTTTAGGTGAAAGGAATATATATGTCTTTAAACTTGAAAAAGGAGAGGCCACAATAAGATACTTCATTAGGGCTTTTTGTATTCAAATAATGAAGTCTCCTACCCCATAAAAGGTTTGCCGATTTAGCTATTGGAGTATTGAGCATCCAAATGGATAATTGAAGAAAATCAATCAGGGAAAGTTGAAAGTGAAACATTCACTTCCTAATCTTTCTAAATTAGCAACAATAATTTGTCAAAGTAGGGCATTAGGTCACCATGGGAACCAAAGTCATCAGCCTATCCAGAATTCTGTTCAACTTGACTGATGACATATTATCCTGACTTTTTGGCTTTAAAAGTGATAAAGCTAGTATCTAAGGTTTTCTCCCCCGCCAGCCAAAAAAAAACAAAAAACAAAAAACTAGCAAAAGCTTTATTCTAGCTTGGCGGCAAAAAACATGTAGTAAGGTCTCATTTGGTTTTCATTTTGGACTTAAGTATGAGTTCCATAAAATCATGGTGGGTTGGACCCATTTGGTGTGCCACTGTTCCTTCTTGTAGAGGCGGTCAATATTATATGTTTGCGATTGTTATAACTTAAAAGAACATTTCATAAGGTCTTTATAACAAGTTTCAAGATATTGTTTGAAGCTTTTAGATATACAAGTTTGCCACCATACTTTTGCTGAATGAGTTTTTAAAATCTAAAAACGGGTCTAGACTTGATTATGGAGTTCAACGTATCTTTTAAAATGCATTTGAATAAAACTCATTCCCCATTTGTAACCAAACACCCCCTTTGTTGCCATAACACATTCCTAGCCTCGGAACTCATTCCAAAATGAATGCCAAACAGGCATCGAAGCTGTGGAGTGAGCTTCCAACATGAATGATAAAGAAGGCCTAATTCTTTGAATGTTTTTCCAAGTTTGCATAGCCCTAATGGGCAAAATTTCACATTTCATTTGAATCAATGCATTCACCATGCACTTATATAGAGATCATCATGCCAAATGGGGGATTGACACTCTCTAATTCACGGATAGAAATAGTGAACATCAATAAGTGATCCTACTAGGCAACCAATATGACAAACAATATTGCATGACACTTGACATATGAATCTATGAAACCAATAAGAAAGATACCAGATATGCAGCATTAAATATTCAATATATGATTCTTTAATATAATCGAAACAAATCTTGCTTACCATTTATTCAACATACCTACAAAGGTAAAACTGCCGGTTTTTTTCTGGTTAGGTAGGCAAAAGATTCTAGTGTTGTAATCCCGCGAATTTTTCCTTTAAATAATTGATTAATTTTTTGAGGAAAATATTGAAATAAGTGATTAATTAGAATTTTATTGATATGGATAAGACATGAAGAGGACGATCAAGTTTAAATTTTGCTAAGGATATGAAGAATGGGAATATACAACCAAGTAAGTATATAATTGAGCTTTTATTTGAATTTTAATTGGTGAGGGTGCATGAGTTTGATAAATATGCAAGGTATGCTAACATATTTTAATTAAATATTGATAAATTACTTAAATGGACATGGTTGGACGTTCAAGCACTTCTAGAGATGAGTTTTGTAGAATAAAAACTCCTAAATAGGTTAGAATTAGACTTTTAAGTATAAATAGGAATTTTTAGGAAATTAGAAGGTTTTATTCTTTTGTTTTGGACGTGTGATATTGAGAGAGACTTGTTGGATGTGAGGTTTATTGTTTGAGAAGAAATCATGCCTAGAATTGAAGGAGAAGAAGAAAAGTTACTGTTTTTGCTAGTTTAGAGTTTGAATTTGCGAAAGAGGCAAGTAACATCCTTTTTTTCCTTTAATTGTTACATGATTTTCGTTTATTTATTAAGGATGATTTAGAAACATATTATGAGATGATTTAGTAGCAAAACCATGATAGTTTATATAAGAAATTTGTAGGTTGCATGCTTATGTTTTGGGTTTGCTACAAAACTGTTAAAGTATGCATATATGTTTGATTTTGATTGGATTTGATTTAGAAATGAAATTTTATTGTGTTCTAATTTATCTAACATGTTTAGAGGATGATGTAACGCCCCGGATCCGAGTCACATGAAAAACTCGTAACTCGTCTCCAGAGGTTATTATAAAACACAGGATCGCAATATCAGAGTGAAGGAAAAACATGAATGCAACAATAACTATATAACAGAGTGCGCTAAAATAATCCCAAACGAAAATAAACTCACATGACCAAGTAACTACCCGCAAGTATCGTCCTATCCAGGAGCAGCTGAAAACAAAACAAAACAATACGGCAATACGGAATGAGATACGAATATCCCAGTGAGCAGCACATGCATGCACAAATACATTTATTTCAGTTCTAAAACATGCCACGGTTATAAACCATATACAATGATGATAACGCACATATTCCGAATAATCCGACTAAACTTCAATAATCCAATTCATATCAGTGCGGAAAACCATCAAGTAAATCAAGCAATAACAATCCGTTTTCAATCCCGAAACCATCGATAAAATAATGATTAACTGACAACAACATAGCAATTAATCATGATTTTGTATCTCAAGATATAATTCCAGATATACCAATGTCATATAACACAAAGTCTTCTCATAACCATGTGTAAAACCCCGATTTTTCACCTAATAAATAAATAAATAATAAATGAAAGAAAATATGAGTTAAGTCCTAGTTAAAATAAAAAGTGAAGATTTAGAGGATAATTAATTCAAATAAGTTCTAAGTTGAAGATAAAGAAAGAATTTTAATGAAATTAGCCTAAAAGAATAAAAAGGGTATTTTGGTAATTTCCAGAAAAGGGAAATTAGTGAATAGATCATCAAATAATAATTAGAATTAGAAAATAGAAGAAAACAAATTATTTTGACAAGTTAGAAATTAAAAGAAATTAATAAAAGCCTAAAATAAGGAAAAAGGGTAAGTAGGAGATTTCACGTCTTAATTTGGAGAAAATAAGGTTTTGAGTGATAGAAATGTTTAATTAAATATTTTGCACGAAATTAGGTTATTTTCATGAGTTTAGATAATAAGAAACTTAATTAGTATTATTTAAGTTGAAAATAGAAGGTGGAGAAAAAGTAGGAATTAAATTAGAAAGGATTAAACATTAACTAGACCATGGTTGGGTTAGCCCAAATTAAATTAGCCAATTAGGGTTTGTTTAGGATTTCTAAAGCCTAGTATAAATAGGAGACTAAGGTTAGAAGAGAGGGGATTTTCGTGGGTTTCTTATGGAGAGAAAGGAGGGAGAGAAAGGAATGAGGTCTCTAATGGAGGTGTCTGACCAGCCACCATCAAAACGCGATCGGGGAAAATCCGTACGGTGGATCGCCTTCATATTTTGAAGTTTTGTTCGTGACTGATAAAAATACATTGTGAACGGTGGAGATTTGAATTGAAAGAGTCTAGCTTGGTACGGTTGGGAGCAACATTCTGGTCCAGAATTAGAAGGTGCAATGGAAGAAGGATTTAGCGTATAAGGCAAGTAGTAACCCTTGGAAAACGTGAGGATTTGCATGATTTTGATTTCTGTGATTTCATATGGATTGAACGGATTAGTCGGAATAGTATTTACATGGAATCAAACTATTTACATGTTAGTGATTTGTATTCTTGAAGGATTTATTGAATTAAAGAAGGAAACTTAGTTTGATTATGTAAATAAAGGTAGGAGGGTATTTAATTAACAAGAATTAATCTGGAAGGCTTTAGGAATGTTTTAGAATGTTATTAGATTAATTTAGACCAAAGAAACATATGGCAAAGGCATAAAAAAATCCGAACTTTAGAAATCTGGAAAATTCTGTTAAAAATTGCACGAGCGCCTAGGATCGCCTAGGATCGCCCAGCACAGTAGAGGTAGGCGCTCTAAGTAAAATTTGTAGATTTTGGGGATTTTGTAATTCGAATAAATACCCAATAATTCTTATGATTAGTTAAGCATGTTAGCATCTTTATAAGGACCTAATTAAGCTATAAAAATTATAAAATTAATTTGGAAAGAATAAGCAATAAATTGAAGGTTATAATGAAAGGATTGTTTATAAAAGAGTCAAAGGGTATGGATATTGCTAGAAATAATACTACTGAAATTTATAGCTTACAAACATCTTTTAAACTTCATTCTAGGTCTGTAGAACATGCTGGAAAAATAAAATACAAAAAATTCAAATAAAAACTAGCTTAGGTGCTAAGGTAGGAAATTGGATTCTAATAAAGGGATTAAGAAGGAAAAGATCAAGCATGATTTGATTTACTTTTATTTGAGCTTTATATAAGAATATTGGCTACTGGAATTGCTTAAATTCAGATTTTATCGGATTTATGATACTTGAGTTTTATTTTGAATATAATTGGAAGAATTGCATATGTTATTCTGAAAATGCCTATAATTGGATTTGTGATGATTGAATCATGATTTTCACATGGAATGGAATACTTGGGTATGGATTGGTATGTGGTACGATGTTGTTCTCTTTAATTTTACGGATGGGTGATACGGCTTCTGTGGTAGAGTTTGATACTATCTTTTACGGCAGAGATGGGTAATCCTCTGTGTAGAGATGTGTAATCCTTTACGGGTAAAAGTGTGTATGCCTCCTACATTAGCGTGTCCTCCCGTATGTGGTTTTATCGTGGTTTGTGTCAGTGGGCTTAGCTGTATATGGATCCATAGTTTTGGCTGGTTAGCTAAGTGGTATTTAGGTTGGGTTGATTTACTCCTATATTGCGAGCGCGCTTCCCTTTTCAAGTTAGTTTGCTCTGGGAGGGTCCTATGTCTGGAGGGACACCCCGGTGAGCCGCTGGTGATTCCCTGTACATGTGGATAAGCGACCACACTCCATGTATTGATTCTGGTGCTGCATGCTGGTGGTACGTCTAACTCTGCGGGGTTCGTGCGCAATAAGTCGGTGACTACGGCTCTTGCCTAAGCTGCGCTGCATGGGGCTTGAGTATCATCAAGTAGCACTGCCCCTAAGCCGCACGGTGGAACAGCATTTAGTTGAGTGTCATCTCAAATACTTATCATCTTTGTGAGTCCTGCAATGGCACGTGTTTTATCGCTTTGTCGGTTTTACCTCGTTAACATCAAGCTACTGGTATTTATACATGATCGTCTGTTTTATCGCTTTATTTGGAATTGCCATGAATAACTTGGATTTCTCGTCTTATCGTTGATTAATCGAATACCTCATGACTATTTGCTTATATTGGACTGTTTCAAATTGCATGCACCTGCTACTTGCTGAGATGTAAATCTCACTCCGTTTTCCCCTATATTTTTCAGGTTGCTTGGAGAGATCGCGAAGATGGGGTTTTAATTTGATGGGTAGAATTATAATTGGTATTAATGTCACATGTTGATTAGATAAACTTAATTGTAAATTGAATTGAATATATTGATTAAAGAATTGTTTATTTTATTTGGCCACCATAACTCTGATGTAATTGATTTATAAAAAATAAAATTATTGTGAATCTTGGTATGTATCTGACCCCAGCTTCGTGGTAACATCTCGAGTTTGATTGTTGAATCGGACTTGGGTTGTTACAGTAGCGAACCGGGTTCGAGTTGGGTGCCGGTTTGCACTGACCCGGGTTCGGGGCGTTACAGAGATGGTATCAGAGCAACAAGATCTAAACCTAGGAACTAAATTCTTAGGTGGGTAGTGGGATTGAGTGCACGTTAGATAAAAGCATGTTTATTTAGGATGAGAGACTTTAATTTTATTTGCATGTTGTGAATACTATTGTTTGATGATATTGCTATGCTATTGATGTAATTATTAATATTGGATGGTATATTATTAACCAAATTAAAGTAAAAAGTTTCAATATTAACCTGTGCTTATAAACAGATAAATTTCCACATAAGAAAAATCAAGAGGAATTGCAATAGACAAAATTTAACAAAAAATGATCTGATATATATCTGTGAGATGAACCCATACAAAGATTCGTATACAACTGAAAAATTAATAAAAGACCTAAGGACTAATACAACCAAAGGAACCCAAAAAGTGTATACACATCTGTCCCAAAAGTGAAAAAGAAAGAAATAGAAAAATACAAGACTCTAAACCAAGAAAAATAAAATCAGCTAGATGGTCCAGCGCCATCTCCTCCATGTCCAGTATCATCTCCTATACCAGCATCTCCATCTCCAGCCCTAGTAGCATCATCCCTAGCAGCCGCACCCTCAGACTCCTCAGAATCCCAGATCTCAGGGCAAGTAGAAGGTCCAGTCCGCATGTATGATCGCATGATCCGGAACATACGGCACTGGGAATCATATAGGGTCTCCATCCGCCGCATCATCTCCTCCTGAGTCCTCACGAGGGCCACCATCTGCTCCAGCACCAAAGGCATGTGGCTGGACATCATAGTCATCCGCCTATGTAGGACCTCCACATCATGTACTAGCTCGCGAAGGATAGCTGCATCAAGAGTAGAAGAACTAGGAGCCTCAGCTGAAGAAGGAGGGGCATCAGCGGTAGTAGGAGGTGGACAAGAAGAGGAAGGAATATCAACTGAAGGGGGAGCAGTAGGAGAAGCAGGGAGAGCAGTAGGAGAAGCAGGGGGAACGTCAGTAGAAGCAGGAGCAGCAGTAGAGGAAGATGGAACAGCTGAAGGAGTAGAGGAGGAAGGAGCAGTACCACTGTCAGCGGGCCTCCTGGAACGAGTAATACCCGTGGTAGCCCTGCGGATAGGCTGGCTCAAAATCAATGGTCGGAATCTAGGATATGTAGCTGACGATGCCGAGATGAGTCTAGCTATAAGGCATCCATAGGGGAGAGCCACAGATCTCTTAGGGTCATCGTAGACCCCAAGAATGGTAGAGATGATCACAGAGGGAAGGTCTATCGAATCACCCTTCAGGAGGGCATAAAGAAAAAGAGATCGAGAACTAGGAAGAGAGGAAAAGTGAGAAACAGGCCAGAGGTTCGTGAAGACAATCCTCAGGATGACACTAGTGGTGACAGGGAAGCTGGCACTGCGGAGAGGTCCCACTCCATCATACTCCGTCGCCTCCCTTGTCAGGGAAGTGGCAACAGTGGAGAAGTCAGGGGTGGCCTCACCTGAATAAGGATAGACAGGGTGCTCTACCCTGGGAATATGAAGGCTGGTGGAAATGAAATCAGGAGAGACAAGGAACCTAGTACCTCTGATGTAGGAATAGAATGAAGACCGGTCGGGAGCAATCTCATGGATATTGCTATAGAACTCCCTAACCAACTCGTAGCATGTGGGAGCAAAACCACTAAAGAGGGGTAGCCACCCTCTACCCTCCATCAAACTCTGAACTGTAGGAGCAAAGTCCTCAAAAACCACACTCCTCTCTAATAAGATCGTCCTAAGATGGAAGCGATCATCATACTTTCCCTTCTCAGTGTCAGAATAAAATCTGACATCTCTCTGGTCAACCCTAGCTCTTTTAGAAGGATTCCCTACTGAAGTTCTAGCCATCTAGATTTGGAATAAATAGGAATTGGAATAGAGATACAAAAAAATGAAAATAAGAACATGAACAAACACAAATTGGGTTAGGACAATTGCATAAATAATTCAATGAAAATTAAGAAGAATTAAACTAGGATAAACTTGTGCAAAAATAGATTAGAAAAGTGTTAAAACAGGTACTAAATCAAAAACAGACGAAAGAAATCAAGAAAGAAGCAAGTCTGCAGAAATTTGGCCGAGCGCATAAGACCGCCTGAGATCGCCGTCGGCACTCAGGTCGGCGCTCGTGTTTGCCGTAAGAAGCGAATTGGGGTTTTTGCACCAAACGAGCAAACGACACAAATCTTCGACCAAAACTAGTTCGAAATGATAAAATAAGACATATAGAAGTTAAAGAAACCAATTCGAAACAAATGCCCTAAAAATGGAGCTTCAATCGAAATTTTTTTGAAAAACCCTAGCCCTAGCCGTGCGAACGTGTGTGGAAAATTTTGGGGAAGAAGGAGGGCTTGGCATTTACCTGTTAGTGTCGTTTGGAGTCGAGGAGCAGTTGATTGAGGTCGGAGAAGTAGAACGCCGAGAGGAACAGTGCTTGGCGAAGTCGAGCGATGGTAGAGTCTTGTTCGGCCGCGAGAGAGATGAGCGATGTCAAGCGTTTGCCTTAGTGAAGTCTGTCGCGCGAGTTTTTAAAAATTTTTGTAAAAAGACTTTATAAGCCTAGCACTATGGAGTGCGTGGCTTAGGGTTTTAGACCCAAGTCAGTTCTCTCCAGCCATCCTTAGCCATCCTCAGCGCCCTCTGATCGTGGCACTGAGCGCCCAATTGCTTGAATAACCAGTAAAATAAAATTTTAATAAAATAATCGAGATAATGGTAATTGAATAATAACTAGAGTAAATTATAATATTCAACAATTATAAGGAACATTAATACAACAAATATGAATGCAGCAAAATAATATTTTGAATTATTAGGGAACACTGAAAAATTTAAAAACCTTGTTTGGAATAATAATCAAAGTGTGAAGATTTTCCGGAAATACTTGGAATTGTAAATTAACACTTATACTGTCTCGCAGAAACCTGAATTGAAATTATTGGCATATGAGATATTATATTTGACCATATAATTGTATATGAGGATGTATGCTTACTTAAACTATTATTGTTGAATATTGGTTGTTGCCTGTTAAGCCAGTTGCACTAGGACATGCCAAGGTGTGGTGAAGCAGTGTACAATGTGGAATTGCACCTGGGTGTGAAACCTTATGCAATGTGGGATATGTATTAGTACAAATAGGTGTGTGTAAATATGTATTGTGGATGCAGTATTTTGATACCAGTTAGACTAGAAGAAACCTGTGATTTTCTTCTCGAGCTTGCATATAAGCGGACGCGTTTATATGTACAGATTGATGATAGAAGATTGGCAGTGTTCTTCTACAGTATTTTGAAGTTAAATTATGTTTTGAGAAATGGAATTGAAATGAGGAAAATTTTGAATTGTTTGCACTGTTAGAATTTTGTTTTGCAATATAGAATGAAGATGATTGTTTTAAATTTCGATGACGAAATTTTTGTTAGGTGGGTAGGATGTAAAACCCCGATTTTTCACCTAATAAATAAATAAATAATAAATGAAAGAAAATATGAGTTAAGTCCTAGTTAAAATAAAAAGTGAAGATTTAGAGGATAATTAATTCAAATAAGTTCTAAGTTGAAGATAAAGAAAGAATTTTAATGAAATTAGCCTAAAAGAATAAAAAGGGTATTTTGGTAATTTCCAGAAAAGGGAAATTAGTGAATAGATCAGCAAATAATAATTAGAATTAGAAAATAGAAGAAAACAAATTATTTTGACAAGTTAGAAATTAAAAGAAATTAATAAAAGCCTAAAATAAGGAAAAAGGGTAAGTAGGAGATTTCACGTCTTAATTTGGAGAAAATAAGGTTTTGAGTGATAGAAATGTTTAATTAAATATTTTGCACGAAATTAGGTTATTTTCATGAGTTTAGATAATAAGAAACTTAATTAGTATTATTTAAGTTGAAAATAGAAGGTGGAGAAAAAGTAGGAATTAAATTAGAAAGGATTAAACATTAACTAGACCATGGTTGGGTTAGCCCAAATTAAATTAGCCAATTAGGGTTTGTTTAGGATTTCTAAAGCCTAGTATAAATAGGAGACTAAGGTTAGAAGAGAGGGGATTTTCGTGGGTTTCTTATGGAGAGAAAGGAGGGAGAGAAAGGAAGGAGGTCTCTAATGGAGGTGTCTGACCAGCCACCATCAAAACGCGATCGGGGAAAATCCGTACGGTGGATCGCCTTCATATTTTGAGGTTTTGTTCGTGACTGATAAAACTACATTGTGAACGGTGGAGATTTGAATTGAAAGAGTCTAGCTTGGTACGGTTGGGAGCAACATTCTGGTCCAGAATTAGAAGGTGCAATGGAAGAAGGATTTAGCGTATAAGGCAAGTAGTAACCCTTGGAAAACGTGAGGATTTGCATGATTTTGATTTCTGTGATTTCATATGGATTGAACGGATTAGTCGGAATAGTATTTACATGGAATCAAACTATTTACATGTTAGTGATTTGTATTCTTGAAGGATTTATTGAATTAAAGAAGGAAACTTAGTTTGATTATGTAAATAAAGGTAGGAGGGTATTTAATTAACAAGAATTAATCTGGAAGGCTTTAGGAATGTTTTAGAATGTTATTAGATTAATTTAGACCAAAGAAACATATGGCAAAGGCATAAAAAAATCCGAACTTTAGAAATCTGGAAAATTCTGTTAAAAATTGCACGAACGCCTAGGATCGCCTAGGATCGCCCAGCACAGTAGAGGTAGGCGCTCTAAGTAAAATTTGTAGATTTTGGGGATTTTGTAATTCGAATAAATACCCAATAATTCTTATGATTAGTTAAGCATGTTAGCATCTTTATAAGGACCTAATTAAGCTATAAAAATTATAAAATTAATTTGGAAAGAATAAGCAATAAATTGAAGGTTATAATGAAAGGATTGTTTATAAAAGAGTCAAAGGGTATGGATATTGCTAGAAATAATACTACTGAAATTTATAGCTTACACACATCTTTTAAACTTCATTCTAGGTCTGTAGAACATGCTGGAAAAATAAAATACAGAAAATTCAAATAAAAACTAGCTTAGGTGCTAAGGTAGGAAATTGGATTCTAATAAAGGGATTAAGAAGGAAAAGATCAAGCATGATTTGATTTACTTTTATTTGAGCTTTATATAAGAATATTGGCTACTGGAATTGCTTAAATTCAGATTTTATCGGATTTATGATACTTGAGTTTTATTTTGAATATAATTGGAAGAATTTCATATGTTATTCTGAAAATGCCTATAATTGGATTTGTGATGATTGAATCATGATTTTCACATGGAATGGAATACTTGGGTATGGATTAGTATGTGGTACGATGTTGTTCTCTTTAATTTTACGGATGGGTGATACGGCTTCTGTGGTAGAGTTTGATACTATCTTTTACGGCAGAGATGGGTAATCCTCTGTGTAGAGATGTGTAATCCTTTACGGGTAAAAGTGTGTATGCCTCCTACATTAGCGTGTCCTCCCGTATGTGGTTTTATCGTGGTTTGTGTCAGTGGGCTTAGCTGTATATGGATCCATAGTTTTGGCTGGTTAGCTAAGTGGTATTTAGGTTGGGTTGATTTACTCCTATATTGCGAGCGCGCTTCCCTTTGCAAGTTAGTTTGCTCTGGGAGGGTCCTATGTCTGGAGGGACACCCCGGTGAGCCGCTGGTGATTCCTTGTACATGTGGATAAGCGACCACACTCCATGTATTGATTCTGGTGCTGCATGCTGGTGGTACGTCTAACTCTGCGGGGTTCGTGCGCAATAAGTCGGTGACTACGGCTCTTGCCTAAGCTGCGCTGCATGGGGCTTGAGTATCATCAAGTAGCACTGCCCCTAAGCCGCACGGTGGAACAGCATTTAGTTGAGTGTCATCTCAAATACTTATCATCTTTGTGAGTCCTGCAATGGCACGTGTTTTATCGCTTTGTCGGTTTTACCTCGTTAACATCAAGCTACTGGTATTTATACATGATCGTCTGTTTTATCGCTTTATTTGGAATTGCCATGAATAACTTGGATTTCTCGTCTTATCGTTGATTAATCGAATACCTCATGACTATTTGCTTATATTGGACTGTTTCAAATTGCATGCACCTGCTACTTGCTGAGATGTAAATCTCACTCCGTTTTCCCCTATATTTTTCAGGTTGCTTGGAGAGATCGCGAAGATGGGGTTTTAATTTGATGGGTAGAATTATAATTGGTATTAATGTCACATGTTGATTAGATAAACTTAATTGTAAATTGAATTGAATATATTGATTAAAGAATTGTTTATTTTATTTGGCCACCATAACTCTGATGTAATTGATTTATAAAAAATAAAATTATTGTGAATCTTGGTATGTATCTGACCCCAGCTTCGTGGTAACATCTCGAGTTTGATTGTTGAATCGGACTTGGGTTGTTACAGTAGCGAACCGGGTTCGGGTTGGGTGCCGGTTTGCACTGACCCGGGTTCGGGGCGTTACAGAGATGGTATCAGAGCAACAAGATCTAAACCTAGGAACTAAATTCTTAGGTGGGTAGTGGGATTGAGTGCACGTTAGATAAAAGCATGTTTATTTAGGATGAGAGACTTTAATTTTATTTGCATGTTGTGAATACTATTGTTTGATGATATTGCTATGCTATTGATGTAATTATTAATATTGGATGGTATATTATTAACCAAATTAAAGTAAAAAGTTTCAATATTAACCTGTGCTTATAAACAGATAAATTTCCACATAAGAAAAATCAAGAGGAATTGCAATAGACAAAATTTAACAAAAAATGATCTGATATATATCTGTGAGATGAACCCATACAAAGATTCGTATACAACTGAAAAATTAATAAAAGACCTAAGGACTAATACAACCAAAGGAACCCAAAAAGTGT
Source organism: Buxus sempervirens (assembly GCA_947561395.2). Lineage (NCBI taxonomy): Eukaryota > Viridiplantae > Streptophyta > Magnoliopsida > Buxales > Buxaceae > Buxus > Buxus sempervirens. The sequence goes on from OX387185.1 coordinate 11,144,010, forward strand.
ATACACATCTGTCCCAAAAGTGAAAAAGAAAGAAATAGAAAAATACAAGACTCTAAACCAAGAAAAATAAAATCAGCTAGATGGTCCAGCGCCATCTCCTCCATGTCCAGTATCATCTCCTATACCAGCATCTCCATCTCCAGCCCTAGTAGCATCATCCCTAGCAGCCGCACCCTCAGACTCCTCAGAATCCCAGATCTCAGGGCAAGTAGAAGGTCCAGTCCGCATGTATGATCCAATGCAGGCCTACTCCCCGGGTTTCTGCATTGACAACCAGGCCTACTCAGGGTTTCTGGCTGCTCTACACCGGTCGTGGCAACACACAAGGCCATGCAATTCCAACAACCAACAATAACATCACATTACTAAGCTTAGACTCTGGATCCAGGACAAGCTAGACCAAAACAGTAAACATCGTATAATCTCGATTTCAATATCAAAACAAAACTATTCATTCCACATCATGTAAGAACTCATCACAATTCATCACCTGTCCCTCTGGACCAAGCAGTACCTCAAGTACATTCAGTATTTTCTCATTTCTGTAACACAAGTCATATGAAAGTAAAACTCAATCCATTCATACCAAAGAAAACCTTTCAATACGTATAAAGTTTCCAACAAGTGAAACCAGAAATACAAGAACTTCCCAATCAAAACAGTGTATAGAACAAGAAAAAGTAACTGGTAACTCTTACTAGTTTGGTGTCCGGCACAATACTCATAAGTAACCTAAACTCAACTTAGAACTCATAAGATGTTCACAAATTTTTCCTCTATTAATTTCATAGGCAAAATGGTTTCCCAGGTTCCTAACCAAGTGAATAGTTAAGTGGTTTAACCCCTAAGTAATGCAAATACTCTTGGTCAAATCAGAAATTCCATTTCGGTAAGCAAAATAGGTCTGCCGCTCACCTATGGAGGTGGGCGCGAGGTGAGCGCCGGTCGGCGGTGAAGAAAATGGGTAAAATCGACCTGCCGCTCACCCGACGCTAGGTGAGCGCGAGATGAGCGCGAGATGGGCGTGAGGTGGGCGCGAGATTCGCGCGAGATGGGCGCCTCGTTTTCTACTTCGCGCGAGATGAGCGTGAGGTGGGCGAGAGCTCGGCGGTAGGTCGTTATTAACGGGGTGCCTACCTCTGAGGTGAGCGCCGGTGAGCGCGAGGTGGGCGGATACCCCCTGTGGTTTTCATTTCTCTGTTATTTTGAGATCTACATGACTGGCCGGTTTGTGAAGGTCTGTAACTACTCCAATACACTCCTAGTACTCCCAGAAGACTTCCCAACCATATTTGGAATTAATCTAAACACTTTCATTTTCAACTATAAAATTAAATCCGGAGACTCTGTTCATGTAACTTCCCGAAAATCAGAAAACCAGAAAAACTCATACTATCAGTTGATATATAAACCATGCATCAGAATAATCTCGAGACAAACAGAAAACACAAATCCCAGTGGTAAATCAGTGCTACTCACCGTATGCGCTTAATCCCAGAAAAACAGCTTCTTCCCCATTCGGCCGATCGCGATTTCCGGGTGCGCGCGAAGATGAAATGGTAGCCGAACAATTCCTCTGCTCGCGAGAGAGATAACCCGCAGAAATCCGACTCCAATAAACTCCTAGCAACTCTTGCGGTTCTCATCTCTTCCCAGCGAAACCCTAACCGCCACAGTAGCCGCCCTAATTTCAGAGCAACAACATTCCCCCAAAACCCCGAAAATTTATATCAGTTACCTATTTATACACCGCGAGGGTTTAACCTAATTCACCATTTACCCTGGGAATCCCCTTTCTACCCCTCCTTAGTGTAGGGTTTTCCCGGATTTTAACCATTGACCCATTTTTTATTTATTTCCGATCCGAATATGACCTACGTATAAATATTTCCACCTCATTTTCTTTAACCCTAATGACCACAAATTTCTAGCAATAATAAAGTTGATTTAACCTGTACATACATCCATATGTGCATATACTTTTATTTTTATCTACTATTTTATATTGTTTATTATTATTATATTATTTTTTTTTATTTTTTTACTCAAAACTGGGGTCTTACAGATGATTATGAATGTTTTTGAAGTGATTTGAGGAGTTGGTTTGCTGTTATTTGATTTTAGTTTAAAAATTCGCAAAGTTTCGCAAAACCCAGATTTTCACACTCGAGCGCCATGCCAGGCATCGAGTGACCGCCTAGACACTCAAGCGCCATTGAAGGCGCCCCGCCTGTGTTTTTTTTAATTTTCAAAACTCGAAAGTTGACAAATTTGGTAATCCGAGCGCCCGGGAGAATGCTCGAGCGCAATCTCGAGCGGCCGATTTCTAAAAAATTCGTTTTAGACAAGCGCCTGCAATATCACTTGACAGCGCTCAAGCATCCATGACAGAAAATTTGATATTTTTGAAATATATATAGTTTTTTTTATTATAAAACTGTTTTTATTGAATTCCAACTTATGCACCAATAAGATTAGAGTGTTTTGAGAATGTTTGCATTAGCTGTTGATTAATTTGAATTTTTATAAATATTTTGGGTACGTTCTACTGAAATAGCTTTTATTCGAGTTTATCGTTCCAAACTCTTTTCTTTTTAACTTGTTTTGATTTTATTGGTTCCGACACTTGTAATTGGCCTATCTAAAGATGTTTCCAAGGCTGTTTTGAAAGAATTGTGAATATTTTCCTCAATGTATTTTGGAGTGGTTATTTCCTCACTCATGTAGCTTGAGTTTGAGCATTGTTTTCCTCCATGTATTTTGGGGATGATTTGAGATTGAATTATAAATGTTGAGGATTGTTTTTGGGTATCAAAGATAACATGATCTTAGTATTTTGTTTTGTGTGTCCAATGGGCATAGCTTGGTATGGATCCATAGTTTAGCTACGAGTGAAAATAGTATTTTCTTTGTTTATTTAACCCTGTTTCATATATGCTCCTGTCGTGTATCTCGACGAGGCCCTCCTATATCTGGTTGTGTTGCAGCAATCCCATCCGTTGTGTATCTCGATGTGGTTATTATTTTGGGTTACCCACCATATATCTTGGTCTGGTATTCCCACATTATTGCAGTTGATTGAATTATACGTGCTAGCTCTTCGTGTATCTCGGTTGGGTGATCCACGATAAGTCAATGACTGTGTATCTCAGCTTTGCACCTAAGCCACGAAGTGGCAACCCTTGACTCAGGCATTTAACTCTTCAGAGATGTATTGTTTTCATGAGTCTTGTGATGTCACATCATCGCAAGCTTTTGGTTTGAATGGAAAGTAATGTTTTGATGATGATTTGGAAAATGGTTTGCAAATGCATTATCCGTTACTCTTCTATATTTGAAACACATGCTATCCTGGAATATATGATAAAATGTTTTATTCATGCATGTGTTGTTTGCTAGGATTTTATATCTCATTCTTGCTTTATTTTGTTTTATTTTCAGACATTCTTGGAGAGAACGATACTACTGTGGTAGAACCACAGGATACTAGTGAGGAGTATCCATCTGACACTTACATAGAGGACGACTACTATTGCATTATGTAGGATTTTGATTCATGTTTTAGGAGTTTATTTTTCTGTAGTTAGGGAGTTATTTTATGATTGGTGAAGTAAGAGTGAGTGATGTAGTAGACCTTCGTGTCTAGAATTTTATAGTAGGAGATTTATTTGTTTTATTTGAAGATTATTTTAGAATTATGGAGTAATAAAGATTCAGTTTAGTTTTTGTTTTATTTTCTCTTTTGTTTCCGCACTCTGATATTAATGTAATTGTTGAATTATGTTATGGCATCGGCTTGCTATGGGCTCATGCATAGTGCTATCGTGAGACGAGTTATATCGTTAATGAACAACTCGGATCCGGGGCACTACAAGTGCACCTGTGGAATGCTTTTGTTTAATAGATCATCTTAAGCACCCACTTTTTGCACCCCTAAAAAAATACTATGAAAAAAACCCTAAAAGACTTGGTTAAACCTTGAAGTAGAAGTGATGTCTTGCATAAAGATGAGTTTGTAACGGCCCAAACCCGGGTCTATGCAAAACAATCACCAAACTCGAATCCAAAGTGCTATTGGGCCCAAAGCTACTAATTACCAGACATTTAAATTCAAAGAACTCCATTGAATATCAGAGTGCGGGAAATTTAAAACATTGAATCCATCAATAAATGTGCCTAAATATAATCCTCAACTATCTCACCAATATAAAATCATAAGTTTGGTAAATGGGTTTTCTAACACGCTTTCTGTAACGCCCCGGATCCGGGTTACGGGAACTAACCCGTAACTCATCACCGAAAGGTTACATTTCCACCCAGAATCACAAAGTCAAAGTAAAGGAAACATGACTAAACAATTAAATATATATACAGAGTCCACTAAAACCAACTCAAACTAAAATATTAATCTCTAATCAAATCTCACCTGATAACAGCTTTTACCCTCCGATATCGGCTTTTCCAAGGTCTGAAAACAAAACAAAACAAATGGTCTGAGATATGAATATCTCAATAAGTAGCCCATGCATGCTCATAAACATTTTAACATTTCTAAAATATGATTCGGATTAAAATATGCATCAATCGACAATAAAACGAATAAATAGAATAATTCCATGAGAATATATCAATAAACACAAAGTAACCAGAATAAATCAACAAACCATAGCAGGACTCATGACGTAAGACTATCTTTAACCAGGGTAATCACAATGTCCACTATGCCACCTCCCAGCTTAGGTGCGAAGCCGAGTACACGATCATCGTCTTATTGCGGGAGAACCCACCCAGTACAGTAATGGGTTGGCAAGAACTACCCAAACATGGTCTGAGTACACGATAAAATGAATGAATAGCCGCAGCCAGCCGAGTACACGATCAGGCCTCACTGAGTACACAGTGGAACACGCGTGCGTGGACAGGGAATTACAACTAGCAAAGAATAATCCCTTCCACTACCTAGCCCCTACATGGATCCATATAGCGCTATGCCTACTAGGTTCTAAAATCGAAACCAACCATGAAAATATAGTTAACACAACTCGTTCCAAATCTCAACTAAAACATCTCGAGTACACGGCCCCCCCCCCCCCCCCCCCCCCTGAGTGCACAGAAACAAAGCATCTACCCAAGTACATGGGCATCTAAATTTGACTCTCCAAGTACATGGAGGAAAATAAATCAAAACCAAAATTCCAACCCTTTTTATTTCAACTATTATTTTTCCTAAAATTTTGTTCATGCAATATGCCAGATTGCATATCAACTATTTCTTTCTCTTTACTATTATTAAATTGTCAATATCTTATTTTTAAATTAAGTTACAAATCTTAAAATCCATTTTTAAACACTTTTTCCTTGAATTTTGATTTTTCTTTCAAAATATAACTAAAATATAATTATTTATTTGGGGTTGAACTTATTTGTTGAATCTAACTAAAATCTAAACTAAAAAGTAATTATTTAGGTTCGGTATACTAATTTATTAATACAGTAAACGTTTTACACTAAAATGTAATTACTTTATAAAATAATACATCAATTTTTATTTCCTATTGATGTTTTGCACCAAAATTTAAATATTTATCAAAATTCATCTCCCAACCACGAACCCGTCCGTAAACCCTTTTCTTTGCGGATTTTCCATGCTCCCAATAACTTACCAAATGACTTGAAATGACTCACAATAGTTTAAGCATACTAACCTAAATCAAATCTAACAATTTTATCAAATTAGAATCATCATTTAGGATTTCACACCAAATCCAATTCGTCAAATCATCATAGGGAATGAAAAAAAAAAACAAAAGATTTCACACTAAATCCAATTCGTCAAACATCATTGGGAGAGAAAAAAAAAACAAAAGAACTACTTACCTCTTCTCCTTTTCTTCCCCTTCTCTTCTCTCCCTTCATCCCCCTTCCTCTTCCTTCAACGAAATGAAATAGAACCTTTCGGGTTCTCTTGGTAGGAGGGTTTCTTATATATATGACCCGGTTAACCGAACCGACCAAACCGACCAAACCGACCAGACCGATCCAATTAAACCTATTACACTAATTAAATTAAATGCACACCTAAACCAACTAAACCAACCCACTTAAATTAAACCCACTTAACCCAACTAACCCACTAATCCCACTTAATAATTTGAAATGAACCACCTAAGCAACCAAACCCAAACAATTTAATTGATTAACCCATTAAACCTTTAAATCAAAGATTAACCCATTAAACCTTTAAATCAAATAAATCAAATTCAACTAAATAATAAATTTTTTTTCTCCAATAAAGTTATTCAATTTAAACCCATTACACCTCACTTAATCCTTTAATCCCTTATTTGACCTTAATTAAATTTCAAAAAAAATTCAGGGAAATTCAAGGTTTTACACTTTCTCTCATAATCATTAAGTATCCATCAAGTACATCTCTATCAACCTCTAAAAGAAAATTCTAAACAAAATAAGAAAGATCCTAAACACAATAATCTGCAACTCCCCTTAATGTCAACCCCAAGGACGCTCTCATGTGGAACAGCTGAAAACAAAACAAAACAAAACAAAACACGGGTGAGATATGAATATCTCAGTAGGTAACACTATGCATGAAGAACAATAGTTTATATATAAGGAAATTAACAATGATTTCATGCTCTATAAAATAATCAAGTAATCACGGTCAATAAGATGAACGAGTAATTACAATACGAAACCAACATTAAATATGTGCTCGAAATAAAGAGAGTTTATTATGTAAACTTCATTTCAATTGGAAGGAAAATGCATTATAAATCACTTCTACTTGGTTTCCAATTTATTTCAATTAGTATCTCCCTAAGAACAATTCTACATTTTTATTCATGTTTCAATAATATTTCATTTTAACAATTCTAATCAAGCACAGCTAATCCGTTCAATCATGTCATATTAATATTTCATTTAGAACCATTCTTGTCAAACACGGCTAAATTGATCCAGCAATTGGAGAACAAATCATAAATAATCAGTAGTAAAAGCCCACCTTCAGGTAGTAGCCTACCTCTACTGCAAGATGTAAACACCTAGTATCCACACTTCCTCTGCAGGAAAATGCAAATATCTAAGACTATAGGTACCCCTATAGGAGATAGCATAACTCTACCGCAGAATGTGAACACATAGCATCTATCTCTACCACAGGAGATAGCTTCCTCACCTTCTAGTGGTAACTCACACATCCATCTCCCATGTGGGATGTAATCACGAATAATCAAATCTCCCCCACCTGAGGTATCTCTCCTATAAGATGCAATCCCCTCGGAATTACATCTTCTCCATAGGAGGTAATAAGTCTCTCTCGCAGGAGGTAATGTCTTCGCTACCAAGCGGGTAAGAGTCTCCGCCACCAAGCGGGTAAGAGTCTCTGCCACCAAGCGGGTAAAGGTCTCGGCCACCAAGAGGGTAAGGGTCTCTGATAAGTCATGAAAATACCACATTTTAGCACATTAATTTCATGACTTATTTGGTTTTATCTCATATTTAATTCCCAATTTTACTTAGAAATTGCCAAATTCCTTCATCTTTGTATTTTATTTTCAATATCTAAATTGTGCCTAATTTGTCGATGTAGAGACACTCTTGGTGGTTATAGAAGTCACGGTTCAGACGGCGTCAAAATCGTAGTCAAATTGAAGAAGTTATGATCAACGTGAGATAGTTGTTTGAAGCACCGTTCGAACGTTCAGTGCAAAATACAATTGCAGACAAACCCGAGAGTAGCATTCGATAGCGTAGGATGCAGCGTTTGACCGTTCAAAGTCTGTAGAGAAACCCAAGAGTTGTGTTCAATAAATGTTAGAGGCATCGTTCGAACGTTAGTGTATTTTAACCTAACGTGAGATCTATTGTTCGAACATTGGTATTGATGGAGCCCAATGTGAGATCCGTCATTCAAACGTTGGTATTGATGGAGCCCAATGTGAGATCTTCGTTCGAACGAGAGGGGGAGAAGTAGTTTTATGACTTGAACATTAGACCCACGTTCGATGCACCGTTCGAACGTTCAAGTCGTGAAAACAGTTATAAAATTCCAATCTTTTCTGATTTGTTTCCTTTTTCTTGGGGATCTTCTTCTAACTTTTAGAAGGATCTTTAAAGGTTTTTAATTGGAAGGAGGAGGTAGTTTTTGGAACCCTAATTCATGTTTTGGAAGGAATAGAAACTTCTCTCCTTCTTGGAGCTTCTTGTTTTGAAGGAAGGTTACTATTCCTCTTGAAGGATCCTTTGGCAAGCTGATGGGATTTCTCTAAAGAGAGAGTTAGGGAACGTGAGAAGGGGTTGATTAATGCTTGGAACGTGAGAAGGAAGCTAGGACGTGGGAGAAATAAGAAGCTTGGATCTTCATTAGTTTATTTCTTCTCCTTTTCTTTTCTTTCTTTTGTTTATACTCTGTTTTTTATGGTTGTTTTTAGTTCAGTCATGAACTAATTTTTATTACTAAGGCTTTGATGTAATCTAGACAGGATGTTTTAACTTGGAATATTATTGCTATTGAATTTATGATTCATTCTTTGAGTATTTTATCATTGTACTTAACCCAATTCAGTGCTTGATCACCATTTAATTGTATTTGGTAGTTGTATTGAGACCGATAGGAGATATACAACCTCAGTTCATTGTGATAAAATACCATATTCTACATGTTGATAGAGGTACTGGCATGGTTTATGTAGCTTTGTGTATTTTTACATGAAAATTCATAGATCTTAATGTGCCTACTTGCTTTTAAATTCACACAGAGATATCATGGGTTATCGTGGGGAGGTAAGTTTGTTGGTGCTCGAGAGAGACCATTGGATAGGATAGGGATTCTCGCTTTCAAATTGGGTTATAATATTCAAGGGCATGTGTATTTAGAAATTAATCCGAATTGGCTATGATGAAATCAAACGCCTTAGAATTTTAATCTCTTATTGAATCTTATTCGTTTATTTTCTTAGTTATTAATTTTAATTGTTAGTTAAACATCCATCTCACTTTTCGATTGTCCAAATAAAATTTAGGATAGTAATTTCAGTATTTAGTAAGTAAAATTCCCTGTGGGTTCGACACTCTATCTCATCACTTTATTACTTGTTACGAATTCGTGCACTTGCGAAAAAGTACATCAAGTTTTTGGCGCCGTTGCTGGGGAATTATTTGATTACTAATATTGATACTATCTATTCTCAGTTTTAATTTTTATTTCAGGTCCTGTGTATGCTACGCTCACGAAGTGCTGAAATCTTTCCTTGTGATCCCGAAATTGATCGTACTTTTAGACGGTTAAACAGGGAGAAGAAGTAAGCTTTGAATAAATCTCTAATTGCAATGGCAAATCAAATTGAAGAAGAGGAGAACAATAGGGCTTTGAGAGACTATGCTATGCCATTAGTCACCGGGGCTCATACAAGCATTAGGAGGCCAGCCATTCAAGCCAATAATTTTGAGATAAAGCCAGCCATCATTCAAATGATCCAGTCAACCGTGCAATTCAGTGGCATGCCAAATGATGATCCCAATGCTCATATTACAAATTTTCTAGAAATTTTTGATACCTTCAAGCACAATGGAGTTTCCGATGATGCAATAAGGTTGCGGCTCTTTCCTTTCTCTTTAAGAGATAAGGCAAAAGGTTGGTTAAACTCACTTCAACCAATGACCATCACTATGCGGGATGGTTTGGCTCAAAAATTCTTAGCAAAGTTCTTTCCTCCATCAAAAACTGCTAAGATGAGAAATGATATTACTACCTTTGCTCAATTCGACATGGAGTCACTTTATGAAGCATGGGGAGAGATATAAGGACTTGCTTAGAAGATGTCCTCACCATGGTTTACCCAATTGGTTGCAAGTTCAAACTTTCTATAATGGTTTGAGTCCAAACACACGGACAATTGTGGATGCCGCAGTGGGAGGAGCATTGATAGGGAAGCCATATGAAGAAGCTTACAATTTACTTGAGGAAATGGCCTCAAACAACTACCAATGGCCATCAGATTGTTTGGGACCAAGAAAAATTTAGGGAGTTCATGAAATTGATGCCATTAATTCTTTAGCTTCTCAAGTTGCTTTCTTGTCAAAGAAAGTAGATAATATTAATGTGAATGCTGTCCAATCTACTCACTTTGTGTGTGAAATTTGTGCAGGGAATCATTCAAGTGTTGAATGTCAAGTTGGAAACTCCTTTGCCATGGGTGCATCTGAGTAAGCCAATTTTGTCTCCAACTTTCAACGCCCAAATAATCCTTGTTCAAATACCTACAACCTCGGATGGCGAAATCATCCCAATTTTTCTTGGAATGGTCCTCAAAATACTAATAAGAAACCTCCCGGTTTCCAACAGCAAGAAAAGAAGCCAAATATGGAGGAATTGCTTACCAAGTTCATGCAAGACACTTCAGGATTCATGCAAGAAGCAAGGACTACTTTCCGGAACCAAGATGCCAGCATCTTGAACCTTGAACACCAAATGGGGCAGTTTTTCAAAGCAATTGGCAGAAAGATCTCAAGGGTCCCTCCCAAGTGATACTATTACCAATCTAAGAAAACATGCTAAAGCCATCACCCTAAGGAGTGGGAAAAATCTGGAAAATCAGCAAGAAGTGAAAAAAGAAGATGAAGAAGAGGAAAACGAGAAGCACATCGAAAAGGCAAAAACAGATTTGCTTTCTAAGACTCTTCCTCCTATTCCTTTTCCACAAAGATTAAGAAAAAAATAAGTTGGACAAGCAATTTTCTAAGTTTCTACATATTTTTAAGAAATTGCATATTAACATCCCTTTTGCAGATGCGTTGGAACAAATGCCTACTTATGCCAAGTTCATGAAGGAGATGTCCAACAAGAGAAAATGGGAGGAGCATGAAACGGTGATGCTAACCGAGGAATGTACAGCAATTTTGCAAAATAAGCTTCCACAAAAGTTAAAAGATCTAGGGAGTTTCACTATTCCTTGCACAATTGGAAATTCTCACTTCGATAAAGCTTTATGTGATTTAGGAGCAAGTATTAATCTAATGCCATTTTCTGTTTTTCAGAAATTGGGGATTGGTGAAGTGAAGGCAACAACTGTATCTCTTCAATTGGCAGATCGATCCATCAAATACCCAAGAGGTATCATAGAGGGTGTTCTTGTTAAGGTTGATAAGTTTATCTTTCCTGCAGATTTCATTGTATTGGACATGGAGGAGGACAGAGAAATTCCACTCATCCTAGGCCGGCCATTCTTAGCTACGAGAAGAACTCTTATTGATGTCCAACAAGGAAAGCTTATACTTAGAGTGCAAGAGGAACAGATTGTGTTTGATGTGTTCGAAGCTATGAAGCATTCCTCCACAAGTGATTCATGCTTTCAGATTGATACCATCAGCAAGTTGGTATCTGATACCTTCAACGAAGACAATCCAAGGGAACCACTAGAAGCATGCATTACCAAATCAGGGACTACTTCTTCTGAAGACACTAGCATTAGAGAGTGTGCACTCTATTTAGAGGCTTCACCACCTTACACTCACAAGAAGAAGCCAAAGTTTGAAGATCTTCATAAGAAAGAATCCTCTCAACAAAATATATTGATTTTTGATCCTCCCAAGCTTGAGCTTAAAACTTTACCTTCTCATTTAAAATATGTTTAGTTAGGAGTTGACTCTTCTTTTCCAGTAATTGTCTCTTCCTCTTTAACAGGTCTTGAAGAAGAGAAGCTACTTCGAGTGTTAAGAGCCCACAAATCAGCATTGGGTTGGTCAATAGCCGATATAAAAGGGATTAGTGCTGCAATATGCATGCACAAAATCCTTATGGAGGAGAGCCATAAGACAACGGTACAACAACAAAGAAGGTTCAATCCAAACATGCAAGAGGTGGTAAGGTCTGAGGTCCTCAAATTGCTAGACGCAGGTATCATTTATCCAATTTCTGATAGTTCATGGGTAAGTCTAGTTCAAGTAGTACCAAAGAAAGGTGGTATTACAGTTGTAAGGAATGAAACCAATGAACTTATCCCAACAAGAACAGTAATAGGTTGGCGGGTGTGCATAGATTATAGGAAACTGAATGATGCCACTCGAAAAGATCACTTCCCATTACTTTTCATTGACCAAATGTTGGAGCGCCTTGCAGGACATGCATATTACTACTTTCTAGATGGTTATTCGGGATATAATCAAATCCCTATGGCACTTTTGCATATAGGAGAATGCCATTTGGACTATGCAATGCACCGGCTACTTTTCAGCGATGCATGATGGCAATATTTTCTAACATGGTGGAGAAATTTATGGAAATTTTTATGGATGATTTCTCTGTTTTTGGTTTTTCTTTTGATGCTTGTTTGAATAATTTATCTATGGTGTTGAAAAGATGTGAAGAAACTAACATTGTTCTCAATTGGGAAAAATGTCACTTCATGGTGCAGGAAGGAATAGTGCTTGGTCATAGGATCTCATCCAAAGGGATCGAAGTGGATAAAGCCAAGGTGGAGGTTATTGAAAAATTACCCCCACCCACAACAGTCAAGGGTGTACAGAGCTTTCTTGGGCATGCGGGGTTTTACCGTCGTTTTATTAAAGATTTTTCTAAGATCACTAAACCCCTTTGTAGCTTATTGGTCAAGGATACACCTTTTAATTTTTCAAAAGACTGTTTGCATGCTTTCGAACTTTTGAAGGAAAAATTGATTTCGGCCCCCATAATTTGTGCACCGGATTGGGAGCTACCTTTTGAGTTGATGTGTGATGCTAGTGATTATGCTTTAGGAGTTGTTTTAAGACAGCGGAAAAATAAATTATTGCATGTCATTTACTATGCTAGTAGGACCTTGAATGATGCTCAACTCAATTATGCTACAACCGAAAAAGAATTATTGGATGTAGTTTTTGCCTTTGATAAGTTTAGATCATATTTGATTGGCTCCAAGGTTATCGTATATACTGACCATTCTGCTCTCAAATATTTGCTAGCCAAAAAGGAAGCAAAACCAAGGCTATTTTGGTGGATTCTACTTTTTCAAGAGTTCGACTTGGAAATCAAAGACAAGAAGGGAACCGAGAACCAAGTAGCTGACCATCTCTCTTGCCTTGAGCTTGAAGATAAAAAGGCCACCTCATCCATCCCAATCAATGAGGTATTTCTTGATGAACAACTTCTTGCCTTTTCATTAATAGAAGTTTTTTGGTATGCAGATTTTGTGAATTACTTGGTTAGCAATGTGGTAAATCCAGAGTTTTCACATCAACAAAAGAAGAAATTCTTTTCGGATGTAAAGCATTACTTTTGGGAAGACCCTTTCCTCTACAAGCATTGCAAAGATCAAATCATTATGAGATGTGTACCTGAAGAAGATATGGAGAGTATCTTAAAGCATTGTCATTCACTTGAAGTTGGAGGCCATTTTGGACCAAACAAAACTATTGCTAAGGTGCTATAATCAGGTTTTTATTGGCCCTCCCTCTTTAAAGATGCTTTTGCTTTTGTTTCCGCATGTGATCAATGTCAAAGAAGTGGAAATATTTCCAGAAAAGATTAAATGCCTCTAAACAATAATCTTGTTGTTGAATTATTTTATATTTGGGGCATTGATTTTATGGGACCATTCCCTTCATCTTTCTCCAATCAATACATTTTAGTTGCTGTTGATTATGTTTCAAAATGGGTAGAGGCAGTGGCCCTCCCTACAAATGATTCTAAAGTTGTGTTGAATTTTTTGAGAAAGCAGATATTCACCAGGTTTGGCACTCCAAGAGCAATCATTAGTGATGGGGGAAAACATTTTTGCAATCAGTACTTTGAGGCACTCTTACGAAAATATGGTGTTACACATTGAGTTGCCACTCCTTATCACCCCCAAACCAGTGGTCAAGTTGAGGTTTCAAACTGGGAATTGAAGCGCATCTTTGAAAGGACAGTAAATTCATCCCAAAAGGATTGGTCAAAGAAGCTTGATGATGCACTGTGGGCATACCGGACTTCCTTCAAAACACCAATTGGAATGTCTCCATATCGACCTGTCTATGGAAAAGCTTGTCATCTCCCGGTGGAATTAGAACACATGGCCTACTGGGCCATGAAAACTCTGAACTTTGATCTTGAGGTAGCTGAAGAGAAGAGGCTTCTCCAACTAAATGAGATGAATGAATTCCGGCTTGATGCTTATGAGAATGCCTGAATTTACAAGGAAAGAACAAAACTCTGGCATGATAAGCACATTCAACAGAAGGAATTCGTAGTTGGCCAGAAAGTGTTACTCTACAACTTTAGGTTGAGATTTTTTTTGGGAAAGCTTCGTTCCCGTTGGTCTGGCCCTTTCACTGTTGTAAATGTCTACCCCCATGGAGCTGTAGAGATTCATCATGACACCAAAGGCACCTTCAAGGTCAATGGTCAGAGATTAAAGCCTTATGTTGATGAGGATTTTAAGAACTCAAGTCCTCCTATTTGCTCCACCCTTCAACATAAAAGATGGCTTTTAGTCAAGCTGATGACTATAACCAAGCGCTTCTTGGGAGGCAACCCAAGTGTTCTTCATTTTAATTTTTGTAATTCTACTTTCCTTTATACTCATTTTTCAATTATCTTTTCAGGTTCTTGGAGGTTGTTCACAGTAATCAAAGTCCATCCTATAGTCAATTTCAACATCTGAAAATTCGGGGAGTATTTTGTCCCTTTCACTTTATTTTCATTTTGCTCTTGAACATTGAGGGCAATGTTAGATTCAAGTTGGGGGGTGTTGTGCTGAAGTCTCATGTTTTGTTGACCTTTGTTTTGGTGATCTCAAAAACCCAGATTTTTCTTTGATTTGCTGGATAGTCTACTGGTGGGATAGCTTCTTTGTGATGTGAATTTCTAGCCCATGCCTAGCAAGCCAGATAGCTTGATATTTTTGGTTAAGCTTAGACAGTTGAACACATGATCACTTGACTGGGAATTCTAAATTTTGGCCTTTATTACTTATCTTTGGATAGTGTGATTTCATTTGTCTCACTTTGAACTTAGCACGAGCACACTAATGCATTGTGTGTGGGGTATGAGAACTGAAACCATTCATAGAAGGTTTGATAACTTGATTTCTGTTGATTGACTTATAGATGAACAATTTTGGCATGGTAATTGTGGATGATTTGAAAAAAAAAAACCTTTTGAGGAAAATTGTATTTTAAGCTCCTTTTTACTAAGTAACTGGGCCTCTTGCCTCACTAAGCAATGAGTGTTCGCGTCAAAAGGTAAGGAGTTTTAAATGGTTGATAATGTGGCTAGTTTAGCTTTGTAGCCTTTTTGACTTGAGTTAGTAAAACCCGTAGGGGTGTCTTCACACCTAATGCCCTTTGAGCCATTTGGTTTGGGAGTCATTGGTCCAACACTCGATAAATGGGTCAATTAGAAAGCTTAAGGAAGCTAGACATTGCACAGTTCACATGTTTTGAATATATATATATATATATATATATATATATATATAGAAAATAAAAGTTTCACAATGTCATGCCTTGGTTGTTTCATCAAATAAGGAGTCCTCTGAATTTGGGTTTGTTAGAATTTTATGATGGAATTATTTTGAAGCCTCATAATGATATGTTAGATCACTTTACACCAAAGGCACTTGTGATGTTCCACTATCTAAGTATGAGTGATTAGGCTCATTGTTGATTTCTTAAGATTGGGAACATGGAGTTTCAATTTTTAAGTTATCCTTGAATGTTAATTATTGTTCTGGGTGTTGCTTTATCTTCTCTGATAGCATGTGTTTCAAATCAATTTCATGTTTGTGAGTATCATGCTGGTAAACCCTCACGAGACTACAACTCGTCCACTAGGGACACCTAGGGCTTTAAAGGCTTCTTGCATATGCTAAATGCAATCGAGAGTGCCAGCGAAAGTGGTATAGTTAGGGCTTTCTGTTTTATTTGTTTTAGTTTAGTTTTGCTAGGGACTAGCAAAAAGTAAGTTGGGGAGTGTGATAAGTCATGAAAATACCACATTTTAGCACATTAATTTCATGACTTATCTAGTTTTATCCCATATTTAATTCCCAATTTTACTTAGAAATTGCCAAATTCCTTCATCTTTGTATTTTATTTTCATTATCTAAATTGTGCCTAATTTGTTGATGTAGAGACAATCTTGGTTGTTATAGAAGTCACGGTTCAGACGGCGTCAAAATCGGAGTCAAATTGAAGAAGTTATGATCAACTTTAGATAGCCGTTTGAAGCACCGTTTGAACGTTCAGTGCAAAATACAATTGCAGACAAACTCAAAAGTAGCGTTTGATAGCATGGGATGTAGCGTTCGACCATTCAAAGTCTATAGAGAAACCCGAGAGTTGCATTCAATAAACATTAGAGGCATCATTCGAACGTTAGTGTATTTTAACCTAACGTGAGATCCGTCGTTCGAACGTTGGTATTGATGGAGCCCAATGCGAGATCCGTCGTTCGAATGTTGGTATTAATGGAGCCCAATGTGAGATCTTCATTCGAACGAGAGGGGGAGAAGTAGTTTTATGACTTGAACGTTAGACCCGCGTTCGATGCACCGTTCGAACGTTCAAGTCATAAAAACAATTATAAAGTTCCGATCTTTTCTAATTTGTTCCCTTTTTCTTGGGGATCTTCTTATAATTTTTAGAAGGATCTTTTAGGGTTTCTAATTGGAAGGAGGACGTCGTTTTTGGAACCCTAATTCGTGTTTTGGAAGGAATAGAAACTTCTCTCCTTCTTGGAGCTTCTTGTTTTGAAGGAAAGTTACTATTCCTCTTGAAGGATCCTTTGGCAAGCTAATGGGGTTTCTATAAAGTGAGGGTTAGGGAACGTGAGAAGGGGTTGATTGATGCTTGGAACGTAAGAAGGAAGCTGGGACGTGGGAGAAATCATAAGCTTGGATCTTCATTAGTTTATTTCTTCTCCTTTCTTTTCTTTCTTTTGTTTATACTTTGTTTTTGATGGTTGTTTTTAGTTCAATCATGATCTAATTTTTATTACTAAGGCTTTGATGTAATCTAGACATGATGTTTTAAGTCTGAATATTATTGTTCTTGAATTTATGATTTATTCTTTGAGTATTTTATCATTGTGCTTAACCCCAATTGAGTGCTTGATCACCATTTAATTGTATTTGGCAGTTGTATTGAGACCGAGAGGAGATATACAACCTCAGTTCGTTGTGATAAAATACCATATTCTACATGTTGATAAAGGTATTGGCATGGTTTATGTAGGTTTGTGTATTTTTACATGAAAATTCATAGATCTTAATTGCCTACTTGCTTTTAAATTCACATAGAGACATTATGGGTTATCGTGGGGAGGTAAGTTCATTGGTGCTCGAGAGAGACCATTGGATAGGATATGGATTTTCGCTTTCAAATTAGGTTATAATATTCAAGGGCATGTGTATTTAGAAATTAATCCAGATTGGTTATGATTAAATGAAACACCTTAGTATTTTAATCTCTTATTGAATCTTATTCGTTTATTTTCTTAGTTATTAATTTTAATTGCTAGTTAAACATCCATCTCTGTAACGCCCCGGATCTGGGTTACGTAAAATAATCGTAACTCGTACCCGAAGGTTAATTAAAATTTCACAGGATCAACAGAGTAAGGGAAAACATGAAATAAAATAACATAAAGATTCAAACGCATAATATCAAGGTTCACTAATTTTCCCAAACATATCCAAAAGTAATACAGGTTCATAATAAAAACTCACTAAAGTAAGTAAAACCAACAACTAAGATCTACTCAATAAAGTAATCCTCCTCACGATACTTTGGGTAGTCCACCGGAATATCAACCCCCACAGTATCGTCCTCGCTGAAATCTGAAAACAAAACAAAATAGTGAGATACGACGATCTTAGCAAGTAGCAATGCCTGTACAAAAATACAGTTATAACAGTTCTAAAACATGCACAAGTTATAATCAATTAAGTTACGATTAACCTCGGTTAATCCGACTAATCTAGGAAATACATCGTCAATTACAAATTCGGAAAAGCATTATATATTGGGACTCGTGAAGTTTGTCTATTTTATGAGGCTAAGCACTAGAGTTCCAGACAATCCAGTCTAACACTGCAACAGTTCGAACATCCAATATTGTCGCCCTCACGGCGGAATTACTCAAGTGACCTCACCATCATGGTGGAAACGGAGTTGCTGCAGCGCTTCCCTCATGGAAGGTCTCTCCATCTGGACATGAAGGAACTCCAGACTTACATCCAGACAAAATGTACAAATTTCACCTATAACTTGATTGTGGATCCACACTAAGTCTCGCCCTAGTACTCCGACAAAATTATCAATCATTGTGCAAGTTTAACATAAAACATGCTGATAGTAAAAGAAACCAATTTATAGTTAAGAATACCAAATTCAGTTTGAAATAACCACAAGAGGCATCCAATAGTAAAAGTTTACAATAGTTGGCACAACCCATAAAGAAACTATACCATTTGCTCAAAATGCATTCAACAATATGTTAAGAAGCCATTTCAATAATTTTTCAAATCATAACAACATTATGGATAATATAAGGAGTTAGAAGAAGTCAGGTATTTAAATGGAAGTTTGAAATTCAACCCAAAAGACCACTCGGATAACCATTTTTAGATCACTAGGCTTATTTTTGTTAACCTTCCTCTCACATAGATTTCCACTCTTGATTTTCTAAATTATGTTGTTGAATTTTTATCCCCGTAGACTACTAAGAGTTCTGAAATTTACACTTTGATTATCAGTTCCTTAAAGAATTAAAATTCCAAGTAAAAAATATAAGCCATTGGAGAAAAAAGATGGGAAACAGAAAATGTTTGAGTGGAACATGGATAATAGTTTAACAATAAAAGGAAATAGGAATAATGTCTAGTGCAAAGTTCTAGTGGCTGTGTACTAAAGTAGCATTTACAATGGTTTTCTGTATATCTTTAGATTCAGGACACATACATGGGACCAGCTAAATGTGTGCCATGTTAACTTTCAATTTCTCTTCAGATATTAAAATATTTTCACTTGTACGAACACATATTATACACTTGACTCCAATTAAATCTACATATTAATTTGCATTTAAGTTAAACATCCATAGCATATCTGGACTTTAACTACAAAGCAAATTCAACCCAAAGCACGCATATGCCTTTGCCAAGTTAAACCCATGACCACATGAATCATTGCTTTACACCTAATTGACTACTTTCCCTTCTTCTTTTTTTAGAACGACCACGATTTCATGGCTATCATCAACCGACTCCTTGAATCATGATAAACCTCCCACCAAAACTATACCCACAAAGAGATTTTCAATAAAAACCGTTCATTGAAAATGCAACTCCTATATTGCATTGAGTACAATATGAAACACAAGCTGAAAATTAGAATAGCTGCATACATATTACCTTTGTTTTAGTGCTGTGCTGACCTGGGGCTAAACTAGAGAGGATGTCCGCCAGGTTAGACCACCCAGAAAAATATAACTAGTGCTGACCTCCCAAGAGGTCAGCCGCACTCAATAAATCACTCCACCTATAGTCTCTAATTAACTAGTGCTGACCTCCTATCGTCAAGAGTTATTTTGTTTTATAATTAATCTAGTAGTAACCCACAGCACTACATGATAAAAAGGTATCAATAAATCACTCCACCTATAGTCTCTAACATGGAGGATGTCCATCGATCTAACAATGCCCTTAATTTGTCTTGGCATAACCCACTTCACACTTTTCATCTTGGGGAAGATACTCCATATCTCTAGGTATCAACTGAAAGATCTACAGATGGGATAACCCACTTCACACTTGCCACCTTGGTGAAGATACTCCATATCTCTAGGTATCAGTCGCACTCAGCACACCTTGGCACCAGGTTATTTATACTCCAACAGTTCTTCCAACTTGTGGCTAATACAAAACTCAAGGTCTGAACCTTTTTCTTACATCTAAAAACAGGTTTAACATCATGAACAACACTCAGATTACACAACTACCCTATCTTGGAATCAATCGAACTGAGATTAACAAACCCATTGATCAAACGCCCATTCAATCCAAAAAATCAGATTTTCATTTCATTCAATGCTAAATACTCATATAACACAAAACTTGCGATTAAATGACTGTAAAAAGGGTGCTACTTGCTATTCTATTCTCCAAATTTGCGGCAGGTTCTAGTTCTTCATTTCTGAACCAAATGCTTCCATTCTAAACATGTCTAACATGATTAACACCCTCTAAATAACATCTCTAAACTAACTATCATATTCGTCCAAACATGAATAGAACTAAGCTTACTATCATAGACGTCCAAACATGAACAGAATATCATATTCATTCCATTCAAAACTAAGCATTGAGATGCTCACAATTCACATGAAAATCATGATATTTTGAAAGGCTACTTGCCTCTTGATTGCTGGAGTTCGACTTCTGCAAAAACCAGCAGTGAAACCCAATGCTTTCCACGCCTAGAAGTCCTCACGAACTGGTTTACAATCTGAGTTTTTTTTCCTTTTGAATGACTTCCACTCTACCAGAAAAAAAACGCCCACTCTCTAACAAAACCCAAAGTTTCTTCTTCCTTTCCAAGAAATTCTCTCCTCTCCCTTCTGATGATTTGAACTACCAAATCCCTTCCAGATCTAATCTGCCGATTAACTCTTCTCCCAACATGAACCGTCAGACACCTCTATTGTTTGAAGTAAAGTTTACTTATGTTCAGCAAAACTCTCTTAACTCCCTCATGATTCGCTGGTGCTCCACCACAAAATTTCCTACACCAAGTAATATCAAATACCAACTAATAGCTAACCAAATTAATAGCTAACCAAATTATTAAATAATAACTCATATAAAATTTGAAATTGAATCCTAACTTTACTTACCTTATTTTAGATAAATCCCACTTTTAAGAAATTTACCAAATTGCCCTTGTGCATTGCTCACCTGAAAATCCAACATATAAATGAAATGATTTTCTAATTATTTTTTTCAAAATAAAATATAAAAAATTCGGGGTTTTACAGTTCATTGGTGCTCGAGAGAGACCATGGGATAAGATAGGGATTTTTGCTTTCAAATTGGGTTATAATATTCAAAGGCATGTGTATTTAGAAATTAATCCAGATTTACTATGATGAAATCAAACGCCTTAGTATTTTAATCTCTTATTGAATCTTATTCCTTTATTTTCTTAGTTATTAATTTTAATTGCTAGTTAAACATCCATCTCACTTTTCGATTGTCCAAATAAAATTTAAGATAATACTTTCAGTATTTAGTAACTAAAATTCCCTGTGGATTCAACACTCTATTTCATCACTTTATTACTTGTTACGAATTCATGCACTTGCGAAAAAGTACATCAATCTCCACCACCAAGCGGGTAATAATCTCTGCCACCAAGCAGGTAATAACCTCTGCCACCAAGCAGATAATACACAAATACATCTCTGCCATTAAGCAGGTATCAATAAATCTGGCCACCAAGCCATTGTACAAATAATCTACATTCCAATATTGTTTATAACATAGTTGGTTCATGTTCAATTGATAATCCAAAGTCTTGTTCCACAATCAGCTCATTAGTTTGTACTCACAATGATGAGGTCTAGTTATGTGATTATTATAGCAGTAGAAGACTCAAGTGATTAAAGGTAGTGGTGAGATCGATTAAAGTATTTAAAGGTTATGTAAGGTTTAGGGGTAGTCACATAAAGTAATAAGGTACTTACTATTTAGTAAAGAGAAATTAGAGTAAGCCAATTTAATTAAATAATAAAGCCTAAAGGCATATAGGGTTCTTTCTCCCAGATTGAGTCTATAAGGTAGTTTCTGGTGTAAGGTATTTCTAGTGAAGTTTAGTAGTCATGATACTTAAAATTATATTTTTCCTAAATGAGAATTTAAATCAATTAGGTTTAGATGTTCAAATAATTCAATATTTAATTTTATATTCAAGTCAGGCCACTATTCGACCTAAAATAATCTTCAATTTGTTTATGTAGCAAACAAGGTATTTGAACAGTTAAAAGCATATCAAATTAGTTGATTTAGATGTAATGCCCTGAACCTGGGTCTATGCAAAACTGGCACCAAAATTGAATCCGAAGTGCTACTGGGCCCAAAGCTATTAATTACCAGACATTTAAATGCAAAGAATTATATTAATTATCAGAGTGCGGAGAGTTAAAATATTAAATTCATCAATAAGCATTGCTAAATATAACCATCAAACTAACTCATCAATATAAATTCGTAAGTCTGGTAAATGGGTTTTCTAACACACTTTCTCTCATAATTAATTAAATCATAAAATATCCATCATAGTACATCTATATCAACCTCTAAAAGAAAATCTAAACAAAATACGAAAGATCCTCAGAACATAAATTTGCAACTCCCCCTGTGCCAAACCCCAAGGACGCTCCCACGTGGAACAGCTGAAAACAAAACAAAACAAAATAGGAATGAGATACGAATATCTCAGTAGGTAACACTATGCATGAAGAGCAATAGTTTATATATAAGGAAAATAACAATGATTTCATGCCTGATAAAATAGTCGAGTAATCACGGTCGATAATATGAACGAGTAATTACCATACGAAACCAACATTTAATCAGTGCTCAAAATGAAGAGAGTTTATTATTTAAACTTCATTTCAATTAGAAGGGCAATGTAATATAAATCACATCTAAAGGGTTTTCCAATTCACTGCAAGTATTGTCTTCCTAAAATAATTCTACATTTTATTCATGTCTCAATAATATTATATTTTAGAGTCATTCTAATCAAGTCACAGCTGAATTGTTTAATCAACTCTCCTTATTTAAATGAAATCATGTCATTCATAATTAATAGCAAGTCTCACAATCCGATAGTAATATTTTCCCATGTAGGATGAAATCACATAGTAATCAAATTTCCCCTACATGAGGTCTCTTCCGCAGGAGTTAAGACATTTCACCTGCAGGTGGTAACACACACATCTCCTTTGTGGGATGCAATCACATCATGATTACATCTCCTCCACAAGAGGTCTCATTTCACCTGTAGGTGGTAACATATCTCTCCTGTGGGATGCAATCCACTCTGGATTACATCTCCTCCAACAGGAGGTCCCTATCGTAGGAGTTAACACATCTCATCTGCAGGTGGTAACACACACATCTCCCTTGTGGGATGTAATCACATCATGATTACATCTCCCCTACAAGAGGTCTCATCTCACCCGCAGGTGGTCACATATCTCCCCTGTGGGATGCAATCCACTCTGGATTACATCTCCCCCAACAGGAGGTCTCATCTCTCTTGCAGGTGGTCATCACATATCTCCCCTGTGGGATGCAATCCAATCCGGACTACATCTCCCCCAACAGGAGGTAATCAAATCTCATCTGCAGATGGTAGAAATCTTTTATTACCATCATGGCATTTAATCCACAGTCCAAATTATATTTAATTATATATATATATAAGCTTGATCCTAATCAATCGATAATCCAAACCTTGTTCCAAAATCATTTCATTAGTTTGTAATCTCAATGACCGGGTCTAGTTGTGTGATAATTAAAAGTTATGTAAAATTATAAAGTAATTTAAAGGTAAAGTTAGGGGTAATAATGTAACGCCCCGGATCCGAGTCACATGAAAAACCCATAACTCGTCTCCAGAGGTTATTATAAAACTCAGGATCGCAATATCAGAGTGAAGGAAAAACATAAATACAACAATAACTATATAACAGAGTGCGCTAAAATAATCCCAAACGAAAATAAACTCACATGACCAAGTAACTACCCACAAGTATCGTCCTCTCCAGGAGCAGCTGAAAACAAAACAAAACAAAACGGAATGAGATACGAATATCCCAGTGAGCAGCACATGCATGCACAAATACATTTATTTCAGTTCTAAAACATGCCACGATTATAACCATGTACAATGAGGATAATACGCATATTCCGAATAATCCGACTAAACTTCAATAATCCAATTCATATCAGTGCGGAAAACCATCAGGTAAATCAAGCAATAACAATCCGTTTCCAATCCCGAAGATATCGATAAAATAATGATTAATTGGCAACAACATAGCAAATAAGCATAATTTTGTATCTCAAGATATAATTCCAGATATACCAATGTCACATAACACCAAGTCTTCTCATAACCATGCCCACGCCTCCAAATGTATATCCGGCCTACTCAGGGTTTCGGATATTGAAATGACTGCGTCATCCAATGCAAGCCTACTCCCCGGGTTTCTGCATTGACAACCAGGCCTACTCAAGGTTTCTGGCTGCTCTACACCGGCGGGAGGTACAATACCCAATAACCGGTAAACGATATTCCATGAACCATAAATACCAACAAACCAGCAAATAAAACATATCACGTCAAACCAAATCAAATACCAACATTGGTCAATGTCATGACTATTGTTTAGTTGATAAATTAAACATGCCAAGTAGACACTCCACACCTCCATGTACACAGTTCCGGCCTACTCAGGGTTTCGGATACTCTGAAATGACGGCCTACTCAGGGTTTCGTCATCCAATGCAGGCCTACTCCCCGGGTTTCTGCATTGACAACCAGGCCTACTCAGGGTTTCTGGCTGCTCTACACCGGTCGTGGCAACACACAAGGCCATGCAATTTCAACAACCAACAATAACATCACATTACTAAGCTTAGACTCTGGATCCAGGACAAGCTAGACCAAAACAGTAAAACATCGTATAATCTCAATTCCAATATCAAAATAAAACCATTCATTCCACATCATGTAAAACTCATCACAATTCATCACCTGTCCCTCTGGACCAAGCAGTACCTCAAGTACTTTCAGTATTTTCTCATTTTCGTAACACATGTCATTTGAAAGTAAAACTCAATTCAGTCATACCAAGGAAATCTTTACAATACATTTAAAGTTTCCAAACCAGTGAAACCAAAATAGAATAACTCCTCAATCAAAACAGTGTATAAAACAGAGGAAATGTAACTAGTAACTCTTGGTGGTTTGGTATCCGGCATAACATTCATAAATAACCTAAACTCAACTTGAAAGCTTTTAAGAAGTTCACTAAATTTTCCTTTAATAGTTTCCTAGGCAAAATAGATTCCCAGGATGCCCAAACAAGTGAATAGTGAAGTGGTTTAATCCTCAAGTAACCCAAATACCCTTAGTTAAATCAAATCTCCAATTCAGTAAGCAAAATAGGTCTGCCGCTCACTTCCTGAGGTGGGCGCGAGGTGAGCGCCGGTCGGCGGTGAAGAAATGGGGTAAAAACGACTTACCGCTCACTCGACGCTAGGTGAGCGTGAGCCGAGCGCGAGATGGGCGTGAGGTGGGCGTGAGATTCGCACGAGATGAGCGCATAGTTTTCTGCTGAGCGCGAGCTGAGCGCCAGCCGGGCGCGAGCTCGGCGGTGGGTCGTGTTTAACGGGGCGCCTACCTCTTAGGTGAGCGCCGGTGAGCGCGAGGTGGGCGGATACCCCCTGTGATTTTCATTTCTCTGTTATTCCAAGATCTAAATGACTGGCCGGTTTGTTTATCTCTGTAATTGTTCCACTACACTCCCAGAAGACTTCCCAACCATATTTGGATTTAATCTAAACACTTTTAAATAAACGATAGAATTCAATCTCCGAACTCTGTTCATGTCATTTCCAGAAAACCAGAAAACCAGAAACTCATACATCATTTGAGATACAAAACATGCATCGAAATAAGCTCACGAAAACCTTAAACACAAAACCCGGTTGTAAATCAGTGCTACTCACAAGTATACGCTTAATCCGAGAAACAAAAGCTTATTCCACAGCCGGCCGAGCATGACTTCCGGCTGCGCGCGTGGATGCGAAGGTCGCCGAACTGATCCCCTGCTCGCGAGAGGAAAAACCCACTGAAATCTGGATCTCCAACTCCACTAATCCAGTCGTAGCTCTCGCGGTTCTCATCTCTTCCCAGAGAAACCCTAATCGCCATAGTAGCCGCAAAACACCAAACCTCTTCAGTTATAAAAATATGATGCGAGCATTCCAAACCAAAAACCTAATTTCCCCTTTAGTATATATACCTTCCACACGCTCCCATACGTATTGCCGCACGACAACCTTTTAAAAGCCTTGATCCTGTGCATGCTCGCCCACTGAAAACCCTACATTTTCCCGCATCCACTTAAGCTTATTCTCTTTGACAACTAATGACCACAAATCTCCAGCAATAAATAAATTTTGATTAAGCCTGTCCATAAATCCATATGTTCATACTATTGCATATATTTTTATTTTTATTACTGTTATTGTTAATTTATTTTATTTTATTTTATATATATATATATATATTTTTTTTTTTTCTACTCAAAACTGGGGTTTTACAAATAAGATACTTGCTATTTATATAAAGTTTAGGGGTAAACACATAAAATAATGAGATACTAGTTATTTAGTGGAGCGAAATTAGGTTAAGCCAATTTAATTAACTAATCAAGCCAAAAAGGCATATAGGGTTCTTTCTCCAAAAATCTATAAGGTAGTTTCTGGTGTAAGGTTTTTTCCAATGAAGTTTAGTAGTCATGATACTTAAAATTTATCAAAGTTAGTTTAATTGGGTTGGGTGTCTGATATATAGTCTCTATTTGTGGAAATCAGAATCATGATGTGTGGAAATAAATTTTCCTAAATGAGTATCTCAATCAAATAGATTTAAAGTCTATAATCTCAAAAATCCCTAATTATTTTCAAAGTAGGCAACTATAAGCCTAAAATAAATTCCCTAATGTTTATGTTGAAAACAGATTATTTGATTAGTTAAATCCATCTCAAATCATCTAATCTAATTGATAAAATCTATTTAAAATCATTTTATTTTGAATTAGAAATCAAATTATTAAAATTTGCATTTTTCTGTTAAGATCGCCCTGTACAGGTCACCTAGGCGGCTTGTCTAAGCGCCAATTAAAATTTCAGACAATTTTAGTTTCAACGGGCACTCAAGGATCACCTAGGCGGTCCCACTAGGCGCCAGTTCAATTTTTAAATGCCTACCCCCATCACCTAGGCGAGGGGTGAGCGGACTAAATGTTATACACGGGCGCCTATGATCGCCTAAGCGGTCGTAGTAGATGCCGTATGAACTGCAGCAAACAGTGATCGAAATCTGAGTTTTTCTTCGTTTTGATCAAATCTGTAAAATCCCATATTTTATTAATAAAATAATAATAAGTATTAAATAGACTAATTGGGTTGATAATATACAGGAGATGAGATGTTGGTTCAACCCAGAGAAGTTCAAGGTGAATCGGAGGAAAGTGGGGAACCTATTTAAGGTGGGATTTAAATTTAAAATAAGGAGAAAAATTGGTTACTATTATTTAGATTGTTATAATGTGGAACTAAAGTAATCGCAAACAAGGAGAATAAAAAGATTTGAATGGTTTGATTGGGTTGTGATGAGTTGGTTTAACCCCAGGAATTGGGGGTTAATTGGAGATTTGAATGGTTTGATTGGGTTGTGATGAGTTTGTTTAAAGGAGGGTAAATTGGTAAAGAACTAAAATAATAAATTAACCTAAATATGCATGAGCCATTCACGTTCAAAAATTTTGGAGAACAGTTGCACGCCCACTTCATATTCGCTTATTCTTCTCATTGCTTCCTTGTGACTAAACCAAACCCTAAACAACCTGTTGGAGCAGATTTAGAGAAGGAAGAAGGAGAGTTTCGTGTAGTAAAACCCAGGTAAGATCAAACCAAAAGAAAAGTTTCTGTTTTGAGAAGTTTAGATGTGTTGTTGGATTCCTAAAGACATGATTTTTCTAACCCAGAAGTGATCAAGGTTTGCGGTGATCGTTTGGCATTCTTAGGAGTAATTTTGGGTTGCTGATAGGAAATATTTTAGCCCCTAAAATAGGTAAGTAGTCCCTTTAAAGTTGTACAAAACAAATTCGTGTTTATTCGATATTCATGGTTATTTGGTGATTTGATGAGTTGTTTGAACGATTTATGATGTTTTATTTGTTGGAAATTGTTCTAACATATTTATAAAGTGTTTTAGAATGATTTAGAATGGATTTGATGCATTGGTTATTGAGTTGTTAAATTTTTATTGCTTTTTGCAACTTTTCAGAAATTTTCGTCGTGACGGGCTGCCCGAACAGTCACTCGAGCACCCTGTCTGTCTGTTTAAAACCCGAGAGCAATTTATACTTAGAAAACCTATCGCCTGAACAGTCGCTTGAGCGATCTATCGAGCGACCAACCCCTGAAATAACCTATGTATAAGGCCATTTGAGCACCCCTTGGCCGCTCGAGCACCCTGTCTGTCAGATTTTCAAAATTTTCCAATTAGCCTAGTTCTTCACTACGGAATTGTTTTTATCCATTTTTAACCTATGTATCATCAAGTTTAGGGTATTTAGAGATAGTTTGCACTGGCGGATGTTTAAAATTCATTTTTATAAAGATTTTGGGTAGATTTTACTAAAGAGGCACTTTTACTTAATACCATTGTTCCAAATGATTCTATTTTTAACCAAAGTTGATTTTATGAGTTCCTACAACTGTATTTGGGTGTTATGAAGGTATTTTGTGCATCGATGGAGTCGTTACACATTCAGGACATATTTGCCTGTTGAAACTGTAGACACCCCAAATTGCACTACAAAATGAGAAAATAATGGAAAATATGTAATTGGGATTTAAAACAGGCCAAAAATGCATAAAATTTCATCACACATGCATCGCCCGTATTTTACTTACGGGCTGGTCGTGCCCGCAATACATATACGGGCAGGTTGTGCCCGTATTAATAATACGGACAGGGCGCGCCCGTAATATATATACGGGCACGGGGGTTTTTGTACGAATTTATCCTTTCTCAATTTTGGAGCCTTATCTGCACCCAAATATCTCTCTGAGAGATTCGAATTCTCTCATTTATCCCTCGAAATCTCTTATTTATCCTATTTGGAAATGGATGGGCATTATCCCTATTTTTAACTCAATCTGTTGGGATCCTGGTATATCCTTTTGGACCAGCCTTACCCCTGGGTTTGCTTATAAATAGAGGTGAGATCCTTAAGCAGAAGGCCACGAAATTTTGAAGTCCAAGGAGCTCCAAGAGAAGAGAGGAATCCCTGCTGCTTTGCTTACTCAATCCAAGTAAGTCCCTTTTCCCTTTTATTTTCTGTCTTCAATTTTAGAAGTAATAGGATCTTCTCTATTGTTGTAGAATAAGGCCATCTTTTATTCTGTATTCCTAAACTTGTCTCTAAGTACCTCAAGAGTCTCTCTAGCCGTAAAACGTGAAGAGAGAGCTAGGGGAAAGGAGAACAGGTGGATCCCTAGAATAGAACTCATATCTATTTTTTTTTCCTTTTCTTTAGAATAAGGCCTTTGATTGTGTTTGAATACCCAAACCTATCTCCAAGTACCTCAAGAATCCTCTCTAGCCGTAAAACGTGAAGAGAGAGATAGGGGAAAAGAGAACAGGTGGATCCGTAGAGTAGACCCCTATGTGCTCTAATTTGTGAGATATGGTTGCTTTGAACATCCCGATCATGTTTTAATGGTTTTATTTTTAATTTTATGTTTAATGTAACTAAAACTTAAAATTTTTTTATTCTTATCTTGTTTCAACGCATTCTCCACATGGAAAATGCGTTGTCACCCTCCCCTTTTTTGTTTTATTTTTATTATTTGATATTTCAAACTGTATTAATATTCTATTTAGATTTTTGTTGGTTTTGATGCACATGCATGCTTTGATTTTTTTATTTTCTTTTCCATTTAATTTAAATGACTTAATTATATTTTTTATAAAAATATTATTATTTAATTTAAAACTTTTATCTTTATTGCTCTGTCTTTATTATTTTCCACGTGTGCAGATTTTCCATAATTTTAACTGCTTATAACTATTTCATTTGGTATCTGATTTTAGCAAAGTTAGTGGCGTTGGAATTAGGTTGAGATTCTCTATCTACTGAGCTAGAGTTTGGCAGCAAAATCAGGTTTTTAGCAGAAGCGTGAAGTCGCGTCCGGAATCTTAATTTGCTCATATCTCCTTATCCGGGACTCCGATTCCGGCAAACTCAGTTGCATCAGAATCATGTCGAGATGCTCTTTCTGTTGGGACAATTTTGGGCAGTTGACCTGGGGTTTAGCAGAAAGTCAATTTCTACTATTTCCAGGTTTGACCAGCTCATAACTTCTTCATTTGGACTCCGATTGAGGCGAACTTGGTGTTGTTAGAATCGTATCGAAATCCTCTATCAGCCGGGATAAAATTGATCCATTGATTCAGCTTTTAGTAGAAAGGCAAAACTGATCCCCGGAAGCTGGTTTTGCTCATAATTCTCAATCCGGGACTTCGATTCTAGCAAACTTGGTTGCATTGTAATCGTGTTGGGATGCTTTTTCTGTTGGGACCAGATTGGACAATTGATCTGGGGTTTAGCAGAAAGCTGATTTTTGCTATTTCCCGATTTGACCAGCCCATAACTTCTTTATCTGGACTCTGATTTGAACAAACTCTTTGTCGTTAGAGCAGTATCGAAATCCTTTATCCATTGGTAAGAAGTTTGGTGATCAATTTACACCCGATCAAAAAGTCAAATTTTTTACCGCTTAGGTTTGACTTTTCAATTAGGGTTTTCATTTTTTGCATTTTTTGGGGTGCAAAAATGAGGTGCTGACAGACCTAATAAAAATATGGATAATTTAAAACTTTTCCTAATACGAGTGAAAGTGGAGGAACAGTTTATACATGTTCGTATCAAAAGTGTGTATGTATAAAATATTTCAAGTCCCATGGTTGACTTCAAAGTTAAATACAAAGACTACTTCGTTATTACAAAAGATAGGTATCTATCACTCATTTTAGTTATAAGGGTTATAAGTCCAAAAAGGTGAAATTACCATATACAAGAAACAAAACCCTAAGTAGGACGGTAATAATCCTCCTCTCTGTACCCTGGTGCTTTCTCTTTTCCTCTGTCCCCAATCCGGTCCTTCGCATTGGACGTCGATGGCTCTGAAAACAAAACCAATAAAACAACTTCTGAGACAAATGTTTCAGTAAGCAACACATGCATGCTCGATAAAACACAGTTCATGCTAATATCATTCGGTATAAGTCATGACACGCGGGTAGTTGAAATAATAGTTAAACCTTCGTCAATTCAATATAATACAGGTGGTGTAGTTCGGTGCTTACGTGTATAAGTCAAACAAAAGAGATATCACACATCAATTCACATGAAGTTATTATCTAGGTGGTTTAATACATATTGCACATGGATCCCATCTAACTCCACCGATTCCTCATGGTGAGCTAGGCATCCAATGCCGATTCCCCTTAACATTAGGCATCGATACGCCGATTCCCCTTAGCATAGGACATCCATGCCGATTCCCCGTAACTATGGGCATCGACCACCGATGTTCCTTGGTGCCAGGATGATACAATATGATACAATAGAACAATAGTAACTTGGTCATGGTATTATATACAAATACACCTACTTAAGGTTTATGGATCCATAACTTAAGGTTGTTCATTATGCAAATTCCTTTAAACAATTTCATATATCATATCCCATGCCACTCACGCATGTATAAATTCAAGGGTAGCTCATAGCCTTACCTATATCAACTTGGGCCAAGCCCTTTTTCATTATCTCACGGAACTAAGCCACTGCCCTCCATACATACGTCAAATACTAGGCCAATGCCCTTCATATCATGTATTAACAATTGGGCTAATGCCCTTCACAATATATCACATGCTATAGAACAAATAGTAGCAACAAGTTATGCTCATGGAAATAAATCATGCGCTTTTCACACATCATTTGAACAACCTAAGTCCCAACTCATTAGAAATATTCACAACTGTATTTTGGCTTTGGTTTTCTACTTCTAAAGATCATTTGGAAGGTGTTCCAAGTGGTAGAATCAAAATATATTATTTCTGTAGAAATTTGGGACAGAAACTTCCTATGAAACCTATTTCAGTAGAACGTACCCAAACTCTTGGTTAATTGGAATTTTGAGGTAATTCCAGTGCGAACACTTCCTAGACTCCTAAATCCTATTTTTACATAGGTTAGATTTAAATAAAACTCACTACATAGTTGAATTTACTCTAAAATCCCAAAATACCAAAAACTGCCTAGGGCGCCTGTCAGGGCGCTCGAGCGCTGGGTTGGGCGCCTGGCTTAGCCAAAATGTCAACTCTCGGGTTCTAAGTTTTTAAAAAAACACAGGCGGGGTGCTCACGATAGCGCTCTAGCGGCCATGCCTGCGATCAGTAATTAGAATGGGTGCTTGACAGAGCACTCGAGCGTTCGTCAAGCGTCTTGGCAATTTCCAATTCACAAAAATCCCCAAACGCGTGATTTTTAGGGTTTTCTTCAATCTCACTCATTTTCTATGGTTTTTGTCTCTTAAATCACTCTAGGATAAGCTATAACCTAGTACTCATCTAACCCCTAACATATGCATCTCTTATTTGTAAAGAAAACAAGAATATACAAAAACCCCTAAATCTCACATTTCTTTCAAATCAAGAAAACGAGAAGAGTTTTGGGTTAGAAGGGTGTTGCTTACCTGTAGCAAGCAAGCAAGCATGACTCCTAGCTCCTAAAGAAAGCCACAAACAGTGCTTCTTGAGCTCCTTGAATGCGTCTTCACAAATCCCCCAACTTCACCAAACGAAAA
This sequence comes from Buxus sempervirens, assembly GCA_947561395.2. Taxonomy (NCBI): domain Eukaryota; kingdom Viridiplantae; phylum Streptophyta; class Magnoliopsida; order Buxales; family Buxaceae; genus Buxus; species Buxus sempervirens. Next base: position 11,176,751 of record OX387185.1, read on the forward strand.
TCACGAAGTCTTTGGGTTCTCCTCCTTCTTTAGCAAGTGTTCTTTCAACCTTGCGCAACAACTTATAAGAGTATGGGGAGAAGGAGAGAGTGTGTGTGGAAAAGAAGAGGGTTTGAGTCTTTGGTTCATACGTATGGGGTAAAACCCCTCTTTTGGCACTTAATGAAATTTCTCCCCAAATGCCTCAAGTCATCTTCCAAGTTTGCCCTTCTCCCATGAAACACAATTATTTATCACCTTACCATTCTCCTTCTACTGCATACAAAGATTTACAACTAAGCCACCATCTCTCATATAAATAAAATATATCCATTAACTTAGAGATTTTATTAAATAAAGATAATCTCTTACCTTCACAAATTTGACCAATCCTTGACTTAGCCACTTGATTGGCTTCCAAGGTTCAAGCTTGGGCTTCTCTCACTTCACATTCACAATAAATACAAAATTTCAGGATTTTATAAATATCTCTTGCTTAATCACTTAAGCAATTGATCTCATAATCTAGGGTCTCACAAGGCCTGGAAATTTGACTTCCGGAAGGCGCTCCTCTGAACATCTCCCTCGGCCTTTTGCTTCCACTAAGGAAGCCTTTCTGCTCCACCGGCGTAAATGGCTGTCTGGTCCTACTCAATCCAGCTCTAGTCACAATGTGTAAAACCCTGGATTTTCCTAAAATAAAATAAATAAATAATTAAGGAATAAATTAGAGAGAGAATACTAAGAAAAAAAATAATAGTTAAAGAATTGGGAAGAAATTTAAAGGTTAAGTAAGGAAATTAAGGAGAAGGGTAATTTGGTCATTTCCAATTAGTCAAATTTATGAAAAGAATAAAATAATTAATTACTAAGTTAATAAATTAAACTAGATCAAATTTTAGTTTAGTTGAATGTAAGATAAGAAATTTAAGGTTTAAGAGAAGGATTAAGGGCCTAATGGTAATTACATTATTTAGGGTCCTTAATTTTGGCAATATGGGAGGATAATATGTAAAACCCTGGATTTTCCTAAAAATAAAATAAATTAAATAAGCCTAAATATATAGAGAAGTTAATATTTAATTTAGGTATTGGAGGAATAACAATATAATCCAAGAGATATTAGTAGTTAAATGAATAAATAATAATTTTGAGTAATTAGGAAATTAAATAGTAACTCCAAATTAATTAGAAAAAAGAAAGAGGATGATTTAGATAAATTGGAAGAGTAAATTAAATATAAAGGATTGGAGAAGATAGATATTAATCCAAGTGCATTATATGGTTAAGATTGATGTGAGGAATAAAGAGGAGAATTTTTGAAAAAAGATTCAAAGGTTAAATATGGAATCACAAAGAAAGGGTATTTTAGTTATTTTCTAATTAGCCAAATTAATATAATGAGTAAGTAAATAATTATTAAACTTGAAATATTTAACTAGATTTAATTTGGGTTAGGTTTGAATTTAAATAGCAAATTATGGCTTAAAAGTAGGAAAAAAGGTATATTGGTGATTATGGTTGATAAGGAGCTTTAAATTTGAGAATAAAAGGAGATTTGGGGTGTTTTAGTAATATTTTAAAATAAGAAATTAAATTAGTAAGAAATAAATTAAATTAAGTCCTTTTGTATGAGATTCTTAAAAGAGGAATTAGAAGGATAGGTAAGATAGAAAGGTTTCCAATTAAGATTGGGAATCCTATTTAGAAGGTCTCCTAAACCTATTAGGACTTCTAATTAAGTGAGCTTATAAAAGGGAAGGTTTAGGGTTTTTAGCAAATCAAAAATAAGGAGAAAGAATAGGGGAATTTGTCCTTGGGCTTGGAGAAAAATAAGGGAAAGAAGAGAGAAGAGAAAAGGAGGAGATTCTATGAAGAAATAGGAGTTGCAGAGATGGCCGACCAGCCAACTTCGAACAACGATCCCCAGAGATCCAGCCACTAGATCGAGCTGAAATTTTGAGGTTATGATCTACTCATGAAGGACTTCAATCTAAAAGGTAGAGATTGGATTTGGAGGAGTTTAAGGTGGTGCGATCAAGCTCAGAAAATGACTAGGTGAGCAGATTTCTGGACAGACTTAGTTCATGTAATGAGGCAAGTAGCATACACTTAGAAAACTGGAGGAATTGCATGATTTTCGTGTTTTAATATTTAGATATATTATGAGATGCTTTAGAAACAAACCATGTTCGTTTAGACAAAGATTTTCGTAAGTGTTATGTGTTTTTTTTGGGGTTTTCTAAAAAACTGTTATAGTGTGGTTATATGATTTGATTTATAAACGAAGTTTTATTTTGTTTAAATTGTTCTAACATGTTTATGAAGTATTTTAGAATGATTTAGAATGGATTTGATGCATTGGATATTGAGTTGTGGAATTTTTATTGAATTTCGTAACTTTTTGGAGATTTTTTTCGTATCGAGCCGCTCGAACAATCGCTCGAGCGCCCTGTGTATTTGTCCAAATCCCAAGAGCATTTTTCCCAGATTAACTATCACCTAAATAATCGCTCGAGCTATCTATCAAGCGACCACTCCTGAAACGACCAAAGTATAAGGCTGTTCGAGCGCCCCATTGCCGCTCAAGTGCCATGTCTATCAGATCTTTGAAAATTGGCCTTTCAACCTAGTTTTTCACTACGGAGTTGTTTTTATCCATTTGTAACCTATGTACCATCAAGTTTAGGGTATTTGGAAATTGTTTGCATTGGCGAATGTTTAAAATTCATTTTTATAAAGATTTTGGGTAGATTTTACCAAAGAGGTACTTTTACTTAATACCATTGTTCCAAATGATTCTATTTTTAACCAAAGTTGATTTTGTGAGTGTGAGACATGGAAAAATCAATTTAATGACTTCCTGATCATCACGCGGGATTGGTTAAAAACACAGAGTCACCACCATTCTGTTTAGGTGTGAATGGACACCAAAATATCAAATAAGCACAAAAAGGCAAATTTAGGGTAAAAATAACCCTATTAAAAAAAAACAACCAGAGATGGGTAAGGGGATTAGGTTATGAACAGGGGAAGGTGTAAGGCACCCCTATTCATCCACACAAGGTGGTTGCCAAGTATTGTTCATGTTAAAATAAAGGAAAAAAGGGCTTGCTACAAAAATCATGAAAAATCACAAAAAAGACAAAAGTGTAAGGTTTTTTCATACGAATAGCCTGATTGATCCAGAACTTTCAAATATGATCATACCATTCTTAGGGTTTCATGATTAAAACAAAATTGAGATAAAATCAAGTAAAACCAATCTAAAGTGAAAACTTTAAAAATCTGGCCTCAAGTTAAATTCTAGAAATCAAGAAAAATATGATTTTTATAAAATATTGCAAAATTGAACTTGAACAGTCCAGGATATAGATATAGCCCAAATTTCACATTAGATCAAGAAATCAAAACCAAAAATACCCACGTTGATGAAGAACATCAAAAGGGAAGAACTTAGACCGTAGAGTCTTCTCTCACAAACGAAAAAATGACTCAAAAACCATCTCATGAAATCCTAGAAGTTACTTTCAGGCTTCTGAATCCAGATCTATCATACTGATCATGATAGGTCCAGGATCTTAGTCTAATATCACAAAAATCACGAAAACAGTGCTGTAGGTGCAAAAGTGGTGAAAATCTCAATTTTAGGAGAAAAAGAGGATTTCATGCTATAAACATCATGGATTCATATGATTCATTCAGATTCAACATAAAAACCATTAAAACATGATCATGATATTCAAAGCAGCCATATCTCACAGATTAGAGCATATGGGGTCTACCCTACGGATCCACCTGTTCTCTTTTCCCCTAGCTCTCTCTTCACGTTTTACGGCTAGAGAGGATTCTTGAGGTACTTGGAGACAAGTTTGGGTATACAAACACAATCAAAAGCCTTATTCTAAAAAAAAAAAGTAGAGAAACAGATTATGGGGTTCTATTCTAGGGATCCACCTGTTCCCCTTTCCCCTAGCTCTCTCTTCACGTTTTACGGCTAGAGAGACTCTTGAGGTACTTAGAGGCAGGTTTAGGAATACAAGATAAAAGGAGGCCTTATTCTACAGCAATGGAGAAGATCCTATTACTTCTAGAATTGAAGACAGAAAATAAAAGGAAAAGGGACTTACCTGGATTGAGCAAGCAGAGCAGCAAGGATTCCTCTCTTCTCTTGGAGCTCCTTAGACTTCAAAATTTCATGGCCTTTTGCTTGAGGAGAAGCCCTTTATTTATAGGCAAACACAGGGGTATGGTTGGTCCAGAGGGATATACCAAGATCCCACCAGATTGGGTTAAAAATAGGGATAATGCCCATCCATGGCCAACAAGGATATTTCGAATGAATAAAAAAGATAATTCGCTCATCAAGAGATATATTAGACTGAAGATAAGGCTCAGAAATCGAGAAAGGATAAAATTCGCACAAATCTAATGCGCCCGTATATGTATTGAGGGCAAGTTGTGTCCGCATTTGTATTACGGGCGCTGCGTGCCCGTATACAAAATCCGGGCGCGACCAGCCCGTAGGTACAATACGGGCAATGCTTAAATTATTGAATTTCATGCATTTTTGGCCTTTTTTAAATCCCAATTACATGTTTTCATTATTTTCTCATTTTGTAGTGCAATTTGGGGTGTCTACAACTGCCCCCTCTTTGCTGGTAATTGAAACCAATTACGAGCAGAGAGCAAAAAGACCCACCAATTGCACTTTTTGAGATTTTGTCTAACTAATTGCACTTTGCAAGGATTAAATGGATGATTTTGGAAAAATAATTTGTGTGGAAGATTTGCTGAAAAGTCCCTAACCTTAAAGGGCAAATCCTCCTCTCTAGTTTCACTGAGCACTCGTGGCTATGAAGTGAGATTTGAGACAAATTTTAAAACAAAAGTGGGTAAAGTGGCAATCCTTGCAATTTACAATCAATATAGACATTAATCTTCTGAAAAGTGTGGAGAAAATGTTGAAAAATAAATTTTTCTGAGTGGCCTGTAGTTGTAGCACAATGAACAGCAAAGAGCAGACACAACTCAAAATTGCACATTTGAAAAACATCTCATTAATTGAACTTGCTTTGGTCAAACAAAGAAATGATAAAAAAATGGATTCGAAGATAGCCAATGAAACCCCTGCTTGAAGTCTGATGGGGTGGCGTCTCTTCCTTATCTCAAATTTCTTGGAGCTCTTGTGGCTATGAAAAGAAATTAGAAACAAACAAATTTTGAAAAGAATGTGGATTTAAAATTGACCTCTGCAAATTCAATTGCTTTTGATGTTTTTCACTTTACAACTCAACAATAAAGAAGGAAATATTTCATTGAAATTTCCATGATTTGATTTTTTTTATTTGACATACCTGGGTGCCATGTGATGCCCAAACCTGTGCTTGAATACTCTGCAATTAGCTTTTGCTTCTTCATCTTCTTTCTATCTCAATAATAATGTATGTGCCCTTACTGCCCATAACCTGTCTTCATGCTTTTTAATTGCCCAAGCGAATGCCCTCTTCTTGATTGATGGATTTGAGAATCATAATCTGATGATCTAATCTCATGCCCTTACTACCCATGATTTCTTCTTCATTCCTTCTTACTGCACTGGTAAAATCCTTCTTCATGATTGAAGAATTGGGAACCCTTGTTTAACGGAGAAAACATGCCACTGCATCGAAGTCTTTCTTTTTCTTCTTTTTTTTTTTTCAAATCCGAAGACTAAAGCTTGACTACTTCTTCCATATGTTGTAATTCATTCCAATGAAAACCCACAGGGAAAGACGCTGAGCATGCCCCAGTTTTGGTTACTTGAAGAAGTATTTGCCCCTCAGCAGAGACGATCTTCTTTTTTCCTTTTTCTTTTTTTTTTCTTTTTTTCTTTTTCTCTCTTTTTTTTCTCTTTTTTTTTAACCTTTGCAAAAAAGAAACCCTAATAGAAGAATGCAGATGTAAAAAAAAAAAAAAAAAGAAAATATGTTTTATACTAGTGGCCTCAGAATTCTCTAATGCTTGCAAAACCAATGTTTTATGAAAAGACATAGATGCTCATCATAGGCCAAAGAATAGTTTTTTTTTTCAAAGCTGATCCAAAATACTTAATCACATATAATTAAAGGAATTAAAATCAGATTGAATAATAAAAAGGGTAGTCCAAGCAATAGGGAGAGACCAAATCTGTCTATCCTGTGACCTTTAGAATCATCCCCAAATGGCTTTTCCTTCATGACTGACCCTGCTAATTTGCTTAGTTTCTAGTGCTCATGCTGATTTCAAACTTGGACCACATGATCAACTCAACCTTTGATTCTTCTTTTCTTTTTCTTTTTTTCTTTTTGCCCCTAGCGCCAATTACGGTTTTCACTAGGGCCGGCTTCTGCATTCCGTCATCACCAATCTTACTCTGAAAGTTGAATGAATATACTAAAATCACTGAGGGCTTAAGAATAAGACGAAACAAAGGCTAAGCTTGGTTTACGAAAGAAAAGGTATTAAAGGCTCAAAATTTTCTAAGTGTGAAAATAGGTCAATCGGATTTACAGTCATGATGAATTTGATCCCATTTCCTTTTTTTTGTATTTGGTTTCATTTGCCCCTATTTTTCTTCTCTTTCTTCTTTTTTTTTTTTTCAATTAGCTTTGCCCCAGTATAAGACTGTAAGTCCAATTTAGGTTTACCAAAGAAGACGTACAGGCTCAAATTGGTTTGACTAGGGATGAAAATTTTGGGAAATATAGAAATATGGCCTCAGATAATTTCCTAGTAATATTCAATCAAGGAAAATACCTATTTACTGCATCAGAGTTAATTGGCTCAGGAAAATCTTTCCCATCCATTTCTGTTAAGATGAGAGCACCCCTTGATAGGACCTTTTTGACAACATAAGGCCCTTCCCAATTTGGTTTGAATTTTCCATGAGGGTCTTCCAAAAAGGGTAAAATTTTCTTCAATACTAAATTTCCTTCTTGGAAAGTTCTGGGCTTCACCTTCTTATTGTAAGCCCTGGCCATTCTTTTCTGATACAATTGGCCATAACAAAGTGCCTTCAAATGCTTTTCCTCTATTAAATTGAGTTGATCATGTCTTGATTGTATCCATTCAGCTTCCATTAGCACTCTTAGTGAAGGTATTTCCACTTCCACTGGTAAAACCGCTTCCATCCCATAGACCAAGGAGTACGGGGTTGCCCTTGTAGAAATCCGAATCGAGGTTCTGTAAGCATGTAGAGCAAGTGGCAGCATTTCATGCCAATCTTTGAAATTCACTACCATCTTCTAAATGATCTTCTTTATGTTCTTATTCGCTGCTTCTACTGCCCCATTCATCTTTGGTCTGTACGGAGCTGACTTGTGGTGGGTGATCTGAAACTGCTCACACATTTTCTTCATATCTTTGTTCTTAATATTTGAAGCATTGTCTGATACTATGGCACTTGGCAAACCATAGCGACAAATGATGTTGTGCTTCAAGAATTTCAGAACATGGCTACTTGTGATATATGCATACGAAGCTGCTTCTACCCATTTAGTGAAATAATCGATTGCTACAAGTATAAACCTGTGTCCATTCGATGCCTTTGGAGAGATCATTCCAACGACGTCTATACCCCACATGGAGAAGGGCCATGGAGATGTCATGTTGTGCAATTCACTTGGAGGTGCATTCTTATTATCAGCATATACTTGGCAAAGATGATACCTTTTGACATGTATATAGCAATCGTGTTCCATCGTCGACCAGTAATATCCCAATCGCAGAATCTTCTTGGCAAGCATGTGCCCGTTCATATGGGGTCCACAAACTCCTCCATGTACAGTTTTAACTAACCTTCTGACTCGGTTTGGCAACAAATTTGAGTAGGATATCGTTGTGCGATCTCTTGTACAACTGCCCACCACTTAGTAAAAACTGACCTGCCAACCTCTGTATTGTTCTTTTCTCTGTAGAAGTGAAATTTTCTAGCAAACTCCGATCATTTAGGAAGTTCTTAATGTCTTGAAACCATGGTATTTCTTCTTCTGGTGTTTCTTCTAGAACAAGGCAATAAGCAGGTTCATCTCTGACTTCAATTTCCAGTGGTCTAATATCAACACCTTCTAGCATATTGACCATTGAAGCCAATGTTGCTAAAGCATCTGTGAATTGGTTCTTGGCCCTTGGCATATAGTTGAAGGAAATTTGAGTGAATTTGGTGCTTATTTCTTCCAAATACTGGTGATAGGGGATCAGTTTGTGATCCTTGGTTTTCCATTCACCAGTTGTTTGGAAGATGATAAGACTCGAATCTCCATATACTTCAAGTTCCTCCACTTCATGGTCTAAGGCTGCTTGTAACCCAATTATGCATGCTTCATACTCTGCAATATTGTTCTTGCATTGGAACCTTAACTTCACTGCGATTGGGATGTGTGCCCCATCCAGTTTGATCAAAATTGCCCTTATTCCATTTTCATTCATGTTGGCGGCCCCATCAAAGAACATCTGCCATGAGCCTTCACTTTCTTCTTCTTCTGTGAATAGAATTGCCTCATCAGGAAAATTAGTCTTCAAAGGTTGGTATTCTGGTACAGGGTATGCAGCTAAGTGATCAGCAATGGCTTGACCTTTAATGGCCTTCTAAGTGATGTATGTGAGATCAAATTCAGAGAGTAACAGCTGCCACTTTGCTGTTCTGCCAGTTAAAGCCGGTTTTTCAAATAGATACTTCAAAGGGTCCATTCGAGATATCAATAAGGTGGAATGACTAAGGAAATAATGCCTCAATCTCTGAGTTGCCCATACTAAAGCACAACAGGTCTTTTCCAAAGGAGAAAACTTTGCTTCATATTCTGTAAATTTCTTGCTTATGTAGTAAATCACCCTTTCCTTTCTGCCTGTGTCGTCATGCTGTCCCAAGACACACCCCATTGACGTCTCCAAAACTGACAAGTATAAGATCAATGGTCTTCCTGGAGTTGGTGGCACTTGCACAGGTGGATTCAATAAATACTCCTTTATTGTGTCGAAGGCTTCTTCGCAATCGTCATTCCAGACCGTCGGTTTATTCTTTCTCAGAAGCTTGAAAATTGGTTCACAGATAGCAGTGAGCTGTGCTATGAACCAGCTTATGTACTGAATCCTTCCAAGAAAACCACGAACTTCCTTCTCCGTTCTAGGTGATGGCATTTCAATGATTGCTTTAGCTTTAGCTGGGTCAATCTCAATTCCCCTTCTGCTTACTATAAGCCCAACAATTTTCCTGATGTAGTCCCAAAGACACATTTTGCAGGGTTAAGCCTTAGACTGTATTTCCTGAGCCGGTCAAACACCTTCTTCAAGTTGATCAAGTGGTCTTCTTCTTCACATGATTTGGCTATCATATCATCCACATAGACCTCCATCTCCTTATGGATCATATCGTGGAATAATGCTGTCATGGCCCGTTGGTAGGTTGCCCCGGCGTTCTTAAGCCCAAATGGCATGACAGTGTAGTGGAAGGTACCCTAAGGTGTAATGAAGGCCGTTTTTCTTGATCCTCCTTAGCCATCTTAATTTGATTGTATCCAGAAAAACCGTCCATGAATGAGAACAGGATATGTACAGCAGTGTTGTCCACTAATATGTCGATGTGTGGAAGTGGGAAATCATCCTTAGGGCTTGCCTTATTCAGATCTCTATAGTCTACGCATATTCGGACCTTTCCATCCTTCTTTGGCACTGACACTATATTTGCAAGCCATTCAGGCTACGTGGAGACCGCCAAGAATCCAGCTTGGAATTGTTTAATCACTTCATCTTTGACCTTCAATGTCCATTTAGGTTTCAACCTTTCAGTTTCTGTTTAACTGGCTTAACATCTGGCATAATTGGTAGCCTGTGCACAACCATGTCCGCGTCTAACCTTGGCATATCCCGATACGACCATGCAAATACATCTTCATAATCAGCCAAGAACCGTATCATTTCATCACGCTGTACCTCAGATAGGCATACCCCAATCTTCACTATTTTTGGGTCATCTTCGGTCCCTAGGTTTATTGATATGATCTCTTCAATATTGGGTTGGACCCCCTTTTCATGACGCTCCAATCGAAGTCATACTCAACCTGATCCAATTCCGTTTGCTTATATGGTTCATAAGTGGTTTGGACCTTTTTGAAAATTTTAATTTTTCTAGAAAAAATTAAAAAATCTTTTTGTGTTTTTTGAGAGCCTTCTAAAAAATCTTTTCTTGAAGACGAAGGCTCATTAAAACTTTTAGGAAAAGGGCATTCCACTAATGGAGTTTTTTTTTTGGAAGCCATGTCTATTTGCCAAACAAACACGGCTTCAAAAGTAAGGGGAGTTTCCTCCCAATTGTTCAACATAAAAGAATCTGGGGTAAAGGTACAAGCCTGCTCCTCCAGCTCAGGGTCCGCATCCGAAATCACCAGTACTGGGTGAGTTGCATCACCTGCTTCTTCTGTAGAGCTTGTCCCAGATGGAACTTCTACTGCAGCCCAATCAATGAAAGGTAGTTCATCTGCTCCTTCTTCTTGGTTGCCTTCAGTCATGGCAAAAAAGGCTCCAACGTCCTCAGAAAAATCATGCCCCTGTTCTACTCGCGGTCCAGGCTCACCCAATGCTTGTGGTGGTGAAGGTAGAACATATGGTTGCACAGTTGAGGACTTGGGTTTCTGGAATGGGTTGATGTTATAATATGACGGTTTGGACTGATCCTGGGGTGGAGACAGTTGAATCATGTGAGAAAGCTTAGGAAAAGTTTCCCTGATATGAGGGAATTTCATGTCTTCCATTTCCTTCTGTCTTCTCCAGTTTCTTGGCTTGGACCTCAATCCTGCTCTATGGACCATCTTCTTAACCTTTACCGGTTCTATCCTTCCTTGCAGGTTAACCCCCAGACCTTTTCTCGGGTGAAAATTGTACTTTCCCAGCACTTTCTTGACCATCCTCTCAGCACAAGTCAATTTTTCTTCTTTTTCCTGGTACCCCCCCAGGTATAAAATTTACAGTTTCAAACTGGAAAGAGTGAAATGTCATCTTGTCAGTAGTCATTTCCATGTTTATGTAGGGTACATCAGGGGACCACATGGGAGGAACCAAGGTTTCAGTTAGGACTGTAATCACCTTTTGCCTTATAATATATTTGACTCTTTGGTGGAGAGTAGATGGTATAACCCTAGCTGTATGAATCCACAGCCTTCCTAGGAGTAGGTTGAAGGCCACCGGTATATCCATCACTTCAAATGTGATGTTAAAGATATATGGTCCAATAGTGACCGGCAGTTCGACCTCCCCTAGGGAGTGTGTTTTAGAGCTGTCAAAGGCTCTTATGATTCTCCCATTTTGCTTGATTTTGTTTTGCTCCAGACTGAGCTTAACAAATGTAATTAACGGGCAGACATTCAGAGCCAACCCATTATCAATTAAAACCCGGGCTATCATGTAACCCTTACTGAGCACAGCTATGTGCAAAGGATCAACATGATGGTACCCTGATGGGCTGATCTCGGTTTCAAAGAAAGTTATGACATTGTGGAATAAAATCTGCCCAACCATCTTGCCTAGTTGGTCTGGTTCAATATTTTTAGGCACATGTGCCTCCAGAAGTATCCTTAACAATGAGTCCCTATGTTTTTCAGAATTTAACAATAATCCCAGAATTGAGATCTGGGCAGAGACTTTGTTCAATTGCTCGACAACATTGAACTCACTCTTTTTTATGATTTTGATGAGGTCAGCAGCCTCACTGTCAATTACCTAAGGGGCATCTTCCCCTAACTTAGTCTTTCCTTTATTTTTCTCTTTCTCAACTTCTTCCTTCTCATTTTCTTTCTGTTTCTCTCCCTCACCTGTGCATTTTCCTGACCTCATCATGAGGGGTACAGCCGATTCATAGTAAGAAGGCTTAGAGACATTTATCACAAGGGGAGGAAGCTTGGTCCTGGATACGGAAGTCTGAGTAGGAGGAACATCTACAACCAATGGTAGACATTGTTTTGGTTGAGGGGTTACAGAAGTAACATAAGCATTGAGATGGTCACAATTTATGACCAATAGTGGTTTGGACTGAATGGGTGATGTGAAGGTGGGTGGACTGCAATTGATTATCAGAGGTGGTTTTGCAATATTCAATTGGGCCATGAGAGAGGAGGCCCGGTCCAAAGCAGAGCTAATGCTCTCAGCAGCACAATCATTCCCTTTTGAAATCACATTTACCTCTTCATCGCTATTTCTTCTGTCAAAATAAACTTTGACCGTCATCCCTATTGAAGCAATTAACTGGGATGGGTCAAAGGTTATTTCATCAGAAGAAATGACCCCTATGACATTAGATGGGCCTGCCACATGATGTTGAGGCAGAGGGTTTTGGCCAATGTCTGCTCTAGGAGGATTGGGAGCCCCTGTATTGAAAGACAGGGTATTCTGGTCAAAAAAATCCTGAATGGCGTGTTTCAACGGCCAACACTTATCAGTAGGGTGCCCAGGTGCACCCATGTAGAAATCACAAGTGGTGGAGGGGTCAAAATTTCTCCCCTTAGATGCATTCGGATTTGGTTCTCTTAAGGTAATATACCCCGCTTGCAATAGAGTTGGTAGCAGCTGGGAGGGAGACATTGGAATAGGGGTGAAAACCCTATTTCTTCTTGCTGCGAAATAGGCATCCCTTTCCTTAGTAAAAGCTCTCTTTTGGGGGCCTGGGTAGATGGAGTAGGAAAAGGAGTGGGTATATTGATTTGTATGGGCTTATTAGGGCCTAATGGTTGCTGTACCATGTTTACCTCCCCATCCTTCCTATTCCCATTCTTCTTCATGCCATTCCCCTTTTTCAGATTGGAGTCCTGTTGACTGACCATAGCAGAATGATCAATTATTTTACATGACCTGATCCCATCTTCGATTCGGTCGGCCACTTGTACCAAAGCCAGAAAATTAGTGGTGGTCTGACCCACCAGGTGGCTATAGAATGGTTGGCCCAATGTACTTTGATTGAAAAGAATATGCCAAAAACCCTAAAGTGGAGCAAAATGCCCAAAACCGAGAGGTTAGACCTAGAGATCTTCAATACTCGAGATAAACTTGTTTGAAATCAATAAGAAACATCCCAGAAATGCTTGGGGCTATTTATTTCAGATCTATCACAATGAATGCAATAGATCCCAAATAGAAGCTGATTCCGACAAAAACGGGTGCTATGTGTGCATGTGTAAAAATCATTTCTTCAATCACAACATAACAACATATAGCATTCATATCAATCAAATGGGGTTCTAAAAAAACCTAGGGTTCCGTTCCATTCTCGTTTCCCTTAGTTCTCTCTCCCCCTTTTACGGTTCTTCGAGATAGTCTTGGGGTACTTTGAGTATGAAACGGTTTTCATAGAATCAAAAGGCCATTCAAATGGGTTCTAAGACTAAGGATCAATTCCTAGTCTCGTTTCCCCTAGATTCCTCTCCACGTTTTACGGCTAGAGGGAGTCTCGAGGTACTTTGAGTAGGGAAAGGGGTTTCAAGCACACAGATTAGGCCATTACTCTACAGAAAGGTAGAAGGAAGATCTATTTCTAGAATTTAAGAACATAAATGAAAAGAGGTTTTAGGCTTACCTGAGGGTGTTGGAAGCAATGGGGCAGAGGTTTCCCTTCTTCACTTGGAGCTCTTCAATCTCTAACTCTTCTCAAAAATTCTTGGCAAAAGTTATTGGCCATTTGCTTGAGGAGAGGCCTCCTATTTATAGGCAAATGCTAGGGTTAGGGTTTGCATGATGCTAGACACAAAATTATGTCTAGAGTCCCCTACACTTAACCCTAAGGCTATTTCCGAGATTTCCACTTCATAAGGACGTGTAAAAAAGTAAAAAAGTGAAAAACTCTCGGATTTACTCAATTTTGAGCAAAAAAGCTTGTATCCGACAAATCAGGTCGGTTACAAGCAAATATTTTTGTATCCGACACTAATATCTGCTTGTATCCAACGACTTGTGTCGGATATAAAAAGATGTGCTTGTATCCGACCTGAGTTGTCGGATACAAGAAAAAAATGCTTAAATCTAAATTTTTGTGCTGGTTACAAAGGAAAGAATGATTTTTGCCATTTATTCATCATTTTCACTGTGCAATTTGGGGTGTCTACAGAAGGTCTTATGTCTAGCAGGACACCCCGGTGAGCCGCTGGTGATTCCCTGTACATGTGGATAAGCGACCATCTCCATGTATTGATTCTGGTGTTGCATGCTGGTGGTACATGCCAACTCTGATGGGTACGTGTACAATAAGTCAGTGACTACAGCTCTTGTCTAAGCTGTGCTGCATGGGACTTGAGTATCATTAGTAGCATTGCTCCTAAGACGCATGGTGGTATAGCGATTGGTTGAGAGTCATCTCAAAAGGTTTATCTATCTTTGTGAGTCCTACAATGACACTAAAATCATAAACACTTGTTATTACTATTGTATACATGCTGGAGGCATGTGATTTAGATATTGGTCGGATGTGACTGTTTAGTGCATCCTAGCAAAGTATGGATTATGTTATTGATTCTGATATTGGATTCCTATAATAGAACTTGCTGAAACTCATATTTAGAACTGTTTCTTATACTGTTTTGTTTTCATGATTGATACGAATGATTATACGAGTTTGCTTAGTCAAGATGGATTAATCGTGCATGAACTGTTATTTTACTTATATGAACTGTTTAAACATGGATGTGTTACCTACTGGGATATTCGTATCTCACCCTACTTTTATTTCATTTTTCAGCTGATACGTGAGAGGGGGATCATAGTATTGATTTCCAGGGAGAGATAGCTGAGTATTCACCAGAGGATTTCTATTACTTGGATATTGTCTGAGGTTGTGAATTGTCATGGATTTAGTTACTTTATCAGAGTATTATATTTCATTTGGGTTTGATGTACTAGAGAGATGAGAGATTAGTGACCTTTTATTTTACCAGACTTTAATATTAATGTTGATGGTTAACTATATTGGTTTTTGAGGATTTTAGACTACACTTCCGCACATGCTTGTTTCGCACTTTGATAGTTAATTAATTGAATGGATTCTTATTTCTTTAGTCTGGTATATTTCTTGATGATGTATTTGATATGAGCCAGTAACACCTCGGATTTGGTTGTTGAACTGAATTCGGGTTGTTACAGTAGCGAACCGGGTTTGGGTTGGCTGCTAGTTTGCATTGACTCTGGTTCGGGGCGTTACAAAAATATAGTGAAAACCCGAAAGGACGCTACATGGCAAATAATCAGCTATCTAAAGAAATCGTCAAAGAGGAAAGTTCAGAATTGACATAGATCAAGGTAAAGTCCTCATATTGGTGGGCATTTTGAGATACATTCACTTTTCAAGTGATTGAGGAAAATTCTCTTTTTAAGACTAAAGTAACATAATCAGAACTATGGTATGAAGCATCTGTGAATAAGTCGATGGCCATCAAAATTGTCATTAGGAAATTGTTGCTAAAGTTGAAAATGGTCATGAGAATGATTCTAAAGGTTCCGAAGGCTTATTTTGGTCTTTTTCATTTTTTGAAATAATCTTCTCATTATTCAACTTGATTCTAATTATTTTGGACTATATGCTAATAAGTGATTTGATCATTTTTCAAAAAAATATAAAAACACAATAAAAAAGCAAAAACTATATTTTTGGCCTATGATGAGCATCTATGTCTTTTCATAAAACATTGGTTTTGCAAGCATTAGAGAATTCTGAGGCCACTAGTATAAAACCTATTTTCTTAATCTTATATTTGCATTCTTTTATTAGGGTTTCTTTTTGCAAATGTTAAAAAAAAAAAAGAAAGATAGAGAGAGAGAGAGAGAAAAAGAAAAAAAAAAAAAGGAAAAAAGAGGATCATCTCTGCTGAGGGGCAAATACTTCTTCAAGAAATTAAAACCGGGGCATGCTTAGCGTCTTCCCCTCTGGGTTTTCATTGAAATGAATTACAAAATCTAGAAGAAGCAGTCAAGGCTTAGTCTTCAGATTTGAGAAAAAAAAAAAAGGAAGCTTCGAAGGAGTTGCATGTTTTCTCTGTTAAACAAGGGTTTCCAATTCTTCAATCATGAAGAAAAATTTTACTGGGGCAGTAAGAAGGCATGAAGAAGAGATCATGGGTAGTAAGGGCATGAGGTTAGATCAATAGATCATGATTCTCAAATGCATCAATCAAGAAGAGGGCATTCACTTGGGCAATTGAAAAGAATGAAGGCAGGTTATGGGCAGCAAGGGCACATACATCATTATTGAGAGAGCTAGAAGATGAAGAAGCAAAAGCAAGTTGCAGAATATTCAAGCACAGGTTTGGGCATCAAATGACACTCAGGTAAGTCAAATAAAAAAATCAATCAGGAAAATTCAATAAAATATTTCCTTCCTTGTTGTTGAACTGTAAAGTGAAGAACATCAAAAGCAATTGAGTTTGTAGAGGTCAATTTTAAATCCACATTCTTTTCAAAATTTGCTTGTCTCAGGTTTCTTTTCATAGCCACGAGAGCTCAAAGAAAACTGAGATAAGGAAGAGACGCCACCCAGTTAGACTTCAAGTAAGGGTTTCATTGGCTATCTTCAAATCCATGTTTTTAATAGCTCCTTTGTTTGACCAAAGCAAGTTCAATTAATGAGATGTCTTTTAAATGTGCAATTTTGAGTTGTGTTTGTTCTTTGCTGTTCATTGTGCTACAACTCCAGCAAAAAGGGGCAGTTGTATACACCCCAAAATTGCATGATTTTTTATAAATCTTGAAGGAAGGGAATATCTTATTGAAAATTTCAATTCTTAGCATTGGATTTCAGATCCTTAACCCATCTGAATCCAAAACCACAAAGGAAAATGCCCAAATTCAATCTTTTGCGCAAAGTAAAACAGTTGAATTTTGTTGACTTTTGACCCCAAAAAATGAAATATTTTTTAAAGCAAGATTTCAAGATAATTTTTCCCGGTAATCAGGCTTTTAGCAATGTTATTGCATAAATGAATTTTTTGAGCGTTTAAATCTTGACAAATACCTTGGTATTAACATGTTGAATCTTTTTACTGGACTTGAAAAATCGGAATTTAGCCTTGAACTGGAAAGTTGACTTTTTATTCACTTGGAATTTGGGTCTGGAACTATTTTTAATGGATTCAAATGAGAGAGGGGGGGGGGTGTTTGCTTATTTACATGTAATATTTTAAGTAAATGGAGATTAAAAAATACGAGGACATTTACTTAAATGATATTACATGTAAATAAGTATTGCCTGTGCAGGCAAGGGTCAATGCCATGCAGAAGCTGTGCAGAGAGTCAATTTTTCCCTGAACCGAAATTAAAGCTCGGATAAAAGCGTTTTTATTTGTAGCCGAAATTATATTTCGGATACAAGCTTTTATCTTTGTATCCGAAATATTTTTTCGGATTTAAAGATTTTTGTTTGTATCTAACCTGAGTTGTCAGATACTAATGTTTTGTTCCAAATTGGAAAACCCCGAGAGTTTTCATTTATTTACTTCTATACCTCTGTCTGAGACGTGGGAATTCCCAAAATTAGCCTCCGAAATTAGGCCAAATTCCTCTAATCCATGCCTTAGGCTTAAGTTGGAAGGTTCTAGACCTAGTTATAGAACCCCTCTTGAATGATGTACATTGAGAGTCATATGTGTTTGTTAATCTTGTAAGTTTGATTTCATTTTCTGGAGAGAATACCAAGATCCATGCTCTTTATAGCTGTGGATTTTTATTCTCCCCTAAAAATATGATTTTTTACACAAACACACATCTCACTTGGTTTGGTGTAATATAGGCTTATATTTTGGATCTATCATGTTCACTATGAAAGATCGAAGATCAATGGCCTTAGATCAATGCCTCAGAATTCCTTGAACTGATTTCAAGTGATCCCATTTTCGAGAGGAGACTGTAACGCCTCGAACCCGGGTTAATGCAAAACCAACATCCAACCCGAACCCGATTCGCTATTGTAACAACCCGAATTCAGTTCATCAACCAAATCCGAAATGTTACTGGCCCATATCAAATAAACATCAAGAATATACCAGACTAAGAAATAAATGATCTATTCATTAATTAACTATCAGAGTGCGGAACATGTGTGTGCGGAAGTATAGTCTAAAATCCTCAAGCAACTAAGATATAGTTAACCATCAAAATCAATATTAAAGTCTGGTAAAATAAAAGGGTCATTAATCTCTCATCTCTCTAATAAATCAAACCAACGTATGAATAATAATCTAATCAAAATAACTAAGTCCATATCAATCCACAACCTCAGACAAAATCCGGATAATAGTACTCCTCCGGCAAATAATCAGCTAGCTCTCCTTGGAAATCACTACTACAATCCCCCTCTCGCGTATCAGCTGAAAAATGAAATAAAGGTAGGGTGAGATACGAATATCCCAGTAAGTAACACATGCATATTTAAACAGTTCATATACATAAAAATAAGAGTTCATGCACGATCAAGCAATCTCGACCAAGCAGGCTCGTATAACCATTCGTATCGATCATGGAATACAAAACAGTATAATAAACAGTCCTAAATATAAATTTTAGCAAGTTTTATTATAGGAATCCAATATCAGAAATCAATAGCATAATCCATACGTTACTAGGATGCACTAAACAGTCACATCCAACCAATATACCAATTACATGCCTCCAACATGTATGCAACAGTGACAACATGTGTTTGTGATTTTAGTGTCATTGTAGGACTCACAAAGATAGATAAACCTTTGAGATGACTCTCGACCAATCGCTATACCACCATGCGGCTTAGGAGTAGTGCTACTAATGATATTCAAGCCTCATGCAGCGCAGCTTAGACAAGAGCAGTAGTCACTAACTTATTGCACACGTACTCATCAGAGTTGGCATGTACCACTAGCATGTAGCACCAGAATCAATACATGGAGATGGTTGCTTATCTACATGTACAGAGAATCACCAGCGGCTCACCGGGGTGTCCCTCCAGACATAGGACCTTCCCAAACAAACCAACTTGCAAAGGAAGCACACTCGCACAGGGGAGAAACTCAACCCAAATGAATTATCCCTTAGCTATCTAGCCACAAATATGGATCCATAACCAACTACGCCCACTAGACTCCAAGAATCCCTAAAGTCTAATAATTCTATAAGGGTTGGTGCCTAGCGGCATATAAAGGGTAAATCTGAAATTTCCTTCAATATTCGGGTTAACTGAGTTGAACTTATGATCTGAATTTTATTTATGTAATTATCTGGTTTATAGTTCAATTTAGAGATGTTCTGGTAATCAAATAATAGGTCAAATCTTCCAAGGACTAAATTTCACAGTTTCATACAAAGTTTGGCAACTAGTGTCCTAAATATTTCCCTAATTTATTTTTCTGTAAAACAGGAAATTTGATAAATTATTTTGGTCTTAAAACATCTTAATTAATGATTAAAATTGACTAAAAATAGTTTGGAATTGAATCAGGGTGTGAAAATACGAATTTATGCATTTTCTGTACAAAGCGCCTAGGATCGCTCCGGCGGTCTAAGGTAGACGGTAGTTCAATTTAGGTCACCAACGATAAGTCATCTAGCAGTCTTGGGTGGTCTCGAATTTTACACTAGTACCTAAGAGCGCTGAGGATCACCGAGCACAGTAAGGTCGGCGGTCACTCAAAAACGTTCAGAAAGTGTTCATAAATGTGATTTTTCCTATTCTAAGCATTCCCAAAATACATATAACGATTATATCATGCTTTATACATATATCTACATCGCAAAAACATGCTTTGGAGATTAAACACACATAAATCCAAAAATGAACGTAAAACTGTGTCACCTACCTCTATTCGACTGTTCTTCTCTTCTTCTCTTCTGAATAGCAACGAATAAAATCCCAAGCAACGTTCAGAAGACCAAGAATCAACACCACACTCTCCCTCTCTTCTTCTTCTCTTCTCCTCCTGGTCTGGTCTCGGTTTCGGTCGCTCACAGTCATGAGTTCTCTTGCGGCTGTTGAATACGAGCAAGTATGTTGATAGGTATTCTAAGCATATAAAATTAGGGTATTAAACAAGTACTTATACCCCTTGATCCCACGTAGCTCACTTACTAGCTTTCTATGCACACTGCCCAATCAGAACACAAAATATGAATCATACCTTGATAACTCATGATCGGACAGTCGGATTTGCGTCCAACACTTAATCTCCACTGATATCACGCTCACCTACGTTAACAAATTATTTCCACCAATTATGACTCCCAAGGATATTATTTATTAATTTATTATATTATTTAAGGAAAATTCGGGGTTTTACAGAGACCTCCATGGTCTAAATTCTCTAGTTGGGGTTTTTGTCTCAATACGGGTATACTCGGTTCATTCTCTTGAATCAATAAGATTTATGAATTGGATCCTTACCCTAAATCTTTCTTGGGTATTTTCTAACTGTTTTTTAATGATCCCATCTTCAAGAGGAAACCTTCGTGGTCTAAATTCTCTAGTTGGGGGTTTTTGTCTCAATATGGGTATATTCGGTTCATTCTCTTCAATCAATGAGATTTATGAACCGGATCCTCACCCTAAATCTTTCTTGAGTATTTTCTAACTGTCTTTAGAACATTTTAATTCATATGCATTTAATCAAGTGCACATACTCACGGTTTAAGCTAGGTTTTGCTCTAGGTTTTCAAAATGGATTATCTTTAGGTTAAACTCTTCAAATTTGATTTAGTTGGATTTTACCCAAATTTTCTTCTGATTTTTATCTGATTATTGAGTCCAGGAAAAGATGTATTCATAAGGAGAGCCCAAATTCAATTGGGTTACCCACATGAAAAATCTCACATGTCTTTGTCCTTTTCTTCTAACACTTTTTGTGCATTTTATTAGCAAGCCCTTTCCAAGCATGAGCAATACTTGGCAACCACCTTGTGTGGATGAATAGGGGTGCCTAACACCTTCCCCTATTCATAGTCTAATCCCCTTACCCATCTCTGGTTATTATTTTAAAGTAGAGTTATTTTTACTCTAGTTTTGCCCTGTTGTATTTTATTAGATGTTTTTGGTGCCCATTCACACCTAAAACTGAATGGTTGCGACTCCTCCTTTGTCTTAATCCCGTGTGATGATAGGGGAATCATTAAATTGATTTTCCATCCTCCTGGCTTATGTGCGAAGCTGAGCTACATGATCATCTTCTTATTGCGGGAGAACCCATCCAGACATAGTAATGGATTGGCATGTACTAATCCAGTCATAGTTCGAGATACACAATAAAATGAGGGATAGCTGTAGCCAACCAGATAGAGAGAAGGCCTCATCGAGATACACGATGGAATGCGTACGTGAACAAAGTGTTACGATTAGCAAAAAACAATCATTTCCACTATCTAGCTCATAACATGGATCCATATAGAGCTATGCCCACTAGACTCTAAGACCAAAACCAACAGTGAAATCTAGCAAGTACAACTCATCTCAGTCTCATCATATCTTCTCGAGATACACGGGGCATCTCTGAGTACACAGAGGCATCAACATTCCGAGATACACCAGGCATCTCCGAGATACATGGAGGCATAGCATCAACCCAAGTACATGAGCATCACAATCCGTCTCTCCAAGTACATGGAGGAACATTTCCCTTGTTAATCACAGTATTTTTCCCAACCTAGTTTAACAGTTAAATTTTATAAAAGGTTTTTCTATAGTTTCATCATGGTAATTTACTCCATCCTCTCTTATTCCAATTCTGGTATGATTTGTTAAAATAAGCATTCTCATGCCCCAACAATTTTTAGTATTAAATTTGTATTTTCCAGAAGTTCAGCACATCATCCGATAACCAAAATTAACCATTATATCTAATTTATCAACTCTTTCCTTTAACTTCCATAAAATCCCTTTAAGAGTCAAGTTTTTTGTAAAAGTGTTGTTCTAGGCTAAGCCGGCAATTCCAGATGTGAAAAAAAACCAGAATTAAGCCCCATTACTAAATTTAGTTTTGTAATACTTGATTTATGCCCAAACAGTAGCTTTCTCAAGAATTTATAGTTAATTTAGTTTTACAAAAAAAGTATACCTTATTTTACAATTACCAAAAATTGAATCTGAGTTATTTTTAAAATGCAGCACTTAAAACTAATTTTAAGTAGTTAAAATTAAATTCTTTTATACAAAGTACTTACAACTAAAGGAAACAGATCAGGTACTAGTGCAGCAATAGGGTGGTAGCGCAGCTCGAGGCGAGCAGTGGAGAAGTCACTCATTACACTCCTGTCGTTTTCGACTTTCAGTCTAATGGTGTGGACGTCTTCTAGCATTTCGTTCTCCACGTAAGTGCCCTTACTTGTTTCTGGTTTTGGTATTGAGATTGTGATCTCCCATCATACTTTGCTTGTGGCATAAGGAACTACTTGAGATTCAGATCTAGTCTAGTATCCATTTCAGGTGTTTCGGATTTACCATTCGTTTTTACTTAGGGTTTTGCTTGGGTGGACTTCATCTGATCCTTTCTATTCCTACTTGAGTGGTTAGTTGAGTGGTTGTTTCTTGCTTTGTTCTTCTGTCATTCCTAAGGTCCGGATTATTTACAGCCTCTAGTAAGCAATGGATGAACTAATGCACCGAATGAAGATCTTGTCTCTTCTGTCATGGCAGGAATTTGTTTTCACATTGGAGGAGGAAGTGAAGGAGTGGATCGTTACCAAATGGAGGTTTCCGATCATGCTTAAAACCATTGAGAAATCGATCTCCATTCAAGTTGTTAAGGCTTTTATTGATCTTTCATGGCGCCTCCCCAAAGATACACCCATATCCTCTGTTTATGTTATCGCTTTACCTTCTCAGGACAGTATGCTCAAAGTTTTATCCGGTCGACCATGGTTCTTAAATAACACTCTAACTCTGGTTGAGCAGATTGGAGATATAGTCGAATCTGATTCCTTCTAGATAGAGAATGTTGTTCTTTGGACGCAACTCCAGAATCTTCCTCGATCATTTAGGGATGCGGATGTCATAGCTAGATTGGCTTCGCCCTATGGTAATATTCTGGACATTGAACTTCCAGATACAGTGGATTTCCAAGAGGTATGTATTTGGTGGGTTTTACCTTTAAGAAATCCTTTACCAGCGGGTGTGTAAGTGGAGGATTTTACCTTCATTCTTGTCCTCAAGTAACTAAGGAAAATCGGTATTCCTTGATTTCTGTGGGTTCGTGTCCCCTGTATTCTGCTGCAAACTTAGTCCCTTTCAGAAGGAGGAGAATTGGTTTGTTGCAGAGATGGTCGGCAAAGAGAACTAAGTCAAATCGTCAGCTGAACTTAGACAGGGAACTGGAAGGTTCGAAAGATTGGCCTGCTACCACTAGGCTTATGCATCGGTCCGATTCTCAGTCTACCAGGCAGGGTGTATTCTCCTTGGACTTCGGATCTCAAGAGGCCCATCAAGCGAATCTACCTCCTAAGGAAACTCCGTAGTCTGGGCCCAATTTCAAAACCGGCCATGATAACTTATCTCTTATGGAAGTTAGGAAGTTGGGCTTTGTGACATACACCAATTCAATTCCAGCATCTTCTGGGTTAAACCACAAGATTCTTAGAATTGGTATGCTGGGCAACAAGTAAACCCAGACCTTAATTGGAAAACATGATTTATAAGGTTTGAAATCACTCATCTGAGACATATCTTGTTACCTGATAATCTAGATAATCAATGTCCAAAACATATATCAGAGTGCGCAATAGAAAAGTTTAACCACCAATAAACCACTGGTAAAAACTAACATATAAAGTATTATCTCAACGAAGATACAATACCAAAATACATACATACAGCAGAAAGCAAATATATACAACACCAAACTGTAAGGTAACTAGAAAGGAGAATTTCCACAAGTCGAGAATCTCAGAATATACAGACTCTGACTGAAAGGAAACAAACCAAAAGATAACAGTAGGAAGTAGACTAAATGTCCACTTCTTCCCAATTTGACTCATACCACTCGTCAGATGCATGGATCGACTCAGGAACACTCTCAGGAATCACCACATTACTAGGGTCCTCCTCTGATACATCTGCACAATCTATACATATAGACTAAATGAGATCGGAGATCCCAGCAAGACATCATTTATATAACTTAAATAAACAATGTATCATATAATCCAAATCGTGATATATCAAAATCAATATGTGCAAGTGAGAGAAACAGATGTCTCACTAAATAACAGAATTCACAATAAGGATCAGAAGAATTATAATAATCATCAACTGGAATATAGCAATCATTTCCTAACTTAAAACTGAATCAATCCGATCAATCCAATACACCACATAATGTTATATCACAAGACTAATCAAAGTAATGTCCAGCCAGAACTATAAACATCGGTTAGGACTACAACTATAGTAGTTATACTGGGATGCACAGCCTTGGGATCACAAGAGCACCACACATAACACATTTCAGATAAGTCCCTTTCTACCGGGAAATACCAATCATCGCTCACAACACCAGGAGGAATAACACATTTCGACTGGCTCTCATCACAAAATAAAGGAAAACATGCCGGGAGGAATCCACAACTCAACCAGCTTCGTCGCTACACTCAGTACGACTCCCTCTACTCCCATACTGAAGAGCCCTCACACACTCAAGTTTTAATTATCTTTTTAAGCATCCACACAAACTACTCAATATCCAAAACACAATAAGGATTTCTCTTGAGATCAAATAGTGAAATTCATTTGGCCCTTACTAACCAGTAAATTTCTAACCCACTATTGATAAGTTAAACTTATAGCAGGGTAAAACCAATTTAATAAGTGTGCAATATGCACAAATCAAAACTAAAAATGCTCAAGTGTGTGTTAACCTAATCAAATATGCATATTTTTCACAAAATAATAATATAATAATATTTATGCAATTTTAAACCATGCAAGTGGAATTCACAATAAATATTTAATACCAAGGGAAAATATCGTTGTTTGAAAATTACTATGCATTTATAATCGATAAAATCCAATTTATGAAATTTCAAATATATTTTGTAATTATATTTAAACGAGATGGGGATAATGCTCGCGAACATTTTGCTCCAGTTCCCATGTTGCTTCTGATTCTTTATGATTGTCCCAAAGAACCTTAACCATTGGAATGATTTTAGTCCTTAGCACTTGCTCCTTATGAGCCAAAATACATATAGGAACTTCCACATAAGATGAATCCTCACGAAGCTCAATGGATTCCCAGTTGATTACATGGGATGGATTTGGCACATACTTCTTCAACATAGATACATGAAAAACATCATGCACCCCAGATAACTGTGGTGGTAATGCAATCTTGTATGCAACCTCTCCAACATGTGACATGATTTGAAAGGGTCCAACAAACCTTGGAGAAAGTTTCCCCTTCTTCCCAAACCTCATCACACCACGTACTGGTGACACTTTCAAGAACACGTGATCCCCCACTTCAAATTCTAGCTTCCTTCTTCTCCTATCTGCATACCCTTTTTGCCTGCTTTGAGCTGCCTTGAGCCTTTTTTTAACCAATTTCACCACATTGGTGGTTTCCTCAATCACATCAGGCCCTAACATACTCTTTTCACCTGGTTCTCCCCAACAAATAGGTGATCTACAAGGCCTACCATATAAAGCCTCAAATGGTGCCATGCCTATGCTTGTTTGATAGCTATTATTGTAGGCAAACTCCACCAAATGTAAATGATCCTCCCAACTACCTCCAAAATCTAGCACACAAGCCCTCAACATATCCTCTAAAATTTGATTTACCCTTTCTGTCTAGCCATCTGTCTGTGGGTGAAAAGCTGTACTGAACTCCAACTTAGTTCCCAAAGCTCCATGTAGGCTATCCCAAAATTTAGATGTAAACTTAGGATCTCTATCTGACACAATGGATAAAGGAATACCATGTAGCCTAACGATCTCCTGAATATACAATCTAGCCAAAACATCCAAAGGGGTGTCATTACTCACTAGCAAGAAATGAGCACTCTTGGTCAGTCTATCCACAATCACCCAAATGCTGTTCTTCCCTGACCTTGTCCTGGGCAAACCTGCTATAAAATCCATAGTGGTGCAATCCCACTTCCATTCTGCTATAGGTAATGGATTCAACAACCCTGCTGTCCTTTGATGCTCTGCTTTCACCTGTTGACATGTCAAACATCTTGCCACAAAATTTGAAACACTATTTTTCATATTCTTCCACCAGTATCCTTTCCTCAAATCCTTATACATCTTATTACCCCCTGGATGAATAGAATACCTTGACCGATGTGCTTCCTTCATGATTTCATCTTGTAGACCCGCCAAATCTGGTACACATATCCTTCCTTTAAATCTAATCACACCCTGCTCATCCTTAACCCAGTCAGTCTTAGTCTCATCATCTGCCAATTTTTGTAACCAAGCATCATCTCTTTGTGCATTCCCAATCCTCTGTATCAATGTAGATGTAACCACCAAAGTAGCTAAGGTAGTTGCATCCCCAACTTGTAACTCCATGCCAGCTAGCTCATCTGAAAGGGACTTCACCATCCTCCACTCCTGAACCATCAAATAAGCAACTAAACTCCTCTTCCTGCTTAGTGCATCTGCCACTACATTGGCCTTTCCTGGGTGATATTGTAATGAAAAATCATAATCCTTAATGAATTCCATCCACCTCCTCTGCCTCATGTTCAGTTCCTTTTGAGAGAACAGATATTTTAAGCTTTTATGATCGGAAAACAACTCAAATTTCTCACCATAAAGGTAGTGCCTCCATATCTTCAGAGCAAATACTACAGCTGCTAAATCCAAATCATGTGTGGGGTAATTCTTCTCATGAGGTTTCAGCTGCCGTGATGCATAAGCTATCACCTTACCATCCTGCATAAGCACACAACCTAGACCCAAAAGTGAAGCATTTGTATAAACAGTAAATAGTTCCCCACTTTTAGGTAACACTAGGATAGGTGCTGAGGTCAATCTACTCTTAAGCTCTTCAAAGGCTTGCTCACACTCATCTGACCATTCAAATCTGACCCCGTTTCTCATCAACTTGGTTAATGATACTGCTATCTTGGAAAACCCATCTATAAATCTTCTATAGTAACCTGCCAACCCCAAGAAGCTTCTGACTTCACTAACATTCTTTGGCCTTTCCCACTTCAATATCACCTCTATCTTGGACTGATCCACTGCAATTCCATCCTTAGATACCACATGTCCTAGGAATTTCACCTCTTCCTTCCAAAAGTCACACTTCTCTGCTTTGGCGTATAACTGGTGTTCTCTTAAAGTCTGAAGTGTGGTATGCAAGTGTCTTTCATGCTCTTCCCTAGAACCAGAGTAGATGAGGATATCATCCACAAATATGATAATAAATTGGTCTAGGTAGGGCTTGAAAATTCTGTGCATTAGGTCCATAAAAACATCCAGTGCGTTAGTCAAGCCAAAAGGCAAAACAACAAATTCATAATGACCATAGCGCGTTCTAAAAGCTGTCTTTGGAATGTCCTCCTCCTTAATTCTTAGCTGGTGGTAACTAGACTTCAAATCAATCTTAGAAAAGAAACATGCTCCCTTTAATTGATCAAACAAGTCATCAATTCGTGGGAGTGGGTATTTGTTCTTCACTGTAACCCCATTCAACTTTCTGTAATCTATGCACAGTCTTAAAGACCCATCCTTCTTCTTCACAAAAAGAATAGGAGCTCCCCATGGAGACACACTAGGTCTAATAAATCCGAGCCTTAGCAACTCCTCAATCTGTACTTTCAACTCCTTT
This sequence comes from Buxus sempervirens, assembly GCA_947561395.2. Lineage (NCBI taxonomy): Eukaryota > Viridiplantae > Streptophyta > Magnoliopsida > Buxales > Buxaceae > Buxus > Buxus sempervirens. Next base: position 11,204,506 of record OX387185.1, read on the forward strand.
AATTCTGCAGGAGCCATCCTATAGGTACTCAAGGAAATAGGAGTAGCCCCTGGCACCAAATTGATACTAAAGTCTATCTCCCTCTTAGGTGGCAAACCTGGTGTGCGCGCGTGGGAAACGCGGCACGGGGGAATTCGGAGTCGCCACCGCCTAATAGGGTGTAGGCGGACACCTGGGTGCCTAATATTGTCTATTAGGGCTTTTTGGTCTGCGGCTTTGAGATTCTAAGTAGGGTCTCGATTGCGGTCCGGGGAAGTCCGTAGACACCCCGGTCCACCCCGTCGGGTGACGGGTCCTTTAGGTTTATCCTGGTTAGAGTCAACTTACATTGGTCTCACCCGATTCCTAATCCGATATGCAGTTTGGTTAAGTCTGGCAGGACCACCTGAGTGGTGTGGGTCCTGTTAATTGCTTTTATCTTGATTACTTAGGTGATCTGAGTCTGGTTGGGTGGGCCCCGTTGGAAGGCCCACGGTATCCTTGGTGGGCTTAGTCAAGCCCGTGTGCCCTCTTGGGCCTCGGCCTATCCTAGGAGGCCCTTTGGGCTTTGGTTGGTGCATTGATTTTACTTTAATTTCAGATTTGAAGATTAAGTGTTTTTCATGCACAAGTGGGCCTGGACTGGTTTGTGGGCCTCTTAGGTGGGCCCACATGGTGGCCAAGTATTTTTATTGGATTTATCTTTTTAATTTTGCCAAAGTGAGTTGGACACTGGGCATGGGGCCCGCAGTCCAAATCTGGGCTTGTAAGCCCAAGTTACCGAAAGTTAGGGTTTGCACCCTTCCTTGGTTCGGTTGGTGGGCTTTGGTGGGCCCGGTAGGCCCGTGCCCTTGGTCTCGGCCAAACCACGCATTTCATACATCAATTTCACAAGCCCGGTTCGGGTGGACCGCCTTAGGTTTGGCCCGCTCGGTTTAATCGGTTAATTTTGCTTATCTTGATTAAGTTGCATGCATACATGTTTATTGGGCCGGGTGGGCCCCGTTGGAAGGCCCACTGGAAATCAAGTTGGACCGGGGGTCCAAGTCCCACATTGGGTTTCCGGGTGACCCAGAAACCCTATTGGTTTATCCGGTTCGGTTCGGAAATGGCATTCACATCTAGCAATAATCACAGAAAAAACACAAGATGGACACTCTGTCAGAAAAAAAACTGGCTCATTGTGCTGGGTCTAAGGGGAGGTACCCGAGGGCCCTGTGGGCAGAGTGAAGCGGAGCCCCCCGCGGTACGGTAAAGGGCATTTTTGGAATTTTCCAAAAATAGGGCAATTCGGCAAGTTTTAGGGGTATGCGCTCACTTGCTGAAGTGAGCGCTAGGTGAGCGCCAGTAGGCGGATAAGAATCAGGCGAAATTTGGACCTGGCGCTCACTCGATACTAAGTGAGCGCGAGCTGGGTGCGAAATGGGCGCGAGATGGGCGCCAGAATTGCGCATGGTTTTAAGTGAGCGCGAGCTGAGTGCCAAGTGGGCGCGAGATGGGCGCCAGCTCGGCGGGTAGTGAAATTAAAAGGGCGCCTACTTCCTAAGTGAGTGCCAAGTGGGCGGCTGTTCACTGCGATTTTCAACTCTTTGTTTCTTCGAGATGTCCATCTCTGGCCGATTTTTTTCGGCCTGTAATTGTTCCACTAGTCTCCTAATATGCCCAGGACACTTCCCAACTACTTTTGGATTTAATCTAAACACATTTTATCTCAAGTTGTAATTCACTCTTATGCTTGGACTCATGATATTCCGGAAAACCCAAAAAACTCACAATACAACCATGCCTTCAAAATACATCACGAACCGGGCTTCGACCACTCCCCAGAAGACACTTAAACTTTCATTCAAATTATCATAGCACAACTCGTGTAAGATTACTTCAGACCACAGGGAGTGTGCGTATGCTTCTAGCCTTTCAAGAAATAACAGCAAACTCTATATGAACATGGTAGTGGGATCCTTACCTAGCATGCATCCCCTACGAATCCACACAACCTTGGAACCTAAAATCCGTGCTTCACCTCAGGCAGATTCAGAGAAGGGAAAGAGGAGGGGGGTTTATCCGGGATACATTAGATAGGCTTCTAGTGAGGGAACATATTCCCTTTACTTGATGATCGAGAATCATCAGGCACCAAACCTGGGTAATCATGACAACAAGAGGGAACTAGGCGTGGGGTCTCTCTTACCTTTAGAGACCCTCACCTTACCCGATACATTAAAAAAAAACAGCATGCAATCTACTGAGGAAAAAAGTTTTCTAAACATGGCACCTGTCTCTGCTTTTATATATGTGTGAAAGAGAGAATGTCGAGGAGTGATACCTGGTAATTTTGAGGTTCCCTCGTGGTGTGTGGCCTTCCCTTGGAGCTCCGATAGAAGTTGGGCAGTCCCTTTCACTCCACCAACAGCAACAAGCTTTCCACCTCTTTATTGGAGATGGATGAGAATGAAGGAGGGGAGGAGATTGTCTGGGGGTTTTCAGAGGCAAGCCGGGATGAAGAGAGGGGGGCTTCAGGTGAAGGAAGAGGAAGGAGAAGGGAATGAGCTGAGGAAAACCCAAAACCCGACGAAGAACCCAAAATCCCCACAACGAAAAATTTTCCAACCCTTTGCGCAAAAAGTCGCGCGGCTTATATAGACCAAGGAAAAAAAAAGGGGATCCGCCCACTTAAAAAAAAAGGATCCGCTCACTTAAAAAAAAGGGTATCCGCTCAGCTTGAGTTGAGCGCATACCCTGCTGCCACGTCCGCGCGAGCGGCAAAATGATGAGAATTCATTTAATGCCGCCGCTTGCTTGGTCGGAGGATCCGAATTTTCGGATTTAGTCCCTGACAATTTTTGGTAAAATCCGATATTCTCGGATTTTTACAGATTTAGTCCCTGGGATATTTCGAATGTTTGGATATTTACGGATTTGATCCCCGAGATATTTTCCTGCGCAACTCGCCACGTGTGCAGCTTTTTGCCACGTGCGCAGATTGCCGGTTTTGCTGCTCGGAAACTTCGTCAGCTCATATTTTCTTCATCCGGACTCCGATCTGGGCAAACTTAGTTTCATTAGAATTGTATCGGAGCCCTACATCCCATGACCTAGGGGTAGGCCTCTGGATCGGATTTTAGCAGAAAGTCAACTTTTGGCTCTGCTCAAGTTTGACCGCCCGTAGAACCTTCATCCGGACCCCGATTCCTGCAAACTCAGTTGCGTTGGAACTGTGTCGAGATTCTCTATCCAATGACCTAGGGGTAGGCCTCTGGATCAGATTTTAGCAGAAAGTCAACTTTTGGCTCTGCTCAGGTTTGACCGCCCGCAGAACCCTCATCCGGACCCCGATTCCTGCAAACTCAGTTGCGTTGGAACCGTGTCGAGATTCTCTATCCAATGACCTAAGGGTAGGCCTCTGGATCGGATTTTAGCAGAAAGTAAACTTTTGGCTCTGCTCAGGTTTGACCGCCCGCAGAACCCTCATCCGGACCCCGATTCCTGCAAACTCAGTTGCGTTGGAACCGTATCGAGATTCTCTATCCAATGACCTAGGGGTAGGCCTCTGGATCGGATTTTAGCAGAAAGTCAACTTTTGGCTCTGCTCAGGTTTGACCGCCCGCAGAACCCTCATCCGGACCTCGATTCCTGCAAACTCAGTTGCGTTGGAACCGTGTCAAGATTCTCCATCCAATGAATTAGGGGTAGGCCTCTGGATCGGATTTTAGCAGAAAGTCAACTTTTGGCTCTGCTCAGGTTTGACCGCCCGCAGAACCTCCATCCGGACCCCGATTCCTGCAAACTCAGTTGCGTTGGAACCGTGTCAAGATTCTCTATCCAATGACATAAAGCGAGGTGGCTGTTGAACAAAAATTTGTAACCTTTGATCGAACACAATTTCACCCATTTGTTGTGGGTTTTAATTTTGTAGGGAACGGACCCATTCAAGACCATTGGCCTCTTAATTACATCCTAGACTCTAGGACAACCCTTTGATTCTAACTCTCAAAGTAATCAAGAAATATTTGATTTAATTTGTGTTTTTTTGTTATTGTGGCTGAACCCAATGTTCGGGCTGCCTATGTACCCAAGTATTTGGGATCAAGCCATATCGTAGTTCGAATGGGGTTTTGAATTGAATTTGATTTGGGTCACAAGGATCCGATTTAGGTTTGGTTTGAACTAGAAATTTGAACCATAGAAGAAATGGTTTGGCTTTTAGTCTCTTTTGAAGTATAGGTTGTACGGGAACTGGTTTGAACCGGTTTTAGTCGTTTGATTTATACAAGGCTTGGTTTTACTTGTACAACTTTAGTTTAAAGACGATCTCGGTCCAATTTAGTTTTAAGGACGATTCCGGTCCGATTTAGTTTAAAGGACGATTCCGGTCCGTTTTAGTTTAAGGACGATTCCGGTCCGACTTAGTTTAAAGGACGATTCCGGTCCGACTTAGTTTAAAGGACGATTCCGGTCCAATTAGTTTAAGGGACGATTCCGGTCCAATTAGTTTAAAGGACAATTCCGGTCCGACTTAGTTTAAAGGACGATTCCAGTCCATCTTAGTTTAAGGACGATTTAGGTCCATTTGAGTTTAAGGACGATTCCGGTCCGACTTAGTTTAAAGGACGATTACGGTCCATTTTAGTTTAAGGACGATTCCGGTCCATTCCGGTCCGTTTTAGTTTAAGGACGATTCCGGTCCATCTTAGTTTAAGGACGATTCCGGTCCATCTTAGTTTAAGGACGATTCCGGTCCGTTTTAGTTTAAGGACGATTCTGGTCCGACTTAGTTTAAAGGACGATTTCAGTCCATTTAGTTTAAGGACGATTCCGGTCTATCTTAGTTTAAGGACGATTCCGGTCCATTTAGTTTAAGGACGATTCCGGTCCATCTTAGTTTAAGGACGATTTCGGTCCATCTTAGTTTAAGGACGATTCCGGTCCGTCTTAGTTTAAGGACGATTCCGGTCTGTTTTAGTTTAAGGACGATTCCGGTCCGACTTAGTTTAAAGGACGATTTCGGTCCATTTAGTTTAAGGACGATTCCGGTCCATCTTAGTTTAAGGACGATTCCGGTCCATTTAGTTTAAGGACGATTCCGGTCCATCTTAGTTTAAGGACGATTTTGGTCCATCTTAGTTTAAGGACGATTCCGGTCCGTTTTAATTTGAGGGAGCTTTGGCTTAGTTTGAAGGGTTTTTTGGTTCAATTTGGAACTCTTTTGGTTCAAATTGGGATATTTGAGTTTGATTTGAAAGGGCTTTGGTTCAATTGCAAGAGGGTTGGTCCAATTGAGGACTTTGGTTGAATTGCAAAAGAGGTTGGTCCAATTTAGGACACTTTGAACCACTTTTAATGAAGGAAAGAGAGGTATTTGATTTTTGTATCACTATTTGGAGTGAATTTTGGGTGGATTTGGGCTCTAAGAGGCTTCAGGGATTTTTGGGAATTTTTCTGAATTTTTCTGGGGCTTGAAAATGGGTCAAAACCCAAAAATAAGGCTTTATGGGTCATATGGGGCATACGGGTCGGTTCCGACCCGCGGTTCTACTCGAACCGAAGGAGCACGGGCCGCGGGCATGCATGCGGGCCCGATTTTAGGGCCCGCGCCCTTTTTTTTTTATTCTTGGGCCCCGCGGATCTTCTGCGCCCGGCCCAGAGACCGGTCCGGCGCTCCTAAGGGCCTGTTTGGCCTGTTTTCCTCCGGAAAAAACGCCTGCAACATCCATATTTTGGCCGGAAAACCACTGTGTTCGCCTGAAAATGTTGTTAAGCACTACCATGGCGCCTCAGGCACTCCCAAACGGACGAACACGCTGGGAATTTGCACCTGAGCGCTACCAAAGTGTCTTAAATGCACTTCAAGTAGTGGGGGTTGAAAAAAACGGATTATTCTTCTTCTTCTTGCATCTTCCATTTTTGTTCTTGCCTTGTCATGCATTCTCCCACATATGGATCTGCAGATAAAGATCAAATATATCTTCTAATCCTTATCTCATTCCCTTTTGCCCCATTCTTTTAGAACCTGTACGTTAGTATTTAGAGAGAATTTAAAATAGCAGATTGAAACGTATCTTACCTCCTTTATCTCCTGGAAGCCTTTCACCTTTATCTGCTAAAATCTCTCTGAATCCTTAATCTTCTCCCCGATCTCTTTCAACTCCAGCCTTCTAACCCCCTTATTTTAGAGGCTTATCACTTTTTATAGGGGATAGGGTAGTTACCCAACTACCCAATACTTGCCCATTGAAGTGGACGTGTGTGGGAAGTTAGAAAACTTCCCACATGCGTCCCCACTTTTCTTTTACTTTTTTTTTTTGAATTATCTCCTCCCTTTGATTTGGATTTTTTTGTTAATTGAAGATGAGGGGTTCGTTGATGAGCCCCCCACTTTTCAAGGCCTCTTCTTTTTTTTTTTTTTTTTAAAAGGTCGTGCACATGCAACGAACCCCTTTTCAAGGCTATTTTTTAAGGGTCGTGCATGCATGTGCACGACCCATGTTTTATTTTTATTATTTTTTTTTTAGTTAATTGAAGAGGAGGGGGGGACGTGGATGAAGTCCCCCCCTTTCATAGGTTTCATGGGTTTCATGGGTCGTGCATGTGCACGACCCATTCAGATTTTTTTATTTATTTTATTTTTTATTTTTAATCATCATGGTTATATATATATTTTTTTGAAAAGTGGGGCCCAATAGTGGCCAATTTTCACTTGATCAAAAAGTCAACTTTTCACCCCTTAGGGTTTGACTTTCTGTCCAGGGTTTGCATTTTTGGTTTTTCTTGGAGCGCAAAAATGAGGTGCTTACAGCTGCCCCTCTTTGTCGGTGTCACCTTGCGGATGAACGGCAAAGAGAAAAAGAATCTCGTTTTTGCGCCTGGCATTTCTGTCGACATGGTCGACGAGCTTAGTCCTTTGAAGTTTTCATTTTGAGAGGGAAGCGGCCAATGATGTGGCGTCACTTCTTGGCTTCAGAGTTTCCTTACCCTTTGCTTTTCGGGTTTTTGTAGGGCAACTCTTCAGCATTTTAGTTTAAGTTGGAAAGAGATTAGATTGGACTTGAGCTCACCAACCTGTTTCGGCGTCGATGCCAGACACTTGACAATATTCTTTTCTTCTTGTTTGTTCCATTAAAGCTTTTAGGTGACTTCAGACTTCTGATCCATTTTGTGTCTTTTACTTGGAGCTTGCTTGCATTTTTTTTTTAGGATTTGGTGGCCAAGGGTTGGGTTAAGATGTGGACCGAATGGAGAAAGGAGGAAGGAAGAGTGGAGGAGGAGCTGCTGTTGGTGAGGAGGTGCTTCCAGCGCTGTCCAGTGCCTCAAGGGAGTCCACACACCTGGTCTACTCTATTTACAGAAGTGTGAAATTAAAAATTACAAAAGGGGCCATCTTGCCCGATGATATCTTCATTTATGCTCATTCTTCTTCATATCTTGTCATTCCTTCTTCTGCAGTGCTTTTTGGTTGGCTTTCCCCTTTCGTAGAGGCTCCCTAGCTTGGAGTGACTGTTGCTGGGGATTGGGCAGGAATCTTTTCCTTATTGTCCCTTCTTTCGGGTCGAGCCTTGTTTCTAACAAGCGTAGGAGTTCCCTGGGGAAGGATGCTCCACTGGGATAAGTGGGGATTCCTCATGCTGTCATTATTTCTTTATAAAGCCTTTTCCTTCCGCCTGGGCGCGAATTCTTCATGCTTGTCTACGCTCTTGTTGAGCGCGAGAGACTCCACCAGGGATTGATGCGAGCTTGTTTGTCTTCTTTTCGCTCTTCTTCGCAAAGCCGGCCTCTTCAGACTGGGCGAGGCTTGAGAGGCCTACGTCATCAGGTATCACTCTCTTATTGCTTGAGAGGACGTTATTGGGGATGTAAGGGTGTCGTCCCTTGTCTGCTGAAGGCCTTCCACTGGGGATTTTTGGAGGTTGTTATTCTCCGTTTACTGAAGGAACTCCGCTGGGGATTTTGGAGAAGACGTTCGTCATCTCACTTTTGGCATACCTGTGAAGGCAGGAAAAGACATCATGTTAGCCGTGGAATAGCTGGGGAATGCAAAACACTTCTTTTATTCTCTTCTTGCTCTGAGCCTTTTGCCCTTCGCAGATAGAAGCGGCCTTTGCCAAGGTTAAGAGACTATCAACTTAGGTTAGTAGCCCAACGTGGAGCTCAAAATAGTTAAGCAGAACAATTATGGAGAAAACAGGTGTGTCAGTGTGTGCCTGTGTTTGCACTATCAAAGAATTTTTCCAAGGTCAGACGGGACTTGGAGTGCTTGGTATTTTCCGTAGCATTGTCATCACAGGCCACTGTGAAGTCTTTAACTCAGGCGCAACCTGCCGGTCTGAATCACTCAGATCTATGTATCTTTCTCATTTTACTATCTGCCACTATCACTGCTCTCCTCTATATCTTGCTCTGCTCAAACCAGATGTGACCAGCTCTCTCTTCTCTGTTTTTTTTTGACTAACCACGCAACGCCCTTTTTTCGGGTTTTCGCTGTGTCCATCCTTTCTAGGAAACTCTGAATTCCGTCATTGCTGATGAATGCAGACCTAACTGTTTGCCCTGATCATTCCTTTTGGGATCTGAGAGGTCTTAGAGATAGGACGGAATGCAGGCTTGATCTCGGTTATGAAAGGAAGGATAGATGGCTCAAAAAAGCTTAATTATTTGGGTTTGCAAAGTGTGCTACTTTTATTGTTGGTGGGACTTACATCCTGGCTTATTTGTATCTCTATATTTTTGGCGGGGCAAACATTTCCCATTTTCTTTGTTTCTTTTCTTTTTTCTCTTTCTTTCTTTTTTTCTTGTTGTATTTTCTCTTCTTATTGAGGGTTTTCCGGGCAAGAATGCCCGGTTTCTTTTTGCTTTGCCAGGAATGCCCCATTTGGTGTGTGGAACACTCGCGATGGGTTGAAAGAATTTTAAGGCTCAAAATTGTCTAACTAGGGGAGAATTTAAGGTATTTGGAAGGATTTACAGTTTAAAGGAGAGCCAAGGATGGCTTCTCTTCATTTCCCAATCAGAATGATCTTAGGCATAGTACAGTTTGACTGCATCTGCATTTATCGGCTTAGGAAAAAATCGTCCCGTCCATTTCTTGTAGGATGAGTGCTCCTCGGGACAGAACCTTGTGGACTACGAATGGCCCTTCGTAGTTTGGCTTGAATTTCCCTCCATTGTCCTCTTGATGAGGAAAGATTCTCTTCAGTACCAGATCTCCCACTTTGAACTGTCGTGGCTTCACTTTCTTGTTGTAGGCTCGCGCCACTCTCTGTTGATAAAGCTGGCTGTGCGTGCGTGGTGAAACGCGGCACGGGGTAATTCGGAGTCGCCACCGCCTGATGGGGTGCAGGCGGACACCTGGGTGCCTAATCTTGTCTCTTTAGGGCTTTTTGGGTCTGTGGCTTTGAGATTATAAGTTTGGTTCTCGGTTGCGGTCTGGGGAAGTCCGTAGACACCCCAGTCCACCCCGTCGGATGACGGGTCCCATGGGTTCCCTTGATTTGAGTCAGCTTTTGGTTCTCACCCGGTTCCTAATCCAGCATGCTTTTTTGTTAGGTCTTGGCTGGACCCCCTGAGTGGTGTGGGTCCCTTTAGTCGATTTTATCTTTGCTTGACTTAAGTTATCTGAGTCTGATTGGGTGGGCCCCATTGGAAGGCCCACGGTGTCCTTGTTGGGCTCAGGTAAGCCCTGTGTGCCCTTGGGTGGGCCTCTGTCTAACCCTAGGAGGCCCTGTGGGCTTTGGATAATGAGTTGATCTTTTAAGGTTCAAGTTTGGAGCTTAAGTGGTTTTCATGCATGTGGTGGGCCGGATTGGTTTGTGGGCCCCTTAGGTGGGCCCACGTGGTGGCCAAGTGAGTTTGTATCTTTTATCTTCTTTAGTTTGCCAAAGCGGGCTGGTCATTGGGCTTGGGGCCCATGATCCAGGTCTTGGACTTGAAAGCCCAGTTCCTTGGAGTTTAGGGCTGGCACCCTAACTCGGTTCGGTTAGCGGGCTTTTGGCGGGCCCGATAGGCCCTAGCCCATGGTCTCGGCCAAACCACACAATTCATGCACTCATTTCACGTATCAAGGTTCGGGTGGGCCGCATAGGGTTTGGCCCGCCCGATTCAATCGGTTCACTTTTGCTTAGTTTGTTTAATTACATGCTTTCGGGTTCATTGGGCTTGGTGGGCCCCGTTGGAAGGCCCACGAGTGTGCCAAGTTAGACCGGTCGGTCCAAGTCCCAAGTTGGGTTCCCGGGTGACCCGGAAACCCTATCGGTTCAGTCAGTTTTCTTCAAAACATACCAAAATTCGGCAGAACATCCACATATACAAAAAATCATGCTTCTGTGTGTATCCGGCAACTCAGGCCGGATACACGTGGTCTGTAGGTGATCCAGCTTGAGTGGCCGGATACACAGGGCCTTTGGGTTATCCGGCCTTGGTGGCCGGATATGCTAAGGCCTCAGGTGATCCGGCCTGAGTTGCCGGATCACCCTGGAATGGCCCTTTTTGGGCTTTTTGCCATTCGGGGTGTTTTCCAGAGGTCCCTAGGGGCCTCTGAGATTTCGTGGGCCCCTGGGTAGGCCCACGTATGTTCAGGTTGGGGAGAAGCCACCGTTGGCTTCTCCTTCTTGGACTTTGTAGCAATGCTATGGGGGGACTTGGGGTGATGGAGCATGGTGTTTACAGAAAAGAAAACAGCAGCCTAAAAACATGTGGCTATTCATAAAAAAGCAAGGATGATCTTCCCAATAAAAGACCTTTTGCAAGAGTTCAATGAGAGAACTCATGCTTATATGCATACATGCCACCATATCAAACAACCAAGGGGAAAGGGAGCATGCATTCTTGGGTTCACCAATCAGAAAATAACCGGATAAAGGAGGCACATACTTCAATACAGAATCAACACGTTAACATGGCATGCATGCACAATCAAACCATAACAAAAGAGAGAAGAAAACAAAACTGGGAAGAGAGACGAATAACCAAGAATGGAGAAGGGGGCTTATGTCGGGATACATTGGAGTGTAAATAGGGGAGGGAACACGCTCCCTCCTTAAAGCTTCCTAACCATGGCCTAAGCCGCCATGCATGAGCACCGAAAGAGTACGAAAGCTGAGCTCTCCTGACTACCAAGGAGAGCTCACGTGAACTTCCCATTGATGGTGGCTACGTGCCATGAAGAAAAAAAAACAAAACCAAAAGCATGCATACCACACATGAAAACTAGTCCATGCAGAACAAGAAGCCAAGAAGACAAAAATTCCACAAAAAATCTGATTTAATATATGATGAACACAATACAGTGAGAAGTCTTACCTTAGGTTTTAAAACCTTTTCTGAGGTGTGTAGGCACTTCCTTTGGGCTTGGATAGCTGCTGGAACTCCTCCTTCTCTCAACAGCAGCAGCAGTTCCCCCTTTGTTTCAACAAGAAAATGGAAAGGGTGGAGGAGGCCAAGGCTTGGATGGCTTTTGGGGGTGAGGTGATGAAGTTATGCAGGGCAAAGGAGGCCAGGCTTTCGTGGGAAAAAGTGGGAGAGGGAAGCTCAAAGCAGCCAAGAAAAGACCAACCCCGGAAATGAGCTGCTGGTTTGCTATTTATAGGCAACTTAATGTATCCGGCAACTCAGGCTGGATACACTAAGGCCTCCTTGTATCCGGACTTCAAGTCCGGATACACTGGCTTCCCTTTGTATCCGGCAACTCAGGTCGGATACATGACTTAATCATTTCAAAATTTAATGCCGCCGTGAATCTGTCGGCCAAGTGGCGTGAATCTCGTGCGAATATCTTCATGTATCCGGCCTTCAAGTCCGGTCATGAAGGGAAGCTAGTGTATCCGGTATATGTGACCGGATACAAATCGAAAATTTACGGATTTGCCCTTCGACTTGACCGATTCGACCGATTTGACCCTTTTGGATATCTATGGATTGCCCGTACGAATTTTTTATATTTAAGATTTAGTCCCTAAGATATTTTGCTGTGTTGGTTGCCACGTGCGTAGTTTTTTGCGCCACGTGTGCAGTTTCCGGTTTTTGCTACCCGGAAACTTTGACAGATCATATCTCCTTTATCCGAACTCCGATTTGAGCAAACTTAATTGCGTTGAACTTGTATCGGAGCCCTCTATTTAATGACATAGGGCTAAATTCTTGGCACGGGGTTCGATGAAAAGTCAACTTTTGGCATTCCCTTAAGTTTGACTGCTCGCAGAATCTTTATCCGGACTCCGATTCCTACAAACCCAGTTGCGTTGAACTCGTGTCGGGATTCTCTATCCAATGGTATAAAGCAAGGTACTTGGCACGGAATTCAAGGAAAAGTCAACTCTCAGCTTTCCCTCAGGTTTGACCGCCCGCAAAACCTTCATCCGGACCCTGATTCTTGCAAACCCAGTTGCGTTGGAACCGTGTCGAGATTCTTTATCCAATGGTATAAAGCAAGGTGGCCAAATTTCATTTGATTAAAAGGTCAACTTTTCACCCCTTGGTGTTTTGACTTTTTAGCCGGGCTTTGCATTTCTGGCTTTTCTGGAGCGCAAAAATGAGGTGCTTACAGCTGCCCCTCTTTGCCGGAGTCACCTTGCGGATGAACGGCCAAGAGAAAAAAGAATCTTGTTTTTGCGCCTGGCATTTCTGCCGACATGGTTGGCAAGCTAAGTCCTTTGAAATTTTCATTTTGAGAGGGAAGCGGCCAAATCATGTGGCGTCACTCCCTGGCTTCAGAGTTTCCTTACCCTTTTCTTTCGGGTTTTTGCAGGGTAACTCTTCAGCCTTTGATTTAAGTTTGAAAGAGATGAGATTGGACTTGAGCTCGCCAACCTGTTTTGGCGTTGATGCCAGATACTCGACAATATTCTTTTCTTCTTTGTTTGTTCCATTAAAGCTGTTAGGTGACTTCAGACTTTTGATCCCTTTTGTGTCTTTTACTTGAAGCTTATCTTTCTTCTGACGGCCAAGGGTTGGGTTAGGACGTGGACCGAACGGAGAAAAGAGAAAAGAAGAGTGGAGGAGGAACTGCTGTTGGTGAGGAGGTGCTTCCGGCGCTGTCCCGTGCCTCAAGGGAGCTCACACACCTGCTCTAATCCATTTACAAAAGTGTGAAATCAAAATTACAAAAGGGGCCATCTTGCCCGATGATATCTTCATTTATGCTTATTCTTCTTCATGTCTTCTTGTCCCTTCTTTGGTAGTGCCGGCTTGTTCTCTTGGAGAGGCTCCCTAGCTTGGTATGACTGTTGCTGGGGATTGGGAAGGAATCTTTTCCTCGTTGCCTCTCCTTTTGATTCGATCCTTGTTACTAGCGAGCGTGGGAGTCCCCCCTGGGAAGGATGCTCTACTGGGGATAAGTGGGGATTCCTCACGCTACCATTTTCCCTTATACGGCGTTTTCCTTTTGCCCGGGCTTGAGTTCTTTATGCTTGTTCAAGCCCTTGTCGAGTGCGAGAGACTCTACTGAGGATTGAAGTTGGCTTGCTGTGTCCCTTTCTTGCTCTCCTTCGCAAGGCCGGCCTCTTCAAACTGGGCGAGGCTTGAGAAGTTTTCATCGTCAGGCATCACTTGCTTGAGAGGACTCTACTGGGGATTCCAGACAGGTATCCTGCTCCTTCTGATGAAAGGATTTCACTGGGGATTTTTGGAGAAGACGTCCGTCACCCTACTTTTGCTGTACCTATGAAGTCATGAAGGGAACAAGAAGGTCAGTCTTGGACTAGCTGGGGATTAATTCAAAGCATTCTTATTTTCTTCGCTCTGAGCCTTTTGCTCATTGCAACTAGACATGGCCTCTGCTAATGTTGAGAGACTATCAACTTAGGTTAGTAGCCCAATGCGGAGCCTCAAATGGTTAAGCAGAACAATTATAGAGAAGACAGGTGTGTTAGTGTGTGCTTGTGTTTGCAATATCAAAGAAATTTTCCATGGTCAGACGGGACTTGGAGTGCTTGGTATTTTCAGTAGCATCGTCCTCACAGGCCACTGTGAAGTCTTTAACTCAGACGCAGCCTGCCGGTCTGAACCTCTCAGATCTGTGCAATTTTCTCAGTTTACTGCCTGCCACTGTCACTGCTCTCCTCTGCATCTTGCTCTGCTCAATCCAGATGTGACCAGTTTTTTTTTTCTTGGGACTAACCACACAACGCCCTTTTTTCGAGTTTTCCCTGTGTCTATCCTTTCTAGGAAGCTCTGAATTCCGTCATGGCTGACGAATGCCGACTTAACTGTTTGCCCTGACCATTCTTTTCGGGATCCGAGAGGTCTTAGAGATAGGACGAAACGTAGGCTTGGTCTTGGTTATGAAAGAAAGGATAAGCGGCTCAAAAAGCTTTAATTTTTGGGTTTGCAAAGTGTGCTACTTTTATTGTTGGCGGGACTTACATCCTGGCTTATTTGTATCTCTATATTTTTGTTGGGTAAACATTTCCCCATTTTTCTGTGTTTCTTTCTTTTTTCTTTCTTTTTCTATTGCAATTTCTCTTCTTTTGAGGTTTTTCTGGGCAAGAATGCCCTGTTTCTTTTTGCTTTGCCAGGAATGCCCGGTTTGGTGTGTAGAACACTTGCAATGGGTTGAAAGAATTTTAAGGCTCAAAATTGTTTAACTAGGGGAGAATTTTAAGGTATTTGGAAGGATTTACAGTCTAAAGGAGAGTCAAGGATGGCCTCTCTTCATTTCCCAATCAGAATGATCTTAGGCGTAGTACAGTTTGATTGCATCTGCATTTATCGGCTCAGGAAAAATTGCCCCGTCCATTTCTTGCAGGATGAGTGCTCCTCGAGACAGAACCTTGTGGACTACGAATGACCCTTCATAGTTTGGCTTGAATTTCCCTCTGTTGTCCTCTTGATGAGGAAAGATTCTCTTTAGTACCAGGTCTCCCGCTTTGAACTGTCGTGGCTTTACTTTCTTGTTGTAGGCTCGTGCCAGTCTTTGTTGATAGAGTTGGCCATGGCACAAAGCCTTGATCCTCTTTTCATCCAATAACTGCAACTGGTCAAATCTGGATTCTTCCCATTCGACGTCACTGATTTCAGCTTCCTTCAGAATTCTGAGTGACGGAATCTGTGCTTCCACGGGGAGGACTGCTTCCATTCCATATACCAGGGAAAACGGGGTTGCCCCGGTCGATGTCCGATAGGCGTGCAGTGCATATGGCAGCTTCTCATGCCAATCTTTGTAAGTGACTACCATTTTCTCAAGTATCTTCTTCAGGTTCTTGTTGGCAGCCTCTACTGCCCCATTCATCTTGGGCCGGTATGCTGTGGAGTTTAGATGTCTGATCTTCAGGTCTTCACACATCTTTTCCATGTCCTTGTTATTCAAATTTTTTGCATTATCAGTGATGATCGCTTCTGGAACTCCATAGCGACAGACTATATTGTTTTTGATAAACTTGAGCACATGAGATCTCTTCACATCCACGAAGGACATGGCCTCTACCCACTTGGTGAAATAGTCAATTGCCACTAAGATGAACCGATGCCCGTTTGAAGCCATTGGATGGACCTGGCCTATCTTGTCGATTCCCCAGATGGCAAACAGCCAAGGTGATGTCATGGAGTACAACGTATTCGGCAGTGCATGGATGTTGTCGGCATAAATCTGGCATAACTGGCATTTTCTAACATGAGCGTAGCAGTCTGCCTCCATGGTCATCCAGTAATAGCCCATCCTTAGAATCTTCCTTGCTAGTATGTGCCCATTCATGTGTGCACCGCACAACCCTCCATGGACTTCCTCAATCAACTTCTGCGCCTCTGCTTCTCTGACACATAGCAGTAGGGAATCGTTGTATGACTTCTTGTACAGCCTACCTCCACTGTAGAAGTATTGCCCTGCCAACCTCTGTATAGTTCGCTTCTCTGCAGCTGAGGCATCTTCTGGCAAAATTCTGTTCCTTATGTACCTTTCGATATCCGCGTACCAAGGTTCTTCTTTGGGCGTGCTTTTCTCGATGCTGAAGCAGTAAACAGGGTAGCGCCGAATTTCTATCTCCAATGGTTGCACCCATGCATCATTCGTGATGGTGGCCATTGATGCCAGCGTAGCTAGTGCATCCGCAAACCGATTCCCGTCTCGCGGCATGTAGTCGAATGTCACGCTCTCGAATTCTTCTTCTAATTCCTTGACCAGCTCTTGGTATGGTACCAATTTCACATCTCTGGTCTTCCAGTCTCCCATCACTTGATAGATAATAAGACTTGAATCACCAAATACTTTTAGCTCTTGTATATGCATCTCAATTGCCGCTCGCAGGCCTAACACACACGCTTCATACTCGGCCATGTTGCTATTGCAATCAAACAGAAGTTTCGCTGCTATCGGGTGATGAACACTGTCTGGGGAGATTAGCACTGCTCCGATCCCTTTTCCATTCACATTCAATGCCCCGTCAAAGAACATCTGCCACTTGGTTTCTTCTGTATCATCTGCAGATTCTGTACACATCACATCTTCGTCTGGGAAGTGAGTCAGAAGTGGTTGGTAGTCCGGTAGTGGATGTTCTGCCAAGTGATCCGCCACAGCTTGTCCTTTTATCGCCTTTCTGGTCGTGTAGACAATGTCGTACTCAGATAAAAGGACTTGCCACCTGGCAACCCTACCAGTGGGGATCGGCTTCTCAAAGATGTATTTCAATGGATCTAGATTGGAGATCAGTAAGACTGTGTGACTAAGCAAATAGTGTCGGAGCTTCTGAGCTATCCAGACCAGGGCACAACACGTCTTTTCAAGCACTATGTATCTGACTTCGATGTTAGTAAATTTCTTGCTCAAGTAATAGATTGCTTGTTCTTTCCGCCCTTTCTCATCGTGTTGCCCTAACACACATCCTACAGCCGTCTCAGAGACTGTCAGATACATGATCAAAGGTCGTCCTGGGACAGGCGGGACCAATGTCGGCGGACTCATCAGATAGGCCTTGATCTTATCAAACGCTACTTGGCAGTCATCATTCCAAACCACAAGGTTGTCTTTCTTTAGCAGCTTGAATATAGGCTCGCATACAGGAGTCATCTGCGCAATGAACCTACTGATATACTGCAATCTGCCCAGGAACCCTCTCACTTCCATTTTTGTAGATGGGGGAGGCATCTCTAGAATTGCCTTTGCTTTGACGGGGTTGACCTCAATGCCCCGCTTGCCCACTATGAAGCCAAGCAACTTTCCTGAAGTAACTCCGAACACGCATTTGTTGGGTTGAGCCGGAGCTTGTGCTCTCTGAGTCTGTCGAACATCTTTCCAAGGTTTACCAAGTGATCTTCTTCTTCCTTGGACTTCGCTATCATTTCATCCACATACACCTCCATCTCCTTGTGTATCATGTCATGGAACAACAGAGTCATTGCACGCTGATACGTAGCGCCTGCATTCTTCAGTCCAAACGGCATCACTCGGTAACAGTAAGTGCCCCAGTGTGTGATAAAGGATGTTTTCTCCATATCCTCAGGTGCCATCCTTATCTGGTTGTAACCAGAGAAGCCGTCCATGAAAGAGAACATCGAATGCGTTGCTGTATTGTCTACCAGTACATCAATATGCGGCAATGGGAAGTTGTCCTTCGGACTCGCTTTGTTCCTATCTCTATAGTCAACACACATCTTGACTTTCCCGTCTTTCTTGGGAACTGGCACGATGTTGGCCAACCACAGTGGATAGTGAGTTACTTGTAGGAATCCGGCATCCAACTGCTTGGTGACCTCTTCCTTGATCTTCAGGGCCCATTCCGGCTTTGTGCGCCTGAGCTTCTGTTTCACAGGTACGGCCTCAGACTTTGTAGGCAACCGATGCACAACCAAGTCCATGTCTAACCCAGGCATATCCTCGTATGACCATGCAAACACGTCAGAATAAGATTTAAGAAAATCAAACATCTGTTTTCTCAATAATGGTGACAGCTTTTTACCAATTTGGAGGATCCTTGGTTGTGCTATTTCACCTAGGTCAATTGACTCTATTTCCTCAATGTTAGCATGGGGACCCTTTTCGTGTCTTTCCAACGCAAGCTGGAATTCAAGCGGGGTCACCCATGATTCATCGTCGTCCTCATGCTCGAAAGGCTCACAGGGGACGACGTTTGAATCTTCTTGCTGCGATGGGCAAGTGCCGCAATCTGACTTGTCGAGTTCTTGCTCGTTTTCAGGATTGGACACTGGCTCATGCATTTCACTTATTATTGCCATCTGGACTAGTTTTTCAATTTCTTTTTGTTCTTTTTGTTCAATTATGGCAATCCCATTACCTATCCTGTGCCCCAGATCTTCCAGGTGTGCGTCGGGATTGATACTAAGATTGCGATGTTCAAGTTGCTCATTTTTGGTATCTTCATTTTCAAACAGATGCAAGTAGTAGGAAGCATTCAGATATTCATTAAAAACTTCAGCAGTAGCTACAATAGAAACTTCAGAGGTGATAGAAACCCCCTTTGGGATGGCAGCTTTGCTGATGGCGAAAGGTGTGGCACTCCAATTCCTGAGTGGTGCCTGGTCTTTCTTGCTAGTGATGACTGCCGTTTCTGGCTCTGTAGCCAGTACCATGTTGGCGCTGTCGTCAGAAGATATGCAGATCGGATCTTGTGCTGCGCCTCCCACTGGCTTGTTCTAGCTTCTCTCTGACTGGGGACCAGATTTTGATGATATCCCTATCCATGCTCCACTGATGGGGATGGCCTACGGTATCTCGTCCTCGGGTGGCGCATACGTGATGGTAACTTCGTTGGCCGGGTCAACTCTGGGGGGTGCAAACATTATGGGTATCCTAGTTGGTATCCCAGGCACTGTAGAAGAGTAAGCTGGTGGTGCCCATTTGCCGTAAGCTGCATGGTATACTTCCTCCGGTACCGGCCCTAGCACCTGGGGCATGCTACGGAACATGCGGTTCAAACCATCGCGAGTTCCAGGGTGAGGAATATAGGGGCGTGGGGGAGGTGCCCTTGGCCTGCAGGTTGGCGCTTCTGAGCTGTCTCGCCCCTCCATCAGGCAGACATACATGATAGGGCCTTCTTCTTTGGCTTCTTTCGGGGGAGCAGGTGGCGGTACTTCCATCACACTTGCAAAGGTGATCGGGATCCCATCGGGGATGAACTGCTCATCTGGTGGGGCGAAGGCCATGGTGACTTCATCGACCGAGTCCAGCGCGACCAGTGCCGGCAGGCCATCTGGCGACCCCTCAGGAGCTAACGGGTCTACTTCCACTATATCTCCAATCATTTCCATGGATGGTGACTCCTCCCAGAGCATCTGAGCCAATCCTTGCAGGTAGTCTTCTTCCATGGCAGGGGTATCCAGAAACTTATCTCCCCACCCTTGAGGGACTATGTTCTCGATAGCCTGGGCCGCTTCCCGCTCCATGTTAGTGAAACGGTGGTATAAGTTCTCGTGCACGCATATGGGCCAGTGGGGCTCTCTTCCTTCAGTTCTTGCCCTTTTTCTTTCGGCACGGTTCCCAAGGAGTCGGGAGTAGTCTTCTGGCTGTGGCCTGAACCCCAGTCCAAACCCAGTAGTTTGCTCATAAGGTTGGATGGCTGCCTTAATTCCCTGCTTATACTTGCTAATCCATCGCCGGCTCTGAGACCCCAGTCTGCGCAGTCAGCAGCGCTGAACATGTACTTTCTCCTCCTTTTCGAGAGTTGTCGCCCCCTTTCAGATTCAGGGATACGATTCACCTGTACCATCTCCACTGCTTGGAAATTGAGTGCGGTGGGCAACTCATAATCCACGTAGGGTACCCCGACCCTTTCGAACTCTCGATGATCCTCAGCATGTACTGTTATGAGTTCGTTGCCTGACACGAACCGGACCATTCTGTGCAATGTGGAAGATACTGCTCCTGCCTGATGCAGCCAAGGCCTCCCAATTAGCAAGTTGAACGAGGCGTTGATATCCATGAGTTCGAACTCCATGGTAAAGGGTCTATTTGCAATCATGATCACCAAAGTGACCTCTCCCAGTGAGTCCCTTCGGGCGTTGTCAAAGCCTCTGACATTGTGCCCACTTGGCTTGATCATGGTAGGGCTCAACTGTAGACTGTGGAATGTCCTCATCGGGCATATGTTCAATGCTGACCCGTTGTCAATCATGGCACGTTTCACGATGAGATCGACGCACTTCACGGTTATATAGAACGGCTCAGTGTGATTGCACCCTTCAGATGGTAGGTCTGCCGCAGAAAAGGAGATAGCCTGGGGTGCCATGATCACTGACACCACTGCCCCTAGCTGCTCAGGATTGATATCCGCTGGTACGTGTGCATCACCTAGGACCTTCATTAATACTGCCCGGTGCTTTTCCGAATCAATCAAAAGTCTCATTATGGAGATCTGGGCAGGCACCTTGTTCAACTGCTGGAGGATGTCGTACTCTGGAGTGAAAACACTGTGGTGCAACTCTATGATCTCCTCTTCGGTGGCCCTTCCCTTTCTCTTGAGGGTCTGTGGTAATTCCGTAACCACATCCTTCCCTTTTTCTTTCCTCTTTGCTTCTGCCTCTGCTTCCGCTCCCTCTGGTGCGGGTGGGGGACCGGTGTTTACGTATCGACCGGATCGGGTGATTCGGCCGATTTCGGCTTCAATGGTGGTCGTGGAGGTTGCTTGATGGTAGAAAGATGGGGTGGGGTTAGGTGGGGATACCATGTTGTACGAGGGTGGTTCCAGGTTGAGTTGGGAAAGGTTGAGGGTGGGTGGTTCAAATGAAAGGGAGAAGGGGTCTTGTGGAGGCGAGTCCATGATGTCATGGATGTTGAGGGCGGAGGGGTTGGCGAGAGGGGTGGGGTAGAAAAACTCTTGGTCTGTGTGTGGGTGGAAGTGCACCAGAGGGAGATCAGTAGGGAAGTCACTGCCATCTCCTTCGATAACGTTCACTGCCCTGCTTTCTTCCACCGATGTGTTTTCTGAGTCCATATCAGGGGACTCGTCTGAACTCTCATACGGATCAAGCAGGGTTGCCGATTCAGGCGTGGATGGTGGTTCTTCTTCTTCCGTGGCATGAGGGGGGACGAACCACTCAGACGTGCCATGGGAAGAGGACTCTGAACTCGGTTCTGCTGACAGGGGGTCGGTGAGGGATAGTAGGTCCGGCTCTGATGTCGCAGACATATATTCAGGTGGCCATCCGGTAGACATCTGCGGGGGTACCCTTGAACTGTCTACTGACGCGTCTGTGTCCTGTGGCCCATTTCGGAATCAGGGTCCTTTAGAACTGCCGATTCCTTCTCTGCGTGGAGGGGATGGGGAGTCACTGATCCATCCGCACTGTACCGGGTTCCATGGCCCCGTGACTTCGTCACTGCTCTGAGGTTCGTCCTCTGAAAGAGTAGAGGACTACTCTGTAGGTCCACGATCTATAACAATTCAGAATTTAACAATGCGGAAACAATACACAGAGAATTATACGAGGAAACCTGGATCCAGATCCAGGAAAAACCTCGAGTCTATATGAGGCGACTAACCCTTCAAAATCCACTATTGAATGAAAAGACAATTACAAAGGAGTACATACTTAACCTTTACAATTTGACTCACTCAACAGCAATCCTCAGTTCGAATCCACGAACTGCAACACAGCTTGAATCCACAAGCTGCAGAACACGATCAGTCCAGATCGCAAAAAATCACTCACCAGTGATCCACAGTTCGAATCCACGAACTGCAACACAGCTTGAATCCACAAGCTGCAGAACACGATCAATCCAGATCGCAGCAATCCTCTCAGAATCCACTGAGACGATCCAATGCAGTAGGAATCCACCTACACATCAATCAAGGCCGATCACCAGTCCAGGCGATCACACGATCAGATGAAGTTCCGAATTGAAGAAGAATCCTCTATCTTCAATTCCAGGCGATATATCTCAGATCTCCCCCTCACTCGATCGCCGACTCTCTAAAGAAGATTTGATCGAATCTCAAACACCTCAAGATTCGAAATCAAATGATCCAAAGAAAAAAGTCACAATTAAAAATTACAACACGTCTATTTAAAGAATAAAACTCAGATCGCGTCGAGCGCTGGTGGCGTCATGAAGCGATCGATGTATACGGCTGGTAGCGAACTCAAGTCCCGCTCAGAGTAAGTTGAATCAGTTAAAAGCGCGCTGCTAGCGAGCTGCTAGCGGGAGAGTACGCAGCATGTGCACGGACCTTTCTATCAAAACACTAATTCCCTTATGCGCTGCCAGCGGGGTGGCAGCGGCGTGGTAGCAGTGTGGTGGCATCAACTTCTTCTTCTTTACTAACTTCACTGAATTTTCATTGTTTAATCTGCACATCTTGAAGCTTCATTAGAAGACATAATTTGACAAACATTTGCCATAAAAAGGAGTGTGAGTTTTCACACTTACAATCTCCCCCTTGGCAAATGCCTGACAACAACCTTACACCAGTGTTTAATATCAACCTCAGTTAATGATGATTTCCATTTAAGAATTTTAAACCCACACTGTTAAAGAGAGACACAATGATTTTGACGAATCCAGAATTTCATTCATTTACACAAGATATACAGATAACAGAATCATATACAATGTTCAAGAAAGACAAACATTTTCTCCCCCTTACTTATCAATCCCCTTTTACACCCATATTCAGGAGAAAACAACCAGAACAGAACACACCAAAAAACTATCACATCCACAGCAAAAAAAATTAACAGGCAGCAGCAAACATCAGCAACAACCCAGCCAAACCATCAACAGAAACAGAAACTCCAGCAGCAAACAGAAACTCCAGTAGCATCATCCAAATTTCTCCCCCTTTCTGGAAGGTGGTTTGGGTTCCCAAGACCTTGAGTAGTGCTTGTATGCATCTTGGGATCTGGAGTGCAGCCAACTGAGTTTGTGATCCATCTCCAGCTGAGTCTTCCGAATGCATTCCAGAAAATGATCCGCTTCATTTTGCATACGTTGCTGAGCAGCAACGTCCCTTTGTACTTCTCCACATGTAAAATCAACATCCTTTACCAATTGCCCCAGCTTCTCTTGGGTCTCTGATTTGAACATGCTCATCATGAGCATGTGAGACCTAACCTCTGAATTGAAAGTCTCCTGAGAAGCTTGCATGGAATTCAGTTTCTCCATGATAGCCACAGCATCAGAGCTGGACAGAGAGGACTGAGAAGAGGAGGGTCCAGAAGACACCAACCGAAACGGACTTGCTCGTTTACTTCGGGTCAGAGTGGAGGAATCAATGGGAGGACGGGGATGAATGATCAATTCAGTCGGATCAGGGAGTACCCCCTGATGAACACACATGTAAGAGATGAATATTCCAAAAGGAAGAGCTGCAGTCTTGGATTTTAAATTCCGAGACTGAAGGATCTGATGGAAGATAATGGAAGGAAGACAGATACTTTCTCTGTTCCAGATGGCATGAAGAAGTCTTGCCCGAGGGTGAGAGATCTCTGAGTGATGATCAGATGGAACAAGAGAAGCACATACAAACAGATTCAAGATCCGGAGAAGATCTTGAAGAGAGCCATGAGGCAAATAGTTGGGCTTATTCTTGATGGAAGTGGGAGCACCCTGAACTATTAGCGAAGGAATGATGGACTCCATAGGAGGATCAGTATGTGACTCAAGAAAGTTAAAGGAGGGAGAATCAACAAGAGGCAGTTCAAGAAGAGAGGAAATAAGCTCTTTCGAGAAGTCGAAAGAGATTCCCCTGACATAGGCTTTGACAGAGCCTTGATTGGCAAGATGGAGATGATGGAGATTAGAGTAAAATTCTCGGACCAGGTCCGGATATGCAAAACCACCGAGTAAAGCAAATTTTTTCCAACCATTGTCCGAAAACAATGAGTAGAAAGGGGATTCAGAAAATGACTCAAGCTTGATGGCCCTTTCCAGAAGAAGTGGCCTGTGCTTGAAGAATTCATTGAAATCAGATAAACCATTCCCCACAAACGGTTCAGAAGAATGAGAAGGGGAAGGGGGTCTCACTGGAGGAGAAGAAATAACAAGAGAAGACCTCACAGGAGGAGACCTCACAGGAGGAGACGATGTTGAAGGAGAATCAGTTCTTGACTTTCTCTTGAGAGGCATGGTTAAAAAAATGAAGAGAAAGAGAAAACAGACAGAACCAACCAACAAACGAGAAAGCCCTAATGGCTGAAAAATCTACTAAACCCTAGCTTAGAATAATGAGAGAAAACTACTGAACTAGGAAGCAGAAAAAGAAGAAGCAGGACGAAGACAGTAAAAATTTTTTTTACCTAAACAGTAGGCAGGAAGGAAGAAGGTGACAGCGACAGCAGCACCGGGACACGACGCGAGAGGCGAGGGAAAACGAAGAGGGTGAAAAAGAACAGGGGTAAAAAAAAATGACCGCAATTTCACCTATATATAGGCAAACAAAGTACGCTGCCAGCGAGCAACTGGCGACGTAGAAGTGGGCATGTGCCAGATCAAGAAAACTAGAGAAGGCTACATGCACGCTTCTAGCGACGTAGAAGGTGCACATGCACACACAAAGAAAAACACAGATTCAAGGCAGAAATTTATAAAAGAGGTTTGAACTATTCTTCATGACAGCCTCATACTTCCAAACACAAAGCTAAGATTTTAGCTAAACCAAAAATCATCCAGATAATCAACTTATTCAATCTAAGAAGTACTCATCACAAAACTGATCTTGAAGTACCTATCAAAGTTAATTCAGATGTGGTACATTTCATATCAAAGAGCAAAATTTCCTTCATGGTTTCTCATACTATAAATTTTCTTCAAGATATTAAGCACATATGCATATTAATGAATCAATGCTTGTGAGAAATGAGCAACATTTTTGACTTTTACACTTCATACATATAGAAGGCTATTTCAGTGTAAACAATCTTGAAAAGTATAGACATATCCCAACTTCATTTTGGTGGCTTTCGCACATCAGAGATAGGTAGCCTTTTCTGATATCTTTTTCTTTTCTTTTTAAAGAAGGCATTGACCCTTAAAAAACCTGAGTTTACAGTTCATTCCAAGAATATACCTTCTTTATCTTTTTCTTTTTGAGATTTACAGTGGCTTTCACTCTAATCTCTATGGCAGCCATTTCCAAAACTTTTCTTTTTATAAAGGTGATAGCCTATAGATCCCAAGCTTTACCACACAATAAGCTTCAATACGTAAAGGTGTTTTAGACAAAGTTGCTGGTTAGAAATAAGACATTTCTGTCAATATGCATACACTCAATCTTCCTGAAAACAGATCTTAGTAATAAGAACACACAAATTCATTTTGAACAGATATGTGAGATATTTTACATCAAAATTAACTCAAAACAGAACCTGATTTTCAGTTTTGAGAGCATACTCCTAGGGATTTCCTAAGAGTTTCAAATCTGTTCTGATCTAAAGGTTTAGTAAAAATGTCAGCCAACTGTTTTTCAGTAGATATATATTCAATCATAACAGTTTTGTCTTCAATCAACTCTCTTATAAAGTGATGCCTGATATCTATATGTTTGGTCCTTGAGTGTTGAACAGGATTCTTGGAGATATTTATGGCACTCTGATTGTCACAGAAGAGAATCATTTGATCTTGATCTAACCCATAATCTGATAACATTTGTTTCATCCAGATAAGTTGAGTACAACTGATTCCTGCAGCAATATACTCAGCTTCAGCAGTACTCAGAGAAACACAGTTTTGTTTCTTGCTTAACCAGGCAATGAGATTATTCCCCATGTAAAAGCAACCACCAGAGGTGCTTTTTCTGTCATCCATACACCCAGCCCAATCAGCATCAGTGTATCCAGTAAGATGTGGGTTTGTCTCTTTGGAAAACCAGATTCCCAGATCAACAGTTCCATTAACATATTTTATAATTCTTTTTACAGCATTCAGATGGGATTCTTTAGGATTAGCCTGATATCTAGCACAAACTCCAACACTAAAGCTTATATCAGGTCTACTTGCTGTTAAGTACAGTAGACTCCCAATCATTCCTCTGTACAGGGTAGGGTCTACAACTTTTCCAGATTCATCTTTTCCAAGTTTTAAACTAGTACTCATAGGAGTCCTAGCATGTTTAGCATGAGTTAAGCTGAATCTCTTAACAAGATTTCTTGAATATTTTGCTTCAGAGAAAAAAATTCCTTGTTGAGATTGATAAATCTGAAGACCTAAGAAAAAGTTCAGTTCACCCATCATACTCATTTCAAATTCACTTTTCATTAAGTCAGCAAAGGAGTGAGCATGATTTTCAGAAGTGGACCCAAACATTATGTCATCAACATAGATTTGAGCAATCAAAATATGTTTGGACTCTCTTTGAATAAAGAGAGTTTTATCCACATTTCCTCTCATAAAACCAGATTCAAGTAAAAAAGAGGTGAGTCTCTCATACCAAGCTCTAGGAGCTTGTTTGAGTCCATACAAGGCTTTGTTCAGTTTATAGACATATTTAGGATGATTTGTGTCCTCAAATCCTTTAGGTTGCTCTACATAGACCTCTTCATTCAGATATCCATTCAAGAATGCACTCTTAACATCCATTTGAAACATTTGAAACTTCAAGTAACATGCAATAGACAACAGTAATCTGATTGATTCTAACCTAGCTACAGGAGCAAAGGTTTCATCAAAATCTATTCCTTCTACTTGAGTATACCCCTGAGCAACAAGCCTAGCCTTATTTCTGGTTACTATGCCATTCTCATCAGATTTGTTCTTAAAAATCCACTTGGTTCCTATCACATTCAGATCAGAGGGTCTTTCAACCAATTCCCAAACATTATTTCTAGTAAATTGATTCAATTCTTCATGCATAGCATTCAACCAAGAATCATCCAACAATGCATCTTTATAAGATTTTGGCTCAAATTGAGAAAGATAAGAAGAAAATCTTACCTCATTATGTACCTGATGTCTTGTTCTGACACCATCTGAAATATTTCCAACAATTTGCTCAGTAGGATGATCTTTGAGAGTTTTTGTCAGAGGAACCACTTCAATGCTTGAGGAAGCATCTCTGATTTCGTCCTCTTCATCTACAGCTTGCAAAAATTCACTGTCAATACCTTCATCATCAATTAGCACATTTATAGATTCCATTACAACAGATTTTTGCAGATTAAAAACTCTGTACGCTCTACTAGAAGAAGAATATCCTAGAAAAATTCCTTCATCACTTCTAGAATCAAATTTTCTTAGATATTCTCTGTCCCTTAAGATATAGCATTTACTTCCAAAGACTCTGAAATATTTCAAGTTTGGCTGTTTTCCTTTCCAAAGTTCATAGGGAGTTTGTTTCCACCCAGATCTGATATAAACTCTGTTACTAATGTAACAGGCAGTGTTTATAGCTTCAGCCCAGAATTTTGTTGAAATTTTCTTGGCTATCATCATGGTTCTAGCCATTTCCTGTAAAACTCTGTTCTTCCTTTCCACAACTCCATTTTGTTGTGGGGTCTTAGGAGCAGAAAATTCATGTTTGATTCCTTGTTCTTCACAGAAATTGGAAAACATTTGATTCTCAAATTCTGTCCCATGATCAGATCTGATTCTAAAAATCTTTCCTATTTGTAAATTCTTTTCAACTTGAATTTGACAGCACAGATGTTTAAAACAGTTGAAACATTCAGATTTTTCTCTTAGAAAATCTACCCAGGTATATCTGCTGTAGTCATCTACAGCAACAAATATATATTTCTTTCCTCCCAGACTTTCAGTCTTTGTAGGTCCCATTAAATCCATATGAATCAGTTCTAATGGTCTTGATGTTCCTACAATGTTGGTTTTCTTGTGTGTGGCTTTGATTTGCTTTCCTTGGTTGCAAGGACCACACATTCCTTTCTTTTTATTTTTCCCAAACTTGGGAATTCCTCTAACCAACTCAGACTTAGAGATTTTTGACAAATCCCTATAGTTAATGTGGCCAAGTCTTCTATGCCACAAATCAATTTCATTGCCTATGGAGGATTTTAAAGAACACTCATTGTTTCCAATAATCCCATAGCAATTATCACTTGTTCTTTCACCTACAAGAACAGTTCTACCAGATTTATCCAATATTTTGCATTCTTTTCTGGTAAAATTAACAAATAATCTGGAATCACATAATTGGCTAATACTGATAAGATTTGCCTTCAAACCAGATACAAATAGAACATTCTTTAAGCAAACTCCATTTGGACCTGTAACAGTTCCTTTACCTTTAACTTGGGAAGTGCTTGCATCACCAAATGTAACACTTCCACCAAAATATTCTTCAAAGGTACTGAACATATCCTTATGACCACACATGTGTCTTGAACAACCACTGTCCAAGTACCACATGTTGACATCATGAGCTTTTAAAGCTACATGAACCACATTAGCAACTAATGAATCTTTTCTTACCCAAATCTGTTTTTCAGGAGTCTTCTGAAAAGTACCTTCATCAACTACTTGAGTTTTTGAAGGAAGCTTCTTTGACAGATTTGAGACTTCCTGATTTAATGTTTCAGTCAATTTTAACAAAGAGTCAAATCTGTTGTATAAGTCCAGGGACTGACTTTGGTTTACCTTTCTCTTATTATCAACATATCCATCAGGGAAACCATACAGTGCATAACACTTTGGTCTTATATGACCCTTTTTATTGCAGTGATGGCATACAGGTATGAACCTATGTTCAGAAAAATCAACATTCCTAGACTTGCCAGCATTTCTAAACTGAACAAATTTAGATTTCTCAGAAGTTGAAGATTTACCTGTTGGTCTTACTTCTCCAGCAGAAATTTTCTGTGAAGATTCCTTGTTTTGATTACTTACACTCATTCTCTTTTCAGCAGAATTTGAGCTTTCAGGAACTTCCTTTGAAATTGATTCCTCATTAATTTGAGGATTTCCTGCAGAAACATTTGAAACATCACATTTACTTAAATTTGAAACTTTCTCAAGTTCACTCACTTTACTTTGAAGTACAGAGATCTGAGCTTCCTTTTCTTTTAGTTTTTCAGTTTTTTCAGTTAAAAAAGTTACCAGAGAGTCTTATTTGGCATGTCTTTCAAGTAACTTCTGGTTTATTGACTCAATTTCTGCAAGAGCTTTATTTTTCTCTGTTTCAGATTCCTTCAATTTTTTACTCAGTTTCTTGACTTTCTTCTGAGCTCTATTAAATTCCTTATAGAGCTGATTGTAGGCTTCTTGTAGTTCTTCTTCATCATCTGATAAAGCCTCTTTATTATCTCCTGCAATTCCAGAGATTGAACTACCAGAAGAGGATGAGTAAAAAGAATTGAAAGCAGTAAAATTAGCAGAGATATCCTCATCAGATTGTGAAGAATTATCAGTGTTACTGTCATCCCAAGTAACCTGATAATTAGTCTTTTTCTTTTTATCCTTTGAGGGACAATCAAATGCAACATGTCCAAATCCTCTACATTTGTAGCATTGGACTTCATCATTTTGAGAGAATTTCTTCTCCTTTCTTGGATCAGACATTTTCTTATCAGATCTCCTATTTGATCTGTCCATGGATGATGAAGAATTGAATTGTTTCTTTTTAAACATTTTCTTAAACTTTTTGGCTAAAAGAACAAGTTCATCCATATCAACATCAGAATTATCTGATTCTTCAGTATTTACAGATTTTACAGATTTTAGAGCTATTCCTTTATTTCTTTTTGGAATATTCAGATCTAGCTCATAAGTCTATAAAGATCCTACCAGATCTTCAATTCTCATGTTATCTACATCTTTTGCCTCTTGTATTGCAGTTACTTTAGGTCTGAATCTTTCAGGCAAAGATCTTAATATTTTTCTAATAACCTTTGATGTAGAGATTTTTTCTCCAAGATTAAAACTAGAATTAACAATATCTGAGAGTTTAGCATAAAACTCATCAAAAGACTCATCATCTTTCATATATAGAGTTTCGAAAGATGTAGTAAGTCTTTGAAGTCTGGAAAGCTTGACAGCTGAGGTTCCTTCATGAGTAACCTCAAGAGTGTCCCAAGCTTCCTTAGCAACTTCACATGAGGAAATTCTCCTGAATTTCTCAACACTCACAGCACAAAATAAGGCATTCATTGCCTTGTTGTTCCATCCACATTGATCAGATTCAGTTTTAGTCCACTGATCATGAGGTTTAGGGATCACAACACCTACTTCTGTTGTGATCACAGGTGAATGATAACCATTACAAACCAAGAGCCAGACACGCTCATCGATTGATTTCAGGTAAGCTCTCATTCTTGCTTTCCAGTAAGAATAATTGTTACCTTCAAATAAAGGAGGTCTAGAGGCAGATCCTCCTTCTTTTCCAAAATTCATGTTAAAGATCTAGATCACACTTTGTATAGCAATTCAAAGTGAGTTCGCTCTGATACCACTTGAAAGAGTAGAGGACTACTCTATAGGTCCACGATCTATAACAATTCAGAATTTAAAAATGCGGAAACAATACACAGAGAATTATACGAGGAAACCTGTATCCAGATCCAGGAAAAACCTCGAGTCTATATGAGGCGACTAACCCTTCAAAATCCACTATTGAATGAAAAGACAATTACAAAGGAGTACATACTTAACCTTTACAATTTGACTCACTCAACAGCAATCCTCAGTTCGAATCCACGAACTGCAACACAGCTTGAATCCACAAGCTGCAGAACACGATCAGTCCAGATCGCAAACAATCACTCACCAGTGATCCACAGTTCGAATCCACGAACTGCAACACAGCTTGAATCCACAAGCTACAGAACACGATCAATCCAGATCGCAGCAATCCTCTCAGAATCCACTGAGACGATCCAATGCAGTAGGAATCCACCTACGCATCAATCAAGGCCGATCACCAGTCCAGGCGATCACACGATCAGATGAAGTTCCGAATTGAAGAAGAATCCTCTATCTTCAATTCCAGGCGATATATCTCAGATCTCCCCCTCACTCGATCGCCGACTCTCTAAAGAAGATTTGATCGAATCTCAAACACCTCAAGATTCGAAATCAAATGATCAAAAGAAAAAAGTCACAATTAAAAATTACAACACGTCTATTTAAAGAATAAAACTCAGATCGCGTCGAGCGCTGGTGGCGTCGTGAAGCGATCGATGTAGACGGCTGGTAGCGAACTCAAGTCCCGCTCAGAGTAAGTTGAATCAGTTAAAAGCGCGCTGCTAGCGAGCTGCTAGCGGGAGAGTACGCGGCATGTGCACGGACCTTTCTATCAAAACACTAATTCCCTTATGCGCTGCCAGCGGGGTGGCAGCGGCGTGGTAGCAGTGTGGTGGCATCAACTTCTTCTTTACTAACTTCACTGAATTTTCATTGTTTAATCTGCATATCTTGAAGCTTCATTAGAAGACATAATTTGACAAACATTTGCCATAAAAAGGAGTGTGAGTTTTCACACTTACATCCTCTATAGCATAGATGTAGGCGCCTGTATCCTCCTCAACTATAATTGCTATCGGGGGGCTTCTGCTTGAAGCCGAACCCTCACTGTCTTCCCTGGTTGGCCGATTAATGTAGAAGGGTTGAACTGCCCAGTGCCCTGATCACTGCTCACTTGATTCACCGTCCTACTAGTGGAGGCCTTCGAGTGGTCTGGGAGAGGATTGGTGGTTACGCCGGCTGCAGGAGTCTGGGCGGGTGGTGCTGGCGGGTCTACAGTGATGCGCTTACTGTCGATCAGGTCTTGTATGTCGTGCCTCAAATCCCAACACCGATTGGTGTGGTGCCCTGGAGCACCAGAGTGGTACTCGCACCGCTTTGCAGCGTTGTAGCTCCTAGCATTGACTAGTCTGGGATTCGGGGCTTTGGTTTGCAGGTACCCTTTCTTCAGCAGAGTGGGTAGCAATTCCGCAGGTGCAAAGGGCAGGGGGTGAAAACCCGTTTCATCCTAGCTTCAAATTCTTCTTTCGTCTTCCTTACCCCTTGGTAGGCTGTCTGCCCGGTCCCTTGAGGTGCCACTGCCTCTGGTCCTTGGGAGAAGTGATAAGGTTGTGCCAGATGTACGTAGTTTACTGCCTGCTGTTCCTGCCTCTGAGGCTCTTGTCCTTGGTTTCTGTTAGCCTGCCCTGACACTGGCCTCCTCGGTGCGGCGCTCTGCCCACTGCTATCTATTTTCCCAGCTCTTACTGCATCTTCAATCCGATCCGCAGTCAAGATTAGGTCGTTGAAGTTTGACGTACTCTGCCCCAGTAGCAGAGTGAAGAAGGGTTGGCCCAACGATGCAATAAACAAAGATGTCATCTCCTGTTCCAACAACGGCGGCTGTACCAGTGTCGCCAGTTCCTTCCAGCGCTTGGCATATTCTCTCACTGACTCCTGGCTCTTCTTAGCCAGCCTCTGCAATTCTGCCCTCGTCTACACAATCTGACTGTTCAGGAGGTACTGTTGAATAAAGACTGCTGCCAAATCATTCCATGTCTTGATCTTGGCCTTATCCAGACTCAGAAACCAGGAGTAAGCCGCCCCTGTTAATGACTTCTGGAAGAACTGCACCATGATTCGCTCTTCCTTGGCATACTGGCACATGTCGCCAGAATAGGACCTCAAATGGTTCAGGGGGCACCCAGTGCCGTCGAACTGGTGCAACTCAGGGCATTTGAACTTAGCCGGGAGTTGGATGTCCGAAAAGAAGCAGAGGCTTTCCAAGGTAGCCTCGCTCTGAACTGTGCTAGGTTGGAGCTGTTTGAGCTGTTCCTTCAGGGCGGCCATTTCCGTTCTGTTTTCCTCCCTTACCGCTGTCAGCTTCTCCTCAAACTGCATTTCCTGGGCTCTGTACCAGTCCTCATCACCCTGTCCCAGATGGATAGGCAGAAATTGCTCTTACTGTGCCACATGAAATGGCGCTGCCTATGGTAGTGGTGGCGGTGCTAGGGGAGGGGAGTTTACTGGACGCGGCGGTGGCACCGCTTCCGTTTGTGGTGGGAACTGCGGCGGTGGCTGCTGGGCAACCGGCACCCTGGGTGGGCCCTGCCGTAACTCTCTCAGCTCTGTCATTAGTTCCTGGATGATGGCACTCATGCTGTCCATCTTCTGTTGCATCTCGTTAACTACTTGCGCATGACTAGACTCTGCCTGATGTTGCCCTGGCGGCATCTGCTCTCCTTGTTGATCCATTTCGAGCCTTCTCCTCGATCTTAGCAAGTACGGACTTCTGAAAGCAATTTTTGGTACCTGATAGGACAATTGGTGGGCATTAGTGCATTTTTACACAAATTGCTTACACAACTTTATGTGAATGAATTTATTCCTTTATTTATTTTTGTTTGTTGTATGATATTATTTGACTAACTGATCTATTTTAGCTACCCTAAGGCGACAAGGGAAGAGAACCTGAACTTTGAATCAACTGATCTATTTTAGCTACCCTTACGTAACCGGGGAAGAGAACCCTAATGAATTTGAAAACTGGTCTGCTTTAGCTACCCGTGGGTAACAAGGGAAGAGAACCTTGAAGACTGATCTACTTTAGCTACCCGTGGGTAACAAGGGAAGAGAACCTTGAATGAATTCGAAGATTGATCTATTTTGGCTGTCCTAAGCCGACCGGGGAAGAGAACCCTAACGACCGAATCTATTTTAGTCACCCACAGGTAACTGGGAGAGAGAACTCTATTTCTTCTGAAAGCTGATCTATTTTAGACGCTTGGAGGCGACTGGGAAAGAGAACCCTAGTGTCCGAATCTATTTTAGCTACTTGTAGGTAACTAGGAAAGAGAACCCTAAATGAATTGGCTGATCTATTTTGGCTGTCTTAGGATGACTGGGGAAGAGAACCCTATTGAACGAATCTATTTTAGTCACCCGTAGGAAACTGGGAGAGAGAACCCTGTTTTTTCTGAAAGCTAATCTATTTTAGACGCTCGGAGCCGACTGGGAAAGAGAACCCTAGTGACCGAATCCATTTTAGCTACTTGCAGGTAACTGGGAGAGAGAACCCTATTGAACGAATCTATTTTAGTCACCCATAGGCAACTGGGAGAGAGAACCCTATTTTTTCTGAAAGCTGATCTATTTTAGACGCTTGGAGGCGACTGGGAAAGAGAACCCTAGTGACCGAATCTATTTTAGTCACCCGCAGGCAACTGGGAGAGAGAACCCTATTGAACGAATCTATTTTAGTCACCCGTAGGCAACTGGGAGAGAGAACCCTGTTGACCGAATCTATTTTAGCCACCCGTAGGCAACTGGGAGAGAGAACCCTGTTTTTAAAAGGGTTTTTTTTGAGCTCAGCATCAAGGGGTTGGACCAATGCAGGGTCTCCGCAGGGGGTGAGCTGGAAAGCAGCACCCAGGCGTACCTCAGCCAATCTCCAGTTAACTCACTGGCGGCGTCGGTGCCAAGTTTCGGCTAGTAGTTCCCGGGCGTGCCTTAGCTAGTCGCTGGTTTAATCACCATTGACTTCGGTGCCTCACAAAAGGGGAAGGCTATGCCAGGGCGCTCCTCCACCAATATCCGACTCATCCGTCGGCGGCTTCGGTGCCCTAATGATTCGGCTAGTAGTACCCGAACGCTCTGCAGCCAATATCCGATTCAATCACCGGCGGCTTTGGTGTCACTAAAAGGGGTAGGCTATGCCAGGACGATCCTCCACCAATATCCGACTCATCCGTCGGTGGTTTCGGTGCCCTACAGGTTAGACCGCCTGATCTTGGAAAGATGCAGACGGGTGTGATCTGAGATCAAAGTCTCGGGTGTTTTTTAACACCTGCTGGGTTTTGCGATCTCAATGAGAGAGATGATATCAAAGGAAACTAGGTGGTCGCAGTGACCAGGGAGATTGAAATTATCTGAGAATAGGTGGTCTGTAGGAGACCAAGTTGCCCTATTGGAGGGAATTGATTCTTTTATTTCAGATTCTTGTCTTGTTAAGTTTGAACAATATATAGCACAGTGGAAATAAATTCATGCTTTAATCAAAAGGCACCGCCATGGCACAAAGTATATCATTCATAACAAATACAACAAAGCCGAAGTCTAGCTAGGTTGGTCATCATCATAGTGGGAGGACACGTCTTGCCTCCTCAAGGCTCGCAGAAGTTTGTTCCGCAGACGTCAGTCCTCCTCAGCGCGCTTGCGCACCAATTCCATTTCGTGTTGCAAGGCCATATTGGCCTGCCTACTCTCCCGTTCCGAATCCACATAAGCTGAATGGATGCAGGAGTGGGTCTCCTGCAGTTTGGCCACCCTGTCCCTATATGTGTTAGGGGGCGGAACTGGAATGTCGCCTGATGCGACAGGCTGAAGAGGTGGGGGGCTGTCGTGGCCAAATTCCCGAGCTATCCATTGCTCGTAGTCTCGAAAATGCGATTCGACGAAGACGTCTTCTCGATATACGCACACCGTCTTCCACTCCGTCCTTAGTCCCTTAGTGAGTGGACTAGTCAGACTGCTAATGTCGTCCTTGACTGGGATTCCCTGCGGCTTCCCAAACTGTCTCAGAATCCGAATCGGATAGTACGGCATGGCATGGGTGAGTCCTATCAGGAAAAGGCCCTCTCTTTTCTTGAAAGCTATGATGGGGGTGTAGGGGATGTTGTATGTACCCCACCATCTAATGTCTGTTTCTCCCTTCAGGTGGAGAAAGTGGTTAAACCAATCCTCACGAGCGGGTAGGTCTGGTTCGATCTCTCTTTGAGCCAACCAATGGATGTTGTCGCCGGTTGCCTTGTAATATGCATTGACAGGTGATGACACCATCAGGTGGTCTTGCAGCCAAATGTGGAGAAGGGGAGCGCACCTTTGAAACCTCTGGGTACCATTTTTGGACAAAGTCAGGGAGTGGAACAGTTGAGCTAGGATTAGTGGCATGATTCGGTACCCTGCTCTAAGTTGATCCACAATTTCCATGAGGGCCAAATTAATAGTGTCTCCCCCAGTTGGAAGGAAGATTTGCGACAGAACCACAAGGGTGAAGGTGTCAAACCAAGCCCGGGGTCTTTCCTGCTTTTTGTTTCTAATTTTCTCAGCAAGGAATGTTTTGGAGACCCGAGTAAATGATTTGTCACCTCCTAAGGTCTGGAATTCTCCCCTTGAGAGGC
This sequence comes from Buxus sempervirens, assembly GCA_947561395.2. Taxonomy (NCBI): domain Eukaryota; kingdom Viridiplantae; phylum Streptophyta; class Magnoliopsida; order Buxales; family Buxaceae; genus Buxus; species Buxus sempervirens. The sequence continues at coordinate 11,240,425 of OX387185.1, forward strand.
CAAAGAAAGCGCAAGCTTCATTCTTGTAGCTTTCTTTGAGACTCGGCCTAGCGGGTTCTCCTAAGTCGCGAAATCGGAGGAACAGGTCAAGTTCCTCAATTGTGGGAGTCAACTCATTGGTCCCGAATCGAAACACTGAAAGCTGGGGATCCCAGAAAAGCAGGGCTGCTTGGATCATATCCCAGTTGATTGGCACATTTAACAGGGACAAAGTTTGTCCCATATGGTATTTATGCTCCCATTCAATCTGCTCACTCCCTTGGAGCTGCCTTGTCCAAGAACGGATCCAGGGGGTATCCCAGGCGCATTTCTCTATCCTAGGGAAACGGGTTCTCTCAGATGAGGATGAAGATGCCATGCCAACTATCCGATCGAAATTCCGAATCAATTTAAGGTTCCACACCAAGATTCTAAGTCAGTCCTAAGACATGCATAATTTTAAGCAAAAGAGCTAACCACTAGCAGTTCTAACATGCTTCACAAGATAAAGCAAAAGATATGACAGTGCGGAATTTAACTCAGGCACACATGGTGTGTGGTCCTAAGGGTTGGCACCAATGGAGGCGCGATTCCTAGAGATACTTGTGTAGAGGAGCACATTCAAGTCCTGATCAGTCTTTCTGTCTTTCATCTGTTCTTTTTTCTGCTTTCGGTGCCGGACCACAGCAAAAATTACAACTTGCCATCGAGGGCGGATTTTTACAAGATATTTACAAAAGATGCAAAGAATTCATCCTTAAGGCTGTTGGGAGCCAAAAGGGAGGATACAAATTGCTTTCAAAGTGGGTAGGCTAAAAATCCCTAAATCTAGGGTTTAGTACCCTGGCATGCTTTCATCTGTCTGTCTGATCTGGCCGGCTTTCGTCTGCTCTAAAAGACCAATCTGGACTTAAAGTGCTCCCAGCGGACTCTAATGGGTCAGCACCCATAGCATACAGGACTCTATGCATGGATCTGGGGTGGTTCCCCTGATCAAAATTAGGTGAGCTTCCTAGATTAGGGCTGAGGTCGCCCATGATCTAGGGTTTACTCAATTTGATGCAAAAAGCGGGGGTTGCTGCCCCTAATGGACTCTGAATTTTATTCCGATTTTACTCCTCTTATATTCATCATTCACATCCTACTCACCCTCTCATGCTCAACGCAAGGTTCATTCAGAAACGTTAGGCAGGGAGGATACCCAGCCCGAGACATAAGCCTACAAGGGTCTGGACCAGTACTGGATCCTCGCGTGCCACGGCAAGAAACCAGTGGTGCTAATGGACTCCAGAAAACTGGGGGGATGGGTTTACCCTGCTTTCCCCGGCAAGCCACGGGAGCGTAGGTGCTAATACCATCTCAAAGATCAGTTCATAGTAAGAAGAAGGGTAGGCTGCTAGAGAGGTCTAAGTTTTGGTAAAGAAGTAGCAATATTCGATTCACTCATCTATCAAAGGTCGGATCATTCACGCATCCTCCCTCGTGCGTGTCACCCCATGCAGTTCCATCACACCAATGCGGGAATTTTAAACAAACCATCCACGGTGTGGTGGTGTGCCCGTGTGTGCAGTTAGGCTGCGTACTGTGTCTACATGGGTTAGTTTTGTCTGGATTTAGGTGATAAAGGAATCCTTACTGCCTTGTATAGTAAGGTGCAGAATTGGCACATATTACGATGTCCTGGGAGAATCCCCAAGTAAGTGGAGGGTCACCGGGGACCACTTAAATTCCACTTGCCTTAGGCAATTATCACGTCCTTGTGGCAGGACTCCCCAGAACACGTAGTTACATGTATTCCGTGCCTTGCTAAGCGAGGTAGCAAGATTTCCTAAATATCCACTAATTCCCTCTTAAGCTGACTCGGTCTAAGCAGGGTCATACTGGGCTGAGTGGTCCCCAGCAGAGTCGCCAGGCTGTGCGCGCGTGGTGAAACGCGGCACGGGGTAATTCGGAGTCACCACCGCCTGATGGGGTGCAGGCGGACACCTGGGTGTCTAATCTTGTCTCTTTAGGGCTTTCTGGGTCTGCGGCTTTGAGATTCTAAGTTTGGTTCTCGGTTGCGGTCTGGGGAAGTCCGTAGACACCCCAGTCCACCCCGTCGGATGACGGGTCCCATGGGTTCCCTTGATTTGAGTCAACTTTTGGTTCTCACCCGGTTCCTAATCCAGCATGCTTTTTTGTTAGGTCTTGGCGGGACCCCCTGAGTGGTGTGGGTCCCTTTAGTCGATTTTATCTTTGCTTGACTTAAGTTATCTGAGTCTGATTGGGTGGGCCCCATTGGAAGGCCCACGGTGTCCTTGTTGGGCTCAGGTAAGCCCTGTGTGCCCTTGGGTGGGCCTCTGTCTAACCCTAGGAGGCCCTGTGGGCTTTGGATAATGAGTTGATCTTTTAAGGTTCAAGTTTGGAGCTTAAGTGGTTTTCATGCATGTGGTGGGCCGGATTGGTTTGTGGGCCCCTTAGGTGGGCCCACGTGGTGGCCAAGTGATTTTGTATCTTTTATCTTCTTTAGTTTGCCAAAGCGGGCTGGTCATTGGGCTTTGGGCCCATGATCCAGGTCTTGGACTTGAAAGCCCAGTTCCTTGGAGTTTAGGGCTTGCACCCTAACTCGGTTCGGTTAGCGGGCTTTTGGCGGGCCCGACAGGCCCTAGCCCATGGTCTCGGCCAAACCACACAATTCATGCACTCATTTCACGTATCAAGGTTCGGGTGGGCCGCATAGGGTTTGGCCCACTCGATTCAATCGGTTCACTTTTGCTTAGTTTGTTTAATTACATGGTTTCGGGTTCATTGGGCTTGGTGGGCCCCGTTGGAAGGCCCACGAGTGTGCCAAGTTAGACCGGTTGGTCCAAGTCCCAAGTTGGGTTCCCGGGTGACCCGGAAACCCTATCGGTTCAGTCAGTTTGCTTCAAAACATACCAAAATTCGGCAAAACATCCACATATACAAAAAATCATGCTTCTGTGTGTATCCGGCAACTCAGGCCGGATACACGTGGTCTGTAGGTGATCCGACCTGAGTGGCCGGATACACAGGGCCTTTGGGTTATCCAGCCTTGGTGGCCGGATATGCTAAGGCCTCAGGTGATCCGGCTTGAGTTGCCGGATCACCCTGGAATGGGCCTTTTTGGGCTTTTTGCCATTCGGGGTGTTTTCCAGAGGTCCCTAGGGGCCTCTGAGATTTCGTGGGCCCCTGGGTAGGCCCACGTATGTTCAGGTTGGGGAGAAGCCACCGTTGGCTTCTCCTTCTTGGACTTTGTAGCAATGCTATGGGGGGACTTGGGGTGATGGAGCATGGTGTTTACAGAAAAGAAAACAGTAGCCTAAAAACATGTGGCTATTCATAAAAAAGCAAGGATGATCTTCCCAATAAAAGACCTTTTGCAAGAGTTCAATGAGAGAACTCATGCTTATATGCATACATGCCACTATATCAAACAACCAAGGGGAAAGGGAGCATGCATTCTTGGGTTCACCAATCAGAAAATAACCGGATAAAGGAGGCACATACTTCAATACAGAATCAACACGTTAACATGGCATGCATGCACAATCAAACCATAACAAAAGAGAGAAGAAAACAAAACTGAGAAGAGAGACGAATACCAAAGAATGGAGAAGGGGGCTTATGTCGGGATACATTGGAGTGTAAATAGGGGAGGGAACACGCTCCCTCCTTAAAGCTTCCTAACCGTGGCCTAAGCCGCCATGCATGAGCACCGAAAGAGTACGAAAGCTGAGCTCTCCTGACTGCCAATGAGAGCTCACGTGAACTTCCCATTGACGGTGGCTACGTGCCATGAAGAAAAGAAAAAAAAAAAACCAAAAGCATGCATACCACACATGAAAACTAGTCCATGTAGAACAAGAAGCCAAGAAGACGAAAATTCCACAAAAAATCTGATTTAATATATGATGAACACAATACAGTGAGAAGTCTTACCTTAGGTTTTAAAACCTTTTCTGAGGTGTGTAGGCACTTCCTTTGGGCTTGGATAGCTGCTGGACCTCCTCCTTCTCTCAACAATAGCAGCAGTTCCCCCTTTGTTTCAACAAGAAAATGGAAAGGGTGGAGGAGGCCAAGGCTTGGATGGCTTTTGGGGGTGAGGTGATGAAGTTATGAAGGGCAAAGGAGGCTAGGCTTTCGTGGGAAAAAGTGGGAGAGGGAAGCTCAAAGCAGCCAAGAAAAGACCAACCCCGGAAATGAGCTGCTGGTTTGCTATTTATAGGCAACTTAATGTATCCGGCAACTCAGGCCGGATACACTAAGGCCTCCTTGTATCCGGACTTGAAGTCCGGATACACTGGTTTCCCTTTGTATCCGGCAACTCAGGCCGGATACATGACTTAATCATTTCAAAATTTAATGCCGCCGCGAATCTGTCGGCCAAGTGGCGTGAATCTCGCGCGAATATCTTCATGTATCCGGCCTTCAAGTCCGGTCATGAAGGGAAGCTAGTGTATCCGGTATATGTGACCGGATACAAATCGAAAAATTACGGATTTGCCCTTCGACTTGACCGATTCGACCGATTTGACCCTTTTGGATATCTACGGATTGCCCGTACAAATTTTTTATATTTAAGATTTAGTCCCTGAGATATTTTGCTGCGTTGGTTGCCACGTGCACAGTTTTTTGCGCCACGTGTGCAGTTTCCGGTTTTTGCTACCCGGAAACTTTGACAGATCATATCTCCTTTATCGGAACTCCGATTTGAGCAAACTTAATTGCGTTGAACTTGTATCGGAGCCCTCTATTTAATGACATAGGGCTAAATTCTTGGCACGCGGTTTGATGAAAAGTCAACTTTTGGCATTCCCTTAAGTTTGACTGCTCGCAGAATCTTTATCCGGACTCCGATTCCTGCAAACCCAGTTGCGTTGAACTCGTGTCGGGATTCTCTATCCAATGGTATAAAGCAAGGTACTTGGCACGGAATTCAAGGAAAAGTCAACTCTCGGCTTTCCCTCAGGTTTGACCGCCCGCAAAACCTTCATCCGGACCCCGATTCCTGCAAACCCAGTTGCGTTGGAACCGTGTTGAGATTCTTTATCCAATGGTATAAAGCAAGGTGGCCAAATTTTAATTGATTAAAAGGTCAACTTTTCACCCCTTGGTGTTTTGACTTTTTAGCTGGGCTTTGCATTTCTGGCTTTTCTGGAGTGCAAAAATGAGGTGCTTACACTGGCCATGGCACAAAGCCTTAATCCTCTTTTCATCCAATAATTGCATCTGGTCAAATCTGGATTCTTCCCATTCGACATCACTGATTTCAGCTTCCTTCAGAATTCTGAGTGACGGAATCTGCGCTTCCACGGGGAGGACTGCTTCCATTCCGTATACCAGGGAGAACGGGGTTGCCCCGGTCGATGTCCTAATCGACGTCCGATAGGCATGCAATGCATATGGTAGCTTCTCATGCCAGTCTCGGTAGGTAACCACCATTTTCTCTAGTATCTTCTTCAGATTCTTGTTGGCAGCCTCTACTGCCCCATTCATCTTGGGTCGGTATGCTGTGGAGTTTAGATGTCTGATCCTTAGATCGTCACACATCTTTTCCATGTCCCTATTATTCAGATTCTTTGCATTGTCAGTGATGATCGCTTCTGGAACTCCGTAGCGACAGACTATATTGTTTCTGATAAACTTGAGCACATGAGATTTCTTCACATCCACAAAGGACATGGCCTCTACCCACTTGGTAAAATAGTCAATTGCCACTAAGATGAACCGATGCCCGTTCGAAGCCATCGGATGAACCTGGCCTATCATGTCGATTCCCCAGATGGCAAACGGCCAAGGTGATGTCATAGAGTACAGTGTATTCGGCGGTGCATGGATGTTGTCGGCATAAATCTGGCATAACTGGCATTTTCTGACATGAGCGTAGCAGTCTGCCTCCATGGTCATCCAGTAATAGCCCATCCTTAGAATCTTCCTTGCTAGCATATGCCCATTCATGTGTGCGCCGCACAACCCTCCATGGATTTCCTCAATCAATTTCTGCGCCTCGGCTTCCCTGACACATAGCAGTAGAGAGTCATTGTATGACTTCTTGTACAGTCTTCCTCCACTGTAGAAGTATTGCCCTGCCAACCTCTGTATAGTTCGCTTCTCTGCAGCTGAGGCACCTTCTGGCAGAATTCTGTTTCTTATGTATCTCTCAATGTCTGTGTACCAAGGCTCTTCTTCGGGTGTGCTTTTCTCGACATTGAAGCAGTAAACAGGGTAACGCCAAATTTCTATCTCCAAAGGTTGCACCCAAGCATCATCCGTGATGGTGGCCATTGATGCCAGCGTAGCTAGTGCCTCCACAAACCGGTTCCCGTCTCGTGGCATGTAGTCGAATGTCACGCTCTCGAATTCTTCTTCTAATTCCTTGACCAGTTCTTGGTATGGTACCAACTTCACATCTCTAGTCTTCCAGTCTCCCATCACTTGATAGATGATAAGACTTGAATCACCGAACACTTTCAGCTCTTGTATACGCATCTCAATTGCCGCTCGCAGGCCTAATACGCACGCTTCATACTCGGCCATGTTGCTAGTGCAATCAAACAGAATTTTCACTGCTATCGGGTGATGAACACCGTCTGGGGAGATTAGCACTGCTCCGATCCCTTTTCCATTTACATTCACTGCCCCGTCAAAGAACATTTGCCACTTGGTTTCTTCTGCATCATCTGCAGACTCTGTACACATCACATCTTCGTCCGGGAAGTGAGTCAGAAGTGGTTGGTAGTCAGGTAGTGGATGCTCTGCCAAGTGATCCGCCACGGCTTCCCCTTTATTGCCTTTCTAGTCGTGTAGACAATGTCGTACTCAAACAAAAGGACTTGCCACCTGGCAACCCTACCAGTGGAAATCGACTTCTCAAAAATGTACTTCAAAGGATCTAGATTGGAGATTAGAAAGACTGTGTGGCTGAGCAAATAATGCCGGAGCTTCTGAGCTGCCCAGACCAAGGCGCAACATATCTTTTCAAGCATTGTGTATCTAACTTCAAAGTTGGTAAATTTCTTGCTCAAGTAGTAGATCGCTCGTTCTTTTCTTCCTTTCTCATCATGTTGCCCTAACACACATCCTAATGCTGTCTCGAAGACTGTCAGGTACATGATCAAGGGTCGTCCCGGGATAGGCGGGACCAATGTCGGCGGACTCATCAGATAGGCCTTGATCTTATCAAACGCTACTTGACAGTCGTCATTCCAAACCACAGGGTTGTCCTTTTTTAGCAGCTTGAATATAGGCTCACACACAGGAGTCATCTGCGCAATGAACCTACTGATATACTGCAATTTGCCCAGGAACCCTCTCAGTTCCTTTTCTGTAGATGGAGGAGGCATCTCCAGGATTGCCTTTGCTTTGGCGGGGTCGACCTCAATGCCTCGCTTGCCCACTATGAAGCCGAGCAGTTTTCCTGAAGGAACTCCAAACACGCACTTGTTTGGGTTGAGCCGGAGCTTGTGCTCTCTGAGTCTGTCAAACATCTTTCCAAGGTTTACCAAGTGATCCTCTTCTTCCTTCGACTTTGCTATCATTTCATCCACATACACTTCCATCTCCTTGTGTATCATGTCGTGGAACAACAGAGTCATCGCACGCTGATATGTAGTGCCTGCATTCTTCAGTCCAAACGGCATCACGCGGTAGCAGTAAGTGCCCCAGTGCGTGATAAAGGATGTCTTCTCCATATCCTCAGGTGCCATTCTTATCTGGTTGTAACCAGAGAAACCGTCCATGAAAGAGAACATCGAATGCGTTGCTGTATTGTCCACCAGTACATCAATGTGCGGCAATGGGAAGTCGTCCTTCGGACTTGCTCTATTCAGATCTCTATAGTCGACACACATCCTGACCTTCCCGTCTTTCTTGGGAACTGGCACGATGTTGGCCAACCATTCCGGGTAATGAGTTACTTGCAGGAATCCGGCATCCAACTGCTTAGTGACCTCTTTTTTGATCTTCAGGGCCCATTCCGGTTTCGTGCGCCTGAGCTTCTGTTTCACAGGTACGGCCTCAGACTTTGTTGGTAACCGATGCACAACCAAGTCCGTGTCTAACCCGGGCATATCCTCGTATGACAATGCAAACACGTCAGAATAAGATTTAAGAAAAGCAATCATCTGTTTTCTCAATAATGGTGACAGCTTTTTACCAAATTGGAGGATCCTTGGTTGTGCTATTTCACCTATGTCAATTGGCTCTGTCTCCTCAATGTTGGCCTGGAGACCCTTTTCGTGCCTTTCCAATGCAAGTTGGATTTCAAGCGGGGTTTCCCATGATTCATCGTCGTCCTCATGCTGGAAAGGCTCACAGGGGACGATGTTTGAATCTTCTTGTTGCGATGGGCGAGTGCCCCAATCTGACGTGTCGAGTTCTTGCTCGTTTTCAGGATTCGACACTGGCTCATGCATTTCATTTATTATTGCCATCTGGACTGGGCTTTCCATTTCCTTTTGTTCTTTTTGTTCAATTATGGCAATCTTATTACCTATCCCGTGCCCTAGATTTTCCAGGTGTGCGTCGGGATTGATACTAAGGTCGCAATGCTCAAGTTGCTTATTTTTGTTATTTTCATTTTCAAACAGATGTAAGTAGTAGGAAGCATTGAGATATTCATTAAAAATTTCAGCAGTAGCTACAACAGAAATCTCAGAGGTGGCAGAAACCCCCTTTGGGATAGCAGCTTTGCTGATAGCAAAAGGCATGGCGCTCCAATTCTTCAGTGGTGCCCCGCCTTCCTTGTTGATAGCAATCGTCTTCTCTGGTTCTCCAGCTAGTACCATGTTGGCGCTCTTGTCAGAAGAGACATAGATAGGATCATGTGCTGCGCCTCCTGCCGGTTTGTTCTGGCTTCTCTCTGATCGGGGGCCCGACTCTGACGATACCCTTACCCATGATTCACTAAGGGCAATTGCCATCGGTATCTCGTCCTCGGGTGGCGCGTAGGCGATGGTGACTTCGTTGGCTGGGTCAACTCTGGGGGGTGCAAACATTATAGGTATTCCAGTCGGTATCCCAGGCACCGTAGAAGAGTAAGTTGGTGGTGTCCATTTGCCATAAGTTGCATGGTACACTTCCTCCGGTACTGGCCCTAGCACTTGGGGCATGCTACGGAACATGCGGTTCAAACCATCGCGGGTTCCGGGGTGCGGGATATAGGGAGGTGGAGGAGGTGACCTTGGCCTGGGAGTTGGCGCTCCTGAGCTGTCTCGCCCCTCCATCATGCAGACATACATGATAGTGCCTTCTTCTTTGGATTCCTCAATGGGAGCAGGTGGTGGCGCTTCTATCACAATCGCAGAGTCGACCGGGATCCCGTCAGGGATGAACTGTTCATCTGGTGGGGCGAAGGCCATGGTGACTTCGTCAACTGAGTCCAGGGCGACCAGTGCTAGCAGGCCATCCGGTGACCCCTCAGGAGCCAATGGGTCTACCTCTACTGCATCTCCAATCATTTCCATAGATGGTGGCTCTTCCCAGAGCATCTGAGCCAGTCCTTGCAGGTAGTCTTCTTCCATGGCAGGGGTATCCAGAAACTCATCTCCCCACCCTTGGGGGACTATGTTCTCGATCTGGCTCTTTTCCTTTCGGCACGGTTCCCAAGGAGTCGGGAGTAGTCTTCTGGCTGCGGCCTAAATCCCAGTCCAAACCCAGTAGTCTACTCGTAAGGTTGGATGGCTACCCTGATGCCTTGCTTGTACTTGCCCAGTCCTTCGCCTGCTCTGAGACCCCAGTCTACGCAGTTAGCAGCACTAAACATGTTCTTTCTTTGCCTCTTCGAGAGTCGTCGCCCCCTTTCAGATTCAGGGATATGATTCACCTGCACCATCTCCACAGCTTTGAAATTGAGTGTGGTGGGTAACTCATAATCCACATAGGGTACTCCAACCCTTTCGAACTCTTGATGATCCTCAGCATGTACTGTTATAAGTTCGTTGCCCGATACGAACCGGACCATCCTGTGCAGTGTGGAAGATACTGCTCCTGCCTGATGCAGCCAAGGCCTCCCGATCAGCAGATTAAATGAGGCGTTGATATCCATGAGTTCAAACTCCATGGTAAAGGGCCTATTTACAATTATGATCAGCAAAGTGACCTCTCCCAGTGAGTTTCTTCTGGCATTGTCGAAACCTCTGACATTATGAGCGCTTGGCTTGATCATTGAAGGATCCAATTGTAAGCTGTGAAATGTCCTCATTGGGCATATGTTCAAAGCTTACCCGTTGTCAATCATGGCACGCTTTACGATGAGATCCGCATACTTCACGGTTATATAAAGCGGCTTGGTGTGATTGCACCCTTCAGATTGCAGGTCTGCTGCCGAAAAGGAGATAGCCTGTGGTGCCATGATTACTGACACCACTGCTCCTAGTTGCTCAGGGTCAATGTCCGCCGGTACATGTGCGTCACCCAGGACCTTCATCAGCACTACCCGGTGCTTCTCTGAATCAATCAAGAGCCTCATTATGGAAATCTGAGCGGGTATCTTGTTCAATTGCTGGAGGAGATCATATTCGGGAGTGTATATGCTATGGTGCAAATCTGTGACTTCCTCTTCTGTGGCCCTTCCCTTTCTCTTGAGGGTCGGTGGCAATTCTGTAACCACTTCCTTCCCTTTTTCTTTCCTTTTTGCTTCTGCTTCGGCTCCCTCCTCTGGTGCGGGTGGGGGGTCCGTGTTTATGTATCGATCGGATCGGGTGATCCGATCGATTTCTGCTTCAGCGGTGGTGGTGGTGGCTTGGTGGTAGAAAGATTGGGTGGGGTAAGGTGGGGGTACCGTATTGTACGAAGGTGGTTCCTGGTTGAGTTGTGAGAGGTTGAGGGTGGGCGGTTCAAATGAAAGGGAGAAAGGGTCTTGTGGGGGCGAGTCCATGATGTCATGGATGTTGAGGGCGGAGGGGTTGGGGAGAGGGGTGGGGTAGAAGAACTCTTGGTCTGTGGATGGGTGGAAATGCACCAGAGGGAGATCAGTAGGGAAGTCATCGCCGCCTCCTTCAATGACGTTTATTGTCCTACTTTCCACTCGGGAGTTTGCTGCTGATTCGTCTTCTGAGTCTGCACCAGCGGATTCATCTGAGCTCTCATAAGGATCAGGTGGGCTTGCAAGTTCGGATGTGGATGATGGCTCCCCTTCTACTGTGACATGGGGGAGGCCAGGCCACCCGGGCGTGCCATGGGAGAGGGATTCTGAACTTGGTTCATTTGATAGGAGATCGGTGAGGGACTGCAAGTTTGGCTCTGATGTTGCAGACATATACTCAGGCGGCCATCCAGTAGACATCTGCGGGGGTACCCTTGAACTGCCCACTGATGCATCTGTGTCCTGTGGCCCATCTCGGAACCAAGGTCCCTCAGAACTACCCACTCGTTCCCTGCGTGGAGGGGACGGGGAGTCACTGATCCATCCGCATTGCATGGGGTTCCATGGCCCCGTGACTTCCTCACTGCTCTGAGGTTCATCTTCTATCGCACAGATGTAGACATCTGTATTCTCCTTGACTGCAATTGCTGTTGAGCGGGTTTCTGCTTGCAGTTGCACCTTCACTGTCTGCCCTAGTTGGCCAATCAGTACAGACGGGTCAAACTGCCCAATGCCCCGGTCACAGCTCACCTGATTAGCTGACTTACTGGTTGAGGCCGTAGAATGATCTGGGAGAGGATTGGTGGTGACGCCAGCTGCTGGGGTCTGAGCCTGTGGTGCTGGGGGGTCGACCGTGATGCGTCTGCTGTCAATTAGGTCTTGGATGTGGTGTCTTAGATCCCAACACCGATTAGTGTGATGCCCCGGAGCACCAGAGTGGTACTCGCACCTTTCTGCCGCATTGTAGCTTCTGGCGTTGACCAGTCTGGGATTCGGGGGTTTGATCTGCAAGTACCCTTTCTTCAGCAAAGTAGGTAGTAACTCTGCTGGCGCATACGGTAGTGGGGTGAAAACCCGTTTCATCCTGGCTTCGAATTCTTCTTTTGTCTTTCTTACCCCTTGGTAAGCTGTCTGTCCGGTCCCTTGGGGTGCCACTGCCTCTGGTCCTTGGGAGAAGTGATAAGGCTGTGCCGGGTGCACGTAGTTCACTGCCTGCTGTTCCTGCCTTCGGGGCTCTTGTCCCTGGTTTCTGCTAGCCTGTCCTGTCACTGGCCTCCTTGGTGCGGCACTCTGCCCACTGCCATCTATTTTCCCGGCTCTTACTGCATCCTCAATCCGATCCGCAGTCAAAATTAGGTCGTTGAAATTCGAGGTACTTTGCCCCAGCAGCAAAGTGAAGAACGGCTGTCCCAATGACGCAATGAACAGAGATGTCATCTCCTGTTCTAATAGTGGTGGCTGTACCAGTATTGCCAACTCCTTCCAACGTTTAGCATATTCTCTCACCGACTCGTGGCTCTTCTTAGCCAACCTCTGTAGTTCTGCCCTAGTCTGTACAATCTGACTATTTAGGCGGTACTGCTGGATGAAGACTGCTGCCAGGTCATTCCATGTCTTTATCTTAGCCTTGTCCAGACTCAAGAACCAAGAGTAAGTGGCCCCTGTTAAAGACTTCTGGAAGAATTGTACCATGATTCGCTCTTCCTTGGCATACTGGCACATGTCGCCTGAGTACGACCTTAAATGGTTCAGTGGGCACCCGGTGCCGTCAAATTGGTGCAACTCAGGGCATTTGAACTTAGCCGGGAGTTGGATGTCTGAAAAGAAACAAAGGCTTTCCAGGGTAGCCTCACTTTGCACTGTGCTGGGTTGGAGCTGTTTGAGCTGCTCCTTCAGGGCGGCCATTTCTGTTCTGTTCTCCTCCCTTACTGCTGTCAGTTTCTCCTCAAACTGCACTTCCTGGGTTCTGTACCAGTCTTCATCACCCTGTCCCAGATGGATAGGCAGAAATTGATCTGGTTGTGCCACATGGAATGGTGCTGCCGGCGGTGGTGGTGGGGCCAGGGGAGGGGGATTTACTGGACGTGGCGGTGGCGCCACTTCTGCTTGTGGTGGGAACTGTGGCTGCGGCTGCTGGGCAACTGGTGCTGCCGGTGGGGCCTGCCTCAATTCCCTCAGTTCTGTCATCAGTTCCTGGATGATGGAACTCATACTGTCCATCCTTTGCTGCATTTCGTTGACCACTTGGGCATGACTGGACTCTGCCGGGTGTTGCCCTGGCGGCGTCTGTTCTCCTTGATGTTCCATATCGAGCCTTCTCCTCGATCTTAACAGGTACGGACTTCTGAAAGCAATTTTTGGTACCAGATGGAACAATTAGCAGGCATTAGTGCGATTTTACACAAATTTTATCTGATTGAATTTATTCACTTGTTTATTATTATTATTTTTTGTTTTCTGATATGTTTTGACTAACTAATCTATTTTAGCTACCCTAAGGCAACAAGGGAAGAGAACCTGACTTTGAGCCAACTGATCTATTTTAGCTACCCGTAGGTAACAAGGGAAGAGAACCTTTTTGAAGACTGATCTATTTTGGCTGTCCTAAGACGACCGGGGAAGAGAACCTTAATGAACGAATCTATTTTAGTCACCCGCAGGTAACTGGGAGAGAGAACCCTAACGAATTTGGAAGACTGATCTGTTTTGGCTGTCCTAAGACGACCGGGAAAGAGAACCCTATCGAACGAATCTATTTTAGTCACCCGCAGGCAACTGGGAGAGAGAACCCTAACGAATTGGGAAGACTGATCTGTTTTGGCTGTCCTAAGACGACCGGGAAAGAGAACCCTATTGAATGAATCTATTTTAGTCACCCGCAGGCAACTGGGAGAGAGAACCCTATTTTTTTTGAAAGCTGATCTATTTTAGCCACTTGGAAGCGACTGGGAAAGAGAACCCTATTGAACGAATCTATTTTTGTCACCCGCAGGCAACTGGGAGAGAGAGCCCTAACGAATTTTGGAAGACTGATCTGTTTTGGCTGTCCTAAGACGACCGGGAAAGAGAACCCTATTGAACGAATCTATTTTAGCTGTTTAGGCAAGGAAAGAGAACCTTCAATTTAAGGGGTTTTGTTTGAGCTCAGAATCACGGGGTTGGACCAATGCAGGGTCTCCGCAGGGGGTGAGCTGGAAAGCATCACCCAGGCGTACCTTAACCAATCTCCAGTTCATTCACTGGTGGCGTCGGTGCCTAACTTCGGCTAGTAGTTCTCGGTCGTGCCTTAGCTAGTCGTTGGTTTAATCACCATTGACTTCGGCGCCTCACAAGGGGAAGGCTATACCAGGACGTTCATCCACCGAACGGTTCAATCACCGGCGGCTTCAGTGCCCCAAAGGCTGGACCGAATGATCTCGAAAAGATACAGACGGGTGTGATCTGAGCTCAAGGTCTTGGGTGTTTTTTAACACTTGCTGGGTTTTGCGATCTCAATAAGAGAGATGCCATTAAAGGAAATTAGGTGGTCGCAGCGACCAGGAATATTGCAATTATCTGAGAAGAGGTGGTCTGTCGGAGACCGAGTTGCCCTATTGGAGGGAATTAATTCTTTCATTTCTTGTTCTTGTTTTGTTAAGTTTGAACAACATAGCATAGTGATAATAAACTCATGCTTCAATCAAAAAGTGCCGCCGCGGCACAAAATACATCATCGTGCTTATCAAAATACAACAAAGCCAAAGTCTAGCTAGGTTGGTCATCATCATAGTGGGAGGACACGTCTTGCCTCCTCAAGGCTCGCAGAAGCTTGTTCCGCAGACATCGGTCCTCCTCAGCGCGCTTGCGCACCAATTCCATTTCCTGTTGCAAGGCCGCATTGGCCTTCCTACTCTCCCGTTCCGAATCCACATAAGCTGAATGGATACGGGAGTGGGTCTCCTGCAGTTCAGCCACCCTGTCCCCATATGTGTTAGGGGGCGGAACTGGAATGTCGCCCGATGCGACGGGCTGAAGAGGTGGGGGGCCATTGTGGCCAAATTCCCGAGCTATCCACTGCTCGTAATCTTGAACGTGTAATTCAGTGAAGACGTCTTCCCGATACACGCACACCGTCTTCCACTCCATCAGCAGTTGGGTCCTTAGTCCCTTGGTGAGTGGTCCAATCAAATTGCCCAAGTCGTCCTTGACCGGGATTCCCTTCGGTTTCCCAAACTGTCTCAGAACCCGAATCGGATAGTACGGCACGGCATGGGTAAGCCCTATCAGGGAAAGGCCCTCTCTTTTCTTGAAAGCTATGATGGGGGTGTAGGGGATGTTGTATGTACCCCACCATCTGATGTCCGTTTTTTCCTTTCAGGTGGAGAAAGTGGTTAAACCAATCCTCACGAGTGGGTAGGTCTGGTTTGATCTCTCTTTGACCCAACCAATGGATATTGTCGCCAGTTGCCTTGTAGTATGCACTGACTGGTGATGACACCATCAGGTGGTCTTGCAGCCAAATGTGGAGAAGGGGAGCGCACCCTTGAAACCTCCGGGTTCCGTTTTTGGACAAAGTCAGGGAATGGAACAGTTGAGCTAGGATTAGTGGCATGATTCGGTACCCTGCCCTGAGTTGATCCACAATTTCCATGAGGGCCAAATTAATGGTGTCTCCCCTAGTTGGAAAGAAGATTTGCGATAGAACCACAAGGGTGAAGGTGTCAAACCAAGCCCGGGGTCTTTCCTGCTTTTTGTTTCTTATTTTCTCAGCTAGGAATGTTTTGGAGACCCGAGTAAATGGTTTGTCACCTCCTAAGGTCTGGAATTCTCCCCTTGAGAGGCCAAAGAAAGTGCAAGCTTCATTTTTGTAGCTTTCTTTGAGACTCGGCCTAGCGGGTTCTCCTAAGTCGCGAAATCGGAGGAACAGGTCAAGTTCCTCAATTGTGGGAGTCAACTCATTGGTCCCGAATCGAAACACTGAAAGCTGGGGATCCCAGAAAAGCAATGCTGCTTGGATCATATCCCAGTTGATTGGCACACTTAACAGGGACAATGTCTGTCCCATATGGTATTTGTGCTCCCATTCAATCTGCTCACTCCCTTGGAGCTACCTTGTCCGGGAACGGATCCAAGGGGTATCCCAAGCGCACTTCTCTATCCTAGGGAAACGGGTTCTCTCAAATGAGGAAGAGGATGCCATGCCAACTATCCGATCAAAATTCCAAATCAGTTTAAGGTTCCACACCAAACTCTTAATCAGTCCTAAGAAATGCATAATCTTAAACAAACGAACTAACCACTCGCAGTTCTAACATGCTTCACTAAATACAGCAAAAGACACAACCAGTGCGGAATTTAACTCAGGCACACATGGTGTGTGGTCCTAAGGGTTGGCGCCAATGAAGGCGCGACTCCTAGACATACTTGTGTAAAGGAGCACCTTCAAGTCCTGATCAGTCTTTCTGTCTTTCATCTGCTTCCGGTGTCGGACCACAGCAAAAATTACAACTTGCCATCGAGGGCGAAGGTTTACAAGATATTTACAAAAACTTCAAAGAATTCATCCTTAAGGTTGTTGGGAGCCAAAAGGGAGGATACAAATTGCTTTTCAAGCGGGTAGGCTAAAATTCCTAGATCTAGGGTTTAGTGCCCATGTTCTGATCTGGCATGCTTTCATCTGTTTGTCTGATCTGGCCGGCTTTCGTCTGCTCTAAAAAACCAATCTGGACTTAAAGTGCTCCCAGCGGACTCTAATGGGTCAAGACCCATAGCATACAGGACTCCATTGTAACGCCCCGAACCCGGGTCAGTCCAAACCGGCACCTGACCCGAACCCGGTTCGCTACTGTAACAACCCGAATTTAGTTCAACAACCAAATCCAAGGTGTTACTGGCCCATATCAATCACAACATCAATAACATACCAGACCAAAGAAAGTAAATCCAATCCATATATTAATCCATCAGAGTTGCGGAAACAAGTATGTGCGGAAGTGTAGATTAAAATCATCAAACAAGCATGAAGCTTGACCATCAATCAATAGTATCAAAGTCTGGTAGAATGAACTGGTTACTAACTCTCTCTCGTCTCTCTCATACATCAAATCCAATTAATGATAATAAACCAATTAAAAATGCTAAGTCTATAACATCAATCCACCTCAGATAAGATCGGGATAATAGTAATCCTCTGGAGAATACTCAGCTATCTCTCCCTGGAAGTCTAAGAGATCCCCCTCTCACGTATCAGCTGAAAAAAATGGAATAACAGTAGGGTGAGATATGAATATCCCAGTAGGTAACACATGCATGATTAAACAGTTAATATACGGAAAGTAGCAGTTCATGCACGAATAAGTCACATCGATTAATCAGGCTCGTATAATCATTCGTATCATTCGTAAATACAAAACAATATACTAAACAGTTCTAGAGATGAATTCCAGCAAGTTTAATATGAAAATACCATAGTCAAATCAGTAACATAATTCATACATTGCCAGGATGTACTAAACAGTCACATCCAACCAATATCCCAAACACATGCCTCCCGCATGTACCACAATAATAACAAGTTTTATGATTTCAGGGTCATTGTAGGACTCACAAAGTTAGATAAACCTTTTGAGATGATTCTCAACCAATTGCTATACCACCGTGCGACTTAGGAGCGATGCTACTAATGATACTCAAGCCCCATGCAGCGCAGCTTAGACAAGAGCCGTAGTCACCGACTTATTGCACACGTACCCATCAAAGTTGGCATGTACCACCAGCATGCAGCACCAGAATCAATACATGGAGGTGGTTGCTTATCCACATGTACAGGGAATCACCAGCGGCTCACCGGGGTGTCCCTCCAGACATAGGAGCTTCCCAGACAAACTAACTTGCAAAGGAAGCGCGTCGCATATAGGAGTAACTCAACCCAAATGACATATCCCTCAGCTATCTAGCTACGACTATGGATCCACAACCAGCTATGCCCACTAGACTCCAAAACTTCCCTAAAGTGTCATATTCTATAAGGGTTGGTGCCTAGCGGCATATAATGGTTATATCTGTACATTTACTTCAATATTTGTTCATCTGAATTCAGTATTCTCTTTAGAAAGTATTCTGATTTATAATGTCATTTAGAGGTATTTAGATAGTCAAATGGTAGTTAGGCTTTTCCAAAATCACGTTTCTCATTTACCTTCAAAACTTGGCAACTATTGTCCTAAATATCTCCCTAATTTGTTTTTCTGTAAAACAGGGGTTTAGGTAGTTTATTTTGGTCTTAAAGCACCTTAATTAATCATTAAAATTGTCTAAAAATAGTTTAGAATTGAATTAGGTGCGAAATTATGAAAAATTGGAAATTCTGTCGAGAGCGCCTAGGATCTCTCAGGATCGCCCTGGCGGTCCCAGGTCAGCGGTCGTGTATTTTCGAGCGCCCGCGGTCCGTCTTCTCGCGGTCTACGGCGCCCTAATTTTATTTAACCAGCGCCGAAGATCGCCGACGAGCGCCGAGCACAGTCGAGGTCGGCGGTCGTGCGAAATCGAGCAGAAATAGTTCTAAATCACGATTTTTCTCGTCTAAACTCATTCTAGTGTATTTCTAACATGCTTAGCTAACTAAATACAACATTACATATCATAGAAACATGCATTTGCGATTAACCAAGGAAAAATCCAATTTCGAAACCAAAACGGTGTCACCTACCTCGTATACGCGTTTCTCCTCTTCTCTTCTGAACAGCAAACCCCCAAACCTCTCCTCAGTTGCAAGGCAAGGCTCTGAGCAAGTTCCCTTGGTCTTCCCCCTTCCTTCTCTTTCTTCTCTTCTCGGTCGTTTCAACTCTCGTCGTTTGCGGCTGAATAATACGAGCGAGAATACGATTAGGTTATTTAATACATATATATACTCCCTGATCCCATGCATCTCCCATGCAAACTCTCCCATACACCTCGCCCAATTAAAATACGTACCTCGATATCTCAAGATCGGACGGTCAGATCTGCGTCTAATTCTGGATCTTCACTAAACTGATCACCCCCTACAAGAATAAAATATTCCCATCAATCATAACCCTCAGTAATATTATTTACTAATTTAATTTATTATTTAAGTAAAATTCGGGGTTTTACATCCATGCATGTATCTGGGGTGGTTCCCCTGATCAAAATTAGGTGAGCTTCCTAAGCTAAGGCCGAGGTAGCCCAGCATCTAGGGTTTACTCAATTTTGATGCAAAAAGCGGGGGTTGCTGCCCCCTGATGGACTCTGAATTTTATTCCAATTTTACTCCTCTTATACTCACCATTCACAACCTACTCACCCTCTCATGCTCAATGCACGGTTCATTCAGAAACGTTAGGTGGGGGAGGATACCCAGCCCGAGACATAAGCCTACAAGGGTTTGGACTAGTACTGGATCCTCGCGTGCCACGGCAAGAAACCAGTGGTGCTAATGGACTCCAGAAAACTGGGGGGATGGGTTTACCCTGCTTTCCCCGGCAAGCCACGGGAGCGTAGGTGCTAATACCATCCCAAAGATCAGTTCATAGGAATCAGAAGGGTAGGCTGCTAGAGAGGTCTAAGTTTTGGTAAAGAAGTAGCAATATCCGCATTCACTCAATCATTCAGGGTCGGATCATCCACGCAGCCTCCCTCGTGCGTGTCACCCCACACAGTTTATCACATAAGAACGAAAAATAATAAATCCATCCACGTTGTGGTGGTGTGCCCGTGTGTGCAGTTGGGCTGCGTGCTGTGTCTATACGGGTGAATTTTGTCTGGATTTCGTTGATAAAGGGATTGTTACTGTCTCGTATAGTAAGGTGCAGAATTGGCACGCAATACGAGGTTCCGGGAGAGTCCCCAGGTAAGTGGGGGGTCACAAGGGACCGCTTAAATCCCACTTGCCTTAGGCAATTATCACGTCCCTTTGACAGGACTCCCCAAAACGTGTAATTATGCGCGTTCTGTATCTTACTAAACGAGGTAGTAAGAAACCCTAAACATCAACTAAATCTCACTTACGCTGACTCATCTAACTAGGGTCCTACTGGGCTGAAATGTCCTCCCCAGCAGAGTCGCCAGGCTGTGCGCACGTGGGAAACGCGGCACAGGGGAATTCGGAGTCGCCACCGCCTGATGGGGTGCAGGCGGACACCTGGGTGCCTAATCTTGTCTATTAGGGCTTTTTGGTCTGCGGCTTTGAGATTCTAAGTAGGGTCTCGGTTGCGGTCCGGGGAAGTCCGTAGACACCCCGGTCCACCCCGTCGGGTGACGGGTCCCTTAGGTTTATCCTGGTTAGAGTCAGCTTACATTGGTCTCACCCGATTCCTAATCCGATATGCAGTTTGGTTAAGTCTGGCGGGACCACCTGAGTGGTGTGGGTCCCGTTAATTGCTTTTATCTTGATTACTTAGGTGATCTGAGTCTGATTGGGTGGGCCCCGTTGGAAGGCCCACGGTATCCTTGGTGGGCTTAGTCAAGCCCGTGTGCCCTTGTGGGCCTCGGCCTATCCTAGGAGGCCCTTTGGGCTTTGGTTGGTGCATTGATTTTACTTTAAGTTTAGATTTGAAGATTAAGTGTTTTTCATGCACAAGTGGGCCTGGACTGGTTTGTGGGCCCCTTAGGTGGGCCCACATGGTGGCCAAGTATTTTTATTGGATTTATCTTTTTAATTTTGCCAAAGTGAGTTGGACACTGGGCTTGGGGCCCACAGTCCAAATCTGGGCTTGTAAGCCCAAGTTACCGAAAGTTAGGGTTTGCACCCTTCCTTGCTTCGGTTGGTGGGCTTTGGCTGGCCCGGTAGTCCCGTGCCCTTGGTCTCGGCCAAACCACGCATTTCATACATCAATTTCACAAGCCCGGTTCGGGTGGACCGCCTTAGGTTTGGCCCGCCCGGTTTAATCGGTTAATTTTGCTTATCTTGATTAAGTTGCATGCATACATGTTTATTGGGCCGGGTGGGCCCCGTTGGAAGGCCCACTGGAAATTAAGTTGGACCGGGGGTCCAAGTCCCACATTGGGTTTCCGGGTGACCCAGAAACCCTATTGGTTTATCCGGTTCGGTTCGGAAATGGCATTCACATCTAGCAATAATCACAGAAAAAACACAAGATAGACACTCTGTCAGAAAAAAAATTGACTCATTGTGTTGGGTCCAAGGGGAGGTACCCGGGGGCCCTGTGGGCGGAGCGAAGCGGAGCCCCCCACGGTACGGTAAAGGGCATTTTTGGAATTTTCCAAAAATAGGGCAATTCGGCAAGTTTTAGGGGTATGCGCTCACTTGCTGAAGTGAGCGCCAGGTGAGAGCCAGTAGGCGGATAAGAATCAGGCGAAATTTGGACCTGGCGCTCACTCGATACTAAGTGAGCGCGAGCTGGGCGGGAGGTGAGCGCGAGCTGGGCACGAAATGGGCGCGAGATGGGCGCCAGAATTGCGCATGGTTTTAAGTGAGCGTGAGCTGAGCGCCAAGTGGGCGCGAGATGGGCGCCAGCTCAGCGGGTAGTGAAATTAAAAGGGCCCCTACTTCCTAAGTGAGCGCCAAGTGGGCGGCTGCTCACTGCGATTTTCAACTCTCTGTTTCTTCGAGATGTCCATCTTTGGCCGATTTTTTTCAGCCTGTAATTGTTCCACTAGTCTCCTAATATGCCCAGGACACTTTCCAACTAGTTTTGGATTTAATCTAAACACATTTTATCTCAAGTTGTAATTCACTCTTATGCTTGGACTCATGATATTCCGGAAAACCTAGAAAACTCACAATACAACCATGCCTTCAAAATACATCACGAACCGGGCTTCGACCACTCCCCAGAAGACACTTAAACTTGCATTCAAATTATCATAGCACAACTCGTGTAAGATTACTTCAGACCACAGGGTGTGTGCGTATGCTTCTAGCCTTTCAAGAAATAACAGCAAACTCTATATGAACATGGTAGTGGGATCCTTACCTAGCATGCATCCCCTACGAATCCACACAACCTCGGAACCTAAACTCCGTGCTTCACCTCAGGCAGATTCAGAGAAGGGAACGAGGAGGGGGGTTTATCCGGGATACATTAGATAGGCTTCTCGTGAGGGAACATATTCCCTTTACTTGATGATCGAGAATCATCAGGCACCAAACCTGGGTAATCGTGACAACAAGAGGGAACTAGGCGTGGGGTCTCTCTTACCTTTAGAGACCCTCACCTTACCCGATACATAAAAAAAAAACAGCATGCAATCTACTGAGGAAAAAAAATTTCTAAACATGGCACCTGTCTCTGTTTTTATATATGTGTGAAAGAGAGAATGTCGAGGAGTGATACCTGGTAATTTTGAGGTTCCCTCGTGGTGTGTGGCCTTCCCTTGGAGCTTCGATAGAAGTTGGGCAGTCCCTTTCGCTCCACCAACAGCAACAAGCTTTCCACCTCTTTTATTGGAGATGGATGAGAATGAAGGAGGGGAGGAGATTGTCTAGGGGTTTTCAGAGGCAAGCCGGGATGAAGAGAGGGGGGCTTCGGGTGAAGGAAGAGGAAGGAGAAGGGAATGAGCTGAGGAAAACCCAAAACCCGACGAAGAACCCAAAATCCCCACAACGAAAAATTTTCCAACCCTTTGCGCGAAAAGTCGCGCGACTTATATAGACCAAGGAAAAAAAAGGGGATCCGCCCACTTAAAAAAAAAGGATCCGCTCACTTAAAAAAAAGGGTATCCGCTCAGCTTGAGCTGAGCGCATACCCTGCTGCCACGTCCGCGCGAGCGGCAAAATGATGAGAATTCATTTAATGCCGCCGCTCGCTTGGTCGGAGGATCCGAATTTTCGAATTTAGTCCCTGACAATTTTTGGTAAAATCCGATATTCTCGGATTTTTACAGATTTAGTCCCTGGGATATTTCGAATGTTTGGATATTTACGGATTTGATCCCCGAGATATTTTCCTACGCAACTCGCCACGTGTGTAGCTTTTTGCCACGTGCGCAGATTGCCGGTTTTGCTGCTCGGAAACTTCGTCAGCTCATATTTTCTTCATCCGGACTCCGATCTGGGCAAACTTAGTTTCATTAGAATCGTATCGGAGCCCTCCATCCCATGACCTAGGGGTAGGCCTCTGGATCGGATTTTAGCAGAAAGTCAACTTTTGGCTCTGCTCAAGTTTTACCGCCCGCAGAACCTTCATCCGGACCCCGATTCCTGCAAACTCAGTTGCGTTGGAATCGTGTCGAGATTCTCTATCCAATGACCTAGGGGTATGCCTCAAGATCGGATTTTAGCAGAAAGTCAAGTTTTGGCTCTGCTCAGGTTTGACCGCCCGTAGAACCCTCATCCGGACCCCGATTCCTGCAAACTCAGTTGCGTTGGAACCGTGTCGAGATTCTCTATCCAATGACATAAAGCAAGGTGGCCAATTTTCACTTGATCAAAAAGTCAACTTTTCACCCCTTAGGGTTTGACTTTTTGTCCAGGGTTTGTAATTTTGGTTTTTCTGGGAGCGCAAAAATGAGGTGCTTACACCTGGAATGTCCTGAAACACATCTGGGTACTCCTGAACCACATACATACCTTGGATTTTAGAGATACCCTGTGTAGAATTATCCTTAACTGCCTGAACTGCATTCAAGGTCTTAAGTTTCAATAAACCATTATTCACTGTTTTCACCTTCACAACAGACCCACTAGGCAATTCAAAAGTTATCATCCTACCATGACAGTCAATCTTTGCATGGTATTTAGATAACCAATCCATGCCCAAAATTAAGTCAAACTCCTTCATATTAAGAACTATAAGATCAACCAATATCTCCTCTGACCCATCTACCAGTCTCAACACAAAAGACTTGCAAATTTTATTCAAACATGCACTCTTCCCAATGGGACCACCCACAACCAACACATCATCCAGATCATCCATGCATAAACCCAATAAGGAAGCAAAAGACAAAGCAATAAAAGAATAGGATGCACCAGAATCAAATAACACACATGCAAGTGTAGGAAATAATAAAATCGTACCATGCATCACCGCCTCATCCACTGCCTCAAAAGAAGGTTCCTGGTACTCCTGATCATCATCCTCTGGTTGTACTTCTTGCTTAGTCGAGGTAATAGTGTAAACTTTGCCCTGTGGTGGCCTCTGCTGCCATTGGGTATAAAACCTTGTCGTGGAACCTTACATTCCCTAGCAGTAATTTTATTTAGGCCATTGACATGGCAATTACTAACACATAGATTCACTATGGGCATATAAAATGGAATGGACTTTGCATACGTGTAGACACTTGACTGACATTTATAACTGTTTATTACCTATATCATCATTATGGGTTTTAGAAATAAGCAACCCCCAATTCTATACAAGTCTTAGAAAGATTTCTGCAAAGTTTGTCTACATGCTGACATGGTTATAACACCTGGGTATCATTGAGTTTAAAATAGAACCCAAAGATACATAAAACATGGGGTTGTACCACTTCAAAGATGATAAATGAAATAACTACTTGCTGAAATCAATGATGGCTACAAACCCATGTGATAAACTATTCAAGGGCACCCATCATAACCATCCACCTCACAAATTCAACTATTCAGGTGCAGTGTTTTAATAAATTTATTACAATAGCACTTACACAACATTTTGTACTATTCAGGCACCCATGATAACCATCATCTCCACAACACCCATGATAACAATCAACCCCACATCATTTCAATTCCAAGTACTAAACTATTCAAGGCACCCATGATAAACCATTGATTTTAAATTGAAATCTATAAATACGTAAAGCATGAGATTTTTCCAAATTAAAGATAACAAAATGAAACAGGGACTGCTGAAATCTATTGACCAGATTTTGTCAAATTGAAGATAATGAATGAAACAGGGACTGTTGAAATCTACTGTACCAGATTTTGTCAAATTGAAGATAATGAATGAAACAGGGACTGCTGAAATCCACTGTAACTAAAACCCAGATGATAGTAACTGTGCGCGCGTCGAAAACACCGCACCGCAGGGCGCACAGATTCTCGTGCGTGCCTCCGGGAAGGTTGGAGTCGCCACCGCCTGATGGGGTGCAGGCGGACACCTGGGTGCCTAAGTTTGTCTATTAGGCTAGTCTGCGGCTTGAGATTCTAGGTAAGGTCTCGGTTACGGTCTGGGGAAGTCCGTAGACACCTTGGTCCGCCCCGTCGGTTGACGGGTCCCATAGGTTCCTCCTGGTTTGAGTCAACTCGTTTTGGTTCTCACCCGATTCCTAATCCAGCATGCTATTTGGTTAAGTCCGGCGGGACCACCTCTGTGGTGTGGGTCCCTCTAATTGTTTTTATCTTGCTTATTTAAGTGTTCTGAGTCTGATCGGATAGGCCACGTTGGAAGGCCCACGGTGTCCTTGGTGGACTTAGTCAAGTCCACATATCCCTTGGTGGGCCTTTGTCTAGCCTAGAGGGCCCTTTGGGCTTAGGTTAAAATGAATCTGGTTTTATCTTTAAGGTTCCATTTGGAAGTTTTAAAGGTCTTTTATGCAAAAGTGGGTCGGCATTGGTTTGCGGGCCCATGGGTGGGCCCCCAAGAAGGTTGCCAAATGTCTTTAGTTTATCTTGTTAAGTTTGCCAAGAATGGGTTGGACATTGGGCTTGGGGCCCATAGTCCTGATTTGGGTTTGGAAATCCCATGCTATGTGAAGTTAGGGTTTTAAACCCTTACTTTTTGGGTTAACGGGCTTGGCGGGCCCAGTAGGCCATTGCCCTAGGTCCCGGCCAAACCATGCTACTTAACATCATGCCACAAAACAATTTCTCGGATGGGCCGCATCGGGTTTGGCCCACTCAATTCAGTTAATTGCTTAAGTTACTTAATTGTGCACAAGGGTTTATTGGGCTTGGTGGGCCCCGTTGGAAGGCCCACTATGCATCCGGTTGGACCGATGGTCCAAGTCCCATGTTGGGTTTCCAGAAACCTTATTGGTTTGCTCGGTTTGCTTGAAAATATCATTTAAATATAGCAACAATCAAGGAAATACCAAAAATGGGCACTTCTGCCATGTAGCCCACCTTGATGGTCGGCTACACACAAACCTTAATGTAGCCGACCATAAAGGTCGGCTACAAACAAGTGATGGGTGATCCGACTTGAGTTGTCAGATCACCCTCAACTTGCACCTTTTGGGGTTTTGGAAATTGGGATGCTTCCCAGGGGTTCCTAGGCAACTTCTATAGGTCAATGTGGGCCCTCAGGTTTGGGAGTGCCACCCCTTTTGGTTCTCGTTGGGGTTTCTCAACAAAGGCAAGGAGAAAGAAGGAGGGCATGGGATTGCTGCCCCTCCTTGCCCTTTTCAATAATATACAGCAGTGAGGTAGGGGTCTTGGCGCCCCTACCTGGGTATTTCCAAGCTACCAACCAACAAGCAATCCAAATTAATCGGCTTGATCCTCATGCTATGCAGATTGATCACAAAACCAACATGTTGTAAAGCATGGAACAACAACAAATAAGAAAGAAAAAAAAGCAGTCAATATGCAGAGATTAGACAGTTTTGAGTAGGTTAGGGATGCATGGGGTTTGTGGGGAGTGGCCACCTTCATGCATGGGTTTGGGGGGTGACCTAGGGGAGCTGTGATGGGGGTATACCTACTGGGAACAGCAGTAGTGCCAAGGCCTACTGCTGTCCCCAACAGCAACTTAAATGGGTCACTGCAAGGAGGTTGTGGGGATAAGGGAAGCATGCTTATTGCATCACCAAAACAGCAAATAAAAAAGTATAAATAGAGACATGTCAAGACTCCAAACAGTAGGTAGTAAAAGGGGCCAGGGAACATGCAAAGAACCCTTGAAACAGCGAGCTATAAAGGCGATAGGGGAGGGCATGTAACCTTGGGTTAGTGTAGTGGGCTAAAGGGGAGGGCACTTGCGCTTGGGGAGAACTACTGTGGGTGTGGGATAGCAACCAATAACCTAGATCTGCTGTTGTCCCTAGCAACAACATGTGTAACGCCCCGGATCCGTGTTGTTCATTAAAGATATAACACGTCTCACAGAGGGTTAGGTAAGGATCTCAACAACAGTGATCGCTGGATAATCACAAAATTTATACCATATCAGAGTGCACAATTAAAATTCTCATCCAAGAAATCTATAGAATCTTCAAATAACAACATTGGTTCCAATTTACTACCTTATTACATTTCCCACAAATTCAAATGAAACAGAGTTTAAAACTAAAATAACCTACTAGTCTAAGGATTGTAGTAATAATCCTCCTCCCTATAGGTGTCAGTCGGATCTACCCCAGTAGGCGCCTCACCACGAAGATCTGAAAAACAAAACAACAACGAGGGATGAGATACGAATATCTCAGCGATTGACACATGCATGCAGAAATAGTTAACACAGTTATAAGACGTGCTTCGATAAATAACCAACAATTTAAACAACAGATTTCCGATAACAACACAAAAGGTCAATGTCATGCATATTGTTACATTGATTAATTCACATGCCAAGTAGACACTCCACACCTCCATGTACACAGTTCCGGCCTACTCAGGGTATCGGACACTCTGAAATGATGGCCTACTCAGGGTATCGTCATCCAATGCCGGCCTACTCCGGGTATCGGCACTGACAACCAGGCCTACTCAGGGTATCTGGCTGCTCTAAACTGGTCGTGGCAACACACAAGGCCATGCAATTACACCAATAAACACATACCATCACATTACTAAGTTTAACAAGGATCCAAGGGAAGCTAAACCCAAAACCGATAAATAACCAAATAAACTCGGCATTCAGTAAACCCGCATTTACTTCAAACCGGTGTATCCCAATACACCCATCACAAGTTGTTCCAACTAGAACATCAACTCACACAATTCGAAGGTTCCCAACCTCACACAACATTTTCATGAAATAAACTCCTCTTACTCACGCCAAGAAAAATAATCTTTACAATACATTTCAGAGCTTGCCAACAAATAAAACCAGGCTTTAATAATTTCTCAACCAAGTAGAGTGTTTACCCAAAGAGAAAACTAAACTAGGAACTCCTAGTGTTAGGTACCAAAACATCACCTACAAATAGCCCAAAAGTTTCCTTGGAAGCTTCTAAGAATTCCCAGAATTTACACTTAATATTCTCATAGTGATTGAATAGGTAATATTGTTTCTAAAGTCCTAAACAAGTGATTGGTTAAGTACTTGAACCCTTAGATCATCAAAACCCCGCTTGGTTTAGCCAAACATGCAATTCGGCAAAATATCGGACCATGCGATGACCTCCTGCGCTAGGCGCGAGGTCGGCGGATAGGTCGATGGTAAAAATTTGGGTATGCGCCTACTTATGGGCTTGGACTTGCTGAGCCTGCACTGCTAGTAAGTTTTCTAACATTCAGGCAAGTCCTGCCACTTTCTCTTGCAGCTGGGCAAAGTCTTGAATAGGAACATCGGCTTGATTCTTAGTGGGATTCATGGTGCGAGCTCTTGATCTGGTCACAGGAGCTATGGTTACAAATATCTTGATACCTGGAAAAATAAAGAGAAATATCAGTACCAATTTAATCTCAGTCACATACCTATAAATGCATGTACGCAAGTTAGGTGAACATGAGTTTGGATTTTTTTTCCTTTTTTTATTTTATGATTATTTTTTTTTTTTGAGTTGTTGGAATATTCTAGGGCTTCCAACATATCCCACAAGGTATAAAATGATTGGTATGAAAAGACCAACCAAAGAGTTGTTGGAATATCTTAGGCTTCCAACAGGTCCCACAAAGAATGAGAAATGTCTAAAATTCAGAGGCTTTTAGATGGCCAAAAAAGATTGATGTTTGAAATTCAGAGGCTTTCAAATGGCCCAAAAAGATTGTGTCTAAAATTCAGAGGCTTTTAGATGGCCCAAAGAAATGGATGTTTGAAATTCAGAGGCTTTCAAATGGCCCAAAAAGATTGTGTCTAAAATTCAGAGGCTTTTAGACGGCCCAAAAGGATATGTGTCTATAATTCAGAGGCTTATAGACGGCCCAAAGAAATGATTTGTCTAAAATTCAGAGGCTTTTAGATGGCCCAAAAAGGTTGTGTCTAAAATTCAAAGGCTTTTAGACGGCCCAAGGATTTTTGAAAAAGGTCTGAAATTCAAAGGCTTTCAGAGACCCAAGGACTTTTTCTCCAGAAATTTTATTTTATTTTGTTTTTGTTTTTGTTTTTGAAACATTTTATTCAAACTCATTTCCCTTTATCATCACTTAAAGGTTAAAGGAACAAGATTGGGTGGAAAAAGAATGCAAAAAAAATTGGATTTTCCGCAAAACCTGTAAATATATTACGGTCTGGCCTTGCCCACACTTAAATTGCGGGCGGGCCTTGCCCATGTAACCAATACGGGCAAGCCCAACCCGTATACTAAATGCGGTTTATGGAACTTTTTTCGTTTTTTCCAGTTTTTGCATGATTTGATTACTCATCCAAACATTCGGTTCACCCTTGCAAGGCTTCTAAACTGTCCCACAGTGGACTTTGATCCTATTTACATGAATGCTTCATGAGGGCACATGTTCCATCCAAATTGGACACCATGCTCAGAATTTGGTACCTTGGGTTGCCTCTTGTATGAACATTGGGTAGAATTGATTCTGAACAGAGTTAAAAACTCTTTCTATGGGCTACACCAATTTTAAGATACATGCCTATTTGGGACCAATTTTATCCCAAACAGATGGACACCATGATACCCCCATAACATGAAAATAATGCAAAATTTAAGGCTACCTTGTTACCTTATTTACCTCCAATATGGTATCCACATTATGCCTTGGCTTGTGAACCATGCAAATGGCATTCCCACAATTATAAACCCATATCCCCATGTAATTGTGTACTTTAGCCAAAAACGTGTATCTCCACCTTCAAGCGTAGGGGTTTTGGGTTTTGGCTTAATGGCAACTTAGAACTCAAGCCTAGTGATGACCAGAATCGAATCATAGATCCACATTGTCATCACATCATTGGCCCAAAGTTCTAAGGTAAATGTTTTTACTTTCGCTTTCTGAAGTATCAACTTCGTTGCGCCAAGCTACACACATTCGGGTTCAACTTCCTATAAGTTATAGGTAGGCTGTGTAAAACAAAATGTGCACAGTGCGTTTGTAAAAATTGGTATATTCACAACGTCCCAAACCCTTGCCATTCTTTTCGTAGCCATGCATATACAAACCAAAGCATAATAGGAAAGCATATTTAAAGTACACAAGTAAACAAAGCAATCCTATAGCACCTAAACATACTCACAAAAATCACCCCAAACATGCAAAAATATGCTTATGTTATACAACCAAATTACATCATGGAGAACATGCTGAAAATTAAAGCATGCTATTATTAAAATACAGCAAGAAATCAGCATGGTTTAGCAAAACGAACCTCCCCTATGCATGTTTCTAGAAACAATTCTATAAATCAAAATTAAGTATGTTTCTAGCCCCATGAACTTTTAAGCAATAATTCAGATTTAAAACATAGCAAACATAATTAAGATCACAAAATAGCAAGCAAAACCATAAAACATACCACACATGCTAAAAAACACAAAATAGCAAGCAAAACAAAAACATGAACAAAAACACCAAAAGGCTGAAATCCACAAGTCCCCAGCGGAGTCGCCAGTTGTGAGACATGGAAAATCAATTCAATGACTTCCTAATCATCACACGGGATTGGTTAAAAACAAAGAGTCGCAACCATTCTGTTTAGGTGTGAATGGACACCAAAATCTCAAGTAAGCACAAAAAGGCAAATTTAGGGTAAAAATAACCCTATTAAAAAAAACAACTAGAGATGGGTAAGGGGATTAGGTTATGAACAGGGAAAGGTGTTAGGCACCCCTATTCATCCACACAAGGTGGTTGCCAGGTATTGTTCATGTTTTTCAAAGGAAAAAAGGCTTGCTAATCAAAACAAAAGTAAAAGAAAAATAAAAGAATGTATGGCTTTTTTCCATGTGAATGATCCAATTAATTCTGGATCCTTCTTATGAAAACAAGAGCGATTTATTTGGGCTTCATGATTGACTGAAATCAAGATAAAGAAAGCAAATCTAAAGTGAAAACTTAAAAAATCTGGCTTCAAGTTAAATTCTGGAAATCTAGAAAAAATATTATTTTTATAAAATATTGCAAAATTGAACTTGAACAGTCCAGGATACAGGTATAGCCCATATTTCACATTAGATCAAGAAATCAAAACCAAACATACCCACGTTGATGAAGAACATCAAAAGGGGAGAACTTAGATCGTAGGGTCTTCTCTCAAAAATGAAAAAGGACTCAAAAACCACCTCATGAAACCCTAGAAATTACTTTCAGGCTTCTGAATCCAGATTTATCATATAGATCATGATAGATCCAGGATCTTAGCCTAATATCACAAAAATCGAGAAAACAGTGCTGT
This sequence comes from Buxus sempervirens, assembly GCA_947561395.2. Classification (NCBI taxonomy): domain Eukaryota; kingdom Viridiplantae; phylum Streptophyta; class Magnoliopsida; order Buxales; family Buxaceae; genus Buxus; species Buxus sempervirens. The sequence goes on from OX387185.1 coordinate 11,271,670, forward strand.
AGGTGCAAAGATGTGAAAAATCCAAATTTTAGAAAAAAGTGGGGATCTCATGCTATAAACATCATGGATTCATATGATTCATTTAGATTCAAAATAAAACCATTAAAACATGAACAGGATATTCAAAGCAGCCATATCTCACATATTAGAGCACATGGGGGTTTACCCTACGGATCCACCTGTTCTCTTTTCCCCTAACTTTCTCTTCACGTTTTACGGCTAGATAGGATTCTTGAGGTACTTAGAGACAGGTTTGGGGATACAAACACAATCAATGGCCTTATTCTACAGCAATGGAGAAGATCAGATTATTTCTAGAATTGAAGACAGAAAATAAAAGGGGAAAGGGACTTATCTGGATTGAGCAAGCAGAGCAGCAGGGATTCCTTTCTTCACTTGGAGTTTTTCAGACTTCAAATTAATGGCCATTTGCTTGAGGAGAGGCCCTCTATTTATAGGCAAACCCAGGGGTATGGTTGGTCCAAGGGGATATACCAAAATCCTCTAGATTGAGTTGAAAATAGGGATAATGCCAATCCATTGCCAAATAGGATAAATAAGAGAATTCGAAAGGATAAATAAGATAATTCGAAATTCCTAGAGAGATATTTGGATGCAGATAAGGCTCAGAAATCGAAAAGGCAAAATTCACACAAAAACCCCCGTGCCCGTATATACACGGCGGGTGCGTGATGCCCGTAGAGTTAATATGAGCATCGCATGCCCTTAAGTGAAATGCGAGCGCGACCAGCCCGTAGAGAAATTGCGGGCAATGCATGTTTGATCAAATTTTATACTTTTTTGACCTGTTTCAAATCCCAATTACATGTTTTCAATTATTTTCTCATTTTGTAGTGCAATTTGGGGTGTTTACAGTGGGGGGTGGCCGACTTCATGCAGGGGCTCTTACGGGCTAATTCTAGGGTCGGTTTTAGGCTTCCAGGCCTACTGGGACAGCAACAAACAGTAAGGTTTTGCTGCTGTCTCCAGCAGCAACATACAGGGCATAACAAAGGGTGTTGTGGGGAAGAGGGAGCATACTCATGAGCACAAAACAGTAAACAAAATAGAAGGCAAGCATGGCCAATTTGTACAAAAACAGCAGGGGGAATGGGATGATATGAGGTGAAAGGAGCATGCTTGTATACATGGGCTTGCATGTTGGTTAGAGGGGTGCAAAGGGGGATGGATCTGCTGGTGGCTCAACCCAATGGTGGAACAAGGACCAAATGGAGTCCTCGCTGTGGTTCCTCCCTCACTACAAAAACCAGCGACCCCAAACCTCCACATAAATCAGACTTATTAAAGAATTTAAAGCACAAACTACCTACCAAAGTGTATGTGAGTGTGCACTTGCCATGCTTACCTAAAGTGGACTTGGAGATCATGGTAAACACATGAAAACAACAAACAAAAGGGGATTGCATGGTTATAGGACAGGGACATGTGGCTCACAAATGGAGATGAGTGCTAGAAGATCTCATGCATGTAAAAAACGGCAGCTAAGCCATGTGCAAGTGAAGTAGGGGGCAATCACCTCAGGATGGTCATCTCATTTTAACTCAATCAAACAATTTAAAAAGCACTAAAAGAAGGGAAGAGAAGGGGGGCTATATGAGGGATACAATGAGATCATCACACAAGAGGGAACATGCTCCCTCCTAAAAATGATTAGGACATGCGAAACAGTAGCTTAAAGGGCCTAAAAACTTGATGGAAAGTCTCTCACCCTCCCATGGAGTGGTATGTACACCTCCCCTTACCTTCTAGGTACTCCCATGCCAAGCAAATGAGAAGAAAACATAAAAAAAAACTATGTAGGATGGCAGATTTAGACAAGGAGAGGCCAAGCAATTTTAAACTTCATGAAATATGTTCATCCTCAACTATGTGGAATAAAAGACACTAAGGAACATTACCTGGGTGTATTGAGCCTGAAAATGTGGTGTGAGCACCTCCTTGAAGCACCAATGGCTACTGGAGCAGCACCTCTTCCCACCAACAGCAACTCTCCCTTGGTTGGTTGGGTGAAAAATGAAGAAGAAGAGGGGGAAAGAGAGAGAGAGAGAGAGAGAGCTTGGCCTAGAATGGGGTTTGGGGTGCTTGGGAAGGATGGAGAGGGTAAAGGGGAGGAAGTCTCTTGAAGAAAAATTCAGCAACAAAAATGAGAGAGCCCCTACGTATAGGACTTGGGAGGGCTTTATTATGTGGTGTATGTGATGTGCATGCATGCATGGGGGACAACAATCATGAGAGAGAGAGATGTATGAGGTGTTGCATGCATGGATGATGCATATGCATGCCCATAGGAAACATCAATCATGAGAGAGATGCATGCATCATGCATGGGTGATCATGGGGGGCGGGAGAGAGAGAGAGAGAGAGAGAGAGAGAGAGATGTATGAAGTGTTGCATGCATGGATGATGCACATGCATGCCCATAGGAAACATCAATCATGAGAGAGAGGTAGCAAATCTTGATATTTGTGGATTGGTCCCTAATACTTTTGGATATTTACAAATTTGGTCCCTGATACTTTTGGATATTGACATATTTAGTCCCTGATACTTTGGATATTTACAGATTTGGTCCTTGATACATTTGGATATTTACAGATTTGGTCCCTGAGATATTTTCTCAACTTTGGATATTTATGGATCTAGTCCCTGATACTCTTGGATATCTGCAGATTCACCCTTGAGATATTTTTCATTGATTTGAATAATTACAGATTTAATCCTTGAGACCTTGTTGCTCTGCTGCTTGCCACGTGTGCAGTTTTCCGGCACTGTTGCCCTAGAACTTCAACTGTTGATATATTCTTCATCCGGGCTCTGATTCAGGCAAACTCAGTTGCGTTAGAACCGTATCGGAGCCCTCTATCCATTGGTACAGGGTTAAGCACCTGGTTCAGGGTTTAGCAAAAAGTCAACTTTCGGCTCCCCCTCAAGTTTGACCGGCTCATAGATCCTTCATCCGGACTTCGATTCCAGCAAACTCAGTTGCATTGGAACCGTATCGAGATTCTCTATCCATTGAGATGAAGCAAGGTGGCCAATTATCACTTGATCAAAAATTCAACTTTTCACCCCTTAGGGTTTGACTTTCTGTCTAGGGTTTGCATTTCCGGCACTTCCAGGGGCGCAAAAATGAGGTGCTGACAGTTGGCTACCTTTACCTTGGAGGGCGAGGCTTAGCGCTAGTGGCAGTCATTGTGGAGGTGGGCTGCAGAGGGTATTCAGATGACTTGGGACCGATTCAGGCAGATTTTCTATGAGCAGTACTTCTTTGCCGAGGTGAGGTTGCAAAAGAAGAGAGAGTTCATGGACAGCTCTCAGGGGTCTTAGACCGTGGCGCAGTATGAGGCCTGGTATGCAGGTCTTTCTCGATTTGCCCTTGGGGGCTAAGCAGAGCAGAGGGAGGGTACAGCCGAGTGTTTCAGAGCCACAGAGGGTCTCGGATAGGGACAAGAGACAGAGGGTTGATGTCGGAAGTTTTGGGCATTATAGAGAGAGGGATCGGAGGGGTTCTGGAGGTTGTTTCAGTTGTGGCAGATTCCACATTACAGGTCCCTGTGTAGCACCACCGGGGGGATGTTTCAGATGTGGCCAGCATAGACACCTGGTGGTAGGGTGCCCACATCCGGCCACATATCAGCTGTTGAATACGGTTAATACCGCACCTATGGATACCCGATTGGCCGAGGATTCTAGATTCCAGTTTTCTAGACTAGCACCAGCGCTACCAGCACCACAGAGGTTTCAGGGTCAGGGCAGTGGTGGATATCAGGGTAGACAGGCACCGCAGAGGCAGCAGGCACCACCCCCACCCCCACGCCCTCAGCAGACAAGGGTGTATGTAGTAGCAGCTCAAGAGGATGAGCCGGAGGAGGGACGTACTGAAGAGGCTCGTGAGGAGGAGCTGGATGCACCACTGTTTGTTGGAGGTATTCTTTTCATACATGGTAGATTAGTTATATGCTTGTTTGATTCGGGTGCTTCTAGATCTTTTATTACTCATTGTGCACTTTGTATTGGTCTGATCCCTGCCACACTTGAGTCTCAGTTACTTGTGCACACACCATTGGGAGAGGCCACTAGAGTGCAGACCGTATTTAGAGATTGCATGATCAGGTTGGGTTCTTTGGAGTTGCCAGGAGACTTGGTGGAGTTGAAATTTGGGGAGTTTGATATGATCCTAGGCATTGATTGGTTGTTTAGGCATCATGTGAATATAGATTGCCATCGAGGTACCATTATGGTGTGTCAACTAGATTAGCCTATGCATTGTTTCCGTTGTGAGGGGTTGAGTACACGGATCAGTTTGGTAGCTTCTATTGAGGTTGAAGAGGCAGAGTCTGAGGCACCTAGTCTCTCTAAGGTGCCTGTGGCATCTGAGTTTGAGGATGTATTTCCTGAGGATTTGCCGGGATTACCACCATCTAGAGAGGTCGAGTTCAGCATACGACTTCTACCTGGTACGACACCTGTATCCAAACCTCCCTACAGGATGTCTCAACCTGAGTATTAGGAGATGAAGAAGCAGTTGGAAGTGCTAGAAGCAAAGGGTTTCATTAGACCTAGTGTGTCACCATGGGGTGCACCGGTCCTGTTTGTCCAGAAGAAGGACGGGTCGATGCGGATGTGTATAGATTACCGCAAGTTGAATCAAGTCACCATTAAGAACAAATATCCGTTGCCTCGGATTGATGACTTGTTCGACCAGTTGAGGGGTGCATCATGGTTTTCTAAGATTGACCTGAGATCTAGATACCACCAATTGAGAGTAGCATCTGAGGATATAGAGAAGACGACTTTCCGCACTCAATATGGGCACTACGAGTTTCTGGTCATGCCATTTGGGCTGACTAATGCCACGACTGTCTTCATGAACCTGATGAATCGGGTATTTCATACTTACCTGGTCAGTTTTGTGGTTGTTTTTATTGATGATATTTTGGTGTACTCTCATAGTAGAGAGGATCATGTTCAGCATCTCCGGACTGTGCTGCAGACATTGAGAGGACACCAGTTGTATGCGAAGTTCAGTAAGTGCCAGTTTTGGTTGAGAGAGGTGAGCTTCTTGGGGCACGTGATTTCTGGGAAAGGGATAGCAGATTGGCCTAGACCTTCATCTGTGTTAGAGATTCGTAGTTTCTTGGGGATGGCTGGGTATTATAGATGGTTTATAGAAAACTTTTCCAGAGTGGTGGCACCTTTGTCCAATCTCACCAAGAAGGCAGTGAAATTTGAATGGGATGACAAGTGTGAGACTAGTTTCCAAGAGTTGAAAATTAAATTGTCCACAGCTCCAGTTCTGATCGTTCCTTCTGTAAGTGAGGGATTTTCCATTTATTGTGATGCTTCCCCAGTAGGATTGGGATGTATATTGATGCAGCAGAGGCGTGTTGTAGCATATGCTTCAAGGTTGCTACGTCCTCATGAGAAGAATTATCCTACACATGATCTGGAGTTGGCAGCAATTGTGTTTGCACTCAAGCTTTGGCGGCACTATTTGATGGGAGTGCAATTTGAAATATTCTCAGATCATAAGAGCTTGAGGTATATATTTCCCAGAGAGGGCTAAATATGAGACAAAGGAGATGGATGGATCTCCTGAAGGATTATGATTTCACTCTTCATTACCACCCTGGCAAGGCAAACGTGGTAGCAGATGCTTTGAGCTGTAGGGGTGTTTCTTAGGAGGAGGTGGCCACACTAGCTACTTTTATGGCTGGTCAGTGTAGTTTGGTGGATACAGTTGTAGGCTGGCCTGGAGAATTCAGCACTCATGGGCAGAGATTGATTATGGCACAGGTTCAGGCAAAGCCTGAATTGATTCAGCATATACGTGATGGTCAATTGGCAAATCCAAACTTAATACGCATTAGGGAGTTGGTGGATAAAAGCGATGAGGCTGCGAAGGATTTTGAGGTAAGGGATGGATTGATGAGATTCAAAGGGCGGATTTATGTTCCAATTGATGCAGAGATTAGAGGGTTGATATTAGATGAGAGTCACAGATCTAGATATGCAGTCCACCCGGGTAGTACAAAGATGTACAAGAACCTGAAGGTAGCGTATTGGTGGTCAGGCATGAAGAAGGACATTGCAGAATTTGTAGCTAAATTCCTGACATGCCAGCAAGTGAAAGCCGAGCATAGAAGACCTCCAGGTTTGATGCGACCTTTACCTGTTCCGGAATGGAAATGGGAACACATTACTATGGATTTTGTGTCAGGGTTGCCACCTACAGCTAAGAAGCAGGATGGCGTATGGGTGATTGTTGATAGACTGAAAAAATCAGCTCACTTCTTGCCTTATCAAACCACTCAGAATTTAGCATCACTAGTGGAGATGTATACATGGGAAATAGTTAGGTTGCATGGAGTCCCAGTGTCAATTGTATTTGATAGTGATTCCTGTTTCACATCTCAATTTTGGAGGAGTTTTCAGGAAGCCATGGGTACTAAGTTGAGTTTTAGCACTAGTTTCCATCCACAGACCGATGGTCAGTCTGAGAGGACTATTCAGACCTTGGAGGATATGTTGAGGTGTTGTGTCATGGATTGGGGTGGCAGTTGGAGTAAGTATTTACATTTGGTGGAATTTGCTTACAACAATAGCTATCAAGCTAGCATTCAGATGGCACCCTATGAGGCACTTTATGGCAGGATTTGTAGATCTCCAGTGTGTTGGGTGGAGGTTGGTGAGAAGCAGTACTTTGGGCCTGAAATCATCCAAGATAGTATGGATCAGGTGAAGTTGATTAGACAACGGTTGTTAACTGCGCAGAGTCGTCAAAAAAGTTACTCAGATACCCGACGACGTGAGCTGAAATTTGAAGTGGGAGACAGGGTGTTCTTGAAGATATCACCTTCCAAAGGTATTATGAGATTTGGGAAAAAAGGAAAATTATCTCCTCGTTTTATGGACCGTTCGAGATCGTGAAGGAGATCAATCCAGTGGCTTATCAGCTAGCTTTACCAGATCACTTGGTAGGAGTACATGATGTATTTCATATATCCATGTTACGGCAGTATATATCGGACCCTAGTCACGTGATAGATCCTGAGCCTTTAGTGATTCGGGAGAATCTAACATATGAGGAGATGTAAAACCCCAAATTTTCTACATTATTTTTATTGGTAAAAATTAATAAGCTATGTGTATGTAGGGAAACTTGGTGGGCGAGCGTGCACTGAATCATGGGTTTTTAAAAAACTCGTTGAGCGGCAAAGTATATAGAGTAAGTATAAATACTTAGCGTATTTAGACTCGTAGGTTTTCGTTTTCGTATCCTTTGAGATTGAGAGAGATTTCGGCTGGTGATCTAGGGTTTTGGAGAGAAGCAGATCGTGTGTTTCCTGCCAATCGGAGTTTTCAGAATCAGTGTGTTCAGAGAAAATCTCTTGCGAACAGAAGGAGAACTAGGTGGCGATCGTCTGTTGGACTTGCTGTTCTAGGAGTTGCCGTTGCAAGGTTTTGGAGCGTATAACAGTGAGTAGCATCGTTTTAATCTGAGGTTTTTGGGTTTTGTCTATTGGTTTTAGCCGTATGCATAATCTCGGTGAAATAACGATTCGCACATGTTTCTTTGGATTATTTTTAGAGGCGAAAAATACATGTTGTTAGATTAATTTCGAATCGTGTCTAATAGTCTTTGGAGGATGGTAGGAGTGTAGAAAAGTCGTTACAGAGGTGAGAAAATGGGACAGTCATGGAGTTCTGGGAGTTACAGAGAGTCGCGAATCATAGGGTGTATTTGCCAACTTAGTGCCTACCTAGCGCCAATGGGTTGAGTCAGCGCGAGATATAGTTTGGGTTTCCTCTGAGTTCGCGCTCATCTCTCGCCAAGTACTTTTAGTTAGCGCGAGATAGATTTTAGTTACCGCCGAGTTCGCGCTTATCTCTCGCCAAGTATTTTTTTGTTAGCGCAAAGTGTTTTTGGTATCATCTAGTTAACGCCGACCTCGTGCCACGCGCCAGAGGTCAGCGCACCCACTAAGAATTTACCGAAATATGTGTTTGACCAAATAAAACCAGATTTTGATATTTTGGGGTTCAAATCTCTTAGCCAATGACTTTTTTAGGATCTTAGAATTACTTTTATCTGTTCAAAACACCGGAGATTATTAAGTTGACTTATTGGAAATTCATAGGAGTTCCGAAGTAAATTTTGAAGGGCTATCGGTAGGTTATTTTACTGTTCTTGACACTAGGGGTTAATGATTTAGTTTCTCTTATGTTCTACACTTGTTCTTGATTGAGAAATTATTTAACCTGGTTTTACTTGATTTAGAGTTCTGAACTGTATTTGTAAAGTTTATCTTGGTGTGAGAAAATGGGTTTTATTACCAATGGTCTTGTGTTATGGGATTGGAGTAATTACTGAAAGTACATGAGGTACTGTTCTGGTCTGGAGTGACCTGTGTTTAGTTGCGTTGTGTTATATATGATGATGGATATGTTTGGTTTTAATGTGATGTCAGAGTTGAGTTTATACGATGGTTTTTATTTTTTGATTTAGCTTGTCCTGGATCCATGCTTAAGCTTAGTAATGTGATGGTATTGTTGGTTGGTGTAATTGCATGGCCTTGTGTGTTGCCACGACCAGTGTAGAGCAGCCAGAAACCCTGAGTAGGCCTGGTTGTCAATGCCGAAACCCGGGGAGTATGCCGGCATTGGATGACGAAACCCTGAGTAGGCCGTTATTTCAGAGTTTCCGAAACCTTGAGTAGGCCGGAATTGTGTACATGGAGGTGTGGATGTCTCCTTGGCATGTCAATTAATCAATTTAACAATAGTCATGACATTGACCATTCGATGTGTTGTCGGTATTATTATTGAAATATGATTGGAAACTATTATTGGTTTTTGGATTTAAACTTGGAAATTGTCTTGGTTGCTTTAATCGTACTGGCTATTTATCGGTGCATAAATTTGAATTGTTGTTAACTATTTCTGCATGCATATGCTACTCGCTGAGATATTCGTATCTCACTCTTTTGTTTTTGTTTTTGTTTTTAGATACTCTTGGTGAGGCGACTACTGGGGTAGATCCGACTGAGACGTATAGGGAGGAAGATTTCTATTATATTCCATAGACTTGTAGGTTATTTTGGATTGGACTTTTGATTTATTTAATGTTGGAAGTGTAATAAAGTAGTTAGAGGTTGAACCATTTGATTTTAATAAAGCTGAATATTGCCTTCTTATTCAATGTCACTCAACGAGCCACTGCCATTTTATCTCATGGTGATAGTAATGGGCCCAAGCCCTTGTTATGGTGCAAATGTACTACGGGCCGATGCCCTCATATCATGTGTAAAATACCAGGCCGAAGCCCATCTGGTCATGGGTGGTGTACTCACATTGATGGTCAATGGTATAGGTTAGGTTTTCTAGAATTTTTACATTTCCTGACTCTTTTGGGGCAACCTATGCCTCAACTCTGTAAAACCCTGGATTTTTCCTAAAATAAAGTAAATTAAGTAAGCCTAAATATTGAGAAGTTAAGATTTAATTTAGGCATTGGAGGAATAACATTATGATCCAAAGAGATATGAGTAACTAAATAAATAAACAATAATTTTGAGTAATTAGGAATTTAAATAGTGACTTCATTTAAATAGGAAAGAGCAAGGTTGATTTAGATAAATTGGGAAAGCGACTTAAATATGAATGTTGGAGAAGATAGGTATTAATCCAAGTGCATTGTATGGTTAAGATTGATATGAGGAATAAAAAGGAGAATTTTTGGTAAAAGATCCGAAGGTTAAATATGGAATTTCAAGGAAAGGGTATTTTAGTCATTTTCCAATTAGTCAAATTAAAATATTGAGTAAGTAAATAATTATTAGACTTGAAATATTTAACTGGACTTAATTTGGGTTAGGTTTGAATTTAAATAGCAAATTATGGCTTAAAAGTAGGAAAAATGGTGTATTGGTAATTATGGTTGATAAGGAGCCTTAAATTTGAGGATAAGAGGAGCTTTGGGGTGTTTTAGTAATATTTTAAAATAAGAAATTAAATTAGCACGAAAATAAATTAAAATAAATCCTTCTTTTATATGAGATACTTAAAAGAGGAATTAGAAAGAGGGTTAAGTTAGGAAGGTTTCCTATTAAGAAGGACTCCTAAACCTATTAGGAATTCTAATTAAGAGAGCTTATAAAAGGGGAGGTCTAGGAAAGGTTTAGGGTTTTTAGCAAGTCAAAAATAAGGAGGAAAGAGAGGGAAATTTGTGCTTGGGCTTGGGAGAAAAATAAAGGGAAGAAGAGAATGAGAGAAAAGAGAAGGAAGAAAAGAAAAGGGAGGTGCTGCAGAGGTCCAACTAGTATACTTTGAACGACGATCCTCAAAGATCCAGTCGTTGGATCGTCATGAAATTTGGAGGTTTTGATCTATATGTGAGATAATTTACTCTGAACGGTGAATATCGGATTTGGAGGAGTCTAAGGTGGTGCGAATTAACCAAAACGTTGGTGGAAAATCAGATTTTGAAAGAAAAAAGAGTTGCAGAGATGACCGACTAGCCAACTTCTAATGAAGCGATAGGAAGATCCAACCGTTGGAATGGGCTGAAATTTTAGAGTTTTGTTCTACTCATAGAGGAATTCAGACTGAACGGTTGAGATCTAAATTGGAGAAGTTTAGAGGGATGCAGTCGACCTCCAAAAGCGGGCACAGAAGAAGTTCTGAAAAATCTGGGTTCATCAAAAAGGCAAGTAGCAAACACTTGAAACTGGAGGACCTGCATGTTTTCTTGTGAGTTTGATGTTTGATCGTATTGGTTTTAAGTTGGATTTCATTGGAAAAGTTGGATGATTATAAATTTTTGATTTGGTGGTTTAAATCTCTCTTTAAGAATCAAGAAAAGTGTTGCTCATAGGTGGTTTAATTTAGAAAGAAATCTTAGATAAATTTTAATCACCAAGATTTGATTATGATTATCTTAGAGGTATTTTGGAATGGAATTTAGATGTTTAGAAACAATTTAAAACCATAGGAATTTGAGAAGTTTCAAAAATTATGAAAAACCAAGAAAAACTGAGTTTTGGGTAGAGCGTCTGAAAGGCCACTCGAGCGCCCTATCTGTATACCTTAAACCAGAACATGAAAACAAGTCGCTTGATACACCGTTCGAGCACAACCTTGAGTGACTTGCCTGTGTATCTAAAACAGAACCTATAATTATAGCTGCTAGAACAGTCGCTCGAGCGCCCAATCGAGTGACCCATATCAGAAAATCCAGATTTTGGGATTTGTGCCCAGATTTAATTTTTAATGATTTTATGTAAATTCTAAAGTTGTAACACCTGTAACTAGGTTAATTTGAGATGTAGGAAGTGGCAGATGTTTAAAATTCATTTTTATAACAAATTTGGGTAGATTTCACCAAAGAGGCTTTTCCACTTAATACCTTTGTTCCAAAGAATTATATTCTTAACCAAACTTGATTTTATGAGTTCATACACCTGTATTTGGACCATTTGAACATGTTTTGAGTTCTGAATGATTTTATATATACCTGGATTATTTTGCCCATTGAAACCGTGATATTGAAGCATGTTTTTTCTCCACTTGTGTGGGTTTTTGGGCCAGTGGTGTGACAAGGCTGGTGCCTGATTTATTGTTTCAGCATGGGTGGATTTGGTTATTTTTGGGTCACTGGTGTGACAAGGCTGGTGCTTGATTTATTGTTTTCGCATGGGCGGATTTGGTTACATACCCTCAATCCGTGTACTTGGCAGGGTACTTCCTCAATCTGTGTACTCGGTGGGAAGCGGTTACTTTTGGTTATCCTCAGTCCGTGTACTCGGCGGGATACTTCCTCAATCCGTGTACTCGGTGGGAAGCGGTTACTTTTGGTTATCCTCAGTCCGTGTACTTGGTGGGATACTTCCTCAATCCGTGTACTCGGTGGGAAGCGGTTACTTTTGGTTATCCTCAGTTTGTGTACTCGGCGGGATACTTCCTTAATCCGTGTACTTGATGGGAAGCGGTTACTTTTGGTTATCCTCAGTCCGTGTACTCGGTGGGAAGCGGTTACTTTTATATACCCTCAATTCGTGTACTCGGCGGGGTACTTCCTCAATCCGTGTACTCGGTGGGAAGCGGTTACTTTTGGTTATCCTCAGTCCGTGTACTCGGCGAGATACTTCCTCAATCCGTGTACTTGGTGGGAAGCTGATTACTTGGTATTTGGTTACTTCCTCAGTTCGTGTACTCGGCGGGAAGCTTGTTGTTTTATGGCTGGTGCCTTTTATCCTTAGTCCGTGTACTCAGCGGGATACTTCCTGGTGGTTGTGATTAATTTTCATTGTGTGATGTTACAGGGTGGTATGCTGTTTGCTGTGATTTCTATATTATCGTTTTTCCAGTTGTTTTGGTTTAATCGTACACCTCATGAATTATGTTTATGAAAATTATGGACTGATTTCATGCATGGACCTTGCTACTTGTTGAGATTTATTCTCACTCCCGTTTTCCCCAATTTTTTAGGTACTCTTGGCAAGGACGTCAAGTCATGGGCTACTTATAGCAGGGTAGTCTATATAAATGTAGGTTGTTCATGTAATTGAAACCCTTGTATATCATAATTGTTGATTAATAAAGAGAATTTGAATTCAAGTTTCCGCATTTACTCTGATTATAAAGTTAGAAAAAGTTTTAAATTATTCCATATTTTAGTTGCTTTTGTTACTTACCATAATACCTCGGGTTTTGGGAATGGGACCTGGAACCAAGGTGTTACAAACTCTTTTGATACTTGTATATCTCGGTTTTGGCTCTTGACTTATACTTCTAAGGGTTATTTGGAAGGTGTTTGAAGTGGTAGAATCAAGTTATCCTATTTCTACAGCAATCTGGGACAGAAAACCTTTCTAAGACCTTCTTGGGCAAAACGTACCCAAAATCTTTGTTATTTGGAATTTTGAGTTACTTCCAGTTGGAACACCTCCTCGACACCTAACTCTCACTTATACATAGGTTGGATTTGAATAAAAACAAAGGGTAGTTCAATCTGGGCTAAAGGTGTAATTTTTGGAAATTCTAGTAAGATCGCTCGATGGGTCGCTTGAGCCTGCTTCGAGCGGCCAGAAATTAACTCTCAGGTTCTTTCTGTTGAGACACTTGCTAGAATAGTCACTCGAGCGGCCATGCCTTAAAACTCTACTTGAAGCTACCTAGAACTACCGCCTGAAGCCGCACTCGAGCGACTGCTCGGGCGGCATGGGTTTTTGACAGTTCGCAAAATCCGAAATTTTGGGGATTTCAATTTTTCTCAAATCTGACTTGTTCTAGGTGTTTTTGGGCTCGAAATCACTCCTAGCATGTGTAGAAATTTACAACCAACAAAACCCCTCAAAGAAATCCCTCCCATTTGGCCTAGGACTCGTTTTCACATTTCAACCCTAACATTCATCTAACATGCAAGTTTTTGGCTGAAAATGGGAAAACAAGGTTGGGGTGGTGTTGCTTACCTCTTGCAATCAACTAAGCAAGTTTTTTAGCTTTCAATGCAACTCACGAACAGCTCCTTGCACCCCTTTTGCTTGATTCCACAAATCCAAGCTCCAAACCCAAACGAGAATCACATTCCTTGGGGTTTCTTCTTTTCTTTTTTTTTTCTTGAAAACAAGTCCTCCAATGGCTATGAATAAATGGGGGACGAAAATGAGGGAAGGAGGAAGAGAATTAGATGAAGAAATGAGAGTGTGGGAGAGAGAAGAGAGGAAGAAAGGGTTCAAGCAAAGTGGGTTGATCGAATGGGGCTCTTTTGGGCTATTTTCTTCACTTAAATGGCTTCTCCACAAGACACAATTTATTACAGTTTTGCCATTCCTCCTCCTATTTGTACATAACACCAACACTTAGCAAATTTTATCTCACATTAAGGAACCTCATTTAACCACATGGAAGATGCTCACCTTCAGGGGTCACTGACAAGCCGGGGCTTAGCCACTTTGACTGGCTTTAGGCTTGAGCTGCTCCAGCTTCACCTACACATCAAACTCAATGATTAGGGTATGCTAGGGATATTGGAACGAGGTTTCACACTTCTCATATCATATCAATAATGCATAGCATGATAATTTAGCATGGTGAACAAATGGGCCAATGCCCTAAATAAATTACATGCTCACAAGGAAAACCAGCAACACATGGTCTACAGTGAATCTTAGATTTCATAGCTTTCTTGGGCAACCTATGCCTTAACTCTTATAATACTTGTGCAACTTGGTTTTGGCTTTTGTTTTCTACTTCTAATGGTCCTTTGAAAGGTGCTCGAAGTGACGGAATCAGATTATCCTATTCCTATAGTAATCTGAGACAGAAACCCTTTCCAAGACCTTCTTTGGACAAACGTACCAAAAATCCTTGTTAGTTGGAATTTTGAGATACTTCCAGTTGGTGTGAGACAAGGAAAAATCAATTTAATGACTTCCTAATCATCACACAGGATTGGTTAAAAACAAAGAGACGCCACCATTCTGTTTAGGTGTGAATGGACACCAAAATATCAAATAAGCACAAAAAGACAAGTTTAGGGTAAAAATAACCCTATTTAAAAAACAACCAGAGATGGGTAAGGGGATTAGGTTACGAACAGGGGAAGGTGTTAGGCACCCCTATTCATCCACACAAGGTGGTTGCTAGGTATTGTTCATGTTTTTCAAAGGAAAAAATGTAAAACCCCAGTTTTGAGTAGAAAAAAATAATAATAATAATAAAATAATAAACAATATAAAATAGTAGATAAAATAAAATATATGCGAAAGTATGAACACATGGATTTACGGACAGGCTTAATCAAAATTTATTTATTGCTGGAGATTTGTGGTCATTAGTTGTCAAAGAGAATAACCTTAAGTGGATGCGGGAAAATGTAGGGTTTTCAGTGGGCGAGCATGCACAGGATCAAGGCTTTTAAAAGGTTGTTGTGCGGCAATGCGTATGGGAGCGTGTGGAAGGTATATATATACTAAAGGGGAAATTAGGGTTTTGGTTTTCGACTGCTCGCATCATATTTTTGTAACTGGGCGATTTGGCGATTGCGGCTGAAATGGCGATTAGGGTTTCGCTGGGAAGAGATGAGAACCGCAAGAGCTGCTAGGAGTTTATTGGAGTCGGATTTCAGTGGGTTATTCCTCTCGCGAACAGGGGATCAGTTCGGCGACCTTCGCATCCTCGCGCACAGTCGGAGTCGGTGATCGGCCGTGGTTGTGGAATAACCTGTTTTTCTAGGATAAGCGTATAAGGGTGAGTAGCACGGTTTTACAACTGGGTTTTGTGTTTTATGTTTCTCTCGAGCTTATTCTGATGCATGGTTTATATATTAAGTGATAGTATGAGTTTGCTGGTTTTTCTGGGTTTCGGGAAATTACTTGAACAGAGTCTCCGGATTGAGTTTTATATTTAAAAATGAAAGTGTTTAGATTAATTCCAAATATGGTTGGGAAGTCTTCTGGGAGTATTAGGAGTGTAGTAGAACAATTACAGAGGTATACAAACCGGCCAGTCATGTAGATCTCGAAATAACAGAGAAATGAAAATCACAGGGGGTATCCGCTCACCTCGCGCTCACCGGCGCTCACCTCAGAGGTAGGCGCCCCGTTAAACACTACCTACCGCCGAGCTCACGCCCGGCTGGCGCTCATCTCGCGCGAAGTAGAAAACCTTGCGCCCGTCTCGCGCGAATCTCGCGCCCACCTCACGCTCATCTCACGCTCACCTCACGCTCACCTAGCGTCGAGTGAGCGGTAGGTCCATTTTTGACTGTTTCTTCACCGCCGACCGGCGCTCATCTCGCGCCCACCTCAGGAAATGAGCGCACACCCTATTTTGCTTACTGAAATGGAATTTCTGATTTGACCAAGAGTATTTGCATTACTTAGGGGTTAAACCACTTCACTATTCACTTGGTTAGGAACCTGGGAAACCATTTTGCCTATGAAATTATTAGAGGAAAAATTAGTGAACCTCTTAAGAGTTTTTAAGTTGAGTTTAGGTTACTTATGAGTATTGTGCCGGACACCAAACTAGTAAGAGTTACCAGTTACTTTTCCTTGTTCTATACACTGTTTTGATTGAGAAGTTATTGTATTTCTGGTTTCACTTGTTGGAAACTTTAAATGTATTGAAAGGAATTCTTTGGTATGAATGCTTGAGTTTTATTTCCAAATAGCATGTGTTACGGAAATGAGAAAAATACTGAAGTACTTGAAGTACTGCTTGGTCCAGAGGGACAGGTGATGAATTGTGATGAGTTTTTACATGATGTGGAATGAATGGTTTTATTTTGATATTGAAATTGAGATTATACGATGTTTACTGTTTTGGTCTAGCTTGTCTTGGATCCAGATGTTTAAGCTTAGTAATGTGATGTTATTGTTGGTTGTTGGAATTGCATGGCCTTGTGTGTTGCCACGACCGGTGTAGAGCAGCCAGAAACCCTGAGTAGGCTTGGTTGTCAATGCAGAAACCCGGGGAGTAGGCCTGCATTGGATGACGAAACCCTGAGTAGGCCGTCATTTCAGAGTATCCGAAACCCTGAGTAGGCCGGAACTGTGTACATGGAGGTGTGGAGTGTCTACTTGGCATGTTTAATTTATCAACTGAACAATAGTCATGACATTGACCAATGTTGGTATTTGATTTTGTTTGACGTGATATGTTTTATTCGCTGGTTGTTGGTATTTATGGTTCATGGAATATTGTTTACCGATTATTGGGTATTGTTCTTCCCGCCGGTGTAGAGCAGCCAGAAACCCTGAGTAGGCCTGGTTGTCAATGTAGAAACCCAGGGAGTAGGCCTGCATTGGATGACGTAGTCATTTCAATATCCGAAACCCTGAGTAGGCCGGATATACATTTGGAGGCGTGGGCATGGTTATGAGAAGACTTTGTGTTATATGACATTGGTATATCTGGAATTATATCTTGAGATACGAAATTATGATTAATTGCTATGTTGTTGTCAGTTAATCATTATTTTATCGATGGTTTCGGGATTGAAAACGGATTGTTATTTCTTGATTTACCTGATGGTTTTCCGCACTGATATGAATTGGATTATTGAAGTTTAGTCGGATTATTCGGAATATGTGTGTTATCATCATTGTATATGGTTTATAACCATGGCATGTTTTAGAACTGAAATAAATGTATTTGTGCATGCATGTGCTGCTCACTGGGATATTCGTATCTCATTCCGTATTGTTTTGTTTTGTTTTCAGCTGCTCCTGGAGAGGACGATACTTGCGGGTAGTTACTTGGTCATGTGAGTTTATTTTCGTTTGGGATTATTTTAGCGCACTCTGTTATATAGTTATTGTTGTATTCATGTTTTCCTTCACTCTGATATTGCGATCCTGTGTTTTATAATAACCTCTGGAGACGAGTTACGGGTTTTTCATGTGACTCGGATCCGGGGCGTTACAAAAAAGGCTTGCTAATCAAAACAAAAGATAAAGAAAAATAAAAGAATGTACGGCTTTTTTCCATGTGAATGATCCAATTAATTCTGGATCCTTCTTATGAAAACAAGAGCCATTTATTTGGGCTTCATGATTGATTGAAATTAAGATGAAGAAAACAAATCTAAAGTGGAAACTTCAAAAATCTGGCTTCAAGTTAAATTCTGGAAATCTAGAAAAATATGATTTTAATAAAATATTGTAGAATTGAACTTGAACAGTCCAAGACATAGATATAGCCCAAATTTCACATTAGATCAAGAAATCAAAACCAAAAATACCCACGTTGATGAAGAACATCAAAATGGAAGAACTTAGACCGTAGGGTCTTCTCTCAAACATGAAAAAGGACTCAAAAACCACCTCGTGAAACCCTAGAAATTACTTTCAGGCTTCTGAATCTAGATCTATCATATAGATCATGATAGATCCAGGATCTTAGCCTAATATCACAAAAATCACGAAAACAGTGCTGTAGGTGCAAAAATGGTGAAAATCTCAATTTTAGGAGAAAAAGAGGATTTAATGCTATAAACATCATAGATTCATAGGATTAGTTCAGATTTAATCACAAGATCATTAAAACATTAGCAGGATATCCAAAGCGGCCATATCTCACAGATTAGAGCACATGGGGGTCTACCCTATGGATCCACCTGTTCTCTTTTCCCCTAGCTCTCTCTTTACGTTTTACGGCTAGAGAGGATTCTTGAGGTACTTAGAGATAGGTTTGGGTATACAAACACAATCAAAGGCCTTATTCTAGAAAAAAAGAGAAAAACAGATTATGGGGTTCTATTCTAGGGATCCACCTATTCCCCTTTCTCCTAACTTTTTCTTCACGTTTTACGGCTAGAGAGGATTCTTGAGGTACTTGGAGGCAGGTTTAGGAATACAATTATAAACCAGGCCTTATTCTACAGCAATAGAGAAGATCCTATTATCTCTAGAATTGAAGACAGAAAATAAAAGGGAAAAGGGACTTACCTGGATTGAGCAAGCAGAGCAGCAGGGATTCCTCTCTTCACTTGGAGCTCTTCAGACTTCAAATTAATGGCCATTTGCTTAAGGATCTCACCTCTATTTATAGGCAAACCTAGGGGCATGGTTGGTCCAGAGGGATATACCATGATCCTCTAGATTGGATTGAAAAATAGGATAATGCCCATCCATGGCCAACAAGGATAATTCGAATAAATAAATAAAGGAATTCGCTCATCTAAAGAGATATTTGGATGTAGATAAGGCTCAGAAATCGAGCAAGGATAAAATTCGCATAAATCTCCTGTGCCCGTATATGCATTGCGGGCAAGTGGTGTCTGCATTCTTATTACGGGCACTGTATGTCCGTATACAAAATTCGGGCACCACAAGTCCGCATATACAATACGGGCACTGCATAAATGATTAGATTTTATGCATTTTTGACCTGTTTCAAATCCCAATTACATATTTTCAATTATTTTCTCATTTTGTAGTGCAATTTGGGGTGTCTATAACTACCCCCTCTTTGCTGGTAATTGGAACCAATTACAAGCAGAGAGCAAAAAGACCCACCAATTGCACTTTTTGAGATTTTGTCTGACTAATTGCAATTTGCAAGGATTAAAAGGATGATTTTGGAAAAAGAATTTGTGTGGAGGATTTGCTGAAAAGTCCCTAACCTTAAGGGACAAATCCTCCTCTCTAGTCTCACTGAGCACTCGTGGCTATGAAGTGAGATTTGAGACAAAAGTTTTGAACAAAAGGGGATAAGGTGGCAATCCTTGCAACTTACAACTAATATAAACATTAATCTCCTGAAAAATGTAAAGAAAATGATGAAACAAACAATTTTTTGATATGCCCGTATTTGTGTTGCGGGCAAATGGTGTCCGCAATTTAAATATGGGTGCCAATGACCGCATTACCTTTGCGGGCTGCTGTAGCCCGTGCTTCTTTTACGGGATTTAGGGTCCTTCTTAATTGCGATCGCGAATTCTTTTCTCCATTTCATGCTCGCATTTCAGCCCTAATTTGCCCGTGCCCATAACCCTCTTCCGGTCTTCGATCTTCACTTTCCGACGACGCACGTCTACTCCGGTGGCAACTCTTATCTTCTCCAGCAACTATTCCTCTGGCGATTCTCATATTCTCCGGTGACTCCGGCGACAGCTGATTCCTCTAACTACCACCAACCGTAGGTTCAGGCGACTGTTCCTATTTCTTCTTTTATTGCCGCGACTATGACCAATCTTTTGGTGTGCTTCGAATCATCTCATACGACCGTGAACACTCCTTGAAGCTCTTGGTGAAGTAAGGTTTCAACTTTTGCTTGCAAAACTTCCTATTTCAATCGAAACAGGTAAGTGGCCGACTATCTCTTCACTCAAAACAGTGATAGCAACCATGAATTTGATTCATGCACAAATTTGACTTGCTGTCCATGATTTCATATTTACTGTTTGGAAATTTTATCTGTATCTCTACGACCAGGAATGCCCCTCTGTTTCCAAATTTCTAAAAAATTCTTAATTCCTGTTTGACCACCTGAATTCATTCTTTGCATTTTTCTGTTCTTGATTGATTGCATTTAGATGGTTAATCTTTGGGTAACCAGAATGCCCTTTGCTTTGCAATTTCTTGTTGCCTTGCTTGTCTCTTATTTTGACTTCTGTTTCCACATTCAAGTAGTAATCCGAATCATACTGTAATTTGGGAAATTTTCTATCTGCATTGAGAATCCCATTGTCTGTATTACTTTGATTTGGAAATTTTCTGCTTGCACTGAATTACCGAATCATGCCTGCACTTCTTTTACTTGTTTTGCTCATTTGCTGATGCTCATTGCTTGCATTATTCTGATTCTTGCTTCTACCAATATTAGTTCGAAAATATGCATGAACCATACTTTGCCTGGTTTGCTTCATCACAACAGCTTTAGTGAATTCTTCTTTTGAATCTGCTCTTGAATGCTACTCTATGAATTGCTGGAGCATCTTTATTTCTAAGTCTTGAGTGCAATTGTGCTATCTCCACCTTGGCTTTTGGCCTGTGGTGCTGCCATGCTTGTTTAGACTTGGATTTTACTCCCTTGAGCTGAATACTTATATGGCTTGGCATGAATCGATCCTTGATTCAATTGATGTTAAAACATCTTGGTATGGAATAGATAATCTTCATGCCAGTTTGAGCATGCTTTGACTGTCCTGAAACCAAGTAAAAATAAACCATTAGGTATCTTAGAAACAAAATAAATTCCAATCTCAGAATCTAAATTTTAACAAGCAATTTTCTTCTCTCTCTCGTTTTTCTTTTTGTTGTATAAGAAAAACAACAACAAAGAAATAGTAAAGTCTCCCAAAAACAAAATTTTGGAGCACTGAATAAAGTCCTTTTTGGTAGAATCCCAATTTGGTTGTTCTTCTGAGGCATTTTCCCTTATATTCTTCATTGTTCAATCCTGCAAATCATTAAACTTGATTAAAATGAAGAACAATAATAAAATTTTACAAAAAGAAATAACAAAGCATCTCCCTATTTTGAACTCGCAGATGGCCCTCATTCGATCAGCTTCTAGGGATCCTGCTGATGAGCCTTCTTCCTCGAGGGTTCGGCGGGATCATGCTGATATGGCCTCATCTTCGAGAGCCGAGAGGGATTCTGATTCGGATATCCCAGATCTTCCTTCTGGGGATTCGCGTGAGGCGACCCCAGAGGTATACTCTAACCCTTCTGAAATTCATCACTCTGATCCTTTCTTCCTTCCAATTATTTTCTTAGTCGGCAGTTGAGGCTCCAGGCAGAGGTAGAGGCCGTAGCGGGCGTCGAGGTGGAGGCAGGGACGGAGGCTATGGTGAGGGCCGTAGAGGAGGCCACAGAGGAGGTCGTGGCAGGGATGAGGCTCGGACTAGGGTTGAGGTCCCTGAGGCGGTTGTTGCACAGATTAGGGATACTGGCCTTTTGCATGGCTTGAGGACTCATCCCTCAGCTTGTTTTAGGGAAGACATCCCTTTGGAGTATCCCTTGTCTCATTACCGAGGGAGTTGGGCCAGCTTTATCAGATTTCTCGGAGACTACAGTTCAGCCTTTCGCTGGGAGTTGGGCTTGTTTGGTTTTGGCCTCTTCATCACTATCCCGGATGTGCGCTTGGATCGAGCCCTTATTGCAGCGATGCTCGAGAGGTTCTTTCTAGAGACACTGAGCTTCCACTTTCCAGATATTGAGATCGGGATCCGGCCGTCCGACTGCACGCTCATCACAGGGATCAGGATGACTGGAGATATTATTCCCGAGATGTTGATGCCAGATGCTACAGAGATTGCTGCCTATCTCGGATATGTGGTATTGCCTCCGGAGGCCTGGGATAGAGGGAGGCCTAGATTGTTTCTGACTTGGTTGAGAGAGACCTTCCAGAGGAGACAGCTTGGGCAGCTTGCCGCCAGTCATACAGTTTTCCCTTTTGCCTTCCGCTTCATCTTCTTGTATATGATGGGCTCCTGTTTCTTCCCAGAGGGCACGACTTTTGTCAGTCCTCATTTTTTGAGTTTATTGGGAGATCTGCAGCAAGCGAGGAGGTATGCCTGGGGCCAGCTTATTTTTGGCACCATCCTGGCTGGTCTACGCCGATCGATTAGCGGCCTCTCTACCTCTCGAGGAGCCTGCGTTGGATGCAGATTCTTTTGGCCTTTCCTGCAGATGAAACACCTATTTCTCTATTTTTTTTTTCTTTCTCTTCTTCTCCTTTTTTATTCTTCTGACCCTTTTTCTTCTTTTGCAGTTTTTTGCTAGGGTTTATATTCCTTACTTCCGCGCTACCTCTACGATGTCAGAGGAGACATATCCTATGGCTTGTAGATGGTGCCATGTGGAGCATGACTCTGAAAAGAGTCGTCCTAGGTCTGCCCAGGCTCATCTGGACAGGCTGTATTGGACTGAGGTAAGCTTCTCTAGTTCTTCCTTTTTTCCTTTTCCTGAATCATATGCCTAATATTTCTTTTTCTGTTTCAGCTGTTCGTCCCCTGGATGGAGGGCATTCATGAGGTGCTGGCCTTGCATGCGGTTAGGGATGATGTGTTTGCCCCTGACCAGAGGTGTCAGCATTATCAGTTCTTTATTGGTCAGATGGGCAGCATTTGGTACTGTGGTGAGCGCTTCTTTTATTAGCATGTGGGAGAGCCTCGGATTCCTGTCATCCCTCCAGATATTGCTCCTTATTTTCCTCCCTTTCCTGTTGATCCTGCCCAGTTCTTAGATTGGACGGAGGCAGAGACATTGTTGGAGGAGGGTGACTATGATGCCTGGTTCAGGCAGGCTTCAGTTGGGTGCCTCATGCCACCCTTGCCTGTCCGTGGCGAAGTCACGGAGATAGGAGGGGTAGTGATCAGAGCCTATGATACTACGGTATGCCTTTCCTTCTTTGATCTTCCATTCTTATATTCTATTTGACTTGGTATTTTCTAACACCCTTTTTCTATTTCAGGAGGCTCAGTTGGCAGAGATCCGATCTCGGTACGCTGATATAGAGCGACAGCGAGACACCGCTATTACCGAGCGGGACACCCTCCTTTTCACCATTGCAGACCTCTGGGGACAGCTTGCTAGGGCATAGGGCTAGGTGGGTCCTTCTAGTGCACAGGACCAGGCGGGTCCATCTCATGCTCAGGTTAATTCTTCACCTCTTTCGATTTCTGTTCTTATATCTGTTTATCCTGTTCTGATTAGAATTGCTTTTCTTATTTTCAGGATGACACAGCCAGCCCTTCTAGGTCACCTGCTTCATCACTTCCTATGCATCTTCGTGGCGAGGTTTTCTCCATGGCACGAGTAGAGTTTGTGACCTCTCCTAGATCGGTAGAGGTGCCTGTATCAGAGCCTGAGGTCGAGGCCGATGTTGCACCTACTGCTGCTCCTACTACTGAGGATGTGCCAGAGTCTTCTCCAGCACCAGAGACCGCTCCTAATGCGGCTACTGAGATGGATATGGAGTCGGCCGGGGATGCCGCTGTGGTGGAGCCTACTGATGAGGTTGTGGTGATAGAGAAGGCCTCTGCTGAGCCCGTGGAGCCTGGGCCTGATGTTGATGCTCTTGAGGTGTTTGTTCCTGCTGATCCTGCCACGGAGCCTGCTGTTACAGAGGAGGTGCTTGCTACCGAGCCTGTGAGTGAGCCAGTCCTTATGGATTCTGATACCGAGTCGAGGGGATATGTAGATACCTCGGGGTACGTTCCTCCTGATCATCCCACTGCTAGCCTTGTGCCTTTATATATGTGGTATGATATTTAGTCTATTTTGAGCAGGATGACCCGTAGTACAGCTCGTCGCCTTGTGGAGCATGTTTTAGAGTGCCGGCGGCCTTCAGGCAAGGGACGTGGTCGTGGCCGCAGGGGTGGACCTAGATAGACAGATTAGATTAGGATATCACATGTACTTGTATTTTGACAAACTGATGTACACTTCCATATATATATATATATATATATTTGATTCATTTTTATTCATTTATGCTCTTTCCTTCTTTATTTCTTGCTTTCATTGCATGATACATGTTTAAGCAGGGACAGGTGAAACTTGGGAAGCAATGAAATTAAAATTCCCCATTTTTTTGCATTTTTTCAAAGAAACCATATTTATATTACGAACAAGCTGTGCCCGTAATGTTAATGCGGGCGCACTCTGCCCGTAAATTTTTTACGGGCACAATGTGTCTGCACTCTCTATACGGGCACGCCACGCTCGTATTATAAATGCGGATTTTATTGCTTTTTCGAATTTTCTATATAAACTTATGGGGAACGTCATTGTGACGTTTTTAATAGTTTGAAAACTCCATGAGCTCTCCGTTTTTTGCTTTCCTTGGCCTCTTTGGTGCTTCCATGGCTTCCCTCGCCCCATTCTCTTCGGCCGATGAATCTCCTCCTGCAAGACATCCTATTAGATCAAAACCTCCTAATCCCACCAGGTACAATGTTGTGGATTCCTTCTGTGATAGGTGGGTTAACTCTATGACCCTTGATGAGGAAATTCGTTGGGATTCCATCCACTTAGGCCACATCCTACACATCCCTAAAATTCCCTTTAAGTGGGAAATCATCGAAGCTTTGATTAGACACTGGGTACCTGACTTAAATCTCTTCTGTTTTGATGACAAAGAGATGACTCCTACTATTGAACAAGTTGAATCCATCCTTGGCCTAAGGTTTTCTGAAAAAGTTGTGAACCCGCCCCTTAAGCCTAGCTACAAAAAGGAGGCATCCACCTTCTTGGGTATAGGAAAGAAGGACCTAGGGGGTTCTGATACACTGCTGACCTTGTCCAAGACTTTTCTGACTGAAAAACTTCTAAGGGGTGAGGACAAGGACTCCCGGTTCAATGCCTTGACCTTGATAGTGGTCAACCAGTTGCTTTTTCCACAGGTGACGATCAGGTTGACTTGGCTCTCATCTCAGTTGTGTGCTAGGTTAGGGAACATGAGAGATTGGCCCCTATGATCCTGGCAGAGATATACCAGGCCCTGACTGACTACTATTTCAGAAAGAAGAAACGCTTCCTTACCTGCGCCCCTATCCTACAGGTAAAAATTTTTTTTTCTTCAGTCTTCCTTCTTTTTTTCTTTTCTTTTGAAATAAATTAAAACACTTCCCTTTTCTGCAGCTTTGGTTACTTGACCACCTGAGTCAGGTTGAAGAAATAACTCGCTGCTTCTTTCCAAGATTGAAAGTTCCTGTTTTGATGAGCAACAGGGGGTGTCCTAACATCTAAGGTGGTAAGCAGGGCTGGTTCACTTTCTTGGGTACACTCCAGGATGATCAGGTGAGATGGCTTGGCACTTATCAGCCCAATCCAGAGTCAGTGATCAGCTTCAGAGATAGGAACTTTCTGGTCCTAGCAGGCTTGAAATCTGCTGTTCTTTATCTTCCCTTGAGGGTTCTTCGGCAGTTTGGAGCGACCCAAGGGATCACGATCCCAACTGGATATGAGAACTTCCTTGGGCCACTTACACCAGCCACCATGGGGCTAAATGCTCGGTTAATGAATGAGTGGTCCTATGTTCATTTTCTGCGGCGTCCAGTCTTTTCTAAGTCCCATATGAAGGAATATCATTTCTAGATTAAAGAGTAGGTGCAGAGTCATGCCCCAGTACCAAAGGATCCTCCTGCAGTTCTTCCTCCTACTTATGAAGACATCCTGGAGTATGAAAGGGCAACCCACAAGCGGCTTCAACAAATATGGGTATGAGAAGCCCAAGAACTCAGGATAAAAGGTATTGATCTGGAGAGGCAACTTGAAGAGCAGAGGTCTTGCCGTATTGCTATGGAGAAGAAACTTGAGGAACAAAGACAGGCTCGCCGCTTTGAAGTCCGAGCGATGCAGAAGAAATATCAGGATTCCTTGGCTAACATTAGGGCATTGAAGATCAAGCAATCGATTTCAGATGAGATCATCTCCTTTTTGAGCGATCCAGATGCAGAGGGAGCTTCTGGAATCATTGCAACTCAGGCGGCTCGGATTAGGGAGCTTGAGGAGCAGTTAGGGGATAGGGCTTAGATTCTTTTTGCTTTTTTTTTTCTTTGACTTTTCTATACCTTTATACAAAAGCAAACTCCAATAGTGGAAAGACAACAGTTTTAATTCAAAAATAGGTTTTATATTATTGGCCTTAGAATTCTCAGATGCTTGTAAAAACAGAAGTTTTATGAAAAGTATTTGATTTCTCATCACTGGCCAAAGTATAGTTTTTTTTTTGAAAGCTGATCCAAAACACTTAATCACATATAATTAAAGGAATTAAAATCAGGTTGAATAATAAAAAGGGTAATCCAAGTAATAGGGACAAACCAAATCTGTCTATCCTGTGACCTTTAGAATCATCCCCAAATGGCTTTTCCTCCATGACTGACCATGCTAATCTGCTCAGTTTCTAGTGCTCATGCTGATTTCAAACTTGGGCCATATGATCAACTCAACCCTTGATTCTTCTTTCTTTTTTCTTTTTCTTTTTTTCTATTTTTTCCCTTTTGCCCATATTGCCCCTAGCGCCAATTACGGTTTCACTAGGGCCGGCTTCTGCATTCCGTCATCACCAATCTTACTCTAAAAGTTGAATGGATATACTAAAATCACCAAGGGCTTAAGAATAGGACGAAAAAAAGGCTAAGCTTGGTTTATGAAAGAAAATGTATTAAAGGCTCAAAATTTTTTAAATGTGAAAATAGGTCAACCGGACTTATAGTCGTGATGAGTTTGATCCCATTCCCCAAAGTGTATTCTTTTCTTTCCTTTTTGTACTTGGCTTTCATTTGCCCCTATTTTTCTTTCTTCTTTTTTTTCTTTTTGCCCTAATCGGCTTTGCCCCTATTGGCTTTGCCCAGTTTGTTCTACCCCAGTATAAGACTGTAAGTCCAGTTTAGGTTTATCAAAAAGATGAACAGGCTCAAATTGGCTTAACTAGGGATGAAAATTTTGGGAGATAAAGAAAAATGGCCTCAGATCATTTCCTAGTAATATTCAATCAAGGAAAATACCTCTTTACTGCATTAGAGTTAATTGGCTCAGGAAAATCTTTCCCATCCATTTCTGTTAAGATGAGAGCACCCCCTGATAGGACCTTCTTGACAGCATAAGGCCCTTCCCAATTTGGTTTGAATTTTCCATGAGGGTCTTCCAAAAAGGGTAGAATTTTCTTTAATACCAAATTTCCTTCTTGGAAAGTTCTGGGCTTCACCTTCTTATTGTAAGCTTGGGCCATTCTCTTCTAATACAATTGGCCATGACAAAGCGCTTTCAACCGCTTTTCCTCTATTAAATTGAGTTGATCATGTCTTGACTGTATCCATTCACCTTCTTCTAATTCAACTTTCGTCAGCACTCTTAATGAAGGAATTTCCACTTCCACTGGTAAAACTGCTTCCATCCCTTAGACCAATGAGTAGGGGGTTGCCCCAGTATAAGTCCGAATCGAGGTTCTGTAGGCGTGTAGAGCAAGTGGCAGCATTTCATGCCAATTTTTGAAACTCACTACCATCTTCTGAATGATCTTCTTTATATTCTTATTCGCTGCTTCCACTGCCCCATTCATCTTTGGTCTGTACGGAGCTTACTTATGATGGGTAATCTAAAACTGCTCACACATCTTCCTCATATCTTTGTTCTTAATGTTTGAAGCGTTGTCTGATATTATGGCACTGAGCAACCATAGCGACAAATGATGTTGTGCTTCAAAAACTTAAGAACATGGCTACTTGTGATGTTTGCATATGAAGCTGCTTCTACCCACTTAGTGAAATAATCGATTGCTACAGTATAAACCTGTGTCCATTCAATGCCTTTGGAGAGATCATTCCAATGACGTCTATGCCACACATGGAGAAGGGCCATGGAGATGTCATGTTGTGCAACTCACTTGCAGGTGCATTCTTGTTATCAGCATATACTTGGCACAGATGACACCTTTTGACATGTGTATAGCAATCGTGCTCCATTGTCAACCAGTAGTATCCCAATCGCAGAATCTTCTTGGCAAGCATGTGCCCGTTCATATGGGGTCCACAAACTCCTCCATGTACAGTCTCAATTAACCTTTCTGACACAGTCTTGGCAACACATTTGAGTAGAATATCGTTGTATAATCTTTTGTACAACTGTCCACCACTTAGTAGGAACTGACCTGCCAACCTCTATATTATTCTTTTCTCAGTAGAAGTGACATTTTCTAGCAGACTCCGATCATTTAGGAAGTTCTTAATATCTTGAAACCATGGTACTTCTTCCTCTGGTGTTTCTTCTAGAATAAGGCAATAAGCAGATTCATCTCTAACTTCAATTTCCGGTGGCTTGATATCAACACCTTCTGGCATACTGACCATTGAAGCCAATGTTGCTAGAGCATCTTTGAATTGGTTCTTGGCCCTTGGCATATAGTTGAAGGAAATTCAAGTGAATTTGGTGCTTACTTCTTCCAAATACTGGTGATAGGGGATCAATTTGTGATCCTTAGTTTTCCATTCACCAGTTGTTTGGAAGATGATAAGACTCGAATCTCCATATACGTCAAGTTCCTCCACTTCATGGTCTAAGGCTGCTTATAACCCAATTATGCATGCTTCATACTCTGCAATATTGTTTGTGCACTGGAACCTCAACTTCACTGCGATTGGGATATGTGACCCATCCGGTTTGATCAAGACTACCCCTATTCCATTTCCATTCATGTTGGCGGCCCCATCGAAGAACATTTGCCAAGAGCTTTCACTTTCCTCTTCTTCAGTAAAGAGAATTGCCTCATCAGGAAAGTTGGTCTTTAAGGGTTGGTATTCTAGTAGAGGATGTGCAGCTAAGTGATCAGCAATGGCTTGACCCTTAATCGCCTTCTGAGTGATGTATGTGAGATCAAATTCAGAGAGTAATAACTGCCACTTTGCCGTTCTGCTTGTTAGGGCTGGTTTCTCAAATAGATACTTTAGAGGGTCCATTCAGGATATCAAGAAGGTGGAATGACTAAGGAAATAGTGCCTCAGTCTCTGAGTTGCCCACACTAAAGCACAACAGGTCTTTTACAAAGGGGAATACTTTGCTTCATATTCCGTGAACTTTTTACTTAAATAGTAAATCGCCCTTTCCTTTTTGCCTGTGTCATCATGCTGCCCCAAGACACACCCCATTGATGTCTCCAAAACTGACATGTACAGAATCAGTGGTCTTCCTGGAGTTGGTGGCACTAGCACTGGTGGATTCAATACATATTCTTTTATAGTGTCAAAGGCTTCTTGGCAACCGTCATTCCAGACCGTCGGGTTATTCTTTCTCAGAAGCTTGAAAATTGGTTCACAGATAGCAGTGAGTTGTGCTATGAACCGGCTTATGTACTGAATCCTTCCAAGAAAACCACGAATTTCCTTCTCCGTTCTAGGTGATGGCATTTCAATTATTGCCTTGGCTTTAGCTGGATCAATTTCAATTCCCCTTCTGCTTACAATAAATCCCAACAATTTTCCTAATGTAGCCCCAAAGACACATTTTGCCAAGTTAAGCCGTAGTCTGTACTTCCTGAGTCGGTCAAACACCTTCTTCAAGTTGATTAAATGGTCTTCTTCTTCACATGATTTGGCTATCATATCATCCATATAGACCTCCATCTCCTTATGGATCATATCATGGAATAAGGCTGTCATGGCCCGTTGGTAGGTTGCCCCAGCGTTCTTAAGCCCAAATGGCATGGCAGTGTAGTGGAAGGTACCCCAAGGTGTAATGAAAGCCGTTTTCTCTTGATCTCCTTAGCCATCTTAATCTGATTGTACCCAGAGAAACCGTCCATGAATGAGAACAAGCTAGGTACAGCAGTGTTGTCCACCAAGATGTCGATGTGTGGAAGTGGAAAATCATCCTTTGGGCTTGCCTTATTCAAGTCTCTGTAGTCTACACACATTCTGACCTTTCCATCCTTCTTTGGCACTGGCACTATATTGGCTAGCCATTCAGGGTACATGGAGACCACCAAGAATCCCGCTTGGAATTGTTTAACCACTTCATTTTTGACTTTCAATGTCCATTCCGGTTTCAACCTTCTCAATTTTTGCTTAACTGGCTTAACGTCTGGCAAAATTGGTAGCCTGTGCAAAACCATCTCAGTGTCTAACCGGCATATCCCGATACGACCATGCAAATACATCTTCATAATCAGCCAAGAACCGTGTCATTTCATCACGTTGCACCTCAGATAGGCATGCCCCAATCTTCACTACTTTTGGGTCATCCTTGGTCCCTAGGTTTATTGATATGGTCTCCTCAATATTGGGTTGGACCCCCTTTTCATGACACTCCAATTGATATGTGATTTCTTTTGGAGGGTTGTCTTATTCGTCATCGGTCTCTTCCTCAATCCCCATTAGGTCAAAGTCGAGCTCGAGGTCGAAATCATACTCAACCTGATCCAATTCTGTTTGCTTATAGGGTTCATAAGTGGTTTGGACCTTTTTGAAAAATTTAATTTTTCTAGAAAAAATGGGAAAATCTTTTCCTGAAGATGAAGGCTCATTAAAACCTTCAGGAAAAGGGCATTCCACTAATGGAGTTTTTTTGGAAGCCATGTCTGTTTGCCAAACAAACGCAGCTTCAAAAGTAAGGGGAGTTTCCTCCCAATTGTTCAGAATAAAAGAATCTGGAGCAGGGGTAATCACACAAGCCTGCTCCCCAAGCTCAAGGTCCGCATCCGAAATCACCATTACTAGGTGAGTTACATCGCCTACTTCTGTTGTAGGGCTTGTCCTAGATGGAACTTCTACTGCAGCCCAGTCAATGAAGGGTAGCTCATTTGCTCCTTTTTCTTGGTTGCCTTCCGTCATGGCAAAAAAGGCTCCAACGTCCTAAGAAAAATCCTGCTCCTATTCTGCTCGTGGCTCAGGTTCACTCAATGCTTGTGAAGGTGAAGGTAGAACATATGGTTGCAAGGTTGGGGACTTGGGTTTTTGGAATGGGTTGATGTTATAGTATGGGGGTTTGGACTGATCTTGAGGAGGAGATAGCTGAATCATGTGAGAAAGCTTTGGAAAAGTTTCCCTGATGTGAAGGAATTTCATGTCTTCCAACTGCTTCTGTCTTCTCCAATTTCTTGGCTTGGATCCCAATCCTGCTCTAGGGACTAGCTTCTTAACCTTTACCGGTTCTATTCTTCCTTGTAGGTTAACCCCTAGACCTTTTCCAGGGTGGAAATTGTACTTTCCCAGCACTTTCTTGACCATTTTCTCAGCACAAGTCATTTTCTCTTCTTTTTCCTGGTACCCCCCAGGTATAAAATTGATAGTTTCAAACTAGAAAGAGTGAAATGCCATCTTGTCTGCAGTCATTTCCATGTTTATGTAGGGTACATCAGGGGACCACATGGGAGGAACAAAATTTTCAGCTAGGACTGTAATCACCTTTTGCCCTCTAATATATTTGACTATTTGGTGGAGGGTAGATGGTATAGCCCTAGCCGTATGAATCCACGGCCTTCCTAGGAGTAGGTTGAAGGCCGCCGGTATATCCATCACTTCAAATGTGATGTTAAAAATATACGGTCCAATAGTGACTGGCAGTTCAACCTCCCCTAAGGAGTGTGTTTTAGAGCTGTCAAAGGCTCTTATGATTCTTCCATTTTGTTTTATTTTGTTTTGCTCCAGACCGAGCTTTACAAAGGTTATTAATGGGCAGACGTTCAGAGCCGACCCATTATCGATCAAAACCCTGGCTATCATGCAACCCTTACTGAGCACAACAATGTGCAAAGGATCAACATGATGGTACCCTGCTGGGTTGATCTCGGTTTCAGAAAAAGTTATGTCATTATGGGATAAAATCTACCCAACCATCCTTCAAAGTTGGTCTAGTTCAATATTTTTAGGCACCTATGCCCCCTGAAGTACCTTTAACAGAGAGTCCCTATGTTTTTCAAAATTCAACAATAATCCCAGTATTTAGATCTGGGTAGGGACTTTGTTCAACTGCTCAACAAGATTGAACTCACTCTTTTTGATGATTTTGATGAGGTCAGCAGCCTCACAGTCAATTACCTGAGGGGTATCATCCACTACCTTGGCCTTTCCTTTGTTTTTCTCTTTCTCGGCTTCTTCCCTTTCTTTCCCGATTTCTTTCTGTCTCTCTTCCTCCCCTATACACTTTCCTGACCTTGTCATGAGGTTTATTTCTTTCTTGCTTTCTGCCTCAACTGCAGGAAATGTAGTGGTGAAGACTTCGCTGTAATTCCACGGTACAGCTGATTCGGAGTAGGAAGGCTTTGGAACATTTATCACCAATGGAGGAAGTTTGGACTTGGATGATGAAGTCTGAGAAGGAGGAACATCTACAACCAATGGTGGAAGCTGTTTTGGTTGAGGAGATGAATAGTTAACCAACGCAGTGAGATGGTCACGGTTAATGACCAATGGCGGTGTAAGCACCTCATTTTTGCTCTCCCGGAAGAGCCGGAAATGCAAACCCGGCTAAAAAGTCAAACGCTGAGAGGTCGAAAATTGACTTTTTGATGAAGTAGAAATTGGCCACCTTGCTTTATCTTAGTGAATAGAGAATCCTTACACGAGTCCAACGCAACTGAGTTTGCTGGAATCGGAGTCCGGATAAAGGTTTTGCAGGCCAGTCAAACTTGAGGGTGAGCCGAAAGTTGACTTTTATTCAACCCCGAGCCAGGTTCTTAGCTTTATATCAATGGATAGAGGGCTCCAATACGAGTTCAACGCAACTGAGTTTGCTCAAATCGGGGTCCGGATGAAGGAGATATGAGCTGTCCAAGTTTCTGTGCAGCAAAACCGGAAACTGCACACGTAGCGAAGAAACAGCGCACGTGGCGATGAATGCAGCAAAATATCTCAGGGACTAAATCTCAAATATCCAAAAATCATCAAATATCTCAAGGACTAAACCAAAACTCACAGGGGGCAATCCGTAGATATCCAAAAGTGTCAAATCGGTCGAATTGGTCAAGTCGAGGGGCAAATCCGTAATTTTTCGATTTGTATCCGACCAAATATGTCGGATACACATATCTCAGTATATATCCGACACTATTCATCGGATACAAGAAGATCAATCAGCGAGATTCGCGCCGGACGCTCGATAAATTCGCGGCGGCATTTAATTTTCGAATGATTGTGTTTTGTATCCGGCATTAACATATGTGTAGCCGGCCATGGAGGCCGGCTATGAATAAGGGAGTATCTGGCATATAATGCCGGATACATTAAAATTGCCTATAAAAGCACAGCAGCCACCTCTGGTCGGGGGTTGGCTTCTTTGGTTGTTTTGAAGCTTCCTTTCCCCACCTGTTTTGGTCCGAATACCTCTTTTCTCAACCCTCTTTACTTCCACCACCTTCCCACATCCTCTTAAGACCATCTTGCCCAAGCCTTCTTCTTCCCTTCCACTTCTTTGTTGAAACAAGAAGGAGAGAGTTGCTGGTGGAGTAGGGTGTGAGCTTCCAAGGAGTTCCCGGCTGCTGTTCGTCTTCAAAGAAGGTGCCTCCACCTCCACATAGGAGCCAAGAACCTCCAGGTAAGGTTCCTCATCATGTTGTATTCATCATATATTAAATTTAGATTTTTTGCTGACTTTCTTACTCTTGTTTTCCTCCTTGGCATGGGCTTGTTTCCATGTCATTTTGTGTAAGCATCGGATTTTCTTTCATGGCACGAAGCCACCACTAGCAAGAGGGCCACGTAGGGTCCTTGGGAGTAGGAGAGCTCATTTTGTTTTATACTTTTTTTGTGGGTTCCTATAAGCTGCCATTTTGGCTTGCTTTTTTGAGCATTTTTGTGGGAGAATGTCCCTCTCTTCTTTGTCCCATGTATCTCTTGTCAACCCCCCCCCCCCCCCCCCCCCCCCCACATTTCTCTAAAGGCCGTGGTGTTGAGCGTGGAGCTTGGGTTTAGGCCCTGCCGGAGATCATGGATGACGCATGGTAGACAGTCTCTGCGTTACTTCCACATGCATGGGGTTGCTGTTACGTGAGGATACCATTTACTTCGCTGTTTTTTTTTTGTTTCCATTTACATGTGTAGTGGCATGCATGCTAGGATCGTATGGGCCCTTTTTCCTTATTGTTTTTACATGTTTAATCAGTTCTTCCTTGCATGCTAGCCACTATTGTTAGCCACCAAAAGTCAGTCCCTGGACCATGCTTTATGCATACAAATTTTTCTGTTTTCTTCTTTGATGGCATGCCGATCATTGCTTGATGTTTTCAGTTACTGTCCCGCCCCCAAACCCCTCCAGAAGTTGCTGCCCCAGCACATTTAGAAGCCCTTACACCCTCTCTTAACCCAATCCATAGAGCCACGCATGAAGGCTGTCCCCCCAATCTCCATGTTTTTTACCCCTTTTGGGCATGCTTAAAACCCCCACGTATGGTTGCTGTTCCTCTGCGTGGCAGCATGTTTTATTGGATTCCAGGTGGATATGCAGCACGCCCAAAACACCCCCGAGACAGTAGCAAGCCCCATGCCTTCCAATGCCCCCCGCCTTGCTGTAAAATCCAAAGGAGGCCATGTGAGGCTTCTCCCTCAAACCTGAACCAGTGTGGGCCCTCCCAGGGGCCCACCAGACCTTAGAAAGCCTTCTAGGAACCCCTGGAAATCACCCCAATGGCCAAAATTTGAAAAAAGGACATTTTAATGTGATCCGAAAACTCAGGCTGGATCACCTATGGCCTGTGTGTATCCAGCAATTAAAGCCGAATACATGATAAAAATGCAATTTTCATGATTTTGTGTTCCTTGCCGAATTTTCATGTTATTTTCAGCAAAACCAAATTAACCAATAGGGTTTCCGGGTCACCCAGAAACCCAACTTGGGACATGGACCGCCGGTCCAACTCGGAATACCCGTGGGCCTTCCAACGGGGCCCACCAAGCCCGATAAATCTAAAATTATGCAAATAAGTAAGTTAAGTAAAGTGAACTAATTGAACCGGGAGGGCCAAACCCAATGCGGCCCACCCGAACCTTGATGTGTGGAATGATGTGAATTGCATGGTTTGGCCGAGACCCAGGGCTAGGGCCTATCGGGCCCGCCAAAGCCCACTAACCAAACCAAGTGTGGGTTTAAACCCTAACTTCATAGAATTCGGGCTTTCAAGCCCGGAATTGGACTACTGGCCCCAAGCCCAATGTCCAAAACATCTTGGCAAATTTAAATAAAGATAAATTGAAAACACTTTGGCATCCATCATGGGGGCCCACCCAGGGGCCCGCAAACCAAGGTAGACCCATTGCATGAAAATCACTAAGTCTCCAACTGGAATAAAGTAAGTAAAATCAATTCATTACACCTAAGCCCAAAGGGCCTCTTAGGCTTAGACAGAGGCCCACATGGGACATGTGGGCTTACCCAAAGCCCACCAAGGGAACCGTGGGCCTTCCAACGGGGCCCACCCAGGCAGATTCAGATCACCTAAATTAAGCAAGATAAAACCAATTAAAAGGACCCAGACCACTCAGGTGGTCCTAACAGACTTAACCAAGTTGCATATCAGATTAGGAATCGGGCGAGAAACCAAAGTAAGCTGACTCAAACCAGGGAACCCACGGGACCCGTCACTCGACGGAGTGGACTGGGGTGTCTACGGACTTCCCCAGACCACAACCGAGACCCTACTTAGAATCTCAAGCCACAGACCAGAGCCCAATAGACAAGATTAGGCACCCAGGTGTCCGCCTGCACCCCATCAGGCGGTGGTGACTCCAAATTTCCCCGTGCCGTGTTTCCGACACGCGCACAGCGTTGCGACTCCACTGGGGAGTTCTCAGCCCAGTAGGACCCTGGTTAGATTGAGTCGAGCGTAAAAGGGATTTAGTTGACCTTTAGGGTTCTTACTACCTCGTTTAGTAAGATACAGAATACGCGTAATTATGCATTCTGGGGAGTCCTGTCAAAGGGACGCGATAATTGCCTAAGGCAAGTGGGATTTAAGCGGTCCCCTGTGACCCTCCACTTACCTGGGGACTCTCCCGGAACCTCGTATTACATACCAATTCTGCACCTTACTATACGAGACGGTAACAATCCCTTTATCAACAAAATCCAGACAAAACTCACCCGTGTAGACACAGCACGCAGCCCAACTGTACACACGAGCACCCCACCACACCGTGGATGGATTTAATTTCCCGCTTTGTGTGATAAACTGCGTGGGGTGACACGCACGAGGGAGACTACGTGGATGATCCGGCCCCGTATGAATGAGTGAATTGGATATTGCATCTTCTTTACCAAAACTTAGACCTCTCTAGCAGCCTACCCTTCTGATTCCTATGAACTGATCTTTGGGATGGTATTAGCACCTACGCTCCCGTGGCTTGCCGGGGAAAGCAGGGTAAACCCATCCCCCCAGTTTTCTGGAGTCCATTAGCACCACTGGTTTCTTGCCGTGGCACGCGAGGATCCAGTACTGGTCCAGACCATTGTAGGCTTATGTCTCGAGCTGGGTATCCTTCCCTACCTAACGTTTCTGAATAAACTATGCATTGAGCATGCGAGGGTGAGAATGTTGTGAATGATGAATATAAGAGGAGTAAAATCGGAATAAAACCCAAGAGTCCATTAGGGGTAGCAACCCCCGCTTTTTGCATCAAATTGAGTAAACCCTAGATCATGGGCGACCTCAGCCCTAATTTAAGAAGCTCACCTAATGTTGATCAGGGGAACCACCCCAGATCCATGCATGGAGTCCTGTATGGTATGGGTCTTGACCCATTAGAGTCCGCTGGGAGAACTTTAAGTCCAGATTGGTCTTTTAGAGAAGACGAAAGCCGGCCAGATCAGACAGACAGATGAAAGCATGCTAGATCAGAGTAAGGGCACTAAACCCTAGATCTAGGGATTTTTAGCCTACCTGCTTTAGAAGCAATTTGTATCATTCCTTTCGGCTCCCAACAGCTTTAAGGATGAATTCTTTGCAATTCTTGTAAATATTGTAAACCTTCACCCTCGATGGCAAGCTGTAAGCTTGTTGTGGTCCGACACCGAAAGCAGATGAAAGAACAAATGAAAGACAGAAGACTGATCAGGACTTGAATGTGCTCCTCTATACAAGTATATCTAGGAGTTGCGCCTTAACTGGCGCCAACCCTTAGGACCACACACCATGTGTGCCTGAGTTAAATTCCACACTGTTTTAGTTTTCTGCTTTATTTTGTGAAGCATGTTAGAATTTGTAGCAGTTTATCCTTTTGCCTGAAATTGTGCACATTTTAGAACTAATGTAGAGTCTGGTGTGGAACCCTAAATTGATTTGGAATTTCGATCGGATAGTTGGCATGGCATCTTCATCCTTAGCTGAGAGAACCCGTTTCCCTAGGATAGAGAAGTGCACCTGGGATACCACCTGGATCCGTTCTTGGACAAGGCAGCTCCAAGGGAGTGAGCAGATTGAATGGGAGCACAAATACCGCATGGGACAGACTTTGTCCCTGTTAAATGTGCCGATCAACTGGGATATGATCCAAGCAACTTTGCTTTTCTGGGATCCCTAGCTTTCAGTGTTTCTATTCGGGATCAATGAGTTGACTTGATAAGAACTCAATTTGTTATATTTTTCTCTACTAATGTGTAACCTTTTGAATTTACTTTTGTGCCTAAATACACTGATTATGCTCATATTTTGATTTAGGTGACAATTGGCAGCATGTGGGAAAAATGAAGCTAATTAGATACTCTTGGTGATTATAGAAGTCATGGTTCAAACGGCGTAAAAATCGGAGTCAAATTGAAGAAGATATGTTCACCGTTCGCTGACCGTTGGCTGGCCGTTCGAACGTTGGTGTTCTACAGAGAAACCCGAGAGCAACGTTCGCTGACCGTTCGAACAAGAGATGAAGAAATAGCTTTTTAACTTGAGCGTTCGACCCGCGTTCGCTGAGCGTTCGAACGATCAAGAAGAAAAACCTGTTATAAAATTCCGAACTTTGCGGATTTATTTCCTTTTTCTTGGGGATCTTCTTCTAGTTTTTAGGGAGAGTTTTAAGGGTTTCTAATTAAAGAGATTAGGTCGTTTTTGGACTTGGAAAGTCGTGGATATACTAGGAAAGGGAGTTCTCTCTTCCTAAGGAGGCTTGGAAGGAAAGTTCATGATTTTTCTCTTTAAAAAGGGAGTTTTTCTGAGTTCTGGGCGTCCTCTTTTCTCTTCTTCTTCTTCTCCCTTTCTTCTTCTTCTGAGTTTGTGATTCATGGCCATGTGTGGCTAAACGTTTATTCTTGGTCAAAGGAGGCTGAAACCTCGGAATTAATAAAGCTGTGAGATCTTAATGTTTTAATTGTTCAGTTTATACTTGAGCATTGATATTCTTCTATGTTTATTCTCATGATTGTTCCGTCTAATTGCTAGGAGGCCTACTAGTTTATTATTCGTTGCAATTTATTGCTAGGCTAGATATCAAATCCGTAATTGTTTGATCCCTCTAATCTGTGAAGCAACTGAGGTTTAATAATTTGCTGCGTCAGGAATTGTTAGACTTTAGGAAGAATTTTCTGCTAGATTAAATACAGCCGCTTGTGATTGTATTGTTTAGATTCATCAATCTTCCTTGTCCCTAAAGCTGCTGCTGGATTAAATCTTTACCGCTTGTGTGAGGTTGTTTAGTAGTTAGGGTTAATTAGATCGCTTGTTTTCTGATTATCTATAATTGAAAGAGTTTGGAAAGTATTTCCAAGGGTGAATGTTTAATGTATGAATTGATATATTCTAGCATCTATGATCAGCTTTGATATTCCGATGGTGGATGTTAACTTAGACCAAGGTTTGTTTTCTTGATTGATTTATTAAAGTTTTTAGTAATCTGTTATTTTCTGATCTCATTGTGACAAAACCCCCTCTTAATTCTGTTTTCTAAAGCATAAGAAGAGATAGAAACTCTCGGTGGAACGATCCCTACTCACCTTGCTATATGCATATTTTTAAGTAGTGGTTTATCTTTGGTTGTGTACGACAGTCACCAAATTTTGGCGCCGTTGCCGGGGAGTTTCTCTTTGATAATCATCTTTGATTGTTTATGACTGCAACTCGATCTTCTAACCAAGGTTATTTGCAGAAAGATCCAGAAATCGAAAGAAGTTTGCACAGGCTACGGAGGGCAGCATAGAGACATTCAGAAGAGGACGATCCATCTCTTTTTGCTGGTGAATCTGATTCCGAAGAAGAAGGAACCATGGCTGGAAACAGAACTTTGAAAGAGCTTGCTGCTCCTGATTTAAATCAGCAACCTTTATGCATAACTTTTCCTACTTTAGATGTTGCTACTACTTTTGAATTAAAATCTGGACTAATACATCTTTTGCCTTCTTTTCATGGATTTGCAGGTGAAGATCCTCACAAACATCTGAAGGAGTTTCACGTGGTGTGTACAAGCATGAAACCCACTGGAGTAACTGAAGAGCAGATTAAATTAAGAGCCTTCCCATTCTCTTTGAAGGAGTCGGCTAAAGATTGGCTTTATTACTTACCTTCTGGGACTGTTACTACATGGAATGAGATGAAGAGGTTATTCCTGGAAAAATATTTCCCAGCTTCAAGAGCAGCAAATATCAGAAAAGAAATTTGTGGTGTAAGGCAAAACAATGGGGAATCTCTGTATGAGTATTGGGAAAGATTCAAGAAGCTGTGTGCAAGCTGTCCCCATCATCAAATCAATGAACAGCTACTGATCCAGTATTTTTATGAAGGACTTTTACCTACTGAAAGGAACATGATTGATGCTGCTAGTGGAGGAGCTTTGGTAGATAAAACTCCAGAAGCTGCTAGGAACCTGATTGCAAATATGGCAGCCAACTCTCAGCAATTTGGCAGTAGACTTGATTCTTCATCTAAACAAGTCAGAGAGGTAAATATTTCTTCCCTTGAACAGCAAATTGCAAGTCTGACTTCTCTTGTTCGTAATATGAATGCAGGTAACATGCAAACAGCAAAAGTTTGTGGAATTTGCTCTGTAGAAGGACATGCAACAGATATATGTCCAACTCTTAGAGAGGAACATGATGAACAAGCAAACTGGGCAAGTAGTTTTCCTAGACAACCTCAAAGGAAATATGATCCTTATTCAGATACATATAACCCAGGGTGGAGGGATCACCCAAATCTTAGATATGGGAATCCACAAGCAACTCAGCAAATACCTCCAAACAGATCAAATTTCCAGCAATATAAGCAACCATACCCCCCAAGACAACAACAGGGCCACACTTCTAATTCTGGTATGTCTTTAGAAGATATTGTTAAATCTCTTGCCACTAACACTGTGCAATTTCAACAGGAGACAAAACACTTCCAGCAAGAGACAAGAAACAGTATTCAAGGCTTGGAAAACCAAGTAGGTCAAATGGCCACTGCCATTAGTCGTTTGGAAGCACAAAATTCAGGAAAATTACCTTCTCAGACAGTAGTGAATCCAAGAGAGAATGCCAGTGCAATTGTTTTGAGAAGTGGTAAAGAAGTTGAAACTCAAGTAGAGCCAACACCTACAATGCTGAATAAAGAAGAGGAGAAAACAAGTGAAGCCATGAAGGACATTCCAAATGAAAATGAACCAAGTATATTCCATCCTCTTCCTGATTATAAACCAGTACCCCCTTTTCCTTTGGCTTTAAAAGAAAATAGAAAATATGAGAAGAACTCAGATCTTTATGAGACTTTCAGAAAATGTGAGGTAAATATTCCACTCTTTGATGCTATTAAACAAGTACCTCGTTATGCCAAATTTCTGAAAGAGCTATGTACCATAAAGAGGGGACAGAAGCCTACTAGGAAAGTAAGAGTAGGGGAGAATGTTTCTGCTGTTATTCAAAGTAAACTCCCTACAAAATGCAAGGATCCAGGTATGTTTACTATTCCTTGTATGATAGGAGACACCAAGTTTGAAAAAGCCATGATAGATTTAGGAGCTTCTATAAATGTCATGCCATATTCTATTTATGAATCCTTAAAACTTGGACCTTTGAACAAAACTGGTGTCGTAATCCAATTGGCTGACAGATCAAATGCATATCCTAAAGGTGTTGTGGAGGATGTTCTAGTGAAAGTAAATGATTTGGTTTTTCCTGCCGATTTTTATGTTCTTGATATGGAAAATGGTGATCAGAATGCACCTATCTTGCTAGGAAGACCATTCTTAAAAACATCTAAGACTATGATAGATGTTCATGAAGGCACACTTACCATGGAATTTGATGGTTCATTTGTTAAGTTTAATATATATAATGCCATGAAATATCCTTGTGATGAAAATCCTGTATATTCTGTTGATCTGATTGATTCTTTTGCACAGGACACTTTTGAACTTGATGGAAAAGATAATTTAGAAGTTGTCCTCAGCAACCATCTTGAGAAAGAGAATGGAGAATTGGCTTTGAATGCTGATTTACGTGAAACTGTTGCAGCATTGGATGTTTCCCCAAAGTTACCATATTCAGATTCTTTTCAACATATTGCATTACCAATTTCTAACAAGAGACCTTTACCCTCTGTTTTGCAGCCCCCCATTCCAGATTTGAAACCTCTTCCAAGCCATCTGAAATATGCTTTTCTTGGAGAGAAAGGAACCTTGCCAGTAATCATCTCCAACAAACTCACTGCCTCTCAAGAGGAACAACTTGTCCAAGTTCTTAAGAAGCATCAAATGGCTATTGGCTGGGCAATTGCAGATATTAAGGGAATCAGTCCATCTACATGCATGCATCGGATTTTGATGGAAGAAGGAGCAAAACCTTCACGTCAACCACAAAGAAAGCTGAACCCACCCATGATGGATGTAGTGAAAAAGGAGATTCTAAAACTTCTGGAAGTAGGGATGATTTACCCTATTTCAGATAGCTGTTGGGTCAGCCCGGTTCAAGTGGTTCCCAAGAAGACGGGAATAACAGTGGTGAAAAATCAGAATGATGAATTAGTTCCCACCCGAGTTCAGAATGGGTGGAGGGTTTGTATAGATTACAGAAAATTAAATGCTGTAACCCGCAAGGATCACTTTCCTTTGCCTTTTATTGATCAAATGCTTGAAAGGTTAGCTGGTCATTCTTACTACTGTTTTCTTGATGGTTATTCAGGTTACTTCCAAATTGCCATTGCTCCTGAAGATCAAGAAAAGACAACTTTCACATGCCCATTTGGCA
Organism: Buxus sempervirens; assembly: GCA_947561395.2. Taxonomy (NCBI): domain Eukaryota; kingdom Viridiplantae; phylum Streptophyta; class Magnoliopsida; order Buxales; family Buxaceae; genus Buxus; species Buxus sempervirens. The sequence goes on from OX387185.1 coordinate 11,313,783, forward strand.
CTTTTGCATATCGACGAATGCCTTTCGGCCTTTGCAATGCCCCAGCTACTTTCCAAAGGTGTATGGTCAGCATATTTTCTGAATATCTTGAACAATTCATAGAAGTTTTCATGGATGATTTTACAGTTCATGGAGATTCCTTTGATAACTGTTTGCATAACCTTACACTTGTTCTTCAAAGATGCATAGAAACTAACCTTGTGTTAAATTCTGAAAAATGTCATTTTCTAGTTGAGCAAGGTATAGTCTTGGGTCATGTTGTCTCATCTAAAGGAATTGAGGTAGATAAAGCTAAAGTGGATGTTATTCAATCTTTACCTTATCCTACTAGTGTACGGGAGATTCGTTCTTTTCTTGGACATGCAGGTTTTTACAGAAGATTTATCAATGACTTCTCCAACATAGCATCCCCTTTATGCAAGTTGCTACAAAAGGATGTGACCTTTGAGTTTGATGAAGCATGCAAAAGGGCATTTGACAAGTTGAAAGCACTGTTAACATCTACTCCTGTAATACAGCCACCTGATTGGACTGTGCCTTTTGAGATCATGTGTGATGCCAGTGATTATGCTGTAGGAGCTGTTTTGGGTCAAAGAATTGGCAAAGCATCTCATGCCATCTACTATGCTTCCAGAACTTTGAATGATGCACAACAGAATTACACTACTACTGAGAAAGAACTGTTTGCTGTTGTTTTTGCTTTGGAAAAGTTCCGTTCTTACTTACTTGGTACTAAAGTGATTGTTTATTCTGATCATGCAGCTCTTCGCTATTTGATAACGAAGAAAGAAGCAAAACCAAGATTGATCAGATGGATACTTCTCTTGAGTGAATTCGATATGGTAATCAAAGATAAAAGAGGGACAGAGAACTGCGTTGCAGATCACTTGAGTCGCTTAACTCATGTAGAGGATACACTTCAGTTGCACGAAACATTCCCTGATGAGCAACTGTTCTCAGCAAGTTTGAAGACACCTTGGTATGCAAATATTGTCAATTATTTGGTTACTAATGTGTTACCTCCTGGTTTTGCAAAAGCTCAAAGAGACAAGCTAAAGAGTGACTGTAAGTATTTTGTATGGGATGATCCCTACTTATGGAAGCATTGTGCAGATCAAGTAATAAGAAGGTGTGTACCTGAACATGAAATTACTTCCATTCTCACCTTTTGTCATTCTTATGCATGTGGAGGACACTTTGGAGCTAAAAGAACAGCAAGAAAGGTACTAGAATGTGGTTTTTATTGGCCACATCTGTTCCGAGATGCATATACCTTCTGTAAGTCATGTGCTAATTGCCAAAGAACAGGTAATATTTCCCAAAGGAATGAGATGCCACAAACCCCCCTACTGTTTTGTGAAATTTTTTATGTTTGGGGCATTGATTTTATGGGACCTTTCCCTTTGTCCTTTGGTTATGTTTATATCCTCCTTGCTGTTGATTATGTCTCAAAATGGGTGGAAGCAAAAGCCACCAGGACTGATGATTCTAAAGTGGTTGCAGATTTTCTTAAGTCAAATATATTTTCCAGGTTTGGAATACCAAGAGCTTTAATCAGTGACCGAGGTACTCATTTCTGCAATCGAACTGTGGAAGCTTTGCTGAAGAAATATCATGTTACCCACAAAGTTTCAACTGCATATCACCCACAAACCAGTGGACAAGCTGAAACATCGAATAGAGAGATCAAGTCCATTCTTGAAAAAACAGTAAATCCAAATCGAAAAGATTGGAGTTTGCGCTTAGATGATGCTTTGTGGGCATATAGGACTGCATACAAGACTCCTATTGGTATGTCCCCTTATCGGTTGGTGTTTGGGAAGCCATGCCACCTTCCGGTTGAATTAGAACACAAGGCTTATTGGGCTGTCAAGAATTTTAACAATAAGATGGATGAGAATGGAGATCATAGGAAGTTGCAGCTACAAGAACCAGAGGAAATTCGCAATGATGCATATGAGAGTGCCAGGATTTATAAGGAAAAGACAAAGGCTTTCCATGATAAGATGATCTCTAGGAAGGAATTTCAAATTGGTCAAAAAGTCCTTCTTTACCATTCAAGGCTTCGTCTATTTCCTGGTAAGTTGCGTTCTCGTTGGATTGGACCTTTTATTGTTACTAATATTTTTCATCATGGTGCAGTTGAAGTGCAAAGCTTAATCACTTCCAAAGTGTTCAAAGTGAATGGCCATAGACTTAAGCCTTTCCATGAAGGTTTCCAATCAGAACCAGTGGCTGAATTGCACATTGAGGATCCAGCATATTCTGATTAAGGACAACAGAATTGAGTCGAGCCAAAGACAATAAACAAAGGCGCTGCTTGGGAGGCAACCCAAGGGGAGTTTGTTCCTTTTCTCTTTTAATTTCTGCGTTTATGTTTTAGTTATTTTTGTTGCTTTTTCTTTGCATTTACTTTACATTGGGGACAATGTAAGTTTTAAGTGTGGGGAGGGTATCAAGTGTGTTTTAATTTGTTTTTAAGTGAGTTTGTTTTTGTTCTTGTGTGGTTTTCAACAGTAGCTGATTGTGTATGTCATGAGAAAGATTCTGTTAAGCTTGAGAAAAATTCATAACATGATTGAATGAGTAATCTTTCAACTTAGCATTACTTGGTTTAGTTATTTTTCCTTGAGGATGGTAATGACCAAACTTGATAGACAAAATCTGGTGAGATTTTGAGCCTTTGGACTGACACATCCATATCAGTCTTTTATTCTTTCTTGTGTGATATTCTTCCCTGGTTTTGTTTCTCTAGAACTTGCTTTGATTCTCATTCAAGATCACATTGACACATGTATGCATGAATATGATTAAGGCCTTCTTTGTTATAAGTTATAAAAGCCAAATAGCCTACCTTGTGATTGATTATTTTCCTTTTGTAAACCCCATTGAGCTTTATTGACTTTTCTGAGAACCCAGATTATAAATCTTATACCAAGCTGTTGATTATGCCTTTACCCAAGTTGAAGATCTAGTGGAGCATTGTTCATTATTCTGGTATGCATGGGTGTACAAGAAGTAAGTGTGGGGGTGTTTTTGGTATGGCTATGATTGGTGGAAGGGAACATGTTTTATCCTCAATTCTGGAGTTCCACTACTAGTTTGAAAAAAAAAAAAGAAGAAAAAAAAAACAAAAAAAAACAAAAAAATAGCAGAAAAACAGAACAGAAAAGAAAAGGAAGAAAAAGAAGTGATAGAAAGAAAAATCTTGTGAATGGCACAAATTGCCATAAATTTTCATAAAGTTTCAAGAAGAAAAAGGGTTTGTTTATGCATGATATATGAAAAAGAATAATTTCCTGAAGGGAGTGATTGGTTTTATATGTCTTATACATTTAAGCTTAAGATGATGTACTTTTGCTCCATTAGTTTCTAAGGCTTTTGAGCTACATTCCCACTTATTTCCTACCTTCATCCTAAGCCCCATTACAACCCATGAAAAGCCCTTATGATTTATGTTATTCATGTGATCCCAGTGGTGGAGATTGAGAAGATAAACAAGCTTATGGTAGATCAATTCCATTGGAATAAATTTGAGTGAAACACATACCCTTCCATTGCAGGAGTGTTGAGTGTTTATTTCTGTGAGGGTCTATGTGTTTGGTTTGCTCCACCTTCAAGTGAAAATACTTGCTAAGTGATTGTGAGTATTTCAGAAATATTTGTTCATGATAGGTTCTAAGTTTTGAATTGCTTTCTGATTCTTGTTAATGAGATATCAATCTGAATTTTTTGGGAAAGTGAATTTAAGTTTTGCCCGAGGACGAGCAAAGGTTAAGTGTGGGGGAATTTGATAAGAACTCAATTTGTTATATTTTTCTCTACTAATGTGTAACCTTTTGAATTTACTTTTGTGCCTAAATACACTGATTATGCTCATATTTTGATTTAGGTGACAATTGGCAGCATGTGGGAAAAATGAAGCTAATTAGATACTCTTGGTGATTATAGAAGTCATGGTTCAAACGGCGTAAAAATCGGAGTCAAATTGAAGAAGATATGTTCACCGTTCGCTGACCGTTGGCTGGCCGTTCGAACGTTGGTGTTCTACAGAGAAACCCGAGAGCAACGTTCGCTGACCGTTCGCTGAGCGTTCGAACAAGAGATGAAGAAATAGCTTTTTAACTTGAGCATTCAACCCGCGTTCGCTGAGCGTTCGAACGATCAAGAAGAAAAACCTGTTATAAAATTCCGAACTTTGCGGATTTATTTCCTTTTTCTTGGGGATCTTCTTCTAGTTTTTAGGGAGAGTTTTAAGGGTTTCTAATTAAAGAGATTAGGTCGTTTTTGGACTTGGAAAGTCGTGGATATACTAGGAAAGGGAGTTCTCTCTTCCTAAGGAGGCTTGGAAGGAAAGGTCATGATTTTTCTCTTTAAAAAGGGAGTTTTTCTGAGTTCTGGGCGTCCTCTTTTCTCTTCTTCTTCTTCTCCCTTTCTTCTTCTTCTGAGTTTGTGATTCATGGCCATGTGTGGCTAAACGTTTATTCTTGGTCAAAGGAGGCTGAAACCTCGGAATTAATAAAGCTGTGAGATCTTAATGTTTTAATTGTTCAGTTTATACTTGAGCATTGATATTCTTCTATGTTTATTCTCATGATTGTTCCGTCTAATTGCTAGGAGGCCTACTAGTTTATTATTCGTTGCAATTTATTGCTAGGCTAGATATCAAATCCGTAATTGTTTGATCCCTCTAATCTGTGAAGCAACTGAGGTTTAATAATTTGCTGCGTCAGGAATTGTTAGACTTTAGGAAGAATTTTCTGCTAGATTAAATACAGCCGCTTGTGATTGTATTGTTTAGATTCATCAATCTTCCTTGTCCCTAAAGCTGCTGCTGGATTAAATCTTTACCGCTTGTGTGAGGTTGTTTAGTAGTTAGGGTTAAGTAGATCGCTTGTTTTCTGATTATCTATAATTGAAAGAATTTGGAAAGTATTTCCAAGGGTGAATGTTTAATGTATGAATTGATATATTCTAGCATCTATGATCAGCTTTGATATTCCGATGGTGGATGTTAACTTAGACCAAGGTTTGTTTTCTTGATTGATTTATTAAAGTTTTTAGTAATCTGTTATTTTCTGATCTCATTGTGACAAAACCCCCTCTTAATTCTGTTTTCTAAAGCATAAGAAGAGATAGAAACTCTCGGTGGAACGATCCCTACTCACCTTGCTATATGCATATTTTTAAGTAGTGGTTTATCTTTGGTTGTGTACGACAGTCACCATGACTCCCACAATTGAGGAACTTGACCTGTTCCTCCGATTTCGTGACTTAGGAGAACCTGCTAGGCCAAGTCTCAAGGAAAGCTACAAAAATGAAGCTTGTGTTTTCTTTGGCCTCTCAAGGGGAGAATTCCAGACCTTAGGAGGTGACAAATCATTCACTCGGGTTTCCAAAACATTCCTAGCTGAGAAAATAAGAAACAAAAGCAGGAAAGACCCCGGGCTTGGTGTGACACCTTCACCCTTGTGGTTCTATCACAAATCTTCTTTCCAACTGGGGGAGACACCAATAATTTGGCCCTCATGGAAATTGTGGATCAACTCAGGGCAGGGTACCGAATCGTGCCATTGATCCTAGCTCAACTATTCTATTCCCTGACTTTGTCCAAAAATGGAACCCGGAGGTTTCAAGGGTGTGCTCCTCTCCTCCACATTTGGCTGCAAGACCACTTGATGGTGTCATCACCTGTCAGTGCACATTACGGATTAGCCCGTGACAACATCTATTGGTTGGCTCAAAGAGAGATCAAACCAGACCTACCCGCTCATGAGGATTGGTTTAACCACTTTCTCCACCTGAATGGAGAAACAGATATTCGATGGTGGGGCACATACAACATTCCCTATACCCCCATTATAGCTTTCAAGAAAAGAGAGGGCCTTGCCCTGATAGGCCTTACCCATGCTGTGCCATACTATCCGATTCGGGTTCTGAGACAGTTTGGGAAACCGCAGGGAATCCCGGTCAAGGACGACTTGGGCAATTTGATTGGTCCACTCACTAAGGGACTAAGGACACAACTTCTGATGGAGTGGATGACTGTGTGCATGTATCAGGAGGACATCTTCGTCGAACCCCACTTTTGCGACTACGAGCATTGGATGGCTCGGGAGTTCGGCCAATACGGCCCCCCACCTCTTCGGCCTGTTGCATCAGGCGACATTCCAGTTCCGCCCCCTAACACATATAGGGACAGGGTGGCCGAACTGCAGGAGACCCACTCCCGTATCCATTCAGCTTATGTGGATTCAGAACGGGAGAATAGGCAAACCAATATGGCCTTACAACAGGAAATGGAATTGGTGCGCAAGCGCGCCGAGGAGGACCGACGTCTACGGAACAAGCTTCAGTGAGCCTTGAGGAGGCAAGACGTGTCCTCCCACTATGATGAAGACCAACCTAGCTAGACTTTGGCTTTGTTATATCTTGTTGTGAATAATGATGTACTTTGTGCCACGGCGGCACCTTTTGATTAAAGCATGAATTTATTTTCACTCTGCCATATTGTTCAAACTTAACAAAACAAGAACTTGAAATAAAAGAATTAATTCCCTCCAATAGGCCAACTCGGTCTTCGACAGACCACCTCTTCTAAGATAATTGCAATACTCCTGGTCGCTGGGACCGCCTAATTCCCTTTGATTGTATCCCTCTCATTGAGACTGCGAAACCCAACAAGTGTTAAAAACACCCAAGACCTTGAACTCAGATCACACCCGTCTGTATCTTTCCAAGATCATTTGGTCAAACCTTTGGGGCACTGAAGCCGCCGGTGATTAAACCGGAGATTGGTGGATGAACGTCCTGGCATAGCCTTCCCCTTTGTGAGGCGCCAAAGTCAATGGTGATTAAACCAACGACTAGCTAAGGCACGCCCGGGAACTACTAGCCAAAGTTTTGGGGCACTGAAGCCGCCGGTGATTAAACCAGAGATTGGTGGATGAACGTCCTGGCATAGCCTTCCCCTTTGTGAGGCGCCAAAGTCAATGGTGATTAAACCAACGACTAGCTAAGGCACGCCCAGGAACTACTAGCCAAAGTTTTGGGGCACTGAAGCCGCCGGTGATTAAACCGGAGATTGGTGGAGGAACGTCCTGGCATAGCCTTCCCCTTTGTGAGGTGCCGAAGTCAATGGTGATTAAACCAACGACTAGCTAAGGCACGCCCGGGAACTACTAGCCGAAGTTAGGTGCCGATGCCACCAGTGGATGAACTGGAGATCGGCTGAGGTACGCCTGGGTGCTGTTTTTCAGCTCACCCCCTGCGGAGACCCTGATTGGTCCAACCCTGTGATTCTGAGCTCAAACAAAACCCCTTAAAATGAAGGTTCTCTTTCCTTGCCTAAACGGCTAAAATAGATCAACTTGACCCCAGGTTCTCTTCCCTTGCCAAGTGGCTAAAATAGATCAGTGATTTAGGGTTCTCTTCCCCAATTGCTCAAGTGCAGCTAAAACAGACCAGTTCAACCGGGTTCTCTCCCCCAGTTACCTACGGGTAGCTAAAATAGATTCGGTCACCGGGTTCTCTTTCCCAGTCACTCTTAAGCGACTAAAATAGATCAGCTTTCAGAAAAAAATAGGGTTCTCTCTCCCAGCTACCTACGGGTAGCTGAAATAGATTCGGTCACTAGGGTTCTCTTCCCCGGTCGTCTCAGGACAGCCAAAATAGATCAGTCTTTAGATTCATTAGGGTTCTCTGTCCCAATTACCTACGGGTAGCTAAAATATACCAGTCTTCAAATTCATTAAGGTTCTCTTCCCTTGTTGCCCTAGGGTAGCTAAAATAGATCAGTTAGTCCAAATCCAATCAAAAAATCAGTCTTCCAAATTCATTAGGGTTCTCTGTCCCAATTACCTACGGGTAGCTAAAATAGATTAGTCTTCAAATTCATTAAGGTTCTCTTCCCTTGTTACCTAGGGGTGGCTAAAATAGATCAGTTGATTCAAAATCAGGTTCTCTTCCCTTGTTGCCTTAGGGTAGCTAAAATAGACCAGTTAGTCAAATCATATCAGAAAACAAAAAATAAATAGATGAATAAATTCAATCAGATAAAATTGTGTAATCAATCTGTGTAAAATTGCACTAATGCCTGCTAATTGTTCCCCCAGGTACCAAAAATTGCTTTCAGAAGTCCGTACCTGTTAAGATCAAGGAGAAGGCTCGATATGGAACAGCAAGGAGAATAGACGCCGCCAGGGCAGCATCCTGCAGAGTCCAGTCATGCGGAAATAGTCAATGAGATGCCGCAGAAGATTGACAGCATGAGTTCCATCATCCAGGAACTCATGACAGAGCTGAGAGAATTGAGGCAAGCCCCGCCAGTGGTACCAGTCGCCTAGCAGCCGCAGCCCCAGTTCCCGCCACAAGCAAAAGTGGCGCCATGCCACGTCCGGCAAATCCCCCTCCCCTGGCACCGCCACCACCCGCAGCACCGTTCCACGTTGCACAACAAGATCGGTTTCTACCTATCCATCTGGGGCAAGGTGATGAGGACTGGTACAGAACCCAGGAGGTGCAGTTTGAGGAAAAACTGACAGCAGTAAGGGAGGAGAACAGAACAGAAATGGCTGCCCTGAAGGAGCAGCTCAAACAGCTCCAACCTAGTACGGTGCAAAGTGAGGCTACCCTAGAAAGCCTCTGCTTCTTTTCGGACATCCAACTCCCGGCTAAGTTCAAATGCCCTGAGTTGCACCAATTCGACGGCACCGGATGCCCCCTAAACCATTTAAGGTCGTACTCAGGCGACATGTGCCAATAGGCCAAGGAAGAGCGAATCATGGTGCAGTTCTTCCAGAAGTCATTAATTGGGGCCGCCTACTCTTGGTTCTTGAGTCTAGACAAGGCTAAGATAAAGACATGGAATGACCTCGTAGCAATCTTCATCCAGCAGTACCACCTAAATAGTCAGATTGTACAGACTAGGGCAGAACTACAGAGATTGACTAAGAAGAGCCAAGAGTCGGTAAGAGAATATGCCAAACGCTGGAAGGAGTTGGCAATGCGTGTACAGCCGCCACTACTAGAACATGAGATGACATCTCTATTTATCGCGTCATTGGGACAGCCATTCTTCACTTTGCTGCTGGGGCAAAGTACATCGAATTTCAATGACCTGATCTTGACTGCGGATCGGATTGAAGATGCAGTAAGAGCTGGGAAAATAGATGGCAGTGGGCAGGGTGCCGCACCAAGGAGGCCAATGACAGGGCAGGCTAGCAGAAACCAGGGGCAAGAGCCCAGGAGGCAAGAGCAGTAGGTAGTGAACTATGTATACCTGGCACAACGCCATCACTTCTCCCAAGGACCAGAAGCAATGGCACCCCAAGGGACCGGGCAAACAGCTTACCAAGGGGTAAGAAAGACGAAAGAAGAATTTGAAGCTAGGTTGAAGCAGGTTTTCACTCCCCTACCCTATGCACCAGCAGAGTTGCTACCTACTTTGCTAAAGAAAGGGTACCTGCAAATCAAACCCCCGAACCCCAGACTGGTCAACGCCAGAAGCTACAATGCGGTAGAACGGTGCGAATACCACTCTGGTGCTCCAGGGCATCACACTAATCGGTACTGGGATCTAAGGCATGACATCCAAGACCTAATTGATAGCAGACGCATCACGGTCGACCCCCCAGCACCACAGGCTCAGATCCCAGCAATTGGTGTCACCACGGACCCTCTTCCTGACCATTCTAAGGCCTCAACCAACAAGTCAGCAAATCAAGTGAGTAGTGATCGGGGCACTGGGCAGTTCAACCAATCTGTACTAATTGGCCAACTAGGGCAGATGGTGAAGGTGCAGCTTCAAACAAGAACCCAGTCAACAGCAATCACGGTTGTCGGAGAGATTGAAGAGGACACTCTGCTGGAAGAACTTGAGACTAAGGAGAATGCAGACGTCTACATCTGTGCAATTGATGATGAACCTCAGAGCAGTGAGGAAGTCGCGGGGCCATGGAACCCCATGCAATGCGGATGGATCAGTGACTCCCCGTCCCCTCCACGCAGAGAAGGGATGGGTTGTTCCGAAGGACCTTGGTTCCGAGATGGGCCACAGGACATAGACGCATCAGTGGGTAGTTCGAGGGTACCCCCGCAGATGTCTACTGGGTGGCCGCCTGAGTATATGTCTGCAACATCAGAGCCGGATCTGCAGTCCCTCACCAATCCCCTATCAGTTGAACCGAGTTCAGGATCCACCTCCCACGGCATGGCCGGGAGGCCTAGCCTCTCCCATGTCACAGTAGAAGGGGAGCCACCATCGTCCACTCTTGAACCTGCAAGCCGACCTGATCCTTATGTGAGCTCAGATGAATCTGCCAGTGTAGACTCGGAAGACGAATCAGTAGTAAACTCCAGAGAGAAAAATAAGACAATAAACGTCATCGAAGAAGACAGTGGTGACTTCCCTACTGATCTCCCTCTGGTGCATTTCCACCCACCCACAGACCAAGAGTTTTTCTACTCCACCGCTCTCACCAACCCCTCTGCCCTCAACATCCATGACATCATGGACTCGCCTCCACACGACCCCTTCTTCCTTTCATTTGAACCACCCACCCTCAACCTCTCACAACTCAACCTAGAACCACCCTCATACAATACGGTACCCCCCACCTTACCCCACTCAATCTTTCTACCATCAAGCCACCACCACCACCACTGAAGCAGAAATTGATCGGATCACCCGATCTGGTCGATACATAAACACTGACCCCCCACCCGCACCAAAGGAGGGAACAGAAACAGAAGCAAAGAGGAAAGAAAAAGGAAAGGACGTGGTTACAGAATTGCCACCGACCCTCAAGAGAAAAGGAAGGGCCACAGAAGAGGAAGTCACAGATTTGCACCACAGAAGAGGAAGTCCCAGATTTCCATAATGAGACTCTTGATTGACTCAGAGAAGCACCGGGCAATGCTGATGAAGGTTCTGGGTGATGCACACGTACCAGCAGATATCAACCCTAAGCAATTAGGGGCTGTGGTGTCAGTAATCATGGCACCCCAGGCTATCTCCTTTTCTGCAGCAGACCTGCCATCTGAAGGGTGCAATCACACCGAGCTGCTCTATATAACCGTGAAGTGTGCGGATCTCATCGTAAAACGTGCCATGATTAACAACGGGTCGGCTTTGAACATATGCCCGATGAGGACATTTCACAGTTTACAATTGGATCCTTCGATGATCAAGCCAAGCGCTCATAATGTCAGAGGCTTCGACAATGCCAGAAGAGACTCACTGGGAGAGGTCACTTTGGTGATCATGATTGCAGATAGGCCCTTTACCATGGAGTTTGAACTCATGGATATCAACGCCTCATTTAATCTGTTGATCGGGAGGCCTTGGCTGCATTAGGCCGGAGCAGTATCTTCCACACTGCATAGGATGGTCCAATTCGTATCGAGTAATGAGTTGATCACGGTACATGCGGAGGATCACCGGGAATTTGAAAGGGTCGGAGTACCCTATGTGGATTATGAGTTGCCCACCACACTCAATTTCCAAGCGATGGAGATGATGCAAGTGAATCATATCCCCGAATCTAAAAGGGGGCAACGACTCTAGAAGAGGAAAAGAAAGAGTATGTTTAGTGTTGTTGACTGCGCAGATTGGGGCCTCAGAGCAGGCGAAGGACTGGGCAAGTACAAGCAAGGCATCAGGGTAGCCATCCAACCTTACGAGCAGACTACTAGGTTTGGACTGGGGTTCAAGCCGTAGCCAGAAGACTACTCCCAACTCCTTGGGAACCGTGCCGAAAGGAAAAGAGACAGAACTGAAAGAAGAGAACCCCACTGGCCCATATGTGTCCACGAGAACTTGTACCACTACTTTACTAACATGGAGCGTGAAGCAGCCCAAGACATTGAGAACATAGTCCCCCAAGGGTGGGGAGATGAGTTTCTGGACACCCCTGCCATGAAAGAGGACTACCTGCAAGGACTGGCTCAGATGCTCTGGGAAGAGTCACCATCTATGGAAATGATTGGAGATACAGTAGAAATAGACCCATTGGCTCCTGAGGGGTCGCCAGATGGCCTGCCAGCACTGGTCGCCCTGGACTCGGTTGACGAAGTCACCATGGCCTTCGCCCCACCAGATGAACAGTTCATCCCCAACGAGATCCCAGTCAACTCTACGATTGTGATGGAAGTGCCACCACCTGCTCCCATTGAGGAATCCAAAGAAGAAGGTCCAATCATGTATGTCTGCATGATGGAATGGCGAGACAACTCAGGAGCGCCAACCCGCAGGCCAAGGTCGCCTCCTCCACCCCCTATATCCTGCACCCGGGGACTCGTGACAGTTTGAACCGCATGTTCTGTAGCATGCCCCAAGTGCTAGGGCCAGTATTGGAAGAAGTGTACCATGCAGCCTACGGCAAATGGGCACCACCAGCTTACTCTTCTACGGTGCCCGAGATACCGACTGGAATACCCATAATGTTTGCACCCCCCAGAGTTGACTCGGCCAATTGAGTCATCATCGCATACGCGCCACCCGAGGACGAGATACCGATGGCAATCCCCCTCAGTGGATCATGGGTAAGGGTATCTTCAGAGTCTGGCCCCAGATCAAAGAGAAGCCAGAACAAGCTGGTAGGAGGCGCAGCACATGATCCTATCTACATCTCTTCTGACGAGAGCGCCAACATGGTGCTAACTGGAGAACGGGAGGCGGCCGTCATCATCAACAAGGAAGACAAGGCACCACTGAAGAACTGGAGCGCCACGCCTTTTGCTATCAACAAAGCTACTATCCCAAAGGGGTTTCTGTCACCTCTGAAATTTCTTTTGTAGCTACTGCTGAAATTTTCAATGAATATCTGAATGCTTCCTACTACTTGCATCTGTTTGAAAATGAAAATAACAAAAGTAATCAACTTGAACATCGCAATCTTAGTGTCAATCCCGACGCACACCTGGAAGATCTGGGGCACGGGATAGGTAATAGGATTGCCATAATTGAACAAAAAGAACAAAAAGAAATTGAATGGCCAGTGCAGATGGCAATAATGAATGAAATGCATGAGCCAGTGTCCAATCATAAAAACGAGCAAAACCTCGACAAGTTAGATTGGGGCACTAGCCCATTGTAGCAAGAAGATTCATACATCATCCCCTGTGAGCCTTTCAAGCATGAGGATGATGATGAATCATGGGAGACCCCGCTCGAAATCCAACTTGCATTGGAAATGCACGAAAAGGGTCTGCAGGCCAACATTGAGGAAACAGAGTCAATTGGCATATGTGAAATAGCACAACCAAGGATCCTCCAAATTGGTAAAAAGCTGTCACAATTATTGAGAAAATAGATGATTTATTTTCTTAAATCTTATTCTGACGTGTTTGCATGGTCATACGAGGATATGCCCGGGTTAGACATGGACTTGGTTGTGCATAAGTTACCAACAAAGTCTGAGGCCGTACCTGTGAAACAGAAGCTTAAGCGCACGAAGCCGGAATGGGTCCTAAAGATCAAAGAAGAGGTCACCAAGCAATTGGATGCCGGATTCCTGCAAGTAACTCACTATCCGGAGTGGTTAGCCAACATTGTGCCGGTTCCCAAGAAAGGCGGGAAAGTCAGGATGTGTGTTGACTACAGAGATCTGAATAGAGCAAGTCCGAAGGACGACTTCCCATTGCCGCACATTGATGTATTGGTGGACAATACAACAACGCATTCAATGTTCTTTTTCATGGACGGCTTCTCTGGTTATAACCAGACAAGGATGGCACCTGAGGATATGGAGAAAACATCATTTATCACGCACAGGGGCACTTACTGTTACCGTGTGATGCCGTTCGGATTGAAAAATGCTGGTGCTACGTATCAGCGTGCAATGACCTCAATATTCCACGACATGATGCACACAGAAATGGAAGTATATGTGGATGACATGATAGCAAAGTCTAAGGAAGAAGAGGATCATTTGGTGAACCTTGGGAAGATGTTTGACAGGCTCAGAGAGCACAAGCTTCGGCTCAACCCAAACAAGTGCGTATTTGGAGTTACTTCAGGAAAGTTGCTCGGATTCATAGTGGGCAAACGGGGCATTGAGGTCGACCCCGTCAAAGCAAAGGCAATTCTGGAGATGCCTCCTCCATCGACTGAAAAGGAAGTAAGAGGGTTCTTGGGCAGGTTGCAGTATATCAGTCGATTCATCGCACAGATGACTCCTGTGTGCGAGCCTATATTCAAGCTGCTAAAGAAAGACAATCCTATGGTTTGGAATGACGACTGTCAAGTAGCGTTTGATAAGATCAAGGCCTATCAGATGAGTCTGCCGACATTGGTTCCGCCTGTCCCGGGACGACCCTTGACTATGTACCTAACAGTCTCTGAGACGGCTGTAGGATGTGTGTTAGGGCAACACGATGAGAAAGGGCGGAAAGAACAAACAATCTATTACCTAAGCAAGAAATTTACCAACATCAAAGTCAGATACACTGTGCTTGAAAAGATGTGTTGTGCCCTGGTCTGGGCAGCTCAGAAACTTCGGCATTATTTGCTCAGTCACACAGTCTTGCTAATCTCAAATCTCGATCCCCTTAAGTATATCTTTGAGAAGCCGATCTCCACTGGCAGGGTCGCAGGTGGTAAGTCCTTTTGTCCGAGTACGACATTGTCTACACAACTAGAAAGGCAATAAAAGGGCAGGCTGTAGCAGATCACTTGGCAGAGCACCCCCTACCAGACTACCAGCCGCTCCTGACTCACTTCCCCGATGAAGATGTGATGTGTGCAGAATCCGTGGAGGGCACAGAGGAAACTAAGTGGCAAATGTTCTTTGACGGGGCAGTCAATGTAAATGGAAAGGGGATCGGAGCAGTGTTAATCTCCCCAGACGGCGTCCATCACCCGATAGCATCAAAACTCCTGTTTGATTGCACTAGCAACATGGCCGAGTATGAAGCATGTGTGTTAGGCCTGCGAGCGGCAATCGAGATACATATACAAGAGCTGAAAGTGTTCGGTGACTCAAGTCTTATTATCTATCAAGTGATGGGAGACCGGAAGACCAGAGATGTGAAGTTAGTGCCATACCAGGAACTGGTCAAGGAATTAGAAGAGCAATTTGAGAGTGTGACATTCGACTACATGCCACGAGACGGGAACCGGTTTGCGGATGCACTGGCTACACTGGCATCAATGGCCACCATCACAGATGATACTTGGGTGCAACCATTGGAGATAGAAGTCCAGCGCTACCTTGTATACTGCTTCAGTGTCGAGAAAAGCACACCCGAAGAAGAGCCTTGGTACGTGGATATCGAAAGGTACATAAGGAACAAAATTCTGCCAGAAGGTGCCTCAGCTGCAGAGAAGTGAACCATTCAGAGGCTGGCAGGGCAATACTTCTACAGTGGAGGTAGATTGTACAAGAAGTCATACAATGATTCTTTGCTACTGTGTGTCACAGAGGGTGAGGCGCAGAAGTTAATCCAGGAAGTCCACGGAGGATTGTACGGCGCACACATGAATGGGCATATACTGGCAAGGAAAATTCTAAGGATGGGCTATTACTGGATGACCATGGAAGCAGACTGCTACGCTCATGTCAGAAAATGCCAGTTATGCCAAATTTATGCCGACAACATCCATGCACCGCCGAATACGCTGCATTCCATGGCATCGCCTTAGCCGTTTACCATCTGGGGAATCGACATGATAGGCCAGGTTCATCCAACACCGGTTCATCTTAGTGGCAATTGACTAT
Organism: Buxus sempervirens; assembly: GCA_947561395.2. Lineage (NCBI taxonomy): Eukaryota > Viridiplantae > Streptophyta > Magnoliopsida > Buxales > Buxaceae > Buxus > Buxus sempervirens. Next base: position 11,329,502 of record OX387185.1, read on the forward strand.
TTCACCAAGTGGGTAGAGGCAATGTCCTTCGTGGATGTGAAGACATCTCATGTGCTTAGGTTTATCAGAAGCAATATAGTTTGTCGCTATGGAGTTCCAGAAGCGATCATCACTGATAATGCAAAGAATCTGAATAATAAGGACATGGAAAGGATGTGTAAGGATTTGAAGATCAGACATCTAAACTCCACGGCATACCGACCCAAGATGAATGGAGCAGTGGAGGCTGCCAAAAAAAATCTGAAGAAGATACTCGGAAAAATGGTGGTCACCTACAGAGACTGGCACGAGAAGCTGCCGCACACACTACACGCCTACCGGACGTCGATTAGAACATCGACCGGGGCAACCCCGTTTTCCTTGGTATACCGAATGGAAGCAATCCTCCATGTGGAAGTACAGATTCCGTCGCTCAGGATCCTGAAGGAAGCTGAGATCAGTGACGTTGAATCGGAAGAATCCAGATTCGACCAGTTGCAACTGTTGGATGAAAAAAGAATCAAGGGTTTGTGTCATGGCCAACTTTATCAACAGAGAGTGGCGCGAGCCTACAACAAGAAGGTGAAGCCACAACATTTCAAGGTGGGAGATTTGGTAGTGAAGAGAATCTTTCCTCATCAAGAGGACAACAGAGGGAAATTCAAGCCAAACTACGAAGGGCCATTCGTAGTCCACAAGGTGCTATCTCGAGGAGCACTTATCCTACAAGAAATGGACGGGGCAATCTTTCCTGAACCGATAAATGCAGACACAGTCAAACTGTACTACGCCTAAGATCATTCTGATTGGGAAATGAAAAGAGGCCATCCTTGACTCTCCTTTAGACTGTAAATCCTTCCAAATACCTTGAATTCTCCCCTAGTTAGACAATTTTGAGCCTGAAAATTCTTTCAACACATTGCAAGTGTTCTACACACCAAATGGGGCATTCCTGGCAAAGCAAAAAGAAACAGGGCATCCTTGCCCAAAAAAACCTCAAAAAGAGAAGAAAATGCAATCGAAAAACAAAGAAAAAAAAAACAAAGAAAAAATGGAGAAATGTTTACCCAAAAATACTGTGATACAAATAAGCCAGGATGTAAGTCCAGCCAGCAATAAAGGTAGCACACTTTGCAAACCCAAATAAATAAGCTTTTTTGAGCCATCTATCCTTTCTTTCATAACCAGGACCAAGCCTACGTTTCGTCCTAACTCTAAGACCTCTCGGATCCCAAAAGGAATGATCAGGGCAAACAGTTGAGCCTGCGTTCATCAGCAATGATGGAATTCAGAGCTTCCTAGAAAGGCTAGACACAGCGAAAACCCGAAAAAAGGGCGTAGTGTGGTCAGTCACAAAAAAAAAAGAACTAGTCACATCTGGATTGAGCAGAGCAAGGTACAGAAAGAACAATGACAGTGGTAGACAATAAGATGAGGAAGAGTGAACAGATTTGAGGGGTCCAGACCGGCAGGTTGCGCCTAAGTCAAAAGTTTCACAGTGGCCTGTGATGACAATGCTACTGAAAACACCAAGCACTCCAAGTCCTGCTTAACCTTGGAAATTTCTTTGATATTGCAAACACAGGCACACACTGACACACCTGTCTTCTCTATAATTGTTCTGCTTAACTGTTTTGAGCTCCACATTGGGCTACTAACCTAAGCTGATAATCTCTTAACCTTGGCAAAGGCCGCTTCTGGCTGCAATGGGCAAAAGGCTCAAAGCCAGAAGAGAAAAAGAAAAGAGTTTTGCATTCCCCAGCTATTCCATGGCTAACATGTTGTCTTTTCTCGCCTTCACAGGTACAGCGAAAGTGGGATGACGGACGTCTTCTCCAAAATCCCCAGTGGAGTTCCTTCAGTAAACGGAGAATAATACCCTCCAAAATCCCCAGTGGAAGGCCTTCGGCAAGCAAAGGATGACACCCTTTCATCCCCAGTAGAGCCCTCTCCAACAATGAGAAAGTGATACCTGATGATGTAGACTTCCTAAGCCTCGCCCAGTTTGAAGAGGCCAGCTTTGCGAAGGAGAGCGGAAAGAAGACAAAACAAGCTCACATCAATCCTTGGTGAAGTCTACCGCACTCAACAAGAGCACAGACGAGCATAAGAATTCTCACATGAGCTGAAGGAAAATGCCTTACAAGGAAATAATGACAGCATGAGGAATCCCCACTTATCCCCAACGGAGCATCCTTCCCCAGGGAACCCCCACGCTTGTCAGAAACAAGGCTCGACCTAACAGAAGAGGCAATATGGAAAAGATTCCTGCCCAATCCCCAACAATAGTCACTCCAAGCTAGGGAGCCTCTGCGAAAGGGAAAGCCAACCAGAAAATGCTGCAAAAGAAGGGATGACAAGACATGAAGAAGAATGAGGATAAATGAAGATATCATTGGGCAAGATGGCCCCTTTTGTAATTTTTGATTTCACACTTTTGTAAATAGAGTAGAGCAGGTGTGTGAGCTCCCTTGAGGCACTGGAAAGCGCTGGAAGCACCTCCTCACCAACAGCAGCTCTCCCTCCGCTCTTTCCTCCTTTCTCCAGCCATCCCGCATCCTAAACCAACCCTTGGCCATCAAATCCCAAAAAACAAAAAATGCAGGCAAACCTCAAGTAAAAGACACAAAATGGATCAGAAGTCTAAAGACACCTTAAAGCTTTAATGGAACAAACAAAAACAAAAACAAAAGAATATTGTCAAGTGTTTGGCATCAACGCCGAAATAGGTTGGTGAGCTCAAGTCCAATCTAATCTCTTTCAAACTTAAATTAAATGCTCAAGAGTTCCCTACAAAAAACCCGAAAAGCAAAGGGGAAGGAAACTCCGAAACCAGGAAGTGACGCCACATCATTGGCCACTTCCCTATCAAAATGAAAACTTCAAAGGACTAAGCTCGTCGACCATGTTGACAGAAATGCCAGGCGCAAAAACGAGATTCTTTTTCTCTTTGCCATTCATCCGCAAGGTGATTCCAGCAAAGAGGGGCAGCTGTAAGCACCTCATTTTTGCGCTCCCGGAAGAGCCGGAAATGCAAACCCGGCTAAAAAGTCAAACCCTGAGGGGTCGAAAATTGACTTTTTGATCAAGTGGAAATCAGCCACCTTGCTTTATCTCAGTGGATAGAGAATCCTGACATGAGTCCAACGCAACTGAGTTTGCTGGAATCGGAGTCCGGATGAAGGTTCTGCAGGCTGGTCAAACTTGAGGGTGAGCCGAAAGTTGACTTTCTTTCGAACCCCAAGTCAGGTGCTTAGCTCTTTATCATTGGATAGAGGGCTCCGATACGAGTTCAACGCAACTGAGTTTGCTCAAATCGGGGTCCGGATGAAGGAGATATGAGCTGTCGAAGTTTCCGTTCAGCAAAACCGAAAACTGCACACGTGGCGAAGAAACTGCGCACGTGGCGATGAATGCAGCAAAATATCTTGGGGACTAAATCTCAAATATCCAAAAATCATCAAATATCTCTGGGACTAAACCAAAACTCGCAGGTGGCAATCCGTAGATATCCAAAAGTGTCAAATCGGTCGAATCGGTCAAATCGAGGGGCAAATCCGTAATTTTTTGATTTGTATCCGACCAAATATGTCGGATACACATACCTCTGTGTATATCCGACACTATTCATCGGATACAAAAAGATCAATCAGCGAGATTCGCGCCGGACGCCCGACAAATTCGCGGCGGCATTTAATTTTCGAATGATTGTGTTTTGTATCCGGCATTTAATGCCGGATACAAAGGGACATATGTGTAGCCGGCCATGGAGGCTGGCTATGAACAAGGGATATTGTATCCGGCATTATATGCCGGATACATTAAAATTGCCTATAAAAGGGTTCTTTATCATTGGACAGAGGGCTCCGATACGAGTTCAACGCAACTGAGTTTGCTCAAATCGGGGTCCGGAAGAAGGAGATATGAGCTGTCGAAGTTTCCGTGCAGCAAAACCGAAAACTGCACACGTGGCGAAGAAACTGGGCACGTGGCGATGAATGCAGCAAAATATCTCAGGGACTAAATCTCAAATATCCAAAAATCATCAAATATATCTGGGACTAAACCAAAACTCGCAGGTGGCAATCCGTAGATATCCAAAAGTGTCAAATCGGTTGAATCGGTCAAATCGAGAGGCAAATCCGTAATTTTTCGATTTGTATCCGACCAAATATGTCGGATACACATACCTCCTTGTATATCTGACACTATTCATCGGATACAAGAAGATCAATCAGTGAGATTCGCGCCGGATGCCTGATAAGTTCGCGGTGGCATTTAATTTTTGAATGATTGTGTTTTGTATCCGGCATTTAATGCCGGATACAAAGGGACATATGTGTAGCCGGCCATGGAGGCTGGCTATGAACAAGGGATATTGTATCCGGCATATAATGCCGGATACATTAAAATTGCCTATATAAGGGCTCTTTATCATTGGATAGAGGGCTCCGATACGAGTTCAACGCAACTGAGTTTGCTCAAATTGGGGTCCGGATGAAGGAGATATGGGCTGTCGAAGTTTCCGTGCAGCAAAACCAGATACACACGTGGCGATGAATGCAGCAAAATATCTCAGGGACTAAATCTCAAATATCCAAAAATCATCAAATATATCTGGGACTAAACCAAAACTCGCAGGTGGCAATCCGTAGATATCCAAAAGTGTCAAATCGGTCGAATCGGTCAAATCGAGGGGCAAATCCGTAATTTTTCGATTTGTATCCGACCAAATATGTCGGATACACATACCTCCGTGTATATCCGAAACTATTCATCGGATACAAGAAGATCAATCGGCGAGATTCGTGCCGGACGCCTGACAAATTCGCGGTGGCATTTAATTTTTGAATGATTGTGTTTTGTATCCGGCATTTAATGCCGGATACAAAGGGACATATGTGTAGCCGGCCATGGAGGCTGGCTATGAACAAGGGATATTGTATCCGGCATATAATGCCGGATACATTAAAATTGCCTATAAAAGCACAGCAACCACCTCTGGTCGGGGGTTGGCTTCTTTGGTTGTTTTGAAGCTTCCTTTCCCCACCTGTGTTTGGTCCGAATCCCTCTCTTCTCAACCCTCTTTTCTTCCACCAGCTTCCCACATCCTCTTAAGACCATCTTGCCCAAGCCTTCTTCTTCCCTTCCACTTCCTTGTTGAAACAAGGAGAGAGTTGCTGGTGGAGCAGGGTGTGAGCTTCCAAGGAGTTCCCAGCTACTGTTCGGCTTCAAAGAAGGTGCCTCCACCTCCACATAGGAGCCAAGAACCTCCAGGTAAGATTCCTCATCATGTTGTATTCATCATATATTAAATTTAGATTTTTTGCTGACTTTCTTACTCTTGTTTTCCTCCTTGGCATGGGCTTGTTTCCATGTCATTTTGTGTAAGCATCGGATTTTCTTTCATGGCACGAAGCCACCACTAGCAAGAGTGCCACGTAGGGTCCTTGGGAGTAGGAGAGCTCATTTTGTTTTATACTTTTTTTGTGGGTTCCTATAAGCTGCCATTTTGGCCTGCTTTTTTGAGCATTTTTGTGGGACAATGTCCCTCTCTTCTTCGTCCCATGTATCTCCTGTCAACCCCCCCCCCCCCCTTCTCTTTCCTTTCTCTAAAGGCCGTGGTGTTGAGCGTAGAGCTTGGGTTTAGGCCCTGCCAGAGATCATGGATGACGCATGGTAGACAGTCTCTACGTTACTTCCACATGCATGGGGTTGCTGTTACGTGAGGATTCCATTTACTTCACTGTTTTTTTTTTTTGTTTCCTTTTACATGTGTAGTGGCATGCATGCTAGGATCGTATGGGCACTTTTTCCCTACTATTTTTACATGTTTAATCAGTTCTTCCTTGCATGCTAGCCACTATTGTTAGCCACCAAAAGTCAGTCCCTGGACCATGCTTTATGCATACAAAATTTTCTGTTTCTTCTTTGATGGCATGCCGATCATTGCTTGATGTTTTCAGTTACTGTCCTGCCCCCAAACCCCTGCAGAAGTTGCTACCCCAGCACATTTAATAGCCCTTACACCCTCTCTTAACCCAATCCATAGAGCCACGCATGAAGGCTGTCCCCCCAATCTCCATGTTTTTTACCCCTTTTGGGCATGCTTAAAACCCTCACATATGGTTGCTGTTCCTCTGCGTGGCAGCATGTTTTATTGGATTCCAGGTGGATATGCAGCACGCCCACAACACCCCCGAGACAGTAGCAAGCCCCATGCCTTCCAATGCCCCCCGCCTTGCTGTAAAATCCAAAGGAGGCCAAGTGAGGCTTCTCCCTCAAACCTGAACCAGTGTGGGCCCTCCCAGGGGCCCACCAGACCTTAGAAAGCCTTCTAGGAACCCTTGGAAGTCACCCCAATGGCCAAAATTCGAAAAAAGGCCATTTTAATGTGATCCGGCAACTCAGGCCGGATCACCTATGGCCTATGTGTATCCGGCAATTAAGGCCGGATACATGATAAAAATGCAATTTTCATGATTTTGTGTTCCTTGCCGAATTTTCATGTTATTTTCAGCAAAACCAAATGAACCAATAGGGTTTCTGGGTCACCCGGAAACCCAACTTGGGACATGGACCGCCGGTCCAACTCAGAATATCCGTGGGCCTTCCAACGGGGCCCAGCAAGCCTGATAAATCCAAAAGCATGCAAATAAGTTAAGTAAAGTGAACTAATTGAACCGGGCGGGCCAAACCCAATGCGGCCCACCCGAACCTTGATGTGTGGAATGATGTGAATTGCATGGTTTGGCCGAGACCCAGGGCTAGGGCCTATCGGGCCCGCCAAAGCCCACTAACCAAACCAAGTGTGGGTTTAAACCCTAACTTCATGGAATTCGGGCTTTCAAGCCCGGAACTGGACTACGGACCCCAAGCCCAATGTCCAAAACATCTTGGCAAATTTAAATAAAGATAAATTGAAAACACTTTTGGTATCCATTATGGGGGCCCACCTAGGGGCCTGCAAACCAAGGCAGACCCATTGCATGAAAATCACTAAGTCTCCAATTTGAATAAACTAAGTAAAATCAATTCATTACACCTAAGCCCAAAGGGCCTCTTAGGCTTAGATAGAGGCCCACATGGGACATGTGGGCTTACCCAAAGCCCACCAAGGGAACCGTGGGCCTGTAAGAACCTTATTTTTGCACCCCTGGAAGTGCTGAAAATAAAAACCTTGGCGGAAAAGTCAAACCCTGAGGGGACGAAAATTGACTTTTTGATCAAGTGATAATTGGCCACCTTACTTTATCTCAGTGGATAGAGAATCCTGACACGGTTCCAACGTAACTGAGTTTGCTGGAATCAGAGTCCGGATGAAGGATTTATGAGCCGGTCAAACTTGAGGGGGAGCCGAAAGTTGACTTTCTGCTAAACCCCGAATCAACTGCTCAACCCTATGCCAATGGATAGAGGACTCCAATACGGTTCTAACGCAATTGAGTTTGCCTGAATTGGGATGAAGAAGATGTAAGTAGTTGAAGTTCTAGGGCAGCAGTGTCGGAAAATTGCACACGTGGCAAAAGTCTACATACGTGGCAAGCAGTAGAGCAAAAAGGTCTCAGGGATTAAATCTGTAATTACCCAAACCAATGAAAAATATCTCAAGGGTAAAGCTGCAGATATCCAAGGGTATCAGGGACTAGATCCATAAGTATCCAAACTTGAGAAAATATCCCAGGGACCAATCTGTAAATATCCAAAAGTATCAGGGACTAAATCTGTAAATATAAAAAATATCAAGGACTAAATCTGTAAATATCCAAAAGTATCAGGGACTAAATCTGTAAATATCCAAAGTTCCAGGGACCAATCCACAAATTCCAAGATTTGCTCATGATTGATGTCCCCTATGGGCATGCATGGGCATCATCCATGCATGCATCCCTCTCTCCCTCTCTCTCTCTCTCTCTCTCTCTCTCTCTCTCTCTCTCTCCCCCATGATCATACATCATCATCCATGCATGCATCCCTCTCTCTCTCTCTCTCTCCCCCATGATCATACATCATCATCCATGCATGCATCCCTCTCTCTCTCTCTCTCTCTCTCTCTCCCCCATGATCATACATCATCATCCATGCATGCATCCCTCTCTCTCTCTCTCTCTCCCCCATGATCATACATCATCATCCATCCATAACTCTCTCTCTCTCTCTCTCTCCCATAATTGTGTCCCCCATGCATGCATACACATCACATGCATGCATACATATCACACCCATACCACCCCACTATAAAAAAGGCACCAAGCCCCATAAATTGGGCGTTGGTTTTTTGAGCACATTTTGTCCCACCATTTCCTTCTCCACCCTTCTTCTCCATCTCTCCCAAAACCCTCTTCTCTCTTTGCCTTCTTCATCTTCACCTAAGAAGCAACTCCAAAGAGCTGCTGGTGGTGCCTTGAAGGTGGTGTTCCAGCCATTGCAACTTCAAAAATCTGCTGGTGGTGCCTTGAAGGTGGTGCTCCAGCCATTGTCCTACCTCCAAGAGAGCTCAACACCTCTAAGCATAACTTCAAATCCTCAAGGTGAGCTTGTTGACACCCTTTGTTCAACATATTTGAATATGAATGAGAAGTGAGTATTTTTGCTTCATTTCATGCTATATATTTCACTACTTTTTTCTTCATGTGGTTTACATAGTCATTGTTGCTTTCACTAAGTCCTCACCTCTGGTGTAACCCCATGGCAAGAGGGGTGGGATTCTAGTAGTCTAAGGAGAAGGAGAGGGGTCTTCTTGGGTGGTTCGAAGGGTGCATGAACTGTTGTGGGCTTGCTGATTTCATTTTTTTTATTTTATGTTTCTTTTCATTTAAAAAAAGAGGAGGGTGTTCCTCTTATGATACATCCGCTGTACCCCTTTCATATAACCCCCCACTTTCCTTTCTCTAGATGCTCCCTTTCTAAGTTAGATGGTGAAGTGTGGTTATGTTATAAGGCATGCATAACAAGGGCTTATTTCTTCTCGTACATGCGTGGTAGTCACTATCTTCTTTTAGGTATGCATGAGTTTTTCCTAGCACTCATCGTTATGTATAACATGCATGTTCTTGTTTCAAAACCATGTACACCCTTTTTCCCTTGTTCTTGTAAGCTTGACCTCAAGGGTCACTTAAGCTACTGTTTTTCTTGACCAGCCAAGGTCACCCCCAATTGGCCTTGCATATGCCTCATAAACATGTTTATGCCCTCATGTATTAGAAGCCTATCTAGGTGTCTTAAGTGCTCTATTGTTTGGTGTCATTTTGTACACCTAGAAGTGGCTTTCTTTTTAGCTCTTAATTACCATAGGTGCACATACATGCACTTTTAGGGTAAGTGGTTTCTTGGAAGTTGATTCTTTAAGTCACTTGCACATACTCCACCAGAATGCTGTTCTTGCATGGCTTATAAGTATGTTTAGGTGCCTTGTATATCTTGTTACTTGATTTAGTTTGGTATGCAAGTAAGTAGTCATTTTAGCTCATATACACGGTTCCCTGAATGTATGTGGTATGTAGGGATACACACACTGCACTTTTGGTTTAAGCTATGCATGTTGGCCTTGATTAGTAGGTCTTAAGTGGCCCCATTTGCTTGTTGTTGTGTGACATGAAAAGAACTAGGATAAGGACACTTAAGTCCCTATTTCACTACTGGTCATGGTGCGAAAGGGGAGAGGCAAAACCTTAGGCCACCTCCCCTTTACCTTGCTTGAACTTTGGAAACCACAAGAGACCAAAAAGCATGCTCCCTCATTCTTTGAACCAATGTGGGCCCCCACAGGGGCCCACACAATCACTGGAACACCCCAAGAAGCCCAAGAACCCATGCCCAATGCAAAAATCCGTAAAACCAAGTTTTTAGGTTGATCCGACAACTCAGGTCAAATCAATAAGGCCTTGTTCATAACCGGCCAAAGATGTCAGATACACTAGTCCTTATGTGTAACCGGCATCTTACGCCGGCTGTGTGCGCGTGGGAAACGCAGCACGGGGTAATTCGGAGTCGCCACCGCCTGATGGGGTGCAGGCTGACACCTGGGTGCCTAATCTTGTCTATTAAGGCTTTTTGGTCTGCGGTTTTGAGATTCTAAGTCTGTTCTCGGTTGCGGTCTGGGGAAGTCCGTAGACACCCTAGTCCGCCCCGTCAAGTGACGGGTCCCATAGGTTTCCCTGGTTTGAGTCAATTCAGTTGGTCTCTCACTCACCCGATTCCTAATCCAGCATTCAATTTAGTTAAGTCTAGCGGGACCGCCAAAGTGGTGTGGGTCCCTTTACTTGATTTTATCTTCTTTAGCTTAAAGTGAGATGAGTCGGATTGGGCGGGCCCCGTTGGAAGGCCCACGGATTCCATGGTGGGCCAAGTGTGGCCCATATGTCCCCTTGGTGGGCCTCAATCTAAACCTGAGAGGCCCTTTGGGCTTTGGTTCAAATGAACTGATTTTTATTTGAAGTTTAAGTTTGATTATTTAAGTGGATTTCCATGCCAAAGTGGGCCGGGATTGCTTTGTGGGCCCTTGAGCGGGCCACACAGTTGTTTGCCAAATAATTTGAGATTTATCTTGCTTAAGTTTCCAAAGTGAGCCAGGATTTGGGCTTGGGGCCCTTTACCTGGGCTTGAGCTTGAAAGCCCAAGACTTCCTGAGTCAAGCTTTTGAAACCCTAACCTTAGTTGGTTAATGGGCTTGGTGGGCCCGATAGGCCCTGCCCTTGGTCTCGGCCAAACCACGACCTAATTTAAGCATGCATGCCCCACATAGGGCTTGGGTGGGCCTCAAGTGGTCCGGCCGGCCCAGTTCCTTTGATTATTTTATTTAAGCACAATTCAATGGTTTGGGCTGGGTGGGCCCCGTTGGAGGGCCCACTGGAAATCAAGTCAGACCGGGTGGTCCGGGTCCCATGTTGGGTTTCCGGGTGACCTGGAAACCCTGTTGGTTCATCCGGTTTGGTTCTGAAATGCCACCCATATCTGGCAAAAGTTACAGCATATAAGTCACAGGAACATATCAAAATCAACATTTATCAAGGAGAGACTAGCTCATTATGCTGGGTCCAAGGGGAGGTACCCGGGGCCCCTGTGGGCAGAGCGAAGCGGAGCCCACGGGGTGGGGTACCTCCCTGCAGCAAGGAACTAGTTGGACGCGTAGCGAATAAAGGGGGTGGGGGGTGCGGGGGGCAAAGCCCCCTGCGGTACAGTAAAGGGTATTTTCGAAAATTTTCAAAAATCTAGCAATTCGGCATGTTTTAGGGGTATGCGCTCACTTCAGGAAGTGAGCGCCAGTAGGCGGCTAAGAACCAGGCAAAATTTGGACCTGGCGCTCACTCGATACTAAGTGAGCGTGAGCTGGGCGGGAAGTGAGCGCGAGTTGAGCGCCAAGTGGGCGCGAGATGGGCGCCAGAATTACGCATGGTTTTAAGTGAGCACGAGCTGAGCGCCAAGTGGGCGCGAGATGGGCGCTAGCTCGGCGGGTAGTGAAATTAAAAGGGCGCCTACTTCCTAAGTGAGCGCAAGTGAGCGCCAAGTGGGCGGCTGCTCACTGCGATTTTCAACTCTCTGTTTCTTCAAGATATCCATCTCTGGCCGATCTTTTTCGGCCTGTAATTGTTCCACTAGTCTCCTAATATGCCCAGGACACTTCCCGACTAGTTTTGGATTTAATCTAAACACATTTTATTTCAAGTTGTAATTCACTTTCATGCTCGGACTCATGATATCCCAGAAAACAAGAAAACTCACAATACTACAATACCACCATGCAATCAAAATACATCATGAATAATATTACCCAGAACACTTCCCCGGGCTTCGACCACTCCCCAGAAGGCACTTAAACTTGTATTGGAATTAATCTAACCTAACATATCGAAAACCGAACCTCAAAATCACACATCAACAAATCAACAGTGAAGGGAAAAGGGGGTTTATAATGGGGTACACGAGATGAAATGACCACAGGGAACATGCTCCCCTTCGAATCACACAGGCAGCATTAGCAAACAAAACGGTAGAATGTAAAACATCATGGCATGCTATGCTCGAAATGAGCTTATATTCGAAAAAAAGAGAATGGTCGGGAACATTATCTGGGTGTCAAAACACCCTTCTGAAGTGAGCAGGTAGGCTCCCCCTTTGAAGCTCCAGCAGCGGCTGGACTCTCCTCCTTCGGGCTCACTCGGCAAGCTCCTCCTTCTCCTTTGAATGCCGAAGAACAGCAAACCCTCAAATCCAACCTCCACAATCCCAACCCCCAAAATTTTCGAACCCCAAAAGTTTCCGACCTTAAAAAAGATCTTCAACCCTTAAGAATGTCCAACCCCCAAAAAATGCCGAACCCCTTGCAATGAAGACTCCCGCGGCTTATATAGGCAAGGGAAAAGGGGTATCCGCTCACTTTGGCGCCCAGCTCAAGGTGAGCGCATACCGCTTGCCACGTTTGCGCGAGCAGCATAATTATGACAAAACAATAAATGCCGCCGCTCGTTTGTTTAAAAAATCCGATAATTAGGATATAGTCCCTGGGATATTTAGATTTAATATTATTTTATTCAGATATTTTCAAATATTTTCAGATTGGTCCCTGGGATCTTTTGAATGTTTGTATATTTACGGATTTGATCCCCGAGATATTTTCCTGCGCCACCCGCCACGTGTGCAGCTCTTTGCCACGTGCGCAGTTTGCCGGTTTTGCTGCTCGGGAATTTTGTCAATTCATATTTTCTTCATCCGGGCTCCGATCTGGGCATACTCAGTGGCGTTAGGATCGTATCAGAGCCCTCTATCCCATGACCTAGAGGTAAGCACCTGGATCGGATTTTAGCAGAAAGTCAACTTTTGGCTTTGCCCAAGTTTGACCGCCCGCAGAACCTTCATCCGGACTCCGATTCCTGCAAACTTAGTTGCGTTGGAGTCGTGTCGAGATTCTCTATCCAATGATATAAAGCAAGGCCTCTGGATCGGATTTTAGCAGAAAGTCAACTTTTGGCTTCGCCCAAGTTTGACCACCCGCAGAACCTTCATCCGGACTCCGATTCCTGCAAACTCAGTTGCGTTGGAATCGTGTCGAGATTCTCTATCCAATGATATAAAGCAAGGTGGCCAAATATCACTTAATCAAAAAGTCAACTTTTTGTCCCCTCGGGGTTTGACTTTTTGCCAGGGTTTTCATTTTCAGCAATTCCAGGGGTGCAAAAATAAGGTGCTTACACCGGCTACATTGCCAGAATGCCATTTTTGCTATTTTCATGATCTTGTGCTATTTTCTTGTCTTGTTTGATCAATCCAGATGAACCAGAAGGGTTTTCGGGTCAACCGGAGACCCAAGACGGGTCATGGACCAACCCGGTCCAATTTGATTCCAGTGGGCCTTCCAACGGGGCCCACTAAGCCTGACAAACTTATTTTTGTTAAATCAAGATAAACCAAGTTAGTTGAGTGGGCCAAACCCATTGGATGCCCACCAATGCCCAATTTTGAAACATGTTGGATTAAAGTTAGGCATGGTTTGGCCGAGACCACGAGCAGGGCCTGTCGGACCCACTAAGCCCATTAAGCAAAACAAGGTTAGGGTTTCCAAACCCTAACTTAAGAAGCCTTGGGCTTTCAAGCCCAGGTAAAGGGCCCCAAGCCCAAAGCCTGGCTCATTTTGGCTCAGTTAATCAAGATAATCTCAAAATCACTTGGCAACCAACTGTGTGGCCCACTCAAAGGCCCACAAAGCAATCCCAACCCACTTTCACATGAAATCCACTTAAATAATCAAACTTGAATTTCAAAATAAAATCAATTCATTGAACCAAAGCCCAAAGGGCCTCTCAGGCTAGACTGAGGCTCACCAGGTGACACGTGGGCTTAACCAAGCCCACCAGGGATACCGTGGACCTTCCAACGAGGCCCACCCAATCAGACTCACTTCGTCCAATAATAAGAAGATAAAATCAAGTAAAGGGACCCACACCACTTTGGCGGTCCCGCCAGACTTAACCAAATATGCATGTTGGATTAGGAATCGGGTGAGTGAGAGACCAAAGTTGACTCAAACCAGGGAAACCTATGGGACCCGTCACTTGATGGGGTGGACTGGGGTGTCTACGGACTTCCCCAAACCGCAACCGAGAACCTACTTAGAATCTCTAGCCGCAAACAAAGCCTCAATAGACAAACATAGGCACCCAGGTGTCTGCCTACACCCCATCAGGCAGTGGCGACTCCAAACAAATCTCGAGGCACGCATCATTTTGCATGCGCCTAGCGTGCGATCCGAAATCAGGTGCGCACAGGGCCTTCCAATAGGGCCCACCCAGGCAGATTCAGATCACCTAAATTAAGCAAGATAAAACCAATTAAAGGGACCCACACCACTCAGGTGGTCCCGACGGACTTAACCAAGTTGCATATCGGATTAGGAATCGAGCGAGAAACCAAAGTAAGCTGACTCAAACCAGGGAACCCACGGGACCCGTCACCCGACGGAGTGGACTGGGGTGTCTACAGACTTCCCCAGACCACAACCAAGACCCTACTTAGAATCTCAAGCCATAGACAAGAGCCCAATAGACAAGATTAGGCACCCAGGTGTCCGCCTGCACCCCATTAGGCGGTGGTGACTCCAAATTTCCCCGTGCCGCGTTTCCGACGTGCGCACAGGCGGTTTGGACTGAATGGGTGAAGCAAAGGTGGGTGGACTGCAATTGATAACCAAAGGTGGTTTGGCTATGTTCATTTGGGCCATGAAAGATGAGACCCGGTCCAAAGAGGAAGTAATGTTCTCAGCAGCACTATCATTCCTTTTTTGAATCATGTTTATTTCTTTGTCCTTATTTCCTCTGTCAAAATAAACTTTGACCGTTGTCCCTATAAGAGCAATTAACTTTGATGGGTCAAAGGTTATTTTATCAGAGGAGATGACCCCTATAACATTAGATGGACCTGCCCCATGATTTAGAACATTTAAAGGTTGAAGGAACAAGATTTAGTGGAAAAAAACTGTTTAAAATTGAATTTTCCGTGAAAACCGCATATACAGTACGGTTTGGCCTTGCCCGCACTTAAATTGCGAGCAAGCCGTGACCGTATAGCCAACACGGGCGAGACCAGCCCATATATTAAATGCGGTTTACGGAGCTTTTTTCTGTTTTTTCAGTTTTTACATGGTTTGATCACTTTGATTGCACATCCAAACATACGGTTCACCCTTGCAAGGCTTCTAAACTGTCCCAAAGTGGACTTTGACCTATTTGCAAAAATACATGCTTAGGAGGGCACATATTCCCTCCAAATTAGCCACCCTACTCAAGAATTTGGTACCCTTTGGTTGCCTCTTGTATGAACATCGGGTAAGATTAATTCTGAACAGAGTTAAAAACTCTTCCTATGGGCTACACCAATTTTAGGATTCATGCCTATTTGGGAACAATTTTATCCCAAACAGATGGACGCCATGACACCCCTATGATATGAAAATAATGCAAAAATTAAGGTTACCCTGTTACCTTGTTTACCTTCAATATGGCATCCGCATTATGCCTTGGCTTGTGAACCATGCAAACGGCCTTCCCTCAATTACAAACCCATATCCCCACGTAATTGTACACTTTAGCCAAAAACGTGTAACTCCACCTTCAAGCGTAGGGGTTTTGGGTTTTGGCTTAAAGGCAACTCAGAACTCAAACCTAGTGATGACCAAAATCGAATCACAGATCCACATTATCATCACATCATTGGCCCAAAGTTCTAAGGTGAATGTTTTCACTTTCGCTTTCCGAAGTATCAACCTCGTTGCGCCAAGCTACACACATTCGGGTTCAACTTCCTATAAGTTATGGGTAGGCTGTGTAAAACAAAATGTGCATAGTGCATTTGTAAAATTTAGGTGCATTCACAACGTCCCAAACCCTTGGCACTCTTTTCGTAGCCATGCATATACAAACCAAGGCATAATAGGAAAACACATTCAAAGTAACAAATACAAGGAAACAAAGTAACCCTATAGCACCTAAAACATGCTCACAAGAATCACCCAACCATGTAAACATATGGTCATATTATACAACCAAAATACATCATGGAGAGCATGCTGAAAATTAAAGCATGCTATTATAAAAATACAGCAAGAAATTAGAATTGTTTTTCAAAACGAACCCCCCTACGCATGTTTCTAGAAACAATCCTATAAATCAGAATTAAGCATGTTTCTACCCCCATGAACTCTTAAGCAATAATTCAGATTTAAAACATACCAAGCATGCTTAAGAACACCAAATAGCAAGTAAAAAATAAAACAAGTCAAACATGCTAAAAAACACAAAATAGCAAGCAGAACCAAAACATCAAAAACATGAACAAAAACACCAAAAGGATGAAATCCTCAAGTCCCCAGTAGAGTCGCCAGTTGTGAGACATGGAAAAATCAATTCAATGACTTCCTAATCATCACACAGGATTGGTTAAAAACAAAGAGTAGCCACCATTTTGTTTAGGTGTGAATGGACACCAAAATATCAAATAAGCACAAAAAGACAAATTTAGGGTAAAAATAACCTTATTTAAAAAACAACCAGAGATGGGTAAGGGGATTAGGTTATGAACAGGGGAAGGTGTTAGGCACCCCCTATTCATCCACACAAGGTGGTTGCCAGGTATTGTTCATGTTTTTCAAAGGAAAAAAGGCTTGCTAATCAAAACAAAAGCAAAAGAAAAATAAAAGAATGTATGGCTTTTTTACATGTGAATGATCCAATTAATTCTAGATCCTTCTTATAAAAACAAGAGCCATTTATTTGGGCTTCATGATTGACTGAAATCAAGATGAAGAAAACAAATCTAAAGTGAAAACTTCAAAAATCTGGCTTCAAGTTAAATTCTGGAAATCTAGAAAAATATGATTTTTATAAAATATTGCAGAATTGAACTTGAATAGTCCAAGACATAGATATAGCCCAAATTTCACATTAGATCAAGAAATCAAAACCAAAAATGCCCACGTTGATGAAGAACATCAAAAGGGGAGAACTTAAACCATAGGGTCTTCTCTCAAACATGAAAAATGACTCAAAAACCACCTCGTGAAAACCTAGAAATTACTTTCAGGCTTCTGAATCCAGATCTATCATATAGATTATGATAGATCCAGGATCTTACCCTAATATCACAAAAATCACGAAAACAATGCTGTAGGTGCAAAAATGATGAAAATCTCAATTTTAGGAGAAAAAGAGGATTTCATGCTATAAACATTATAGATTCATAGGATTCATTCAGATTCAATCACAAGATAATTAAAACATTAGCAGGATATCCAAAGTAGCCATATCTCACAGATTAGAGCACATGGGGGGTCTACCCTACTGATCCACCTGTTCTCTTTTCCCCTAGCTCTCTTTTCACGTTTTACAACTAGAGAGGATTCTTGAGGTACTTAGAGATAGGTTTGGGTATACAAAAACAATCAAAGGCCTTATTCTAGAAAAAAAAAAGAAAAATAGATTATGGGGTTCTATTCTAGGGATCCACATGTTCCCCTTTCCCCTGGCTCTCTCTTCACGTTTTACAGCTAGAGAGGATTCTTGAGGTACTTGGAGGTAGATTTGGGAATACAATTATAAATAGGCCTTATTATACAGCAATGGAGAAGATTATATTATCTCTAGAATTGAAGACAGAAAATAAAAGTGAAAAGGGACTTACCTGGATTGAGCAAGCAGAGCAGCAGGGATTCCTCTCTTCACTTGGAGCTCTTCAGACTTCAAATTAATGGCCATTTGCTTAAGGATCTCACCTCTATTTATAGGCAAACCCAGGGGCATGGTTGGTCCAGAGGGATATACCATGATCCTCTAGATTGGATTGAAAAATAGGATAATGCCCATCCATGGCCAACAAGGATAATTCGAATAAATAAATAAAGGAATTTGCTCATCTAAAGAGATATTTGGATGTAGATAAGGCTCAGAAATCGAGCAAGGATAAAATTCGCATAAATCTCCTGTGCCCGTATATGCATTGCGGGCAAGTGGTGTCCGCATTCTTATTACGGGCACTGTATGTCTGTATACAAAATTCGGGCGCCACGAGTCCGCATATACAATACGGGCATTGCTTAAATGATTAGATTTATACATTTTTTACCTGTTTCAAATCCCAATTACATATTTTTAATTATTTTCTCATTTTGTAGTGCAATTTGGGATGTCTACAGTTGGAACACCTCCTAGACACCTAATGTAACGCCCAAACCCAGGTCAATGCAAACCAGCACCTGACCCGAATCCGGTTCGCTACTGTAACAACTCAAATCCAGCTCAACAACCGAATTCGAGATGCTACTGGCCCATATCAAGTAATCATCAATAATTAACGAGATTGAAGAATTAAATAAATCATTCATTAATAAACTATTAGAGTGTGGAAACATTTATGTGCGGAAGTGTAGTCTAACATCTTCATAAAAATAAGTCCAATAAACCATCCAATCCATATAATCATTTAAGTCTGGTAATAATCAAAAGGTTCTAACAACTCAATCTCTCAAATACATCAAAACCGAATAAATAAAATCAAACTGTCAAAAGTATTAAAAAGAATCCTCTCTCCTCGACCTCAAATCAAGTCGAGGTAATAATAATCCTCAGCGAATAGCCCACAAGATTACTTTGGTAATCACCACTATGATCCCTCTCTAGGGTATCAGCTGAAAAATAACATAAAGAAGTATGGTGAGATACGAATATCTCAGTAGACAACACATGCATGCTATAAACAGTTCATAATCATTAAAATAGATGTTCATGCTCGAATAAGCAGTCTCGAATAAACAGGCTCGTATAAACATTCATATCGATCATGGAATACAAATCAGTATGTAAAACAGTTTAAGTATTTGTGAATAGTATAAAGCATATCAAGATCATGATTCAGAAATCAATAATAGAATCCAATATAAAATCTGGGATGTACTAAACAATCACATCCAACATAGCATCCAATACATGCATCCGGCATGTGAACAACATCAGAAGTAAGTATTTGTGATCTTAGTATCATTGTAAGACTCACAAAGAAGGATACACGTTTGAGATGACTCTCAACCATATGCTATACCACCGTGCGGCTTATGGGCAATGCTACTAATGATACTCAAACCTGTGAAGATCACCTTAGATAAAAGCCATAGTCATCGACTTATTG
Organism: Buxus sempervirens; assembly: GCA_947561395.2. Classification (NCBI taxonomy): domain Eukaryota; kingdom Viridiplantae; phylum Streptophyta; class Magnoliopsida; order Buxales; family Buxaceae; genus Buxus; species Buxus sempervirens. The sequence goes on from OX387185.1 coordinate 11,348,648, forward strand.
CACACGAATTCAACCGAATTGGCAAGTACCACCAGCATGCAGCACCGAAATCAATACATGGAGATGGTTGCTTATCCACATGTACAGGGAATCACCAATGGAGCACCGGGGTGTCCCTCCAGACATAGGTTCCTCCAGAGCAAACCAACTTGCAAAGAAAGCGCATTCGCAACAGGGAATAACTCAAACCAAATGAAATATCCCTTAGCTATCTAGCCAAAACTATGGATCCATAACCAGCTATGCCCACTAGACTCCAACAATCCCTAAGGACTAATATTTCTGTATATAATAGTGCCTAGCGGCATATAATGGTTATATCTGTAATTTCTCTCCTTAATGGGTTAAATGGGTTCACAATCTGATCTGGAAATCCTGTATATCATATTCTGCTTATAGTATAAATTTACATGCCACTTAATTAATTCTCTCAAGTTTACAAGTTCAGTTTTTCCAAAACTTAGGTTTCTTACTATTTACAAAGCTTGGCCACTAATTACCCTAATTACCTTCATATTTTTATTCTTTTGTAAAATAGGGAATTAGTAATTTATTTTGGTCTTAAAACATCTTATTTAAAGGTTAAAATTGGTTAAAAATAGTTTAGAATTGAATCAGGGGTTAAAAATACAAAAATCTGCATTTTCTGCACAGAGCGCTCAGGATCGCCTAGGATCGCTCAGGCGGTCTAGGGTAGGTGGTAGTTCAAAATCGATCGCCGACGATAAGTCAGTAGGCGGTCTCGGGCAGTCAAACTATTTCAACGAGCACCTGAGAGTGCCGAGGATCGCTGAGCACAATAAGCTCGGCGATCTCCCAAAAACGAACATACAGTATTCAAAAACGTGATTTTTCATGTTCAATTCAATACTAACATACTTAAAAGATTGTTATCAAACTAAGTACATGAATATACAACACAAAAGCATGTAATAGAGATTAAACCAATCGTGAATACAAAACCAACGTAAAAAACAGTGTTGCCTACCTCCTGCGAACGTTTCTCCTCTTCTTCCTCTAACCAACAGTGTTTACTCTTTTTCACTGATACCAAGCAATGCTCGGGAGATGAATATTAAAACAATACTCTCCCTTTTCCTTCTTCTTCTTCTTCCTTACTTCTTCGATCGTGCGACTTCTGTATCCTGCGGCCGTCAAGACTTAGCAAACAAAAAGGTATACGAATAGAATATCAGCGTATTCTCCTAGGTTATTCTTAATGTATTTATATACCTCCTATCTCATGCAACAAACTTACATAAACTCAATGTACCTCGCCCAATCATAACTCATCAAAATTAAACTATTGATCATATCTCAATATCTCACGATCAGACGGTTGGATCTGCGCCAAACTCCTGATCTCCACTATTAACAATATCTCCTACAATAATAAATTATTTCCATCAATAATAATCCTCAAGAATATTAATTATTATTTTAATTTTATATTTAGGAAAATTCGGGGTCTTACACCTAACTATCACTTATACATGGGTTGGATTTGAACAAAAACAAACGGTAGTTCAATTTGGGCTAAAAATACAAAATATGGAAATTCTGGTAAAGGCACTCGATAGGTCGCTCGAGCATGCTTCGAGCAGCCAAATTTTTGCTCTTGGGTTCTTCTATTAAGGCAATCACTAGAACAGTCGTTTGAGCGTCGCTCGAGCGTCCATGACTTAAATCACTACCTAAACTACCTAAAACTACCGCCTGATGCTGCGCTCGAGCGACTGCTCAGGCAGCTGGGCTTTTTGACAGTTCGCGAAATCCGAACTTTTGGGGATTTTGGTTTTTCTCAAATCTCACTTGTTCTGGGTGTTTTTGGGCTCTAAATCACTCTTAGCATGTGTAGAAATTTACTACCAACAAAACCCCTCAAAGAAACCCCTCCCATTTAGCCTAGGACTCATTTTCACATCTCAACCCTAACATTCATCTAAATATTAGATTTTGGTTGAAATTGGGAAAATAAGGTTGGAGTGGTGTTGCTTACCTCTTGCAATCAACTAAGCAAGTTGTTTAGCCTCCAATGCAACTCATGAACAGCTCCTTGCTTGCCTCTTGTTGATTCCTCCTCAAATCTCCACCGAAACAACCACACAAAAATGGCCTCCTTTGGTTTCTTCTTTTCTTTTCTTGCAAACTAACTCTTCAAATGGGTTTGAATTAGATGGCTGACGAAATGGGGGAAAATGGAGAAGAAATGGGAGAGGAAATGAGAGAGAGTGAAGAGGAAGAGGGTTGGGAATGGGTGTTGGTCGTGAATGGCCTTTCCTTTGGCTTTCTTCACTTAAGCAAAAACCCCCAAGGCGCTATAATTACAAGTTCGCCACTCTCTCTTCCTACATTGCACATAACACCAATACTTAGCTATTTTTTCTAACATTAGGGAACCTTATTTAACCACATGGAAGATGCTCACCTTCACAAGTTGCTGACAGCCCGGGGCTTAGCCACTTTGACTGGCTTTAGGCTTGGGCATCTCCAGCTTCACCTACACATCAAGCTTACTAATTAGGATGTGCTAAGGGTATTGGAACGGGGTTTCACATGAAATATAATCAATGTAGGTTGGAAATCAACAATAAATCAGTTGAAAACTAAACAAGAATGTTATACAACCAAAACCGTACGAATTTTAGAAGCAAAAACCAACATGCAAGTGAATTTTTAGCTCAACCAAACCCTAGGAGAGAGAAATACAAAAATTTAGTAAACTCATTTTAGTTGGAAGGGTTTGCTGCTTACTTGTTCAATGGAGAAGCTCAACTTTACTCCAATATCTCCTTCTTCTTCAAGCTTTCAAGCAACTCCACAATCCTCCTCTTGTTCTATATGTCCAACACAAGAAGAGGGGTTCAAACACTTAGAATAATAGACCAAGGCATTGTTTTATATGCCCTACCTTTGGTCTTTCAAATTTGCCCGTCAACAAAGCCTCTATTCCCACTAAACCCTTGAGTGTACCTAAGGGTTATCAAGGGGGTACCTTAATGTTATGTGGAGGGTACCTTGGTGTACCTTGGTGTTATTTGGGTGTTTACCTTAAGCATACTTAAGGGTGTACCTTAGTTATATTAGGAGGTACCTTAGGTATATTAGGGGATATACCTTAGTTATACTTGAAGGTGCACCTTAGTTATATTATGAGGGTACCTTAAGTATAAATGGGGGTGTACCTTAGTTATAATAGGAGATACTTTAGGTATACTTGGGGAGGGTACTTTAGGTATACTTGGGGAGGGTACCTTAGGTATACAAGAGGGGTACCTTAGGTAATACAAGGGGTACCTTAGGTATACAAGGGGGTACTTCAGGTATACTTGGGAGGGTACCTTAGGTATTCTTAAGAGGTACTTTAGGTATAATTGGGAGGTACTTTATGTATTCTTGGGAGGTACTTTAGGTATTATAGGGAGGGTGTACTTTAGGTTTACTTGGCGGTGTGCTTTAGGTATACTTGCCCAAATTGGTGTTAATGAGGGTTTAAAAAGATATAGAAGTGTTGCAATCCGAATCTGGGCATAAAATAATAAATCTAGAAATTTTGTACTAGACGTGAGATGTAAAATCCTGAAATTTAATTTGCAATTAAATTTGGATTTTATTAATTAAATTAACAATCATGTGGTTAATCATTGTAGGGAGAATTAAAGGAAAATTTAAATTGGGAAGTTATGATGGAAATCAATGGTGGATATGAGTTTTAAGGTAAATTAATTAATTAAAGCTTAAATGGTTTATCATGAAATTTTGGTGGAGGCCTTACACCATATCTTGGCCTATGGATATATTGTTCTTGTACGAGGCTTTTGCAATGGAGCATACATCAAATCATAAGGAGTTTTAAGTTAATTTAGGCGGCAAGAGCTAAACTATATAAGTGGTTGAATTGGTTTATGAGATTTGTTAGGCTATTGGAATTTGGAAGTCTTTGGAGGAAATCTGAGAGAATAATAGGAGACTTGAACCTAGGGTTTGGAAAGATTGAGAAGATAAGGGAAGAAAGGAAGACATCCTCAAATGGTCGATGGAATTTGAAACAAGTTGAAGGATAATTCAGATTTTAGGAGTGGAAATGAGCTGAGATTAGTATTGGAATTTGAAGTTTTCGTGCAGATCAAGAGATTCAAATGAGGATATTTATAATCTCAAATTCAAAAAATTTGATTGTAATGATTTATATAGAATTCTAATAAGCTTGTTTAGATCTAGATAAATTGAGTGAATTTGTGAAATTTTCAGAAGATTTAAGAAGAAATATATTCTAAAGGTTCCAATCTGTTGATTTAAAGATTTCAAAAGTTGAATTGAGATTAACCGAGCTAAGTAGCACCTTTCGTTTTGACTTATGCATGAGTGTTCGAGTAATTGTAGAGAGAACGCCATAAAACCTTCTGTTTGAGCTAAATCAAGAAGTTTAAAGAATTTCAATGGAATTGATTGATTTGAATTAGTCTTGAGTTAAATTGATGTTTGAATTAGTAGGAAAGCTCAAATTAATGACTTAGAAGATGTTTGCAGAGTTTTAGATTTATCAAATCATGAATTGGTAGGTTAGATTTTGAAAATCTCAGAAAATTCCAGATCTGTTCACGAATCTCAATTTTGGCCGAGCGCCTGGAATCGCGCTCGAGCAATATCTCTAGCGCCCCGCCTATGTTTTTTTTTTTTTTTTTAAAACTCTGAAGCCAAAAGTTGACAAACCTAGTTAAGCTGAGCACCCAACCTGACGCTCGAGCACTCTACTGACCGCCAACTTTTGAAGTTTAAGTTCTTCGAACGCCTCTATAGACGCTCGTGCGCTATGTTGAGCGCTCAACACATAAAACCCTATTTTGAGGAATTTGAGATGATTTCAGCTATGGATTGGTTATTAATCAAATCCAACCCATGTAAAAATAAGATTTAGGTATTTAGAAAGTGTTGGCACTAGAATTATCTCAAAATTCAATTTAACAAAGAGTTTGGGCACATTCTACTAAACTAGGTTTTTGAGAGACTTTGGTTCCAAATTATTATAGAATGAGATTAATTTGATTCTACCACTTGCAACATCTTTCTGAGATCTTTCTTAAGGTGTTTCCAAAGGCCAATTGTAAATGTGAGTTTATACCAAATATTTGGCCACCTATTCCTCCAATTTAGCTTGTTTTGGGGTTAAAAGAGGATTTTATGGTTTTACACTAACTTGTAAAGATTCTAAATGTTTCTACTCATGTAATCCCCATACTTATACATGTTTTAAGTAGATAAATCTCTGAGGACACAATTTTGGTCAGATTTGAGAAACTGGTGTTTTGAACTCTATTTTGTACTATTTTGTTTTGATATGACTTTAATTGAAAACTTGCATTGAATTTGGTATATTGTGAGTTATTTCTACAAATTTGGAATTAAGCTTACTTTAGTAAAACCTTCAACTTGCTTCAATTTGTTTTCCCCAATTCTCAGGTATGATCCACATCCACCTCACCTTCATGTCACAAGTGTTTAATTAGTTTAATAATCTCACTTTAAATAAATAAACTTAATAATTAAGATATAATTGGGGTTGGGGTTTTACACCAAATTTATTGATAACTTGCTTGGTGGCAAACACTTTTTACCTGTTTGGTGACAGAGACTATTACTTGTTGGGCACTCCATGCCCTCAAAGATTCACTCGATCTTCAGCATCCATCGTTTCACCTCCATGGGGTCTGCCTAGACCCCAAAAGATGGAGGTCCCATTTTGCGAAACCTCTCTAGTTCCTTAGCAGAATCTTCCTCATCTCTTCTGGGAAGTCTATCCTCTCCCCTATTCCTCTCAACTCTGTCTATCAGCCTAGCAATAGCTGCAATAGCCCTCCAAAAATCCTCCTATGGAGCAGTAATGGGTGGAGGTGGTGGAATAGGCCGTTCAGCATGATCCCCAGTAGGATAGTCCATCAGTGGTTCAGTCTGTGGTGCAATTACCGGCTCAGGCTTTACAGTCGGTATCTCTTTAGTAGCGCGTGTAAGTCTACCTCTGCTTCTAGACGAGTATTCATAATGATCAATCACTACAAAGAAAATGAAGCACAATTAGATTAAATATCTCTCATCCTAGAAGATAATTTGATAGTGCTATCTAGCGTATTACACATTCCCATATCAACATAAGCTCTTCTACCTAAGGTTGGGATCCTATTTGCTTTGATACCACCTCTGTAACGCCCTGGATTCGGACCTCGTATCCAAACCCGGAGTGTTAAAGTAACAATGGCCCAAAAGCATGCTAAACCAGACAATAATTAAACTTGAACTTTATTCATAATCAGAGTGTGGAAGAAAAATATGAAATCTAATAAAAGCGTGGATTACATAAATCAAAGTATCCAATCATAACCACCCAAGGTTTTCAATTTCTATTTCGATGGGCGTGTCGATGAAACACCAGAAAAATCAAAAAGTCAAAAAACTGGAAAAATTGATTTTTTCGATTCTGTCGAAATTTTACTGGCACGCTACAAAAAATCGCTGATGAAAATTTTAAAAAATCAATTTTTTTCTCTTTATCACCTGTTTCGCTTGTTTCGGCTCGTTTCGCTCGGCACGTTGCCACGTTTCATCGGCACACCGAAAAAATCGGTTGAATTTCAAATAACCAATTTTTTTGGTGTCGAAACGCATCAATACTTTAAAAAAATCGATTTTTCGGCGGCATGCCCCGGAGGAAACATTTTAAGATTTGCCTTTGAATTTTGAAGAAGTTATGGAACTTGGGAATTGGGAAGATGGAGAGGAGATCTGCTGGAAGTGTTGCAGATTTTGAAGAATTTCATTGCTGGGGAATTTAGCATACAGAGGTAGGTGATACCTTTAAAGAAAAGAATGATGTTTGCTGCTTTGTTTTAAACTGAGTTAACAGAATTTGTTTTTAAGTGTTTGTAAATGGTTATGCAATCTTGGGTAATGATTTTTCCAGTAGTGTTAACAAAAGTTTGTTCATGAGATCATGATCAATTTTTAACTCTATCTTCTGTTTAAATTAAAAGATGAAATTTTTATTTGATTTGAAACAAAACTGGTTTCAGAAGATTGCAAATGATTTAAAAGTGTATGTGATTGATTGCTTGCGAAGAGATGAAATCATTAAGTTAAATTTTTGTTTAATGGCTTAATATTTAGTTTAAGATGTTGTTAGATGAATGGAATTGGTTTAATGTAATTAGGTGCTTAGATTTGAATATGAAAAACCAAAGAAGAGAATCAGTTAACGTACTGGGAAGAAGGAAGAACTCGATCAACAGAGATGAATCTCTAAAAAAATATTTAATGTTATTGCAAAAACATATACTTTAATGATAAATTAGTTATGCTTAAGTGAATTTTTAAATTTTAGTCAATACTCGATATGAGATTAACAATTAGTTGCATAGAAGTGAATGGAGCGAACTGAGAAGGATTCTGTGAAGAGGAGATTAGTTTTTGAAAAATAATTACTTATTAGTGCAAAAAATACTGTGGTGATAAATTAGTTCACTTTAATATATATTAAAATTTTAGTCAAATTTTGAATACGAAATTACTAATCAGTGTAAATTCCTAAATTTGGTGAACAACCTGATGTAGAGGATAAATCTTTCAATTTGAAAATTTTACCAAATCCTAGACTTTTTGCTCAAAACTGCATTTCTAAATAAATTTGGATAAAACCTAAGTTTGTAATCTGAAAACCATTATAACCTTTGCTATTAGAAATAAGTAAATAAATAGTTTGGGATTAAGTTGAAGATTAGCAAATAAAACAGTCTTTCACAAAATTGTTTTGGAAACTGAAAAAAAGGGATATTCCGACCAACTTATTTACAAGAATTGGGTTAGTTAAAATTTAAATAGATACTTCAGTAACTTAAGATAAATTTTAATATAATAACCATGGTAAAATATCATTGGTCATATTTTACTGAATTGAGTAAATTTTTCGACAACTTAGATCAAAATTTGAAAATTGATAAATTTAATATATCTGCTTAAAATTAAAAATACGGTTTTATATTTTATAAAGTTCTGGTAGAATTTTACATGAAATTACATTGTTTTAATTGAACTATGAGATTTGGTTAGCAATTTATTTGGTTCTAAGCAACCTAGAGAGGCTTGCTATTTATCAGACATTATTTTCCCGGAGTGGCTAGAGATTTACTTGATTTTGAATAGTCGGAGTAGCTTGATGATCATTTACTATAATTGCACATTTCCTCATTTCATTGTCTATAATTAGCTTTATAATTCAATTAGGCATAGTTTAGAGATGGATCCATACTTAAACTAAGCAGTGTGATAGGGTACATTTTGATGAAGTTAATACTGTGTTCACATCCGCGTTTCCACCATATGAGATAGTGAGGCCTTCTAGTAGGTGGATGAGCTGTGGCAACCCGTTTCCACCATGGGTAATTGGTGAGGTCATTATGAGGTATGGGTTATGTGATATGAGACATATGGTTATGAGATGTGCTTTACAGTTTGACTGGGCTGTCTCTTGCCAACCTATAGATAGGTGCTCCGCTTAGTGAGGTTGTCCTTAGCTAGGCTTCCTACTTGTAAGACGTGAGGTGGTAGGTGAACACAGGTGATTATCTTGTCAAAATTACCGTAGTCCACGAGTCCTATATTGTCATTGAATACATTAAATTGTGCAACTTTATTTGCTTATACCTTTGACATGATTTTGATACAGATTAGACTCATCATGACTTAGAAATGAAAATATATCTTATCTTATTTTACTAAATGCATGTATTACCTACGAAGATTTAGTCTCATTCGATGTTTTAAAGGTTTTGTTTTCAGCTACTTGTGGTGAGGACGTATTGAAAGAGTAGGAGACTACTCTACAGGTCCTCGATCTACAACAATTATGATCTTAACAATGCGGAAACATACACACAGAAATTATACGAGGAAACCTGAATCCAGATCCAGGAAAAACCTCGAGTCTATATGAGGCGACTAACCCTTAGAATCTCCACTATTGAATGAAAAGCAATTACAAACGAAAACACACTTAACCTTTACAATTGAACTCACTCAACAGCAATCTACAGCTCGAATCCACGAACTGTAGCACAACTTGAATCCACAAGCTGCAATTCACGATCAATCCAGATCCACAGCTCGAATCCACGAACTGCAACACAACTTGAATCCACAAGCTGCAATTCACGATCTATCCAGATCCACAGCTCGAATCCACGAACTGTAACACAACTTGAATCCACAAGCTGCAATTCACGATCTATCCAGATCCACAGCTCGAATCCACGAACTGTAACACAACTTGAATCCACAAGCTGCAATTCACGATCAATCCAGATCGTGACAATCACCTCAGAGTCCACTGAGATGATCCAATGCAATAGGAATCCACTTATGCATCCAACAAACTCGATCAACAATCCAGGAGATCATACGATCATGTGAAGTTCCGAAATGAAGAAGAATCCTCAAACTTCAATTCCAGGAGATCTCTCTCAGATCTCCCCCTCACTCGATCACCGACTCTATAAAGATGAATTGATTGAATCTCGAACACCTCAAGATCCAAATCAAATTAATCGAAAGAAAAAGTCATTCCAAAAAAATACAGCTCGTCTATTTAAAGAAGAAAACTCAGATTGCATCGAGCGCTGGTGGCGTTGCCTTGCGATCGGGGTAGACGGCTGGAAGCGAACTCAAGTCCCGCTCAAATCCAAATAGACTCAGTTAAGAGTGCGCTGCCAGCGCGCTGCTAGCGGGAGGGAATGCGGCATGTGCACAGCTGATTTTTAGAGTCTTCAATCTTTGCTCTGCGCTACCAACGGCGTGTCGGCGTCGCCTTACGACACAAGTGCACATTCTTTACTTTCAAAGCACTGTTTCACTTATGCGCTGCCAGCGGAGTGGTAGCGGCGTTGTTCCTCGCAAGTGCCTTTACGAAATGTTCTTTATTTAGAAAAACCTTACATTTCCTTGAGCTACCAGCGGCGTGGTAGCTGTGTGGCAGCATTACCTTCCTCTTTATTAAATTCACAGAACTTATATTTTGATTCTGCACATCTTGAAGATTATTAGAAGATATAATTTGTCAAACATTTGCTATATAAGGAGTGTGAGTTTTCACACTTACAATCTCCCCCTTGGCAAATGCCTGACAACAAACTTAAAAACAGTGCTTAATATCAAATTCAGATATTGATTTCCATTTAAGCATTCAAATCACAATGATAAGGGAGAACTCAAAATTTCATTCATTAAAAAAAATATACATTGGTCAGCAGATATATACATTCAACCAAAAAAAATCTCCCCCGTAAACCTACTTCCAGAAAACACAAAGACCAACAGAACAAACAAAAACTTGATGATCGAACAAACAAAAACTTCATCAACCAGCAACCAGCAGCATCATCAATGAGACTCCCCCTTTCTGGAAGGAGGTTTCGGATCCCAAGTTCTTGAATAATGCCGGTACGCATCTTGGGACCGGGAGTGCGGGCAACACAACTTGTGATCCATCTCCAACTGGGTTCTTCGAATGCTACTCAGAAAATGATCAGCTTCATTTTGCATGCGTTGCTGCGCAGCAACATCCCTTTGCACCTCTCCACATGCAAAATCTACATCCTTTGCAAGCTTATCCAGCTTCTCTTGGGTCTCTGATTTGAACATGCTCATCATGAGCATGTGAGCCCTTACCTCAGAATTGAAAGCCTCCTGGGAGGCTTGCATGGAATTCAACTTGTCCAGGATTGCCATAGCATCAAAACTGGACAAGGAGGATTGAGAAGAAGAAGGCTCCGAAGAAGCCAACCGAGAGGGATTTGCTCTTTTGCTTCTGGTGAGGGTGGAGGCATCAATGGGAGGTTTGGGGTGAAGGATCAATTCAACAGGATCAGGGAGGATCCCTTGGTGAATGCACAAGTAAGTGATGAAAATCCCAAAAGGAAGAGCAGAAGTCTTGGATTTCAAATTACGAGACTGAAGGATCTGATTGAAGATGATGGAAGGGAGACAGACGCTGTCTCTGTTCCAGAGAGCATGAAGGAGTCTTGCTTGAGAGTGAGAAATCTCAGAATGATGATCTGAGGGAACAAGAGAAGCACACATGAACAAATTCAAGATCCTGAGAAGATCTTGGAGAAAGCCATGAGAAAGATAGTTGGGCTTATTTTTTATGGAGGTGGGAGCACCCTGAGCAATAAGAGAAGAAATTATTGACTCCATGGGAGGATCAGAGTGAGAGGCTAGAAAGTCAAAAGAAGGAGATTCAACAATGGGCAGTTCCAGAAGAGATGAGATAAGATCTTTCGAGAAGTCGAAAGAGATTCCCCGGACATAGGCTTTGACAAAGCCTTGATTTGCAAGATGAAGATGGCGGAGGTTCGAATAGAACTCTCGAACCAGGTCTTGATAAGCAAAACCACTTATCAGAGCAAATTTCTTCCATCCATTGTCCGAAAACAAGGAGAAGAGCGGAGAGTCAGAAAAGGAGTCAAGCTTAATGGCCCTTTCCAAGAGGAGTGGCCTGTGCTTGAAGAATTCATTAAAATCAGACAAACCATTTCCAATGAATGGTTCAGATGAAGGTGAAGGGGATGGGGGTCTCACCGGTGGAGAAGAGACAACCGGAGAGGTTCTTACTGGTGGAGAAGAGGTGGAAGGAGAATCAGTCCTAGACTTTTTCTTGGGAGGCATGATGAAAAAACAGGAAAAAAAATAGAAGAGAAAGAAGAACACAAGCAAAGCACGACAAAGCCCTAATGGCAGAACAATCTATCAAACCCTAACTTAGAAGAACGAGAGAAGAGCACTGAAACTGAAAAAATTAAGAAGGACGAAGACAGTAAAAAAATTTTTTTACCTGAACAATGGACAAGGTGAAGGAACGGAAGACAGAAGGCAACTGATTACCACGACGCGAGGAGCGAGGTGAATCGCAGACAAAGACAAAAAGAAAAAACAGAGGTAAAAAGTGAAACAGATTTCCCCTTTTTATAGACAAAAAGATCTCGCTACCAGCGTGCATCCAGCGACGCTTAACAGGGCAGGTGCCAAGGCACGAAAGAAGGAAGAAGGCTACCAGCACACTTCTAGCGACGTAGAAGGTGCACATGCACAATCAAGAAAAACTACAATCACAAGGCAAAAATTTATAAAAAGAGTTTGAACTATTCTTCATGAAAAACTCATACATCTAAACACAAAGCTAAGATTTTAACTGAACTAAAAATCATCCAGATAATCAACTTTTATTCAATCCAAGAAGTAATTATCACAAAACTGATCTTGAAGAACCTATCAAGGTTAATTCAGATGTGATACATTTCATATCTATGACCAAAATTTCCTTCATGGTTTCTCATACTATAAATTTTCTTCAAGATATTGAGCACACATGCATATTAATGAATCAATGCTTGTGTAGTGTGTGAAATACATTTTTGACTTTTACACTTTATACATATGGAAGGCTATTTTAGTGTAATCATACTTGGAAAGTATAGACATACCCCAAACTTCATTTTGGTGGCTTTCACACATCAGAGATAGGTAGCCTTTTCTGATCTCTTTTTCTTTTCTTTTTGTAGAAGGCATTGACCCTTAAAAAACCTGAGTTTACAGTTCATTCCAAGAATATACCTTCTTTTTCTTTTTCTTTTTGAGAATTACAGTGGCTTTCACTCTAATCTCTATAGCAGCCATTTTCAAAACTTTTATTTTCATAAAGGTGATAGCCTATAGATCCCAAGCTTCAACACACAATAAACTTCAATACACAAAGGTGTTTAAGACAAAATTGATAGTTGAGAACAAGATATTTCTGTCAATATGCATAGACTCAAGCTTCCTGAATTAAGATTTTAGTAACAAGAACACATAAATTCATTTTGAACAGACATGTAAATCATTTTACATCTAAATTAACTCAAAACAGAACCTGATTTTCAGTTTTGAGAGCATACTCCTAGGGATTTCCTAAGAGTTTCAAATCTGTTCTGATCTAAAGGTTTAGTGAAAATATCAGCCAACTGTTTTTCAGTAGATATATATTCAATCATAACAGTTTTGTCTTCAATTAACTCTCTTATAAAGTGATGCCTGATGTCTATATGTTTAGTCCTTGAGTGTTGAACAGGATTTTTGGAAATATTTATGGCACTTTGATTGTCACAGAAGAGAATCATTTGATCCTGATCTAAACCATAATCAGATAGCATTTGTTTCATCCAAATTAGTTGAGTACAACTGCTTCTTGCAGCAATGTACTCTGCTTCAGCTGTACTCAGTGAAATTGAGTTTTGCTTTTTGCTTAACCAAGCAATGAGGTTATTACCCATATAAAAGCAACCACCAGAGGTGCTTTTTCTATCATCCATACACCCAGCCCAATCAGCATCAGTGTATCCAGTAAGATATGGGTTTGTTTCTTTGGAGAACCAAATTCCCAGATCAACAGTTCCATTTACATACTTTATAATCCTTTTCACAGCATTTAGATGAGATTCTTTAATATTAGCCTGATATCTTGCACAAACTCCAACACTAAAACTTATATCAGGTCTACTTGCTGTTCAGTACAGAAGACTTCCAATCATCCCTCTGTACAAGGTAGGGTCTATATCCTTCCCAGATTCATCTTTTCCAAGCTTTAAGCTAGTACTCATAGGAGTCCTAGTATGTTTTGCATGAATTAAACTGAATCTCTTGACTAGATTTCTTGCATATTTTGCTTGAGAGAAAAAAATCCCTTGTTGAGATTGATAAATCTAAAGTCCTAAGAAAAAATTCAGTTCACCCATCATACTCATCTCAAATTCACTCTTCATTAAGTCTCCAAAGGAATGACCATGAGTTTCAAAAGTAGATCCAAACACTATATCATCAACATAGATTTGAGCAATCAAAATATGCTTGGACTCTCTTTGAATAAAGAGAGTTTTATCCACATTTCCTCTCATAAATCCAGATTCAAGTAAGAAAGAGGTGAGTCTCTCATACCAAGCTCTAGGAGCTTGTTTGAGTCCATACAAGGCCTTGTTCAGCTTATAAACATGTTTAGGATAATTTGAGTCCTCAAATCCTTTAGGTTGCTCTACATAAACCTCTTCATTCAGATATCCATTTAAGAATGCACTCTTAACATCCATTTGAAACAGTTTAAACTTCAAATAGCATGCAATAGAAAAAAGCAATCTGATTGACTCTAACCTAGCTACAGGAGCAAAGGTTTCATCAAAATCTATTCCTTCTACTTGGGTGTATCCCTGAGCAACAAGCCTAGCTTTATTTCTGTTTACAACCCCATTCTCATCAGATTTGTTCTTAAAAATCCATTTGGTTCCTATCACATTCAGATTAGAGGGTCTTTCAACCAATTCCCATACATTATTTCTAGTAAATTGGTTTAGTTCTTCATGCATAGCATTTAACCAAGAGTCATCCAACAAAGCATCTTTATAAGATTTTGGCTCAAATTGAGATAAATAAGAAGAAAATCTTACCTCATTATGTAATTGATGTCTTGTTCTTACTCCATCTGAAATATTTCCAACAATTTGCTCAGTTGGGTGGTCTTTGAGAGTTTTTGTCAGAGGAACAACTTCATTGCTTGAGGAAGCATCTCGGATTTCATCCTCTTCATCTACAATCTGCAAAAATTCACAGTCAATTCCTTCATCATCTATTAACACATTAATAGACTCCATTACAACAGATTTTTGCAAGTTAAAAACTCTGTATGCTCTACTTGAAGAAGAATATCCTAGAAAAATTCCTTTATCACTTCTAAAATCAAATTTTCCTAGATTTTCTCTGTCCCTTAGGATATAAAATTTTCTTCCAAAAACTCTAAAATATTTCAAGTTTGGCTGTTTTCCTTTCCAAATTTCATAAGGAGTTTGTTTCCACCCAGATCTGACATATACTCTGTTACTTATATAACAGGCAGTATTTATTGCTTCAGCCCAGAATTTTGTTGACACTTTCTTGGCTATCATCATGGTTCTAGCCATTTCTTGCAAAATTCTATTCTTCCTTTCCACAACTCCATTTTGTTGTGGGGTCTTAGGAGCAGAAAATTCATATGTTAATTCCTTGTTCTTCACAAAACTTGGAAAACATCTGATTTTCAAATTCTGTCCCACGATCAGATCTTATTCTAACAATCCTCCCTATTTGCAAGTTCTTTTCAACTTGAATTTGACAGCACAATTGTTTAAAGCAATCAAAACATTCAGACTTTTCTCTTAGAAAATTTACCCATGTGTATCTACTGTAGTCATCTACAGCAACAAAGATATACCTCTTTCCCTCCAAGACTTTCAGTCTTTGTAGGTCCCATCAAGTCCATATGAATCAGTTCTAATGGTCTAAAGGTTCCTACAATGTTGGTTTTCTTGTGTGTGGCTTTGATTTGCTTTCCTTGATTGCAAGGACCACACATTCCTTTCTTTTTATTGTTCCTAAACTTGGGAATTCCTCTAACCAATTCAGACTTAGAGATTTTTGACAAATCTCTATAGTTAATGTGACCAAGTCTTCTATGCCACAAATCAATTTCATTGCATATAGAGGATTTTAAAGAGCTTTCATTGTTTCCAATGATTCCATAACAATTGTCACTTGTTCTTACACCTATAAGAACAGTTCTACCAGAATTATCCAAAATTTTACATTCTTTTCTGGTAAAGTTGACAAACAATCTTGAATCACATAACTGGCTAATACTAATTAAGTTTGCCTTCAAACCAGATACAAATAACACATTCTTTAGACAAACTCCATTAGGACCAGTTACTGTTCCTTTACCTTTGACTTGAGAAGTGCTTCCATCACCAAATGTTACACTTCCACCAAAATATTCTTCAAAGGTACTAAACATAGACTTATGTCCACACATATGTCTTGAACAACCACTATCCAAGTACCACATGTTGACATCATGAACTTTCAAAGCTATATGAACCACATTTGCAACTAAGCAGTCTTTTCTAACCCAAATCTGTTTTTCATGTGTTTTCTGAGAAGTACCTTCATCAACAACTTGGGATTTTGAAGGAAGTTTCTTTGACAGATTTGTAACTTCCTTATTTAATGATTCAGTCAATTTTAACAAGGAATCAAATCTGTTATGTAAATCCAAGGACTGACTTTGATTTACTTTCCTCTTACTGTCAAAATATCCCTTGGGAAAACCATGCAAAACATGACACTTTGGTCTTATATGAATTCTTTTATTACAATGATGGCACACAGGTATGAACCTATATTCAGAAGAATCAAAATTTCCAGATTTGACAGTATTTCTAAACTGTACAGATTTAGATTTTTCAGATTTTGAAGATTTACCTGTTAAACTTACTTCTCCAGCAGAAATTTTTTGTGAAAATTCCTTATTTTGATTACTTACAATCATTCTCTTTTCAGCAGAATTTGAGCTTTCAGGAACTTCCTTTGAAGTTGATTCCTCATCAATTTGATGATTTCCTGCAGAAAAATTTGAAGCATTAGATTTAATTGAATTTGACAATTTCTCAAGTTCAATAACTTTACCTTGAAGTGCAGAAATCTGAACTTCCTTTTCTTTTAATTTTTCAGTTTTTTCAGTCAAAGAAGTTACCAGAAAATTTTCTTTGACATGTCTTTCAAGTAACTTCTTGTTATTGAATCTATTTCTGCAAAAGCTTTATTTTTCTCTGTTTCTAACTCCTTCAATTTTTTACTCAGTTTCTTGACTTTCTTCTAAGCTCTATTGAATTCCTTATATATCTGATTGTAGGCTTCTTGTAATTCTTCTTCATCATCTGATAAAATTTCTTTATTATCTCCTACAATGTCAGAGATTGAACTACCAGAAGAAGATGAGTAAAAGGAATTGAAAGCAGTAAAATTAGCAGAAATATCCTCATCTGATTGTGAAGAATTATCAGTATTACTGTCATCCCAAGTAACCTGATAATTTGTCTTTTTCTTTTTATCCTTTGAGGGACAATCAGAAGCAACATGTCCAAATCCTCTACATTTATAACATTGAATTTCATCGTTCTGAGAAAATTTCTTGTCCTTTCTTAGATCAGAAATTTTCCCATTAGATCTATACATGGATAATGAAGGATTAGATTGTCTCTTTTTAAACATTCTCTTGAACTTTTTAGCTAAGAGAACTAATTCATCCAGATCTACTTCAGAATTATCTGATTCTTCATTATTTACAGATTTTAGAGCTATTCCTTTACTCCTTTTAGGAATATTCAGATCTAGCTCATAAGTCTGTAAAGATCCTACAAGATCTTCAATTCTCATGGTATCCACATCTTTTGCCTCTTGAATGGCAGTAACTTTTGGTCTGAATTTTTCAGGCAAAGATCTCAAGATCTTTCTAACAACCTTGGATGTAGAGATCTTTTCTCCAAGGTTAAAACTCGAATTAACAATATCCGAAAGTCTAGCATAAAATTCATCAAAGGACTCATCATCTTTCATGTATAGAGTTTCGAAAGATGTTGTAAGTCTTTGAAGTCTAGACAGCTTGACAACTGAGGTTCCTTCATGAGTGACCTCAAGAATGTCCCAAGCTTCCTTACCTACTTCACATTAGGAAATTCTCCTAAATTCCTCAACACTTACAACACAAAATAAGGCATTCATTGCCTTGTTGTTCCATCCACATAGATCAGATTCAGCTTTACTCCACTGATCATGAGGTTTAGGCATCACAACACCTCCTTCTGTTGTGATTTCTGGTGGATGATAACCATTACATACCGAGAGCCAGACATGCTCATCGATAGATTTCAGGTAAGCTCTCATCCTTGCTTTCCAGTAAGAATAATTGTTACCTTCGAATAATGGAGGTCTAGAGGTAGATCCTCCTTCTTTTCCAAAGTCCATGCTATAGATCTAGATCACACTTTGTATAACAATTCAAAGTGAATAGGCTCTGATACCAATTGAAAGAGTAGGAGACTACTCTACAGGTCCTAGATCTACAACAATTATGATCTTAACAATGCGGAAACATACACACAGAAATTATACGAGGAAACCTGAATCCAGATCCAGGAAAAACCTCGAGTCTATATGAGGCGACTAACCCTTAGAATCTCCACTATTGAATGAAAAGCAATTACAAAGGAAAACACACATAACCTTTACAATTGAACTCACTCAACAGCAATCTACAGCTCGAATCCACGAACTGTAGCACAACTTGAATCCACAAGCTGCAATTCACGATCAATCCAGATCCACAGCTCGAATCCACGAACTGCAACACAACTTGAATCCACAAGCTGCAATTCACGATCTATCCAGATCCACAGCTCGAATCCACGAACTGTAACACAACTTGAATCCACAAGCTGCAATTCACGATCTATCCAGATCCACAGCTCGAATCCACGAACTGTAACACAACTTGAATCCACAAGCTGCAATTCACGATCAATCCAGATCGTGACAATCACCTCAGAGTCCACTGAGATGATCCAATGCAATAGGAATCCACTTATGCATCCAACAAACTCGATCACCAATCCAGGAGATCATACGATCATGTGAAGTTCCGAAATGAAGAAGAATCCTCAAACTTCAATTCCAAGAGATCTCTCTCAGATCTCCCCCTCACTCGATCACCGACTCTTTAAAGATGAATTGATTGAATCTCGAACAACTCAAGATCCAAATCAAATTAATCAAAAGAAAAAGTCATTCCAAAAAAATACAGCTCGTCTATTTAAAGAAGAAAACTCAGATCGCATCGAGCGCTGGTGACGTTGCCTTGCGATCGGGGTAGACGGCTGGAAGCGAACTCAAGTCCCGCTCAAATCCAAATAGACTCAGTTAAGAGCGCGCTGCCAGCGCGCTACTAGCGGGAGGGAATGCGGCATGTGCACAGCTGATTTTTAGAGTCTTCAATCTTTGCTCTGCGCTACCAGCGGCGTGTCGGCGTCGCCTTACGACGCAAGTGCACGTTCTTTACTTTCAAAGCACTGTTTCACTTATGCGCTGCCAGCGGAGTGGTAGCGGCGTTGTTCCTCGCAAGTGCCTTTACGAAATGTTCTTTATTTAAAAAAACCTTACATTTCCTTGAGCTACCAGCGGCGTGGTAGCTGTGTGGCAGCATTACCTTCCTCTTTATTAAATTCACATAACTTATATTTTGATTCTGCACATCTTGAAGATTATTAGAAGATATAATTTGTCAAACATTTGCCATATAAGGAGTGTGAGTTTTCACACTTACACGTATCTTCTGGGACTTCACAGCAGGGAGAATATAGAGAGGGAGACTACTATTTTATGTAGGTTTAGTGATGACTTGGGTTTTTGTACTATGTATATGATCTCTTTTTGGACAGTACCATGTATAGTTGAACCTTTGACTAGTAACTATGTAAACATGTAGTTAACTTTTACAAGTTAAGATAAATCCTATGCTTCCTTAGTTTACCTGTCTTAATAGCATATTGATGAATCCTAGTAGATGTTTAGTATATATGCTTATAGGTCCATACTTAGCACTCAGAACACGGGTCTATATCTTAAGTGAACAGACTCCGGTTCAGGGCGCTACATAGCATGTATGGCCGAACCAATCCAGGAGTGGGTAACGTAGCAACTGACCAATCTAGGAGTAGTACCATCCTCGAGATGATGGAATGCCGATGACACAGAATCCAAACTCTAATAACATTTCACTTACTATCTACTCTATGGATCTATGTAAGAGCTAAGCCCACTCAATAGTGGCAAACCAAAAACAATCAATTTAGATATCGGAAAAAATATTAGTAATCCACAAAACAACTCCAAGATACATGGAGGAAATCTAAGTCTCAAACTCAAGTTACATGAGTGAGAATAGCCCCTCCGAGGTACACGGAGGAAAATAATAATAATTCTGCCATAGCAATACCGAAAACATCTTTAGGTAGGTGAAATACAAGTGTACAAACCAGCAAAATCAAATAAAGTTTAAAAGAAAAGAGTTTGGAATGATAAACTCGAATAAAAGCTATTTCAGTTGAACATACCCAAAATCTTTATAAAATTTTGATTTAATCAACGACCAGTGTAAACAATCTCTAAACACTCTAATCTTATTGGTACATAAGTTGGAATTCAATAAAAACAATTTTATAATTAAAAACTAGACAATTTTCAGAAGTACAGATTTATTGTCAGGAGCACTCAAGCGATGTTGGGCGCTCTTGTAGGTGCTATAGTAAAACCAACTTCCCAGATTCAGCCACTTGGGATCGCGCTCAAGCGTTCTTCCGAGTGCTCAGTTTACCAAATTTTGCTAACTTACGGCTTTTGAAATTAACAAAAAAAAAAGGAAAAAAACATAGGCAGGGCGCCTTGAGTGGCGCTCGAGCGGCAACAAGTGTCCGCTCTATACAACATGGTGCCTGGGGTGACGCTCGAGTGTCATTGCAGGCGTCCATTGTATTTCGTAAATTTCCAAAATTCCTGAATTTTAACACCTTGAATCACTTCCAAATCTTGGGTTTTTATCGTCAAAGCACTCTAAACTATTCCAGATGATCAAATACATCAATCCACAAGTTTCCATGACAAATAATTCACAAACAACCGGAAAATCTCTCGTTTAAACATGTTCTTCGATAAACCAAAGTATATCTGTTTATGTAAGTTGTAAGGGGATACTTACCTCTCTTTTGAGATCGAATCTTCACCAAACAACTCTAGAAATCACATCCTAACAATTCCAAACGAACACAGCAACTTCTCTTTCTTGTATAGATCAAATACAATATTTTCATAACTTAAAACCACACGTATAGAATGTAAGACCCCGAAAATTTCCTAATTTTAAAATTAAATAATAAATTAATATTTATTTGAGGATTTTATTGATAGATTAATTTATAATCATAGGTGATCACATGAATTGTGATGCCCCGAACCCGGACACGTTCATTAAAGATATATGCCGGTTCTGTGACATTAGGTAAGGTCCCGGCAGCACTTCTAAAACCTGATTGACCAGTTTATATCAGAGTGCGCTAATATTTAAAACAACATAAAATAAGAAAAGGTGGGTGTGAGTGTTGACAAATTCTAAACCTGTATATACATTTCCACCATAAATGTCTACAACTACAGTTCCACTAAGTTTCACACACTTTCTCACTATACACAATATACATGATCCAAAAAATATGACAACCACCAATAGAATGCCCACTACTCCTAGCCAGGGTAATAAATATCCTCCGGCCTATGCTCTGAATCATCCTGAAACTCTGCCCCAACACGCATCTCACTCGCGGAATCTAATACAAAACCGATAAAACAAAACGCGTGAGTCTAACGTCCCAGTAAGTAGCACAAATGCATGATAAAACAGTTTATGCAGCTTTCCGATAATGAAATAACGTGCTCATAGATAATCAGCCATTCATCCTCACGTAAATAATAATCAAACTAGTCAAGAGTCATAAATAAGGAGCCGACAAAATCCGATTAATCTAAGACACAATATCAGCCAAACCACATCTAATGACAACGTTCAAAGCACATCCAATCATGCTAAGGAGCAGTCAATGTATCATAATAAGATTCATAATATAAAACAAACCTTGCGCATCGGTTACTCGAACCAATGCCTCATGCCACAAACTAAAGGAATATACTCAATGCACAAACCAATTTCCCAACGCATAAACCAAGTGGAACTTCCATCCACTGCCATTCGACCAAGGGCAAGTGAAATCTACACCGTCACCACTAGTCAACCACGGCCAATTGAGATCTACACCATCACTGGCATTCAACCCAAAAGGGCAAGTGAGATCTACAACGTCACTGCCAGGGATGACTACTCATTCACTGTTCTCAGATTTCATAGTTGTGGTGGATGCAGGTTCACTACCTTTACCCCCAGTTAGGATGGACAGCAGTCCACTACCCCAACCGAGGTGAATTGCAATCCATTACCCACCGAACATCAAGCCATAGGCCTTCGGCCCTTTTCAAAGTAATAGGAAGCCTCAGCTTCACTCTTAAATCGTACATATCAACATGTTTGGCAAACCAGTGGACTTGCTTCCCAAGACATTACATCTTTACAATTCTCAATTAAACCAAATCTAAGCACAAAAACGATCATGAATCCAATTAAGTCAAGTTCCAAGATCACCAAGTAGAAGGAGTCTCTATACCCCTATTTCTTGTCCACACATTGATTAAAATCACTAAAAACATACCCCACAGTGAAAATCCACTCCTTATCATAGAAATGCCGTTTTGACCTTTGAATATCCTTTGAAAAGATATCAGAAGAGGATTTTAGGTGATGGAATGAAAATATCCTTGTAAGCACCTCATTTTTGCGCTCCCGGAAGTGCCGGAAATGCAAACCCTGGACAGAAAGTTAAAACCTAAGGGGTGGAAAGTTGACCTTTTAATCAGATAAAATTTGGCCACCTTGCTTTATCCCAATGGATGGAGGACTTCGATACGATTCCAACGCAACTGAGTTTCCTGGAATCGGAGTCCGGATGAGGGTTCTGCGGGCGGTCAAACTTGAGGATGAGCTGAAAGTTGACTTTTCCTTGATTTCCGTGCCAAGTACCTTGTTCTATACCATTGGATATATAATCTCGACACGGTTCCAACGCAACTGAGTTGGCAGGAATCGGAGTCCGGATGAAGGTTCTGCGGGTAGTCAAACTTAAGGGAGAGCCGAGAGTTGACTTTTCCTCGATTCCCGAGCCAGGTTTTTAGCCCAATCCCAATGGATAGAGGACTTCGATACGATTCCAACGCAATTGAGTTTGCTCAAATCGGAGTCCGGATGAAGAAGATATGAACAGTCAAAGCTAAGGGTATTACTGGAATTTTAGCAATGCCACATGGGATGCCACGTGTGCATAAGGGGTGCTCCACATTGGATGCCACGTGTGCACAAGGGGAGCTCCACATTGGATGCCACATGTCCCTCTCTCCATCTCCCAACACACCTCTTCATCTCCCAACACCCCTCTAACCAATTGCCACATGTCCCTCTCTCCATCTCCCAACACACCTCTTCATCTCCCAACACCCCACTAACCATTTCCATTAACTCAACCCTCCATCTTCCAACACCCCACTAACCATCTCCATTAACCCAACCCTCCATCTCCCAACACCCCACTAACCATCTCCATTAACCCAACCTTCCATCTTCCAAGACAACCTTCCATCTCCCAACACAACCCTTCATCTCCCAACCCCTCTTTCCATCACACATGTCAACCCTCCATCTCCCAACACCCCACTAACCATCTCCATTAACCCAACCTTCCATCTTCCAAGACAACCTTCCATCTCCCAACACAACCCTTCATCTCCCAACCCCTCTCTCCATCACACATGTCAACCCTCCATCTCCCAACACCCCACTAACCATCTCCATTAACCCAACCCTCCATCTCCCAACACCCCACTAACCATCTCCATTAACCCAACCTTCCATCTTCCAAGACAACCTTCCATCTCCCAACACAACCCTTCATCTCCCAACCCCTCTCTCCATCACACATGTCAACCCTCCATCTCCCAACACCCCACTAACCATCTCCATTAACCCAACCCTCCATCTCCCAACACCCCACTAACCATCTCCATTAACCCAACCTTCCATCTTCCAAGACAACCTTCCATCTCCCAACACAACCCTTCATCTCCCAACCCCTCTTTCCATCACACATGTCAACCCTCCATCTCCCAACACCCCACTAACCATCTCCATTAACCCAACCCTCCATCTTCCAACACAACCCCTCATCTTCCAACCCCTCTCTCCATGACACATGTCATCCCTCCATCTCTCACACTTCTCCTAACTCCATCTCTCCCATCTCTCTCCCATTCGAACAACTCCCCACCTCTCCCTCCATCTCTCACAGATCCTCTCCTAACCTCTCTCCCAACATATCTCTCCCACACCACCCTTAAGCCACTCGACTCTTCTCTTCCTTCTCTCTCTTCATTTTTACCCCAACACAAGGTGGAGCCACCTGCTGTTGATGCTATAGAGGAGGCTTCTAGCCCCTGTTTTGTGCGAAGAGGAGTCCACACAGTACCCCAGGCTTGTCACCACCCCTAGGTATGTTTCCTCGTGACATTTTATGCAATATATGTGGAAATGAGCTTCTACACCATGATTCTTTGGTTGGGTTAATATCCTCTGAAAGTTGCAGTGTATGCATGGTCTTTTTGGTTGCTTGTGCCTTGCTCAACTGCCATGGGTTCTCTAAGTAAGGGAGAACCCTATGGGTGAGCTTAAGGGAAGACGAGAGAGGGTCTCCTACATACTTTTCTGTTTTTTTTTTATAGTTATTTTTTTGTTTATCCTCATTGTGTTTTGTTCTACTTCTTTTAATAAGGGAGTATGTTCCCTACATCTCTAAATCCTTCTAATGTACCCCCAATTACCCTTCTTTATCTTGTTTTTTTTTTTTTTTTTGTTTGTTTCCTTTTCTTTCCTTACCCTATTTTTATGATTTTGCTGGTTTGCCGATTTGTGGTTGTGTGCATATGTCCCTCTCACCCGCTAACCTACTATTTTGAGTGTGAGCATACCCTTTTACCTCTGTGACCCCATGTCTTAGCATGCTTGGATTCCTATAGGAGATTGTAGTTTTTGTTTACTTTCATGAGCCTACATAGCATACCCCACTGTTCGACATCATTGGCAGGAACCCTATCCCCTTTCATTTCCTTATCTTTGCTGTTTAAACCATCCTAGGACCCAAGAGAGTTGCTGCTAGGGACAGCAATAATCTCTCACTGCTTGCTGTTGTTCCCAACAGGTTTACCATCATGTTTGCCTCCCTAAGATGACCCTCAAGTTCGTACATGAAATTAAGTGGTCACTCCCTCAAGCTCCATGCATTTCTAGCCTACTTGATAATGCCTAATCTCTTCATGTGGGCTTTTATTTTGTCCCTTGTCATTGCTGTTCCCTGCTTTGTAATGCATTGGCTCTGTGATTGGTTGGCTTGATATGAAGGCTTGGTCATGGGCTGTGAACCGCCCATGGATTTGTGAAGTGGAGACACCCAGGTGGGGGTACCAAGACCCCTATCCCACTGTTGCATGTTGCTGGGGAATGGATGTGGGGCAGCAACCTCACTGCCATCTCACTTGGTGGGGAAATCTCAAAGGAGGTGCACCACCCATACCTGAACCAACGTGGGCCCTCCCAGGGGCCCACATGACTTGT
Organism: Buxus sempervirens; assembly: GCA_947561395.2. NCBI lineage: Eukaryota > Viridiplantae > Streptophyta > Magnoliopsida > Buxales > Buxaceae > Buxus > Buxus sempervirens. Next base: position 11,373,900 of record OX387185.1, read on the forward strand.
AGAAGCCTCCTAGGAGGCCTAAAAACCACCCCCATTGCAAAGCCCTTAAAAATGCATGGTTGGATGTGATTTTTGGTTTTTGTTAATTTGAATAACCTCACAAGTGAACCAAGCGAACTGATAGGGTTTCCGGGTCATCCGAAAACCCGACATGGGACCTGGACCCTCGGTCCAATTTGGAACATCCGTGGGCCTTCCAACGGGGCCCACCAAGCCCGATGAACCGGTAAGCATGCAAATAAGCAAGATTAAGTGAAATTAATCAATCAAATCGGATGGGCCAAACCTAATGCGGCCCACCCTAACTTTGTTTGTGGAATGATGTTTAAATTGCGTGGTTTGGCCGAGACAAAGGGCAAGGGCCTATCGGGCCCGTCAAAGCCCACCAACCAACCAAGTGAGGGTTTAAAACCCTAAACTTCAGGAACATGGGCTTGCAAACCTAAGATTGGACTACGGGCCCCAAGCCCCAATGTCCACAACCCTTTGGTGAATTTAAATAAGATAATTTGAAAACGTTTTGGCAACCATCATGGGGGCCCACCTAGGGGCCCGCAAATCAATGCAGACCCATTTGTTACAGGGAAACCACATAAATGCCCAAATTAAACTTTACGGAAAAATCAATTCACTTCACCAAAGCCTACAGGGCCTCCTAGGCTTAGACAGAGGCCCACATGGGTACATGGGCTTACCCAAGCCCACCAAGGACACCGTGGACCTTCCAACAGGGCCCACACCATCAGACATAGATCACCTAATTCAAGCGAGATAAAATCAACTAAAGGGACCCACACCACTCAGGTGATCCCGCCGAGACCTAAATAAAATGGCATGCTGGATTAGGAACCGGGTGAGAACCAAAATGGACAGCTTACTCAAACCTAGGAAGCTCTTTGGGACCTGTCAACCGACAGGGTGGATCGGGGTGTCTACGGACTTCCCCGAACCACAAATGAGACCTTACTTAGAATCTCACGCCGTGGACCAACCAATTAGACTAACTTAGGCACCCAGGTGTCCGCCTGCACCCCATCAGGCGGTGGCGACTCCGATTTCCCGTTTTCTACCAGTGCGACCGTTTTTCAGGTGCGCACAATCCTTATTCTAATAGAGTATTGAACCAAGAGTATCTTACAGGAACTAGTTTAGCAAATTGCACACAAACTCTTCATGATTTTTAATTTTAAGGAAATTCTTGTACCAGCACTTCCTAAATGCCTAAATCTTAGTTGTACATATGTCGAATTTGCTTACAAACAGTTTTTGTAGTGAAAATCAACTCAAATTGGAAAAATATGATTTTTCTAACTTGGGCGCTCGAACAGTCGCTCGAGCCTGCTTCAGGCGCTCTGATTTTAGTGCTAAAATTGGCTGGGCACTTGATAGGTTGCTATAGCCATTCTTCAGGCACCAGGCCAAAAATCAGGGTTTCTACAGGTTATGAAACAGTTGTGATTTTCTAGGTTTTCTCTCACTTTTTCACTACCAAATCTTAATCCAATGACTCTAAAACTTTAGGAATAGCTTCATAAACATTAGGGAATACTTTCTAAAGATTCCTACAACAATTTATCCTAAAATCACCACAGATTTGAAGTTGTTCTTCAAAAGAACCCTAACATGCCCAAATCTGTAAAGTAGCTTTAAGATTCGATTTCACTGAAATTTTAAGCTTGAAACTCATCAATAACATCCAAGAATAACAACCCAACCATTTACAACTCGTTTACACATAGTATCGACGAAAACCCAAATCATATGAAATCAAACAAACATAAATATTTCGTTTAAACTGCGATTCTTTGCAACCAGTGAGTAGGAAGGGTGCTACTTACCTGGTGATGCACAAATCCAAGCTAGAGTCTCCCCTTCTTCTCCTTCTTCCTCTCCTTCCCCTCCTTCTCTCTCTTGTTTCTCTCTAACCCTTGACGAACAAAAGAAAGAAGTCTCGGGTTCTTTCTTCAAACAACACCTATATATACATAAATTCTATTAAACCAATTAACATTAAACTGGTTTTACTTGAACCGAACCAAACCCAACTAAACCGAACCCAACTAAAATAGTTCAATTGAATCACTTACTCCTACTATACCGATTCTATTGAAATGAACCGATCCAACCAAACCTAACCCAAATCAACTAAACCCAAACCGAACCAAACCACCTATTTCTTTTAACATTTTGATTTAATTAATCTAATTAAATTCTCTAATCCCCTATTTACCCTTAATTACAATTTCTTAAAAATCCAGGGTCTTACATGGATAGCGTAGATCATGAGTTTGGCACAGATCTGACTGTTGGATCGTGATATATTGAGGTAAAATTTAAAATCTTGATGGCTATGTTTGATTGGTTAGATGTGTGATAGATTATAGTGTTGCGATGCACAGGATCAGGGGTATTATAATAGGGTTTTATACCCTAGAAGATACTTTTTGTATTCTCTCTCGTATATTGTTGGTATTCTGTGGCTGAAGTTGAAAAACGACTGCAGAGAATGAAACTGAAGAAGAAGAGAAGAAGAAGGAGGGAGAGAGATCATTGTTCTTGAGTTTCTCTTCGTCCCAAGAATACTCTGTGTCTGTGAAGAGAGTGGACGTTGCTGTTCAGAGGAAGAAGAAGAACTAGCACGATACAGGTAGGTAGCACACCCGATTTGTCGTTCAATTGTTGTTTTCCTGTTGTTTGATCACAAATGCATGATTACTCGTTGTATACATATATATTTTGTTAGATTATAGTTGAATATGTATGTAGAATTCACTCAGAATAAATAAAAACTTAGTTTTCATACTCGGTTTGCCGCAGATAGTCGGACGCCTAGTACGATCGCCTAGGCGATCGTGAGCGTCGGTTTGTTAAAATTAACGCATTGTTAAGCCACTCACCCATCGCCTAGGCAATGGGTAAGCGATCGAAATTTTTCATGGGGACCTAGTGAAACCGCCTAGGCGATCCTTGAGCGCCTGTTGACCAGAAATTTTCGTAAAAATTTAACTACCGCCCAGCTAGGTCGCCTAGGTGACTGAGTTGAGCGACCTCAACAGAAAAATGTAATTTTTCAGGATTTGATTTTTCATTCAAAATAAAATGGTTTTAAATGGAGTTTATCAACTAAATTAGATGAATTGAGATGGATTTAACTAACCAAATAATTTGCTTTCAACATAAACACTTGAGAATTTATTTTACGTTTATAGTTGCCTAATTTGAAAATAATTTGAGATTTTAAACTTTAAAACCTAATTGACTGAGATATTTAATTAGGAAAATTTTATTTTACACATCATGATTCAGACTTCCACAGATAGGAACTTTATATAAGAAATTCAACCCAGTTATACCAAATTTTGATAAAAGTTATATATATCAGACTTTATATGCCACTAGGCACTATTACTTACATATGGATGAGTCCTTAGGGATGTTGGTGTCTAGTGGTCATAGCTGAATATGGATCCATAGAATAAGCTAGATAGCTAAGGGGTATTTCTTTTGGGTTGATGTACTCCCATTTGCGAGCACGATTCCTTTGCAAGTTAGTTTGTTCTGGAAGGTCCTATGTCTGTAAGGTCATTTTAAGCCTCACTGGTGATTCCTGTACATGCGGATTAGCGGCCATCTCCATGTATTGATTCAAGGGCTGCATACTGGTGGTTCATGCTAGCTCTATGAGTATGTACGCAATAAGTTGATGACTACGGCTCTTATCGTCAGAATAATATTCAGGTTTGAGTGTCATAGTAGCTTCGCCCATAAGAGGCATGGTGGCATAGCATTGAAGAGTGTCTTTTCAAAAACATATCTTTCTTTGTGATTCCTACAAATGAAACTAGTATTGTTATACACCTGTTATTGTTACATTGACACATGTGAGTTCATGTATGCTCTATTTTCTGGTTGGATGTGGTTACTTTGTTTATCATAGTTATAAATGTAATTGATTGGACTTTAGCTAATTTGAGTTTATGCTGAATTATTCTGGATTTCGTTTCTTATCCTCATTATATTTGATACATGACCCTTGGAAATGATTTATTGCTGGTTTGTTCTTCTCGTATGTATGATCTGATTAAACGATACCTGCTTATTCGTGTATTATTGAGCATAAAATGATTATTTTATTATATATGTAAATTGTTTAGCATGCATCGTGTTACCTATTGAGATATTCGTATCTCATACCTTTTGTTTTGTTTTTGTTTATAGTTGGTACGCGGGAGGGGGATTAGAGTGGTGATACTCAGGGAGAGTTTGTTGATTTCTTACCGGAGGACTACTACTATCCCGATTGAGTCGAGGTTGTTATTGGGAAAAGGATACATTGACTATTGGATGGTTTATCTTTATTTATTTGGACATGATGTACTCAGAGAGAGAGAGAGTGAAAGTTTTTTTAGAACCCTTTGATTATACTAGACGTGATCAGTTGATTTGATGGTCATTTATTCTTTATGATATTTATGGAGATGATAAGCATTACACTTTTGAATTATTTGATTTTAGTCTGATTTAATTTGTTGATGTTATATGTATATGGGGCCAATAGCACTTGGATTCGAGTTTAGATGCTGGTTTTGCATTGACCCGGGTTCGGGGCGCTACATAGAACATGAAAACATGATTTCTAATCCATTCTATTACCTTAATCCACACGAAATCACTTTTTCTCCTTCTTCTGATCTGGTCAGCAAGAATACGAAAATCAAAACTAGAAAAGCTCATGTATGGAAGAGAAAGTGGGTGTGCGGCTATGATTTTCTCCTTTCTCTTTTTCTTGTACGTGAATAGCAACTTCGGAATAAGTTTTTATTTTGTTTATATTTTCATCCAAATCAGAATACCAACCATAATCATCTTTCCTTTTTCATTCTTACCCTTCAAACCATTCAAACCATTATATTAAATCTCAATAAAATTGGTATCAGTCGACTACACTATTCCCATGAAGAATTCGGCCAAATCAATAAATATAATTTAGTTATATTTCTCTTAATTACTTATTAATTATTTAATACATAACTCATAATAATAATTATATTTATAATAATAATCTTAAAACTAAAATACAAACTCACCTTATATTTAATTCTCCAAGTTCTCCGGGTCACCCTAAAACTCTCTAGATTAAACCAATTCCTCATTCCCTGCAATATTAATATTAACAATTAATATAGTTATTTTATCCCATTTATTTATTAATAAAAATCTAGGATTCTACATAGGTTTAGACAGTCGATTGTAATTGAGGTTGTTAATGTAGCATAGGTTGGTTGCAATGATTATGAATGTGATCATATTAGATTTAGATATTCATCAAGACTGCTCTAGAATGGCTGAGATCATTCTAATGTTCTGAAATTCCCCAATTTCGTGTTCCCGTGCTTCTTCATTTCCTAATTGTTGGTTTTCCTTTTAAATGCTCTTGATATTATTTGGTTTAATTGAGTTGTGAAGAAGGTAGTTGCTTCATTGTTTTAAGTTGAGCCGATTGGTTGTTTAGTTGGGTTTCGGTGAGGGTTGTTTGTTGTGTGCATGTGAGTTTGGGCGCATGCGTGGATCTAGGCGGCACAACCTATGTTTTTGTTTTAAGGGATTAGGGGCCTAGGGGGTTTTAGGAGTTGCCACTACCTGATTAGGTGCAGGGAGATACCTGGATGCCTAGATGTTTGTCTAAGGCGGTGGTCTACATTTTAGCAAGATTCTTGTTAAGTAACAAATTGTGGTCCGGGGAAGTCCGTAGACACCATGGCCCATACTATCCAAGACAGGTCCTGTGGGTCATCTCAGGTTGGATTTTATCGAGTTGATTTGTTTGATCCTATCCTATTCACGCATGTAGATGCTTTGACTTGTTCGGGACTCAAGCAACATTTAACCCAATTTTTGTTTAATTATGTCTTTTCAAATGTGAGGTGATGTGAGCAATAATGAGTGGCCCTATTGGAAGGCCCACCATGTTCCAATTTGGGCTTATTGATGGCCCAAGTCCCATTTTGGGTCGCTGTGTAGGCAACAACCCTATTGGCATGGTAAGTTTTCCTTTTCGACTGCTTTGGATCAAGGATTGGCTAGAAACTTAATTTTTGATGTTTCTGGATGTTACACCTTACACTTAATGCAGTGCAACATGGTTTCTCTTTGCACCATATTACATACACGATGCAACTATCTTTTCTTGTTTGCGTAGCACTATCTTTGCAATGCGGTGCATCCCAAATTCCTTCAAGTTCTTATTTTTTGTTTGAAACCTAAGGTCTAGATTCGCAGCGGATTATGGAGATACTGTGGGGCCAGGATCAGCTCGTAGTGGCTTTGCTCTTTGGTTTTGAGCCCAAATTGCCCTAGGTTTTGGGTTTGGCTAAGTTAGCTGGCCTCGTTGGAAGGCCCACTAAGGTCCTAATGGGCCTATTAATAGCCCAAGTCCCAAGCTGGCTCCTTACCTTTGATTTAGGATTTTTGATGATTAAAGATGGAAAGAGAGGTTTTGGAAGTTTTCTGGAGGTTGCATCACATACACATGGTGGTGCAACCTTCCATCCTCCTGCACCGTTCGATTTGAGCGGTGGTGTGCACTTTTTAGCTACACCGTCCTAAGTGTGCAATGTAGCCTAAAAATTTTCCCAAACAAATTTTCTGGGGGAGCATGGAGCTCTACCCTCTTAAGTGAGTTTGAATTTGCCCGTGGACCCACAATGGCTTCCAAGTGGATTTATTAGCTTAATTAGCAAATCTCACCCTTTTTAGAAAAAAAAGGATGAAATTAATGGTCCGAAAGGCCTTTTGCTTTGGTATTGTTGATCACACCATTAGACATTCATGCATTCCCAAAGATAAAATGTAGAGATGGATATCAACTGAAAAGATCTACTGCACAAATAATTGTGGTGTGTTTTGAGCATTCTATTTTGCATATACCATGGGAAGTATCATCATGAGACATTAAAAGTGGAAGTTCTATGTGCTAACATATAAGTGCTCTTACACAATATGCTAGACATGCTCCCCAAGAGAGTAATCAAGTCCAAACTAATAGGCGTGTGCTTAGTGTTCAAAATATGTCAAATAAAGAAAGGGAAATTGGGCTTTAATGGAGTACAATCATCTAGAATTCCAAAGAACATTAATAGAAAGAAGAGGATATTGAAAAGACCTTCAAATGGAGTACATTGTTACCCTCTTGTGCATACCTTCTCTATTTCTTGGATTAAGTGAAAACCACATTATGCGTGAAATTCACAAATATATGACTTACCCATATCCGAAACAAGGAAATCATATATGTCCCATAAAAATGAAATAAAAACTCTCTTCCTCCCATTAGAGTTGTATTAATCCACAAAAAACGAAATGAAACAATGTTTTCCATGCTCAAACCATGTCACAAGCAACATATAGAGATCAAACCATCAAAGTAAGACAGGAAAAGAAGCTATGTTTGATTGTGGAGAAAGAAATCAAAATGGTATTTCATTTTCGCATTTATTCATCCAAGAATGATTTCTATATACAAAATAGAAGCTTAAGAGGACTTACCCTTGATTTGGAGGGATATTGATGAGGTTGAAGCCTCCTTGAATCACTTGACAGTAGTCTAGCTTCTCCCTTTTCCTCAAGGTGAAGCTTCCAAGTGAAGCTTCCAAGAGGTTAGAGACTTTTGGAAGCAAATTTTTTTATTTGGATGAGTTTGAGAGGAGTTCGGATGGATTTTGGAGGTGGGTTGGGTGGTTTGGGAAGGTTGGGAAGTTCGTTCTCTGGATCTAAGAGGAGAAGAAAGGTAAAAATGGCCAACCTCCCTTGAAACAATGCTCAGTTAGAGCTTTTATAGTCTAGAGAAGTTGCACCATACTCAACATGCAATGCAATTAATTTTTCTTTTGCACCATTCTTGAAGTACGGTGTTATTGAACTTTCTTTTGCACCTTTCTTATAGTACGGTGCAATGCATGACTTCTCAAAAATCAGAAATCTCAGATTTATGGGAGTTGTCGGTGGCACATGAGGTTTGCGACACAATTTTTGAACAATGGTGGAATACAAATCTTTTCAAATTTATTTTGTACGATTCCTTGCGAGATTTGCTGATTTTTTTGCCAATTTTTTTATTTTTGATTTTTGATTTTTGATTTTTGATTTTAAAGATTTTTTATTATTTTATTAAAAATATTTTATTTTTTATTGTTTTTGTCATTTCACCTTTTCATTTTTGTCTTTATTTGATTTTCCTTTTATTTGCCATGTGGCAAATACGCATAACTGTTCTTGCCATGTGTTGAGGATTTGGAGGAGAAAGAGGACTTTTGTAGCAAATTGAAGGAAGATTTGGGTTGGAGCAAGTGGCCAAAATTTCCAGATTTAGAGGAGATTTCTACACATGAGTTGAAGTTTGAATCCCTACTATTTTGGAGCTATAATGGAGCTTGGAAGCTGGGGTTTGCAAGTGTGGTAAGTAGCACTTTCAAATCCAAAGATTTAGTTTGATTTTTTTGAGTTCGGAGGTTTCCATTTACATCCAAGTTTGAGAAGTTTTTTAGAAATGTGTAAATTTGACAAGCATGAGACTATGGTGAAACCTGTGGTGATTTCTTGATAAAAAGGTAAATTTACTGAAGTAGTTGAGTTGAATTAAACTTGTTTCATCTGAAGAATGCAAAAGTTTTCATTTTGATATATGTTTTAAACTTAGCAGAGTTCAGATTTTGGTGCTTAGCAAAATCATGGTGGATTCCTTGTTTCTAAAGAATTTTTAGGAGTGATTTGAAAAGGGGTTTGCAAGGATTAGGAGTAGTAAAAGAGGTAGGTATGTTTTTTGAAAATTTCAGGTTTGTATAGGATCCATTTGAATTTTTAAAAAATAGAATCCATTCTGTTATATGTTTTTAAACTTGTATAAGATGTGATGGCTTGCGAAGGCATGAAATCATTGTATTAAAATTCAACTTATTAGCTTAAAATTTAGTTTAGGATGTTTGTGAATGAATGAATAAAAGTGGTTGTAGGTCATTTGGAGCGCAAAATTTTTCATGATAAATCAGGGAAATTCAGAGGTCAACAATCTGGGAAGTGTACGCTCAACATAACATGTTTTTCTAGAAATATTTAATTTTTAGTACCAAATGCAAATTTTAATGAAAAAGTTGTTCATATCTCAATGAATATTTAACATTTAGGCATGAGTTGAAAATGAACTTACAATTTAATGAAAATTTATGAATTCTTCAAAAACTAAAGTTATGGGCTTGTAAAACGATTTTTGCTCATGTTTAAGGCTAGTAATACTTGAAGCTAAACTAGTCTATTTGTATACAAAGTTATTCTTTAACTTGTTTAATATTCTGGTTTGTATAAATGGTTGAGTTATGTTGTCACGACCCGAAACCAGGTCTACCCCTCCAAGGCACAACCCGTCCCAGACCGTGGCAAGTGGGCCATTATACTTAACAAAATACGGAGGATTTAAAAACCTTTTCTATACAAGTGCAAATAGTTCATACTTGTGTATATCAAAATTGTGCTTTTATGTATATATTTGAAATGAAATAAGACATGAGAGTTGGTTACAAAATGTTAGGTGACTAATCATTCCTCTCGAAAGATAAGGTTTTACAATTCAAAACTACATGTATGATAAAGAAAAGCCTAAGGCCTATAGAAATCCTCCTCTCTATACCCAATGGTTTTCTCTTTGCCTCTATCCCCAGCTCGGTCCTTCACATTGAACGACGATGGATCTGAAAAATAAGATAATAAACAACTATGAGACGAATGTCTCAGTAAGCAACACATGTATGCACGAGAAAACACAGTTTAGGCATATATCATTCAGTTAAATCATGACGTGCGGTTATTTGGAATCATAAATCAAGTATCACAGTTTAGTGCCATACAAGTTGGTGCATGTGAGCCAGTGTATAGTTAATTCATTTAGGACAATTTTTCCTTCAATCTCACCAATTGTTATGTGGGAGGTTTAGTATTATACTACACAAAATCCCCCTCTAGCCTCACCGATTACACGTAGTGGCCAAGCATTTACGCCGATTACCCATGATGTAGGCATCTAGTACGCCGATTACACAAGATGTATGAGTATCCATGTCTGATTGCCCATAGCAATGGAGTGATATCACAATATAAATCAAAAACATCAACAACAACACATATCCATCTAGCTTCACTAATTTCACATGATGGCTAGGCATCCATGTCGATTATCCATGACGTAGGCATCTAATACGCCGATTACACATGACGATTAGGCATCCATTGCTGATTACACATAGCACATGGGCATCGGCCACCGATTACACATGGTGCTGGAATAATACACATCCATTGCTGATTACACATAGCGAATGGGCATCGGCCACTGATTACACATGCTGCTGGAATAATACACATCCATTGCTGATTACACATAGTGCATGGGCATCGGCCACCGATTACACATGGTGCTGGAATAATACACATCCGTTGCTAATTACACATAGCGAATGGGCATCTACCTTCATCGATTACACGTGGTGGCTAGACATCTACACCAATTACCCATGATGTAGGCATCCATACGATGATTACCCTTGACATACAGGCATCCATTGCTGATTACACATAGCACGTGGGCATCGGCCACCGATGTTGCTTGTTGCCGGAATAACACGGTATAGCATGAATAGTAACAATGGCACTTGGCCATGAAGTATGTGTATAAACAATCCTATTTATATAGCATGGACAATAGTAATGTTACTTCAAATATCATGTGGGTCATGCACTCAGGCATGCCAGATCTCAAGGGTAGCCTATTGTAAAACCCCGAATTTTCCCACATATTAAAATAAAATAATAATTAATATTCTTGAGGATTATTATGGATGAAAATAATTTATTATTGTAGGGGACATCGTTACAAGCGGAGATCCAAAGTTGGGTGCAGATCCGACCGTCTGATCGTGGGATATCGCGGTAAGACCGATATTTTAATCTAGATGTATTGTGATTGGGCGAATGTGTGAAGTTTGATGCATGTGAGATGCAAGGGAATGAGGGTATATAAATAAGCTAAAATACCTAATTGCATACGAGTGGAATACCTAAACATATTTGGCTTGTATTCATTTAGTCTTCAACAGCCGCAAGAGAAAAACGCACACCCAAGAGCAACTGAGCAACCAGAGAAGAAGAAGAAGGGAAGTGGTTGCTCTGGTTTTTCTTCATTCCAAGGGAGTGTCGTAGTATCTATGTTGTTGCTGTTCATAGAGAAGGAGAGGAAACGATCGTAAGAGGTAGGTGACATTGTTTTGATCGGTTGATTTGTATTTACGTTCGTTTAATCGTAAAAGCATGTTTTATGAGATATATTGATGTATTTAGTTTGATAAACATGTTATAAGTATGTTAAAATGATATTGGACGAGAAAAATCACATTTTGGAAGTGTTTCTATTCGTTTTTGGGAGATCGCCGACCTCGACTGTGCTTGGCGATCCTCGGCGCTAGTTATAGATCTTAGACCGCCGAAGACCGCTGGAAGAGTTATCGTTGACGCTTTGTTTTACACCACCGCAAATGACCAAAGACCAAACAGAAGATGAGATAATGCGAGTGAGAGAGATGCACCATTACGAGAAGGGAGCATGGGGGTTACATAGGGGTACAAGAGAGGTAGTGGGAGAGGAACATGCTCCTCCGCAAATGATTAAACAGACCCCCAAAACAGTGGCTTAAAATGACCCAAAAATGCAAAGGAAAGTCTCTCATCCTCTCCCTAGAACTAGTCGAACACTTCTCATTACTTGTGGGAGCCTCCAGGTAGCACAAATGATAAGACAACATGCAAATATTGTAATAGAATGCAAGCCTAAACAGCCATAAACAAAGTGCTCTTAAACCTCATGGAATAGCTCCAATCTTATATATGTGAAGTAATAGATGGCAAGGAGTGATACCTGATGGTTTCACAACCTTTTTGTTGAGTGTAGACCCTTCCTTGAGGCCAAAACAGGCACTGGAGCTCCTTCTTCTGGCAGCAACAGCAAGTTCCCTCCTTCTTCCTTAGGTGAAGATGGGAAAGAATGGGTCAAGAAGGGGTAGAAGGGTATAGAGATGGTGTTTGGGGGACTTGGAAGGCAATGAGGGGTTGAATGGGAGAGTTTCGGAGCATGAACAAAGGAGGAGAAAGGGTGGAAACCAACCAAAGGAAAGCCAACCCCTGAAATGGGGCTGCTGTTGCCTTTTTATAGAAAACTTAATGTATCCGGCATTTAATGTCGGATACACTACACTTCCTTTGTATCCGGCATTTTATGTCGGATACACTGAACCTCCTTTGTATCCGACATAACATATCGGATACAAACACAATCATTTCAAAAAATTAATGCCGCCGCGAATTTGTCGAGGAATCGGCGCGAATCTCGCTGAGCAAATCTTTGTATCCGACATTTGATGTCGGTTATATACAAACCTATGTGTATCCGATATATTTGGTCGGATACAAATCAAAAAATTACGGATTTGCCCCCCGACTTGACCGATTTGACCGATTTGACACTTTTGGATATCTACGGATTGCCCCCTGCGAAATTTTGCTTTAAACCCTGGGATATTTTGCATGTTTGGATATTTACGGATTGCCCCTCGAGATATTTTCTTGCGCTACTCGCCACGTGTGCAACTTTTTGCCACGCGTGCAGTTTCCGGTTTTTCTGCTCGGAAACTTCAACAGCTCATATCTTCCTCATCCGAACTCCGATTTGAGCAAACTCAGTTGCGTTAGACTAGTATCGGAGCCCTATATCCACTGACATAGGGCTAAGCACTTGGCACAGGGTTAAAAAAAAAAGTCAACTTTCGGCTCCTCTTTAAGTTTGACTGGCCCACAGAACCTTCATCCGGACTCCGATTCCAGAGAACTCAGTTGCGTTGGACTCGTGTCGGGATTCTCTATCCATTGAGATAAAGCAAGGTGGCCAATTTTCATTTGATCAAAAAGTCAATTTTTGACCCCTCAGGGTTTGACTTTTCTGCTGTCTTTTAGCACACATTTTTTTGCTTTCTTCTTCTTCTTTTTTTTCTTTTTTGGTTTGATCAAAATTTGGGTGCTTACAGCATGCAACTTTACCGTCTACTCATGGCGGCTAGGCATCCAGCTTTCAATGAGCATCGGCCACCAATTACACATGGTGCCGGGATGATACAACCATAGGGAATAGAAACAATAACAATACAACATGTACCCTTGCATGAGAAGTGCTTCATATAACCTGGGCTGCTGCCCTCCATATAACTCATATCATTGATGAACCAAATATCTCAAAGTTTCAAGCTTTTGTGGAGGATGCTAGTTCACTACCCTCAACTGAAGTGAACCGCACACACTACCCACAGATACACTTTTGTGTTATCCGCATCAATACCACATGCACACTTGCATGGGGAATGCTCAAAGCTAAAGGGTTAATCTTGGGCCACGCCCTCATTCAATATCAGTAACCATGGGCCACTGCCCTTTCGTTCAATGCCAAAGACCATAGGCCACAGCCCTACCTATCTCATGGTACAAGTTGCGGCCAACGCCCTTATTGTCATGCAACTCATGTCAAATGTGGGGCCGAAGCCCTTCATATCATATGTGGGGTACTAATCATGGAATTTAATGGTAAACGGGTGGTTTTCCAAAAATTTCTACATTTCATGACTCTTCCAGGCAGCCGGTGCCTTAATTCTTTGATACTTGTACAACTGGGTCTCGGTTCATGATTTCTATCTCTAAAGGTTAATTAGAAGGTGATCTAAGTGGTGGATTCAAGTTATTCTACCTCTATAGGAATCTGGGATAGAAACGAAACCCTCTGTAAGACCTCCCTTGGTAACGCGTACCCAACATCCTTGGTAGTTGGAATTTTGAGGTACTTCCACTTGGGACACTTCCTTGATGTATAATTCTAGCTTATGCGTATGTTGGATTTGAATATAAACCCTTGGTGGTTCGATCTGGGCTAAAATCCTATTTTTGGGGATTTTCTACATTCCATGACTCTCTTAGGCAACTCATGCCTCAACTCTTTTGAAAACTCATATAACTTGGGTTTGGTCCTTGTATTCTACTTTCATATGTTATTTGGAAGGTATTTGAAGTGGTGGAATCAATTTGTCCCACTTCTATAAAAATCTGGAACATGAACTCTCTATAAAACCTATTCTAGCAAAATGTACCCAAAATCTTCACTATTTGGATTTTGGTGATAACTCCAGTTGGAGCACTCCCTAGACACCTAAATCTCACTCATACATGGGTTGGATTCACACAAAATCAATCCTTAGTTCAATCTGGACAAAACTTGGGAGAATTGGGAAAACAGGGCAAGGCGCTCGAGCCTGCTTCGAGCGGCTAGAAATTGCTCTCAAGTTCTCTCTGTTAAGGCAATTGCTAGAACAGTCGCTTGAGTGGCCATGCCTTAAAACTCTACCTAAAGCTACCTAAAACTACCGCCCGATGCCATGCTCGAGCGGCTGTTCAGGCGGCTGGGTTTTCTTAGCAACTCGCGAAATCCAACTTTTGGGGATTTGGGGTTTTTCTCAAATCTCACTCATTCCTAATGTTTTTTGGGCTCTAAATTGCTCCTAGCACGTGTAGTTATCTACTATTAACAAAACCCACAAGAAAAATCACACCTATTTGTCCACACGAATCATTTCATACTCCAAACCCTAAATTCCACATTTATATACGAAAATGGCTAAAACTTGAAATATGGGAGCGGTGGTGTCGCTTACCTCTTGCAAACAATTAAGTAAGTCTTCTTGCTTCCAAATCAATCCATGAGCAGCACTTTGTAGGCTTCTTGGTTGGTTTCACCACAATCTCCAAGCAACTGCTCCCAAACGAAAATTCCCTTCCTTGATGTTCTTCTTTTTCTTGCAAGGGAACTTTTCCAATGGGTTTAGAAATGGATGGAAGTGATGAGGGACGAAAATGAAAGAGAAGATGAAGAAGAAATGAAGGTGGGAAGGAAAGGAGGAAGATGAAGAAGAGAGGAAGAGAGGGTCGGGTGTGGGTTTGGTCGTATGGGGTTTTGGGTTTTCCTTTTCTCGCTATTTTTTTTTTGTTTTCACTTAAGTAATCCTTTAGCAACACCAATTCACAAGTTTGCCACTGCTCCCTATTTACACATAACCAACCACACTTAGCTATATTTTTCTCACAATGGGAAACCTTATCTGACAAAGTAGAGGTTGCTCACCTTCACAAGCATTGACAAGCCGGGGCTTAGCCACTTTGACTGGCTTCAAGCTTGGGCTCCTCCAACTTCACCTACATTATAAGCTTACTGATTAGGGTTTGCTAGGGATATTGGAACGAGGTTTCACATGCTTTTTATTCATATCTAACTCTTGTACAAATCATATTGAGGTGTTATTAAGGTGTTTTCATTGTTCAAATATTTAAATACATTTTAGAAAGGAATTTGGGCACACACTAAGATAGGTATAAAAGGGACTTTTGGTTCCAAATTACTCCACAATGATTTTTTAATGGTTTCAACTCTTGTAACATCTTTATAAAAGTGATTTTAAGATCTTTTTAATGGCCAATTGTATTTTGCAATTTACAACAAAGATTTGGCCACCTATCCCAAAAATTTGCCAATTTTAAATACAGAATGGTTTTAATGCTCCAACTTTGATTGTCAAGATTCAAAAAGGTTTTTCCACTTATGCTACAAGTGTATTTAGTCACGCTTTAATAAACATACCTCTGAAATTGAATTTTTGGGTGGCATTGAGGATTTGGTGCATTTGGGTTCCATTTTGAGTTGTTTTGTGTTAAATTGATCTTATTTGGAAAATTGATTTTGAGAATCATGAATTGTTTATTCAGGATTAGTATTTGAAAAATTGTTGAGGTTTGAATTTTGCTTTGGATTACCTCCATGTACTTGGAGTTTTGGTTGTGATGCCCATGTACTTGGTTAGATGTTATATCTCAGTGTACTCGGGGATGCCCCATGTACTTGGGATGTGGAGATTGATGATTGAGATAACTTGTGCTCGCTGAACTTTAGCATTGGTTTTGGTTTTGGTTGTCTAGTGGGCATATGTAAAGCCCCAGATCCAGATCTCATGTCATGCCCCGGAACCAAGTCTACCCCTCCAAGGCACGACCTATCCCAGACCGTAGCAAGTGGGCCATTACTCTTAACAAAACACAAAGGATTTTAAAACTTTTTCATATCGAGTGCAGGTGCAAGAGTTTATACATGTGCATATCAAAAGTGCTCATATATATATTTGGATGTGAAATAAAAACATGCGAGTTTAGTTACAAAAAGATAGGTGACTAGTCACTCCTCTTAAGTGCGAAAGTTTTACCATTCAAACTATACAAATATAACAAAAAGAAATCCTAAGGCCTATAGTAGTCTTCCTCTCTATACTCGATGGCCTTTTCCTTTCCTTTATCTCTAGCCCGGTCCTTCCCATAGGACGACGATGGATTTGAAAAATAAGATAGAAAGCAACTGTGAGATGAATGTCTCAGTAACCAACACATGCATGATTCAGTGAAAACACTATTTATGCAAATATCTCTCGATAAACCATGACATGCAGGTAGTTTTAATGCTACGAAATCCACGGCATCTCATGTGTTATATAACAGTGAATGCATGTGATTCAGTGTACAGATAATTCATTTAATTGCAAACATGTATTCAATATTATCACTTGTTATCTAGGATGTGTACATATATATACATGGCCCCATCTAGCGTCACCGATTCCATGTGGTGGCTAGGCATCTACGCTGATTCTCCTTGACGTAGGAATCCATACGCCGATTCCCTGTGACGTACAGGCATCCATTGCCGATTCCCCATAGCAAGTGGGCATCTGTAAGACCTTGATTTTTGGTGAGTTTTATTTTTTGTTTTTGTTTTATTATTGTTATTATTATTAAAATATAGCTTGGGCGTTTGTTAATTTAAGTGGCCAAAATATGTAGGTTTCAGTGGGCGAGCATGCACGGGAGCAAGTACTTTTAAAGGGTCAAGTGGCAATGCGTATGCGTATGAGGTAAAGAAATAGACCAAAAGGGGAAAGTTAGGTCTTTGGGGTCTTTAGAATACTCGTATCGTATTTTGGCAATACTTTCGTTACTCTCGTTATCTGGAGAACTGGGCGATTTTGGTGATTTGCGGCTGGTGTGGCGATTAGGGTTCTGCTTGTGAAGAACAAGAATCGCAAAGGCTACGGGAAGGATTTTGGAGTTGAAGTTCAGTGGGTTATTTCTCTCTGCTCGAGAGGATTCGTTCGGCTATATTTTCATTCGCGCCCGCAGCCGGAGTCGTGATCGACCGAGGTTGGGTTATTCTGGGAAAAGCGTATACTGGTGAGTAGCACTGATTTACAACTGAGGTTTTGTGTTTCTTCGTGAGCTTATTCTGATGCATGGTTGTATTTTGAGTGATTTCTGAGTTTTGCTGGTTTTCTGGAATAACATGAAACAGAACCAGAGATTGAAATTTACCTTGAAATTAAATGTGTTTAGATTAAATCCAAAAGTGGTTGGGAAGCATTCTGGGAACATTGGGAGTGTATTGGAATCGATGCGCCTACTTGAAATCGATGCGCTTTTCTTGCGCCTATCCCGCGCTCTTCTCGCGCCTTTCTCCCGCTCAGCTCGCGCTCACTTAGCGTCGAATGAGCGCATAGTCCATTTTCGCCTATTTTCTATCCGCCGACTGGCGCTCACTTCAGGAAGTGAGCGCATACCCAATTTAACTTACCGAATTTGATTTCCGACTGAACCAAGGGGGATTTTGATGTCTTGGGGTTTATATCACTTCACCAATCACTTGTTGGTAACCTTGGAACTTGCATTTCTTATTTAAATTCCTAGGAGAAAGCTAGTGGCAAATTCTTAAAGATTCCTAAGGATGAGTGTGGGTTATTATATATATGTTGTGCTGGATACCAAAACTCTAGGAGTTCTTAGTCGTTTTCTCCTCGAACTTATACACTGTTCTAATTGAGAAATTATTGACTTCTGGTTTTCATTTGTTTTGGGAAATGCTGAAATGTATTGTCTTGTTATAAATAACTGTGTTTGTATTCAAATGGCATGGTTTTGTGGAAATGAGAAATACTGAAAGTATTGAGATACTGTTTGGTCCAGAGGGACAGGTGATGAACTATGATGAGATATACATGATGTGGAATGAATGGTTTTTACTTTAAATGTTGAAATTGAGATTATACGATGTTTTCCTGTTTTGGTCTAGCTTGTCCTGGATCCAGAGTCTAAGCTTAGTAATGTAATGTTATTTGTTGGTTGTTGGAATTGCATGGCCTTGTGTGTTGCCACGACCGGTGTAGAGCAACCAGAAACCTTGAGTAGGCCTAGTTGTCAATGCAGAAACCCGGGGAGTAGGCCTGCATTGGATGACGAAACCCTGAGTAGGCCGTCATTTCAGAGTTTCCGAAACCCTGAGTAGGCCGGAACTGTGTACATGGAGGTGTGGAGTGTCTACTTGGCATGTTTAATTTATCAACTAAACGATAGTCATGACATTGACCGATCAATGTGTTGTCGTACTTAACTGAGATGTGATTTGACCGATGAGATGAGTTTTGGTTTGAACTTGAAATTGATATGAGTTGTTTAATCGTACGGAACGTTTATCGATGCATAGCTTTGAACTGTGATTAACTATTTCTGCATGCATGTGCTACTCGCTGAGATATTCGTATCTCACTCTGTTGTTTTGTTGTGATTTTCAGATACTCGTGGTGAGGTGACTACTGGGGTAGATCCTGCTGAGGCTTATAGGGAGGAAGATTACTATTACCTTCCTTAGACTTGTAGGTTATCTTGTTTCGAATTTGAGTACTTTGAATATTTGAGGTGTATTAAAGTCTATTTGGGGGTTGAACCATATGTTTCTAGTTAAGTCTAAACGTTACATTTCTTGGATGAATCAAATTGTGCACTCTGACAGGTTATAGTTAGATGATTATCCAGCGATCATATTTAATTATCGATCCTTGCCTAACCTCCGTGAGACGTGTTATATCTTTATTGAACAACACGGATCCGGGGCGTTACAGCATCGGCCACCGATGATGCTGGTACCGGGATGATATCACAAATAAGAGCAGGAACAATACAAGAACATCTGGCCATGACATTGAGCGCGCGTCATAAACGCCGCACGGGAAAATTCGGAGTCGCCACCGCCTGATGGGGTGCAGGCGGACACCTGGGTGCCTAATCTTGTCTATTAGTCTGGTCTGTGGCTTGAGATTCTAAGTAGGTTCTCGGTTGTGGTCTAGGGAAGTCCGTAGACACCTCAGTCCACCCCGTCGGGTGACGGGTCCCGTGGGTTCTCTAGTTTGAGTCAGCTTACTTTGGTTTCACTCGATTCCTAATCCGATATGCAACTTAGTTAAGTCTGGCGGGACCACTTGAATGGTGTGGGTCCCTTTAATTGATTTTATCTTGCTTAATTTAGGTGATCTGAGTCTGACTGGGTGGGCCCCGTCGAAAGGCCCATGGTATCCCTGGTGGGCTTGGTTAAGCCCACAAATCCCTTGGTGGGCCTCAGTCTATCCTGAAAGGCCCTTTGGGTTCAGGTTTAGTGAATTGATTTTATCTTAGGTTTTAATTTAAAGATTTAAGCGGCTTTCATGCAAAGATGGGTCGGCATTGGTTTGTGGGCCCCTGGGTGGGCCCCCATGATGGATGCCAAAGTGTTTTCAATTTATCTTTATTTAAATTTGCCAAGATGTTTTGGATGTTGGGCTTGGGGCCCGTAGTCCAGTTCCGGGCTTGAAAGCCCGAATTCCATGAAGTTAGGGTTTAAACCCTCACTTGGTTTGGTTAGTGGGCTTTGGCGGGCCCGATAGGCCCTAGCCCTGGGTCTCTGCCAAACCACACAATTTAGAACACATTCAACAAGGTTGGTTCGTGTGGGCCGCATCGGGTTTGGCCCATTCGATTCAATCGGTTCATTTTACTTAACTTACTTATTAGCATGCTTTTGGATTTATCGAGCTTGGCGGGCCCCGTTGGAAGGCCCACAATTGTTTCCAATTGGACCGGTGGTCCATGTCCCAAGTTGGGTTTCTAGGTGAGCCGGAAACCCTATTGGTTCAATTGGTCTTGTTGAAGCCATCACAAAATTTGGCAAAGAAAAGAAACACAAAAAAAATGGCATTTCTGCCGTGTATCTGGCCTTAGTTGCCGGATACTCACAGGCCATAGGTGATCCGGCCTGAGTTGCCGGATCACCTTGAAATGGCCTTTTTTTGGGGTTTGGCCATTGGGGTTGTTTCCAGGGGTTCCTAGGGGTCTTCTACGAGTCATGTGAGCCCCTGGGAGGCCCCACATTGGTTCAGATTTGGGATGCAACCCCCCTTGGTGTCCTTTTGGGATTTCTCCACAAAGGCATTGAGGCATTGGGGGGCATGGGGGATTGCTACTGTCTCGGGGGTGTCATGGGCATGCTGCATATCCACCTGGAATCCAATAGAACATGCTGCCACACAGAGGAACAGCAACCATACATGAGGGTTTTAAGCATGCCCAAAAGGGTAAAAAAACATGGAGATTGGGGGGGGGGGGGGGGGGGGGGGGGGACAGCCTTCATGCGTGGCTCTATGGATTGGGTTAAGAGAGGGTGTAGGGGGCTTCTAAATGTGCTGGGGCAGCAACTTCTAGAGGGGTTTGGGACTGGGACAATAGCTGAAAACATCAAGCAATGATCGGCATGCTATCAAAGAAGAAAACAGAAAAATTCGTATGCATAAAGCATGGTCCAGGGACTGACTTTTGGCGGCTAACAATAGTGGCTAACATACAAGGAAGACCTGATTAAGCATGTAAAAACAGTAAGGAAAAAGGTGCCCATACGATCCTAGCATGCATGCCACTACACATGTAAAAGAAAACAAAAAAACAGCAAAGTAAAAAGTATCCTCACGAAACAGCAACCCTATGCATGTGGAAGTAACACAGAGACGGTCTACCATGCGTCATCCATGATTTCCGGCAGGGCCTAAACCCAAGCTTCACGCTCGACACCACGGCCTTTAGAGAAAGGAAAGAGGAGGGGGGTTTACAGGGGATACATGGGACGAAGAAGAGAGGAACATTCTCCCGTAAAAATGCTCAAAACAGTAGACCAAAATGGCAGCTTACAAGAACCCAAAAAAAGTATAAAACAAAATGAGCTCTCCTACTACCAAGGACCCTATGTGGCCCTCTTGCTAGTGGTGGCTTCGTGCCATGAAAGAAAATCAAATGCTTGCACAAAATAACATGGAAACAAGCCCATGCCAAGAAGGAAAACAAGAGTAAGAAAGTCAGCAGAAAAATTTGAATTTAATATATGATGAGGAACCTTACCTAGAGGTTCTTGGCTCCTTGGTGGAGGTGGAGGCACTTCCTTGAGGAAGCAAGTGTTGCTGGAACTCCCTCCCATAGTAGCAACAGCAAGCTCTTCTTCTTGTTGGGTTGTAAGTGGAGAGGAAGAAGGAAGAAGAAGGGTGGAAGTACTTGAGGTGGTGTGGTGGGGTTATGGAGGGCAAAGGGAGTTGAAGAAGGGAGGATTCAGGAGGGAAAAAGTGGGGGAAGAAAGTTGAAAACCAACCAAAAGAGCCAACCCCCGGCCAGAGGTGGCTGCTGGGTTTTTATAGGCAAACTTAATGTATCCGGCATTATATGCCGGATACACTAACCCCTATTCATAGCCGGCCTCCATGGCCAGCTACACACATGTCACTTTGTATCCAGCATTAAATGCCGAATACAAAACACAATTATTCGAAATTTTAATGCCGCCGCGAATTTGTCGGGGAATCGGCGCGAATCTCACGGGTTGATCTCCTTGTATCCGATGAATAGTGTCGGTTATACACTGAGGTATGTGTATCCGACATATTTGGTCGGATACAAATCGAAAAATTACGGATTTGCCCCTGGGTATTCACAGATTCATCCGATACTCTTAGATATTCACAGATTTGGTCCCTGAGAAAGTTTGCTTTAAACCCTGGGATATTTTGCATGTTTGGATATTTACGGATTGCCCCTCAAGATATTTTCGTGCACCACTCGCCACGTGTGTGGCTTTTTGCCACGTGTGCAGCTTTCTGGGTTTTGCTGCTCGGAAACTTCGACAGCTCATATCTCCTTCATCCGGACTCCTATTTGAGTAAACTCAGTTGCGTTGGACTCGTATCAGAGCCCTATATCCAATGATATATAGCTAAGCACCTGGCTTGGGGTTAAAAAAAGTCAACTTTCGGCTCACCCTCAAGTTTGACCGGCCCACAGAACCTTCATCCGAACCCCGATTCCAGCAAACTCAGTTGCGTTGGAACCGTGTCAAGATTCTCTATCCATTGAGATAAAGCAATGTGGCCATTTAACACTTGATCAAAAGTCAAATTTTCACCCCTTAGGGTTTGACTTTCTGTCCAGGGTTTGCATTTTCGGCTCTTCCGGGAGCGCAAAAATGAGGTGCTTACAGACATATACCCGAACAATCCTAGTTAAGTGTACGGATCCATACCTTAAGGGTTCTGTAAGCACCCAAATTTTGATTAAACCAAAAAAAAAGAAGAAGAAGAAAACAGAAAATGTGCTAAAAGACAACAAAAAAGTCAAAGCCTGAGGGGACAAAAGTTGACTTTTTGATCAAGTGCAATTTGGTCATTATACTTCTTCCTAATGATTAGGAAATTCTGATACGATTCTAACGCAACTGAGTTTGCTCAAATCAGGGTCCGGATGAAGAAGATATGAGCCGGTCAAACTTGAGGGGAGCCGAAAGTTGACTTTTTGCTAAACCCCAAATCAGCTGCTTAATCCTATCCCAATGGATAGAGGACTTCGATACGGTTCCAACGCAATTGAGTTTGCCCAAATCGGAGACCGGATGAAGAAGATATGAGCAATTGAAGTTCTATGCAGCAGTGCCGGAAAACTACTCACGTGGCAAAAGTCTGCACACGTGGCAAGCAGCAGAGCAAAAATATCTCAGGGACTAAATCTGTAAATATTCAAAAGTATCAAGGACTAAATCTGTAAATATCCAAAAGTATCAGGGACCAATCCACAAATATCAAGATTTGCTCATGATTGATGTTTCCTATGGGCATGCATGTGCATTTTCCATGCATGCAACACTTCATACATCTCTCTCTCTCTCTCCTCCATGAGCACCTATGCATACATCCACCCATGCCTCATGCATACATCTCCCTCTCTCTCTCACTCATGATTAATGTTCCCTATGCATGCATCCCCTCATGCCTCATGCATGCATGTGTGTGTGTGTGTCTCTCTCTCTCCCACATGGGCATGCATCATCATCTCACCATCCATGCATCTCTCTCTCTCTCTCTCTCTCTCTCTCTCCAACCATGGGCATCCTTTATGTCTCCCCACAACTCCCATGCCCCCATGCATTACCCCATGATAAAAGCCCCCAAACCCATACGTATGGGGGACTTTTGATCACTTTTCATTCTTCCATTCTCTCCCATTCTCTCTCCTAAGCTCTCCCATCTCTCGCATATCCAAAAACCCTCCTCTCCAAACCTCTCTTCACCTCCTACACCACCCAAAAACCCCCTCTTGGACCACCCTATCCCTCTTCCCTTCTTTCCTTCTTCATCTTCATTCAAAAGAGGACTAGGGAGTTGCTGGTGGTGCTTCAAGGTTTCTGTTCCAGCAGCTATTTGGGCTCCTAGAAGGCTCAACACACCTCCAAGAAGAAGAGAAATCCCAAGGTAATGTCCCCTAGTACCTTTTATTTCACATATATGAGAATGAGGCATTTTTATAGTATTTAGAAAAGTTTGGTCTCACCCTTGTTTTGAGCTATCTTTAATACGTGATCCTCACATATTTGGTCCTCATTTTTGAATGTGAAAGTCTCTAAAGGTAAGGGTAAGTATGCGTATGGTTCCATGGGAGCATGAGAGCTGTCTACACACTTTTGTGTCATTTAGGGTGCGGTTTTGGGGTTTTATTTTAATTATTTGTGGGGGAGTATGTTCCCCTTAGCATGATCATCTAATGTACCCCACATGTAATCCCCTTATCCCCTTCTTTAGACACTTTCTCTAGCTAGGCTTGTGGTTTGGATTCGTATGGATATGGTAAGTGATGTGTGGTATATTTTTCCTTTTATTTGTATGTATATGATGATAGTCTTAGGTATGCATGTTATTTTACCCTCATGACTATGTGTTCAAAACATGTATGTGAGTGAAGCTTGGTGGGTATGCATGGTAAGTGATAAGCATGTTTTTATTGTCTTAAGTATCTTAGTTAGGATTCCAATGCACGTTGGTTACTGTTTCCAACCACATGAGATCATCCCACTTGGTTTAGTCATGGGTTCTAGGTGCATATTGCATATTTGCTTGTTAGGAATATCTTTAAGTTGTTAATGTGTCCTATCATATGCAATGGATTTTGTAGGTCCATAGATCAGTCTTTTTTAGTCCTTGAGCACAACAAGCACATGCATGCACCTTTTGATGAAAGGTAGGCCCAAGATGAAGCATGTTTTAATTGATTTTCTTTTCTCTTATTGTTCATAATTGATTGTGGTTCCTTGAGGCTGTAAACAACCTAGATGGAGGTGCATGACCTCTATTCCTTTGCTGGATTTCACCTAAGAGAAAGAAGAGGGAAACCCTCTCCCATCCCTTATAGTTTGGTTTGGAGAAACCCAAGAGAAGCCAAATGGCTCTCATCTGAACCACCATGGGCCTATACAAGGGCCCACCCAACCATGGAATACCCCTGGGAAGCCCAGAAACCTAAACCCCTTGGCAAAATCGAAAAAATGGCATTTTTTAATTGATCCGACAACTCAGGTCGAATCAGCTTGTATTTGTTTTTAGCCAACCAGAATGGTCGGCTACACCTGCTCCTCTTTGTATCCGATCAAAGTGGTCGGATACACCTGTTTATGTGTGTAGCCGACAGCTTAGGTCAGCTACACTGTTACATCTCATTGTTTGGGTTTTCATGATCTCGTGGTACTTTCTTGATTTGTTTGATCAATCCGGATGAACCAGAAGGGTTTTCGGGTCAACCAGAGACCCAAGATGGGCCATGGACCAACCCGGTCCAATTTGATTTCCAGTGGGCCTTCCAACGGGGCCCACTAAGCCTGAAAAGCCTACTTTTGTTAAATAAAGGTAATTAAAGTGATTGAATGGGCCAAACCCAATGTGGCCCACCAAGAGCTCAGTTTCGAAGCATGAAGGCTTAGATTAGGATTGGTTTGGCCGAGACCACGGGTAGGGCCTGTCGGGCCCACTAAGCCCATTGAACCAAACAAGGTTAGGGTTTCCAAACCCTAACTTAGGAAGTCTTGGGCTTTCAAGCCCAAGCCCAGGTAAAGGGCCCCAAGCCCGAGTCCTGGCTCATTTTAGCACAGATTAAGAAAGATAATCAAAACCACTTGGCAACCAACTGTGTGGCCCACTCAAGGGCCCACAAAGCAATCCCGGCCCGCATTGGCATGAAAATCAATTTAATCCAACTTGAACTTCAAAGTAAAATCAATTCATTAAGCCAAAATCCCAAGGGCCTCACAGGCTTAGACCAAGGCCCACCAGGGAACATGTGGGTCATACTTGGCCCACCAAGGGATTCGTGGGCCTTCCAACGGGGCCCACCCAATCAGACTCACTTCATTAAGTTAAAAAAAGATAAAATCAAGTAAAGGGGCCCACAACACTTTGGCGGTCCCGCCAAACTTAACCAAATTGAATGCTGGATTAGGAATCGGGTGAGTGAGAGACCAAAATTGACTCAAACCAGGAAAACCTACGGGATACGTCATTTGACGAGGTGGACCAGGGTGTCTACGGACTTCCCTGGACCGTAACCGAGAACTTGCTCATAATCTCAAGCCGCAGACCAAGCCTTAATAGGCAAACTTAGACACCCAAGTGTCTTCTTGCACCCCATCGGGCAGTGGCAACTCCAACATTCCCGTTTTACCCTCTTGGAGGCACGCATGAATCCGTGCGGCCCGCAGTGTGGCGTTTATGACGCGCTCACAGGTTCATTATGCGGGTGTGTTCATTTATCAATTACACATCAAGTATAGCAACAATTAACAAAATAATAACACATCAAGTATATCCAAGCTTGAGTGGAGGATGCTAGTTTTCTATCTCCAAGTTGGGAGGAACCAGGGTCCACTACCCAACTGATATTAACTGCTCAACAACCAACCAAGACTTACTGGTCAATTACTCATGATCAATACCTCATGCCTTCTTGCATGGAAAATACTCAATGGTAGCCCATGGCCTTACCCGAGTCCATCTTGGGCCACTGCCCTCTGCTCAATAGTACTCAATGTCATTGGGGCCACTGCCCTCTTTTCAATATCAATACAACGGGCCACTGCCCTTTCATTTATGATTAATGATCATGGGCCACTGCCCTGGGTGGTGCAAACGTAATACGGGCCTATGCCTTCATATCATGTGTAAAATACCAGGCCGAAGCCCATTTGGTCATGGGTGGCATACTTACATTGATGGTCAATGGTATAGTTTAGGTTTCCTGGAAACTCTCTACCTGTCATGACTTAATTTGGGCAACCTATGCCTCAACTCTTTTGATACTTGTATATCTCTGTTTTGGCTCTTGATTCTTACTTCTAAGGGTTATTTAGAAAGTGTTTGAGGTAGTGGAATCAAATTATTCTATTCCTATAGGAATCTGGGACAGAAACTCATTCTAAGACCTTCTTGGGCAAAACATACCCAAAATCTTGGTTATTTCGAATTTTGAGTTACTTCCAGTTGGAACACTTCCTAAACACCTAACTCTCACTTATACATAGGTTGGATTTGAATAAAAACAAAAGGTAGTTCAATCTGGGCTAAAAGTGTGAATTTTGGGAAATCTAGTAAGGGCGCTCGATAGGTCGCCCGAGCCTGCTGTCAGCACCTTATTTTTGCATCATAAAATTGCCCAAGAAGCATATCTTAAACCGGCATATATGTGGGTACGTAAATCAAGGTTTTTATAGTGGACTCTTCTTTTTGAAATAACAAGCCCATAATAAAGAGAATTCTGAGCTGATTCCGATGCACCAAACTGTGCTCAAATCAGATCTCAAACGGATAAGTTATGAATAAAAGAAATAAAGGGTAGTTTGGGGATTTTTACAAAACCGAAATTGGATGCCACATGGTAGTCACGTGTACGCCATGGTGGGTGCCATGTAACCAATGCTAAATAAAAAATTTATGGGGTTGTTTTAGTAAATAAGTAAGTTTCCTAATGGGGTTTCTTAGGCAAATAAATAACAAAGTTAATAAAAGTTTAAGATTAAAAAAATAATAATAAAAATAAACAAAGAGAAATGAATTGGACGAATTGGTCCAACTCATATTCTCTTGAGATATTGAGACAAAGCTTAAAATATATATATAAGCCTAATAAAAATTTGGGACAAAATAGACTTTAACCAAACCTAATTGAATGAGGGTGTTTAAGAGAGGAAGAGGAAGAGTTAAGGGTTTAAGAGAGGAAGAGGAAGGGTTAGTTGTTTAAGAGAGGAAAATGAAGAGTTAAGGGTTTAAGAGAGGAAAAGGAAATGTTAGGGGTTAAGAAGTTGAAAGGGTGGGAATCCTCTATAAAAAGGCTTGAAGTTGGGAGCAAAAGGGAGGGGGAGAAAAAGTAAGAGAATTCTTTGAAAAAAAAGAGAGCAAGTAAGAGAGTTCTTTGAAAGAAAAAGCAGTAAGTAGGAAGAAGTGGAGAAAAGAAGAGGGACTTCTACTAGCAAGGAGGGAGAAAGGAAAACTGTTGTTCATGACACACCAAGGTTCCAAGACCTGATTTGAAGTGTCAATCCATAACAGGTGAGTCATTTGTTTAATACATTGTATGAGACCTCTCTTTCATTACAATTTTTGAGATAAGATTACATGATTGGTGAGAGACATGTATATATGTTTGAAGGCTTTGGGTAATTTTATCATGTAAAAAAAAAAGACAAAGATGTAAAATTCTGAATTTTTTTTCTTGCATTTGGATTACACTTGTTTTCCAGATAAACCAATTTTTTTCACCTAGTTCTAGTTTGATTCAAGTCTGGAGTCCTTCATGAGATTTGTGGTATTTTTATTTTATTTTAATCTAAAAATATGCTCGAGACCCTACACTATGAGTAGGTATTTTATTTAATTTTCTTTGGTTCAGATTTTCAATTGGAAATGTCTAACAGTACATTTTGGAGCTTCATATCTCTTAAATGAAAATGAATTTTTGAAAACTGTTATAGGTTATTTTAGTGTTTAAAGTCATGATTCTAAGGAATCAAATTTCGCACAATTTGGTTAAGAATTGAGGGAGATATGAATCTTTGAATGTGGATAGCGTAGTAATTCAGGTTGTTTCATTTTTTTGTTTCCTTTGTAAATTAGTAATTAGGCCATGGTTAAAAGTAGTTCAGGTGGTCTCATTTTCTTGCCTTGTAAATTAGTAATTAGTTAATCTTGCATGATTAAAAAAATAGAAAACAAAACAAAACAAAAATAATAAATAATAAGAAAGGGAAAAAGCAAATGAAACAAGTATTGAAGCGATGATTCTTTCTTGTGGTTGAAAATTGTTTTAGCATGGTTTCATTTTGTTTATATTGTTTTACTTTCGATGTAATTTTGTGGAGGCCTTGTACATATAGATTAATATTTGTTGTACACTTAAAATGATAAAAAATTAGAAAAGAAATAAAAAAATAAAAATAATAAATAAGAGAGCCCATTAAATATCCAACTAATTTAAGGGAACCCATTTCGGTGGGGCAACCCAGGGTGTTCAAGGACTTCCCTGGGTTGTAATCGGGTCACTTATCCGGAATCACTGGTGCAGACCAAAAATCAACAAGGTGTCTACCTACACCATTTCAGGTAGTGGCGACTCCATAAAACATGTAACCCGCTTTTACCGCGCGCCCAAGGTGCACACACCTGCTTCGAGCAGCCAAA
Source organism: Buxus sempervirens (assembly GCA_947561395.2). Taxonomy (NCBI): domain Eukaryota; kingdom Viridiplantae; phylum Streptophyta; class Magnoliopsida; order Buxales; family Buxaceae; genus Buxus; species Buxus sempervirens. The sequence goes on from OX387185.1 coordinate 11,402,951, forward strand.
TATTTGCTCTCGGGTTCTTCTATTTAAACAGTCGCTAGAACAGTCGCTCGAGCGTTGCTTGAGTGGCCATGCCTTAAATCACTATCTAAACTATCTAAATCACCGCCTGATGCTGCGCTCGAGTGACTGCTCGGGCGACTGGGTTTTCTTGATAGTTCGCGAAATCCGAACTTTTGGGGATTTCGATCTTTCTCAGATCTGACTTGTTATAGGTGTTTTTGGGCTCGAAATCACTCCTAGCGTGTGTAGAAACCTACTACCTATAAAACCCCTCAAAGAAATTGTAACGCCCCGAACCCGGGTCAGTGCAAAGCGGCACCCGACCCAAACCCGGTTCGCTACTGTAACAACCTAAATTCAGTTCAACAACCAAATCCGAGGTGTTACTGGCCCATATCAAATACATCATCAATAATATACCAGACAATAGAATTAAATAATCCATTCACTTTATTATACTATCAGAGTGCGGAAACAAGTATGTGCGGAAGTGTAGTCTAGAATCCTCAAATAAACATTAAAGTTAATCATCAATCATTAATATCAAAGTCTGGTAAAATAAAATGGTTACTATCTCTCTCCTCTCTCTTATACATCAAATCCAAATGAATAATAGTTTATCAAATATAACTAAGTCTATAACAATCCTCCACCTCAGACAATATCCGGATAAAAGTAATCCTCCGGTGAATACTCAGCTACCTCTCCCTGGAAATCACTATGATCCCCCTCCTGTGTATCAGCTGAAAATTGAAATAAAAGTAGGGTGAGATACGAATATCCCAGTAGATAACACATGCATGGTTAAACAGTTAATATCATTAAAGTAACAGTTCATGCACGATTAAGCAATATCGACTAATCAGGCTCGTATAATCATTCGTATCATTCATGAACACAAAACAGTATAATAAACAGTTCTAGAAATGAATTTTAGAAAGTTTTATTATATAGAATCCAATATCAAAATCAATAACATAATTCACACTTTGCTAGGATACATTAAGCAGTCACATCCGATCAATATCTCAATCACATGCCTCCAACATGCATACCATAATAATATCAAGTGTTTATGATTTCAGTATCATTGTAGGACTCACAAAGATAGATAAACCTTTTGAGATGATTCTCGACCAATCGCTATACCACCGTGCGGCTTAGGAGCAATGCTACTAATGATACTCAAGTCCCATGCAACGCAGCTTAGACAAGAGCCGTAGTCACTGACTTATTGCACACGTACCCATCAGAGTTGGCATGTACCACCAACATGCAGCACTAGAATCAATACATGGAGATGGTCGCTTATCCACATGTACAGGGAATCACCAGCGGCTCACCAGGGTGTCCCTCCAGACATAGGACCTTCCCAGACAAACTAACTTGCAAAGGAAGCGTGTCGCACAAGGGAGAAACTCAACCCAAATGACATATCCCTCAGCTATTTAGCAACAACTATGGATCCATAACCAGCTATGCCCACTAAACTCCAAAAGTCCCTAAAATATAATAGTTCTATAAGGGTTGGTGCCTAGCGGCATATAAAGGTTAAATTTGTCAATTACTTCAATATTCATGTCATCTGAGTTCTGAATTCTCTTTATTAAGTTTTCTGGTTTATAGTGTAATTTAAAAGATGTTCTAGTAATTAGATAATAGTTAGGTTTTCCAAAAACTAGATTTCTCAATTACTTTCAAAGTTTGGCAACTAATGTCCTAAATATCTTCCTAATTTATTTTTCTGTAAAACAGGGAATTCGATAATTTATTTTAGTCTTAAAACATCTTAATTAATCATTAAAATTGTCTAAAAATAGTTTGGAATTAAATCAAGTTCGAAATTACGAAAATCGGGAAATTCTGCACAGAGCGCCTAGGATCGCTCAGGATCGCCTCGGCGGTAGTGCAAAATAGGATGCCGACGATAAGTCTTCTAGCTGTCTTCAGTGGTCTAAAATTTATAACTAGCGCCGAGGATCGCTGAGGATCGCCGAGCACAGTCGAGGTTGGCGGTCTCCCAAAAACGAACAGAAACATTTTAAAAACATGATTTTTCTCGTCCAATATCATTCTAACATACTTATAACATTGCTATCAAACTAAATACATTAATATATTTCATAAAAACATGCTTTTGCAAATAAACGAACATAAATACAAATCAACCGATCAAAACAATGTCACCTACCTCTTTCGTGCGTGGTTTCTCCTTCTCTTCTCTAAACAATGATTCTCTATCACCCAGCAATACCCTGGACGATGAAGAACACAAAACCCGGTCCTTTCTTCCTCCTTCTTCTTCTTCCTTAGTCGCTCGGTCGTTCAAGCTTGGTTTGTCGCTTGCGGCTGAAGCATACGAACGAGAACACAAGCATATACGATTTAGGTTATTAAACTAATATATATACTTCTTGATCCCATGTATCTCATATGCAAACTTTCCTATACTTCGTGATCGGACGGTCGGATCTGCGTCCAACTCTGGATCTCCACTAATTATATCATCCCCTACATTAATAAAATATTTCCATCAATTATAACTCTCAAGAATATTATTTATTAATTTATTTTATTATTTAAGGAAAATTTGGGGTTTTACAGAAATCCCTCCTATTTGGCCTAGGACTCGTTTTCACCTCTCAACCCTAACATTCATCCAACATGCTATTTTTGGCCGAAAATGGAAAGCAAGGTTGGGGTGGTGTTGCTTACCTCTTGCAAATACTTGAGCAAGTTTCTTAGATCCTATTGCAAGCCACGAACAGCTCTTGAGCTCCTTGGTTTGACTTCCTCCACAAATCTCCACCAAGAGCACCCACACGAAAATGGTTCCTTGGGTTTCTTCCTTTTCTTTTCTTGCAAATTAATGCCTCCAATGGTTTGGAAATGGATGGGGGACGAAAATGGGGTGATGAGAATGGGAAGGAGATGAAGAAATGAAAGAGTGGAAGAAGAGAGTGAAGAGAAAAGGGTTCAAGAATGGGTTTGGTCGAATGGGGCTTCTCCTTTGGCTATTTTCACTTAAGTGATTTCCACAAAACACTAAATATTACCGTTTTGCCATTCCTCTTCCTACTTTGCACACACTAACACTTAGCATATTGTCTCATCTCTAAAATAATCTGCCCATCATTTAAGAATTCCTCAAGGAAGGAAGGCTCACCTTCACAGGCTGCTGATAGCTCGGGGCTTAGCCACTTTGACTGGCTTTAGGCTTAAGCTTCTCCAACTTCACCTACACATCGAGCTCACTGATTAGGGTTTGCTAGGGATATAGGAACGGGGTTTCACATCACATATCCTAACCTGGAGTTTTAGATAACAATGGCCCAAAACCATGCTAAACCAGAAAATAATTAAAATTGAACTTTATTCATAATCAGAGTGCGGAAGGAAAATATGAAATCTAAATAAAAGCATGGATTACATAAATCAAAGTATCCAATCATAACCACCAATCATCAGTAACCATCAAATAAAATCGTCTGGTATGGGTTTAACTACAGTACTCTAAAATAACCCATGATCAACTACTATTAACCTCCTACTCAAATTAACATCAAAATAATAAATATCCCTAATCCTACACAGTAAAGTAATCTTCTTCTCTGTAATTAGAATAGTCCCCTTGCGAATCAAGTTCCGCAACGTCCTCACCAAGATAATTTGAAAACAAATCCGATAAAACGATGTGAGATAATAAATCTTAGTAAGTAGCCATGTAGAAAAAAAAAATTATACAGTTCTAAATATGCAAATGAATAATAAAATTAATCCGGCAATTAAATCTCAAAAACAAGCATTCACAATAAGTCTTGTAGGACTCATGAAATAGAGAGTAGAGAAAAGACAGGCTCTGCCAATATGCTACCTAATCGATTTATAGGTGGACCAGCTGCTACCGGTCAGGCTATTCAACACCCAACGGAAGAACTCAACCGATATCGAAGTGAGTTAGCATGTACGACTCAACCAATCCAGGAGTAAGTAATGTAGCAACTGAACAATCCAGGAGCGGTACCATCCTCGAGATGATGGAATGCCGATGACACAAAATCTGAACTCTAATAACATTTCACTTATTAGCTACTCTATGGATCCATGTAAGAACTAAGCCCACTCAATAGTGGCAAACCAAAAACAATCAATTTAGATATCGGAAACAATATTAGTAATCCACAAAACAACTCCAAGATACATGGAGGAAATCTAAGTCTCAAACTCAAGCTACATGAGTGAGAATAGCCACTCCGAGGTACACGGAGGAAAATAATAATAATTTTGCCATAGAAATACTGAAAACATCTTTAGTTAGGTGAAATACAAGTGTACAAACCAATAAAATCAAATAAAGTTAAAAAGAAAAGAGTTTGGAACGATAAACTTGAATAAAAGCTATTTCAGTAGAATATACCCAAAATCTTTATAAAAATTCGATTTAATCAACGGCCAGTGCAAACAATCTCTAAACATTCTAATCTTATTAGTACATAAGTTGGAATTCAATAAAAACAATTTTATAATTAAAAACTAGACAATTTTCAGAAGTACAGGTTTATTGTCAGGAGTGCTCGAGCGGCATTGGGAGCTCTTGCAGGAGCTCATACAAAATCAACCTTCCCAGTTTTAGCCGCTCGGGATCGCGCTCAAGTGTTCTCCTGAGCGCTTGATTTACCAAATTTTGTTAACTTTCGGGTTTCAGAATTTAAAAAACACAGGCGGGGTGCTTTGAGTAGCGCTCGAGTGACAATGAGTGTCCAATCCTCACAACATGGCGCTTGGGGTGATGCTTGAGCATCATTGCAGGCGTCCGTTGTTTTTCATAAATTTCTAGAAATTACGACTTATCAACTTCGAACATGTTTTCTCGAATTTTTAATGCTTCGAATCACTTCCCAATCTTGGGTTTTTATCTTCTAAACACTCTAAGTTATTCTAGATGATCAAATACATCAATACACAAGTTTCCATAACAAATCATTCACAGTCAACCAGAAAAATCTCTCGTTTAAACATGTTCTTCAATTAACCAAAGCATCCTGAATTTTTAATAAAATTTAAAATTTGGACTTTTTGGTTGTTAAGTTATTTAATTAGTGGAAAATGTCAAAAAAATAAAATAAAATGGAAAGGAAATTATTATTGTCAAATTCGAAATTTAGTTAAGATGAATTATTATTAAAAGGAAAGATTGGTTATTTGATTTTCATGAGTTGGGTTTGGTGATTTGGTGGTGTAGTGGTAAAAAGGGTAATTTGGGGATTTTATTAAATAAAGTGTGGAAGCAGGTAAATTAAAGTTAGTGGTGATTAAAAATAATAATAATTTGAATCATTTTTATGTTTTAAAAAAGTTATTTTAATTTAGTAGGGTGCTAAGGTAGGCGATTAGGCAAAGAGGCAAATCACCGGATCAGATGTTAAGGAATTGTTAGGTAGGAAGAGGCTGTTGTGGGTGAGCGCACAGCAGATCATGAATTTAGGGTTGGCATTTGAGCACCAACAGAAGCCTATAAATAGAGGTCGTATGTGAAGTTTTGGGTTTTCACACAAACCGATTGGAAGAGTCTACTACTGCTGGAGTTTAAGCATTTGAGGAGAAGAGAATTTAGAAGGGCTATCTAATCTGGAAGTGATCAAAGTAATGGAAGGCAAGCTCTATTTGTGGAGTTTAGCGGCTGAGATCTATGGAGGTTTGGCTAATTCGATTGAGGATTTCGGAGAGATCAGGTACGAGTATACCCACTTGAAAATTTGGGAGCAAATCAATGGAGGGATCAAATTTTAATCCCGATCTAATCGGATTTGGAATTTTATATGTAGAAATTTGGGATTAGAAGTCGATTGACAATCGAAGTGTGATTCTAAGCTGCTGCCATGAGCGATCTGAAGAGGATTTGAAGTTGTTGAGCTAGAGGATCTCCAGATCGGTGAGTAGCACTGTTTTACCCTGTGTGTTGAAATCTAATACTCGAGATTAACTGAAGTTTGCCTGTATGTGAATTATTAACGACTGATCTGAGTTTTTTGAGTGATTTGTGAATCGGAACATGTAAGTTGTTGGAATTAATTTCGAATTGGTTTAAAATGTTTATTGGAGGTGTGAGGAGTATGGGCGAGTGGTTGTAATCAGTTAAATTTAGTTCAGTCATAGAGGAATTGCATTAACAGAGAGTTAAAACCCTGTCGGGAAGAATTTGGGGTGTGCGCTGAGTGCCGCCCACTGAACAGGGCTCGGCGGCAGCTCAACGGATAGGCGAAATTAGGGTTCGCCGTCCCGGCGCCTACCTGGCGCCTACTTACTGATAGATTCCGAGCCCTTGGTGATTTGGGAGGATTTGATATACGAAGAGAAGCCAGCTCAGATCTTGGACCGACGTGAGCAGATCCTTCGGACCAAAGTGATACCCTTGGTAAAAGTGTTGTGGCAAAACCATTCCACCGAAGAATGCACTTGGGAAGGCGAAGAATAGATGAGGAAGAAGTATTTAGAGTTATTCGTTTCCTCTTGAGGTAAATTTTGAGGAAGAAATTTTTGTAGGGGGGGAGAATGTTAAACCCCGATATTTTCTACATGATTTTTATTGGAAAAATAAAACTAATAAGGTGTGTGTATGTAGGAAACTTGGTGGGCAAGCGTTGCACCAAATCAAGGGTTTTCAAAACTCATCGAGCGGCAAAGTGTATATAAAGTAAGTATAAATACTTAGTGTATATAGACTCGTAGGGTTTTCGTTTTCGCATCCTTGAGTTGAGAAGAGATTTCGGCTGGTGATCTAGGGTTTTGGGAGAGAAGAAGATTGGGTGTTCCTACCGATCAAGGTGTTCTTAAATCAGGCTGTTCAAGGAAAACCTATCTCGAACTGAAGGAGGTCTCGATGACGATCGACGGTTGGTTTTGCTGTTGAAGGAGTTTCTGTGCAAGACTTGGAAGCGTATAAGGTGAGTAGCATCGTTTTGTTTTGTCGTTGGTTTTGGTCTCTGTGATTTGCCGAAAGCATGTTTCCTAATAGCTTCTGTTCGAGCGTGAGTTTGTTTGATGGGTTTAGAAGTCGTGATTTAAAAGTTGGTTAGATTAAATCCGAAATAGGTTTAAAGGTATTTTGGTAATGGTAGAAGCCTATACGAGTAGTTACAGAGGTCAAAAGTTTGGCCAGTCATGGAGTTCTGAGATTAACAGAGAGTCGTCTATCGGAGGTAGGATCCGCTGACTTGGTTGTAACGCCTCGAATCCGGGTCATTTTTTTTTCTCATTTTGACTCGCATCAAGACATTAACTTGTGGTACATTACAATCAGTTCAAATATAAGGAAATAAAGAACTAAGATTTATCAGAGTGCTAGGAAGCTTAAATTATTCATTGAAACTGTATCTTCCTATTACATCAATTTGTCAAATGAAAGGCAACTACAAATTAGCTAACTCTTAATATCCTACCAAATCATCTATTATGATTCCAATAAAATAAATACAACTATATAAAATTATCCTACTCTTTTCATATGGAATTTCTAGACTTCAACCCATTATCTGTCTAACCTGTGGCGTCCTCTCTAAGATGACCTGAAAAATAGAATATAAAGTAGGGGTGAGATATGAATATCTCAGTAGGTAACACATGCATGAGGAAAACAATTTATATATAGAAAATAACAGTGGTTTCATGCACGGTAAAATAACGAGTAATTTACGGTCAATAAGATAAACGAATAATTACGATACAAACAAACATTGAATCAATGCTCGAATTAAAGGAAGTTAATCATGTGTATTTCATTTCAATTTAAAGGACAATGTATTATATTTCACATTCCCATGGTTTCTGGCTTATCTTCTTTAGTGTCTTCTTAAGAGCAGTTCCACATTTTATTCATGATTCCATAATATCCCATTTTAACAGTTCACATAAATCATAGCAGTTCTGTTTAATTATGACATTTCAATATTTCCTTTTAAATAACAATCCATCAACCTGAGAATCAATAATTATATCAGTAATAAAAGCCAACCTTCAGGTAGTAGCCTATCTCTACCATAGGACGCAAACACATAGTATCCACACAAGCTCTGTAGGAGAATGCACATCTCTAAGACTACAAGTACCCCTGCAGGAGACAACATAACTCTACCACAGGATGTGAACACCTAGCATCTACCTCTACCGTAGGAGATAGCTTCCTCACCTTCCAGTGGTAACTCACACACCCATCCTCCATGTGGGATGCAATCATGCATAATCACATCTCCCCCACAAGAGGTATCTCTCCTGTAGGATGCAATCCATCGGAAATACATCTGCCCCACAAGAGGTAATGAACCTCTCCCGCAGGAGGTAATGTCTCCGCCACAAAGCGGGTTATCTCTGCCACCAAGCAAGTTGGGTCTCCGCCACCAAGCGGGTTATCTCTGCCACCAAGCAGGTTGGGTCTCCGTTACCAAACGGGTTATCTTTGCCACCAAGCAGGTTGGGTCTCCATCACCAAACGGGTTAGGGTCTCCACCACCAAGCGGGTTGGGTCTCCCCCACCAAGCAGGTTATCAATAAAACTGGCCACCAAGCCAATAAACAAATAATTCTTAGTTCCATTATTATTTATAGCATATTAGGTTCATGTTTAGTTGATAATTCAAAGTCTGGTTTTAAACAGTTCCTCAGTTTATTATAATATTTTGTTCAATACTAATAAATAAGTTTAGCGTGACATCCTGATTTAGTGTTGAACAGGTAATTACTTTCATCGGAAATTGAACGCATAACACGCACGCTAAAGTGCGGTTCTAATCATGTATTAATTACATTAAAATTCAATTGTTTAATAATATATGTGGGTCGTTTTTAAAGTATTAAGATTTAATTAAGATATGGTTAAATTATCAAAAATTATTAAAGTTTAGATTTAGTGAAAGACTCATGTGCGTAAACAAATCTAAGTATGTTTAGGTTAAGTTTTTCAAATTATTTAAAGTTTGGTGAGGGCCAAAAAGACATATGAAAGTATTTATAGTTTAGTTTAATTCAATAAAGTAAGATGGAAGTATTTATGTTTGGGTTTTAATTCATTAAAGTATATAAAAATATTTAAAGTTTAGGCTTGTAATCATTACAAGCGTTAAATTTGTGTTTTAGATTGATTGCCTACGATCGCTGAGTATGGCGGCACTCAACGGCGATAACGCGTGTTTTGGTTTAAATAAAGTGAGCGTCGATCGATCGTCCGTCAGCAATCTCGGGCGCTCTAAATCTTCAACGAACACTGAACATCGCCGAGGAGCACTGAGTACAGGCACGCTCGGCGCTCTAACCAAAACGACAAACGGAGTTTCTAAAAATCATATTTTTGTATTCTAATTGCTTCTAACATTCATATAAGCATACAATCAATCTATATACATACTTATACAACCATAAATCATGCAATCGAATCGAATAAACTGCAGGAAAACAAAACGAACGAGAAAACGGTGCTACCTACCTCTGTTCGCTCAAGAACACGTTCTTCCACCTCTTTCTCTTTCATGTGACTTTGATTTCTTCTTTCACAGCAACCCAAGCCCTTTCGAGATGACGATCTCCTTGGCTGCTCCTTCCTCTTCTCTCGGCCTCCCTCTCTCTCTTGTTCGTTTTTCTCTCTTCATCCGCCAGAACCCAAAAACTAAAACTCCCTTACGATCAACCCCAAATAGATATAAAAACCCTATTTTATTCTCCTCTGATCCCACGTATCTCCTTACGGTCATGTTCCATATTTATCCACCCGTTAGATTTAATAAGGACCGTTAATTCACACTTACCTTGATATCTCGTGATCCAACGGTCAGATCTGTGTCAAACTCTGGATCTCCTCTATCGGTGTGATCATCTATAATTATAATTAATATCCTTCAATAAAATTCTCATCTTTTCGACTTAAAGCTCCAAATCAAACATAATTACCAATATGCCATTATTCCAATTACTAAGCTTTAAATATCATTGTTAATAGACAATCTAAACCCTAACTTAAATCTATTATTATTTCTCAATCCTAATAACAATTTTAATTAATGTATTTAATTATTTACCGATAATTAATGTGAATTGACCAAAATATCCTCCTCTTAATATTTTTACATCTACCCATTCAATTTCTTCCGAAATTTCCAAGTTTATTCTCTTTGTCATTCTTAGTCTGTTATACATCCCAAACGAATTATAAGTACCCCAAATCATTCTTTTATATTAAATCCCCAATTTATTTTGACAAATTCATTGAAACTCCAAATATTCGTATTAAATTTTTATTTATTTATTTACTGAAAATTCGGGGTTTTACATTGGTGCCTACCTAGTGCCAAGCGAAAGATGTCAGCGCAAGCTAAATTATTTGTTCTTGCCGAGTTGGCGCCTAGCTCGCGTCAATTGCGCGTGAGGTATTTCCTCATATCGCTGAGTTCACACCTAGCTCGCGCAAACCACTCACGAAGTGAAATCTTGTCTCGCCGAGTTCACGCTTGGTTCACACCAACTAATTAGAGTTAGCGCGAGAGGCTGTTTGAGTTATCGCCGACCTTGCACCAAGCGCTAGAGGTCAACGCACCCAATAGAATATTCCGAAAGATAGTTTTGGCCAATCCAAGCCAATTTTTGATACTTTGAGACCTCAAACTCATACCCAAAGACTAGATTAGGATATTAGGATATTATATCTGTTCAAACCAATTGGGAGAGTATTGAATCAAATTCTGAGTTTTTTTTCTATAAATTGTAGAAAGGTAAATTTAAGGAATCTAGGTAGGTTGTTTCCATTCATGATCCTATAAGTAAATGAGCCCGTTTGGTTATATCTTTTATCTGTTTCCTGATTTTGAATTTGTATAATCTGGTTTGTTCAATATCAAAGGATTGAATAGTATTGAAATGTTTTGTGTGAGTAAGAGGATTTTCACTGCATGAGTTTTGTTGTTGAGAGGTTGGGATACCTTCTAAATTTGTATGAGTTGATGTTCTGGTTGGAACAACTTGTGATGAGTGTATTGGGATACACAGGATGGTAATCAGTGTGGGTTTATTGTTTTGCCAATGCGGAGTTTTATGTGGTTATTAATCGGTTTTGGGTTTAGCTTCCCTTGGATCCATGTTAAGCTTAGTAATGTAATGGTATTTGTTTGTTGGTGTAATTGCATGGCCTTGTGTGTTGCCACGACCAGTGTAGAGCAGCCAGATACCCTGAGTAGGCCTGGTTGTCAGTGCTGATACCCAGAGTAGGCCGGCATTGGATGATGATACCCTGAGTAGGCTGTCATTTCAGAGTGTCCGATACCCTGAGTAGGCCGGAACTGTGTACATGGAGGTGTGGAGTGTCTCCTTGGCATGTAAATTAACCAATTTAAGCAATATGCATGACATTGACCTGTCGTCGTTTTATTAGTACTGTGATTGATATTTGATGTGAACTAATATTAGATTTCTGGATTTCCATCTTGTATTTATCTCTATTGATGTATTGGTGTTGGTTATTTATCGGTGCATACTTTATAACTGTGGTTAACTATTTCTGCATGCATGTGCTACTTGCTGAGATATTGGTATCTCATTCCTTTGTCTTTGTTCTTGTTTTCAGATATTCGTGGTGAGGCACCTACTGGGGTAGATCCGACTGACACCTATAGGGAGGAAGATTATTACTACAATCCCTAGACTAGTAGGTTTATTTTAGATTTAAACTTTGATTCATTTGATTTTGGGAAATGTAATAAAGTAGTTGAGGTGAATTCGTTTGACTTTACTTAAAGACTAGTTTGGATGACTTAGATAAGAATTTATTTGTGCACTCTGATATGGTATTAATTGCGTGATTATCCAGCGATCACATTTATTTAGATCATTACCTAACCCTCTGTGAGACGTGTTATATCTTTAATGAACAACACAGATCCGGGGCGTTACAGATCTGGTTGGGTGACTTTATTGACTAAATTCTAAAAATACATAGGTGAGGCGCTCGTGCAAATCACTCAGGCGATCATGCCAAGCACTCAGCCACCAGAGGCTAATCCGGCTTTGAAAATATGATTTTTATGCATCAAAACAATGATCTACGTATTGAAATCAACTCTAATAACTTCTAAACATAGAGATAATACTTCTAAATCATGTAGAAACATATAAACAATGCTCTCAAATTATCAAGAACAATCAAATGAAAGAAAACCAAGTTTCGGCTAAAACAAGGTGTACTACCTACCTCTGTTCGACCAAGTCCTGCTTCCTCTTCTTCTGTCATAGTGCAGATATGATCTCTCTCTCTTCACAGAAACACAGAACCTCTTCTAAGATGAAGAAAGTTCGAAGATCAACGAAAGCTCCTCCCTTCTCTCTTGGTCGTTGGTTTCCTTCGACCGTCAAAGAACACAAGTCTAAACAATACAATGAGTATTACGAGAAGTATTTCCTTAAGTATTTAACCCTATTTTCTAATCCCATGATTCCATGAATCTCACTACCATCAATTCCTATACTACTAACCAATCAGATTAAAAGAAAACCTTAAATTAAAACTTACTTCAATATCCCATGATCCAAGGGTCAGATTTGCTTCAATCTCCAAATATCCTCCATCAGTGTGATCACCTATATTTATAATTACAATCCATCAGTAAAATCCTCAATAAAATTCTGATTATTATTTAATTGAAATTTTCTGCAAATTTTTGGGGTCTTACAGTTTTGGAAAACCCTATATGCCACTAGGCACTATTATTGAACCATGTTCGTTTGAGAAAATTGTTATTGTTCGTGTCTAGTGGGCATAGCTGCATGTGGATCCATAGGGTTAAGCTTGAGAATGAAGAGGTTTTTCTTTTTTTGGGTACTCCTAGTTTGCACTCGCGCTTCCTTTGTAAGTTAATTTGCTTTAGAGGGTCAGCATGTATGTGTGGGTAAGCAACCATCTCCATGTATTTATTCAAGTGCTGCATGCTGGTGGTACGTGCCGAACTTCATAAGTTTTGTGTGCAATAAGTCGATGACTACCCCTCTTGTCTCAGTTGTTATAAGGGTTTGAGGGTCTTAGTAGCTTCGCTCATAAGTCGCGTGGTGGCATAGTGAATGGAGAGTTTCTTTTCAAAGACCTACTTGTCTTCATGAGTCCTACAATGATGTATGATGGATTAGTTTTGATCTTGCTTATTACACTCTTGTATTGGAAATTATGTTGATGGAAATGATTATACTTGTGAACTGTTATGAATTGAGTATTGTTTAATCTGTTGAGATTGTATCGTATCCTGCTTATCTCATTTATTTTTACTGAGCATGAAAGTAACTATCTTCTATATATAAACTTTTTGTTCATGCATGTTGTTACCTATTGAGATATTCGTATCTAATTCCTACTTGTTTTCAGCTGATACACGTGAGAAAGACGTGGGGTTTGCTTCTGGGGGTGAGTTTGCTGATTTCCTTCCAAAGGACTATTATTATTCTGAGTAGTTAGGTTTTAAGGTTGATATTGTTATTTAAGACATTGATTATTTTCTGTTATTTTATGGATTGATGTTTATGAGAGTGAGAGTGATAGAACTTGTTTTACCAAACTTGATTTATATTTTGATGTGATAGTTTGGATGACTTTCATCCACGCTTATTATTGGTTTTTATTAATGATAAGACTTCCACACTCTAATATTATTTGTTAAACGAATTGAATTTAATTGTCTGGTATTTAGAAGCTTTGGGCCTGTAGCAATTCGGATTCGGGTTGAGTGCCGGTTTTGCATTGACCCAGGTTCGGGGCGTTATAGAGATGGTATCAGAGAAAATAGGTCCTAACCCTAGTTAGTAAGCCATAGGAGGGTATGGGATTGTGAGCTCGCTATTTAGAATCCCTAGTAATTATTATAGGGGAGTCCTTATGATTGGAATTTTAAATTTTGCAGATGGCTAGTAGAGGACGACAAGCACGCGTCGATATTCCTATAAAGAGGCCAGATGAGGCTGAGGCCGGATGAGGCTATGGTGGGTACCTTGGCAGAACTTCTCACCAAGGAAAGAGAGGAAAGGATATGTTAGAACGAGAATGGAAATGGAGGAGGAGAGGAACACAAGAATGCACTGAGACATCCTAGAGAGATACAGACGGCACGGGACTTAGAGCAGTTCCGTAAGATGGATCCACCGAATTTTAGTGGACAACCAGACCGATGGAGGCCGAGAGGTGGCTTCTGAGGCTCGAATGGATATTTGAGGCTATGAACTGCCCTGATGATAGGAGAGTGAGACTTGCTTCATTTCTATTCGAGGGGGAGGCAGCTCATTGGTGGAGAGTTGTGAAGAGGCAGGACCCCCAGGCTGTTCATATGGCTTGGGATCGGTTCACAGAGAGGCTTTATGGATAGTACTTCTCAGACGAGGTTTGTCTACAGAAGGAGAGGGAATTTATGGACATCACACAGGGGAGTTAGACAGTGGCTCAGTATGATGTGAATTTTTAAGCATTGTCTAGGTTTGCACCCCATTTGGTGCAAGATGAGAGGAGGAAGACTGCACACTTTGAAAGAGGTTTGAGACCTGACATTCGGAGTATGCTGACTGTACTCATCTGCACAGAGTACAGGGAGATAGTGTGCAGGGCCACTAGAGTTGAGAGGGACATTGAGACTAGAGCTGGATTGAGCAGGGCCAGACAACCATTTAGGCTGGTGGAGCATAGATGCTTCTTTAGTGGGAGCAAGAGGCTGAGGGAGATGTTCAGAGGAGCGCCTTCCGGTAGTCAGATTTCCAGACCTGCTATTAGGGGTTGTGTCAGATGTGGTAGGCATCACGTTCCGAGTCCTTGTACGGCAGCCCCAGGGACGTGCTACAGATGTGGTCAAGCCAGACACCATTACTATGAGTGCAGCTATCCACCTACATACTAGACATTGGCAGTTAGTCGATCTTCGCAGCCCAATGCATTGTTAGCACCAACGCCAATGACTACTCAAAGACCATAGTTTCAGCTGCCAGCGCAGAGAGCACCGATGGAATAGAGACCCTAGGGTAGAGGAGCAGCACAGAGGGGAGTGCAAAGACAACCAGTACCCGCTTCACAAACACAGCAGACTAGAGTTTATGCTGTAGAGGCACACGAGGACGAGCGTGAGCTTGAGCAGGAGATTGAGATTGAGATTGAGACAGAGACACCAGAGCTGATTGGAGGTATTTTATTCATTTGTGGTAGATCAGCATGTTGCCTATTTGATTTTGGTGCTTCACGTTCTTTTATTTCACCTGCATGTGCATGTCGGATTGGATTGTCACCTGTGGATATGAATGATTCTATGATTGTGCAGACACCTTTGGGGGAGTCTACTAGAGTTAAGTTTATTTATAGAGATTGTATTATTAGGTTGGGTAGATTAGAGTTGCCACGGGATTTGATAGCATTGGAGATTGGAGAGTTGGATGTCATATTGGGGATTGATTGGTTATTCAGACATCGCATTACTTTGGATTGCTATAAGGGGATTGTGACAGTAAGTGGACCAGATCAGAGTACACATTGTTTTCGATGTGAGGGGTTGAGGTCTCGTATAGGACTTGTAGCATCCATTGTGGCAGAGGAGCCAAGAGGTGACTCACTTGTCATCTCAGATGTACCAGTAGTCCGGGATTTTGTAGATGTCTTCCCGAATGATCTACCTAGATTACCACCTGTTAGGGAGGTTGAATTCAGAATCCAGATGTTACCTGATATAGCTCTTGTTTCAAAGCCACCATATAGGCTTTCGAAACCAGAACAAGAGGAGTTGAAGAAGCAGATAGATAAGCTTCTAGAGAAGGGACACATTAGACCGAGCGTGTCACCGTGGGGTGTACTAGTTCTTTTTGTATAGAAGAAGGATGGTAGCATGCGCATGTGCATTGATTATAGGCAACTTAACTAAGTCACGGTTAAGAACAAGTATCCATTGCCTAGGATTGATGACTTATTCGATTAGTTGGAAGGTGCATCTTGGTTTTCCAAGATCGATCTTAGATCGGGCTATCATTAGTTGAGGTTGTCAGAGGAAGATGTAGAGAAGACTGTGTGCTCAGGGTCTTTCGCACGACGAGGCACGCGTGGCATGTGTGTTTTGGGAAATTAGGGAGTCGCCACTGCCTGATGGGGTGCAGGCAGACAACAGGGTACCTATGCAAGTCTATTTGAATGGTCTGCGGCTTTTTTAGAGATTCCGGCTAAGTTCTCGGTTATGGTTTGGGGATGTCCGAAGACACCCCGGTCCGCCCCGTTGGTTGACGGGTCCCTTGGGTCTCCCTAATTTGAGTTAACTTGATCTCACCCTATTTTCTAAACCAAACATGCACACATTTTTGGTCTGAGTGGAGACCATCAAAGGTGTAGGTCCCCTTTCTTTTTATTGATTTTATCTTTTTTATCCAAAGTGAGATGAGTCCGTTATGGGCCCCGTTGGAAGGCCCACTGGATACCATGTTGGGCTTAAGTCTATCCCAAGGCCCATCTAGGGTTACATTGGATAACCCTTATTGTTGGGTTCGGTTATTTGGTTTGGAAGTTAATTACATTTACATAGTGGGTTGAGATTTTTAAGGCCCATTGGGCTTGGAGGTGGCCTAGGGTATTAATCAAGTTGCCCTTGGGGCCCTTCTTTGAAATGGGCTCTGGATTGGGGCAAGTCTAAATGTGGACCTCGTTGGAAGGCCCACAAAACCTTGTTGGGCCCAAGTCTCTCAAAATGGGACCTGGGTTGACCCAGAGGCCCAAAGGGTTTAATTGGATTTTATTAAGGCGGGTCAAGTGGACCTGGGCATGAGGAAACAAGGATTGGAGGGTTTGCTGGGTCTGTCTGTAGACCTTGTGCAAACAGGCCCTGTCCGCACAAACAGTGCAGGCAAGCCTGATTCGCACAGTGTCTGTGGATCCGACCTGAATTCCCAAGAATGCCAAACTGCCGGGGGGGCCAAGGTCGCCTGCCTTCCTTGGGGTTTTGCGAATTGCTGTGGGTCTCTAAGCAGACCCACCGTGGCTTCTAAACCTCATTCAAAACCAAAAAACATGCTTTTCCTGATGGATTTTCTATAGGTAAAGGAGAGGAGAAGCTTGGGGCTTCACCTTCCTATTGGGACATGTAAATAGGGTCTATAGTAGGGATTCCAGAAGTCCCTACTTCTGGTATTGTTGCAAGTTTCATTCCTTCTTCATAGGGAGAAGAGACATGGCATGAAAGCACTAAACACAATCTGTTTGATCACACATTCAAGCAAACTAACACTAGTAAATCATCCATCTGCAAGGTATTTAAAACTAACAAAGTAGTGAATGATATGCATGCAAGTTATGAAAACTGCAAATACAAGAAAGAGGTCTACTAAGGATATTTACTGTGCTTTAAAGGGAGGGCTTGAAATATTTTAAATGATTTAGACAATAGATACAAAAGTTGGAAAGGAGATTTTCGACCAAGATTCATAGTTGATGAAGGTGAGCAAAAAATATACTTTAAACATGTTCATACGTGTGCTACCAATGAGTGTGTGATATTCATTCTCTATAAAAGAAATGTTAAAACAACAGGTGAAGTGAGATGACTAAATGTGTGTGTGGTGTTCCTCCTACATATGCAAAACTAAACAAAGGTAATACAACCATAAAGTGAACAAACATAAGATGGAATGATGACAACCTATTCTAGATGAAGGGAGAGAGGGGAAGAAGTTTAGGGATATAGCAGATGTAAAGGAGGATAGGCCCTCATAACGAGAAAAATAATAGTAAAGAAACATATAGAAACAAGCTTATTTACACGTCACCCATCTTTATTCTACAAAGTAGACTCTCCTCCCAACTTCAAATAGAGTTTCCCCCTTACCATGGGGACTCCATTTGCATGCAAAAAGGGAAGAAACAGTGAGAAAAAGACTATGAAAAATAGGGCTAAAACAGCAAAAAAGAGGAATATACTTAGAAAAAAACTTTATTTCACATATATTGAACAAAAGACAACAACTATTCTTACCTTAGTACTACCTTCTCTTTTGGAAGTATGGTGGTCCCAAATGGATGTTGACAGCAACTTGGAAAGCTCCAAAAGTCCTTCTTTTACCCTCTTGATGTGGATAGAAGGGAAGAAAAGAAGAAAGAAAGGGGTTGGAAGGGTAAAATTGGAATTATGGGAAGTTTGGAGGGTGGAGGATGAGCTCAGAAGTTCTCTGGTTGTAGGGGAGGCTGGTGGGGATGAATAATGGCCAAGCCTTGGACAATGGGGGCTGTGGGCCCTATTTATAGAGAAAAATAGGTCAGATCCACACATAGTTTGCAGATTGGCCTGATCTGCACTTAAAGTGCGGTCGGGCTTGATCCGCATTTAAAGTGCAGATGAATTTTCCTCGTGCACAATCTCGGCGAATCTTCCAGCTGTCGATTTGGATAAGGATTGATCCACATAGTATGTGTGGACACGACACGTCCGCACATACTATGAGGACGCGCACGTTTTTAATGCTCAAAACTCAAATCTCATCCCATTTTTGAGAGTTTTATCCTATATAATCTGATTTTTATTTATTTAAAAATGTAAAAATCAAGATATTTTACAAAAATGATTATTTTATTCCCGATTTTTATTTGTTTTGTTGTTTTCTGCTTCTTTACCACATGGGCAATTTTTCTAAAACTTTGACTCGCCATAACTTTTTCATCTAATATCCGATTTTAGCAAACTCAGTGGCGTTGGAATTAGGAAAAGATTCTCTATGCACTGAGCTAGAGTATGGCAGCAAATTCAGATTTCTAGCAGAAGCACGAAGCCACGTCTCAGAATTCAGTTTTGCTTATATCTTCTTCTCTGGGACTCCAATTCCGGCAAACTCAGTTGAGTCAGAATTGTGTCGGGATCCTTTATCTTCTGGGATCAAATTGGGTAGCTGAACTGGGCTTGAGTAGAAAGGAAATTTCTACTCCTAAGTTTGACCAGATCAAATTGGAATTTTCTATTCAATGGGAAGAAGTATGGCGGTTGATTTGCACCAGATCAAAAAGTCAACTTTTTGTCCCTTCAGGGTTTGACTTTTCAGTTACGGTTTTTATTTTCTGCATTTCTGGGAGGTGCAAAAATGAGGTACTAACAGCTACCCCTCTTTGCCGTAGTCACATTGGGGATGAAGGGCAAAGAACAAAAAGAACCTCGTTTTTGCAACTTGCATTTCTGTCGACATGATCGACGAGCTAAGTCCTTTTTGATGTTTTCCATGAAATTGGAAGCACCAAATGTCATGGTTTTTCACTCCTCGGCTTTGGAGCTTGCTCACCCTTCTTTCTCGGGTTTTTTGGAGCAACGCCTTGTTTTTTAGTTCAAGTTTAAAAGAGATGAGATTGGACTTAGGCTCAGCAACCCGTTTCGACGTTGATGCAAGACACTCAACAATGTTCCTTTTTTTCTTGTTTGTTCCATTAAAGCTTTTAGGTGATTTCCAGTTTTGACTTTCTTTTACCCTTTTTAGTCTTAGAACTTTGGGAGAGGTTTTTTTTTTTTTTTTAGGCGATTGGCCAAAGGATTAGCAAAGAGTTGGGTATGAGGTGGGAAGGAAGGAAGGGGTAGGGAGAGGAGGAGTCTCTCTCGCTGCTATCCATCATCCTGGGGGACCTTGTTCACTTATCTTATTCTATTTACAAAAGTGGGAAATAAAAAATTTACAAAAGGGGCCAGTTTGCCAAGAATTTCTTCATTCTGCTTTCTTCTTCATGTTTTGAGAGATTCACCGCTTCTTTCTTCATGGCATGGCCTTCTCGGCTCTGGGGAGAACTCTTCTATCAGCTCCTCTCATGATGAGGTAGAGGTTTCCCGATTTGGAATGACACTACTAGGGATTAGTGGAAGCCTCTAAAATTTTTCCTTCTCGTATATCTTGCTCCTTCCAGTTGGATATGGGCTTGTTAGGTTTATTTGAGCTTCAGCTGAGTATGAGAATTCCATTGGGGATTCAGGGAGCCTTCTTATATTCGTCTCTCTTTATTCCAGGCTAGCGTCTTTAGACTGGGCGTGCCCTTGTCATGCTGTTTGGGGCTCTTAAAGGAAACTCTGCTGGGGAATAGAATCCGCTGGGGATAAGGGAGCCCTTTATAACTCTCATACATCAACTTTCCTCTATTTTGCCTTTCTTCTGTCTTTTTCTCTTTTCTGGCTTCAAGGCGCTTCTTGACGTCTTTTGGCTTCTCTGCCTTGTGCGGGCCTGCAAAACTCTCATAGAGCGGTGAGGTATCTTGAACTTTAGAAGATAAGCATTTAAATGATTTTTTTCTTTTCTTGTTTTTTGGCATGTGATTTAAAAGAAAAGGCTGGACTAGCGACCACGGTGATTTGCCTTGTTAGCTCGAAGTGTTTTGGGATGGCGTGCTTGACACGCATTCCCATGAAATTCCTGGCTTGTGCCAACAAGGGCTTAGAAGATGGAAGTGTTTCGAAGAGTGTTTCCTTCTGCTTTGGGTTTCTCTCCTTTTTTCAGCCTCGAGGGTGGTTTGTGATTGAGGGTTTCCCCCTTGGGTTAGTGTCTGCCCCAGCTTGAGGGTCTTTGGCTGTACTTTATGCATCATGTCCCCATAGATCAGAGAGGTTTTGAAATTGGGACGAAACATCGGCTCGGTTTTAAGTTTGAGAAGTGATGGATTATGAAGCTCAAATTCTTTTCTTTTTCAGGTTTACCTTGTGTCTTGCCGAAGCTCATCCTTCGTTTTTGATTCCTTCATCATAGACCTCCATGAATTCAATTATCACATTCTCTGCAATCAAAAAGGACTTTCTTATGGGACGAAACGAAGGCTAAGGTTTTAGTTTATAAAAGAAAGGGAATATGTCTCAAAGTCTTTTGCAATTGGGTTGAGTCATGTTTTACCCCTTTCCTTTCGCTGCCTGGGCTTTGACAGTGCCATTTTCACTTTCATTCTCTTCCCTTTTCTTTTTGAGGCCTTTTGTGACCTTTGCTTCTTTTTCTAGCATTTTATCTTTTGCCTTGGGGTCTACTTTTGCCTTTTGCTTTGATTGGAGTGCCCCGATGTGCTTCCTGATTCTCTTTTCTTTATTTTTTTTTTGTTTTTGCACATTCACATCTTTTTTCTTTCTTTCTTTGCCCAGCACCGCATTTATGGCTCATGACTCAATGGGTTAGAAAAGAAAGTTAGGCTCAAGCAGTTTGACTAGGGGTATGACTTTGAAAATTCGGCAAGTAAAGTAAAGATGGCCTTTCGTTCTTTTACAAAGGGTGTGACACCTTGATTGAACCTCTTCATGCAGACTCACTCGAGAATCTAGTCATCCATTTTATTTCTAACTTTGCCCCAGTGTTGGGGTGGCTAGACACAACATGGGTATTTGAATAATACGATCAAGCTCAAAGTGTTAAGACTAACGGTTTTCCAGGTTCAAGATGTATGAAGGATGGCCTCTCATCCTTTCTTAAAGACATGATGTTAAAGCCGGCTTCGGCCCTTAGCTGGTCTAGACACTTTCCCTTTTCTTTCTTTTCTTTTCTCTCAAGGGTTGCACTGCCCCGATGTAAAGATAGGTTGGAGGAGAAAAACAAGGCATTTGGATCATGAAAGGGTTGCCTTTGGCTTAGTCAAGGTTCTCATGGGACAGTATCCTGCACCCAGCTGATGACACTTTTAAGCAACTCGGCATCTTTCCATGATCGCGGTTGTGCCAAAAGGGGTGCGGTCTCAGAGCAATGTCATCACCAACCAATCACTTGCATATTTTTTCAAAAGTTTTCTTTTTACATATGCGAATAACAGAAAAAAAGTTCACTAGTAGTTATAACAACAAAAACGTCTGGAGTAAAGGAAACCCCCTTTTAGATGTCGGTTTTATGGGTTACGAAGGACACAGAGCTCCAATTTCATGGCGGTGATTTGTCCTCCTTGTTGACTTCAGTTGCCTTCTTTGGTTTAGTTCCGCCGGTTGTGACCATATTGATGAACTCCTCCGGGTCACTTTCTTCTGATGATGTGTCTTCCGGGTCCTCATCTGCTTGAGCAGACTCATCCTGACTTTCCTCTGAGTTAGATACATTGATGAAGTCCGGTGTGGATGGTGGCACCCCTTCTACTGTGACATGAGGTAGGCCATGCCACTCAGGCGTCTTATGCGAGAGGTAATCCTTATCAGACTCGAGTGACAGTGGATCAGTAAGGGATGACGGTTGCAAGTCCGGCTTTGAGGTCGCAGATATGCAATCAGGACGCCATTCAATAGACCTCTGGGGATGTACTCTAGAACTGTTAATTGACGAGTCTGGGGCATGTGGCCTGCCTTGGAACCAGAGTCCTTCAGAACTACCTACTCCCTCTCTGGCTAGAGGTGATGGAGAATCATGGATCCATCCACAGTTGGTTTGGCGCCATGGCCTTATGACCTCTTCGCTGCTTTGGGGATCATCCTCGAGCGCACAGATGTAAACTTTTATGTTCTCTTCAGCTTTGGATTCCTTAGTGGGAGCAGGTGGAGTGTCTTCTACGCCTCCTTTTCCGATGGCAATCACTACCGGCGGCTTGGGACTCCGATTCCAGCAAACTCAGTTGCATCGGAATTGTGTCAGGATCCTTTATCTTTTGGGATCAAATTGGGCAACTGAACTGGGCTTGAGCAGAAAGGCAATTTCTGCTCTCCCTAAGTTTGATCAACTCATAAGTTCTTCATCCGGATTCTGATTTAGACAAACTCAATTGCGTTGGAATTTTCTATTCAATGGGAAGAAGTATGGCGGTTGATTTCCACCAAATCAAAAAGTCAACTTTTTATCCCCTCAGGGTTTGACTTTTCAGTTACGGTTTTTATTTTTTGCATTTATGGGAGGTGCAAAAATGAGGTGCTAACAGACTGCATTTCGGACTCGTTATGGACATTATGAGTTTTTAGTTATGCCTTTTGGGTTGACTAATGCCCCAACTGTGTTCATGGATCTTATGAACAGGGTTTTTCATCCCTATCTAGACAACTTTGTAGTGGTATTCATTGATGATATTTTGGTTTATTCCAAGACCAAGGAGGAGCATGTTGGGCACTTGAAGGTGATATTGCAGATTTTGAGAGATCATCAGTTATATGGGAAATTCAGCAAGTGTCAGTTTTGGCTGAGACATATATCCTTCTTAGGGCATATCATATCAGGTGAGGGTATATCTGTGGACCCTGAAAAGGTCGAGACAATAGCAGAGTGGTCCAAACCCACTACAGTTATAGAGGTTCGTAGTTTTCTTGGTATGGCTGGGCATTATAGACGCTTTATAGAAAGTTTTTCCCGTATTGCTGCACCTTTGTCTAATCTAACCAAGAAGGCAGTAAAATTTCAGTGGGATGATCGATGTGAGTAGAACTTCCAAGTATTGAAGCAGAGGTTGACAACTATCCCAGTTTTGATAGTGCCATCCATGGATGAGGAGTTTGTTTTATATTGCGATGCTTCTAGGATTGGTTTGGGGTGTGTAATGATATTGCAAGGCAGAGTAGTTGCTTATGCATCTAGACTTTTGAAACCCCATGAGAGGAACTACCCTACGCACGACTTGGAGTTAGCAGTCATAGTTTTTGCACTAAAGCTATGGAGACATTACTTGTATGGGGTAGAGTTTGAGATATTCTCGGATCACAAGAGCTTGAGGTATTTATTTTCACAGAAAGATCTTAACATGAGACAGCGGAGATGGATGGATTTACTTAAGGATTACCGATATACATTGCAGTATCATCCAGGAAAAGCGAATGTGGTAGTAGACGCCTTGAGCCACAAAAGTTCAGCTGAAGACCCGATTGCTACTTTAGCAGCATTTATGACTAGTCAGTGCAGATTAGTAGATTCAGTTAGAGATTGGAATGGAGAGTTTAGCTTGCCACAGGATGGTGTGATCAGGGTTGCACATGTATAGTTGGAACCTGATCTGATTCAGAGTATTTGGGAGAGACAGTTGACAGATCCGCAGTTGATTCGGACTAGAGAGATGATGAGTGGAGGATCTGAGACCGTTGCAGATTTTTCAGAAGGGTAGAAGTGCACTAGAGGGAAATCTGAGGGATTACTTTCGTCATCTTCTCCGATGACGTTTATGGTCTACTGCTCTATCTTCTCAAGGAGGTATACTCAAACAGCCTGCCCTGGTTGCCCAATTAACAGGGATGGATCGAACTGTCCG
Organism: Buxus sempervirens; assembly: GCA_947561395.2. Classification (NCBI taxonomy): domain Eukaryota; kingdom Viridiplantae; phylum Streptophyta; class Magnoliopsida; order Buxales; family Buxaceae; genus Buxus; species Buxus sempervirens. Next base: position 11,427,114 of record OX387185.1, read on the forward strand.
CTGTTGTTGCCGCTGCTGATTACTTGGTTTACAGGCTTACAGGTGGAAGCCTTGCAATGATCCGGGAAAGGGTTTTTGGAGATGCCCTGTAAAATCCCTAAATTTTTAATTAATAAATTTAAAATTTTAACCAAGTGTTTTTAATTATTGTTAATGGTGCAAATTTCAGGAAATGGAGAGCAAGGCTATTGTGGGAATTTTCAGAGATTAATGGAAGAGAGGAATTATTTATTGTGTAAGTGGTTGTTATGTGAATTTGTAACATGAGTATATATGAGATAGCATAATTCAATTAAATGAATTAACCTTAGTGTTAGTTTAGGTTGGTGTGAAACCCCGAATTTTCCTAAATATTAAAATAAAATAATAATTAATATTCTTAAGGATTATTATGGATGAAAATAATTTATTATTGTAGGGGATATCGTTACAAGCAGAGATCCAGAGTTGGGCGCAGATCCGACCGTTTGATTGTGGGATATCGCGGTAAGACCGATATTTTAATTTAGATGTATTGTAATTGGGCGAATGTGTGAAGTTTGATGCATGTGAGATGCGTGGGAATGAGGGTATATAAATAAGCTAAAATACCTAATTGCATACGAGTTGAATACCTAAACGTATTGTGTTGGTATTCAACAGTCGCAAGGAGCAATCGCACGACCGAGAGCAACTCGCAACTGGGAGAAGAGAAGAAGAAGAGAGGAAGACCAGGTTTCTTCTCGCTCTAAGTCTTGTTTTGCAATCGTATAGAGGTGTGAGTGTTGCTGTTCAGAAGAGAAGAAGAGGAACACACGTTCAAGAGGTAGGTGACATTGTTTTACGTTCGTTTTTGTATTTACGTTCGTTTAATCTTCAAACCATGTTTTTATGATGTAGATATATGTATAATGCATGATATAATCATTATAAGTATTATGGGATTGCTTAGAATAGGAAAAATCACGTTTTTAAACTGTTTCTATTCGTTTTTGGGGGACCGCCGACCTCGACTGTGCTCGGCGATCATCGGCGCTCGTTGAAAAATTGAGACCGCCCGAGACCGCTACCTGGCTTACCGTCGGCGATCAGTTTTGAACTACCGCTGACCTTTGACCGCCCAGGCAATCCTGAGCGATACTAGGCGCTCTAGCCAAAAAATGTAATTTCGACAGTTTTTCATCCCCTTTTCTTCTCCAACCCTTTTCCAAATAACCCGAGCCTCCTACACAGCACCCTTATTTACCTGAAAGATATTTAAGTAAATGTCCTGTGTATTTATTGCTCCATTTACTTAAGTCTTTACATGTAAATAAGGTTTTACCCACCATTTGGAGCAAATAAAAATACTCCCAAGGCCCTATTCCCAACCAATAAAAAGTTAACTTTTCAGTTTATGCCTAAATTTCCAATTTTCCCGATTTTTATCAAAAATCCCGTTTTGAGTTTGGTACCCAGATGAGTGATTTAAAAGCCCATAAAATTCTAGAAGATTTTTTTACCCCTAACTAGACTATAACCAGAATTTGAGCCGAAAACTCCTCGTGGATTGGTCTAGAAAAATTATACACCCAAAAGTCAAAGTTTTCAACCAGACTTAGAATATTTTTGGGGTCCGAAACTTTTTGTTTCGGAATCGATTGATTTTTGGTATAGTGACCTTATTGGGAATCCTAAGACTATTCCACTCATCCAAAATGTATTTTGAGAATTTATGACCTTCTTAGTCCCAAATCATTATAAAATAAGTTATTTGGATTTCCACCACTTGTAATACTTCTCTAAGATTATTCTTAATGTGTCTTTGAAGGCCAATTATACTAAAAAGTTCATATTAGATATTTAACCACCTTGTTCTATGATTTAGTACAATTTGGGGTTTAAAAAAGATCAAATTCACTTGAAATGATTACAAGGATTCTATATAGGTAATTTCCTTCTCAAAATATAATTAGACTGTGGACTGAATGCCATGATGGCTATAAGAGATTCGTACCATCTGCAGATGAGATATGTGACCACCTGCGGGTGAGATGAGACCTCCTGTTAGGGGAGATGTGATCCTGATTGGATTGCATCCCACAGGGGAGATATGTGACCACCTGCGGGTGAGATGAGGCCTCCTGTTGGGGGAGATGTGATCTTGATTGGATTGCATCCCATAGGGGAGATATGTGACCTCTTGAGGGAAAGATGTAATCACAATGTGATTGCATCCCACAAGGGAGATATATGTGATTACCACCTGCGGGTGAGATGTGACCACCTGCGGGTGAGATATGATGACTCCTGCGGGAGAGACCTCATGTAGGGTAGATGTGATTACTACGTGATTTCATCCTACATGGGAGAATGTTGTTATCAGATTGAGATTTACTATTAATTATGAATGACATGATCTACATTTGAATAAGAAGAGTTTGCTTAAACGGTTTAGCTGTGATTTGATTTGAATGACTACAAAATAGAATATAAATGAGCCATGAATTAATTATAGAATTATTTTAGGGAAAACAATACTGGAAGTGAATTGTAAAATCCTTTAGACGAGATTTATATTACATTGCCTTTCTAATTGAAATGAAGGTTACATAATAAACCCTCTTTATTCCAAACACTGATTAGATGTTGGTTTCGTATGGTGATTACTCGTTCTTCTTTTCGACCGTGACTACTCGATTATTTTATCGTGCATAAATGATTACTTTTATATATAAACTGTTTCTAGCATGCATGTGTTACCTACTGAGATAGTTGTATCTCACCCTACTCCTTTATCTTATTTTCAACTGTTCCACATGAGAGCGTCCTTGGGGTTGACTCGAGGGGAAGTTGCAGATTACTGAGCTGAGGAAGTTTCTTATTTAGTTTAGATCTTTCTATTAGAGAAAGTGTGTTAGAAAACCCATTTGCCAGATTTATGAATTTACATTGATGGGTTAGTTTGATGGTTATATTTAGCCACACATATTGATGAAGTTAATGTCTTTAATTCTTCACACTCTGATAATTAATGCGATTAGTTGAATTTAAATGTTCTGGTAATTATTAGCTTTGGGCCAGTATCACTTCGGATTCGGGTTTGGTGCTAGGTTTGCATAGACCCGGGTTCGGGGCGTTACAGTAGGCATTGCGGAGTGTCAATGTAGCAAATCACACGGAGAATTAAAAGTGTAGTTGGCGGCAAAACATGGGTATAAAAAGGAGAAGGAAGTTAGTTAGAGGGTTTGTTTTGTTGGTTAGAGCTGGAATCTTCTATAGATCTAAATAAGAACAAGGAGGAGAGAATCCAGATTCAGATCTAAGAAGAATTAAGGAGAAGAAGAAATCCTCACGGCTGATTTGGAGTTGACATTGAAGAATTGATCGATCAGGGACATTTCAGTAACTGTGAGTTGTTGTTTTGATTGGAGATCTGGAGATCCAGTGGTGATCACTTAGAAGTTCGTCCAAATCAGGTAAGCATGGTTTAGTTACTAAATTATGTTGTATTATAGATAATTCGTAGGGGTTGATTAGATCTAGATAGATCTGGGAGTGGTTCTCTAAAATTTTTGGAAATTGTGTTATAAGTGGGGAATTCGGTGAAGGAAGAAGAAGATCTCGAAATTTCAGACTTCTAGAAGCTGATCTAAGCTCTCTAGAGGTAAGTAGCACCCTTCTCCACAAATTTGTGCTGGAGTTTGTGGATTTAATGCATTGAATTTGATATTGAATATTTGAAACTCAGATTTGGGTGATTTTGAGCTATTTGAAGAGTAATAATAGATCTGATTTAAAAACCATGATTAATTGTTGTTGAATCACTTAGAAAGTCTCTATTAATGATTTAGAAGATGTTGTATGGTTTTAGAAGGATTAAATTAGGTTTTGGTAGTTCAATTTTCAACAACTCAGAAAATTTGTGGCGAATCAATGTTTTGGCCAAGCGTCTAGAATCGTGCTCGAGCGCTATCCCAAGTGCCCCGCCTATGTTCTTTGAAAAATCTTAGAACCCAAAAGTTTTTAAAATCAGTTAAGCCAAGCGCCCGCAATGACGCTCGAGCGCTATGCCGAGCATTGGTTTCTTGAATATGTTTTATATGGACGTTTACAAGGACACTCGTGCACCATGTTGAGCACCCACGACATAAAATCTTAATTTTCTAATTTGAGATGTTTTCAACCATGGAATTGTTTTTAATCAAATCCAACCTATGTACAAATAAGATTTAGGTATTTAGGAAGCGCTTGCATAGGAATTATGTTAAAATTCAATTTAATGAAGAGTTTGTGCACATTCTACTAAACTAAGTTCTTGAGAGACTTTTGGTTCCAAATCATTATAGGATGAGTTTGTTTTGAGTGCATGCCTCCTTTAGGGATTTACGGTTCCCGGCGTGATATCTAGTGAAAGCATGAAGGATTAGGTGCTTTCTGGATTGGGAAAGGAAATGGGGAAATGGGAGTCACTACTGCCTGATGGAGTGCAGGCAGACACCTGGGTGCCTAGTGTTTGTCTATTAGGTGGTCTGCGGCTTGAGATTCCGAATAAGTTCTCAGTTACAGTCCAGGGAAGTTTGTAGACACCCCGTCTGCCCCGTCGGATGACGGGTCCCATGAGTCATCCTAGTTAATTTTGGTAGAGTCAACTCATTGTGTCTCACCTGTCCTAAACAGATATGCACTCATAGATTTAAGTCTATGTGGGGGCCATACGAGTGGTGTAAATCCCCTTTATTTGGTTTTATCTTCCTTATTTAAGTGATCTTGGTCTGATTGGGCCCCAAATGGCTAAGGTATAACCCATATGTCCCTTTCATGGGCTTAATCTAAGCCTAAAAAAGCCTTTTAGGGTTTCAGTTAATGTTTGATTAATCTTATTAGGTTAACGTTTAAAAGAGATTTAAGCTTTATGCTTTTAAGTGGGCCTAGATGGTCTGTGGGCCCCTTAAGTGGGCCACTCAATGGCTTTCTTCAATCTTATTATCTTAGATTTAGTTTGGTCCAATTGGACTAGGGATGGTCTTAGGGCCCATCTCCTAGGCTTAAGTTATAAAACCTAAGGCTTTTAAGATTATGGGATGTGTATCCCTTCCCCTTCTTGATTTGTTGGATGGACTCTCTTTAAATAAAGAGACGGGGCCCGATAGGCCCTCACTCGATGTCTCGACCAAGCCATCTAAACATATCCAAGCATGCCTCAAATTGGGCTTTAATTGGGCCTCAAAAGGGTAAATCCCTCAATTAGGTTAATTCTTGTTTAATTAATTAGAGTTAATTAGTCGGAAGGAGTGGTCCCCGTTGGAAGGCCCACCGATATCCACTTTGGGCCCATCTTGGGTTATAGGATGACCCAAAACCCTACTGGATTTATTAGTTTAATTAAAATGGATAAAAATAATTAAAAGAAAACCAAAGTCTGCATTTTATGGTTTTTTATGGATTTGACTGAAAAGACAGTTTGGTCAAACCCTATTTGTTCATGATGGAAAGTATATTTTGATCATACTCAAAATAAGTATAGTCGAAATTTAATTTCGATTATGAATAAATAATTATTTGACTGAAACTAAGTTTTCGATCAAGCTTAATAAACCATAAAAATGCAATTTTTAGAGGGGATTAGGCTCACTGGTTCTCTGGGGTAACCAGGGTTTCAGTGGGCCCGTGGGTAGGCCCATAGTGGTCTAAGCTTGGGGTGCTTACCCTAATTCAATTATCTTAATCCATTTTTAAGCCAATGAGAGGGGGGTTAAGGCTTGGGGCCTTGCTCCCCCACTTTGAGCTGAAATTCAAATGGTAAAACTGGGAGCTTAAGTGTCCCTATTTTTGTGCTAATGACATCCCCCTCTTCCCATGGGAAGAAAAAACAGGGTGGCCCAATTGGCCTATGTCTTGGTCTAACCGGCCAATCCATGAAGCATACCCACACCAAAGTACAATCAAGCAAGCATTACAAAATCTGAACACAACCTAAGATGCTTTAAAGTGGGTGCTAATGTGTGTGTGCAAACATGGTGTGCGCATGGTCGCACTAGCGAGTGGGCGCTCGAAATGCGGTGCGTGCCTCCTAAAGGGTAAAACAGGAAAAGGAGTCACCACTACCTCATGGGGTGCAGACAGACACCTGGATGCCCTAAGGATATCTATTTTTGTCTGCGGCTTGAGATTCTAAGAAAGGGCTCGGTTACGGTCTGGGGAAGTCCGCAGACACCCCGGTCCGCCCCGTAGAGTGATGGGTCCCATTGATTTCCCTGGTTTGAGTCAACTCAAATCTAAACTCACCCTGCTTCTATGCCAGCATGCACATTTTATTGGTCTGGAGGGGGACCACCAAAGTGGTGTGTCCCTTTATTTGATTTTTATCTTTTTATCTAGATAATGTGGGTCTGATATGGGCCCTGTTGAAAGGCCCATGGGATGTCAAGTAGGGCTTAGGCCCAAGAGAAACAAAAATGAGGGCTTACTGGGCCTAACCGCAGAACAGGTGCGGTTTGGCCCCGAACTGCACATACTATGCGGTCAGAGTCAAACTGCTCTGTGTATGCGGTTTCAGCACAGAAAGCCCAAATGGCAATTTTTCTTGGGGGCTTCGGGTTCCTGGGCCTCTTAGGGATGTTCTAAAATTATATGGGCCTCTGCGGGGCCCACATTGGTTCAGGGAATGGGGGGTTCCCCATTACTTGGTTCCTTTTGGGATTTTTCAACAAAGGGAAGGGGAGGGAGGGGGGGGGCATAGGGTGCTGCCTCCCTCCATGTGAGCCACATGCAACACTAAACAGGGACCAATGTGTCCCTATTTCTAGTCTTCTAATACCATCAAAACAACAACCAAAACAAATCCTATGGATCCCTAAATCAGCGGTTTCACTTATGCCTTAATCCAAGACAAAGTGGACTCATGCTTCTATGCTCCATACATGGGGGCAGAAAATTTTGAGTTCAAATCCGTGTACCATGGGGGACACCAACGCACATGCAAGAGATTACTAGATCTATTCCTAAGATGGGCAAACTTGTGCATGCATTCAAAACAATCAAGCAACCAAGCATGTTATGCGAGCTATCACAAAAGAAGAAAATAAATGAAAACATGCTACAAAGAAAGGGGGAACAGCAACAATTGCGGGAGGGGGTTCAGGCATGCTACAGGTACAAAGTGGCAAGAAAGAAGAAGAAGCTATTTCTGTCTCCAACAGCAGCCCTTGTAGGTCACAAACAGGGGGGCTATGAGGGGACTTCATGCCTACATGAAGTGAAAGCTAGGCATGTATTGTACATAATCTTAAGCATACTCATTTCATTCACTCATCTTAAGAAAATATAACATCTAAAGAAAGGGAGAGAAGGGGGATTACATTGGGGGATACATTGGACGTATTATGAGAGGAACATTCTCTTCTAATCACAATGAAATTAGGAGTTTATCAATAAAGAAAGAAAGAAAGATAGCAAAAAAAAAAAAAACAATAGCCATGTATTGACTCATGGACTTCTTAAATCATAAAGAATACTTCTCTTCCTCCCTTTGATGCACTAGACATGCTCACTTTACCTTGGGGGAAATAACACCCTCGTAGTGGTGTGAAGAGTGATGAAAATGTAAAGGAAAGGCATAACAACCATACCGATAGCAGGTGTATAATACCCATAAACTTTCATATGCTCCAAATCAGATCATGCTTACATATGTTAAATAAAATCATGATAGAATGCTCACCTTGGGCTCACAAAACTATTTTGGGGTGTGGTTCACCTCCCTTGGAGCTTAGATGGATGCTAGAGCTCTACCTTGCAACACCAACAGCAAGTCTCCCTCTCTTCAAGTTCTTAGATCAAGGATGGATGAAGGAGGGAGGGGTAGGATAGTGTTTTAGTGGCTTAGGAGGCAAGGAGGGGTTCAAAGGGGGGATTCGGAGGTTCAGTGAACAGAGGAGAAAGAGAACAAACAATAGAAAACTAGCCCTCCCATGTCCACTGTTCGGATTTTGCTTTTATAAAAAATTAGGACAAAACTGCATACTCAGTGTGGTTTGGTTGAAAATGAACAGTAACCACATGTATTGTGCGGTTTGGTCAAAACCGCAGGGTATGTGCGGTTTTGGCCCTGTCTTTTCAGCAATGATTAGTGTGCACGCGTCGGAAATGCGGCACGGGAAAGTTCGGAGTCGCCACCACCTGATGGGGTGCAGGCGGACACCTGGGTGCCTAATCTTGTCTATTGGGCTCTAGTCTGCGGCTTGAGATTCTAAGTCGGGTCTCGGTTGCGGCCTGGGGAAGTCCGTAGACACCCCAATCCACCCCGTCGGATGACGGGTCCCGTGGGTTCCCTGGTTTGAGTCAGCTTGCTTTGGTCTCACCCGATTCCTGATCCGGCATGCCATTGGGTTAAGTCTGGCGGGACCACCTGGGTGGTGTGGGTCCCTTTAATATATTTTATCTTGTTTATTCTAGGTGATATGAGTTTGACTGGGTGGGCCCCGTTGGAAGGCCCACGGTGTCCTTGGTGGGCTTGACTAAGCCCATGGGCCTCTGCCTAAGCCTAGGAGGCCCTATTAACTTGGGTGAAATGAATTAATTTTGCTTAGTTTATTCAAGTTGGAGACTTATGAGATTGTCATGTCATAAGTGGGTCGGCATTGGTTTGTGGGCCCCTGGGTGGGCCCCCATATTGGTTGCCAAAAAATGCTTTGATTTATCTTTGTTTATCTTTGCAAAAATGCACTGGGTATTGGGCTTGGGGCCCGTGGTCCAGTTTTGGGCTTAAAAGTCCAGTTCTTTGAAGTCGAGGGTTTGCACCCTAACTTGGTTAATTAATGGGCTTTGACGGGCCCGATAGGCCCTAGCCCGTGGTATCGGCCAAACCATGCAATTCACATCATTTCATACATCAAGGTTCGGGTGGGCCGCATTGGGTTAGGCCTGCCTGGTTCGATTAGTTTATTTTACTTTACCTTGCTAATTTGCATGCTTTCGGGTTATCGGGCTTGGTGGGCCCCGTTGGAAGGCCCACTGGTATTCCGAGTTGGACCGGCGGTCCATGGCCCTAGTTTGGTTTCCGGGTGACCCAGAAACCCTATTGGTTCATCTAGTTTTATTAAAGACAATATGGAAATTCAGCAAGGATCAAGAAGACACAAAAAAAGGCATTTCTGTGTGTATCCGGCCTTAGTTGCCGGATACACACAAGCTGTAGGTGATCCGGCCTGAGTTGCCTGATCACCCCAGAATTGCATTTGTTGGGGTTTTGCCAATTGGGATGCATCTGGGGGCCTCTTGGGGTCTTTCTATAAGTCATGTGGGCCCCTGAGTGGGCCCACATTGTTTCAGGCTTGGAGTGGCACCCACCTTAATCCCTTTTGGGATTGTCCAGCAAAGACAAGGGTGTGGGTGATGGGGGGTGGAGGTGCTGCCCTACTTCTTCTCTTCAACAATTGTAGCAACAAGGTGGGGGTCTTGACACCCCAACCCTCATGATTTCATGTCATAAATCCACCAACAATCAAAGCCAACTGTAACGCCCCGAATCCGGGTCATTTTTTTTTCTTATTTTGACTCGAATCAAGGCATTAACTTGTGGTACATTACAATCAGTTCAAATATAAGGAAATAAAGAACTAAGATTTATTAGAGTACTAGGAAGCTTAAATCATTTATTAGAAGCTGAGTCATCCGATTACATTAACTAATCAAATGAAAGGCAACTACAAATTTAACTAACTCTTAATATCCTACAAAATCATCTATTACGATTCCACTAAAATAAATACAGCTATATAAAATCACCCTACTCTTTTCATATGGAATTTCTAGACTTCAACCCACTATCTGTCTAACCCGTGGCGTCCTCTCCAAGATAACCTGAAAAGTAGAATATGAAGTAGGGGTGAGATACAACTATCTCAGTAGGTAACACTATGCATGTAGAAAACAATTTATATAGATAGGGAAATTAGCAGTGGTTTCATGATCGGTAAAATAATCGAGTAATCACAGTCAGTGAGATAAACGAATAATCACGATAAAACAAACATTTAATCAGTGCCCGAATTAAAAGAAGTTAATCATGTGTGTTTCATTTCAATTTAAAGGACAATGTATTATATTTCACATTCCCATGGTTTCTGGTTTATTTTCTGTAGTGTCTTCTTAAGAGCAGTTCCACATTTATTCATGATTCCATAATATTCCATTTTAACAGTTCACATAAATCATAACAGTTCTATTCAATTATGACATTTCAATATTTCCTTTTAAATAACAATCCATCAACCTGAGAATCAATCATCATATCAGTAATAAAAGCCAACCTTCAGGTAGTAGCCTATCTCTACCACAGGACGTAAACACCTAGTATCCACACAAACTCCGCAGGAGAATGCACATCTCTAAGACTACAGGTACCCCCTGCAGGAGACAGCATAACTCTACCGCAGGATGTGAACACCTAGCATCTACCTCTACCGTAGGAGATAGTTTCCTCACCTTCTAGTGGTAACTCACACACCCATCCTCCATATGGGATGCAATCACGCATAATCACATCTCCCCCACATGAGGTATCTCTCTTGTAGGATGCAATCTATCGGAAATACATCTGCCCCACAGGAGGTAATGAATCTCTCCCGCAGGAGGTAATGTCTCCGCCACCAAGCGGGTATCTCCGCCACCAAGCGGGTTATCTCTGCCAGCAAGCAGGTTGGGTCTCCGCCACCAAACGGGTATCTCCGCCACCAAGCGGGTTATCTCTGCCACCAAGCAGGTTGGGTCTCCGCCACCAAGCGGGTATCTCTGCCACCAAGCAGGTTAGGGTCTCCGCCACCAAGCGAGTTATTTATAAAACTGGCCACCAAGCCATCACAGATAATTCTCAATTCCATTATTATTTATAACATATTAGGTTCATGTTCAAAGTCTGGTTCTAAACAGTTCCCCAGTTTATTAATCATAATATTTTGTTCAGTATATAAAAATATCTTCAGGATGATAACCCAATTTAGTGTTAAGTAGATATTTAATTAAGTAAGAAATTTGATGCATAACACGTACACTAGAGTGCAGTTCTAATCATGTATTAATTACATTAATACTCAATTGTTTAATAGTATAGGTGAGTGGTTTTTAAGGTAATAGAATTTAATTAAGATTCGGTTATAATATAAAAATTATTCAAGTTTGGATATAGTGGGAGGAATTCACGTACATAGCATGATTTTAAATTGGTTTGTGTTTTTACAGTTATTAAGGTTTAGTCATGGTTAAAAAGACAAATATAAGTATTTAGGTTTTAGTTTTAGTCAAATAAAAGACAAATAGAAGTATTTATGTTTTAGTTTAGGTCAATAAAGTAAAAAGAAGGTTATTACAAATAAGTGTTGTTGACTAAATTTTAATAAAAATTATTAAAAATTAGGCTTGTAATGATTACACCCATCGAATTCATTTTTTTCAACGACCGCCTGACATCGCGATCAGCGGTCTTCAGCGTTCGTGCGTTTTCGGAAACGCGTTATTTGTTTAAATAACACGAGCGCCGAGCGACCGTCAGAGGGCGATCTCGGGCGCTCAAAAATTTAAACGAACGCCGCACAGCGCTGAGGAGTGCTAAGTGCATGTGAGGTCAGCGCTATACCCAAAACGACAACCCGAGTTTCTAAACATCAAATTTTTGTGTTCTGATCGCTTCTAAAATTCATATAAATTAATATCAATCAATATACACATATTTACGACATAGAAGATCATGCAATCGAATCGAATAATCCCATAAACACAAAATAATCGTTAAAATGAAGTGCCACCTACCTCCGTCCGCTCAGATCCTTTCTTCTTCCAACCAGAGACTTCCTCTCCTCTTCGCAGACAAGAGACGTTCCAGGAACGGTGAGAAACCAGAGATATGCCCTCTTCCTCCTTCTCGGTCACCCTTTCTCTCTCTCGTTTTTCTTCTCTTCCGCCGCAGCCTCCAAACTTCAACGCCCAAGCCACCCTACGAATGCAACTAAAAATATTAAACCCTATTTTATTCTTCCCTGATCCCACGCATCTCCCTAGGATCAGGTTCCATACTTATCCATCCATTAGACTTAATAAGGACCGTTAATCCACTCTTTCCTTGATATCTTACGATCCAATGGTCAGATCTGCGTCAAACTCCGGATCATCTATAATTATAATTAATATCCTTCAACAAAATTCTCCTCTCCTCGACTTCAGGTTTCAAATCAAGTATAACTACCAATACGCCATTATTCCAATTACTAAGCTTTAAATATCATGGTTAATAGACAATCTAAACCCCAATTTAAATCTATTATTATTTCTTAAGTCTAATAACAAATTTTAATTAATGTATTTAATTATTTACCGATAATTAATGTGAATTGACCAAAATACCCTTCTCTTAATATTTTCACATATACCCATTCAATTTCTTCCGAAATTTCCAAGTTTATTCTCTAATTTATTTTGACATTCAAGATATTCATAAGTAATTATTATTTACTTATTTACTGAAAATTCGGGGTTTTACACCAACCATCATGCATTTCATGCTAAACAAATTAATCACCAAACCTTCATGTGACAAAGCATGGCACAGCAACAATAACAGGGGGGTGGCAGTCAATATGCATAGATTAAAGCAACGCTAAGTGGAGGAAGGGTGCATGAGAGTTGACTTAGAGGTGTTGTGGTGAGGGTGTGCCAAAGGGCTAAGCTTAAACATGCAAATAGGTGGTCCACTTGGCAAGGACTGCTGCTGGTATGGAGTGTTTAAGCATGACCAAAATCAGTGGATCTACAGGAGGAGGGGGGCAAGCATTCTCATGGGGGTTCCTCCATTTGTGGTGCTCACCTTGGGGCTTGGCACACAACTAACCATGGAACGATGGGGGCTGCTGCTGTTTTCAACAGTAGCCCCAAGATGGTCTCACACACTTATCAAGTTGTCATAAAAAGAAAGCAATTAAGGACATGCTGCATGCTCATGGGAAGTAAACAAAACTCACTATAAACAAGGGGATAGCAACCATTACATTATGTTTAGGTCATGCTTGGTGTGCTACCGAGGATGAAAGGTGCTGCCACCACCTCTGGCAGCAGCTTACTTAAGCCACGGCAGCAGATTAGGGGTTGGGAGCATGCTGATATACTTATGCATGAGAGGAAAAAAGAAACAGCAAAACAAAGACAAGATTGGTGCACCTAATTAGTAGCATGCATGGTTTAATAAAAACAACCATGCGTGGGGTAGGGGAGCATGGTCATGGGGTTTGCACATGCATGTATGCAAATTTATGAAACAAGTAGGCAGGCCATGCATGCACCAAGCCGAAGAGAAAGGAAAATAAACACAGGGGCTGCTGTAGCTTCTAGGATCAGCCCATGAAGGCCGAACCACGGGTAACAGTGGGGGTGAGGGGTCATGCTTATGACGGTTGGGCAGGAGTTAACAAATCTACTGGGGAACAGCAGTGGCCCAAGGCTCTGCTGCTATTCCCTACAGCCACTCAGGTGGATCAATGTAAAGAGGGGTAGGGGCATGCATCAGTAGAAAAACAAGTAGCAAGTTCAAGAAGAGGGGCACTGACACACAAGGACTATGATCACACAGTACTCAAGACCAAGAAAATCTAACATCGTCAAGACACAACCAGCAGAGAAATATAAAAACAAAGCAACAAGACAACTATAAGAAAAAGTGACAAGAGAGAAGAACTAGGAAGGGAAGCGGGGGGTAATTATGGGGGTACATTAGACTGAAGGTGGGAGGAACAGGCTCCTCTAAAAATTGCTGAAAAAAAGCCAAAACAGCAACCTATTAAGATTGAAAGTATATAAAAATGAAGCCCTCATGCTTACATGGAACCACACGTGGATCTCTCACCTTTGGTGGTTTCATGCCATGGAAAGAAAAATCAAATGCATGCATAAAATGACATGGAAACAAGCCCACGCCAAGGAGGAAAACAAGTGTAGGAAAACTTTCGAAAAAAACCTGATTTCAACATATGTATAATACCATGTGATAAGGAGCCTTACCTAGTGGTTCTTAACTCTTTTTGGGGATGTGTGTGACCTCTTTGTCACAAAACACCAGCTGGAAGCTTCACCTCAGGCCAGCTACAGCAATGGTTCCTCCTTTTGGTGGGGAGCAAGTGAAGAAGAAGAATAAGTGGAAGAGTTAGAACCTCCTTGGGATGGTGTGGGGTGGTGGTGGAGGCAAAGAAGGTTGAAAAGACAAGGATTCGGAGAGGCAAAGGTGGGCAAAGAAAGTGCAGGGCCGAAAAAATGAGCCAACCCCTTGAAAGGGGGCTGCTGTTGGCTTAAATAGTGCTTTTTTTTGTATCCGATGAACAGTGTCGGATACACTATTCACTAGGTGTATCCGACACTATTCATCGGATACAAGATAATTTATTTGTATCCAATACAAAGTATCGGATACAAGCATAATTATTGCAAAAAATTAATTTTTCTGAACAAATCTGTCAGCGTATCGGAGAGAATCGTCCGGAAGATTTTTGTATCCGATGAATAGTGTCGGATACACACAAAAATATGTGTATCCGACATATATGATCGGCTACAAATCTAAAAATTACAGAGTTGCCCTCGACTTGACCGATTTGATTGATTTGACCGATTTGACACTTTTGGATATCTACGGATTGCCCCGTACTAATTTTGTTTAGTCCCTGAGATATTTTGACAAGTTTTGATATTTAGAGATTGAACCTCGAGATATTTTGCAGCCAAGTGGGCAGTTTCTTGCCACGTGTGCAGTTTCCGGCTCTGCAGCTCGGAAACTTCAACAGCTCATATCTTCTTCATCCGGACTCCGATTTGAGCAAACTCAATTGCGTTAGAACCGTATCGGAGCCCTCTATCCATTGGGATTGGGCTAAATACCCGGTTCAGGGTTCGTCAAAAAGTCAACTTTCAGCTCACCCTCAAGTTTGACTGGCTCATAAGTCCTTCATCCGGACTTCGATTCCAGCAAACTCAGTTGCGTTGGAACCGTGTCGAGATTCTCTATCCATTGACATAGAGCCCGATGGTCAATTCTCACTTGATCAAAAAGTCAACTTTATCCCCCTTTAGGGTTTGACTTTCTGTCTAGGGTTTGCATTTCCGACACTTTCGGGGCGCAAAAATGAGGTGCTTACAAGTAGGTGACAAACTTGTTAGGCGCAGTCTGATGCGCCATGCAACCGCACTATAAGTGTGGTTACTTTTCGCCGCTGCTTGCTCTGATTAGCTCGCGCGAGCGGTTGCCTAAAAAATCAACCATACACCATATGCAGTTGCGAACTTTTTCTCCCTCTTTTTTTGGTTGAGTTGATGGCTGAGGTGACTCAGCAGGCCACTCGGATGAATTAGACTTCCTCAATTTTTTGATATTTCCCATTTATCTTAATTAGTTTAATTAAGATATTAAACTTTGACTGATTTGCCCCGGGGACTGTTTTGCTCATATCTTCTCCATCCAGGCTCCGATTCCAGCAAACTCAGTTGCGTTGGAACTATGTTGGGATTCTTTATCCACTGGGATAAAGCGAGGTGGTCAATTATCACTTGATCAAAAGTCAACTTTTGTCCCCTTTGGGTTTGACTTTTCAGCTAGGGTTTTCATTTTTAGCACTTCCGGGGGTGCAAAAATGAGGTGCTTACACATGGAGTATACATGAACATTGAATAAGTGGATTAAAATAAGGTGAATCATGGAGCATGCTTACTAATTGTGCATGCAAAGCTATAAATCCATGCAACCATTTAGTCAAAGATATAGAATGCTAAAACAGCACAAGAACTACTAGAAAAGCAAGTAAAGAGAAGGGTTAAAAGGGGGGTTTAAAGGATACATTAGACATGAAGAGCGGGGTGGGGATAACACTCTTTTCCTTTATTAAATAGAACAAAAACAAAAGGAAACATGGAAAAAAGATGCCTTAAAGTGAGACTCTAGATGATGCTCACATGATCTCTCATCCTCTCTTTTGGGCCTAAACATCTCCCTTTTACCATGGGAGTCCATTCTCATGAAGAAGATGAAGGAGAAATGAAGAAAAGAGGAATGAGAACAAGCCAAAGTGAAAGATAACAGCATGTATTGAAAATATGCTCCTATTAACTTCAAACTCATATATGTTACATAAACTTATTGGAGATGCTTACCTTGGGGAAAGAAGTTTCCTTGGGGTGCTAGTGAAGGTCCCTTGAAGCTTGATAGCAAGTGGATTACACTCCTTCTTCAAGCCCGAGCTGATCTTGGGTTTCCTTCTTGGTTAAGGTGAAGAAAGGGTGTGATTTGGTAGCGTTTTGTGTGAGTTAGTGAGCTTAGGGAGTGAGGGAGAGGGGTAGGAGAGGGGGCATACATGAGAGAAAGGTGGGAGAAGGCAAAAATTGTTGAACCCCTTGAAATGAGCTAATTTTCAGCTTATATAGGCAAAAATAGTGTGATTGAAAACTCAGTTCGGTCATACTATTTTTATGTATAGCTGAAATATAATTTCGGCTATACATAAATTATTTGTGACAGAAATATAATTTCGGTCACATTAACATCAAATCATTATTATTTGTGTCAGATATTCATGCAGAGAATCCTAACACAAAAATCCAGGTCAAAATCTATGAACCGAAATTATATTTCGGTTATACATATTTTCATGTATATCCGAAATATAATTTCGGTTCATATCAAATCTTTAAAAATTCAAATTTTCTCTCTCCAATTTGTTTGAGGTGATAGTGTGCGCACCCGATTTCGGTCGCATGACGAGGCGCACGCAAAACGATGCGTGCCTCGGGATTTTGTTTGGAGTCGCTACTGCCTAATGGGGTGCAGGCAGACACCTGGGTGCATAAGTTCTTCTACTAAGGCTTTTGGTCTGCGGCTTTGAGATTCTAAGTAGGGGCTCGGTTGCGGTCTGAGGAAGTCCGTAGACACCCCAGTCCACCCCGTCAAGTGACGGGTCCCATAAGTTTCCCTGATTTAAGTCAACTCAGTTGGTCTCTCACTCATCCGATTCATATTCCAGCATGCCATTTTGATTAAGTCTGGCGGAACCGCCAAAGTGGTGTGGGTCCCTTTACTTGATTTTATCTTTTTAAGATGATCTGGGCCTGGTGGGGTGGGCCCCGTTGGAAGGCCCACGGTATCCCTTGGTGGGCCAAGTGTGGCCCCTTGAGCTTTGGTTCAATTTGAATTGATTTTCTTTTGGAGTTCAAGTTGGATTAGTTAAGTGGATTTCATGCCAAAAGTGGGCCGGGATTGCTTTGTGGGCCCTTGAGTGGGCCCCACGATTGGTTGCCAAGTGATTTTGATTTTATCTTTCTTATCTGTGCCAAAATGGGCCAAGCATTGGGCTTGGGGCCCTTTACCTGGGCTTGGGCTTGAAAGCCCAAGGCTTCCTGAATTAAGGTTTGGAAACCCTAAGTTGGTCGGATTCATGGGCTTAGTGGGCCCGATAGGCCCTACCCGTGGTCTCGGCCAAACCACATCCTACTTTAATCATGCATGACCCAATTAGGGCTTGGGTGGGCCTCAAGTGGTCTGGCCCACTCAAATCTTTTATTATCTTAGTTAAGCAAAATGAATTGGTCGGGCTTGGTGGGCCCCGTTGGAAGGCCCATTGGAAACCAAGTTGGACCAAGGGTCCAAGTCCCATGTTGGGTTTCCGGGTGACCCGGAAACCCTATTGGTTTATTCGGTTTGGTTCGGAAATATCATTCACATTCAGTTATAATCACATAAGAAAATATACAAGATTGACACTCTATCAAGAAAAAAAAATGGCTCATTGTGCTGGGTCCAAGGGGTACCAAGGTACGAGTTAGATGCGTAGCGAACAAAGGGGGTGGGGGGCGAAGCCCCCCGCGGTACAGTAAAGGGTATTTTTGGAAATTTTCAAAAATATAGCATTTCGGCAGGCTTTTAGGGGTATGCGCCGACCTCGGGCACTAGGCGCGAGGTTAGCGCGGGCCGGGCGGACCAAAAACCAGCGAAGCGCGAAAACGCTCGCGCGAGCTTCGCGCGAGCTTCACGCGAAGTCTTCGCGCGAGCTCGGCGGACACTCGATGCTATCGGTTTTTTTCAAACTCCATTTTTTAGCTTATTTTTAAGCTCTGTAATCACTTTCTGGGGATCCTTGGAACCCCAGAAGACCTCTAAACACACTGGGAAATTAATCTAACCTAAGTTGTGAGGATCAAACCTCTTTGCAAAACTAAAATCCGAACACCCAAATACCCAAACACTAACGGAATATACAAGGGAAGGGAACTGGGGGCTTTATCGGGATACAACAGAGAGCGAGAACTCATGGGGGGAACATGCTCCCCCTTCGAATCAATCAAAAACAGAGCATAAATAGCATGCTGAGATGGAAAACTTGCTCACTTTCTACATGTTAAAACAATAACTGAGAGAGAATCACCTTGGTTCCAAACCTTTGCAAAGCAGGCCGAAGGTTCCCTGGAGCTCACGAGCTGCTGCGGAAGGCTCCTTCTTCTCACACCAAGAGCACGGCCTCCTTCGGATTTGACGAGGAAGAAGAGGAAGGGAGGGGACCTGTGTGTATGTTCTTTTTCTTCAAAATCCCGAGCCAGAAAAACAATTCGAACCCTCGAATCCTAACCCCAAAACAAAAATGCCGAAACCAAAAGAAAGTCCAGAACCCCAAAAATCGCCGAACCAAAATTTTTCCAACCCTTGGAAATGAAACCCTGCGCGGCTTTTATAGAAGAGTACAGAGGGTATCCGCCGAGTTTGGCGCCCACCTCAAGGTGAGCGCATACCCCCTGCCACGTTCGCGCGAGCGACCGAATCATTTCAAAGTAATAAATGCCGCCGCTTGTTTGTTTTTAAAATCTGAAAATTAGGATATGGTCCCTGGGATATTTAGGTTTAATATTATTTTATTCAGATATTTTCAAATACTTTCAGATTGGTCCCTGGGATCTTTTGAATGTTTGGATATTTACGGATTTGATCCCCGAGATATTTTCCTGCGCAACTCGCCACGTGTGCAGCTTTTTGCCACGTGCGCAGATTGCCAGTTTTGCTACTTGGAAACTTCATCAGCTCATACTTTCTTCATCCGGGCTCCGATTTTGGCAAACTCAGTTGCGTTAGAATCGTATCGGAGCCCTCTATCCGATGACCTAGGGGTAGGCCTCCGGATCGGATTTTGGCCGAAAGTCAACTTTTGGCTTCGCCCAAGTTTGACCGCCCGCAGAACCTTCATCCGGACCCCGATTCCCGCAAACTCAGTTGCGTTGGAACCGTATCGAGATTCTCTATCCAATGATATAAAGCAAGGTGGCCAAATATCACTTGATCAAAAAGTCAAATTTTTGTCCCCTTGGGGTTTGACTTTCTGCTAGGGTTTTCATTTTCAGCAATTCCAGGGGTGCAAAAATAAGGTGCTTACAGATAGATTTTTCATGATTCCTAAGAAATGAGAGAATCTGAAATTTTATTTTATTAATTTATTAATTAATTAAATGAGATATTTTTATGAAATAATATTATTTTAATTAGGATATTTTGCCTTTATGTTTTGTCTTATTTTTATTTTGTCCTTTTATCCTTTAATTTGCCATGTGGACAGAGTTTCTGCATTTATTTACAGTTTTGCCTTTGGGGTTGTTTTGCTCATATCTTTTTCATCTGGAATCCAATTCTGGAAAACTTAGTTGTGTTGGAATTGTGTTAGGATTTCCTATCCATTGGGACAGGGTATAGCAGTCAATTCAAGCTTGATCAAAAAGTCAATTTCTGCTCCCTAGGATTTGACCTGTCCCCTAGGGTTTTCCTTTCTGGCCTTCCAAGGTGTGAAAAAATGAGGTGCTTACAGACAATGTCGTGGCTATCGGGATCAGGGCATTACAGAATGGTATCAGAGTTGGGCCTCAACTGGAAATGTGGGACTCAAATGTTGCTTAGTACAAGAGGGTGCGCTACCAGGTGGGTAGGTTGGCAAGCTATTGCACAAAGATGTGCAGCCCTTAAGGGGGTGGATTGTGAGATCCCGGATCCCACATTGCTTAGGGAGGGGAGAAGGTGAAGGTTTATATAAGTAGGCTTGTGACTCTCTCAAGCAGCAAGGACATTTGGGGTAAAACCCAAGAGCAAAATCGTGATGATGGGGCCAAAGCAAACAATATCATTTCTGCAGGGTATATGATTAAGTATAAAGTAATCTTGTTTATAGTAGTTTAAAAATAGCATAATTAAAAGTGATCAATTTCTTTGCTATTTTAGTTACCATATATACTCTTTTTTCCATTTAGCAGCATAGTAAAAATTAATCAAACAACTTAGCTTTTTTTTTTTCCCCTTTTCTGATGGAAAGAGACAACAATAATATATTACTCCTTAATCATCCTTGCAAGATTGAGCCTATATATCATTACAAAAAGGATGATGTAGCAACACATAATATAATGGCACTTACAAATGCCTTAATACGGCATTTCATATGCGGTAACTAATGTATTACAACATTTTATAAGAAATGCTGTTATAAAACTAAATATTACGACATTTTATAGAGACATGTTGCTATGAAATAATTTATTACAGAATTTTATATGCAAATGCCATTATAAAAATTTTTATTAAATACTTATTATGGCATTTTATAGAAAAATGCCGCTATAAATTAATTTTCTTATGGCATTTTCTATAAAATACCACTATGAAATTATTCATTACGGCATTTTATAGAAAATTTCGCTATAACATAATTTATTAAAATGGCGTATTAAGGCATTTGTAACGGTAATTTTATATGAAGTGCTGTTATATGTTATATTAGGTGTTGGTACATCACCTTTTTTTTTTTTTTTTCCTTTTTATGTAGTACTAGTGTAGTCCTCCTTGAGGACGTTCAACAAAAACATTGGGGCCCTAGGAAACTGATAGCAAGAATAATTATGTAATGCAAAATTTTCCAGTCTATCTATTGCCCTATTAGCTTCCCTCAAAACATGCTTGAACTTAAGGCTAACAAAAAGATTACATAGATATTTGGCTTAAGAAATAACATTCTCTATCATCCTAGGAACACCACCAAATTGACCAGTCATTAATTTTTAGAACTTGTTCCTTTGGTTTGTTCCACTAGCTTGACATGTTAGAATTTTCCTTTTATGTGGGGCTCACATTAATTTTATTTTTGGTTTTATAAAAACATGTTGAATATATAGTTTGTGATGATATTACTAGTGACCCAATATTATGAGTGATCAATTTAATTGGGTTTGGTGCACCTTATTATGTATATTTGATGTGTGATATAAGGCGTATGTAGGTCAAGAGACTATATTGGATTAGAAGTCCATAGAATCTTGTTTGGGATTGAAGTCTTTAATGGGAGGACTATTGTGTTATAAATAGGTTAGGGCCCCTCTCCTATCCTAACGATTTTGATAGAATATAACATACATCTCCCATTTGACGGGTTCTGATAAAGAGGAGCAAAGAGAGGAAAAGCTAGCCCTAACCAATATTGTTCTGTAGAAAATCAAAGAAAGCAAAGCAACCAAGTCTTTTGCAGGTAAGTCCGAAAAACTCAGTTTAATTTTTATTCTAGATCCAACATGTGAATAATATTGAAATCTAACATGACATAGACCATAGTAGCCTGCTCCTTTGCTTTTGTATTCTCTTGCTCCTTAAGATCAGATTTTTATCCTGTTGAAATAATTGAAAAATTAAAACAAAGGGCTAGACTAATGTTAAAACTCTTATTTTCAAAGATTATCTGTTTTCTAATAGTCCAGATGGTCCATAATAGATATGCCCATGCTGCTTGATTGATTTCTGAATTCGAACTCATCAATCTTTGAAATATCCAAACAGTTAGCTTAAACAAAATTTATTTATATATTGCTGAAATGCAAACGTAGGGGCTTACATAGAGAGAATTATCCTCTTTTCTCACAGGTCTCTCTCTGCATCTTTATTTACTTACCGTAATTTATTACAGCAGCAAAATGGAATATTACATTAACATGAAATGTTTTCTCCTGGTGACACCCCCAGTTCCTCACAGTACTCTTTGTAAAACCCAACACGAGATTGGACAGTTTCAGAGCTCCGCCCATCACATTCAAGTGGACCATTGATTGTTCGGATTGTGTGACCAAAGCCGTGTCCTGACTTTATGACGGGGTGAACATTCTTCATCCAATACCATAAGGCAGTCTTGAACGACACAAGGGGATCTGTGCCTACCGTCTCCGGTGAATTCAAGCCATCAAATCCGATGCTTTTCCCGGCTTCTCCGTAGTTGTAGTTCCATGAGATCTGAATCGGTCCTCGACCATGGTACTTCTTTCCGGCAACACATGGGTACTGTTTGTTGCTCTCATCACAGTAGTCCTTTGAAGCACCATTTATCTCCTCAATGTAACAGAAGTCTGCATATATAAGACCTCATCTCATGTTAGTCACCATATATGAGAACATTGAGAGAACGAAACACAAAACAAATCAAAAATCAAACTAATGACATGAGATTTATGTGGTTCAGCAAAGATGCCTAGGTCCACGGAAAATGGGGTTTCTTCACTAGATTTGTGAGAATATGGTTACAGAACACAACCCTCCTTGGACCGAAAACATCACAAGCCTCTCAACATAAGAACGACCAAAGAACCCCAGGATGGCTGAGAATCCAATTATTGACTGAATACAAGTCACATAAAAGATCAAAACATAGAGAGAGAGAGAGATGAGTTATATACGTCCGGTTTCAAGGGTGACATGGGCAAAGAAAGCTGCAATCTCACGCCTAGAGTCGTCTGGGGTGCCCATCTTGCCAAAGCGAGGGTAGGATTTGAGGGCCTGAAGAAATATATGCCGTAAGTAGAAGCTTTTGCCGGCGCACCCTGCAGATGCCTGATCCATTATCTTGTTAAAGAACTCTTCTGTCACGATTTCAGGCACGGATCCGTCCTTGGTGTGTCTTGGCCGCTGCTGCCCAGCTTCCTTAATGTCACTCGGCTGCTGCCGAGCTTCCTTAACGTTTGTCTGCTGTTGCCGAGTCTTACAGGGACCTTCTTTGCATCCGGTGCCACAATATTCGTTGCTGGTGCCGCAATACCCCCACCGGCTGCAGCACAGGCCTGGTGCACAGTCACAGTGCTGACCCAGTATGGATTCCGGCAAGAGACTGGCAAGAACCCCGACCAGTATGATTGTTGCTAAGCCATTCATTGTACCAAGGACTGCTATTTTTGGAGCAGAAAAGGAACAAGGAATCAGAGAAGAAAACATGTATCAGAAATGGTTGATACCACTTGAATCTCCATTAATCACCACCACCAAGACCGAAAGAAAACCGATGACCCCTCCAATAATCCTACTATAAATAATATAGTGGTAGATAAGTTTGATTCTTTGTCTTTGTAAATGAGATAGAAAGAGAATAATTTTCTTCACCTTAAAAAAAAAAAATTGTTTTGCAGCTAATAATCACCACGTTTACCAGATTTCTTCTTGGTTACTTCAGGTCGATCCCTTGTTCTTTCCATATTGTTTGTTTTAATGCCTCAAGACCTGTACGTAAATTAAACAATGGATTCTTAACAAATCTGATAAATTGGATCCACGGATTTCTTGAGTCACCCGCCATGTTTGAAATTTATTTGAAAGAAAAAGCCAAAAGGGCATCGTTTGCCTAGAAATGTCTGATATCGCAAATTTTGTTTGTAATGACAGTACTCGGAATTGTGAATTGAATGTGCGTTCTTCGTGCAATTATTTTTTTCATGTGATGTATCTTAAAATTTTTAAGCAACTACTTTTAGTTATTAAATCGAAAGGCTTGTAATTTTTTGAACAACTTAATTGTTGTTTTATTTGAATGACGATTTGTTTTTTGAATTAAATGTTTGAAATCGAAAGAGTTTTATATTATCATGAAGTATAAAATTAGAAGTGTTTATTTAATAAAATTAGAAGTGTATGTTTATGTAATTTGAACTAATTAATGAAAATTTTAGTGGAGTTGTTCGTGGTTTACAATTTTAGGTTTCTTTGGTCTTTTAGATAGTAAATAGAAATATTTATATTTAATTAATTTTCTTGACACTACATTTTTTATTTTTAAAATTGTTTAATATTATAAGAATATATTAAAATTGCAACCATAGGAGAAAATTCGTGTACAAGATTTTATTTATTTTTATTTTTTGAGGGCTAGTATTACAATAATAAATATCACCATGTATGTATTATAAGATTGCATTTACCCCCGCTATACTACAATGGACTGTGTTATGGGCTGTGGCCCCCTATAGCCACGGGCATGCATCTGTCCATTTCATAATGATACCACCGAGTTGTACTAGGGGAAATAGTCTTTTATTATAAAGGCTCACATGGTTTGAAATATCGTATAATTGAACTCATTTGAAAGTTTTTGTTACTTGGGAGACATCATCATTCCATATTGAATAAAAATAAGATACATGGTGTGGTAGTACGTAATGCCTCTAGCTATTAAGAGTTATGTAACTTTAACTTAGAGCCGGCAAAATGTAACCTGACTCGACGGGTCAACCTGATTATAAACGGTTGGGTTGACCCGTTTATTAATTGGGTTGGGGTTTCCCCAACCCGTTAGTAATCGGGTCAACCCGATTATGACCCGACAACCCGACGGGTAACCCGAATAAAGGAAAAAGGGGCAAAGTGTCACGTTCTGACCTGATTAACCCCCCCAACCCGGTACAACCTGATCCAATTAACCTCCCTATGCGCACCCGATTTCGGTCGCACGACGAGGCGCACGCAAAACGATGCGTGCCTCGGGGTTTGTTTGGAGTCGCCACTGCCTGATGGGGTGCAGGCAGACACCTGGGTGCCTAAGTTCTTCTACTAAGGCTTTTGGTCTGCGGCTTTGAGATTCTAAGTAGGGGCTCGGTTGCGGTCTGAGGAAGTCCATAGACACCCGAGTCCACCCCGTCAAGTGACGGGTCCCATAGGTTTCCCTGGTTTGAGTCAACTTTGGTCTCTCACTCACCCGATTCCTATTCCAGCATGAAATTTGATTAAGTCTGGCGGACCTCCAAAGTGGTGTGGGTCCCTTTACTTGATTTTATCTTTTTAATTAAGATGATCTGGGCCTGGTGGGGTGGGCCCCGTTAGAAGGTCCACGGTATCCCTTGGTGGGCCAAGTGTGGCCCGCATGTTCCTTGGTGGGCCAAGTGTGGCCCTTTGGACTTTGGCTCACTTTGAATTGATTTTATTTTAGAGTTCAAGTTAGATTAGTTAAGTGGATTTCATGCCAAAAGTGGGCCGGGATTGCTTTGTGGGCCCTTGAGTGGGCCCCACAATTGGTTGCCAAGTGATTTTGATTTTATCTTTCTTATCTGTGTCAAAATGGGCCAAGCATTGGGCTTGGGGCCCTTTACCTGGGCTTGGGCTTGAAAGCCCAAGGCTTCCTGAATTAAGGTTTGGAAACCCTAAGTTGGTCGGGTTCATGGGCTTAGTGGGCCCGATAGGCCCTACCCGTGGTCTCGTCCAAACCATATCTTACTTTAATCATGCATGGCCCAATTAGGGCTTGGGTGGGCCTCAAGTGGTCTGGCCCACTCAAATCTTTTATTATCTTAGTTAAGCAAAATGAATTGGTCGGGCTTGGTGGGCCCCGTTGGAAGGCCCACTGGAAGTCAAGTTGGACCGAGAGTCCAAGTCCCATGTCGGGTTCCCGGGTGACCCAGAAACCCTTTTGGTTTATCCGGTTTGGTTCGGAAATATCATTCACATTCAGCAATAATCACATAAGAAAATACACAAGATTGACACTCTGTCAGAGGAAAAAACTGGCTCATTGTGCTGGGTCCAAGGGGAGGTACCCTGGGGCCCTGTGGGCGAAGCGAAGCGGAGCCCACAGGGTGAGGTACCTCCCCGTACCAAGGTACGAATTGGATGCGCCACGAACAAAGGGGATGGGGGGTGCGGGGGGGCGAAGCCCCCCGCGGTACAGTAAAGGGCATTTTTGGAAATTTTCAAAAATATATCAATTTGGCATGTTTTAGGGGTATGCGCCGACCTCGGGCACTAGGCGCGAGGTCGGCGCGGGCTGGGCGGACCAAAAACCCGCGAAAAAGCACAAAAAATGAGGTGGGCACGAGGTTCGCGCGAGCCTCGCGCGAAGGTACGCGCGAGCTTCGCGGATACTCGATGCTCTCGGTTTTCTTTCAAAATCCATTTTTTAAGCTCTGTCACTCTTTTCTGGGGATCCTTAGAACCCCAGCAGACCTCCAAACACAGTTGGAAATTAATCTAACCTAACATATCCTCACCCCTCATCACTCAAATCTCTCTGGAAACTTACAAATCCGAAACAAAATATTAGCAGAACATGAATAAAACTTCGAAAACAAAATACTAACTAACAACACATGATTATGAAGAAGGGAACAGGGGGTTTTATGGGGTTACAACAACAGGGATGGAGAACTCATGGGGGAACATGCTCCCCCTTCGAATCAAGCAAACAATGACAAACCGGATGTTAGAGATGCATGGGAAACTTGATTTATATATGTTGATCAAAAGAAAATGGAGAGCTCACCTTGGTTCTAGGTCTCTGTAGAGTAGGCCGGAGGGTTCCTTGGAGCCAACGAGCAGCTGCCGGAGCACCAACAACAAGATCCTCTTCGGGTTTGATGAGGAAGAAGAGGAAGGGAGGAAAGGAGTGTGTCTGGCCTTTTCTTCAAAATCCCGAACCCAGAAAATGCCCAACCGAAACTCTCCCACCAAAATTTCCCAACCTTGAAATCAGCCAACCCCCAAAGAATGCCGAACCCAAGAAAAAATCCCCAACCAAAATTTTTCCAACCCCTGGAAATGAAACCCTGCGCGGCTTTTATAGAAGAGTACAGAGGGTATCCGCCGAGTTTGGCGCCCACCTCAAGGTGAGCGCATACCCCCTACCACGTTCGCGCGAGCGACCGAATGATTAAAAAACCATTAATGCGGCCGCTCGTTTGGTCGGAAAATCTGAATTTTCGGATTTAGTCCCTGGTTATTTTCCATTTAATCCGATATTCTTGGATTTTTACAGATTTAGTCCCTGGGATATTTTGAATGTTTGGATATTTATGGATTTGATCCCCGAGATAGTTTTCTGCGCAACTCGCCATGTGTGCAGCTTTTTGCCACGTGCGCAGTTCGCCGGTTTTGCTACTCGGGAACTTTGCCAGCTCATATTTTCTTCACCCGGGCTCCGATCTGGGCAAACTCAGTGGCGTTAGAATCGTCGGAGCCCTCTATCCCATGACCTAGGGGTAGGCCTCTAGATCGGATTTTACCAGAAAGTCAACTTTTGGCTTCGCCCAAGTTTGACCGCCCGCAGAACCTTCATCCGGACTCCGATTCCTGCAAACTCAGTTGCGCTGGAATCATGTCGAGATTCTCTATCCAATGATATAAAGCAAGGCCTCTGGATCGGATTTTAGCAGAAAGTCAACTTTTGGCTCTGCCCAGGTTTGACCACCCGCAGAACCTTCCCCCGGACTCCGATTCCTGCAAACTCAGTTGCGCTGGAATCGTGTCGAGATTCTCTATCCAATGATATAAAGCAAGGCCTCTAAATATCACTTAATCAAAAAGTCAACTATTTGTCCTCTCGGGGTTTGACTTTCTGCCAGGGTTTTCATTTTCAGCAATTCCAGGGGTGCAAAAATAAGGTGCTTACACTCCCAACCCACTACAAAAAATTAGGTTTTTTGGGGGTTCATAAGAATGTCGCAAAATCTAAAATGAATGTCGCTATAGCTATTCGCGACGAACATTGCGGTGAACTTACTTTTGTCACCAAAGGCCGTGTCGCAAATAATTTTCCGACGTTCTTTGAGTTCGTCGCCAAATCTAAACATTTGCGGCATTCTATGAGTGTCGCTATGTTTGCCACTGTAAATGTAGTACAACAACACCCATATGAATGCCGCTATTTATTTTTTTTAGCGACACGCATATGAACGCCACAATTTGCTTAATTTAGTGACACACTTGTGAATGCCGCGATAAGTGTTATTTAACGAAGAACAAATGTACGACACTATGGATTTAAATTCTCTGTTTTTTTTTTTTTAAAGAAAAATCATTTTGTAGCTTCTTTTGAACCTATAATAATTAATTAACTAATAAATCCAATAGAACTCCAACCACCACCACAAAATAATACATTCAACAAATTAAAACAAGCTTCTCAATTCTTCCAAATCAATGTCAATACAAACAACATCTTCATATTAACAAAGAAAATAAACAAAAAAATTACAAGCTATATGAATTGCTTTCCATAAGCTGATGATTCCTTGAGATGAAGAGATTGGCATTCTTGCAGTCCATCTATCAAAAAGGTTGAAACCAAAGTGAGAAGTAGCTAAGAGTATGGATGACTCGTAATATGCCAGCATCAGATCGGAGCAAAACCTTAAGCCGCAAGATCAACAATCCACATACACCAAAGCTGTAATCAAGATCAGCAGGAGACACACAAATAATAAGAACATAAAAAAGTTAAACAATAAGACTTCTGTACAAGTGTAAGCCTAAGAGTTGTTGAAGAAGGCTACTATCAGTTCAGGAAACAGAGAAGATTAGATTCTGATTTTCATTTAATTGCAAAATGTACACTAATTGTCCATCCGCAAAAAATAGTTATGAGACGCAATGCTGATGCCTTGGATCAAATTCCAATAACTTAAGGAAACATTAAGATTTTCTTCCCAATAACTTATTTAGACTAATAGATCAAATTCCATATTGAACATAGAGCCAAGTATCTAGATAAAAGTTTCACCCTTTGGTGGTAGCAATTTTTATTGTGTCGAGAATTGCAAACTTGAAGGGGATCAAATGGATTCTTGGCACCCACTGCTTAGTTATAAAATCAAAAACATTGTTTATGTTCTTAAATATCATTTACAACTTTTTTCTAGGCTAAAATCAGTCAGGTGTAATAGAGACAAAGCTCTAATTATATGTAATTATATAATCAAATCTAATGAATTTCAAACATTTCAGGATGCAGCATATTTCAGTTTATCATATCAGTATATCATGATCCTAAACATGTGGACTATCCCTAAAAAAGGAAAAAATAAAAATAAAATAAAGGTATCCAGAAAAAGACATGCACTAATGACTATTAACAGATCAGATCCTAT
Organism: Buxus sempervirens; assembly: GCA_947561395.2. NCBI lineage: Eukaryota > Viridiplantae > Streptophyta > Magnoliopsida > Buxales > Buxaceae > Buxus > Buxus sempervirens. The sequence goes on from OX387185.1 coordinate 11,456,277, forward strand.
TGGATATTCTGCATGATTTTAGCTAATTTAAGATAATCACCTTGCTGATTTTTCTCCTAATTTTTAGTACAAGATGTAGCAGTTATGGTATTCCTTGATCCTTGCATTGTTTGAATACATTACCATGTAAATGGGTATTCCTTGATCCTTGCCTTGTTTGAATACATTACCATGTAAATGGATGCTCCACTTTTACTATAAATAAAGCAAACTACCACATCATTTGTGTGGGTGAGATTTCTCATTCCATCGTTTTTTTAGTTTTCTTCTTGGTATCGGAGCCATGTGAGGAGGGGCTTTTCCTCTGAGCAACTATGTCTTCCGCTGCACTGAATGTTGGCAATGTTTGTCACATTCCATTATCTTCTCTGGCGTAACCAGGTTCTTGTCTTAGTCAAAAGCCAAGAGCTTGTTGCCTATCTATATGGTGATGTTCCTGCTCCTGCTGCTGTTTTTTTCCAGTTTCAGAGGGTTCGACTGCTCCACCATACCAACACAAACCATGTCTTCTCTAAGCCACAGCAACCACACTCACTACCATGTCTTCTCAAAGCCACAAACTCAGGCTGATTTGGAGCAACTACAACACAAACATGTCTTCTCAAAGCCACAAACTCAGGCTGATTTGGAGCAACTACAACACAAACATGTCTTCTCAAAGCCACAAACTCAGGCTGATTTGGAGCAACTGCAACACAAACTTTGCCTCACTACCGTGCATAGTTTGCGGGGGGATATTAACAGATCAGATCCTATTGGATATTCTGCATGATTTTAGCTAATTTAAGATAATCACCTTGCTGATTTTCTCCTAATTTTTAGTACAAGATGTAGCAGTTATGGTATTCCTTGATCCTTGCATTGTTTGAATACATTACCATGTAAATGGGTATTCCTTGATCCTTGCCTTGTTTGAATACATTACCATGTAAATGGATGCTCCACTTTTACTATAAATAAAGCAAACTACCACATCATTTGTGTGGGTGAGATTATCATGATCACCCTAGTGCAAGTTGTAGATCATATCCTAATTAAACAAGGGACTAATAACACATATAAGGATTAAAGGACTGGGCCTCATTCAAACATTTCATTGTCGGAACTGAACAGAGAACATCACTTAAATTTAGAAATGCTAGTGGCCCCTGTACATTATATTCCTCTTCCTCTCTCCAGCAGTCAACCAATAAAAAAGGTCACTTCCTAAGCATGATCATAAGTGCTTTTGATAGATTAACATTCTAGAAATTAAAACTAAACATAAAAGATAGCATTTAGGAAGCTTATCAACCTACTTCACTAATGATTCCCTATCCCTACTTGTATTCAACCACATACGGAAATCAGAAAACTACATGTACAGCAACTAATATTCTTAATTGCATTTTTTTTATAGATTGAAGCAATATATGGCCACCACTATTGTTTTGGAAATGCTTTTAGTCCTCCTTGATCCCATAACTTAGACAATGGTCGTTGAAGCAATGCCAACGTTTGCTGTGAAACCTCTGATACAAGATCCCTCATCTCTGGCTAGACCACCACTACCTAATTGGACTAGATTACTTTTCAGCAATCATGTCATATATATTTTTCTCCCTTCTAAAATCATTCCCTCCAGATTTCAAGCTAATTTGATTACAAGAGTTTGGCTTATAAAGAAAGGTCCCTTCTTCTTAATTATCAGTCTCACCAGCTGTTGGCATTTAACTCACTTGAAAATTATCCAATAAGTATTTACCTCACAGATGAACTAATGATACACAGAAACACTTCAGTCAAGATCATGTGATTCCATGGACACAAGGGCGGAACACAATTTTGGGCCAAATAGTAGTCACCCAACTGACCTATGTATCATATGAGCCACAAATGTTAAAGTAGTGGCTGCTCATATTGGCTGATCTTAAGCTAGATTCTTCTCATAAAATTTGAGAAAGCAGACCTTTATAAAAATAATAAACCATTAAGCTAGATTCTTCGCATAAAATCTAGGAATAAATGTAAATGATGTTTTGACATGTGGCAACAACTTTGGCTTCTTGTTTCAACCACTTCATCTACCAAAATCCGACAGAATAAAGGCTATAGTGATTTGTAAATTTAGTTACAAAATTATATGTTTTTTCTTCCTTTAATTAGCTTCCATTGTTGTTCACTACCATAAAATCCAAGAATAAAAGAAGAGACAAGCTCCTCTTAGCAGAGCCTACTCAAATCTAGCTGTCTGCACACAAGATCTTGAATCTCATCACACAAAAACAAATCTGGAACCAGAATCAAGAGATCCAAAACATTAAATGTAAATAGGACAAGATTAAGTTAAGTAATAAAACCAAAGGGAGAGAAGCTAATTTCACTTGAAAGTAGAATTTTACCTCCAATGAAAGCTAGCTTAGAAACGATTCCTTTGTAACAAATAAGTTGCGAGGAAGGATTGATAGAAGAGGAGGACCTAGGGTTTTGTCGAGGAAAAAAAAAACGAACACTAGCACGAAAGCGTTCCCTATGGCTGCGTCTAGCTAGGTCTGAAACCTCCAAAAGAGAAAAGTAAAGTGCTGTTAACAGCAGGAAGAGCAATCAGCTTTACCTGGATAATTAGTCAATCATTTCATGGGCGTCTTCCAAGTTATTCACTACGGCCTACAAACACGATTGAACAGAACATATCACCATCAGCAAAACTTACATGTTTGAAAATTACTGAAACAAATTGGCGAAAATCTTAGTAGAAATATCTCTCATGAAATTTAAGAAAAAAATAGATAAATGAGTTTAATTACCTGATAGCACGTAACAGTCTGGAAGCATTGGAGCTCCTGGCTGAAATCCAGTAATCCAATGGTGTGATGGATGATTCTGTTGGTGCCATAGTCATTGGAATTGGGATAGCCAACGATACAAATGAGGGGAAGATTCTCACTGTAAGCACCGGCAATTTTGTTGATAACGTTGAGGCCGCTGAAGGTGAAGGTGATGACACAAGCGCCGATGCCACGGGACCTTGAATAGCCATCGGCAGCGTATCTGGCATTGAGCTCGTTACAACAACCAATGAGGTTAAGTGATGGCTCCGCAATGAGATGGTCGAGGAGGATGAGGTTGAAATCACTCGGAACAGAGAAGACGTCAGTGACGCCTATCTGGACAAGTCGACGAGCGAGATGCCTACCGAGTGTATATCGGAGGATCCGATAATGGCAGGGGCAATGGAGTCCTGGATGGTGGAGACGGTATGGTTGTAGGGAGGACAACCAACGTTGTTACAAGTGGGCTTGCATGCGTCGATGCTTCCGATCGACTGAGGACGAGATCGATCTAGTTTGTAGTTTTTATCGGAAGCAAGCCCTAGATCGATCGACCAAGCATTTTCTTGTCTGATTTTAAGTTTCTTAGCGGGGGTGGGAAACAAAAGCCGTGTAATGTGGTGTGCTACAAGCCTACAACGACGAAACCTAACAAGTGCCGCAAATACATTTTTAATTAACGGCGATTTTTCGTGAATGCCACAAATACCTTTTGAAGATATTTTTATTAATGTAAATATTTTTTCTTTAATAGCGAACATTCAAATATGTCACCATATGATATATATCGCGACATCTATTCATGTTCGTTGCAAAATTTGTGTCACTAAAAGTTTAATTTTTTGTAGTGACCCTATTTTAATCATATTTTTTGAAAAGTAAAAAATAAAAATAATAATAAACGGGTTGGTGGGTTGAACCCATTTATTGGTGGGTTGGGTTTGGGTCGGGGGTTTTCCAACCAGCCTTAATTTAGTCCAACCCAAACCTAACCTGATTAACCCCCCAACCCGATTATGACCCGACCCGAACCCGACCTATTGCCAGCTCTACTTTAACTTTTCAATCTTGAATTTAATATACACATAAACACACACGAATGATAACTAGCAGCACCTTAATTTTGCATCCTCTATTGGATACGAAAATTGAAGTCACAAAAGATTCAAATTTATTACAAAATTTAGCTCATGTAATAGGGCATGCTAAGACAAGCATGATGAAACAGACCGCACCCAAATCAGATGATGAGAAATGAGCTAGATATGAGCTGCGGAAGGTTAGTGATAATTTTGGAACTTCAAGAAGGCCAAATCAACTGCCACATGTGCGCAACACTTATGCTACTTGGCCACTTCACACACAAATAGAGAAACCTCTTTCTTAAGCCAAAGTAGTTAGGTTTTAAATATCTAATTTTGAATACAAAAGAAAATAATTTTCAATATAACAAATTGTAACAAAACAAATGCCAATTAAATGAATTTTTTACCATATCCCACCTAAAAGTAGGTGGGCGTGGCCAAAAAAAAAAAAGGGCAGGAGACTCTTATGCAATGGAAACAAAAGGTTAATTAAAAAGAGAAAAAAAAGGAGGTCTAAAGGTGGGAGATGATAAACTGAAAAATCCATTTTCTATATCATCAAGAGAGAAATCCACCTGAGAAATTGGATTCTGGCCGCCCCCTTGGTGGTTCGGCTATGCAATACTGAACTACATAGCCGAACCAGAACTTCTATATTTGATTCAATCATTTTGTTTCTAAGTGTGTTTTTAATGACGACTAAAATTAAAAAGCAAGTAACAAGGCTCAAATCACTGGATTAATTTGAAATAGATTAGATAAGAAAAAGAGGATTGGTTAGTTTATTTTCTGCATTTTTTTAATAGTTTCAATATAGCACCCATTTGAGCCTGGTTGAAGCCTAGAAACCTACATGAAATTGAAGTAAAATAAGCAAGTAGTCAGGAAAATTAGCCAAAAGAAATACCACACAACAAAAGTGAAAGGAGAATGTGATCATGGAAGTTTGATGTTTGGGCTGTGCGTTCAACCGAACATAGCAATTTCTCTGATTACATGATTTGGTTTCATTTTTTGGGATATTTCTCTTTCTAATTATAGGATTTTTTTTTATTTAAGACAAGTTCCCAGGGTTCTGTGGTTGTCAAACAGTGTTTTCAGACCCAGCGGCATTTTGGTCATTTTGTCCCATATTTTCATAATCGTCTAAAAATAGGTAGTCCGATTTGAAACGGCCTAGTAAGCTAGACTCATGAAGAAGAGGTAGGTCAATTTTTGGCAAAAATCTGTCGTTTAAGCCTTCAAATTAGCAAATTTGATATTTTAGGAAAGAATTGATTGCTGTCGTTTGTGCTCAAGAAAGTTCCATTTTGAGTCATTATTTTGGGGAAAATCTTTGTAAAACCCCGTTTATTTCCAGGTTTTATGGGAAAAAAATAGATAAAATTAAAAAGTTATTTCAATAATAAATATCTACTAAATAGGGTGTGGATGTAGGGGTTTTTGGTGGTCGCGCTTGCACTATGTCAGAATAAAAGGATTCGTCGAGCAGCCAAGCGTATTGCGAAAGGTATAAATAGTTTAAGAAATTAGGTTTTTGTTTTGCCCTGAATACGCGTATAGTATATTAAGAAGGTTGCGGCTGCGGTTTTTCGTTTAGGGCTCTTCGAGAGAAGGAGTAGGAGAAGTGCTGTGAGAGAGTCGAGATGGGGAAGACTTACTGCCAGTAGGTTTAGCGGATCAGAAGTTTGGAAGAGTTTCTTCCCTCGCGAGCAGAATCTCTGTTCGACTAGAGCAAGCCAACGGCCGAAAGAGTTTGGGGTTTTTCTGGGTTGCTCGTTTCCAAGACTTGGGAGCATAGAAAGGTGAGTGGCACTGTTTTAAAACCTGGTTTAGTTTATTCGTGTATTTGGTTTGAATGAATGCATGTTTATTGAATGAATTATTCTTGGTGTTTCTGGGCAAAGACAGTCCGAAGGGTTTTTGTACAACGGAATTGGGGATAACTGGAAAGCATGTTAGATTAAATCCAAATTAGGTCTGAATGTGTTATGGGGGTATTGGGAGACTAGAGAAGTAGTTACAGACCGGAAAAATTCAGCCAGAGTTGGAGTTTTGGAATCAACAGAGACTTGAAAAACGCAGTGGGTCACCGCTCACTTGGCGCCCACTTGCGCCCACTTGCGCCCACTTCGGGAAGTAGGCGCCTAAGAAATTTGACCCGGCGCCGAGCCCGCGCCCACTTGGCGCTCAGCTCGCACCCACTTAAATTAGATGCGCCTATCTCGCGCCCATCTCGTGCCCTTCTCGCGCCTATCTCGCGCCGAGCTCGCGCCCATTTACCATCGAGTGAGCACATACCCTAGTTTTTAATTAATCCGATCCGCTCACTCGGCGCTCACCTCGCGCTCACTTCAGGAAGTGAGCGCATAGTCCATTTTCTTGCTGAATCTCATAATTTAGTAAAACAAAGGGGTTTTTGGATGCTAGAAGGTCTTCGACCACTTACCAAAGTAATTGTTTACAACCTTAGAGATAAAAATTTACTTATGAGAACATTGAAGATAGATCCTTGGATTTCGTAAAAGCTTATGTAGTAGATGTTGGGAAATAATTAAGTGATGTTCGGGATATCAAACAACTAGGGCTCTATTTTAGTTCTCTTGAATTATACACTATATGGTACTTGATTGAGATTTATTAAACCCTGTTTTAATGGTAAGTTTAAATTATGTTGCAAAGATTATTTACTTGATTTCTGGTGGAGATTTGATGTTCTGGTTGGAACACTTGTGTGAGTGGATGTTCTGGTTGGAACAACGGGTGATGTGTACTAATGCAGAGTTTTAAACGGTTATTTATCGGTTTGGGTTTAGCTTCCCATGGATCCTTGTTAAGCTTAGTAATGTGATGGTATGTGTTTATTGGTGTAATTGCATGGCCTTGTGTGTTGTCACGACCAGTGTAGAGCAGCCAGATACCCTGAGTAGGCCTAGTTGTCAGTGCCGATACCCGGAGTAGGCCGGCATTGGATGACGATACCCTGAGTAGGTGTAACGCCCCGGATCCGAGTCACGAAATAACACCGTAACTCATCCCCGGAGGTTAATTTAAAACACAGGATCGCAATATCAGAGTGAAGGAAAAACATGAATACAACAATAACTATATAACAGAGTGCGCCAAAATATTTCCAAATTAAAATAAAACTCACATGTCCAAGTAACTACCCGCAAGTAACGAGCTCTCCAAGAGTATCTGAAAACAAAAACGAAAGCAACAGGATGAGATACGAATATCCCAGTGAGCAGCACATGCATGCACAAATACATTTTGTTCAGTTCTAAAACATGCCACGATTCCAAACCATATACAACGATGATAACACGTATAACCCAACAAAACTTCAACGATCTAATTTACTTCCGTGAGGAAAACCATCGCATAAACCAAGCGGTAAAGACGATATCAATCATGCATATAGCCGTAAAGTCACGTATAACCAGGTAGCAACATATCGAAGAAAACATAGTTCAACAACTCAAAAGATATAACTCGGGTCCCAACCCGTATCAATAATAAAGTCACATCATAACCGATGTCCACGCCTCCCAATGTATATCCGGCCTACTCAGGGTTTCGGATATTGAAATGACAGCGTCATCCAATGCCGGCCTACTCTGGGTATCGGCATTGACAACACCATACCACTCAGGGTCATGATGCTGCTCTACACTGGCAGGAGGTACAATACCCAAAAATCGGTAAACAATATTCCATGAGCCATAGATACCAACAAACCAGCGAATAAAACATATCACGTCAAACAAAAATCAAATACCAACATTGGTCAATGTCATGTAGTTGCTTGGATTGGTTAATCAACATGCCAGAGCGACATCCACACCTCCATGTACACAGTTCCGGCCTACTCAGGGTATCGGACACTCTGAAATGACGGCCTACTCAGGGTATCGTCATCCAATGCCGGCCTACTCCGGGTATCGGCATCGACAACCAGGCCTACTCAGGGTTTATGGCTGCTCTACACCAGTCGTGGCAACACTCCATGGCCATGCCATTACACCAATAAAACAAAATACATCACATTATTAAGCTTAGACTCTGGATCCAGGACAAGCTAGACCAAAACCAATAAATAACCAATTAAAACTCCGCATTCAGTACACACATCACAAGTTGTTCCAACCAGAACAGTAATTCTTCACAAGTGTTCCAACCAGAACAGTAATTCTTCACAAGTGTTCCAACCAGAACAGTAATTCCTCACAAGTGTTCCAACCAGAAAATCATCTCACAAGTGTTCCAACCAGAACATCAACTCATATAATTCGAAGGTTCCCAACCTCACAACAACATTTTCATGCAATAAATTCCTGAAGTGCACCATGCATTCAAAGGTGAACTAGCATAATAGTGTAGATGAAATTTCAGTAAAACAATTATGGTTTTAAAACTGGCTTTTTAGAAGTAAACACATTATACAGATTCTACTACAGTATCCAATCTTCGATTAAACATAAATCAGCAAAACATCTAGATTCTCAATTTCGCTTTCATAATCCAAATCAATCAGAACGAATGTTGTGAAAAACTCAAAGCACAATTTAGATGAGTGGAATAGTCTTAGGATCCCCTATAAGGTCACCATACCAAAAAGCAATCAATTCTGAGATAAAAAGTTTCGGACCTCAAAATATTCTAAGTCTGGTTAAAAACGTTGACTTTTGGTATATAATTTTTCTAGACAAATCCACAAGGAGTTTCGGGCTCAAATTTTGGTTGTAGTCTATTGATGGGTAAACACATCTCCTAGAATTTTCTGGGCTCCTGAATCACTCATCTGGGTATTAAACCCAAACCGGGCATTTTGATTAAAACCGGGATTTAGGCATGAACTGGAAAGTTGACTTTTTATTGGCTGGGAATTAGACCTTGGAAGTATTTTTATTGGTTCCAAATGGGGGGTAAAACCTTATTTACATGTAAAGACTTAAGTAAATGGAGGGCTATTTAAGTGGTCGAAGACCCTCTAGCATCCAAAACCCCCTTGGTTTCACGAAATTATAGGATTCTTCAAGAAAAACCACTGGGAGCTTACTTCCCTGAGGTGGGCGCCAGGTAGGCGGTAAGTCCGTTCGTTAATTGAAGCTGGCGCTCACTCGTGGTCGAGTGGGCGCGAGCTAGGCGCCAGACGAGCGCGAGAAAAGCGGGAGAAAGGCGCTCAAATTCGAGGTAGGCGCGAGCTAGGCGCGGGGTGGGCGCCAGGTAAGCGCCAGGTGGGCGGTAACCCACTTCGATTCCCAAGTCTCTGTTAATCCCAGAAATCCATCTCTGGCTGCAATTTTTCAGTCTGTAACCACTTATATAGCCTCCTAATATTCCCAGGATACATCCAAACCTAATTTGGATTTAATCTACAAGATTTCCCAATTATCCCCAATTTCACTGTACAAAACCCTCCGTAACTGTTGTTGCCCAGAACACCGAGAAAACCTCAATCCATGCAATCAACACAATGAAATAAATCAACAAATACATGAATAAATCCGAAATCTCGGTTGTAAAACAATGCCACTCACTTTTCGATGCTCCCAAGTCCTGGAAACGAGAAACCCAGAAAACCCCGAACCCGATCGGCCGTCGGCTTGCTCTAGTCGAACAGAGGTTCGCTCGCGAGGGAAAGACTCCTCCGACTTCTGATCCGCGAAACTCACTGACCGTAAATCTTCTCCACCTCGACTCTCCCACAGCACTTCTCCTGCTCCTTCTCTCGAAGTGCCCTAAACGAAACCGCAGCCGCAACCTTTCAACTCAAACTATCCGCAAATGAAAGGAAAACCCTAATTAACTCGCTAGGTATTTATACTTACCTTATATACACTTGATTTGGTGCAATGCTTGCCCAACAAGATTCCTACCTATTCAACTCATCTGAGTGTGCGATCAGGTAACTGCCACTCCACAGATAACCTACACCAACATCTTCCCCAAATAAATAAAATTTTCCCATTTTAAATAATTCATCCTATTTAGATTTTTGAAATTAACTCTAATTAATTTCCTTTTCTCTGTTTCTAAAGTTCTTCATTAATTAAATAAGTTTTAAAAGCATAAAATCCTAAATTTTAATGTTATTAAAATTCGGGATTTTACAATGTGATTTGATGTTGATATTATTAGGCTCATTTATCGTGGCATCATTTAGAACTGTGATAAACGTTTTTAGCATGCATGTTCTATTTGCTACGATATTTTTATCTCATTTTGGTTTTGTTTTGTTTTCAACTACCCTTGGAGAGAATACGACTACGGGGTTAGATCCAGGATATCTCTATAGAGCCAAGAATTACTTCATTCCTTAGACCTAGCTAGTTGGTTGTATGTGATGGTTACCTTGATGGGATTGTACCTTTTGATATTGGGATGTATTGATGGTATCAGACTGATAGTTTGATTCTTAATATACTTGCATATAAGACTTGTGATTAGTTTTTTCCATGTTTTAATAGAAAAAATTTAAACTCCACACTCTAATATTTTACTCATGACTAATTGTTATGAGATTGGTATGAGCATTTGGGCCAATACCTAACCCTTCGGAGATGTGTCTATATCTTTAATGAACAGACTGGATCCAAGGTGTTACATAGAGTGAATCACATTTAGCGTGAAGAAAATAGCAATGTTAATATCTAGATTTTTTTCATACCCATACTACTAGATTTGTTGTAAAGACTTCGCTGCTAATTCTTGTTAAAAATTTTTAACTAAGTTTTAATATGACATACTATCTCACAGTGTTTGCAAATCTTATTTGTAATAATCCAAATAGTGCAATCAATCAAGACCCTTGAACTTACATAGAAAATGAAGGAAATTTTCTTGTTTTTCTTTCTTTCTGGAAAGTTCTGATCTCTAGACTATTTATTTAGTTCCTAGTTTAATTTATTATTATAGTAATTAATTGGCAAAGAGAATAATATGTTAGTATGTGAGACTGACTTTGCCATTTACACTACCTTACATGATGGCGGCATTCCATAGAAAATTGAAGGTATTATCTGTAGACACCCCAAAATTGCACGATTTTTGATAAATCATGAAGGAAAGAAATATCTTATTGGAATTTTCAATTCTTAGCATTGGGTTTGAGATCCTTAACCCATTTGAATCCAAAACCACAAAGGAAAAGGCCCAAATTCAATCTTTTGTGTAAAGTCAAACTTTTTCCGGTTGAATTTTGTTGACTTTTGACCCCAGAAAATGAAATATTTTTTAAAGCAAGATTTCAAGATAATTTTTCCCGATAATAAGGTTTTTAGCAATGTTATTGCATAAATGAATTTTTTGAGATTTTAAATCTTGACGAATACCTTGGTATTAACATATTGAACCTTTTTACCAGACCTGAAAAACCGGAATTTTGCCTTGAACTGAAAAGTTGACTTTTTATTCACTTGGAATTTGGGTCTGGAACTATTTTTAATGGATTCAAATGGGGGATGTTTGTTTATTTACATGTAATATCTTAAGTAAATGGAGATTAAAAAATATGAGGACATTTACTTAAACGATATTACATGTAAATAAGTATTGCCTATGCAGGCAAGGATTAGTGCCATGCAGAAGCTGTGCAGAGAAGCTTTTTTCTTTTGTATCTGACATTATATGTTGGATACAAGCCTTTTTCTTTGTATCTGACATTATATGTCGGATACAAGCCTTTTGCTTTGTATCCGAAATTTTATGTCGGATACAAAGGATTTTGCTTGTATCCGACCTGAGTTGTCAGATACAAGTATTTTGCTGCAGAAATTGGAAAATTCCGAAAGTTTGCACTTTTTACTGTCTTATCCCTGTTCTAAGAGTGGGAATTCCCAGAAATAGCCTTAGGGTTTAAGTTGGTGGATTCTAGACATCATTTTGTATCTAGCATTAGGGCACCCCTTACCCTAGCCTTTGCCTATAAATAGGAGGCCCCTCCTCAAGCAAATGGCCAAGAGTTGGAGATTGAAGAGCTCCAAGTGAAGAAGGGAAACCTCTGCCCCATTGCTTTCAGCACCCCAGGTAAGCCTAAAACCCCTTTTATTTTATGTTCTTAAATTCTAGAAATAGTTCTATTCTTCTACCTTTCTGTAGAATAATGGCCTACTGTTTGTGCTTGAAACCCCTTTCCCTACTCAAAGTACCTCGAAACTCTCTCTAGCCGTAAAACGTGAAGAGAGGTCTAGGGGAAACGAGAATGGGAGTTGACCCTTAGTCATAAAACCCTTTTGAATGGCCTATGATTGTGTGAAACCCCATTCCCTACTCAAAGTACGCCAAGATTATTTCTAGCTGAAAAAGGCGAAGAGAAAACTAAGGGAAACGAGAATGGGAATTGTAACGCCCCGGATCCGGGTTACGGGAACTAACCCGTAACTCATCATCGAAAGGTTACATTTCCACCCAGAATCACAAAGCCAGAGAAAGGAAACATGACTAAACAATTAAATATATATACATAGTCCACTAAAAACCAACTCAAACTAAAATATTAATCTCTAATCTAATCTCACCTGATCACAGCTTTTACCCTCTGATATCGGCTTTCCCAAGGTCTAAAAACAAAACAAAACAAACGGTCTGAGATACGAATATCCCAGTAAGTAGCCTATGCATGCTCATAAACATTTTAACATTTCTAAAATATGATTCGGATTAAAATATGCATCAATCGACAATAAACGAATAAACAGAATAATTCCACGATAATATATCAATAAATACAAAGTAACCAGAATATATCAACAAACCATAGCAGGACTCATGAAGTAAGACTGTCTTTAATTAGGGTAATCACAATGTCCACTATGCCACCTTCCGGCTTAGGTGCGAAGCCGAGTACACGATCATCGTCTTATTGCGGGAGAACCCACCCAGTACAGTGATGGGTTGGCAAGAACTACCCAAACATGGTCCGAGTACACGATAAAATGAGTGAATAGCCGCAGCCAGCCGAGTACACGATCAGGCCTCACTGAGTACACAGTGGAACACGCGTGCGTGGACAGGGAATTACAACTAGCAAAGAACAATCCCTTCCACTACCTAGCTCCTACATGGATCCATATAGCGCTATGCCTACTAGGTTCTAAAATCGAAACCAACCATGAAAATATAGTTAACACAACTCGTTCTAATCTCAACTAAAACATCCCGAGTACACAGGGCCTCTCTGAGTACACAGTGGTATCAACATCCCAAGTACATGGGGCATCTCCGAGTACACGGAGGTAAAGTATCCAACCAAATGCAGAAAGTGGCAAACCTTCCTCCACGTACATGGAGGGATTAGAAATAACCAATCGAAACCAAATGTATTTTAAGTTGAAAACTATTCCTCTTAATTTCCACTAAATCTCTTTTTAAAAGTCAAAATTATGCTAAGAAGTCATTTTTCAGTTAAACCGGTAATCTCGAATATTACAATCCGATTTCAATGTTATTGATACATTCAAACTTGTTTTGCTCAATTTAAGGTTAAACCATTAACTTCCTATAAGGATTTTCCTTAAATTACTCTCTTCTAAAGTCAACCACAAATCCAACTTAAAAAAAACTATAATCTAGTGAAAGAAAATCCTATTTTTCCCAAAATTCTTTTCAAGCAATATGCTAGATTGCATCTCAACTATTACTTTTCTCTTTACTATTATTAAATTGACCTTATCTCATTTTTAAATTAAACTACAAATCCTAAAACTCATTTTTAAACACTTTTTCCTTGAATTTTGATTTTTCTTTCAAAATATAACTAAAATGTAATTATTTATTTGGGGGTTGAACTTATTTGTTGAATTTAACAAAATTCTAAACTAAGTAATTATGTAGGTTATGTGTACTAATTTGTCAATACAGTATAAGGTTTCCAAAAAAGGTAATTATTTTTCTAAAATAATACATCAATTTTTATTTATTATAGATGTTTTGCACCAAAATTTAAATATTTAGAGAACTTCATCATCTCCAACTCGCACAGTGAACGAGTCAGAGATTTGTAAAATTGTAAAGCCTTTCCATGCTCAACACATATTACTAAATGGTTTTTAAACACTTGCAATCATCTAACACCATATTAAACTAGATTTTAAGCATATCAAAGTAAATTTAAACATGAGGAAATCGACATTTAAGAAATATCTACCGTTTTCACAAACACGAAATCAGCAACTCACGAAGAAGGAAAGCTACTTACCTTCTCTTCCTCTTCCCTCCTCTCCTTCTTTCTCTTCCCTTCTTCCCCCTTTTTCTTCTTCTTCTTTCTCCCTTTCTCTCTACGGCTCCTCCTTGCGGCTTCTTCACCAAGGGGCGATCAAATAGAACCCTCTGGTTCTTCTTCCAAAGACTATATATATAGTCCTATTAAACCATTTAAACCAATGACCCATTAAACCGGTTTACTAAAATGAACCGACCTCTTAAAAATACCATTAAACCAACTAGACCTTTTTAAATAAACCACTTAAACCCAACTAAACCTAATTAAACCAATTAAATTCCCTTTTTACACATAAACCAGATTGACTAAACTGAACCCAATTGAACCGGACAAATTTACCCAATTAACCCAAATAAATTCAAGTTATCTACTAAATCAACTAAACCGCTCCACTTAATCCAATAAACCAAACCACTTAAATTAAACCCACTTAACCCAACAAACCCCACTTAATAATTTGAAATGAACCACCCAAGCCACCAAACCCAAACAATTTAATTGATTAACCCATTAAACCTTTAAATCAAATATTAACCCATTAAACCTTTTTAAAATTTGCACCCAATCAATAAACCAATTTACACCCAACCCAACTAAACTGAATTCGATCACTTAAACTGGTTCACTTGAACTGAACCGATCCACCGTAATCAAACCAGAATCACTAGACCCAAAACAAACCAGACCACCTTTTCTTTTAAAAATTTGACTTAATTAACCTCATTAAATCCTTTAATCCCCTATTTTCCCTTAATTAAAATCTCTTAAAAATTCCGGGTTTTACAGGAATGGAATCCTAGACATAGAACCCCATTTGATTAATGTACTTTGAATGTTATATGTTGTGATGTATGTGTTTAGAGAGATGATTTTTACACATGCACACATAGCACTCGTTTTTTCGGAATCGGCTTGTATTTTGGATCTATCGTATTCATTGTGATAGATTTGAAATAAATGGCCCCAAGCATTTCTGGGGTATTTCTTAAAGATTTTCAAGCAAGTTTATCTTTGAGTATTGAAGACCTTATGGTTTAACCTCTCAGTTTTGGGCATCTTTGCTCCAATTTAGGGTTTTTGGCATATTCTCTCCAATCGAAGAGAATGGTGAGCCAATTTCGTGCCTTATTCTCTCTTGGAGGTTTTTGAATACTTTTTCAAATGATTTTGGTTTGGATAGCATGGATTACACACACTTGATCACTGTTTTGGGTTGATTTTACTTAAAAATGGTAAATCTGGACAGCATCTGTACCCTAACTTCGGACACTCATAACTTCATCATCCGGATGAATTTTGGAGTGATTCTAAAGTCATGTGAAAGGTGAGACTGTCTAGTTCATGTCTGTAAAATTTCAGCCATTTTTATGAAGTGGAGTTTTGACACCATTTGATCAAAGTCGATAGGTCAGTTCAGGCCAGATTGCTGAACCTGTCACTTTGAATGAGCACCATCTACTCGATTTAAGTTCGATTTGAGTGATTTTTGTTTCTGTGTTTTCCTTTGGGAGTCTAATTTCAAATCCAATTGGTTTCACAATTTTTTGATTTCATTTGTGTCTTGTGTGGCTGATTTACTCAAAACTGCCCTATAGTACAATTCTGTGCTGATCTGTGATCCTCTGGGCATGTTCGTGAGGTCACACAAGTCACATCCGAATGGAGTTTTGTGTAACGCTTATTTCATTTGAAATATGGCATTTCATACTTCATTCATGCAAATTTTCAAGGATTTATATGGAGCCAATCTCCCCAAATGAATTTCCACAGTTGCCCACTTGTTACTTTTATCGATTTACAACAGCAGATTTTAAATGAGCATAACTCTTAGGATTTTAATCGGATCTACTTGAAAATTTGCCTGAGTCTTCTATTTATCATAATCTTTCAAATGGATTTGGTTTGATTCAATTTGAATTCTATTTGAATGATTTCAAGACAAATGGCTCCATCTTTTACCGAATTTTCCGGATTTGTCTTAACTTGGTTGTATTCAAGTTTTGCTTTGATTTCCATTTAATAGTGATGTCTAAGAAGTGATACTTCCATAAAAGAAAGTCTAAGATTTATTGGACTTCTCATGTGGAGGGATTATACATGTGTTTAATCCTTTTAAAGCCCTTTTTGATTATTAGCAAGCTTTCTTTATTTTGAGAATGAACAACACTTGGCAACCACCTTGTGTGGGTGAATGGGGGTGCCTAACACCTTCCCCTGTTCATAATCTTATCCCCTTACCGATCTCTAGATTTTTTTTTTATTTTAATGAAGAATTCTTTTTAATCTGGATTTGCCTTTTGTGCTTATTTTGATAATTTTGGTATCCATTCACACCTAAAAAGAATGGTGGCGACTCTCCCATTTTTTGAATCCCGTGTGATGATCGGAAAGTCACGAGATAGATTTTTCCCATGTCTCACATTATCCCATTTATTAAAGAGTTCATGGATCATTTCCAAAAAATCTTCTCAATAGCTCGCAGGGAAGCTACTAGGTTGTCAGCTCATTTTGCAATTGATCATTTTGGATGTTTTTGGAAACATAAAACATCTCAAGTTGTCATATATCTTCTTAAGCTTGATTATATTGTTAGGACTGTTGCACGTGTACTTTACTCTTTTCTATATAATAAAATAATCATGTTTCTACTGTTTACAAAAATAATAATAATAATAATAAAAATATTGCATGTATCATTATTAATTTGGTGGAGTTTCTAAATATTCTATCTTAGCATGTATTTGATAATCTGCGGGTTAAACAACCACTTTGCTTAAACTAGTTAGACTTATGCGATGACCCAAGGAAATGGTCCCCTTTTTTCGTCTTAAATCCCCATGGGCGATAGGAAGGGTGCAACTCTTGACTCATATACCGTACCGGGTATTCATCCGTTTTCAATATTGGATCATGGATGTTACACCTTGTTTATTAGTATCTTGGTTAATTCTTCACTTCTGATTTGAATTTGCCAAAAAGGGTAACTTCTTTGACTTGGTCAACTGCATCTTTGAATAATTTTAGAGCCTAGAAGTATAACAGGTATAAAATAATGCTTATACTAATGTGTAATATCCAATGCAACAAGAGCAACAGCAACAGCAATTATTACTCTTTTATTTAGTTCTCAGTTCAATTTACTGCTAGCTACAGTAAAATGGCAAAGCAGAGCAACGACAATAGGTTAGCATGTGAGGTTGTCACCTGGTGACACCCCAAATTGATTACAGTAGTCTGTGTAATACCCAACACGAGCTCGAACAGCATTAGAGTTCTGACCGCATTCTATTGCACCATTGATTGCTCGGATTGTGGCACCAAATCCTTGCCCTATGACCGAGTGAACAGCCTCCATCCAATACCATAACGCAGTCTTGAATGAAACAAGGGGGTCTGTGGCCACCGTCTCCGGAGAACCCAAGCCATCGAATCCGATGCTTTTTCCGGCTGGTCCGTAGTTGCCATTCCCTGTTAGCTGAATCGGCCCTCGGCCATAGTATTTCTTTCCGGCAACACATGGATACTCGGTATTGTCCTTATTACAGTAGTCCTGTGAAGCACCATTTATCTCTTCAATGTGACAGAAGTCTGCACGGGCACAGCGATATATATATAAGATTTCTCTGTCATGCACTGTTAGTCACAACCATCTAAAGCTGAAAAGTGTTGCTGTAACTATGTATATCAAGGGGCACAAGTAAGGTATGTCAACACTCTTTCTCGACGTATACACAGTGGATACAAAAAAATGCCAAGGCAACTTTTTGCTTCCGGGAGTTGAACAAGAGACTTCCAACGCTATATTACATTAAATAATTGTTATACCTAAAAGCTTGAGCTGAAAAGTAATGCTATAACTAGGCGTATCAAAGGACCAAAATACGTTATCACAACACTTACCAAAACTCCCTACATGTGCTGTCTTTAAATGCATTTCCTCTAGAGCTTGAATCCAGTAGTACCATGAAACCATCGGATGGGATATGGGGTCTCCTATTGATACAAGGCATCCATCTGCATGTTTCACGCTGGTACTACTGAGTGGCAACAGATGAAACGGTCTCGCCAATTTCACACCAAACATACGTGACGAAGACAAACAGAGGACACATATACCCCTCATACAAATAAATGCCAAAGCAACTCACTCTTGGAAGTCGAATTAACACTCGACCTCCCCCTCTGATACCATGTTAATATTGTCTTAAGCTTTTAGGTGCAATTAATGGTTTTTTACCCGTCACCACATGTGAGAAATAAAGAGGAAGAGAAAAGGGAGACTTACGTCCAGTTTCATGGGTGACATGCGCAAAGAAAGCTGCAATCTCACGCTTAGAGTCATCTGAGGTGCCGTCCTTGCCAAAGCGAGGATAGGAGTTAAGGGCCTGAAGAAATATATCCCTTGAGTAGAAGTTTTTTCCTGCACACCCTCCATCTGCCTGATTGATGATCTTGTTAAAGAACTCCATTGTCACGATATCTGCCACGGAGACATCGTTGGTCGCTGGAGGAGAATTACAGGGGCCTTCTCGGCATCCGGTGCCACAGTAATCATTGCCGGTGCCACAGAACCCAAACCGGCTGCAGCAGAGGCCTGGTGCACAGCCACAGTTCTGACCCAGTATGGATTCCGGCAAGAGACTAGCAAGAAGTCCGACCAGAATGATGGTCAGTAAGCCATTCCTAGTACCAAGGGTGGCTGCCATTTTCGGATCAGAGAAGGAGCAAGGAAGTTCAAAGAAAAAAAAAATGTCTGTACCTGTAGTGGTTAGCTCATAGGATATTTATACTACAAAGCAGCCATGGCCGATCCCACTTGAGTCTCCCTTGATCACCACCACGAAGGTCAAGTCAATTACAGAAAGTTCAATTACGCGTTTGGCCATGGCGGAGCCCACTTGAGTCTCCCTTGATCACCACCACGAAGGTCAAGTCAATTATAGAAAGCTCAATTACGCGTCTAAAGACTCTAAACCAAACGGGTCAAATACGCCACAATTCTCGTTGGTTACTTGAGTGCGAACTGTTTTCTTCTAGGCTCTGTTTGTTTCACCGGAAAATAGGGAAAAGAAAATATTTTCTAGAATTCTAAAATTTTCTGGACGTTTGTTTCAGGGGAAAACGAAAATTGACGGAAAATATTTTCCTGATCGTCCGTAATCGGGAGGAAAATAACTTCCGCCAGTTTTTGGCGAAAGTTATTTTCTGGAGGAAAAACAAGCCCGACATCGTGACTCGATGCGCTTCCTTCCGCAACTACAACTCCTTGATGAAACTTACTCACAGCCTTGGATTCTCCTCCATCTCCATCCCAAAGCATTCTGCTTGACAAATTATAGTCTAAAGATCTGAAATCGGAGCATCTCATGCGGCCGGAGAACCTAATTGGCTTTTAGAGCTCGAAGGCTTTCTTTCTAAATCTTCTCTCTCAATCTTATGACCGTCGGCGATTTCCTCATTTTTGTCTATGATCGATTGACATCTTACTGTCATCTAGTTCTGGCCAAGTAGATCATTTTTTCCGATGTTGACATTCACGCGGGAGTTAGAGATCACCATCACCATGTGCGCAAAGCTTCTGAATTTTCCGTTCATAACAGCGCATCATCTTGAACTCTCCAGCGAATTAGCACTCTCTAGTGACTGCCTGTACTATTTATAAAATGTATGTTTGCCAATTGGTAATCAACCTGTGTGTCGACACTTATTCATTGTAGAACAGTAAATGGACAAAACAAGGGAGGAGGGGTTCTCTGTTCATCAATCTCTCCTCTCTAAAGCATCCACTGATGGACCATGTCTCTACTCCCCAAAGCATCCACCGAGCAAAGCACTTCTACCGGGATAAAGTATCCAAGTCTATTGTTTGTCAATTAGTGCTTGATAAATAATAATTAATCCATATAAAATTTTTCGATTGCACTGTAATCTAGAAGAGTTGGGTCAATTTTTGCAAATTTGATAAAGTTTCACGCTGTTTTAGATATATTTAATAGTTAAAGGATTGTACTAAATTATAAGTTTTCACCTTTTCCTCAACTTTTGAACTTTCATTTCAATCTCCAATTTTCTTATTTCTTTTCTTTCCTAACATCCAAACGCCTAGAAAATAAAAAGAAGGAAAACAATTTCCTAGAAAATTTTGTTCTGGAAAATATTTTCCATTGAAACAAACAAAGCCCTAGATTAATTTTTTCTTTTTTGGAACAAGGTCTCTGTCTTGCCAAGTCCTGAGCTATAACACTGCAACAAATTATTCTAGAAGAACAACAGTTTGCACTCAAGTAACCAACGAGAACTGTAGCAAAAGAGAGAGACTTGTAGAGGCTTTGGTGAGTACGGACACTGAGACATTTATTTAATAAATATAAATTGGTTTGCAGAGTTTGGAATCAGCAGCCATGTTTTATATATATTCGGAAGAAAAATCGAAGAACGGAATTGTTTTATCACGTAAAGCTGTGTTGTGTTTGTTTCACCGGAAAATTAGGGGGAAAAATATTTTCCAGAATTTAAGGTTTTCCATTTGTTTGTTTTAGTGGAAAATAAAATATGAAGAAAAATATTTTCCAACACTATTAAAAATCGGAGGAAAATAACTTCCGCCATTTTTTGTCGGAAGTTATTTTCCGGATTTTTGGAAAAGCTTCGCACGATCGAGCTAGGTTTGCAGCTCCATTTCCAACTGATAGAGACATTCAATGGCTCAAAGAAGGGCAGCAATTGCTTCGGAGGAGCAACTCTGCACAATGAGTATTGATTTCTAACACCATCGATCGCTCCTAAAAAATTCTTACTGGTTTCCTGATTAATTTTACCGGAGAAGAATTGTATTCTGAAAAAATATATTCGGTCTGCCTTGTTGTTGGAATCAGACAAATCAATCAGGTAGGCTAAGGTCATGATCTGAGTAACTGAATTTGGATGATTTGAGTATCTAAACCTAGATTGGAAGTGATAGTTTGACGTATGATGAGCTGATGATCTTGTGTTGTATCGTGGTTCCTAATGTGGTTGGAAAATGCTACTGTAGCTTGTGTTGTATCCTGGTTCAAGATGAATTTACAGAATTGTGGTGTTCTCTTTAACTATACCTATCAGTGGATGATTATCATTCTCACCTTCTATATCGCATGACTGAAATTGCAAGAATCATTTTGGTAATTTGCACTGTATAAGATAGAATTAATTTAGACATCTAAGTACTCATCTAAAACTGAAAGCTGGATTAGCCACAAACTTATGAAATTTTTTCTGGCTCAATTTGATTACCATTCGAACAGAGCTTGGGCCCATTTTTGTAAATTTGATAAAGTTGGACACCATTTTCAATATATTTAAAAGTTAAAGGATTAAAAACTAAATACTTAAATTTCACCTTTTCCTACACATTTCAAACTTTATTTTCAATCCTCACTTTTCTCTTTTTTACTTTCATGTTACCTCCAAATGCCTGAAAAAGGAAAGAAAGGAAAATATTTTTCAGAAAATTTTCATCTGGAAATTATTTTCTGATAAAAAATTTTTTCAGTTGAAACAAACACACCCTAAGAGTAAAAACGAACGGGAAAATTATGGAATGGGGTAACTTTTCCCCGCTATTGCCAAAAACAGGCAACCAAAATACTTAATGGCAGATTGAAGATACTTTTAAAGCTTATTTGCAAAATGGGGGGGCCAAGTCATCGGTCGACATTTTGTTCCCATTTTGCCCCCCCCCCCCCCCCCCCACGTCATAAACCAAAAAACCCCTCTCTCACCTCTCGCTTTCACCCACTTTTCTTCGTGCCAAGACCTTGAGGTCGTTCTTTGGAAACTCCGGTGACCCTCTCCGGCGACCACTCTCTCTGGCGACCTTAGTTGGTTTGGCTGTTTTCGTGCGCCGTTAATAGGCTCTCCGGTGACCACTTTTCTTCATCAGTTTGTTCTCCCCGTTGTAAGAGAAGTCGCAGGCGATCGCATTCGAAGACGTCTCCCCCATTCCGTTCGGCAACCTCGTCACTTGTTGGCAAGTGGAAAGCACATACCTGCATGAACTCTCCGGCGACGCCATCTGAAGCAGACGCCACCGAGCACCGACCGCCCCTTCCCCGGTATTTCCGTTGCTCGCTCGATTTTTTTTCTTTCTTTTGCTTCTACTTGATTTCTTATCTAGGGCTTTTTTGCATAATATGAACATGGAATCACTGGACTCATAGAGCCTCTAGAAAAATAATGTCTTGAGCACTTGCAGTTTTTAGAAACAATTTACCGCCCCTGGGTTGACTTGTTCTTGGCTGCTTTGATTTTTATTGCTATGGCCTATTAAGAAACTATCAATGTAAATCAATGGAATAGCATGATTTGGGACAACAATGAAAATAAAACGGACAGTGTACTTAAACTTGCATAAATCGAAACTTGTAGGTGCCTTTGACACTCGGCCACTGTTGTTTTTTTCTTCTACTTGGTTTCTGATTGTTTTTTGATTGTTTGCTCGTTGCCCACCCTTGTTTTGTGCAGGAATTCTTAAGTTTGTTTGTTGGTTATTAGGTTTAGGATTTTTTGAAAAAGTGTACAAAACCTAGTTCGAGCAAGTTAACAATCACCCGGATTGGAACTTTGGATAATGCGAGAAAAAGGGAAAATTATCGACAACTTTTTTCTGGGGTTTCCCTCTACAGTGGTTCACATCTGCCAGTACAATGGAGACACATTGATGTGGCATGAACTAACAAGGTATTTAGGTTTTTGATTGTATGTGCTGAAACCAATCATATAGCAGTTTAGACCAAAGCTTGATACCTTTGTCTGGAATTCTATAATTAAGGCTAGAAATGTATCCCCCTTATGAAATGGAATTTCCCCTATAATTAAGGGAGTGTTAGAATGAACACTCCCTTAACTTACTATAAATTATTGTAGTAATTATGGAGTGCACATGGACTACGATCAATAGGTAAGGAGGTTTCACTTCAAACCCATCAGAACTTCAGAATGAAATTTAATGAACTCACTCCAATTTTTGGCAATCGGCCATTGCTTTTTCTTGTAGGTTTTTGGCCATCGGCCATTGCTTTTTCTTCTACTTGGTTTCTGATAATCACTTGTTATCTTCTTTGTATTCTTTTTCTTTGAATCTTTTTTATGTTCGATTTTTTAGGCTTCGCAGAATTCGATTTTTTTCTGATTCTTTGAGAATTAACGTATACAACAATACTAGGTCCTAGACGAGAATGATTTGCTAAGCACATAAGTTCTCTAATTGAAGCTGTTGTATATCATTTGCTAACGATTGTCATGTATAACTTGACAGCAAGATCTACTGTTCTCAAAGAATCTCATCTCAAAGATGAAAGGGAGTTTTTTGTCTAGAAAATCCAAGATCTTTCAAAAAATAGAAGATCACACAATAAGATAAGAGATTTAGAATTTCTTCTTATCTCATATAAATTAAAATTTGAAAGTTAAAAACATAAGAAATTGTGCAAATAAGGTAAAACTTCAGTCAGGCCATACTGTAGACACCCCAAATTGCACTACAAAATGAGAAAATAATGAAAACATGTAATTGGGATTTAAAACAGGCCAAAAATGCATGAAATTCAATAATTTAAGAATTGCCCGTATTGTACCTATGGGCTGGTCGCGCCCGGATTTTGTATACGGGCACGCAACGCTCGTAATGCAAATGCGGACACCACTTGCCCGCAATACATATACGGGCGCATTAGATTTGTGCGAATTTTATCCTTGCTCAATTTCTGAGCCTTATCTTCATCCAAATATATCTCTTGGTGAGCGAATTTGTTTATTTATTCGTTCGAAATATCCTTGTTGGCCATGGATGGGCATTATCCCTATTTTTAACCTAATCTAGTGGGATCTTGGTATATCCCTTTGGACCAGCCATGCCCCTGGGTTTGCTTATAAATAGAGGCGAGATCCTTAAGCAAAGGGCCACGAAATTTTGAAGTCTAAGGAGCTCCAAGAGAAGAGAAGAATCCCTGCTGCTCTGCTTGCTCAATCCAGGTAAGTCCCTTTTCCCTTTTATTTTCTGTCTTCAATTCTAGAAGTAATAGGATCTTCTCCATTGCTGTAGAATAAGGCCATCTTTTATTCTGTATTCCTAAACTTGTCTCTAAGTACCTCAAGAGTCTCTCTAGCCGTAAAAGGTGAAGAGAGAGCTATGGAGAAAGGTGTAACGCCCCGAACCCGGGTCAGTGCAAACCGGCACCCGACCCGAACCCGGTTCGCTACTGTAACAACCCGAATTTAGTTCAACAACCAAATCCGAGGTGTTACTGGCCCATATCAATTACAACATCAATAACATACCAGACCAAAGAAAGTAAATCCAATCCATATATTAAACTATCAGAGTGCGGAAACAAGTATGTGCGGAAGTGTAGATCAAAATCCTCAAATATTCATAAAGCTTGACCATCAGTCAGTAATATCAAAGTCTGGTAGAATGAACTGGTTACTAACTCTCTCTTGTCTCTCTCATACATCAAATCCAATAAATGATAATAACCAATAAAAATGCTAAGTCTATCACATAAATCCACCTCAGACAAGGTCTGGATAATAATAATCCTCCGGCGAATACTCGGCTATCTCTCCCTGGAAGTCTAAGAGATCCCCCTCTCGCGTATCAGCTGAAAAAATGAAATAGAAGTAGGGTGAGATACGAATATCTCAGTAGGTAACACATGCATGATTAAACAGTTAATATAAGCAAAGTAGCATTTCATGCACGATTAAGCAATATCGACAAATCAGGCTCGCATAATCATTTATACCATTCGTGAACACAAAACAGTTTGATAACAGTTCTAGAAATGATTTTCAGCAAGTTTTAATATAAGAACTCAATAGCCAATCAATAGCATAATCCAAGTATTGCCAGGATGTACTAAGCAGTCACATCCAACCAATATCCCAATCACATGCATCCCGCACGTGCACAATAGTAATCAAATCAAGTGTTATGTTTTCAGTGTCATTGTAGGACTCACAAAGTTAGATAAACCTTTTGAGATGATTCTCAACCAATTGCTATACCACCGTGCGACTTAGGAGCGATGCTACTAATGATACTCAAGCCCCATGCAGCGCAGCTTAGACAAGAGCCGTAGTCACCTACTTATTGCACACGTACCCATCAAAGTTGGTATGTACCACCAGCATGCAGCACCAGAATCAATACATGGAGGTGGTTGCTTATCCACATGTACAGGGAATCACCAGCGGCTCACCGGGGTGTCCCTCCAGACATAGGACCTTCCCAGACAAACTAACTTGCAAAGGAAGCGCGTCACATATAGGAGTAACTCAACCCAAATGACATATCCCTCAGCTATCTAGCTACGACTATGGATCCATAACCAGCTATGCCCACTAGACTCCAAAATTCCCTAAAGTATCATAATTCTATAAGGGTTGGTGCCTAGCGGCATATAATGGTTATATCTGTACATTCACTTCCTTATTCCGTCATTCGGATTCTGAATTCTCTTTATAATGTCTTATGATTTATAATGTCATTTAGAAGTGTTTAGATAATCAAAGAGTAGTTAAGCTTTTCCAAAATCACATTTCTCATATTCCTTCAAAACTTGGCAACTAATGTCCTAAATATCTCCCTAATTTGTTTTTCTGTAAAACAGGGGTTTAGGTAGTTTATTTTGGTCTTAAAGTACCTTAATTAATCATTAAAATTGTCTAAAAATAGTTTAGAATTGAATTAGGTTCGAAATTATGAAAAATTGGAAATTCTGCTGAGAGCGCCTGGGATCGCTCAGGATCGCTCCGGGCGGTCATCAGTCGGCGGTAGTGCAAATTCGAGCGCCCACGGTCCGTCGTCCCGCGGTCCACGGCGTCCTCAAATATTTAACTAGCGCCTGAGATCGCCGATGAGCGCCTCGCACAGTCGAGGTCGGCGGTCTCTCCAAATCGAACAGAAACAGTTCTAAATCA
The DNA here is from genome assembly GCA_947561395.2 of Buxus sempervirens. NCBI lineage: Eukaryota > Viridiplantae > Streptophyta > Magnoliopsida > Buxales > Buxaceae > Buxus > Buxus sempervirens. The sequence continues at coordinate 11,482,358 of OX387185.1, forward strand.
CGATTTTTCTCGTCTAAACTCATTCTAATGTATTTATAACATGCTTAGCTAACTAAATACAACATTACATATCATAGAAACATGCATTGCGATTAAACAGAGATAAATCCGAATGTAAAACCAAAACGGTGTCACCTACCTCTATACGCGCGTTCCTCTTCTTCTCCTCTGATCAACAACCCTCAAATCTCTCGTCGGTTGCAAAGCAATGCTCTGAGCAAGATTACTTGGTCTTCCTCCCTCCTTCTCTTTCTTCTCTTCTCGGTCGTTCAACTCTCGTCGCTTGCGGCTCTTCAATACAAGCAGAATACACGTATAAGAATTAGGTTAATTCTTTATACATATTTATACCCCCTGATCCTATGCATCTCCCATGCAACTCTTCTATACACCTTGCCCAATCAGAATACATACCTCGATATCTCACGATCGGACGGTCAGATCTGCGTCTAATTCTGGATCTCCGCTAAGTTGATCATCCCCTACAATATTAAAATGTTTCTATCAATCATAACTCTGGGTAATATTATTTACTAATTTAATTTATTATTTAAGGAAAATTCGGGGTTTTACAAAAGGGGACCAGGTGGATCCCTAGAATAGAACCCCATAATCTGTTTTTCTCTTTTTTTCTAGAATAAGGCCTTTGATTGTGTTCGTATCACCAAACCTATCTCCAAGTACCTCAAGAATCCTTTCTAGCCGTAAAACGTGAAGAGAGAGCTATGGGAAAAGAGAACAGGTGGATCCGTAGGGTAGACCCCCATGTGCTCTAATCTGTGAGATGTGGCTGCTTTGAATATCCTGATCATGTTTTAATTGTTTTTATGTTGAATAAGAATGAATCATATGAATCCATGATGTTTATAGCATGAAATCCTCCTTTTTTCTAAAATTTGGATTTTTCACATCTTTGCACCTACAGCACTGTTTTCGTGATTTTTGTGATATTAGGCTAAGATCCTAGATCTATCATGATCAGTATGATAGATCTGGATTCAGAAGCCTGAAAGTAACTTCTAGGGTTTCATGATGTGGTTTTTGAGTCCTTTTTCATTATTGAGAGAAAACCCTATGGTCTAAGTTCTCCCCTTTTGATGTTCTTCATCAACGTGGGTATTTTTGGTTTTGATTTCTTGATCTAATGTGAGATTTGGGCTATATCTATGTCCTGGACTGTTCAAGTTCAATTCTGCAATATTTTATAAAAATCATATTTTTCTAGATTTCTAGAATTTAACTTGAAGCCAGATTTTTGAAGTTTTCAATTTATTTTGGTTTTATTTGATTTTATCTCAATTTTATGAAACCCTAGGAATGGTATGATCATATTTGAAAGTTCTGGATCAACCAGGCTATTCGTATGAAAAAACCATACACTTTTGTCTTTTTGTGATTTTTCACGATTTTTATAGCAAGCCTTTTTTCCTTTGAAAAACATGAACAATACCTGGCAACCACCTTGTATGGATGAATAGGGGTGCCTAACACCTTCCCCTGTTCATAACCTAATCCCATTACCTATCTCTGGTTGTTTTTTAGAGGGTTATTTTTCCCTAAATTTGCCTTTTTTGTGATTATTTTGGTGTCCATTCACACCTAAAAAGAATGGTGGTGACTCTGTGTTTTGAACCAATCCCTTGTGCTGATTTAGGAAGTCATTGAATTGATTTTTCCCATGTCTCACACATACTATTATCATCTGCTATTAAAATTTCATCGTGACCAACTTCTTTGCCTTATACTATTATCATCTTCTATTAAAAATTCATAGTGACCAACTTCTTTGATCTGTGACCTCTTTTGCCTTTTAGTTTTGTGATTCTCAAGGTAAAACTTATTGAGATGGTAGGTATGAAAATGCATTGAAATGCCTCCTTCTTGTGGGTTCTAGATAGATCATATACTTTTTCTTCATATATATAGATATATACAACTCTCATTACCTACCCAAAAAAAAAAACTGTATTGAAATTGAATTGTAAAAAAGTAGATAATGGTAAAAAAACATGGTGATAACATGCTTTAACAATGATATTGAAATTTGCCTAATATTTCTTAGTATGGTGCATTTCGACAACCTATTTGGCAAGATAATTATTTTCTTTTTGAAGATAAATTTCTTTAAATCCTATTTAAAATTTTTTTTGTAATGTAACTTTAGTTTTATAGGTAGAAGTCTAACTAGATATAGTTGGAGTTAGAGACCATAATTAAGGGCTGAGTGCAAGAGAAAGAAGTTTTACTATAAAGTAAGTGTTGCCTGTGACCATAGGACTGATTGTTCTTGTAGGTGATTTGGAAGACTGCATAATGGATCCAGAAAGATAGCTTCTGTTCGGCCATTTAGAATGAGCTTTGCAAGCTTTGAATATTTGGTCTGTTAATTGGGCTGTTTCCCAAGAAAGATAACAACTTCAGACCAATCTGTCATTTTATCTCCACCTGATCCTTCCTCAAAGGTGGTTCCACTGTTGGGAGTGTCAAACAAATCAATTCCTAATTTATCTAATTTGGAGACATAGAAGACAGAAAGATGGTTTTGGGGTTCTGAAAATTTTTGTAATGTTCCTACGTTGTTGGTATTCCAACTCCATTGAGTCTATCATGTTCATAGATTGTTGTGATTTGTTTAGAGGACAAAAAGCATGCTTCTATCTCCCACTAACATGGAAGAAATACATGTTAAATTCTTATAGAGTATGGCTAGTCGTGGGAGTTGCTCTACCCGATGTTGCTGTAGTCTACGCGATGTATCCACACAACAAGGGATCTCTTCCCATCTTCGAAAGCAATGGACCCAACACTATCATCATGCTAAACTACTACAAAGCAAGCTCCGTTATCATGAAATAACAATTCCAAGACGAAGGTCCTTGGATATTGAGCATATTAACAATGATGCAGTTGAACGTGCGTTGAAATTAATAAAAAGCAAAACTCGGCACATGTTAAGCCGTTTAAGAAGGCAAAGGGCATCGGAAATGTTTAAAAATGCTAAAGGCAATGGTGAGGACATTGAAGAGTGTTCACGTAAGATACGAGATATTTATGGTGACACCATTTTCCAATCGGAGTCGGATACATCTAATGAAAGTAGGTCTGTTTTGGAACAAGATTCCGACTACTTAGACTTTGAATTGCCTCCAACACAAGAACGTAAGGTGGTTGAAGCATCTGAACCTGAAGACGCAGATTCTAACTCATGTTCAAAGGGAGTTTAGATTATTTTTAGCAATCTTAGTATATGTCTTGGTATGCAATGAACTGTGTTTATTCCTATTATAATACTGCGATGATTATTTTGTGGGAAATAATAACATTATGATTGTATATAATTGTCGTACTAGTAAAATCCCATATTTACCAGTGTGTTGTACTGAGTAGCAGATTAAGCAGTTTTCGTTGTTATCATTAGTTCGGATTTTTTTGGCACGGTTGTGAACGCCTTATGGTTCGCTTCGTGCATTGCTCAAGTAGGCATACAAGGAAATTTATTCCGGTATTCTGGGTTTATTAGATGCATATGAAATTGAATACATGTGCAGATATAATTGATTGCTATGGCTGACGGTGGCAATGATACACGCTACAGTGGGAGGGATAGAGGCGGATTGCCGTCTCCTGTGTATGAGGTAAAAAGTTTCTATAATGACATTGTGCTGAAGTTGTAATTGTTTCACTTTATAATCTTTCATTGATGCTGTTGATGTAGGGCCTGTGGGTTCAGATGCAGATGATGGTATCGGCTGCAACTGAGATGCAGCGCTGCTGTACGTCTCTCGATGCATACATCGAGAGACACCTCCATGCACAGGGAGGTCCGAGAGAGGAGCCAACGTCCTCTGGTGATGTAGGAGTTGGTGTGCCGCCACCCACTCATACATCTTCGGACCGGGGTGGCGCACCGACCGAGGATCCTACCACCTATGAGGACGCAGGCGGGGATGTGCTACCAGATGTGGCTGCGCCTTCTGAGGAACCCCCCCAGTTGCGGCCTGGTCTCAATTGCAAGCAGGAAAAGACGAATAAAGCAGACAGCAAGAAAGCTTTCGTCTCCTTATGTAATGGTTTACAAATTCCCTCTAGTCGGGGATGACGAAAAGCGTCTCTGCGAATGGGTTTATCTTAGCCGCGACGAAGGGTAAGTACTTCGTTAGCACGATTTATACTTATTATTATCATATTTAACCATTCATTGTCAACATGTATGCGTATGTGGGGTCCACAGTTACATAAACATAATAATTCCTGTATGGTTGTCATATTTACGTTGTGCGTTCCCCGCACTAAGCTGAATGACTTCCTTTTTTTTGTATAGCATGACTGTTGTCGATCTCGACACCACTCATGTGACGATGGGCAAGATTCGCTGCTTGATGGCCAAACACATGATTGGGAGCTCGGTATGTAGGAAGCACTACGTTGTAACTTTTAATTACAATATAATATTTATATCCATATATGGTAAGATAACAGAATTGCGTGTTCTATGGAAATTAGGTCGTGGCTGCCCATGGTGTTTGCCTAATAAGGCATCAGTTACGTCATTCTTCGATGGTTCGCAAGCAATATTGCCCCCTATGCCAGTGTAAGTATATTGCCCTAGCTTTGAACTTGTATATTGTTCTTGCTCCTATGGAGTACTGATGTTATTATAAATTTTAGGAAGCAATAATAAGCGGCACAATAACCCATAAGGCTGCATTCCAAAAATTCTTCACTATCGATCAGACTGGCGGGTTGCTAAGTGAATGCAAGTTGGTGCGTAAGTTTGCATTTTCTATGGTTCGGTGCTATCTTGTCTACTTGAAGGGTTTTTCATAACAGTATTATTAATGGAAACCATTGTATTTGTTTTCATGCTATGATTGCCTTGTAGCTTTTCGTCCCCGTCTGTCACAGGAACCACTGGTTCCTTGTTGTGTTCAATCACAATGACACGAGGATCGAGGTGTTGGATTCGCAAGGACACCGGTGAGGGCAACAATATAAGGGAATCATCAAAAGTCTGGTGCGAAATAACTATCATTGCACTTTACAAGTAGTTAGCATTAGTTTATGTTGCTCCAGATAACAAAACAAGTGGGGATTTACTAGTTCTATATGCATATGGAACTCTATAATTTTGAATTTCCTTCTATGCACTTAGTGAGTACGTAGTTCATGTATGCAGGCAAAATTTGTGGGTAAATTATTTTCTACATATGCTGCTGGATATTCAGATGGAATTGCGCGGTGGCCCGTCCACTACCCAAAATGCCTAAGCAAGATAACGCGTAAGTGATTCGTTTAGGATTGTGTTTCAGCAATCTGTTATATCTCTAACCTCTGTTTTGCATTGTGTGATTGTAAGCACCTCATTTTTGCGCTCCCAGAAAAACCAAAAATGCAAACCCTCGACAGAAAGTAAAACCTTAAGGGGTGAAAAGTTGACTTTTTTGATCAAATGAAAATCGGCCACCTCGCTTTATGCCATTGGATAGAGAATCTCGACACGGTTCCAACGCAACTGAGTTTGCAGGAATCGGGGTCCGAATGAAGGTTCTGCGGGCGGTCAAACTTGAGCAGAGCCAAAAGTTGACTTTCTGCTAAAATCCGATCCAGAGGCCTCCCTCTAGGTCATTGGATAGAGAATCTCGACACGGTTCCAACGCAACTGAGTTTGCAGGAATCGGGGTCCGGATGAAGGTTTTGCGGGCGGTCAAACTTGAGCAGAGCCAAAAGTTGACTTTATGCTAAAATCCGATCCGAAGGCCTACCCCTAGGTCATCGGATAGAGGGCTCCAATACGATTCTAACGCAACTGAGTTTGCCTAGATCGGAGCCCGGATGAAGGAAATATGAGTTGACGAAATTCCCGAGCAGCAAAACCGACAATCTGCGCACGTGGCAAAAAGCTGCACACGTGGTGAGTTGCGCAGGAAAATATCTCGGGGATCAAATCCGTAAATATCCAAATATACGAAATATCCCAGGGACTAAATCTGTAAAAATCCGAGAATATCGGATTAAATTGAAAATTGCCAGGGACTAAATCTTAATTTCCGGATTTTTTAGACAAACGAGCGGCCGCATTTAATGATTTTTCATCATATGGTTGCTCGAGTGGACGTGGCAACCGGGTATGCGCTCAGCTCAAGCTGAGCGGATCCCACTTTTTTAAGTGAGCGGATACCCCTCCTCCCTCACCTATATAAGCCGCGCGAGTGCTCGCGCAAAGGGTTGGAAGATTTTTTGTGAAAAAAAAAGTTTAAGGTTGGATCATAGAGGGTTCGAAAAATTTTGGCTGGGCTCTTCTTGGTTGGAGGATTCTCGTTAGCTCCAGTTGCTGCTCAAGCTTCTTCCGCACCCGAACCCCCTCTGTTGCAGTCACTTTGGCCTCCCCAATCCCCCCACCTTGATACGACACTCCCTTTTTTTTGTTTCTTCTTCATCCTCACACAAACGAGCGGAAGCTTGCTGCCGATTGGTGGTGTAAAAGGAGAGTTCCCAGCCTTGTCCTGCCGCAAGGAGTGTCCACGCATGCCATAAGGAGAGCTCAGAGAGGTAAGGTTCCTTCCCCCTCTTTCTTTTGTTCATCGTGCATATATTAAAATGAGGACTCTTTTTAAAGAATCCGATAGGCTTGCTTTCTTTCCCGTATAAGTCTATTTCCATGATTAGTTCAGCATGTATTATCCTCCCTTGTCCACCGTAGGAGAGTCTCTAATTAAGGGAGACCCTACGTTTGGTTCTAGGAGGAAATGAGGAGAAAGTCCACATCAGGTTGAGTATTTCTAAGTTGCTGTTCGGGGTGTAGTCGGGCTATCCCCAGAGGAGCCTGTTCCTCTTCGGTGATACTGGGGAATTCATGGTTGTGCTAGGGATGTTCTCATGCGCGTATGGTTTGCTTCTCCCACCTCTGCATGCATGCATTATCGCTGAGGTTTTATCTGTGTTCCCCATGTGAGTTTATCTTTAATGATTCGGGTGTATTTCGTGAGTTTAGCATGCTTGAGTTTGTAGTAGTTAATTTGAATACAAGTTTAAGTGGCTTCTGGGGAGTGGTCGAAGCCCTGGGAGGGCTTACAGAGCTTAAAAAACCAGTTACAGAGCTTCAAAACCTTAAAAATGGAGTTTAAAAATTAAACAGAGCATCGGGTGTCCGCCGACTTCGCGCGAAGCTCCCGCCGACTTCGCGTGAAGTGATTGTGCTCACTTCGCGCAAGTGAGCGCGAGCTTCGCACGAGCGCTTTTTGCGCTTCGCGGGTTTTTCAATCCGCCCAGCCCGCGCCGACCTCGCGCCTAGTGCCCGAGGTCGGCGCATATCCCTAAAACATGCCGAATTGCTATATTTTTGAAAATTTCCGAAAATACCCTTTACCGTACCGCAGGGGGCTTTGCCCCCCGCACCCCCCACCCCCTTTGTTCGCTGCGCACCCAACTAGTTCCTTGGTGCGGGTACCTCCCCTTGGACCCAGCATATTGAGCTAGTCTCTCCTTAATAAGTGTCAAACTCGTATATTTTTCTGTGATTATTGCTGGATGTGAGTGCCATTTCCGAACCGAACCGGATGAACCAACAAGGTTTCTAGGTCACTTGGAAACCAAACATGGGACTTGGACCCTCAGTCCAACTTGATTTCCAGTGGGCCTTCCAACGGGGCCCACCCGGCCCAATAAACATGTATGCATGCAACTTAATCAAGATAAGCAAAATTAACTGATTAAACCGGGCGAGGCAAACCTAAGGCGGTCCACCCGAACCGGACTTGTGAAGTTGATGCATGAAATGCGTGGTTTGGCCGAGACCAAGGGCAAGGGCCCGCCAAAGCCCACCAACCGAACCAAGGAAGGGTACAAACCCTAACTTCTGGTAACTTGGGCTTACAGGCCTAGATTTGGACTACGGGCCCCAAGCCCAGTGTCCAACCCACTTTGGAAAATTAAAAAGATAAATCTAATGAAATTATTTGGCCACCATGTGGGCCCACCTAAGGTGCCCGCAAACCAATTCGGCTCGCTTTGCATATAAACCACTTAATAATCCAACTTGAACTCCGAAATAAAATCAACTCATTGAACCAAAAATCCTAAGGGCCTCTTAGGCTTAGACTGAGGCCTACAAGGGTACATGGGCTTGACTAAGCCCACCAAGGACACCAGGGGCTTTCCAACGGGGCCCACCCAACCAGAACCATATCACCTAATTAATCAAGATAAAAGCAATTAAAGGGACCCAAACCACTCAGGTGGTCCCGCCAGACTTAAACAAACTGCATATCGGATTAGGAATCGGGTGAGACCAAAGTGAGCTGACTCAAACCAGGATAAACCTAAGGGACATGTCACCCGACGGGGTGGATCACGGTGTCTACGGACTTCCCCGGACCGCAACCGAGACCCTACTTAGAATCTCAAAGCCGCAGACCAAAAGCCCTAATAGACAAGATTAGGCACCCAGGTGTCCGCCTGCACCCCATCAGGCGGTGGCGACTCCGAATTCCCCCGTGCCGCGTTTCCGACGCGCGCACAGTGATATAGCGTTGATTGCGGTGTGTTCCTTCTTAAATTATTGGAGTATTGGTCAGCGCTAGTAGTTCGCTCTTGTCAAACATAAGCGAGAACTTCAGAGTAACTCCCGCCGGGGATAAATTGAATAATGCACATCCATCGTTCACGAAGTCCTCATATTTTGTACCCTCAGTGATCATTAAGGCATCTATGCTACCCCCTCTGTATGACAAGCAACTGGTCTCCTCGTTTATAACAATTTCCCCTCCGAAATGGAAATAGCACCACACTTGCTTCCCTGCCATATCTGTTACAAATTCGTTAGGCCATTCCACATTGTACCAAACCCTTGACCATCTACGCAATTTTAACTTCGGCTACGCACTGAACAGCGTAATGCCAGCTTTCATAATCAAGTCAATCTACACAGTTATAACTTGCCTAGTGAATAATGGAATCGCAACTTTCTTGATGAACTCAATCTAGCCACACCACGCCATAATCCCCATTAGACAATACCATAAACTTATACCACATTGTGATACAGTGCCCCATAAATTGAATAAGCCAAGAGTGGACAACTACAATTTGAGAAAACTAACACACCTGGACAACAAGGTTCATATCACGGCAACGGTTTAACACTAAAGTAAAACACTTAGCATAAAAATGGAATCAAATATAAATACATTAACAACATTTTTTAAACATAATGATAGCATTCCATTAAAAATAAATAAGAAAAGGATCATACAGCATATAGCGGTACACGAGACAGTGAATAATCACACAGAGCCCTAATAAGACCATAAGCGGACTCCAAAGGGGATAAAGAAAAAGGTCTCAAAAAGATAGCCCACTGTAACACCGGCTCATCTGATTACATAATACTAAGAGCCTTCCAATGATAAGCTATATCTGATGCAAACCATTACATTAGGATAATGCTTGTATCTCATAAGTTTGTGCATGTATCCACTGAAGTACCAGCTTGTATCTCTTTAAGACATGTTGGTTTCACATCTAAGATTTTGTTGGTATTGTAAGCACCTTATTTTTGCACCCCTGGAATTGCTGAAAATGAAAACCCTAGCAGAAAGTCAAACCCCAAGGGGACAAAAATTTGACTTTTTGATCGAGTGATATTTGGCCACCTTGCTTTATATCATTGGATAGAGAATCTCGACACGGTTCCAACGCAACTGAGTTTGCGGGAATCGGGGTTCGGATGAAAGTTCTGCGGGCGGTCAAACTTGGGCGAAGCCAAAAGTTGACTTTCGGCCAAAATCCAATCCGGAGGCCTACCCCTAGGTCATCGGATAGAGGGCTTCGATACGATTCTAACGCAACTGAGTTTGCCAAAATCGGAGCCCGGATGAAGAAAGTATGAGCTGATGAAGTTTCCAAGTAGCAAAACTGGCAATCTGCGCACGTGGCAAAAAGCTGCACACGTGGCGAGTTGCGCAGGAAAATATCTCGGGGATCAAATCTGTAAATATCCAAACATTCAAAAGATCCCAGGGACCAATCTGAAAGTATTTGAAAATATCTGAATAAAATAATATTAAACCTAAATATCCCAGGGACTATATCCTAATTTTCAGATTTTAAAAACAAACGAGCGGCGGCATTTATTACTTTGAAATGATTCGGTCGCTCCTCGAACGTGGCAGGGGGTATGCGCTCACCTTGAGGTGGGCGCCAAACTCGGCGGATACCCTCTGTACTCTTCTATAAAAGCCGCGCAAGGTTTCATTTCCAGGGGTTAGGAAAAATTTTGGTGGAGGTTCGGCGATTTTTGGGGTTCTGGACTTTTTTTTTTGGTTTCGGCATTTTTGTTTTGGGGTTAGGATTCGAGGGTTCGGATTGTTTTTCTGGGCTCGGGATTTTGAAGAAAAAGAACATACACACAGGTCCCCTCCCTTCCTCTTCTTCCTCGTCAAATCCGAAGGAGGCCGTGCTCTTGGTGTGAGAAGAAGGAGCCTTCCGCAGCAGCTCGTGAGCTCCAGGGAACCTCCGGCCTGCTTTGCAAAGGTTTGGAACCAAGGTGATTCTCTCTCAGTTATTGTTTTAACATGTAGAAAGTGAGCAAGTTTTCCATCTCAGCATGCTATTTATGCTCTGTTTTGATTGATTCGAAGGGGGAGCATGTTCCCCCATGAGTTCTCCCTCTCTGATTGTATCCCGATAAAGCCCCCAGTTCCCTTCCCTTGCATGTTCCGTTAGTGTTTGGGTGTTTGGGTGTTCGGATTTGTAGGTTCGCAAAGAGGCTTGATCCTCACAACTTAGGTTAGATTAATTTCCAAGTGTGTTTAGAGGTCTTCTGGGGTTCCAAGGATCCCCAGAAAGTGATTACAGAGATTAAAAATCAGCTAAGGAACGGAGTTTGAACGAAAACCGAGAGCATCGAGGGTCCGCCGAGTTCGCGCGAAGCTCGCGCGAGCGCTTTTCGCGCTTCGCGGGGTTTTTGGTCCGCCCGGCCCGCGCCGACCTCGCGCCTAGAGCCCGAGGTCGGTGCATACCCCACAGGGCCCCCGGGTACCTCCCCTTGGACCCAGCACAATGAGCCAATTTTTTCTTGATAGAGTGTCAATCTTGTGTATTTTCTTATGTGATTATTGCTGAATGTGAATGATATTTCCGAACCAAACCGGATAAACCAAAAGGGTTTCTGGGTCACCCGGAAACCCGACATGGGACTTGGACTATCGGTCCAACTTGACTTCCAGTGGGCCTTCCAACGGGACCCACCAAGCCCGACCAATTCATTTTGCTTAACTAAGATAATAAAAGATTTGAGTGGGCTAGACCACTTGAGGCCCACCCAAGCCCTAATTGGGCCATGCATGATTAAAGTAAGATATGGTTTGGCCGAGACCACGGGTAGGGCCTATCGGGCCCACTAAGCCCATGAACCCGACCAACTTAGGGTTTCCAAACCCTAATTCAGGAAGCCTTGGGCTTTCAAACCCAAGCCCAGGTAAAGGGCCCCAAGCCCAATGCTTGGCCCATTTTGGCACAGATAAGAAAGATAAAAATCAAAATCACTTGGCAACCAATCGTGGGGCCCACTCAAGGGCCCACAAAGCAATCCCGGCCCACTTTTGGCATGAAATCCACTTAACTAATCCAACTTGAACTCCAAAAGAAAATCAATTCAAATTGAACCAAAGCTCAAGGGGCCACACTTGGCCCACCAAGGGATACCGTGGGCCTTCCAACGGGGCCCACCCCACCAGGCCCAGATCATCTTAATTAAAAAGATAAAATCAAGTAAAGGGACCCACACCACTTTGGCGGTCCCGTCAGACCTAATCAAAAATTGCATGCTGGAATAGGAATCGGGTGAATGAGAGACCAAAGTTGACTCAAACCAAGGAAACCTATGGGACCCGTCACTTGACGGGGTGGACTGGGGTGTCTACGGACTTCCCCAGACCGCAACAGAGCCCCTACTTAGAATCTCAAAGCCGCAGACCAAAAGCCTTAGAAGAAGAACTTAGGCACCCAGGTGTCTGCCTGCACCCCATCAGGCAGTGGCGACTCCAAACAAACCCCGAGGCACGCGTCGTTTTGCGTGCGCCTCGTCATGCGACCGAAATCGGGTGCGCACAGGTATCCCCTGAAGATTGTGCATATATCCCCTTAAGATTGTGCATGTATCCCCTTAAGACCCTGCTTGTATCCCCTAAGCAACAGCTTCTATTCCTTTAAGACCCTGGTTGCATCCCTCTAGGATTACGTTGGTATCCCCCAATGATTGTACAGGTATCCCTTTAATTCATCGCTTGTATCCCCAAAAGTAGCAGCTTCTATCCCCAAACCATTACCACACTTTTTATACTAACCCAAGACAAACCATCGGGAAATTATAAGGCTAAGTAGCATCTCCTCCCAAATAATACTTGCTATGTTCCCCCTATGAAAGCCCGTACCTATAACGCCCCAGATCCAAGTTACGTAGGTAAAATCGTAACTTATCTCCGAAGGTTAATATATAACCCAGGATAGCAAATCAGAGTGAAGGAAAACATGAATAAATCAATAACTGGATAATCAGAGTGCACTATAACCTAAGCTCATTAATAAAATACTATAACCCCAGGCTAACTCACATGAACCAAGCATATACCCGCTGGTGCCGTCCTTACCAGAATCTGAAAACAAAACAAAATGGAAAGGAATGAGGTACGAATATCCCAGTAAGCAGCACATGAATGCTCAAATACAATTTGATAGTTCTAAAATATGATATAGTTTTAAATCATGCAACAGTAGTGATAACAAATCAGTTATGAATAATCCGAGTAATCCAACAGTAACCACCGATCAGTAAAAGATAACAGGAATAATCCAACAAAAGCAACAATCTATATCATCAAATAAGTAATTCATAAGTCATAGCAGGACTCATGAAATAAGACTGCCTTTAACTAGAATAATGCCAATGTCCACTATGCCACCTCCCGACTTAGGTGCGATATGCCGAGTACACGATCATCATCTTATTGCGGGAGAACCCACCCAGTACAGTGATGGGTTGGCATGTACTAATCCAGTCACAGTCCGAGTACACAATAAAATGAGGGATAGCCGCAGCCAGCCAAGTACACGATCAGGCCTCACTGAGTACACAGTGGAAATGTGTGCATGAACAAAGTATTACAACTAGAAAAGAACAATCCTTTCCACTAACTAGCTCCTAACATGGATCCATATCGAGCTATACCCACTAGACTCTAAAACCAAAACCAATCGTGAAATCCAGTAAGCACAATTCATCTCAATCTCAATCATATCATCCCGAGTACACGGGGCATCCCTGAGTACACAGAGGCATCAACATCCCAAGTACATGGGGTATCCCCGAGTACACGGAGGTATCACAACTACCCAAGTACATGGGCATCACAACCGTCTCTCTGAGTACATGGAGGAAAACCAATTCCAAACCAGAAAACCAATCATTCATATTCAATTTAAAATTCTCTTTCCGTAGAATCCGCATAAAACCGGTGCAATGTAAAAATTACATAATCATGACAATTCCACTTAATCCACGGTGAAATTCAATACCAATAATCAAGATTCAACGGCATTCGAAAGATCAGCAAAATATAGGTACAATTTAGTCTAAATAATAAGTCTTAATGTATTGCTTTATAGTTCTTTCAATTCAAAAATTTACTTTCTAATATCTCCTTTTTATCCTAGCATTGTCCTCGTTTGTTTTCTGTAGTTTCCAGAAGTCCAGCACGCCATCCAATAGCCAACAAGAACCATTACATTTATTTTACCAACTCTTTCCATTGTCTTCCCTAAAATCCCTTTTTAAAATCTGATTTTAGTAAAAGTGTTGTTTCTAGGTTTAACCGGCAATTCCGGATGCTAAGATTCATAATTCAGCTCTCTAAATAACTCCGATTGGTTTTACTCATATTAAACTTAAATAGCAGATTTCTACTGGTATAATTATCCTTAAATTTTTATGAGGATTTACCTTAGTTCACTCTTAATTAACATAAGTCCTTAAGATCTTCCCTTAGTATTCCCAATTCATTTATAAACAACTTATTAATTTCTTCTTCTAGATTACATTAATTTTCTGCAGATTTTCTCTAACATTTTCCTGACCAAACCCAGCTAAGAATTGAACCTATCAAAAGACCTTCATTTACACCCTAGTTCAAATGAATAATGCTCTTAACCCCTATATCATTTATAAGATGAACATCTGTTCTAGTAGTGCTAAAACACTTCATTTAATATATATCAGACCAGAAACCTATTATTCACTAACTTCTAGTTGGTTATCTCCAAATAACCTTTTATGATTTCCCAAGTTTAGTTTTTATAAAGTAAGAGTGTATATGCTGGAGAAGTTGCAGCACTCTACTAGTACCCAATTTCTTAACTAGAATAATTTTTCTGATTTGCTTACTTGATAACAACATATGCCCCTAATACCAGTATTTCCTAATCCCCCAAAGTCTTTTAATAACTTCTCATTAAACTCTCTCTAACTAAACCCCCACAAGAATACTTAGCACCAAGACAAGGGTGCTGGACAGATTTCAATATTCTTTAAGAACACTCAACTTTTAAACTAGTTCAGATTTCCATTTCCCAATACTTAATACCTTAAATGCAATCCCAATTCCAGCTTCTTCAATTCACCCAAGTATTTAAAATACCCCTATTTAAGCCTTTATAAATAACAATACTCTAATTGGATTGGCTGAGCGCCAACCCAGCAGCACTTGGCTTAATCAAATATTATCTTCAACTTATTCATACCTCAACACACTCTAATTTATATCATCTGAACTGATATGTTTTGAATTGAAATGTAAATATTTTATTTACTAGAACAGCCATGCATGGCTGTGGAAAACAACTGGGCGCTGACCTCTAAGAAGGTTGGCGCTCACCTCTACCAACATTGGCGCCACTCTTTTTCTCCCAAAACACAAATGCGGCTAACCTCCCTTGACCAGGTCTGATCTAATATTCTTCCTCCAACTCTTTTCCAGCATTACTTTAACATTTTAAACAATGATTCTACACCACTTCGAATTTATTTAAGACATGATTCAATTCATCAACCAATTAGCCGCTCATGAGATTTTCTAACAGAGATTTCAGCAAAATAAAGGTAGATCCGAATTATATATATATCCTGATCTAGTTTTCTTCATTAATTCATCTCTAGAAACTCAATGACAAAACAGTAAAATAGTAAACATACTCTGAATTTCATTAATCTAAAACTCATTGCTGACCAAGTTTAGATGCCAAAACTAATAAAAACAGGGAAATCTGCAGATCGTATTCATGTGAAACTACACTTTGATTTAATCATTATAAATTGAAAACACGAGTGCTACTTACCTCTGAGTTTCGAAATACAGCTGCTGCAAACTTACTACACCATTAACCTTCGGAATCCACCCTCCAAAACTCAACGAAACAACTATTTTCTGCAAAATTTTACTTCATAGATCAGATCCATTCGGATCTGAATTCCTCCTTCAAATTGGGAGAGAATTCCACAATTTAAAACCTTATTTAGATAACCTACCTGAATTTCGTTGCACCACCACTCAGATTTCAGTTCTCAATCCGAATTGCAATTGCCGAAATCAAACCAGCACATTCTCTCTAGCCGTAATCTACCGACCACAACAGAATTCTCCTTGATCTCTTAACTTCTCTAAATCTGGTCCAAACCTTAGCTTCTCTCCTTCTTCTCTCTGATTTCAGAAGTTCTCAAATAACCAAAAGGTAAACAATCGTCAGAAATTTTCTGTCTATTTATACTTGCCACCAGCTTTGTGTTTTAAAGCCCAATTGCATGCCTGCCACTCCAGCCTATCTTCCCTGCATGAGCACCACTTAACTATCTCGATTCCATGCTTGACACACCACCAAACCACCATAATCGATAAATAAAATTCCAGCAATGCCCCTTACCTGATTAACTAGAATCATCCAATTTGATTGCACTCGAGACTCCGATTTGAACCCCTTTCAATCTCAGACTCTTGCAAATTTTCCAATTTGGCATTAATTAATTACCAAAATAACATGATTTTAATTTCATTAAAATCTGGGATTTTACAGTACCAATCCCAATCTTGGCTAGACAATCACCAAGACTTTTGTTTATCTATGCCCATGTTACAAAAGGAGTTTAGTACGTGTCAACCAGTATTATAAGCTGCTACATTAAAAAAGAAAAACTCGAATTTTCTATTCAAGAAGCTCATCAATTTGAAATAAAAGCTCCTTTCTTGCCTGAATTCTGCCATATGTATTGGTTGGTTGCTCACATAACTGAGAACTTCAGAGTAACTCCCGCCGGGGATACATTGAATAATGCACATCCATCGTTCACGAAGTCCTCATATTTTGTACCCTCAGTGATCATTAAGGCATCTATGCTACCCCCTCTGTATGACAAGCAACTGGTCTCCTCGTTTATAATAATTTCCCCTCAGAAATGGAAATAGCACCACACTTGCTTCCTTGCCATATTTGTTACAAATTCGTTAGGCCATTCCACATTGTACCAAACCCTTGACCATCTACACAATTTTAACTTCGGCTACGCACTGAACAGCGTAATGCCAGCTTTCATAATCAAGTCAATCCACACAGTTATAACTTGCCTAGTGAATAATGGAATCGCAACTTTCTTGATGAACTCAATCTAGCCATGCCACGCCATAATCCCCATTAGACAATACCATAAACTTATACCATATTATGATACGGTGCCCCATAAATTGAATAAGCCAGGAGTGGACAACTACATTTTGAGAAAACTAACACACCTGGACAACAAGGTTCATATCACGGCAACGGTTCAACACTAAAGTAAAACACTTAGCATAAAAATGGAATCAAATATAAATACATTAACAACATTTTTTAAACATAATGACAGCATTCCATTAAAAATAAATAAGAAAAGGATCATACAACATATAGTGGTACACGAGACAGTGAACAATCACACAAAGCCCTAATAAGACCATAAGCGGACTCCAAAGGATAAAAAAAGGTCTCAAAAAGATACCCCGCTGTAACACCGGCTCATCTGATTACATAAAACTAAGAGCCTTCCAATGATAAGTTATATCTGATGCAAACCATTACATTAGGATAATGCTTGTATCTCATAAGTTTGTGCATGTATCCACTGAAGTACTAGCTTGTATCTCTTTAAGACATGTTGGTTTCGCATCTAAGATTATGTTGGTATCCCCTGAAGATTGTGCATGTATCCCCTTAAGTCAGTGCATGTATCCCCTTAAGACCCTGGTTGCATCCCTCTAGGATTACGTTGGTATCCCCCAATGATTGTACAAGTATCCCTTTAAGTCATCGCTTGTATCCCCAAAAGTAGCAGCTTCTATCCCCAAACCATTACCACACTTTCTTATACTAACCCAAGACAAACCATCGGGAAAGTATAAGGCTAAGGACCATCTCCTCCCAAATAATACTTGCTATATTCCCCCTATGAAAGCCCATACCAATCCCAATCTTGGCTAGACAATCACCAAGACTTTTGTTTATCTATGCCCATGTTACAAAAGGAGTTTAGTACGTGTCAACCAGTATTATAAGCTACTACATTAAAAAAGAAAAACTCAAATTTTCTATTCAAGAAGCTCATCAATTTGAAATAAAAGCTCCTTTCTTGCCTGAACTCTGCCATATGTATTGGTTGGTTGCTCACAAAAACTCTGGAGTGTCTGAGATTGTACATGTGTATGTGTTAGGTTTGTCTTTGTCACTCGACATTGTCGAGATCGTAGTCTATGAGACAGAATCATTAAATTTCATTCTGAAGTTCTGATGGGTTTGAAGCAAAACCTCCTTACCTATTGATCGTAGTCCATGTGCACTCCATAATTACTATAGTAATTTATAGTAAGTTAAGGGAGTGTTCATTCTAACACTCCCTTAATTATAGGGGGAATTCCATTTCATAGGGGGGATACATTTCCAGCCTTAATTATAGAATTCCAGACAAAGGTATTAAGCTTTGGTCTAAACTGCTATATGATTGGTTTTAGCACATACAATCAAAAACCTAAATTCCCTGTTAGTTCATGCCTCATCAATGTGTCTCCATTGAACTGGCAGATGTGACCCACTATAGAGGGAAACCCCAGAAAAAAGTTGTCGATAATTTTCCCTTTTTCTCGCATTATCCAAAGTTCCAATCCGGGTGATTGTTAACTTGCTCGAACTAGGTTTTTTACACTTTTTCAAAAAATCCTAAACCTAATAACCAACAAACAAACTTAAGAATTCCTGCACAAAACAAGGGTGGGTGACGGGCAAACAATCAGAAACCAAGTAGAAGAAAAAAACAACAGTGGCCCAGTGTCAAAGGTACCTGCAAGTTTCGATTTATGCAAGTTTAAGTACACTGTCCGTTTTATTTTCATTGTTGTCCCAAATCATGCTATTCCATTGATTTACATTGATAGTTTCTTAATAGGCCATAGCAATAAAAATCAAAGCAGCCAAGAACAAGTCAACCCAGGGGCGGTAAATTGTTTCTAAAAACTGCAAGTGCTCAAGACATTATTTTTCTGGAGGCTCTATGAGTCCAGTGATTCCATGTTCATATTATGCAAAAAAGCCCTAGATAAGAAATCAAGTAGAAGCAAAAGAAAGAAAAAAAATCGAGCGAGCAACGGAAATACTGGGGAAGGGGCGGTCGGTGCTCGGCGGCGTCTGCTTCAGATGGCGTCACCGGAGAGTTCGTGCAGGTATGTGCTTTCCACTTGCTAACAAGTGACGAGGTTGCCGAACGGAATGGGGGAGACGGCTTCGAATGCGATTTCCCACGACTTCTCTCACAATGGGGAGAACAAACCGATGAAGAAAAGTGGTCACCGGAGAGCCTATTAACGGCGCACGAAAACAGCCAAACCAACGAAGGTCGCCGAAGAGGGTCACCGGAGTTTCCAAAGAACGGCCTCAAGGTCTTGGCGCGAAGAAAAGTGGGTGAAAGCAAGAGGTGAGAGAGGGGTTTTTGGGTTTATGACGTGGGGGGGGGGGGGGGGGGCAAAATGGGAACTAAAGGACGACCAATGACTTAGCCCCCCCATTTTGCAAATAAGCTTTAAAAGTATCTTCAATCTGCCATTAAGTATTTTGGTTGCCTGTTTTTGGCAATAGCGGGGAAAAGTTACCCCATTCCATAATTTTCCCTAAAAGAATTAGAAAGCTATTCAAACATGTTGTTTGGTCGATCTTCAAATTAAAAGTAATGAAAAACCTGCGAAATTAGCCTAACCTAAACCATACTAAAATTAACTATTGATTTGTGTTTAGGATTTCACTTTTATGTTTGATTCGTAGTTCGGGTTGCGAAGATCGGTTTCAATTCGGTTCAGTTCGGTTTTGTGTTCTCTTAATAAATTTGGTCGGTTTAGTCTCCTATTGAGATCAACCCAGTCCAAACCTAACCGAGTTGTACCCCTAGTAAGAGGGTGACTTTTTACGGAATACCATGGCAAAAGCTTCCATTACGGGCTGCAATCAATTTACTGCATCTAGTTAAGTTTTTTACTAGGGGTAATTGATTTTTTTGCTACAGTGAAAACCAAGCAATTAAATAACATGGATAGCAGAAATGTGTTCTTTCCATGAAATAGGCATGATAGACTTTTATCGGTAATTTTAACCGCAGATAATAGCCATTTTTACTTGTGATAATGAGCTGCCACTACCAAAAAAGAATTTATTATGTGGGATCTTTTTCTTGCATATTTTGATCCGAGGAAATGAACCATCACCAAGTATCATAAAAGGTGGCAATAGCATAATAAATTCATAATAAATGAATTGTCATCATGTCTCATAATAAATGAATCATCGCCAATTCAAAGAAAATTCATTATAAATAAACTATCACCAAGTCTCATAAAGGGTGGCAATAGCATAATAAATAAATAATAAAAGGTGGCAATAGCATAAAAAATGAGCTCTTATCCTACTAGAACAATGTGTTGGATGAGATTGCCGGATCAACTAACAGTCCAAAATCGTGAGAAGCTCTTGTTGGATGGTCATTTGATGAACTTACTGTAGGAAACATATTCTCATATTGGAAAAGATCAACACAATCAGCGGAAGTTTGGTCGACATACCTCCTACCATATTGCTTAGATCTCAGATAATTCAAGATAAGGATGACAAATAACCCTTTTGCAGAATCCCAAACGTGATGTGTAGCATCCTCGTACAAAACTCTATTGAAAGGGAATCTTCTAGTCTAAGCCTTATCTGCCTTTTGTACATGTTACTTTAAGATGGTATTCATAACTTTTTTAGGATAGACTAGGGACCCCTTTAGTCGTATGAACAATTTCCTCCCATCACGGTAACTGTTCAAACACTTACCTTATTGGACGCAATGTTTAAGCATCCCATTAAGCATCCCGATACAACTCTAAATAATAGGAACATATATATTAATCTCATATTAGTCATGAGTTCATATTAGGAGATATTTAAGATTGAGATTAAAGTTGAGATTAAAAGTACTTTAATTGAGATTATAAATACTTTAATTGGCCAAACTGTAGTATTGCTTTGGTTGTGTAATGCTTCCACTCAACTAAGCAATAAAATACATGAATCGTAGCGGTTATGCTCTTAATGAAACGAGCACTTCCTTCTATGTATCACAAGGTATTAAAATTACTCAATGAAGCTTTTCTCTATGAATAACCACCAATGTTATTCGGGTCCTTTTTACATGAAATCAATACTTCATGTGAATGAATCTAATGAACTTCATAATAGTAAACTTTATGTTCATAAACAAAAAGAGATAAATCACATAACAACTGAATTGACAAGACCCATATTTTCCACATGACCACTAAGCTATTGTATCGGTAAACCTTTGGTCATGGGATCTGCAACCATAAAGTGTGTACTGATGTGCTGTATAGACACTTCTTGCTGCTTTATATTATCTCTTACACGGAGATACTTGATGTCGATGTGTTTACTTCTACTTTAGTTATTTCTAGTGAAGAAAACAGCTGTAGAATTATCGCAGAAGATCTTTTATAGGCCATGATATAGTATCGACAATCTGGAGACCACTGATAAAATTTTTCAACCATATGGCATGAGTTGTACACTCATAGCATGCAACGAATTTTGCTTCCATGGTAGATGTAGCAATTATAGTTTGCTTGCTATTTTCCAAGATATAGCTCCTTTAGCAAATAGAAAGATATATCCTGAAGTAGACTTCCTTGTATGTACATAACCGGCAAAATCCAAATCTGTATACCTAACCATTTCAAGTTGATCAGTGTGTCTAAAGTTTAATCTGTAATCTTTGGTTCCTTGTAGGTATCTCATCACTTTCTTTGCAGCTTGCCAATGATCCATACCTGGGTTGCTTTGCAAATGACCCAATAATCCTACTGCTAGGGCAATATCAGGCCTTGTGCATACTTGAGCATACATAAGGCTATCCACTGCAGAGGCATAAGGGATCGTTTCCGTCTCTACCTTTTCCAATGCATTTTGGGGACATTGATTATGACTAAATTTGTCTCCCTTAATAATTGGTGCTGGTGAAGGAGCACAATCCTTCATTCTGAATCTATCTAAAACCTTTTCAATGTAGGCTCTTTGAGACAAACAAAAAGGTGTTCTATCTCTATGAATCACTATGCCAAGGACATAAGACGCTTCACCCATATCAATCATTTCAAAGTTTTGTGATAAGAATTTCTTGCTTGCATGTAACAAACCAAGATCATTGCTTGCAAGTAAGACATCATCTACATATAGGACTAGGAAAATGAATTTACTTCCACTCGCCTTAAGGTATATACATTGATACACAATGTTCTTAGTAAATCCAAATGAGTTAATAACATTATGAAACTTGATATACTATTGTCAGGAGGCCTGTTTTAGTCCATAGATAGATTTCTTAAATTCACAAACAAGTTGACTGTCTTGATTGAAACCTTCAGGTTGTACCATGTACACCTCCTCTTCAAGATCCCCATTTAAGAAAGCCGTCTTCACATCCATTTGGTGTAGCTCTAAATCAAAATGAGCTACTAAAGCCATAGTTATTCTAAATGAATCCTTCTTAGAAACAGGAGAGAAGGTTTCATGATAATCAATACCTTCCTATTGTGTGAAACATTTGGCTACAAGTCTAGCTTTATGTCTTTCAATATTACCTGAAGCATCCATTTTGGTTTTGTAAACCCATTTGCAACCAATGGCTACAACTCCTTTAGGTAATACTACAAGATCCCAAACTTGATTACGAGCCATTGATTCCATTTCCTCTTTCATGACTGTGAGACATGGAAAAATCAACCTAATGATTTCCTATCATCTCACGGGCTCAAGAAAGAGGGAGGAGTCGCCACCATTCTTTTTAGTTGTGAATGGGTACCAAAACAATAAAAATTCAATACAAAGGCAAAAGTTAAAATAAAGTAGTAATACAATAAAAAAAAACAAAAGAAAGAAACTAGAGATGGGTAAGGGGATTAGATTATGAATAGGGGAAGGTGTTAGGCACCTCCACTCATCCACAAAAGGTGGTTGCCAAATATTGTTCATGTTCAAATAAATGCTTCTAATTAAAAGAATTAAAAGGGCTTGAAGAAGGACTAAACATATCTATGACTCTTCCATGTAAGTGGCCCAATGAATTCTAGACACTCTCTATGGATTCATCACTTCTAGGACATTCCCAATTAATGAAAATCAAATTGAAACTTGAATAAAAGCAAGTTAGAACAAATCCGGAAAATTTAACAAAAGATGGAGCCATCCGACCATCAACCATTCAAATCAATTTCAAATTGAACGAGGCCAATGCCATTTGAAAGATTATGATAAATAGAAGACTCAGGTAAATTTTCAATTAAATCCGACTAAAAACATGAGAGATATGCTTGTTGGAAATCTACTGTTATAGGTTGATAAAAGTGACAAATTGGGCACCTTTGAAAACCTATTTGTGAAGATTGGTTCCATATAAATCATTGAAAATTTGTATGAATGAAGTATGAGGTGCCATCTTGTACATGAAATAGGCCCCACACAAAGCTCCATTCGAATGTGACTTGTGTGACCTCCCGAACATGCCTAGAGGATCACAGATTAACCTAGAATTCTGCTATTGAGCAGTTCTGAGTCAATCAAATACACAAGACACAAATAAAATTGAAAAGTCTTGAAACCAATTGGATTTGAAAGTAGACTCACAAAGGAAAACACAGAAATCAAAATTACTTAAATCGGACTTAAAACGAGCAAATGGTGCTCAGTCAAAGTGACAAGTTCAGCAATCTGGCCTGAACTGTCCTATCGACTTCGAACAAGTGGTATCAAAAATCCACTCCATAGAAATTTCTGAAATTTTACAGACATAAACTAGACAGTCCCACCTATCACATGTCTTTAAAATCACTCCAAAATTCATCCGGAGGACAAAGTTATGAGTGTTTCAAGACAAGGTACAGGTGCTGTCCTGATTTGAAAACTTTAAGTAAAATTAACTCCAAAATGGTGAGTATGTGCACATGATCAATATAATCCGAACTAAAATCATTTGAATAATGTTGGAAGACCTCCAGAAACATGTAGGGGATGAATTTAGCTTCAAACTCCCATTGATTGGAGAGACAATGCCAAAACCCCCAAAAATAAGGCAAAAATGCCTAAAACGAAGAGACTAGACCATGAGGTCTTCTCTACTCAAAATGAACTTGCTTGTATTCTTTGGAAAACATTAAGAAATGTCCAAGAATGATTTATGTAATGCCCCGAACCTGGGTCAGTACAAACCGACACCCAACTCGAACCCGGTTCGCTACTCTAACAACCCAAGTCCAGTTCAACAACCAAACTCGAGGTGTTACCATGAAGCTGGGGTCAAATACAAACCAAGATTCACAATGATTTTAAACTTTACTAGTTAATTACATCAGAGTTATGGTGGCCAATAAAAAAATTCTTTATTCAATAATATCAATTCAATTTACAATAAATTTTATCTAATCGACATGTGCCATTAATACCAATTATAATTCTACCCATCAAATTAAAACCCCATCTTCGCGATCTCTCCAAGCAACCTGTAAAATAGGGGAAAACGGAATGAGATTTACATCTCAGCAAGTAGCAAGTGCATGCAATAAGAAACAGTCCAATGTAAGCAAATAGTCATGAGGTATTCGATTAATCAACGATAAGACGAGAAATCCAAGTTATCCATGGCAATTACAAATAAAGCGATAAAACAGATGATCATGTATAAATACCAGTAACTTGATTTTAACGAGGTAAAACCGACAAAAGCGATAAAACACGTGCCATTGCAGGACTCACAAAGATGATAAATATTTGAGATAACACTCGACTAAATGCTATACCACCGTGCGACTTAGGGGCAGTGCTACTTAATGATACTTAAGCCCCATGCAGCACAACTATAGACAAGAGCCATAGTCACCAGCTTATTGCGCATGAACTCAACAAAGTTGGCATGTATCACCAGCATGCAGCACCAGAATCAATACATGGAGATGGCCGCTTATCCACATGTACAGGGAATCACCAACGGCGCACCGGGGTATCCCTCCAGACATAGGACCTTCTCAGAGCAAACTAACTTGCATGGGGAAGCGCGCTCGCATATAAGAGTAACTCAACCCAAACTAAATACCACTTAGCTAACCAGCCAAAACTATGGATCCATATACAGCTAAGCCCACTAACACAAACCACGATAAAACCACATACGGGAGGACACGCTAATGTAGGAGGCATACACACTTTTACCCGTAAAGGATTACACATCTCTACACAGAGGATTACCCATCTCTGTCATAAAAGTTAGTATCAACTCAACCACAGAAGCCGTATCACCCAACCGTAACAGTAAAGTGAACAACATCATAACACATACCAAACCATACCCAATTATTCCATTCCATGGAAAAACCATGATTCAATCCTTACAATTTCAATTTAAGGCTTTTTCGGAATAACATATGTAATTTCCCAAATATATTCAAAATAAAACTCATGTATCATAAATTCGATAGGAAACAGAGTTTATGCAATTCCAGAAACCGACATTCCTTTTAAAACTTCAAAATAGATTAAATCCAATCTTACTTAGAGTTTTCCTTATTCATCCCTTTTTATTAGAATCCAATTTCCTAACTTAACACCTAAGTTACTTTCTATTTAAGTTTCTGTATTTTATTGCTCCAGCATGTCCTACAGACCTAAAATAAAGTTTAGGAAGTGTTTTTATCCTATAAATTCCAGTAGTGTTATTTATATCAATATCCCATACCACTTAGACCCTTTTATGCACAACCTTTCATTATAACCTTCAATTTATTGATTAATCTTTCCAATTTAATTTTATAATTTTTATACCTTAATTTGGTCCTTATAAAGATGCTAACATGCTTAACCAATCAGAAGAATTATTGGATTTTTATTCGTATTTCAAAATCCCCAAAATCTGCAAATTTTACATAAAGCACTGACCTCTTCAAGGCTAGGCGATCCTAGGCGCTCGTGCAAAATTAAACAGAAAATTTCCAGATTTTTAAAGTTCGGATTTTTATGATTTTGCTATATGTTTCTTTGGTCTAAATTAATCTAATAACATTCTAAAACATTCCTAAAGCCCTCTAGACTAATTCTCATCAATTAAATACCATTCTACAATTATTTGCATGATCAAACCAAGTTTCCTTCATTATTTTAACAAAACCTTCAAGAATACCAATCACTAAAATATAAACACTTTGATTCCATGTAAATACGGTTCCGACTAATCCATTCAAACCATATTAAATCACAGAAAACAAAATCATGCAGTTCCTCCAGTTTTACAAGGTTTACTACTTGCCTTATACTCTAAAATCCTTCTTCCATTGAAGCTCCTAATTCTGGACCTTACTTTTGCTCCCAAATGCACCAAGCTAGAGTCTCCCAATTCAAATCTCCACCGTACATAATGTAGTTTCATCAATGATGAATAAAACCCCCAAATTTGAAGGCAATCCACCGTACGGATCTTCCCCGATCATGATTTGATGATGGCTGGTCAGACATCTCCATTAGCAACCTTCTTCCTTTCTCTCCCTCTTTTCTCTCAATAACAAACCCACGAAAATTCTCTCTTGTCTAAACTTAGGCTGCGTTTGGTAACACTTTTGCTTTTTTGCTTCTAAAAGCAAGAAAGCAAAAAAGCAATTTTATGCTTTTCGAAAGATCTTTTCTTGAAGCAAATGCGTTTGGTAAACTTTTGCTTTGCTTCTAAGAAGCAAAAAAGCATGTTTGGTAATTGCAGTAACATAGAAATTGCTTTTTGCTTTCATAAAAGTATTGTACACAATTTATGTATTGTACTTAGAAATATACTCAAAAATATAAGTCCAATATTATAAAAGATTCATAAAATAGTCATTTAATTACATTCAAATAATCGGGTTGGGGTTAATCGGGTCATAATCGGGTTGTACTAAATTAAGGCGGTTTGGAAAACCCCCAACCCAAACCCAACCCACCAATAAACGGGTTCAACTCGACAACCCGTTTATTATTATTTTTATTTTTTATTTTTCAAAAAAATTATTAAAATAGGGTTAATTGGATCCGGTTGTACTCAGTTCGGATCGGGTTTTGGGGTTAATCGGGTCGAAACATGATACTTTTGCCCTTTTTTTTTAATCGGGTTACCTATCGGGCGGGTCATAATCGAGTTGACCCGATTACTGTTATTTTTCAAAAAATATTATTAAAATAGGGTTGGGGGGTTAATTGGATCCGGTTGTACCGGGTTCGGGTTGGGTTTTGGGGTTAATCGGGTCGAAACATGATACTTTTGCCATCTTTTTTTTTATTATTGGGTTGGCGGGTCATAATCTGGTTGACCCGATTACTGGCAGGTTGGGGTCACCCAACCCAATTAATAAACGGGTCAACCCAACCTATTTATAATCGGGTTGACCCGTCGGGTTTGGTGGCATTTTGCCGGCTCTAGCAATAACAATACGTTGTTACTTCTTAAGTGAGTATGGAGGCATCATCTTTAATATAGGAATAAAGCAATAGGGTATCAAGGGGTTTTGAAAGCAATAAAGCAATTTTGTAAAAAAATTGAGAAGCAACATTTTGTTGCTTCCGGTGAAAAGCAATAAAATTGCTTCTTTGCTTTTAGTAAATTGCTTCTTGTGTGCGTTACCAAACGGTACTTTTGCTTTTAAAAGCATTTTTTGCTTTCAAAAGCAAAAAAGTACTTCCGAAAAGCGTTACCAAACGCAGCCTTAATCTCCTATTTATATTAGGCTTTAGAAGTCCTAAACTAACCCTAATAGACTACTTTAATTTGGGCTAAACCAACCATGGTCTATTTAGAGTCTAACCCTTCTAATTAATTCCTACTTTTTCTCCACCTTTTATTTTTCTACTTAAACATTAATAATTTAATCTCTTATCATCTAAACTCCTATTTACAACCTATTTTCGTGCATAATATTTAATTAAACTTTAATATCACCTAAAACTTTATTTTCTCCAAATTAAGACGTGAAATCTCCTAATTACCCTTTTTCCCACTTTTAGGCTTTTATTAATTTCTTTTAATTTCTAACTTGTCATAATAAATTATTTTCTTCTATCTTCTAATTCTAGTTATTATTTAATGATCTATTTATTAATTACCCTTTCTGAAAATTACCAAAATACCCTTTTTATTCTTTTAGGCTAATTTCATTAAAATTCTTTCTTTATTTTCAACTTATGACTTATTCGAATTCATTATCTTCTAAATCTTCACATTTTATTTTAACCAGGACTCAACTCATATTTTCTTTTATTTATTATTTATTTATTTATTAGGTGAAAATTCGGGGTTTTACAATTTAGGGTAAAGAATCGGTTCATCAATCTCATTGATTAAGAGAATGAACCGAATACGCCCATAATGAGACAAAAACCCTAACTTGAGAGGTTAGACTACGGAAGCCTTCTCTTAAAGTTGGGATCACTTGAAAATCATCTAAAACAGTAAGAAAATGCTCAAAAAACATCTAGGGTAAAGATCCGATTCATGAATCTTATAGATTAAAGAAAATGAATCAAATGTACGCACATTGAGATAAAAAAATCCAATTTGAGAGATTAGGTTATGAAAACCTCCTCTCAATGGTAGGATTGTATGAAATCCATTATCAAAAGATTGATTTAAGGCCATTTATCTTAGATCTATCATAATGAACACGATAGATCCAAAATACAAGCCTATTTCAACAAAACAAGTGATATGTGTGCATGTGTAAAAAATTATGTTTTAGGAGAGAATGGAGATCCAATACTATAAAGAGCATGGACCATGGTATTCTCTCCAGAAAACGAAACAAAATACATAAGATTCATCAGCACATCACAACAAGTAGCATTCAAAGTATATCAATCAAGTGGGGTTCTAGAACTAAGGTTCCATCCTCATTCTCGTTTCCCCTAGCTTTCTCTTCATGTTTTACTGCTAGAGATAGTCTTGAGGTACTTTGAGAAGGGAATGGGGTTTCAATCACAATCAGGCCTTAATCTAAAAAAAGATAGAAGAAGAAACTAACCCTAGAATTCAAAAATAGAAAAGTAAAAGGGTTCCAGGCTTACCTGGATTTCTGGGAGCAATGCGGCAGCGGTTCCCTAAGACACTTGGAGCTCTTCAATCTCCAATCTTCTGGCCATTTGCTTGAGGAGAAGCCTCCTATTTATAGGCAAAGGTTAGGGCAAGGGGTGCCCTAATGGTAGACACAAACATATGTCTAGAATCCTCCAACTTAAACCCTAAGGCTATTTTCGAGATTTCCCACTTTTAGAACAGGGATAAGACAGTAAAAAGTGAAAACTTTTGGAATTTTCAAATTTTGCAGCAAAATACTTGTATCCAACAACTCGAGTCGGATACAAGCAAGACCCTTTGTATCCGACATTATCTGTCGGACATGAACAAAACAATATGTATCTGATACTATCTGTTGGATACATAGAAAGAAGCCTTTATCCGAACTTTTGTTTTAGATACAAAAGAAAAAGCTATTTTTAATGCTTTTTGCCAATTATTCATCTTTTTATGCAATGCAATTTGGGTGTCTACAATGACATTATACCAAATGGTGGAATTAGCTCCACACATGGCTTGTGAAAATGAATATGGATCATATTCAGGTCTAATATCAAAGTCAGATTATAAGACCCCGAATTTTCACATAATATTTAGGGCATAAATAAATAAAAGAAAATATGAGTTTAAAATATAGAGGAAATAAAAGAGTATATATTTAGAGGATTAATAATCTAAATAAATAATAATGGGTAAATAAAGAAGAATTTCCAAGGAAAACAACCTAGGTGGGTAAAAAGGGTATTTTGGTAAATTTCAAAAGGCAAATTATGAAATAAATCATTAAATAATAATTAGAATTAGAAAATAGAAGAAAATAATTTATTAAGTTGAGTTTGAAATTAAATGATAATAATTAAAGCATAAAAGATGGAAAAGGGCAATTAGGTAAAATAAGTGTTTAGGTAATATTTAGGAATTAAGTATTTATTATGCACGAAAATTAGCTAGAAGGAGGAGTTTATATAGCCAAGGGCTTAATTGGTAAAGTACTAGTAGAGAATTAGAATGTGGAGAAAAAGTAGGAATTAATTAGAAGGTGTTTGATCCTAATTAAACCACTCTAGGGTTAGCCCATTTAAAAGGGGATTATTAGGGTTAGTTTAGGACTTTTATTACTCAGTATAAATAGAAGAGGAAGGGGTGAAAAGATTAAATTTTCGTGTGGAAAAGAATGAGAGAAAAGAGAGGGAAGAGAGGGAAGAAAGGAAGAAGGTGCTGTTGCAGAGATGTCAGACCAGCCACCATCAAACCACAATCACCAAAAATCCAGCCATTGGATTGACCTCAAATTTTGAGGTTTGGTTCACGACTGGCAGAATTACATTCTGAACGGTGGAGATCTGGATTGGAGAACTCTAAGTGGGTGCGAAAAATAGCAGAAGTGGGAACAGAATCGAGATTTAAAGAAAGAATGGATTTAGCGTATTGAGGCAAGTAGCAATCACTTGAAAACTGGAGGAATTGCATGGTTTCGGTATTTGTGATTTATTATTTATTGATTTGATTAGTTGAAAACGAATTTACATGGATCCATTTGGTTTTATCGATGAGTTTTGTGTTCTTGAAGTAAATCACAAAAGTATCTTGAAATATGGATTTGATTTCTCTAGATGATCTTAGAATGATAATTAATTGACACAAATAAATCTAGTGTGTTGTAGTTATGATTTAGAATGATAAGAAATTAATTTAGAGCAATAAAATTCGAAGTAATAATCCAAAAATCAGAAATTGGACAAAATTGAAGAGTCTGCCGGAGTTGTACGGGAGCCCAGGGATCGCCTAGGCGGCCTATACAAAACTTCATAATTTAGGGTTTTTAATTATGAATAAATGTTTAATAATTTCTCTAGTAATTTAATTATTGTAACACCTTTATAAGGGTCAAATTGAGGTATAAGGATTAACTAAATTTAATTTGGTATTAATATGAATAAATTACTATACTTACAAGTGGGTATGTGAAAGGTCAAAATTTGTGAAATAGTGATTAGGACTAAGTTAAACTTATATTTGGGTATTAAAATCATCTCTTAAACCTCATTACAAGTGTGCACATGGGATCTCGCACGACAAGGCGCACGTGCCTCGGAAATTAGGAGTCGCCACTCCTTGAAAGGGTGTAGGCAGACACCAGGGTGCCTAAACGTGTCTATTTAAATGGTATATGGCTTTTTAGAGATTCCGACTAAGTTTTCGATTACGGTTCGGGGAAGTCCGAAGACACCCCGATCCGCTCCGTCGGTTTGACGGGTCCCTCGGGTCTCCCTGGTTTGAGTCAACTTAATCTCACCCTATTTTCTAGGCAAGCAAATACATTTATTAAGTCTGAGTGGGGTCCATTAAAGGTGTTGGTCCCCTTTATTTTTATTGATTTTATCTTTTTGTCCCTTAGCGAAATGGGTCGGATATGGGCCCCGTTGGAAGGCCCATTGGATACCATGTTGGGCCTGGATTAGGCCCAATTCCCATGTAGGGTTACATTGGATAACCCTTTTATTGGCTTTGGTTGTTTTAATTTTGGGATTTAATTATATTTACAAAGATTAGTGGGTTAAAGCTTTTAAGGCCCACTAAGCTTAGGGGTGGCCCATGGGTAATTATCCAAATGGCTTTGAGGCCCATTATCAAAATGGACCTTGGCTTGAGCCGGATTGGATATGGGCCCCTTTGGAAGGCCCATAATGCCTTTTTGGACCTAGGTGGGTCTAGGGCTCAAAAATGGGCTTCGGTTGACCCAAAGGCCCAATTGGCTTAAATTAATTTGATTTGGATCGGGTTAGATGGGTTGGGGGCCAAGAAAGTGGATTTTGAAGGTTCCCTAGGCCTGACCGCATACCCTGTGCGGATCAGATCGACTACATTGGATCAGCCCTGACCGCACATACAGTGCGGTCGGGTCTGATCCGCACCGAATATGCGGATCCAACCCGAATCTGAAAAATGGCCAAACAACAACTGGGTTTTGTTTGCCATCTTCCCAGGGCTGTTCGCGACTTGCTGTGGGTCTCTGAGTAGACCCACAATGGTTGTAATGCCTCATTTTTGGCTCGAAAAGCCTATCTCCATGGGATTTTCTAAAATGAAAGGATCCTTGCTCTTGAGCAAAATTTGCAGCCATGGAACAAGGACTCTAGGGGTCCATGTTCGGTATGAACATGACCTCTATTTCTCCCCTCTTAGGGGAAAAGCTAAGGAGGTCCAAAAGCCCAAGATCATGACTCATTCGGCCATTCCATCGCATACTCATTCAAACCATCTGTGAATCAACATTAGATATAACAAATGGTAATAAGTATGCATGAAAATGATTTATGAAATGTGTGAAAAACAGTGTGTACATATGGGAATCCTACACAAGAATAAGAAATGGAAACATGCTAAGTGAAATGATATCCATTGATCATATGAGATAAAAGAAAATATGGATCTTAATCATACCTTAAGAGTGCTGTTGTGTGCATGAGTGTTTAGTTTA
Organism: Buxus sempervirens; assembly: GCA_947561395.2. NCBI lineage: Eukaryota > Viridiplantae > Streptophyta > Magnoliopsida > Buxales > Buxaceae > Buxus > Buxus sempervirens. The sequence goes on from OX387185.1 coordinate 11,514,580, forward strand.
TTCCATATAAAAAAGGAAAACAAACGATAGATAAAAATAAGTGGTTGGATGGGAACAAAATGCTCTAGATGCATGCATATGGCCATAAAATGAATGGAAGATACATAAAATGAACAAACACACCAGAAATATGACTAATAGCTCGTCCTAGTTGAAGGGAAAGAAGGGAAGAAGATTAAGGGTGCAGCGGATATACAAAAAGGATAAACCCCTCTTAAGAAAATTGAACCGACAAGAAGAAATGAGATCTAAGTTTACTTTAGTAAGACTTTCATTTCACGAAAAGGGCTCTCCTCCCACTTTTGGTATGAGGAATCCCCTTACCATGGGAACTCTCATAGCATGCAAAAGAAAACAGAATGGTGAGAACCAAAAATAATAAGAAATAGACATTTAAACAACTAAAAAGGAACATATTCTGAAAAACATGATTTTAATATATGTTAAATACAAGATTGGTGGGAAGCTCACCTTGCTATTACTTCTTATTTTTGAAGTATAGTGGTCCTCCAAATGATGTTGATAGTAGCTTGGATAGCTCCAAAAGCCCTCCATTTATGCCCTTGTGGTGGATAATGTAAAAAAGAGAAGAAAGAGGATGATCCAAAGGGGTAGAAAGGGAATTTTGTGGGCTACTAGGGTGAAAGGAATGACCTAGGAGGTGTCTGGTTGCAGAGAATATGGTGGGGATGAAAGGGTGAAAAAGGTGGGAAGAGAAGTCCCTAAACAAGGGGGCTGGGGCCCCTTTTATAGACAAAACAGGCAGGATCCGCACATACAGTACAAATTGGCCTGATCCGCACTTTAAGTGTGGATTGGCCTGATCGGCACTTAAAGTGCGGACGAAATTAGCTCATGCGCAATCAAAAAAATATCTGCCAGCTGTCCCTTTTGGATAAGGATTGATTCACACTATATGTGCGGACCGCACATACAATGCGGACATGCATGTTTTAAATGGGCGGATTTCAAATCCCATCCCATTTTGACAAAATTTTGAAATCTTATCTGATTTTCCCTTTTATTTTTTATTTATTTTAAATGTAAAAAAGAGATATTTCTTAGAAATTTTATTATTTTATCCAAGATTTTTATTTGCTTTGTCCTTTTTTGGTTTTCTGCTTTTCTGCGTTTCTGCTTTTCTGCTTTCCTGCCATGTGGGCAGTTTTCCTGAAACTTTGACTTGCCATAACTCTTTCATCCGATGTTTGATTTCAGAAAACTTAGTAGCATTGGAATCAGGTCGAGATTCTCTATCCACTGAGTTAGAGTTTGGCAGCAAATTCGGGTTTTTTAGCAGAAGTGCAAAACTGCGTCCCGGAATCCAGTTTTGCTTATATCTTCTTCTCCGGGACCCCGATTCCAGAAAACTCAGTTGCATCGGAATCGTGTCGGGATCCTCTATCTTCCAAGATCAAAGTGGGCAGCTGAAATGTGTTTGAGCAGAAAGGCAATTTCTGCTCCCCTTAAGTTTGACCAGCTCATAACTTCTTCATTCGAATTCCAATTTGAGCAAACTCAGTTACATTGGAATCGTGTTGGAATTTCCTTTCCAATGTGAAGAATCATGGTGGTTGATTTGCACCTGATTAGAAAGTCGACTTTTTGACCCCTTAGGGTTTGACTTTCTTAGTTAAGATTTTCATTTCTTCATTTCTGGGGGTGCAAAAATGAGGTGCTGACAACAAGCCCATGTGATATGCTGGAATTTGAAAATAACAAAAATTATAAAGGATATTAACTTAGGTTTTAATGGTGGAAACTTAGGTCTTTATAAGTAGTAAAATAAGGGATTCTTTGTCATATCATAAGAATTTGTATTTTTGCTTCTAAATGTGAATATAAATCTACCTGGAATTTTAATAATTCTGTTTTCCACTGTGTTTATGTTTATAAATTTTATTTAGGATATCACTTTGAGATTTGCATATGTTTTCACACAAAAGGTTTTATTCTGAGTATGGAGATTGAGTCCTGGATTTTCACATGGAAATTTGATATCTTGATTAATCACATGAAATCTAGTTATGGTTTATGGATTTGATTGTGGTATGGTATTGGTTTTCCTTTAGTACGATTGAGTGATACTACTTCCTGTGGTTCAGCTGATACTAGCTTTTACGGTAGAGATGGGTAATCCTCTGTTATAGAGATGTGTAATCCTTTACGTAAAGATGTGTAATCCTTTACGGTAAAGGTTTGTATGCCTCCTACAATAGAAGTATGTCCTCCCATGTGTTGGTTTCCCGTGGTTTGTGTCTAGTGGGCTTAGCTGAATATGGATGCATAGAATAAGCTAGATAGCTAAGGGATATTTTTCTTGGGTTGAGTTACTCCCCTGTGCGTGCGGGCTTCCTTTGCAAGTTAGTTTGCTCTAGAAGGTCCCATGTCTTTAGGGTCATTGAGCCTCGCTAGTGATTCCTGTACATGTGGATCAGTGGCCATCTCCATATATTGATTGTGGTGCTGCATGTTGGTGGTTCATGCCAACTCCGTTGGGTTTGTGCGCAATAAGTCGATGACTATGGCTCTTATCTTAGGAGATGTCTCAGGTTTGAGTGTCATAGTAGCTTCGCCCATAAGATGCACGATGGCATAGCATTCGGTCGAGTGTCATCTCAAAAACTTATCTTTCTTTGTGAGTACTGCAATGACACAAGTGATTTATCGCTTTTGTCAAATTTATGTTCTCAAAAACATCTTTTGCTGGTATTTCGTGTATGCTTGTGTATCTTATCGAATTTATCGGAGTTGTCCTTTGTTTTATTTGAGTTTATTGTTTTGAGTTGATTAATCGCATACCTCATGACTATTTCTTTAAAATAGACTGTTTTTATTTGCATGCACCTACTACTTGCTGAGATGTTTGTCTCCATTTTCACCTATTTTTCAGGTTGCTTGGAGAGACCGTCAAGATGGGGTAGAGAATTTATGGGTAGAATTATATTGTTATTGTAGCACATATCAGGATTATATAGAATTGTCCTTGTAAATTTATTTGAATTAAAATGAATAAAGAATTGCCATATTTCCCACCATAACTCTGATGTAGTTAATTAACTTTAAAATTCTTTGTAAATCTTAGTTTCGTTTTGACCCTAGTTTTACAGTAGCACCTCGGGTTTGGTTGTTGAACGAGATTCGGGTTGTTACCGTAGCACTTCGGATTCGAGTTGGGTGCCGGTTTGCACTGACCCGGGTTCAAGGCGTTACAGAGATGGTATCAGAGAATATAGGATTCTGAAACCTAGGAAGTAAATTCTTAGGTGGGTAGTGTGATTGTGTGCTCATTAGTTAGAAATATATAAGTTATTTTAGGATGAGAGATTTTTATTTGGTTTTGTAAGACCCCAGTTTTGAGTAGAAAAAAATATAATAATAATAAACAATATAAAATAGTAGATAAAATAAAATATATGCAAAAGTATGAACACATGGATTTATGGACAGGCTTAATCAAAATTTATTTATTGCTGGAGATTGTGGTCACTAGTTGTCAAAGAGAATAACCTAAGTGGCCGGAACATGTAGGGTTTCCAGTGGGCGAGCGCACATAGGATCAAGGAGTTAAAGAGTGATCGGGCGGCGTATGTATCGCAAGGGAAATATACCAAAAAGGGAAAGTAGGGTTTGGGTTTAAACGAATGCTCGTATCATACTTATGGAAAGACTTTCGCTAGTCTCGTTATCTGGAGAACTGGGCGACTTGGCGATTGCGGCCGGTAATGGCGATTAGGGTTATACCTGTGAAGAACGAGGATCGCAAGGACTACTAGGAGGCTATTGGAGTCGGAGTTCTGCTGGTTATTTCTCTCGCGAGCAGAGGATCCGTTCGACTGCAGTTTCATCCTCGCGCACAGCCGGAAGTCGTGCTCGGCCGGTTGTCGAATAAGCTTTTGTTTTGGGGATTAAGCGCATATTGTGAGTAGCACTGATTTACAACAGGGTTTTGTGTTTTATGTTTCTCTCGAGATTATTCTGATGCATGATTTACATATCAACTGATAGTATGAGTTTTTCTGGTTTCTGGTTTTCGGGAAGTTACATGAACAGAGTGTTCGGATTGAGTTTTATAATTGAAAATGAAAGTGTTTAGATTAATTCCAAATATGGTTGGGAAGTCTTCTGGGAGTATTAGGAGTGTATTGGAGCAATTACAGACCTAAACCAACCGGCCAGACTTGTTGATCTTGGAATAACAGAGAATGAAAATCACAGGGGGTATCCGCCCACCTCGCGCTCACCGGCGTTCACCTCGGAGGTAGGCGCCCTGTTAAAAATGACTTACCGCCGATCTCGCGCTCACCTCGCGCGAAGTAGAAAACAAGGTGCTCATCTCGCGCGAAGTAGAAAACAAGGCGCTCATCTCGCGCGAATCCCGCGCCTACCTCACGCCCACCTCACGCCCATCTCGCGCTCACCTAGCGTCGGGTGAGCGGCAGGTCGAATTTGCCCGTTTTCTTCACCGCCGACCGGCGCTCACCTCGCGCCCACCTCAATAGGTGAGCGGCAGACCTATTTTGCTTACCGAAATGGAATTTCTGACTTGACCAAGAGTATTTGCGCTTCTTAGGGGTTAAACCACTTCACTATTCACTTGGTTAGGAACCTGGAAAACCATTTTGCCTATGAAATTAATAGAGGAAAATTTTGTGAACATCTTATGAGTTTCAAGTTAGGTTTAGGTTACTTATGAGTATTGTGCCGGACACCGAACTAGTAAGAGTTACCAGTTACTTTTCCTTGTTCTATACACTGTTTTGATTGAGAAGTTCTTGTATTTCTGGTTTCACTTGTTGGAAACTTTATACGTATTGAATGGTTTTCTTTGGTATGAATGGATTGAGTTTTACTTTCATATGACTTGTGTTATGGAAATGAGAAAGTACTGAATGTACTTGGGGTACTGCGTGGTCCAGAGGGACAGGTGATGAATTGTGATGAGAAATTTACATGATGTGGAAATGAGTGGTTTGTTTTGATATTGAAATCGAGATTATACGATGTTTACTGTTTTGGTCTAGCTTGTCCTGGATCCAGAGTCTAAGCTTAGTAATGTGATGTTATTGTTGGTTGTTGAAATTGCATGGCCTTGTGTGTTGCCACGACCGGTGTAGAGCAGCCAGAAACCCTGAGTAGGCCTGGTTGTCAATGCAGAAACCCGGGGAGTAGGCCTGCATTGGATGACGAAACCCTGAGTAGGCCGTCATTTCAGAGTATCCGAAACCCTGAGTAGGCCGGAACTGTGTACATGGAGGTGTGGAGTGTCTACTTGGCATGTTTAATTTATCAACTAAACGATAGTCATGACATTGACCAATGTTGGTACTTGATTTGGTTTGACGTGATATGTTTTATTCGCTGGTTTGTTGGTATTTATGGTTCATGGAATATGGTTTACCGATTATTGGGTATTGTACCTTCCGCCGGTGTAGAGCAGCCAGGAACCCTGAGTAGGTCTGGTTGTCAATGCAGAAACCCGGGGAGTAGGCCTGCATTGGATGACGCAGTCATTTCAATATCCGAAACCCTGAGTAGGCCGGATATACATTTGGAGGCGTGGGCATGGTTATTGAGAAGACTTTGTGTTATATGACATTGGTGTATCTGGAATTACATCTTGAGATACGAAATTATGGTTATTCGCTATGTTGTTGTTAGTTAATCTTTATTTTATCGCATTCTTCGGGATTGGAAACGGATTGTTATTGTTTGACTTACCTGATGGTTTTCCCACACTGATATGAATTGGATTATTGAAGTTTAGTCGGCTTATTCGGAATATGCGTATTATCGTCATTGTACATGGTTATAATCGTGGCATGTTTTAGAACTGAAATAAATGTATTTGTGCATGCATGTGCTGCTCACTGGGATATTCGTATCTCATTCCGTATTGTTTTGTTTTGTTTTGTTTTCAGCTGCTCCTGGAGAGGACGATACTTGCGGGTAGTTACTTGGTCATGTGAGTTTTATTTTAGTTTGGGGAATATTTTAGCGCACTCTGTTAAATAGCTATTGTTGTATTCATGTTTTTCCTTCACTCTGATATTGCGATCCTGTGTTTTATAATAACCTCTGGAGACGAGTTACGGGTTTTTCATGTGACTCGGATCCGGGGTGTTACAGGTTTCAATTCTTGTGATTATTATTGCTTGATAATTATTACTATTACTATTGGATGTTATATTGTTAGCCTATTAAATAAAAAATTTGCAACATTAATCTGTGATTATAAACATCTGAATTTCCATGCAAGAATAATAAATAAAAAATTTGAAATAAATAGAAACTGAAGAAATCTGATCTGATATATATATAAAAGTGAACAAGTACAAGTTTGCTTCATAACTAAAACTGAAAAAGACATAGTGACTCAGTACCATAAAAAGAAAACAAAAGTGTATACGTCTATTCCAAAATGAAGAAGAAATGAAAAGAAAATACAGGACTCTAAATAAGAAATAAAATCAGCTCGATGGTCTAGCACCATCTCCTCCATCTCCAGCTCCATCTACTCCAGTCTTGTCGCCATCACCTCCGTCCCCTCCATCGCTAGTAGCATCACCCCCAGCCTCATCATCAGCCTCCTCATCATCTCTAGACGGAGACCAGATATTAGGAGAAGATGAACCTCCTGCTCGCATATACGCCCGGAACAGCCGACAAAATCTGAAGTGAGAATCGTGCAGGGAGATCAGCTGATCCTACATGGTAGAGATCGTCTCCTGCATCGTGGAGATAGTCTGCTCCATCTGAATTTGACTGTCAGCCATAAACGCCATCTGCTGCAGTACCAAGGGCATATGGATGACCATCGAACTCACTTGCTCCTGTAGGATCCTCATATCACCTGCAAAATCATGAGGGGGAGCAGCAGAGATAGAAGGAATAGATGAGGAAGGAACTGTAGAGGTAGGTGGGATAGAAGAGGTGTAAGCACCCAAATTTTGATCAAACCAAAAAATGTGCTAAAAACAACAAAGCAGGTCAAACCCTAGGGAGCAGAAATTGACATTTTGATCAAGCTCAAGTTGGCTACTGTAAAACCCCGAAATTTCATCTAATAAATAAATAAATAATAAATAAAAGAAAATGTGAGTTAAGTCCTAGTTAAAATAAAAAATGAAGATTTAGAGGATAATCAATTCGAATAAGTCATAAGTTGTAAATAAAGAAAGAATTTTAATGGAATTAGCCTAAAAGAGTAAAAAGGGTAATTAATAAATAGATCATTAAATAATAATTATAATTTGAAAATAAAAGGAAATAATTTATTTTGACAATTTAGAAATTAAAAGAAATTAATAAAAGCCTAAAAGTGGGAAAAAGGGTAATTAGGAGATTTCACGTCTTAATTTGGAGAAAATAAGGTTTTAGGTGATATTAAAGTTTAATTAAATATTATGCACGAAAATAGGTTATAAATAGGAGTTTAGATGACAAGAGATTAAATAATTAATGTTTAAGTAGAAAAATAAAAGGTGGAGAAAAAATAGGAATTAATTGGAATGGGTTAGGCATTAATTAGACCATGGTTGGGTTAGCCCAAATTAAATTAGCCAATTAGGGTTGATTTAGGACTTCTAAAGCCTAGTATAAATAGGAGACTAAGGTTAGACAAGAGGGAATTTTCATGGGTTTATTATTGAGAGAAAAGAGGGAGAGAAAGGAAGAAGGTGGCTAATGGAGGTGTCTGACCAACCATCATCAAAACATGATCGGGGAAAATCCGTGCAATGGATCGCCGTCAAATTTGAGGTTTTGTTCATCACTGATGGGACTACATTGTGTACGGTGGAGATATGAATTGGGAGACTCTAGCTTGGTGCGTTTGGGAGCAAAAGTAAGGTCTAGAATTAGAAGTTTCAATGGAAGAAGGATTTTAGCGTATAAGGCAAGTAGTAACCCTTGGAAAACGTGAGGAACTGCATGATTTCGTTTTCTATGATTTAATATTGATTGAATGGTTAGTCGGAACAGTATTTACATGGAATCAAATTGGTTATATGTTAGTGATTGGTGTTCTTGAAGGATTTGTTGAAATAAAGAGGAAAACTTGGTTTAATCATGAAATTAATTATAGGATGGTATTTAATTAAGAAGAATTAATCTAAAAGGCTTTAGGAATGTTTTAGAATGTTATTAGAATAATTTAGACCAAAGAAACATATGGAAAAGGCATAAAAATCTGAACTTTAAAAATATAGAAAATTCTGTTTAATTTTGCACGAGCACCTAGGATTGCCTAGCCCTGTAGAGGTCGGCGCTCTATGTAAAATTAGCAGATTTTGGGGATTTTGTAATTTGAATAAATATCCAACAATTTTTCTGATTAGTTAAGCATGTTAGCATCCTTATAGGGACCTAATTAAGGTATAAAAATTATAAAATTAAATTGGGAAGTTTAACCAACAAATTGAAGGTTTCAATGAAAGGTTTGTCTATAAAAGGGTCAAAGGGTATGGTTATTGCTAGAAATAATACTACTGGTACTTATAGATTATAAACGTCTTCTAAACTTTATTTTAGGTCTGTAGAACATGCTGGAGAAATAAAATACAGAATATTCAAATAGAAACTAGCTTAGGTGTTAAGGTAGGAAATTGGATTCTAATAAAAGGGATTAATAAGGAAAACTCTAAGTAAGATTGGATTTACTTTATTTGAGCTTTTAATAGGAATATTGGCTACTGTAATTGCATAAACTTTGAGTTTTATCAAACTTATAAAACATGAGTTTTATTTTGAAGAATTGCATATGTTATCTTGGAAAAGCATATAATTGGATTTGTAATTATTGAATCATGATTTCCACATGGAATGGAATACTTTTGTATGGATTGGTATGTGGTATGATGTTGTTCACTTTAATTTTACGGTTGGGTGATACGGCTTCTGTGGTAGAGTTTGATACTATCTTTTACGGCAGAGATGGGTAATCCTCTGTGTAGAGATGTGTAATCCTTTACGGGTAAAAGTGTGTATGCCTCCTACATTAGCGTGTCCTCCCGTATGTGGTTTATTGTGTTTTGTGTCAGTGGGCTTAGCTGTATATGGATCCATAGTTTTGGCTGGTTAGCTAAGTGGTATTTAGTTTGAGTTAAGTTACTCCTATATGCGAGCGTGCTTCCCTTGCAAGTTAGTTTGCTCTGGGAAGGTCCTATGTCTGGAGGGATACCCTGGTGCGCCGCTGGTGATTCCCTGTACATGTGGATAAGCGACCATCTCCATGTATTGATTCTGATGCTGCATGCTGGTGGTACATGCCAACTCTGTTGAGTTCGTGCACAATAAGTCAGTAACTACGGCTCTTGTCTATAGTTGCGCTGCATAGGGCTTGAGTATCATTAAGTAGCACTGCCCCTAAGTCGCACGGTGGTATAGCATTTAGTCGAGTGTCATCTCAAATACCTATCATCTTTGTGAGTCCTGCAATGGCACGTGTTTTATCGCTTTTGTCGATTTTACCTTGTTAACATCAAGTTACTGATATTTATACATGATCATCTGTTTTATCACTTTATTTGAAATTACCATGGATAACTTGGATTACTCGTCTTATTGTTGATTAATCGAATACCTCATGACTATTTGCTAACATGGACTGTTTCAATTTGCATGCACCTGCTACTTGCTGAGATATAAATCTCACTTTGTTTTCCCCTATTTTTCAGGTTGCTTGGAGAGATCGCGAAGATGGGGTTTTAGTTTGATGGGTAGAATTATAATTGGTATTAATGTCACATGATCGATTTAATAAACTTTATTGTAAATTGAAAAGATATTATTGAATAAAGAATTGTTTTTATTGGCCACAATAACTCTGATATAATTCGTTAAAGTTTTAAAATTATTGTGAATCTTGGTTTGTATCTAACCCCAGCTTCGTGGTAACATCTCGAGTTTGGTTGTTGAATCGGACTTGGGTTGTTACAGTAGCGAACCGGGTTCGGGTTGGGTGCCGGTTTGCACTGACCTGGGTTCGGGGGCATTACAGCTACCTTGCCCTATCTCAATTTATAGCAATTGTTGACACAGTTCTAACGCAACTGAGTTTGCCGGAATCGGGGTCTAGATGAAGGATTTATGCGCAGATCAAGTCCTGGGGAAGAAAAAATTGATTTTCTGCTCAAACCCAGATTAACTACCATTTCTGTCCCAAAATAAAGAAAATTCCGGCACGATTCCGACGCAATTGATTTTGCCAAAATCAGGGCCCAGATCAGCGAGATATAGCAGATTAAAATTCCGAACATGACTTCGGCTTTCTGCTCAAAACTTGAATTTGCTGCAAAACCCTATCCCAGTGGATAGAGGATCTCGACCCGGTTCCAACGCAAATGAGTTTGCCAGAATCGGGGCCCAGATGAAGAATCTGTGAGCAGTTCAAGATCTAGGGAAAAACTACAAAAAGCTGCCCACGTGGCAAATGTGTAGAAATCTGCCATGTGGCGAAGAAAGGACGGAAAGGATAGCAGATAAAAATATCTTGAATATAATAATAATATTCATAAAATTTCTTGAATAAAAGAATAATATTTCCAAAATATCTTGCATATAATAATAATATATCTAAAAAATCTTGAATATAATAATAATAAAAAAGTAATGATGAGGAGAAAGAGAACAAACCCCCATCACATGTTTGCTCTCCCTTTTTCCCCATGTGGGACCCCCCCCTCCAAACACACCTCATCATCACCCCCATGCATGTGTGTGTGTCTCTCTCTCTTTGTCCCATGCATGCATCATGCATGTGTGTGTGTGTCTCTCTCTCTTTGTCACATGCATGCATCATCACCCCATGCATGTTTGTGTGTGTGTCTCTCTCTTCCACCATGCATCATCCCCACATAAAACCCCCATTGAACCCCATACGTAGGGGGCTCCCAACACTTTTAGCTCATTGGCCTCTCCATCTCCATCTCCCTCCCAACTCTCTCCAAGCTCTCCCATTGCTCTCCTTCTTAAAACCCTCTTCCTCCCCATCTCCCAAGCTCACCCCATAGCTCTCCTAACCCTCCAAACCTACTCTAAGCCTCTCTTAACCCTCTCCTTCCTTCTTCCCCTTCACTTTGAACCTTAAGGAAGCTTGGAAGTGCATCATTGGTGGAGCAAGAGGAGGTGCTAAGCTGCTGTTTTGTCTAAAAAGGGTCTCAACACACTTCAAAAGGAGCTTAAGACCCCAAGGAAAGCATCCTGGTTGCCTTGTATTTAACATAGTTGGAAATGGCATAATTTAAGAGGGGGGTTTTGTGGCATGTGCTTCCTTGGGTTTCTCTACTTTCTTCTTCATTCAAGTAAGGGAGCATGTTCCCTCCTTCTCCACCATCTCATGTACCCCTCTATTAACCCCCCATGATCCCTTCTTTTAAATGGTTTTCTTTCTCTAATACATGCTTGTTCTTTTAGATGTGTTGTATGCTAGGAAGCATGCTAGCCTAGGGTGGATTTCTTTATGTGTTTTCTTTTAGTATGTTCCCCCACACCACTAGCCATGATCTTCCTCTTGCTATTGTTATAAGGTAGTATGCATGTTCGCTTTTTTTTTTCTTCCCATGAATGCTTAGTACCTATGTGCATAACCCCCCACTTAGGATCCATGCTAGGCCTCCCTCCTTTCATTTCCTATTTCATCAATGCGCATGGTCATTTATAAGTCATGATAGGTTGCTGTTTTTTGTGGATTGTAGCATGTTCCCCCCTTCTTTGAATCCAAAAAGTCCCACAAATGGCCAAAATGAGGTTCTCCCTTTTAACCTGAACCACTGTGGGCCCACACAAGGGCCCACATAACTCTTGGACACCCCCAAAACCCAAGGAAACCAGCCCCTTCTTTAAAAGCTCAAAAAATGGTTTTCTGTGCTTATTCGACAACTTAGGTCGGATGAGCCCTGAACTGCTTGTATCCGAAAGGTATTTTTGGATACACCTTTTTTAGGGTGTATCCGAAATACTATTTCAAATACACACAGTTATTTCCAAAAATCAGGTTTTTTCAACCCTTTTGCCAATTTCCATTCATTTTCAAGTAACCCAATCAAACCAGTAGGGTTTCTGGGTCAACCCGAAACCCAAAGGGGGACTTGGACCCATTGTGTCCAATTTGATTTCCTGTGGGCCTTCCAACAGGGGCCACCAAGCCCAATTAACACACTTAGCTCTAAAGAAGACAAATAACCTAATTAAAATGGGCCACACCATCCGAGGCCCAATACGAGCCCAATCTAGAACCTACTGGATAGTTTAAGTGTGGTTTGGCTGTGACTGTAGGCTTGGGCCTATCGGGCCAACTTAAGCCCATTTAGCCAAACAAGGGAAGGGATCCAAAGCCCTAACCCAAAAAGTCTTTAGCTTTCCAGCCCAAGCCTAGGACATGGGCCCCAAGCCGATGCCTAGCCCATTTGAGAGAACATAACAAGGATAATTAAAGTATCAAGGCAACCCTTGTGTGGCCCACCTAATGGGCCCACAAACCATCCAAGCCCACCAAAGAATAAATTTTTACTAACTCTTCACTTAAACCCTAAATAAAAGCAAGCAAAATTAGCCAAAACCCAAAGGGCTTTTAGGGTTAGACTCAAGCCCAACAAAGGGGACATGTGGGCCATGCTTGGCCCACCAGGGGATCCATGGGCCTTCCAACCGGGTCCACTGAATCAGACCCAGATTACTTAAATAAAGCAAGATAAAACCAAATAAAAGGGGACCCACACCACTTTGGTGGTCCCCACTTAGACTTGAAATAAATTGTGCATGATTGGCTTAGGAATTGGGTGAGTAGATAGACCGAGTTGACTTAAACCAGAAAACTCGTGGGACCCATCACCTGACGGGGCGAACTGGGGTGTCTATGGACTTCCCTGGACCGTAACCGAGACCTTACACATAATCTCAAGCTGCAAATCAACCTAATAGACAAACCTAGGCACCCAGGTGTCTGCTTGCACCTCATCAGGTAGTGGCGACTCCAAAACCTCGATTTTCCTGAATGGAGGCATGCACTCCTGTGTGCCCTACGGTGCGACGTTCCCGACGTACGCACAACCTGGCGACTCCACTGGGGACCTCTCAGCCTAGTAAGACCTTGGTTAGGAAGAGTCAACTTAAGAGGGATATAGATGGGTTTAGGGAGTCTTTTTCTGTCTCACCTTAGTGAGGTATGGAATACACGTAAATATGTATTCTGGAGAGTCCTATCATAAAAGACGAGATAATTGCCTAAGGTATTTGGATTTTAAGCGGGATCATTGTGACCCCTCCAATTACCTGTGGAATCTTCCGGAACATCGTATTGCATGCCAATTCTGCATTTTACTATAAAAAGACAGTAAGAAACCCTTAATCAATCAAATATCCAAATTAAACTCACCCAATTAGACACAGCACTCAGCCCAGCTGCACACATGGGCACCCACCACACCATAGATGATTTTTCTACTTCAATAAATTGCGTGGGGTGACACGCACGAGGTAGCCCGCATGCGTGATTCGAACTGAATGAGATCTATGACATGCTTCTAATCCTATAGCCCTAGATCTCTCTAGCAACCACCCTTCTGATTCCTATGAACAAACTTTTGGGATTGTATTAGCCTTATGCTTCCGTAGCTTGCCGGGGAAAGCAAGGTAAACCCCTCTCCCCAAGTTTCTGGATTCCTATAGCGCCATTGGTTTCTTGCCATGGTACGCGAGGGTCTAGTACTTGGTCCAGACCCTTGTAGGAGTATGTCTCGAGCTGGGTATCCTTTCCCACCTATTTCGTCTGAATACCTCGCGATACTTGAATGTATTTGAATGATGATACAAGAGGAGCAAAATCAATTTAAAATCCAAGAGTCCATCAGGGGCAGCAACCCCCGCCTTTTTACATCAAATTGAGTAAACCCTCGATCAAGGGCTGCCTTAGCCCTAATTTAGGAAGCTGACCTAACTTTGATCAGGGGAACCACCCCAGATCCATGCATTGAGTCCTGTGAGTCGTGGGCCTCGACCCATTGAGTCCGCTGGAAGCACCCTATGTAGCGCCCCGGATCCAGGTTTAATGAAGAACAAGCCAGCCTCTTGATGTAATCTTCGGACATTTCACACCAAGACCACCATTCATAACAATGTACTCTCAGTAAGAAAGGATTGCGATGAATTCTTCTGAGGTACCAACTCCGTCATCCCACAGCAAGGGGTTGATGAACAACCGGTCATAATGGATCTAAGCCAACAAGTGGCCATGATGCATGCCACGGGGATTCAAATGCCAGAAATCCAGCAGAGGCAACAACCTCAGCCAGCACCCATGGCAGCACATCCGCCACCACGGGACACTCCATTCCCACATTCGGCAGCAATGAAGGAAGACAATAAGGCTCGAATGGCCGTAATGAAAGAAGATCTCTTGAAGCAACTCCCGCCCAACCCAATGCAGGATGAAACCACTCTAGAGAGCCTATGCTTCTTCCCAGACATCCCACTTCCAACAAAATTCCGATGTCTTAAACTGCATAGTTTCGACGGCACTGACTGTCCTTTGATACACCTGCGATCGTATGTTGGCGACATGTGCCAATATGCGAAGGATGAAAAGATAATGGTTCAATTCTTCGAAAGATCTCTAACTGAGGCAACATATTCTTGGTTCCTAAGTCTGGATAAGCAGAAGGTTAATACATGGAATGACCTCTCCGCCGTGTTCGTCCAGCAATACTGCTTAAATAGCCAAATGGTTCAAACCCAGGCAGAATTGCAGAGATTGTCAAAGAGGAATAGCGAGTTTGTGAGAGACTACGCTAAAAGGTGGATGGAATTAGCCAACGTGGTACAACCCCCTTTTCTTGAACAAGAGCGGACTTCCTTGTTCATATCCTCGTTGGGACAACCATACTTCACAATGTTGTTGGGACAATGCACTGCAAGTTTCACCGACCTAATAATGGCAGCAGATAGAATTGAGGATGCGGTTAAAATGGAGAAGCTCGGGAGCTCCATGACAAACTTGCTGCATGGAACAATCTCAAGAGACAAGAAGCAGGAGAATGACGACAGCACAAGTACGGTTAACCATGTACAACCTTCTGCGCCATTTCACATCCATTCCTCAAGAAGCGTGAGCCTTCTCTCTGCTAACGATACCGTGTCTTGCCTTAGGAGGCGTCTTACCAAGGAGGAAAGAAAGAACCAGGAATTCCCTCCACTTCCATATACGATGGCCAAATTATTACCGACGCTCTTGAGAGAGGGACACCTACAACTGGCAATGCCAAATCTTAAGGCGTAAAAAATGAAGAGCTATGATCCAAACAAGAGCTGTGAATATCACATGGGTGCACAAGGCCATGATACTAATGGATGTTGGGGCCTTCGTCATGCAGTCCAAGATCTTCTTGAAGTTGGGGAACTCAAAATTGATCCTCCATCGGATTAAAAAAAAGAGAGAAAAAAAAGGAAGAAAAGAAAAAAAAAAAACAACAAACAAAACAAAACAAAAAAAACAAAAAACAAAAAACAAAAAGAGAAGAAAGAAAAGAAAAAAAAATATCATCATCATCATGCATCTTGGTATTTCATATCATATACTCTACTTTCTAATGTTTGTTTCTCTTGGCAGGAACCTCATTGGCGATCAACATGGACCGTATCCTAGAAACAAGTCTTGATGCAGCCCAACAAATAATTAGCATAGTGGCTTCTCTACAAAGCCTATTGCGGACGATAACAATCAGGGAAGAAACATGGAACAAATGCTGGGAAGCATTAGGGGAAGAGAATTTTGAGTTACGATCTCGAGTAGGTGTTCTTGAAGAAGAGATCAAGAGCTTGAAGGGAGAGATACCTTGGAGCAACCAGGAAGTAAGCCTTTCACTCACCTTAGCAGATGGTCAATAGCAAAGAGGGAAAGGAAGAGCCATAGCAACAGATGGTCCCCAATTCGCGAACAATCTGAGTGCCCACTATGGCAAAGGGAAGCATGACAGATTGATGAATCATTCGAAGGATCTCCCAAAGAGGACTCCAGAAGAAATGCAGGCTAGGTTTAAGAGGCAGTTCACCCCTCTGAACGTCCAACCAGTCCAGATATTACCTGACTTGCTAAAGGAAGGCCTTTTATAGCTTAAGCGGCTAGCCGCAGTTATAAACCAGGTCAATTTTGTGCTTACCAAATGGGTTTCCCGGGGCATAGCACAGAGCAATGTTGGGATCTATGGCATGACATTCAAGACCTGGTTGATCAAGGACTCTTGAAGGAGCTTATCGAGAAAACAAGATCTGCTAAAGGACAAGACATTTCCAACAAGCTAGCACAGATCGAGATATCTGAATCAGCCATCCTCCCATAGAAAGGAGGAGATGATGTGGAAAAGAATGACAAGGAAAGCAATTAAAGGATTCCTCCCATGGCATGCAACTGAATTCCAAGAACGTTGATTTGCGTTGGCCACTCCTTGCATAGTTTGCTGCTTTTTTTTTTTGTTCTTTGTCTATCTTTTCTTTTCGTTTCAATTCTGAACTTAACAACATGTTTCTTTTTGCCAACTTATGAAATCTTTTGGGAAATAACTAGACTATTGGACCACACCAAGGCATGACCGTGATCTCGGGACAAACATGAATAATCAAATTTAATAGATGGAATGTGCCAAACAGCACAAACTATGTGGGTCTCGACATGGCCGAGGGATCTATCGGTCAAGGGTCACTGACATGATCCAAGATCAATGATCCTGATGAAATGATGAGAGGCCATTTTTGGCTGAGACACTTCAAACAAATTCCGCTAGTCAAACGTGTAGAGCTTGATCGTCTCATTTCTAACCCATTTTATGTCTAGCCACCCCCAAACTGGGGCAAAGTCAAAAAGAAAAGAAGAAAATACAAAATGGATAAAGATGAAAATGGCTCTTGAGCCAGTTAATTGTGCAAAGACAAGTAAGTATTACATTCTCTGCAAAAGGATGAAAGGCCATCCTTGATTTTCTCCAAAAATCATCTGACACAAGATGAAACCCTAGCGAAACATTTTGAGCCTAACAATTCCTTCATTAACCCTACCATGTTCTGTCTTCAAAACTGGGGCATGAAGCTTCTGACATTAAAGACCACAAGAAAGACCAAGGTGAAGATAGGGCAAAGCAAAAAACACCCTAAAAACAAAGGGGGAAAAACAGGAGGAACGGGGTAAACCCCAGAAAATAAGAATGCAAAGAAAGAATTGGGGCAATCCCTTGAAAAAAAAAAAGGAAGAAGAAAAAAAAAACAAAAGCTGAGGCAAACCCCGAAAGCAAGAGTCAAAGATTGTGGTAAATAACCCAAAAAAGGGAAAAAAAGAAGAGAACAAAGATGGAAAAAGAAGAAAAGAAATACAGAGCAAAGATGGAACCATGGCCAAAGGAACAAAAGATGAAGTGAGCCTTAGCAGGAAAAATGGACAGAACATGGCCCTCACCCCATTCATCAAATTTGAGCCTTCATATCATTTCGTTCGGACCCCTGAACCTAGCCTACGTTTCGTCCTATTATGAAGTCCTTTCTGATTACAGAGAATGTAACACTGAATCTCAGACAAACTGGCAATGAAAAAACAAAAAGGACAGAAGAACTTTTGCTAGACATAATGGTTACCCATAGAATGAAGCTATATAGGGTTTGAGTCCGTTTATCCTTCATTTTTGAACACCGAAACCAAAGCCTACATTTCGTCCTACCGAAAAGTCCTCTCTGATCATTGGATCATGATTCGTGGAAATTGACAGGTCCCTCAGACTGGAGCAAGACATTGAACCCGAGAGAGGGAACCAATAAGAGAAAAACCATTCCACAATCCTCAGACAAGGGCTGGAAAAGAAAAATAAAAGAGAGGAAGGCAAAAGAGCTGGGGAAAGGGCAGTGCCAAAGAAACTCCTGAACCAAAACAATTCCTCTCATTCTAACTTGAGGCATGCTATTAAAAAAAATGTTGAGACCCTCACAGGGAATGCTGGGAGGCACCACTTCGTAAGTCTAAATGAGATTGTTGGGTGACTTACCCAAGGATTACTGGTCTTGCCGATGGACCCACTTTAGAAAAAAAAAAAGAAAAAAGGAAAAAAAAAAAGAACTCCAAACATTTGGTGAATCCCCAAGAGATTCTAATCAAAGATATATTGTTTGAATTTGCATACATAATTCTGATAATGGACAGATAAAAGTCCAATTGACTAAACTCCATATGAACTTTTGCAGGTACTGACAAAACTTGAAACAGACAGACAAAGCCACCACAGTGTATCTCACATGTTGGGTGCGAGATAGAATCGTCACAATGTAGACACACATTGGACGTAGAAGAAATTCATCACGGTATACTCACATATTGGATGCAAGACAAAGATATCCCCTGCACATCTCACATGTTGGGCAGAGATTGAAGGAGCAAGGCGTCTCCCAAGATAGAAGGAGCAGGGTGCCTCCCAAAAATCAAGACATAAGGAGCAAGGTGTCTTCCAAGATAGAAGGAGCAATGTGCCTCCTAAAAATCAAGACATAAGGAGCAAGGCATCTCCCAAGACAGAAGGAGCAAGGTGCCTCGCAAAAATCAAAACATAAGGAGCAAGATGTCTCCCAAAATTGAAGAATTAAGGAGCAAGGTGCCTCCCA
This sequence comes from Buxus sempervirens, assembly GCA_947561395.2. Lineage (NCBI taxonomy): Eukaryota > Viridiplantae > Streptophyta > Magnoliopsida > Buxales > Buxaceae > Buxus > Buxus sempervirens. The sequence goes on from OX387185.1 coordinate 11,533,210, forward strand.
AAAATCAAGACATAAGGAGCAAGGCATCTCCCAAGACAAAAGGAGCAAGGTGTCTCCCAACCACAGAGAGCAAGGCGTCTCTCAAGACTGAAAGGGGCAAGGCGTCCCTGGAGCAAGGCGACTCCGAAATTAAAGAGCAAGGCATCTCCCAACAACAAAGAGCAAGGCGTCTCTCAAGACTGAAAGGGGCAACACGTCCCTGGAACAAGGTGACTCCGAAATTAAGGAGCAAGGCGTCTCTCAAGACTAAAAGGGCAAGGTGTCCCTGGAGCAAGGCGACTCCGAAACTAATGGAGGAGGGCGTCTCCCAACCACAGAGAACAGAGCGTCTCTCAAGACAGAAGGAGCAAGGCGTCTCCCAACCACAGAGAGCAAGGCGTTTCTCAAGACTGAAAGGGCAAGGCATCCCTGGAGCAAGGTGACTCCCAATCACAGAGAGGAAGGCGTTTCTCAAGACTGAAATGGCAAGGCGTCCCTGGAGCAAGGCGACTCAGAAATTAATGGAGCAAGGCGTCTTTCAAGACTGAAAGGGCAAGCTGTTCCTGGAGCAAGGCGACTCCTAAACTAATGGAGCAAGGTGTCTCCCAAGATTGAAGACTTTCGGAGCAAGGCATCTCCTACATCTAAATGGACACGGAAATTTGTCGCTAAGGAGAAAGGTGTCTCCTACATCTGAATGGACACGGAAATGTGTCTCTAAGGAGCAAGGCGTCTCCCACATCTAAATGACACAGAAATGTGTCCCTAAGGAGAAAGGCGTCTCTCACATCTGAATGGACACAGAAATGTGTCCCTAAGGAGCAAGGCGTCTCCTATATCTGAATGGACATGGAAATGTGTCTCTAAGGAGCAAGGCATCTCCCACATCTGAATGGACACGGAAACGTGTCCCTAAGGAGCAAGGTGTCTCCCACATCTGAATGACATGGAAATGTGTCCTTAAGGAGCAAGGTGTCTCCCAAGACTGAAGGACATGGCGTCCTTGGAGCAAAGAATCTCCAAACCGCAAAAAAGTTGAGGCCAAAGCCTCCATATTGAAGAACAATGAGCAAAGACCTGAAAAGGAGCAAAGCGTCTCCCAAGACTGAAGGACAAAGTGTCCCTAAGGAGCAAGGTGCCTCTGCAAATTTGAACAAGATGTTCCCATTCTTGAAAATGACAGAGAATCAAGACATGAAGAAGAAGACAAAATGAAGAACTGCTGGGCAAATGGCCCCTTTTGTAAATTTCATTTTCCAACTTTTGTATCATAGGATTTGAACCAGGATTCAGAGCTCTTCGGTGTGCTGGACAGCAGTAACTTTTAAACCCATTAGAAGCCAAATAGAGTTAAGGGGTAGTGTACCGAGATGGGGGATAAAGAACTTCAAACTCTTAAAAAAAACGAAAAAAAAACTTAAAAAGAAAAAACAGAAAGAGTGAAAAGATAAAAGAGGAAGTCAAAAGTCAATGGAAAAAACAAGTGGAAAAGAACACTATTGAAGCACTTTTGCAACAACGCCGAAATTTATACAAATAATATCCCTATAATATTAATAATTAATAAATACGGTCAATGGGGAAAAAGGGATACTAGGACGTAACTGCAGTTTCCACACACCCCACGTGTGAAAACCCAAGCAGATTCTCAACTCTCATGTGCTCGATGTATAATACATCCGTACAATAATTTCAAAGAAATAAATGAAATACCAAGATCTTGCACAGATAAGACGAATAAATCCAATATGCATTAACCAATAAAATATTAGAATACGCCATAAAATAAACATCCTACTAATAGAAAATTTCAATAGTAAAGAAATACAATAAACCCTATGCTACTAGCTCATAATATAAAATAAAATCCCTATATTTTACTACTCTAAGTAGGCCAGGCCGAATCATGTCCATATCCTAAGCATGTTCCTGGTCCTCAAAAACTGCATCATACACACCTGTAAAAATAGTAGGGAATGAGCAAATAGCCCAGTAGGTATCACCTCTACAGAGCAAGTCCCATGGAGAACTCAAACCGTAGAAATATACCCTAAATATAAAAATATGAATAAAAGAAACAAGTGTATCATGAAAAATTAGAAATCAAAATATAAAAGCAATGACGAATGCAATACATGAAAGCCTCCTAATATCACTATATGTGGTCAAGTATATGGATTCCTATGGACTTTATATGAAAGAAACACTCCAAAATCCACAAATCATGCTCAAACAATTATGTATGTAATGTATGCAGTGAGAAAGTGTGTGCACAACCTCTACAGACATTCACCTTCGCCTCATGAAGTATCTTAGAGTTGCATATTATAAAGAACTTCCCCCCTGCTCCTTTATAATTGCCTGTGTTTGTAAGGTTATGAACCAGGTCTTTTGGTGATTTTGGTAAACCCTCACACCTCACCCGTTCTAAAACAGTGTCAAATATGCAATATTAATGCATGTGAGTGCAAGTAGAACATATATGCAGATTTAATCATAGGTCACACATGGTTTTCATCAACAACCATACACATACTCAAATAAATTTTCAATCATTACAATGTAACAATTTAAAGATTTATTAAAAGCCAATAAATCATGAATCATTAAATCAACGTTTGACCATCTTTCCAATGAAACCCTAAAGTTCTAGTTCTCGAATTCATATATGAGTTTTATATTTTCAAACAAACAATCAAGTATCCTTTCAAACAACCGAACAACATGTTCTAAACATATTAGAAGCAAAACCCATCAAAATTATATAAAGTTTAAACAATAAAATCAAAATTTCATCTTTTCCATGCAAAGTTTCTAGATTTTCATTCAAGTATATGGTTAATCAATAAAATACCATGTAAATCATGATTTCTTCATCTATGCATCACAAAATCACTATTTGAATTATTCCAAACGCCCAGAAATTTCAGATATATATTTGGCATGGATTTCCTTAGTTAGGGTTCTACAAACGACTTGAAAATTGTAGATCAACCTACCTCAACACCTTAGATCCTTTTGTTGTCGATTCCTTCTTAATTTAATCTTGAAATCTACTTCTTTTCTCCTCTTGAATTAGCTGTCCAGCACTCTCTAGGTTTTTTTCCACAAAACCACACATCCAAATCAAGGTAGAGAATAACAAAAGATCATAATGCTAAGCTAAAACTTGTATTTATACTAGGGTTTTAACATGTTTAATTACAATCACACCCCAAATTCGTAGAGAACTTGGGTTAGGTTAGGTTAGGTTCACCCTTTTTATTTTAATAAAGTGGCTAACCCACACAATCTATATAGTTGTTTTAATTATAATTTACAGAATTACTATTTTACCCCTTAAATTAGAACTCTAAATTATCCTAACTCTATTGAAATTCCAAGTGTCTATTTAAAAATCTAATTTTCGTAATTATTTTATTTAATAATTTAAATAACAGCTAATTTCACTTTTACTTAATCTATTCACTAAATTATGACTCCCTAAAATATATTATTACTAAAATACCCTTTTATCACTTAATCATGATAAAACTATATATCTAGATTCAAATTAAACCTAATTTAATTCTAATTAATATTTTAAGCCTATTAGGGATTTAATAATTAATTATATTATTTAGGAAAAGACTAAAATATCCCTATAAATTTTCTAGGATGTTACAGTAATAAGGTAGTAAATTGGAACCATTTGATGTATTTGAAGATTCTATAGATTGCTTGGATGAGAATTTTAATTGTGCACTCTGATGTGATATAAATTGTGTGTGATTATCCAGCGATCACCGTTATTGAGATCCTTACCTAACCTTCTGTGAGACGTGTTATATCTTTAATGAACAACACGGATCTGGGGCGTTACACTGGGTTCGGGGCGTTACACAAACTCTTGGAGATATACAACATAGTCACTAGAGATTGCTGATCTTTTGGTTCTTGACGATCTCCTTAACCCCACTTGTTCAACATTCTCTAAAGGTTGAGGGTTTATTGATTCAACCTGTGTGTTAAGAGTTGATTGTTGTATCAATGGTTGATGATCAAAGTTATCAAAAATATTTTCTCTAATTACAAACATTGGTAATTCATCATATGGTGAATTAGACAACTCCATTGCTTCCTCAAATTGTACTTTATAAGGGTGAGCACTACCACTAGGTGTGAAATCTTCAAGAAATTTGGCATTTCATGACTCTACGATTCTAGAACTATTTGAGGGGCAATAAAACTTAAAACCTTTGAGTGCGTTGAATAGCCAATGGAAAAGCCAGTGATTGTCCATGGATCTAATTTCTTTATGTGAGGATCATAAACCATCAACTCAATTGGACAACCCCATATGCGTAAATGATTTAAACTAGGTTTCCATCTATTCCATAATTCAAAAGGTGTCTTGGAGATAGACTTAGATGGAACCCTATTTAAAACGTATACCACAGCTTTAATGGCTTCACTCCATAGGGTTAATGGCAAATCATAATTGCCTTTCATGCCTCTAACCATGTCCATAAGAGTGCAACCGTAGTACTCCCCTCCTCTATCAGATCTTACGATCTTGATTTTACTTTCTCTTTGTTTCTCTACCTCAGCTTTATAAATCTTAAATGCTTCTAAAGCTTCCGATTTTTCATTTAGGAGTTAAAGATACATAAATCTTGAATAGTCATCTATAAAAGAGATAAAATATCTCTGACCATTCAACCAGGGAGTTAAAAAAGGTCCAAATATATCAATGTGTATGATTTCAAGAACCTTTGAACTTCTTTTGGCATATTTAGAAGATTTGTTGGTCTACTTTCCCTTTATGCAGTCCACACAAGTCCCTAAGTCAGAAAAATCACTAGTTTTAAGAACTCCTTCATTTACTAACCATTTCATTCTCTCAATGGAGATATGTCCTAATCTCCTATGTCAAAGTAAGGCAGAGTTCTCACTAATATGACTCCTCTTTTTGCCAACATCAATATTTAAAGGTATAAAATTAGTTTCCAAAGCTTTATCCAAATCAATTTTAAATAAACTATCAACTAATGTTGCATTTCCAACTAAAATATTGTTTTTAGAAATGTTCAATGAAAACCCCTTAAACAGAAACTCATAATTAGGAGTTGAGAGTTTAGATACAGAAATTAAATTTCTAGAAAATCTTGGAATGAATAAAACATCTTCTAAATCAATAACAAATCTAGTCTTTAAAACAAGCTTGAATGTCCCAACAGCCTCCACATGTGAACACATCTTATTTCCTGAATTGACACATCATTCACTACTTTTCGGCTTCCTCAGGTTGAGCATACCTTGCATGGTGTTGGCAATGTGGATTGTAGTACTAGAGTCAATCCACCATGAATATAAAGGAGCTTCAATAAATAAAGACTCATGACACACTAGAGTTTTTAAATTACCTTTCTTTATGAGCCAGTCCTTATTTTTGCAGCAATCCTTTTTGAAGTGTCCCTTTTTGTTGCAGAAAAAACACTCTTGATACCATCTTTCTTCATTGGTGGTTTGTGTTCCTTTTTAAGAGGATTGCTTTTCTTGGTTTTTGTTTTTCCAGTAGTTGCCATATGAGCACATTCTGGCTTCTCAGGCTTTAATCTCTCCTCCCCTTGCACACACATGGTCAGTAATTTCTTTTTTGACCACTATTTTTTATGTGTGTTCTAAAAAATTTTTAAAGCATTATTGTAGAACCCTGGATTTTCCTAATATAAAATAAATAAATAATTATTTAATAAATTAGAAGAGACTTGGAAGTATAAATAAACCTAGAAAGGAAAATGGAAATTAAGAATGGGAATTTAAAATTACACCATAGGTAAGAATTTGGAGAATTAATATTTAGGATTAAAATTTCAAATTATGAAGAGAAATAATAAGAAGAATAGAATTTGGGAAATTTTGGTGAAATTCAATGATTAAGTGCAGAAATTAAAGAAAGGGTATTTTGGTCATTTTCAAATTAACGAAAATAATAAATTAATTAATTAATGATTATTAGACTTGAGGAATTAAGTTAGACCTAAATCAAGTTTGATTTGAAGATAAATAAAGAGATTTATAGCCTAATAGGTGAGAAAAGGGTATATTGGTAATTATGGTTAATAAGGACCTTAAGTTGAGGAAGAAGAGGAGTTTTTAGGTATTTCAGTAACATTTTAAAATAGGGGAAATAATTAGCACGAAAATTAACTAAATTAGAAGTTTCTTATGAGTTAGAATTAAGATAAAATAGTTAGTACGAGAGATAAGATAGGAAAGTTTTTCAAATAGAATTAGGAATCCTAATTGGAAAGTTTCCTAAACCAATTAGGACTTGTATTTGGGTAAACCTATAAAAGGAAGGCCTTAGGGAAGATTTGGGGTTTCTATTAATTCAATCGTGAGAAGAAAAGAAGAGAGAAAAACGTGCTCATGGCTGGAGAAAAATATAGAGAGAGATAGAGAAGAAAACAAGACACTTTATGAAGGAGTGCTGCAGAAATTCCGACCAGCAATAATCAAATTAAGATCGGAAGACTTTCAACCGTTGGATCGGCCTCAAATTTGGAGGTTATGTTCATGACTCGTAAGGCTTCAATCTGAACGGTGGAGATTTAATTTGGATATGCCTAGAGTGATATGAAAATTTTCAGAAAGTTGGTGAACATTCGGGTTTCTTGGAAAGAAGGATTTCATATGTTGAGGCAACTAGCAAATACTTAGAAAATTGGAGGAATTGCATGATTTTTGTTTATTTATTAAGGATGATTTAGATACATATTATGAGATGATTTAGAAGCAAACCATGTTAGTTTATACAAGGATTTTCGTAGTTTTTATGTTTATGTTTTGGTTTTCTAAAAAACTGTTAAAGTGTGTTTATATGATTGGTTTTGATTTGATTTGATTTATAAACAAAATTTTATTTTGTTTAAATTGATCTAACATGTTTAGAGGATGCTTTTAAATGTTTTTGAAGTGATTTGAAGTGTTGGTTTAGTGTTATTTGATTTTAGTATGAAAATTTGCAAAGTTTCGAAAAACTCAGATTTTTTACGAGTTTACACGGAAGCCTGCAAACACGCTCGAGCGTCATGCTAGGCGCTGAGGTGACTGCCAAGGCGCTTAACAGTGCTCGAGCATTATTGAAGGCCTCGCCTGTGTTTTTTTTAAGTTCTCAAAACCCGAAAGTTGACATATTTTGGTAAACCGAGCGCCCAGGAGAAAGCTCAAGCACGATCCCGAGCGGCCGACTTTGGAAAATTGTGTTTTATATGAGCGCCTGCACGAGTGCCCAACAACGCTCTTAACAGAAAAGTTGTATTTTTGAAACATACCTAGTTTTTAACTATAAAATTGTTTTTATTGATTTCCAACTTATGTACCAATTAAGTTAGAGAGTTTTGAGGTTGTTTGCACTGGCTGTTGATTGAATTGAATTTTTATAAAGATTTTGGGTACGTTCTAGTGAAATAACTTTTATTCGAGTTTATCGTTCCAAACTCTTTTCTTTTTAACTTTTTTTGATTTTATTGATTCCTACACTTGTATTTGATCTATCTAAAGATGTTTCTAGGATTGTTTTAAAATAATTGCATATATTTTCCTCCGTGTAACTCTGTAACGCCCCGGATCCTTGTTGTTCATTAAAGATATGACACATTTCACGGAGTATTATGTATGGGCCCAAATTTTATATACCAACTCACATTAATAACATGGGTCATATACATCAGAGTGCAGAAATTAAAACTTCTATTTAAGTGTGGGAATTTAAACCAATCCATGTAAATGTATATCTCTAATCAATTCTAATACCAATTCAATCCCAAACAAAATACAAGTATTAATAGTTCAATTCTACCAAGTAACCTACAATGACTAAGGAATGTAATAATCCTCCTCCCTATGCAACTCCTCTAGCTTTACCCCAATAGTCGTGTCCTCTCTGAGAGTATTTAAAAACAAAACAAAATGTAATGAGATACGAATATCCCAACAAGTAGCACATGCATGCTAAAAAATTTTACCACATTTCTAGAATCATGTTATAATGAAGAATTATGATAAATGAATCAATAATAATACAAAGGAAATCAGATAAACCAATACTATCTCGTTAACACCGATAATCAAGTAACAACATAAGTATTATAAACCAAGTAACATCGTGGTCAATGTCATGTAGTTCACTTGAATTGATTAATCAACATGCCGGAGCGACATCCACACCTCCATGTACACAGTCCGGCTTACTCAAGGTTTCGGTACTCTAAAATGATGGCCTATTCAAGGTTTCGTCATCCAATACCGGCTTACTCTAGGTTTCGGCATTGACATCTCGGCCTACTTTGGGTTTCGGGTTGCTCTACACCGGTCGTGGCAACACTCATGGCCATTTAATTATATCAATAAATTCAACACATTACATTACTAAGCTTAAGTCAATGGATCCAAGGCAAGCTAGACCGAGTTAAGTAAAATCAAACCATCAAGTAAACCAACACGTAAACCAATATGCTCAAGTATATAAACATGGGTCACTCATGACCAAATCCACTCCATCATGGAGGATCTCAAATACATGCCTTCAAGGCAAATTCAGTAATCAAAACAATCTTTAAAACCATTCAATCATGAGATAGAATAAGTAATCTAAATCTGTTCGGAAATCCCAAATTAGGCTAAATTTGCCTAAAACAAAAGAAAATCCTAATTATGCAATTTCTGAAGTTAAAACAGGTTTATAGTCAACTCATACAAGTGAATGAAATCATCCCATTCAGTTAAAATCACCATAGCAAACACACTTTGCTTGAGATCCCAAATCCAAAACCACATTAAGTAGAACGTACCCAAATTTAACGATTTATTTGATAAATTCAATCGGCCATTGGAAATCACCTCTAGAGACCTAAACCCTAGTTATACATGTCTTAAATTTTCCCAAAAATTAGTCCATGTGGTAAACCATCTAAATTCTTCCAAACCATCAAATTCATAATTGGGCACTCAACAAATCGCCCAAGCGGTCTGGTTGAGCGACCGACTTAATACTCGATCAAATTCAAAGTTGGCCGCTCAACAGATCGCCTAAGCGGTTTGGTTGAGCGACCGACTTAATGCTCAATCTGATCAAATCTAACTTCTAAACTACGATCGCTTGAGAGGTCGCTTAAGCGATCTCTCCTAATCTTCAGAAATTTAACAAATAAAAGGGGGTGCTTGACAGATCGCTCAAGCAGTCTAGTTGAGCGACCTTTGGAACTTTTTCGACAGCGGCTATTTCATCTCTGTAAATTTGATTTCTTCATCTCTGAACTAATTTTAATTATTTTATGTGCACGGTGGAATCGCACGGCGGGGCGCACGTGGAGTGCGTGCCTCCTAAGGGAGTCGCCACTGCCTGATGGGGTGCAAGCAGACACCTGGGTGCCTAAGTTTGTCTATTGGGCGGGTCTGCGGCTTTGAGATTTTAAGTAAGGTCTGGGTTACAGTCCAGGGAAGTCCGTGGACACCCCGGTCCGCCCTGTCGGATGACGGGTCCCATGGGTTTCCCTAATTTGAGTCAACTCTGGTCTGTCTCACCCAATTTCCTAAGCCAAGCATGCTCATTTTTTAGGTCTGGTGGGGACCACCAAAGTGGTGTGGGTCCCTTTACTTGATTTTATATTATTTTATTAAGTGATCTGGGTTTGATTGGGTGGGCCCCGTTGGAAAGCCCACGGATCCCCTGATGGGCCAAACATGGCCCACATGTCCCTTGTTGGGCTTCAATCTAAACCTAGGAGGCCCTTTGGGCTTTGGGTTAGTTTTGCTTGCTTTTATTTAAGATTCAAATTAAAGATTAAGTTAAATTTTATTCTGCTAGGCCGGAGTGGTTTGTGGGCCCATTTGGTGGGCCGCATAGTAGTTGCCTTGAGACTTTAGTTATCTTTGTTAAATTTTCTCCAGTGGGCTAGGAATGGGCTTGGGGCCCATGTCCTAGGCTTGGGCTTGAAAGCCCAAGACTTGGTGGGTTAGGGTTTTGGAACCCTTTTCCATGTTGAGTGAGCGGGCTTTCCTTGAGAAGGAAGCAAGGCCCGATAGGCCCAAGCCCAAGTCACGGCCAAACCATCTAGTCCTAGGCTAGCATGTATTCGTTTGGGCTTTTGTTGGGCCTCAAATGGTGTGGCCCAATTGGTTAAATTATTTTGTTGGATTTCGAGTTAAAGTGCAAATTGGACTAGGTGGGGCCCCGTTGGAAGGCCCACATGTGCTCAAGTTGGACCCGATAGATCCAAGGCCCATGTTGGGTTTCAGGGGGTTTCCGGGTTGGTTTGCTTGGTTCATTTGAAAGTGGGTTGAAAAAGGGGCTAAGGGCTAAAACCATAAAATCAGGGTTTACAGGGTGTATCCAAAATTGGATTTCGGATACACTACAAAACAGAGGTATCCGAAATTTATTTTCGGCTACAGACAAGTTCAGGCTTATCTAACCTAAGTTTTCGAATAAGCCCAAAAAATGCACATTTCGGCTGTTTCCAAGGGGGATGGGTTTCTGGGTTTTCTAGGGCATCCCAGTGGCTGTGTGGGCCCACAGTAGTTCAGAGATGGGGGGGGAGACCCCCTTTTGGGCACTTTCGGTGGCCTTGAAGCCAAGGAGGGGGGGGGGGGGGGGGGGGGGGGGGCAGCACAACTAGTGGCTTCCTTCCCCACTTGAAACCAGATTTTTGAGGTAACAGGGACCTGATGTGTCCCCGTTATGGTAGTAGTGGCATTCAACCCCTCTTCTATGAGGGGAATAGGAGAGATGGCCTGGTGGGCCTTGCCTTGGTCTCTCACTAACCAAAGCCTGCATTCATACAACCAATCAGCAAACAAATAGCAAGTAAAGAATGGGACATGCCATGAACATCAACATCAATGTGAGTGGTGTGCTCATGTAGTGTGTTCATACTTGTGTACACACTAGTGAAGCAATATTGAAGGAAAGGGAGGGGGGGAACCTAGCATGCATTCTAGTGGGGGGTCAAGCACATGAGTGTGTGTGTGCATGGTGAACCTAGAGATGAGATAGGGGCTTGCAAAAGGACTCAAAATAGCAGCTATAAGGGTGTTCATGAAAAGGGGCTATGGGAGCACGCTATTCAAGACATTCATACAAGGAGCTCTTCCCTAGGCAAGCATGCTTTATGACATGCAAAACATCTAAAAAGGGGCATGCATGAGATTGAATGAAAGCCATTTAAAAGAAATGAGAATGGGAGATTTAAGGGTACATGAGATAAAAGAAAATGAGGGGAACATGCTCCCCTTGCTCAAATGACAAAAGAAGAACACTAAAAAGCATATACATCCCGAATGGATGAAAGATACCCTAAATCATTACACTATATTAAATCTCCAACTTATTTTAATAAATTCATTAATTCTTTATAATATTTTTAATTGAATTTGAGCTTTCAAATTAATACACAAATCTCCAAATATCCAGATGTTGATGTAATCTCTCAATTTATTTTAAACAAAATCATTAACTTTTAAAATATTCTTATTTAATTCTTTTTATTTATTTACTGAAAATTGGGGGTTTCACAAGCATGATCACCTAAATTCAAGTTAATATATATATTACATGAAACCTAGGAAACACTTGAATGCAAAGCATATCACTATGGCTACTATAACTATTATTCATTGTGTGTAATTATATTATTGTAAAGGAAATTAGGTGCATTTAATCTTATGGAGTGTATTAGCTCCACTTACTGAGTTGCGAGGCTCAACCTTACAAAATTTGCAGGAAACGATCAAAATGATGCAAGCGGAAGGAAGTGATGAAGAAATTCTTATGTTTTGCTTTTGTTTATTTATATGACATGTTATTATTGAACTTATAGTTTTGAGTTTTGATTCATGTAATAATTTAGTTGTTTAGACTTGGTTGGGATTTATTTATTATTCAATTTTTATCATTGATTCCGCTATAACTATGAGAATTGAAGTAATTAATGAAATTTAGCATTCCAAAATGGATTAATTAGGTGATTTGGGTTTTGCTTACAAGCAAGGTTACGTCCGGTCCTACCTGTGTATAATTATACATGAGGTGGGGATTCAAGGCATGACAAGTGTGAAGTTGTTTTCCCAAAATTATTTCATGACCAACAACCACAGATGGTTATAGATAGGGTTGCTTATCGGGTCGGCTCGGCACGGCAACGGGCACGATTAGCCCGTGCCTACAGAGCCATGGACCAGGAATGGCACGACCCGCCTGGGAAATGGACCGTTTTGTGCCTGGCCCATTTACCAACATTCTCAACACAGCATGGCTAAGGGTGGGTTGTGCCATGTCGGCCATGGCTCACGGGCTAACAGGCCACACGTAATAATTAAAAAATAGAAAAACAAAACTAAAGAAGGTTCTTGAAAAATTAGCAATAATACTTACATGGGCCGATTACTAGGAGGACTAGATGAGTTGCAAAGCTGTTACTTGCTTCAATTACTACTAATTGAAGCAAGTAATATCATTACAACTAACACGGCTCGATTACCATCCCTATGCTTTATAAAACCTTACATTGTTTAGACTTGAAGAGCTATTTTAGAATGCCTCTTCATGTAACGCCCGAATCCGGGTCTTTTTTTTTTCCGGATCAAGGCATTACTTGGTGATACAACACAAATCAGCTCAAGGATCAAGAATAAATGAACTAACAGACAACATAGTGCGCTAAGATAATATTTTTATTAATTAAAAACCTCTATTCAATTTACATCAAGTATTTAAATTAAAGGGTAACTCAAACTCTACTAAACAAAGAATCACAAATTTATATCCTTGATTCAATACTATGATAACCTTGGTGCTTCAAACCCACTATAAGTCTAACCCGTGGCGTCCTCTCCAATAATACCTAAAAAATGGGAAAAACTAGAGTGAGATATAAATCTCAACAAGTAGCAAGGTGCATGCAAGAAATCAGTCCAATTTATGAAATAGTCATGAAGTATATGTGTAACGACCTAACCCAGCGAGGTATTGTCCGCTTTGGGCTTAAGCTAGCACAGTTTTGTCCTCAAAAGGCTCATCGCTAGTTAGAGTGTTCTCCCTAACTCTTATACCATACCGGGTATTCATCCGTTTCCAATATGGGATCGGGATATCACAATCTCCCCCCTTCAGAGCTCATGTCCCTGTGCAGTGGCCACCTAGAAGCCTGCCAGCCCCTCATGGGCCTGCCCTCATTAGTCTAACCACCTCCTACGGGCAACGCTGTAAGACCCCGAATTTTCCTAAATATAAAAGTAAATTTAATAATTAATATTCTTGAGGATTTTAATTGATAGAAATATTTTATTAATGTAAGTGATATCGTAATTAGTGGAGATCCAGAGTTGGGCACAATTCCGACCGTCTGATTGAGAGATATCAAGGTAAGGGTGATATTTTAAATAAGTTGTGTTTTGATTGGGCAATGTGTGGAGTTTGATACACATGTGTTGCATGGGATATGGGGGTATATAAATAAGTATAATACCCTAGAGGCATACGATTGACATACTTTTGCTTGTATAAACAGCCGCAAGAGAGAACTCACGACTGTGAGCGACCGAAACTGAGAACGACCAGAAGGAGAAGAGAAGAAGAAGAGAGGGAGAGCATGTGTTGATTTCTGAGTCTTCTGAACGTTGCTTGGGATTGTGTTCATCGCTGTTCAGAAGAGAGGGAGAGGAAAACGCACAATAGAGGTAGGCAACACTGGTTTTTAAAGCCGATTTGTGTTCACGATTGATTTAATCCCTGTTGCATGTTTTTGTATGATATTATCATGTATTTAGTTTGATAACAATATTATATGTATGTTGGAATGATCTTGGACATGAAAAATCAAGTTTTTAAACACTTTCTGTTCGTTTTTGGGAGACCACCGAGCTTACTGTGCTCAGCGATCCTCGGTGCTCCCAGGCGCTCGTTGAAAAATTTAGACCGCCCGAGACCGCTTACTGTCGTATCGTCGATGCTCTGTTTTGAACTACCGCCTACCCTAGACCGCCTGAGCGATCCTAGGCGATCCTGAGCGCTCTGTGCAGAAAATGCAGATTTTCGTATTTTCAAACCCTGATTTAATTCTAAACTATTTTTAACAAATTTTAACCTTCAAATAAGATTTTTTAAGGCCAAAATAAATTACCAATTCCCTGAACAAAAGAATAAATGTAGGATGGTATTTAGGGTGTTTAGTGGCCAAGCTTTGTAAATAGCAAGAAACCTAAGTTTTGGAAGAACTAAACTTGTAACCTTGTGAGATTTGATTAAATAACCTATAGATTTATACTGTTAACCAGAATATGTTATACAGATTTCCAAATCAGATTTCGAATATAGTTAACTCAATAAAGAAGGAAATTACATATATAACCATTATATGTCGCTAGGCACTATTACTTACAGTAATATTAGTCCTTAGGGATTGTTGGTGTCTAGTGGGCATAGCTGGTTATGGATCCATAGTTTTGGCTAGATAGCTAAGGGATATTTCATTTGGGTTGGGTTACTCTCTGTTGCGAACGCACTTCCTTTGCAAGTTGGTTTGCTCTGGAGGATCCTATGTCTGGAGGGACACCCCGGTGCTCCGCTGGTGATTCCCTATACATGTGGATAAGCGACCATCTCCATGTATTGATTTCGGTGCTGCATGCTGGTGGTACTTGCCAACTCGTTTGAGGTCGTGTGCAATAACCCGATGACTACGGCTCTTACCTAAGGTGATCTTCACAGGTTTGAGCATCATTAGTAGTGTTGCCCATAAGCCGCACGGTGGTATAGCATATGATTGAGAGTCATCTTAAACGTGTATCTTTCTTTGTGAGTCCTACAATGATACTGAGTTCACAAACACTTATTTATGACGTTGTTCACATGTAGGATACATGTATTGGATGTTATGGTTGGATGTGAATGTTTAGTACATCCCGGATTTATGTTGGATTCTATAAATGATTTCTGAATCATGATCTTGATATACTTTATCTGTTCTCAAATATTAAATTGTTTTACATGCTAATTTGTATTCCATGAACGAGATGAATGTTTACACGAGCCTGTTTACTCGAGACTGCTTATACGTACATGAAAATCTATTTTATGGATTATGAACTGTTTATAGCATGCATGTGTTGTCTACTGAGATATTCGTATCTCACCATACTTCCTTATGTTATTTTTCAGCTGATACACGAGAGGGGGATCATAGTGGTGATTACCAGGGTGATCTTGTCAATTATTCGCCGGAGGATTATTATTATCTCGACTTGATCTGAGGTCGTGGAGAGAGGATGCATATTATTACTTTAGACAGTTTGATTATATTGATTATTTGGTTTTGATGTATTAGAGAGATTGAGAGTTTAGTAACCCTTTTGATTATTACCAGACTTAAATGATTATTGGATTTTGGATGTTTTTATTGGATTCATCTTATGATGATATTAGACTACTCTTTCGCACATTGATGTTCCGTATTCTAATAGTTTATTAATAAATGATTTATTTAATTCTTTAGTCTGGTTATTCATTGATTATTATTTGATATGAGCCAGTAGCATCTCGAATTTTGTTGTTGGGCTAAATTCGGGTTGTTACAGTGGCGAACCGGATTCGTGTCAAGGTCGGTTTTGTGACGCCCCGGATCCAAGTTACTTAGGTAGAATCGTAACTTATCTCCGAAGGTTAATATATAACTCAGGATAGCAAATCAGAGTGAAGGAAAACATGAATAAATCAATAACTGGATAATCAGAGTGCACTATAACCCAAGCTCATCAATAAAATACTATAACCCAAGGCTAACTCACATGAACCAAGCATATACTCGCTAGTGCCATCCTTACCAGAATCTGAAAACAAAACAAAACGGAAAGGAATGAGATACGAATATCCCAGTAAGCAACACATGCATGCTCAAATACAATTTGACAGTTCTAAAATATGATACAGTTTTAAATCATGCAACAATAGTGATAACAAATCAGTTATGACTAATTCGAGTAATCCAACAGTAACCACCGATCAGTACAAGATAACAGGAATAATCCAACAAAAGCAACAATCTATATCATCAAAATAGTAGTTCATAAATCACAGCAGGACTCATGAAATAAGACTGTCTTTAACTAGAGTAATGCCAATGTCCACTATGCCACCTCCCGGCTTAGGTGCGATATGCCGAGTACACGATCATCGTCTTATTATGGGAGAACCCACCCAGTACAGTGATGGGTTGGCATGTACTAATCCAGTCACAGTCCGAGTACACAATAAAATGAGGGATAGCCGCAGCCAGCCGAGTACACGATCAGGCCTCACTGAGTACACAGTGGAAACGCGTGCGTGAACAAAGTATTACAACTAGTAAAGAACAATCCCTTCTACTAACTAGTTCCTAACATGGATCCATATCGAGCTATGCCCACTAGACTCTAAAACCAAAACCAATCGTGAAATCTAGCAAGCACAAATCATCTCAATCTCAATCATATCATCCCGAGTACACGGGGCATCTCTGAGTACACAGAAGTATCAACATCCCAAGTACATGGGGCATCCCCGAGTACACGGAGGTATCACAACTACCCAATTACATGGGCATCACAATCCATCTCTCCAAGTACATGGAGGAAAACCAATTTCCAAACCAAAAACCAATCATTCTTAATCAATTTAAAATCCTCTTTCCGGAAAATCTGCATAAAACCGATTCGGTGCAAAGATTCCATAACCATGACAATCCCGTCAAATCCGCAGTGAAATTCAAAGCTAATAAATCAAGGTTCAACCGCATTCACAAAATCAGAATTTATAGACACATCTTTATTCCAATAATAAATTTTACAAGCTCCTTTCATTAATTTCCATAAAATCCTTTTGAGAGACAAAATTTTAGGTAACAGTGTTATTCTGGACTTAACCGGTAGTTTTGTATACCAAACATCAGATTTGTCCAAAATAATTTTGTTTTAAAGGTCCTTTCCAAAATAGTGCATAAAATTCCCTTTTATAGTCAAAATTGGTAAAACTGCCAAATCTCAGTTAAACCGGCAAATCTGCATATAGATATCAAAATTTAGTAGCATTATTAATTTCAGACTTGAAACACTTATTTTATACCAAAACAGTAATTTTCTCTATAAGCATTACTCTAACTCGCTCTCTTTAACATAGGCCAAAGTGATCTTCTACTAACACACCTAACTCCATATTAGGAAAACTCAATCTTTTTACTTGTGGTTAATTAGAACTATAATGGTATTTTCTATTGCATTTCCAAAATCACATATGAAATCTGATCTTAACAGAACCTTCACAATGATCTTTATCTTAACTTCCATACTCATAGCTCAATTAATTAGAAATCTGAAAAATACCCCATGCTTATTGAATAAAACCCCTCTTTTATATACTCATTTTAGCATCTATGTTTTCACACCAAAACCCCTCTCACTATCTCTAATTAAATTCTCAAGAATATTTCCAATGAGGTTTTACAATTCACAAATGCAAGTGTTGGATAGATTCTTAGAATTCATAAGAACAACTTTACTTAATTTGCTGATTTTCCAACCCTTAATACCTGAATCATAACCCAAATCCAGCCTCACTTCTTTCCCAACAGTCCCTTAATACTACTGAATAATTCCTTAATTATTCTCCCACAATTAAAGATTAAAGTAGTTAATAAAGTACTGAACAAGAGCTGTTTTGTTTTCGAATATTCCTTCCCTTTTATACTTAAATTCCTCCATAATACCCTTGTATGAAACCACAGCTAGAAATCTTAATTAAATAATTCTAACATTTGCTTTAAGTATTCTAGAACATGTTTTAGACATTTAATCTATGAATTACAGCTTCTAAGAGCATATCCAAACAAGACTATACACAATTACATGAGCGCCTACCTCCCCTAGGTAGGCCATCCTAGGAAATCCTAGGCCCTCTCCAAAATTTGCACTAGCGCCTACCTCAGAAGGTAGGCCATCCTAGGCGCCCTCCCAGTTTCACATCCTACGACTTGCGGCAATTGGAATTTGCCCAAGTTTGATCTAACACTTCATGTTCAAACAATTTCCAGCATCATTTTAATCCTATAATGATTCAATAACATGCATCCAAACGTGCTTAAAACACAAGAACATCCTACAAAATTCTAAACGACATTTCCATCAGAAACAGAGAATTCGTCAGATCTCTATTCAACACAACTACATATCAATTTAAATTATCCAAAACGAAATCAGGTTGTGCTACTTACCTGGAAAAGCTAATTTCGAGTTTCTTTAGACTCGAAATATCAGATGGAAATTCCACAACCAATTTCCAATTCAGCCGCTCACCCTTTCTCTGCAAAAACTTGTGAATTGAATCAGATCTTTCCAGAT
Source organism: Buxus sempervirens (assembly GCA_947561395.2). Taxonomy (NCBI): domain Eukaryota; kingdom Viridiplantae; phylum Streptophyta; class Magnoliopsida; order Buxales; family Buxaceae; genus Buxus; species Buxus sempervirens. The sequence goes on from OX387185.1 coordinate 11,551,600, forward strand.
CTGAACTCTGATTCGAATTAGAGCCAGGATTTAAACAAATTCATCAATAATTAGCTGCTCACTTACTCAATCAGAACTGAATTTACAGAATTAACTGCTCCTGAGAAAATCCAGATGTTGCTGCCGTAATGCTCCTCAATTCTGGTTGACCAAACTCAACGATCAGATCTCTCCTCTCTGATCACCTCAACAACTCCAGATTAACTCATCTCAATCCTAACTCCTCCCTCTTCTAACTGAATTCTCTTATCTCCAGCTCACTCTCTCAAATGCTCCAACTAAACAAACGAATGAAAACATTGATTTATATAGCCGCCTCCAAGAACCAACTTAAATCATGATCCCATGCTATTGCACTTCACCAACTTCCCGCACCAGCACACTTAACCAGCTAAGATCTCCTGCATGCCACACCAGCGAACCACTCTAAAACAACCAAATTAAAACTTGGCAATTACTCAAACCTCTTTAAATACAAGCAGCCCATTCGGTTGGACCAAAAATCTCTTGCTTGACTCCTTTTCTCAATTTATAAAATTTTTATATCAATTAAATAAATTACTCAAGCCTAAAATCCAAATTTTAAATTTTATTAAAATTCGGGATTTTACAAGTTTTTATTGACCTGGGTTTGGGGCGTTACAAATGCCAAGACCCACATTAGCCACGGATTACTGGACCCGGAACTAGTTCTGATACCATTTGTAACGACCCAACCCAGTGAGGTATTGTTCGCTTTGGGCCTCAGCCCACATGATTTTGTCCTCAAAAGGCGCCTCACTAGTTAGGGTGTTCTCCTTGAATCTTATACCATACCGGGTATTCATCCGTTTCCAATGTGGGATCGGGATATCACAATTATTTGTAACGACCCAACCCAGCGAGGTATTGTCCGTTTTAGGCCTAAGCCAGCACGGTTTTGTCCTCAAAAGGCATCTCGCTTGAATAAGTGTTCTCCTTGACTCATACCATACCGGGTATTCATCCATTTCCAATGTGGGATTGGGATATCACAATATCCCCCCTTAGATCTGCACATCCCCGTGCAGTGGCCACCTAGAAGCCTGTCAACCCCTCATGGCCCACCTTCATCAATCCAATCACCTTTCTCGAGCAACGCCAGGACCCACACCAGCCATGAACTACTAGACCCGAATCCAACTCTGATACCATTTGTAACGACCTAACCCAGCAAGGTATTGTCCGCTTTGGGCCTAAGTCAGCATGGTTTTGTCCACAAAAGGCACCTCGCTAGTTAGAGTGTTCTCCCTGACTCTTATACCATACTGGGTATTCATCTGTTTCCAATGTGAGATCGGGATATCATAATACGATAAATCAAAGCAATGATAAATAAATCCAAAGCATTCAATAAACTACACTCATACATGTGACATCACAAGATTTATGAAGAAAGATAAGTCTTTGAAAAGTAACTAAGTCACCACTATGCCACCTTACGACTTATTGCAATGCCAGTAAATCGCAGTTCCCACCATACCAGCAAAGCTAAATCTCGAATTATGGAGTTTTGGCACATACTACCATGCATACAGCAAAGCTAAATCACAATCATGGGGGTAGCCGCATTATCACCACATACTGGGATAACCTCACTATGTGAGCCTCACCAGCAAGCTAAATCTGAAATGAGTCTCGTTTGTATTTGAAGACTGTTTAATGCAAACTAACTTGCAAAAGAAAGTGCGTATCGTGGAGCCTCTTCACTATCTAGCTTAACCTATGAATCTATACACCGCTATACCCGCTAGACACAATTGACAATCAACACATTTATTAATTTGATCATAAATAAATCCACCATTCAATATGCAAAGTTTCCCAGTTCATAATAACATCTCATTTCAATCTCAGTGAGAGAGAGAATTCACCCATTTCAGGGTACACAATTAAATCTAGCAATTCCAGTATCCAATCCATGATTCCAAATGTAATTATTCACAAATATAATTCTGTATTTAATGAAATTTCTCAAATCAGGGAATTAAAACAAGAAATCCCTTTTATAGTTCAAAAGCATGCTCATTGGAAGAAAATATACCCAAAACCACGATTCAAACTTCAAAACAAGTTTCATCGATGTAAACACTCTTAAATTATACCTATTTAAGTATTGGACAAGTTGTTAGCTCATGTTCATAATCTTAATTAAATCCTTAGGTCTTGACTAGAACCTTTCTAATTAAACCACTAAATAATGTCCAAGTTTCCTCATTAAGAACCTAAGGTAAATCTTGTAATTCTTATTATTTAACACTTCTAGAGGGTCATATAGATCACTATTGATATTTAGGAATAGGTTATATAATCCTAATTTATATTTAGATAGGCTTAGTACACCAATTTCACTATATTGACCTTTTAAACACCTCTTTACATTCATCGTTCCAAATTATTGGTCTTAATTTTAAATTTAATTCTGTCACTTCCTACACCTCAAATTAACCACTTTATAGGTGTTACAATAATTAGATTGCTAGAAAAATTCTTAATTATTAATTTGGACTCAAAATCACCAAATTTCAAATTGTGACAGAGGGTGCTCGACATTTGACCTATCTTCGGAATGATTACTGATCTATTTTAACTATCCTAAGATAGTTGGGGAAGAGAACCCAGAGGAATTAAAAACTGATCTATTTTAGTCATTTGAAAACAACTAGGGAAGAGAACCCTGAAACTGGTCTATTTTAGCCAAACGGCTAGGAGAGAGAACCCCTAGATTAAACTGGTCTATTTTAGCCAAATGGCTGGGAAAGGGAACCCTAAACTGATCTATTTTAACCAAATGGCTGGGAAAGGGAACCCAAGGATTTATACTGGGGATCCCAGAAAAGCAAAGTCGCTTGGATCATATCCTAATTAATAGGCACATTTAACAGGGATAGAGTTTGTCCCATGCGGTATTTTTGCTCCCACTGAATTTGCTCATCTCCTTGCAATTGCCTTGTCCAAGAACGAATCCAATGTGTATCAAAGCCACACTTCTCTATCCTAGGGAATCGAATTCTCTCGGTTGAGGATGAAGATGCCATGTCAACTATCCGATCGAAATCCCAAGTCAATTTAGGGTTTCATGCCAAAAAACTCTAAATTAGTCTAAAGCATGCATCAGGAAAAGCAAAAATTAAATCATCATCTAAACAATTCAGCATTTATGCAGAAATTAATTCAGGCACACAAGGTGTGTGGTCCTAAGGGTTGTAACCTCTAGACATACTGGTGTAAAGGAAGCACAACTAGGTCCTAGTCGGCATTTTCTTTCATCTGTTCTTTCATCTGCCCCTGGTGTTGGAGCACAGCAAAAATATTTACAACTTGCCATCGAGGCGAAATTTACAAAGATTTACATAAATCTGTAAAAAAAATCACCTTGAGGGTTTTTAAGAACCCAAAAGGATGGTACAAGTTTGCTTCTTGGCAAGTGGGTTGAAATCCTAAATCTAGGGTTTTTCTACCCCTGGTCTATTCTGACCCATTTCTATCTGATCTGACCGGCTTTCATCTGTACTAGGGCCGACTAGGACTTAAAATGCTTCCAATGGACTTAATGGGTCAAGGCCCATGGCTTATAGGACTCAAATACATGGATCTGGGGTCAGACCCCTGATCAAAATTAGGTTGGCTTCGAAAATTAGGGCTAAGACAGCCCATGGTCTAGGGTTCACTCAATTTGATACAAAGAAGGCGGGGGTTGCTGCCCCTAATGGACTCTTGGGTTTTAAATTGATTTTACCCTTATTTGATTGCTCGAATTCACATTCACATGTATATTCACATCCATTCACATTCACATCAGCATCAGGGTTTATTAGAAACATTAGGTGGGGAAGGATACCCAGCCCGAGACATTTGCCTACAAGGGTCTGAGCCAAGTACTAGACCCTTCGCGCACCACGGCAAGAAACCGGTGACGCTTAAAGAGTCCAGAAACCTGGGGAGACGGGTTTATCCTGCTTTCCCTGGCAAGCCTTGGGAGCGTAGGGCTAATACCGTCCCAAAAGAAAGTTTATCGTTTCAGAAGGGTGGCTGCTAAAGAGGTCTAGGTTTTGGTAGAGGAGAATCATTCATATTTATTTGGGAAACATTCAGGTCGAATCATTCATGCAGACTCCCTCGTGCACGTCACCCCATGCAGTTAAAAGTTCATTCACGGTGTAGTGAAGTGTCCATGTGTGCAGTAGGGCAAAGTTCTGTGTCTATGCAGGTGATTCTTGGATAATAGGCCTATAAAGGGTTCTTTGATGTCACTTTTATAGTGAAAGTACAGAACAACATACAATATGATGTCTGGGTGGATCCCCAGGTAAGTGGACGGGTCACATCAGTCCCATTAAAATCAACTTTCCTTAGGCGATTATCATGTCCGTTTGACAGGATCCCCCAATATCATGTAGTTGCATGAGTTCCATAATTCACTAAGGTCGGACAAGAAGTACTTCCTAAATTTGCTTATATCCACCTAGGTTGACTGATTTTTTAACCAGGGTCCGACTGGGTTGAGGGATCCGCAGCGGAGTCGCCAAGCTGTGCGCACCTAGAAATCCTAAATCGCACATGGGGTGCACGTGGGATCATGCGTGCCTCGGGACATTCGGAGTCGCCACTGCCTGAAAGGTGTAGGCAGGCACAAGGGTTGCATATCTGGGTCTAAGTCTGGTCTGCGGCTTATTAGAGATCTAGCTAAGTCCTCAGTTACGTCCAGGGAAGTCCGGAGACACCCCGGCCTGCCTCGTCGGTTTGACAGGTCCCTCGGGTCTCCCTGGTTTTTGAGTCAAATTCATCCTTCCTAGACCAGCATGCATCTTTTTGGGTCTGGTGGGGCCCTTTGAAGGTGTGGGGCCCCTTTTTATTTCATTTTTTATCTTTTATTTTAAGTTATGTGGGTCGGATACAGGCCCCGTTGGAAGGCCTGTAGGGTACCAAGATTGGGGTTGGGCCAAAGGCCCAGTAGGGTTATTGGGTAACCCTTTATGGTTTGGTTTGTCAAACCAATCAAGCATTTTAAAGGCTTAGAGGGCTTGGATTTGACCCAATAGCACTTACGCAAAGGCCTTGGGCCCGTTTATTGAAAATGGGCTTGGTTTTGAGCCAGTCAGAATGTGGGCCCCAAACAACTTATGGGGTCGGGTCAAACCGGTTAGGGTTGGACCCAGTCCAACCGGGTTCAAAAATCTCATTTTTAAGTTATTTTTTAATTTGACCGCATTTGTTATACGGTTTGGTTTGAACCGTATATGCAATACGGTTTAGGCCGGACCGTATAGCAAATACGGACATGCCTAGACTGTACAGCAAATACGGTTTCTGTCCGATTTTGCATTTTCATGCCGATTCCGGCCAGGATCAATTTGGTTGTCTTCATGGAGTACTCAGTAACTTCTGTAGAGATTCCAGAATCTTCTGTTGTAGTGCAAATGTCCCATTTTTAACTTTGCATGCCCTTTTTCCTTGGTTTTTGGCGAAATGAGACTTTGCATTTTTCTTCGTTTTGTTGAACCATTTCCCGCCTTGCAAGACTTCCATTGGTGAGAAGGGTAAAGAGGGAAGGGAGCCAGGGGTACATTGGATAATCCTAAAGAGGACAACCCCTCTTAAATTTATAAATAAAACCAACTAGCCAAACCATGTTAGTTTGCACATTCACTTTCTGTTTTAAAAAACGAATCTCTTCCTCTTTCGTATAGAGATACCCATTTTTATGGGGTCTCTCATGACATGCAAAGGTAAACACAAACAAGTTAGTGATAACTTAAAAGAATAAGAAGAGTTTAAAGTTGTTTAAACAAGATAATTCACATATATGTCAAAGGAAACGTTATTAGAAGTGTTACCACACCACTACCTCCTTAATTTGGTTATGTCGTGGTTCTCCAAGAATTTTGGCAGTGCTTCCACACTCCCATTGATCTTTTGAAATGACTTTGAAGAAGGGTTTGACTGGTTTTTATGCAGAAAGAGATGAAAAGGATGGAATTAGCCAGGGTTTAAGGGCAGAATGGGGATTTGGGTTGATAGTGACAGAGTGTGGGCAGGGTTTGGTCGTGAAAAAGACAGAGACGAAGAAGGGGACCAGCTTATCGAAATTGGGGGGGGGGGGGGGGGGCTACTGGGGCAAAAATTCATGACCGTATTTGCTATACGGTCATGGCATGACCGTATAGCAAATACAATCATGGCACGACCGTATATTAAATACGGTCGCGTCGCCCTCGTGCGCAAATCTCACATGAATCACCAGCTATCACCAGCTGTCCCTCCGTACGGGATGCGTGTCCCGCTTCTAGAAGTCTTGACCGTATAGTAAATACGGTCAGGCACGTTTTTTAAATGTTTGGATTTCAACTGTTTATTCAACTTAGCTTATTTTAAAGATTTTATTCGATTTCTTTGATTATTATATTTAAAAACGAGATTTTTTATTAAAAATAAAGATATTGTTGTTTAAAATGATTATCTTATTTATTTATTAATTTATTCTCCTTTTTTGCTGTTATTTTGCCAAACAGGCAGTTTTCTTGAAACTTCAATTGCCCATAACTTCTTCGTCCGGTGTCCGATTTCAGCAAACATAGTGTCGTTGGAATCAGCTCGAACCACCTTTTCATTGGGATCAAATTAGGCAGCTGGATTGGGGTCGAGCAAAAAGTCAACCCTTCGCTCCCCAAAAGTTTGACTGGTTCATAACTTTCTCATTCGGACCCCGATTTGATGGCCAAATTTGCGTTAGAACTATGTCAAAGTGCTCCTTTCAATGAGGTGAAGTTTGATGGCCAAATTTGCTTGAATCAAAAAGTCAATTTTTTTACCCCCTTAGGGTTTGACTTTTAGTTTGACTTTTCATTTTTCTTCATTTTTGGGGGTGCAAAAATCAGGTGCTAATAGTAGGTGCTGATTCCAACTGCCTCCCCAATCCATAACTCAACATCTTAGCATATCTTCCAACGTCTGAATGGTACGCTCAGACTGTCCATCTGTCTGAGGATGATAGCTGGTGCTGAAACTAAGCTTCGTGCCCATGGCTGCTTGAAATGTAGACCAAAAGTGTGACGTGAATCATGCATCTCTGTCAGACACTATGGAAACTGGCACTATTCTCACTATCTCCCTAACATACAACTCAGCTAGAGACTTCAACTGCTGTGTAGTGTTGATAGGCAAGAAATGTGCTAACTTAGTTAGTCTATCAACAATAACCCAAATAGCATCCTCCTTCTTCACCGTCAAAGGCAATCCAGACACAAAATCCATGGTCACATGTTCCCACTTCCATTCTGAAGTAGCCTAGGTGGCTTATGATGTTCAGCCTTCTTCACTTGCTGACATGTCAAACACTTAGCCACATACTATGCAATCTCCCTCTTCATTCTTGACCACCAATAGATCTCCTTCAGGCTTTTATACATCTTTGTACTCCCTGGGTGCACTGCATATTTCGATTTGTGTCCTTCGGTTAATATCTTCTCCTTAATCTCCTCATCAGCAGGAACACAAATACGACCTCTAAACCTCAATAGCCCATCTCTATCTGAACAATCTGTAGCAACCTCAGATCCTCTTCTAACCAACTCTCTGGTCTGAATCAGCTGTGGGTCAGTCAACTGTCTCTCCCGAATCAACTGTACCAAATCTAGCTATATCTAAACACAAGAACCTCTAATCACTCCGTCCTATGGCAAACTGAACTCTCATTGCCAATCTCTGACTGAATCCACCAATCTATACTGACTCATCATAAAGGCTGCTAAAGTAGCTACCTGATCATCAACTGCACTCTTTCTGCTCAAGGCATTTGCCACTACGTTTGCTTTACCTGAGTGGTATTGCAAAGTAAACTTAAAGTCCTTAAGCAGATCCATCTACCTACGCTGCCTCATATTCAAGTCTCTCTAAGAAAACAAGTATCTCAAGTTTTTATGATCAGAGAAAATCTCGAACTCCACTCCGTAAAGGTAATGCCTCCATAGCTTCAGTGCAAATACTATGGCTGCCAACTCCAAATCATGAGTAGGGTAGTTCTTCTCATGTGGTCTCAACAATCTCAAGGCATAAGCTACAACTCTGCCTTGCTTCATCAAAACACATCCCAAACCAATCCTAGAAGCATCACAATATACTGCAAACGCTTCATCCATGGATGGCACAATTAACACTGGGGCAATAGTCAACCTCTGCTTCAACTCCTGGAAGCTTTGCTCACACTTCTCATCCCACTGGAATTTCACTGCCTTCTTGGTTAAGTTAGACAGGGATGCGGCTATACAAGAAAATCCCTCGATTAATCTCCTGTAGTACCCTACTATGCCAAGGAAACTCCTGACCTCTGTCACTTGTGCGCACCTAAATCTGGCCTAGATCGCACGCGGGGCGCACGTGGAGGTTCGTGCGTGCCTCGGGACATTCGGAGTCGCCACTGCCTGAGAGGTGCAGGCAGACACGGTGTTTGCCCTATCCGAGTCTAAGTCTAGTCTGCGGCTTTTCAGAGTTCTAGCTAAGTCCTCGGTTACGTCCGGGGAAGTCCTAAAGACACCCCGGTCCGTCCCGTCGATCTGACGGGTCCCTCGGGTCTCCCTGGTTTTTGAGTCAATTTCACCCTTTTCCTAGACCAGCATGCTGCCTTGTTAGGTCTGTCGGGGCCCTCTGGAGTTGTGGGTCCCTTTTAGTTTGATTTTATCTTTTTATTTAATGGAGTGGGTCGGACCCGGGTCCTGTTGGAAGACCAGTGGGTTGCCATGATTGGGCCTGGGGCCCAGTTGGGTTATTGGGTAACCCATTTGGTTATTTAAATTATATTTATTCACAATTTATTTGGGCTTAATGGGCTTGGTACGGGCTCATTAGCCAAGGGTCAAGGGGCCTGGGCCTGTTTATTGAAAACAGGCCTAGTATAGGCCAGTCAACATGTGGGCCACTCAAGTGGGCCCAAGGGGGGTCTTTGTGGGCCCATCTAGGCCCACAATCCACGAATGGGCTAAAAATAGCCCAAACATCCCTTTGAGTCGGATCATGTTGGTTCGGGTCGGAACAAATCCAACCGGGCAGGAAAATTATGTTTTTTAAGTTATATTTACAAGTGTCCGTATTTAATTCACGGTCTGGTTAGAACCGTAAATTTAATACGGTTCAGGTTAGACCGTAGATTAACTACGGGCACACCTGGACCGCTCTGAGTATACGATTTTTGTTCGACTTCGCCGTTTTGCTCCGACTTTGATTGGGATCACTCCGGTAGATCTCTTGGGGGCTCCGGTGACTTCTGCCAAGGTTCTCGCACAATTCTTGTTATGCAAATGCCTTTGTTTGCCTTCAAGTCTTCTTCTTTGTCTTCTGGTGTTTTGGAACTAAATCCCACTTTTCTTTACTTTGCTAAGTCACCTTCTGATTGCTTAAAAGGAGAAAGAAAGGAGGGAATGGGATGGGGTTACATTAGATGATTTAAAGAGGACAAACCCCTCTTGCACTTTGTAAATGAAATCAAATAATAAAGATATGTTAGTTTGCAAGTTTTCTTGTTTTATTTTATGAATCCACTCTCTTCCCTTTCCCTATAGAGACATTCGTCTTTGTGGGGTCTCTCATGGCGTGCCAAACACAGCAAACAGGTTAGAGATCATATAAAAGACTGAATAATAAGTGAAGAAATGAAGAGACTTGAAGGGATGTTAAAATCAGTTTATTTAAAATGATTAGGATACTTACAGTATCACTACCTGTTAGTTTTTGTGTGTTGTGGACCTCCGAGAATTCTGGCAGCGCTTCCGCACTCCCGTTGATCTCCCCAAAACGGGTTTGAAAAGGGCCTCCTCTCTTAGGGTGAAAGAGGTAGAGATGGTGGGTAGAATTTGGCAGCACTTCCACACTCCTGTTGATTTCCCAAAGTGGGTTTGAAGAAGGGGGTTTCCTTGCTTTGGGTTGAAGGGGTGGAAGGTAGGGGTAAAAAGGGTATAGTATAGGGGCAAAATGGGAAAGTTTTTTGGGCTGGCAGAATTTGGGCAGAGGTTGGACGAGCAAAAAGGCTAGAAAGCAGAGGGGGAGAGGCTTGGGGGCCAGCTTCTTCAAATGAGGGGGGTGGCCTCTCTATTTATAGGCAAAATTTTCGTGCCCGTATTTGAAGTACGGGCATGCCTTGCCCGTACTTCAAGTACGGGCGTGCCTTGCCCGTAATTCAAATACGGGCGAAAAACGCACATTTCCAAATCTCGCAGAATCGGCCGTACGGGACGCGTGTCCCGCCGTACAGCGACGCGTGTCTTCTTCTAGAAGCTTGTCCGTATTTCAAATACGGGCATGCCCTGCCCGTAATTGAAATACGGTCCAGCACGTTTTTAAAATGTTTGGATTTCAAACCTTTATTCAATTTGGTTTTTTGCAAGATTTTTATTCGATTTTTCCGATTATTTTATTAAAAAGTGAGATTCTATTTATTAAAATATTATTAAACACCTTTATCTTATTTATTTTATTGGTTTAGTCTATTTTTGCTGCCTTTTTGCCATATGGCAGTTTTTCTGAAACTTCAACTGCTCATAACTTCTTCATCCAATGTCCGATTTCAGCAAACTTAGTGTCGTTGGAACCGGCTCGGAACCACCTATCCATTGGGATCAAGTTTGGCAGTTGAATTAGGATCAACGTTTTACTCCCTAAAAGTTTGACCAGCTCATATCTTTTTCATCTGGACTCCGATTCCAGCAAATTCAGTTGCGTTGGAATCGTGTCGAAATGCTCTTTTCAATGAGATGAAGTTTGATGGCCAAATTTACTTGAATAAAAAAGTCAATTTTTTGACCCCTTCAGGGTTTGACTTTTCATTTTTATTTATTTCGGGGGTGCAAAAATCAGGTGTCTACATCACTATAGTAAGTCTAGGCCAATTTGCCACTGCCTTAACCTTCTTAGGGTCCACAGATATACCCCCACCTGAGATAATATGACCTAAGAATGAAATCTGTTGTGACATCCTGGTTGTCTGAGTGGCAGGTGAATGGGTAATCACACTGGGCGAGCTACCAGGCAAAGATATGCATATGGTTAGGGTCCCACAATGCTCGGGGATGCTATAAGTAGTCTTGAGATCCCTTACAAAGGAAGAGGCCTTTTAAAGTATAACATGGGACTAAATCCCCTTGGAACCCTGAAGTTAAGTGTGCTCGGGTGAGAGCAGTGCTAGGATGGGTGACCACTGGGAAGTTTTCTCGTGTTATCCTTTGAGAACAAATTCGTGAGGGCACATTGGGCTCAGAGCGGACAATATCTTGCTGGGTATGGGTCTGGGACGCTACATCTACCTTAGCCAAAACTGACACTTGCTAAATTTTCCATATAGCTTGTGGTCTCTCAAAGTATGCAATACTAACTTCAAATGGCCAACATGCTCCTCTCTGGTCTTAGAATATACCAAGATGTCATCAATAAACACTACTACAAAACTGTCCAAGTATGCATGAAAAATCTTGTTCATGAGGTCCATGAAAATAGCTAGGGCATTGGTTAGCGCAAAAGGCATAACCAGGAACTCATAATGCTCATAGCATGTACGGAAAGCTGTCTTCTCTACATCCTCTTCTGTTACTCTCAACTAATGGTAGCCTAACCTTAAATCAATCTTGGAAAACCAAGATGCACCTCCTAACTGGTCAAACAAGTCATCAATCCTAGGCAACGGATACTTGTTCTTCACTGTCACTTGATTTAGCTGTCTATATTCAATACACATTCGCATACTACCATCCTTCTTCTTCACAAACAGAACTGGTGCACCCCATGGCGACACACTCGGCTTGATAAATCCCTTCTCTAGCAACTCATATATCTGCTTCTTCAACTCCTCCTGTTCAGGTTTCGCAAGCCTATAGGGTGGCTTCGAAACTGGAGCTGTATCAGGCATCAACTGAATCCTGAACTCATTATCTTGAGCAGGTGGTAGTCCAGGTAACTCCTCTGGAAATACATCAACAAATTCCTGAACTACAGGTACATCGGAGATGATAGGAGTGTCACTCCCAAACTCCTCTACCACTACAGATGCTACCAAACCAATATGTGACTTCAACCCCTCAAATTTGAAACAATGGGTGGTTTGATCTGGCCCTCGAACTGTAATAGTCCCAGCATAACAATCTAGGGTGACGTGATGTCTGAATAACCAATCAATCCCCAGTATCACATCAAACCCTCCAATCTCCAAGGCAATCAAATCACCAGGCAACTCCAATCTCCCCAATCTAATCATACAGTCTCCATACACAGACTCAACCTAATGGACTCTCCCAATGGTGTCTACACAATCAATATAGCATCCAAGTAAATAGGTGACAATCCAATCCATTGTGTACAAACGGCGATATAAAGGAATGCGAAGCACCAGAATCAAATTAAACACATGCGGATCTACCACAGTTGAAAAGAATACCTCTGATCAGCTTGGGTGCCTCATGATCAACCTCGATCTCATTGACATGCTTAGGCTTACGCTCCTCCTCATATGCCTCTACAGCAATTGCTCTAGCCTGCTACGGCTGCTGAGCAGGTACTGCCTGCCTCTGTCCTCCTCTCTGAGTTGCTCCTCGGCCCTGAGGTCTATGTCCCACGGGTGCTCTTTGAGCTGGTTGCTGAAACTGCGGCCTCTGTGGTGCGGCGGGTGCTGGTGCTGGCAATAGTCCATCTAGCCATGTCACTGCCAACGGCTGATAGCTCAAAGGAAACCTACAGTCATTAATCCTGTGGCCTGTCCGACCACACCTGTAGCAAGTACTCGGAGCTGCAACACATGGACCTGGTACATGATTCCTGCCACATCTGACACATCCATTCTGAGTTGGCCTGTACTGACCTCAAGAAGACTCTCCTCTAGTCCAATCTCTAGGCCTCTTGCCTCCACTAAAGAAACCTCGCTGCTCAACTGGCCTCATTTGTTGTCTAGCCCTGCTCTGACTGACTCTGGTCTCAAGGTCACTCTTAACCCTGGTGGCTCAACGTACAATATCATTGAGCTCGGTGCACATGAATATCGTCAGCATACTCCGAATCTCAGACTTTAGACCCCGCTCAAAGTGCGACGTCAGTCTCCTCTAATCCTGAGTCATATGGGGTGCAAAATGAGACAAAGCTGCAAATCTGGCCTCATACTGTGCCACTGTTTGGCTTCCCTGGGTGATGTCCATGAATTCCTGCTCTTTCTTAAGTCGGACCTCCTCAGAAAAATACTGCTCATAAAACACCTCGCGGAATCTGTAACGCCCCGGTTCCAGGTCAAATTTTTCCGGACCCGAGGTGTTATGATAAGTAACAAAAGCAACTAAAATCCAGATCAAATTAAATCCTTTATTAATTACACCATCAGAGTTATATGCGGAAACATAAAATAATATCCACTAACAACTAATCTTTGACATTTACATACTTTTTTTAACTTATGAATCTAATTTACAACTAATTGGCTACCCCTATTTTTTTTTATACTAGCCCAATGCTATCATCCTCGTCAAGAATACCTGAAAAATTGGGGAAAACTGGAGTGAGAATAATTCTCAACAAGTAGCAAGGTGCATGCATGAAATCAGTCCATAATTTTCATAAACACAAGTGTAAAACCCCGACCTGGATTATATATTAATTATTTAGCTTAATTATCTAAAGTGTGCTTATTTGACTAATTAAGTATTTGTATTATGAAGATGAGGTAAGTGTGGATTATTCTTGGGGATTTAGAGAAATCAATTGAACTTTATGAAGGTTAGTAAGGTAAGCTTAGTTAATGTTATATCTTAATTACAATTGGCTAAGGTATCTTTCAATTAAATCTAGTGAATTGGAAATCAAATTCGGAAAAATTGGAGTTAAGTGTACCACAAAGTATCTCCCGAGTATAGGCATGAGCAACAGGCCGTGCCGGCCCGAGCACGGCACGGCCCGGCACGCCACGGGCCTAGGGCCCTGGGGGCACGGCCCGCCCGGGCTGGCACGCGAGCCGCGCAGGCCAAGGCGGGCTGGCCCGCGCGCGAGCCTGCTGGGCACGCCCCAACGGCAGGCACGCAGGCCGACCCGCTAGGCACGCCCCAACGGCAGGCACGCGGGCCGGCCCACCCGGCGGCCTGCCTGGCCCGCCAAAGAGCTAGCCGTTGGCTAGCTTTCTTTTCCCTCCATAAAAGTGGCTAAAAGCCACTTTTATGCCCATTTTACCCCCCCAACAGCCATATAACAGCTATATTGGGGGTCTATAGTTGTAATTGATGATTAAAAGACCTTTTCTACCCTTCCAACTGCAAAATAACAGTCATATTGAAGGGTAGAGGTGGTAAAAAGCCACTTTTAATTTTCTATAAATAGCCACTCCCTTTCCCACTCCAAACCACACCACTTCTACAATCTCCTACTCTCTTCTAATTGATTATCAAATAGTTTCTTTGCTCTAATTGTTGTAATTGGAAATTGGTGATACTCGATCTCTTCTAATTGTTCAAGCATCAAAAGTGGGAAATTGGACTCCGGAGGTTGAAGGCTTCAATTGCAAAGTTCAAGATTCATTCTAAAGAGGTATTCTTCTATTTAATTTTCCGATTTTAAAATTAGTATAAATATTATTATTATAAGTAAGTCTCTCCTTCTACCTTGCTTATAAATTAATATCACCAAATATTTATTATAATATTATTTATTAAGAACTTTTTTTCCAAAAATTTGATAATGGACCCTAGGTATCCTATGTTTTTTGACACTGAAGAAAGGGAATATCTTAGACCCCATTCTAACCCAGTATTTTCTGATGATATAACCCAACCCCAATATAATGACCCTCCCATCCAAGATCTTGAAACAGAATTACCTTCACAGGATATGGGATCGTCTTCCCTACCACCTAGGAGCACCAAGAGGAGTAGAACCTCCGGTGTTTGGCTCAATTTTACAATTGAAAGTGTAGGGAGTGAAGAGAAGGCAGTGTGTAACCATTGCAAAAAACATTTTAGTTGTAAAGGCAAAGGTGGTACAGGCCACTTGAACCGGCATTTGCAAAAATGCCTTCCAAAACATGGCCAAATTGACCCTAGGCAAACCCAAATTTCTACTAGTAGTGTTGCTATGAGTAATTTTATTTTTAATCAAGAAGAAACTAGACTTGAAATAGTAAAGTGGGTAATTCAAGAAGAATTACCCTTTAGATTAATAGATTCTAAAAGATTTCACCGTTTAATAACTAAATATTTAGCACCACAATTTAGACCTTTTTCACGCCACACTTTAAGAAAGGATGCAATAAAATTATATGGAAAAATGAAAATTGCATTAATAGAAACTTTGTCAAACAGTACTTTTAAGATAGCTTTAACCTCAGATATTTGGACAAGTAGACAACAAATAAGTTATTTAGCTATAACTGCACATTATATTGATGAAAATTGGAATATGGAAAAAATAATAATAACTTTTGAACCACTAGATGCTAGCCATACTGGAATGAATATATCAAATGGTGTAAGTAGAAATCTAAGAAATTATAAAATACACAATAAAATAATGGCTCTAGCACTTGATAATGCAAGTGCTAATAATGTTGCAGTAGGAATATTAAGACAACAATTAAACTTAAATATAGATGGAAGTTTATTTCATGTTAGGTGTGCTTGTCATATCCTTAATTTAGTTGTGCAAGATGGATTAAAAATTGTTCAACATCATTTAATAAATATTAGAGATGCAGTAAGATTTATAAAACAATCTAGCACAACCGCTAGAGAATTTAAATATTATTGTGAAACTTTAGGAAAGCAATATAAAAAAATTACCCTAGATGTTGAACATAGGTGGAATTCAACATATTTAATGCTAGAAGCTGCACTAGGATTAAAACAAGAAATTACAGTATTTTATAAAAGTAAAATGCCTGAATGTGACTTAGAAGATCTTGATTGGCAAATAGCCGAAATTTTAAGAGATTTTTTAAAAGTTTTTTATGATGCAACAAGATATTTATCAGTAGTTTATTACCCAACATCCTCAAGTATTATAACTTGTTTATATCAAATAAGTATTTGTTTTAAACAATATAGAGATGTACCCATTGCTAAGGAAATTATCCCTGCAATGGAAACTAAAATTTTAAAATATTGGCAAGAGATGCCTAATTTATATTGTTTAGCTACTACAATGGACCCTAGGATTAAATTAGGAGTTGAAGACTTAATAGATGGAATAAATGAAAATATGAATTCTACTTTTCAAATAGATATACGTAAAATAAGAAATCTATTAGAAAGACTTTTTTGTGAATACGATACTAGTAGTAGCATACAAAGTCATACGCGAACCCAACAAACACTATCAGATAATTCCCCTTGGAATTTCTTAAGTGGGAGAAGAAAGGGAAAACAACCAGCATCTAGTAGTGGGGGATCATCTGAATTAATGATTTTCTTAGAAGCCCCCCAATGAGTTTCAATACTATAGAAGAGCATAATGCTTTTAACATTTTGACATGGTGGAAGCAAAATCAGGTTAATTATCCTGTGCTTTCCGCCATGGCACGTGATCTACTAACGGTTCCGGTGTCCACAGTTGCATCGGAATCAGCTTTTAGTGCAGGTGGACGAACCGTGGATGATTACAGGAGCAGATTAACGCCGGAGATGGTGCAAGCATGTGTCAGTCTTACAGATTGGTTAAGGGCAGAACTGAGAGAACAAGAATATGAAGATGAACAACTTGCTGGAGACTTTGATGATTTGAATATTGATTTTAGTCAACTAGAGTAGTCTAAGTTTTGTTATAATTTTTGTAATCAAAGTATAGGAATTGTACTTTCTCTTTTTTTTTTGTTTCTTTTAAACTGCAAATGATAGATAGATGAGTGGGTGCCAACCTAGTTGGGATGTGCTTATACTATAGTGATGCAGTATTATTTGTTCAAGTAATTATGTAATTTTTGCAAAGTTGTAAGTGTACTTGTGATAATTAATGAATTTATATTTTTTTGAGCAAAATCTATCTCAATATGTGTAAGACAATTTTGTGAATAATAAAAGTATTTTACAGAAATTTTTTAGGATTTTTTGGAATTTTTGAAGTTTTTTTTTAATTTAAATTAATTGGCCCGCCGGCCCGGCGGGCTAGGCCCGACACGGCACGCCTGTTGGGGCGTGCCGTGCCGGGCTTGGGTATTGGGCAAACGGGCCTGGCGTGCCGTGGCCCGCGACACGTCAGGCCCACGGCACGGCCGGCCCGAGCACGCCTCAAGCGTGCCGGCCCGCAGCCCGCCCGAGCACGCCTCAGGCGTGCCGGGCCGGCCCCCCGCCCAACCCTACCCGAGTATACTTAAAGTACCTCCTAAGTGTACCCAAATTATCCCCTAAAAATACTCAAAGTAACTCTTAAGAATGCCCAAGGTACCACTCAAGTGTACCTTAAGTATCTCCCAAGAATACCCAAATAACCTCTCAAGTATACCCCAGGTACCCCACTTCTATACCCAAGGTACACCCAAGTATTACCTAAGGTACCCTCATTATATACCTAAGGTATGCCTAAGTATTACCTAAGGTGCCGCCCAAGTGATACTTAAAGTACCCCCTAATTATACCTAAGGTACCCCACTTGTATCCCTAAGGTACCCTACTTGTATTGCCTAAGGTGTCCCTTTATTTTAACTAAGGTACCCTACTATCTTACTTGAAGTACCTCCTTGTTTAGCAAAAGTGCATTCCCTTGTACAGCAGAGGTACCCCTTTTATATAACTAAAGTACCTTCAACATACCTAAGGTACATCTCTTACATTACCTAGGGTACACCCCTTGTATTTCCTAGAGGTACTCATTTCATATAAGTAAGGTATCCCCACTGTTTTACCTAGGGTACACCCCCTATATAGCCAAAGTACTCCCTTTTTCTAAATAAAGTAACCCCTATATAAGTAAGGTAACCCCCCACTATTTTGCCTAAGGTATAACCCCTTATATAGCTAAGGTACCTGTAACGCCCCGAACCCGGGTCAGTCCAAACCGGCACCTGACCCGAACCCGGTTCGCTACTGTAACAACCCGAATTTAGTTCAACAACCAAATCCGAGGTGTTACTGGCCCATATCAATCACAACATCAATAACATACCAGACCAAAGAAAGTAAATCCAATCCATATATTAATCCATCAGAGTTGCGGAAACAAGTATGTGCGGAAGTGTAGATTAAAATCATCAAACAAGCATGAAGCTTGACCATCAATCAATAGTATCAAAGTCTGGTAGAATGAACTGGTTACTAACTCTCTCTCGTCTCTCTCATACATCAAATCCAATTAATGATAATAAACCAATTAAAAATGCTAAGTCTATAACATCAATCCACCTCAGATAAGATCGGGATAATAGTAATCCTCTGGAGAATACTCAGCTATCTCTCCCTGGAAGTCTAAGAGATCCCCCTCTCGCGTATCAGCTGAAAAAAATGGAATAACAGTAGGGTGAGATACGAATATCCCAGTAGGTAACACATGCATGATTAAGCAGTTAATATACGGAAAGTAGCAGTTCATGCACGAAGAAGTCACATCGATTAATCAGGCTCGTATAATCATTCGTATCATTCGTAAATACAAAACAATATACTAAACAGTTCTAGAGATGAATTCCAGCAAGTTTAATATGAAAATACCATAGTCAAATCAGTAACATAATTCATACATTGCCAGGATGTACTAAACAGTCACATCCAACCAATATCCCAAACACATGCCTCCCGCATGTACCACAATAATAACAAGTTTTATGATTTCAGCGTCATTGTAGGACTCACAAAGTTAGATAAACCTTTTGAGATGATTCTCAACCAATTGCTATACCACCGTGCGACTTAGGAGCGATGCTACTAATGATACTCAAGCCCCATGCAGCGCAGCTTAGACAAGAGCCGTAGTCACCGACTTATTGCACACGTACCCATCAAAGTTGGCATGTACCACCAGCATGCAGCACCAGAATCAATACATGGAGGTGGTTGCTTATCCACATGTACAGGGAATCACCAGCGGCTCACCGGGGTGTCCCTCCAGACATAGGACCTTCCCAGACAAACTAACTTGCAAAGGAAGCGCGTCGCATATAGGAGTAACTCAACCCAAATGACATATCCCTCAGCTATCTAGCTACGACTATGGATCCACAACCAGCTATGCCCACTAGACTCCAAAACTTCCCTAAAGTGTCATATTCTATAAGGGTTGGTGCCTAGCGGCATATAATGGTTATATCTGTACATTTACTTCAATATTTGTTCATCTGAATTCAGTATTCTCTTTAGAAAGTATTCTGATTTATAATGTCATTTAGAGGTATTTAGATAGTCAAATGGTAGTTAGGCTTTTCCAAAATCACGTTTCTCATTTACCTTCAAAACTTGGCAACTATTGTCCTAAATATCTCCCTAATTTGTTTTTCTGTAAAACAGGGGTTTAGGTAGTTTATTTTGGTCTTAAAGCACCTTAATTAATCATTAAAATTGTCTAAAAATAGTTTAGAATTGAATTAGGTGCGAAATTATGAAAAATTGGAAATTCTGTTGAGAGCGCCTAGGATCGCTCAGGATCGCCCTGGCGGTCCCAGGTCAGCGGTCGTGTATTTTCGAGCGCCCGCGATCTGTCTTCTCGCGGTCTACGGCGCCCTAATTTTATTTAACCAGCGCCGAAGATCGCCGACGAGCGCCGAGCACAGTCGAGGTCGGCGGTCGTGCGAAATCGAGCAGAAATAGTTCTAAATCACGATTTTTCTCGTCTAAACTCATTCTAGTGTATTTCTAACATGCTTAGCTAACTAAATACAACATTACATATCATAGAAACATGCATTTGCGATTAACCAAGGAAAAATCCAATTTCAAAACCAAAACGGTGTCACCTACCTCGTATACACGTTTCTCCTCTTCTCTTCTGAACAGCAAACCCCCAAACCTCTCCTCAGTTGCAAGGCAAGGCTCTGAGCAAGTTCTCTTGGTCTTCCCCCTTCCTTCTCTTTCTTCTCTTCTCGGTCGTTTCAACTCTCGTCGTTTGCGGCTGAATAATACGAGCGAGAATACGATTAGGTTATTTAATACATATATATACTCCCTGATCCCATGCATCTCCCATGCAAACTCTCCCATACACCTCGCCCAATTAAAATACGTACCTCGATATCTCAAGATCGGACGGTCAGATCTGCGTCTAATTCTGGATCTTCACTAAACTGATCACCCCCTACAAAAATAAAATATTCCCATCAATCATAACCCTCAGTAATATTATTTACTAATTTAATTTATTATTTAAGTAAAATTCGGGGTTTTACATCCTCCCCTCCTAAAAGAAAAATTTCGTCCTCGAAATTTACCTTGTGGTTCTGGAAATAAGTTGGGATACTTTCTCTGCATTTCCGATTCCAATTCCCATGTAGCTTCCTCAGTCGTGTGGTTTTGCCAAAGTACTTTCACAAGTGGTATTACTTTAGTACGGAGAACCTGTTCCTTCCTGTCCAAAATCTCAACTGGATGCTCCTCGTAAGTCAAGTCCCCTCGCACTACTATCGGTTCATGCTGAATGATATGAGTAGGGTCGTGCACGTACTTCCTCAACATAGAAACATGGAATACGTCATGAACTCCTTCCAATTGTGTAGGTAAAGCCAATCTGTATGCTAATGGTCCCACTGTACCCTTAATCTCAAACGGACCTATATATCTTGGAGCCAATTTGCCTTTCTTTCCAAACCTCTTGATTCCACGAGATGGTGATATCTTCAGAAATACCCAATCTCCAACTTCAAAATGCAAGTCTCTTCTTCTGGTAACTGCATAACTCTTTTGACGACTCTGGGCTGTAAGCATGTTTCGCCTAATCTGATTCACCTTCTCAATGCTATCTTGTACAATCTGGGGCCCAATGAGTTGTCTTTCACCAACTTCCACCCAGCACACTGGGGATCTACACGGTCTTCCATAAAGTGCCTCGAATGGTGCCATCTGAATACTCGCCTGATAGCTGTTATTATAGGCAAACTCCACCAATGGTAGGTGCTGATTCCAACTGCCTCCCCAATCCATAACACAGCATCTCAACATGTCTTCCAAAGTCTGAATGGTACGCTCGGACTGTCCATCTGTCTGAGGATGATAACTAGTGCTGAAATTAATCTTAGTCCCCAAAGCTGCCTGAAATGCAAGCCAAAAGCGTGCTGTGAATCGTGCATCTCTGTCAGACACTATAGAAACCGGCACTCCATGAAGTCTCACTATCTCCCTGACATATAACTCAGCTAAAGACTTCAATGGCTGTGTAGTGCTCATAGGCAAGAAATGCGCAGACTTAGTCAGTCTATCCACGACAACCCAAATAGCATCTTCCTTCCTTGCTGTCAGTGGTAATCCAGATACAAAATCCATAGTTACATGCTCCCACTTCCACTCTGGGATAGGAAGTGACTGAAGTAAACCAGGTGGTTTCCGATGTTCAGCTTTTACTTGCTGGCATATCAAACACTTTGCCACATACTCTGCAATCTCTCTCTTCATTCCTGACCACCAATAGATTTCTTTCAAGTTTTTGTACATCTTCGTACTTCCTGGATGAACTGCATACCTCGATCTATGTCCCTCTGATAATATCTTCTCCTTAATCTCCGCATCAGCTGGAACACAAATACGACTTCTATATCTCAATAGCCCATCTCTATCTGAAAAGTCTACAGCTGCCTCAGATCCTCTACCCATCATCTCCCTAGTCTGAATCAACTGTGGGTCAATCAATTGTTTCTCCCGAATCAACTGAACCAAATCTGGTTCAATCTGAACACGAGCAATTCGGATCACTCCATCCTGTGGCATGCTAAACTCTCCCTGCCAATCTCTGACTGAATCAATCAATCTACACTGGCTCATCATGAACGCTGCTAAAGTAGCTATTTGACCTTCAACTGAACTTTTTCTACTCAAAGCATCCGCCACTACATTTGCCTTACCAGGGTGGTATTGCAAAGTAAACTTAAAATCCTTTAGCAAATCCATCCACCTTCGCTGCCTCATATTCAAATCTTTCTGTGAAAACAGATATCTTAAGCTCTTATGATCAGAAAAGATCTCAAACTCTACTCCATAAAGGTAATGCCTCCATAGCTTCAATGCAAAGACTATGGCTGCAAGCTCCAAATCGTGGGTAGGGTAGTTCTTCTCATGTGGTCTCAACAACCTCGAAGCATACGCTATAACTCTGCCCTGCTGCATCAATACACATCCCAAGCCTATCCTAGAAGCATCACAATATACTGCAAATGCCTCATCCATGGATGGCACAATCAACACTGGTGCAGTAGTCAATCTCTGCTTCAATTCCTGAAAACTCTGCTCACATTTTTCATCCCATTGAAACTTCACTGCTTTCTTGGTTAGATTAGATAACGGTGCAGCTATACGCGAAAATCCTGCAATGAATCTCCTATAGTAACCTGCCATACCAAGGAAACTCCTGACCTCTGTCACTGTAGTAAGCCTCGGCCATTCTGCCACTGCCTTTACCTTCTCAGGGTCCACAGATATACCCTCTCCTGAGATAACATGACCTAAGAAAGAAATTTGCCTTAGCCAAAACTGACATTTACTAAATTTCCCATACAACTTGTGGTCTCTCAAAGTGCACAATACTAACTTCAAATGCCCTTCATGTGCTTCTCGGGTCTTAGAATATACTAGGATGTCATCAATGAACACCACCACAAAACTGTCCAAGTATGCATGAAAAATTCTGTTCATGAGGTCCATGAAAACAGCTGGGGCATTGGTCAACCCAAAAGGCATAACCAAGAACTCATAGTGCCCATAGCGTGTACGAAAAGCTGTCTTCTCTATGTCCTCCTCTGCTACTCTCACCTGATGATATCCTGACCTCAAGTCTATCTTTGAGAACCAAGATGCTCCTCCTAACTGATCAAACAGGTCATCAATCCTAGGCAACGGATACTTGTTCTTCACTGTTACTTGATTCAGTTGCCTATAATCGATACACATCCTCATGCTACCATCCTTCTTCTGGACAAATAGAACTGGAGCGCCCCACGGAGACATACTCGGTCTGATGAAACCTTTTTCCTGGAGCTCATCTAACTGTTTCTTAAGTTCCTCCTGTTCTGGTTTCGCAAGCCTATAGGGTGGTTTCGAAACTGGAGCCGTACCAGGCATCAACTGTATTCTGAACTCTACTCCTCTAGCAGGTGGTAATCCAGGTAAATCTTCTGGAAACACATCCGCAAACTCCCGTACAACGGGCACATCGGAGATGACAAGGGTGTCACTCCTAAGCTCCTCTGCTATCACAGATGCTACCAGACCAATCCGTGACTTCAACCCCTCACATTTGAAACAGTGAGTGGTCTGATCTGGCCCTCTAACTATCACGGTACCCGCATAACAGTCCAATGTCACATGGTGTCTACATAGCCAATCCATCCCCAATATCACATCAAAACCTCCAATGTCTAAGGCAATCAAATCACCAGACAACTCTAATCTACCCAATCTAATCATACAGTCTCTATACATATGCTCCACTCGAGTAGACTCTCCCAAAGGTGTGTGCACAGACAAAACAGCATCCAATTCTGTGGGTGACAAACCAATCCGTTGTGCACAAGCAGGCGATATAAAAGAATGGGAAGCACCAGAATCAAACAGAACACATGCTGATCTACCACAGATGAAGAGAATACCTCCAATCAACTCAGGTGTCTCGGGATCACCCTCAATATCCCCCACACGATCGGGCTCACGCTCCTCATGTGCATCCACTGCATATACCCTCGCTGGCTGCTGCTGAGCAGGTACTGTCTGCCTCTGGCCTCCTCTCTGAACTGATCCTCTGCCCTGGGGCTTCTGTCCAACCGGTGCTCTCTGAGCTGGCTGCTGAAACTGTGGCCTCTGTGGAAAAGCAGGCGCGGTCTCTGGCGATGGTAATGCCGGTCGTGGCACTGCTAACGGCTGATAACTAGTAGGAAACCGACAATCCGTGATCCTGTGACCTGGCCTACCGCATCGGTAGCAGGTGCCTGGCGCTGCAACACACGGTCCAGGTACATGGTATCTGCCACAACTGCCACATGCCCTCGGAGCTGCTCTATACTGTCCTCCTGCAGGCTCTGCCCTAGTCCAATCTCTGGATCTCTTGTTCCCACTAAGGAAACCTCTCTGATCTGCCGGCCTCGTAGGCGGCCTAGCTCTGCTCTGACTCGCTCTAGCCTCCAAGTCACTCTCAGCTCTAGTGGCTCTACGTACCACGTCCTTCAATTCGGTGCACAGGAGTACGGTCAGCATACTCCTAATCTCAGGCTTCAGACCCTGCTCAAAATGTGAAGTCAGCCTTCGCTCATCCTGCGTCATATGAGGTGCAAATCGAGACAAGGCTGCAAATCTAGCCTCGTACTGAGCCACTGTCTGGCCTCCCTGTGTAATCTCCATAAATTCCCGCTCCTTCTTGAGCCGGACTTCCTCAGAAAAGTACTGGTCATAGAAGACCTCTCTGAATCTATCCCAAGTCATGTACGTAGCCTGTGGATCCTGCCTCTTCCTGGCTGTCCACCAATGCACTGCCTCTCCCTCAAACAAGAATGCTGCCAATCGCACTCTCCTGTCCATCGGGCATCCCATGGCCTCAAAAATCCACTCGACTCGCATCAGCCATCTCTCAGCCTCCATAGGATCTGGTCGTCCACTAAAGATAGGTGGATCCAACTTCCTGAACTGCTCGAGATCCTTGGCCGTATGTATGGCCCTCTCGTGTACAGGCTCCTCTCCATGACCATTGCCACCATTTCCGCCATTTCCCTGCTGGCTCAGCCTCTCCTCTCTCTCCTTGGCAAGAAGCTCTGCCAAGCTGCTAACAACAGTCCATATATCACCCCCTGGAGGTGGTGGAGGTAATGGAACATCCTGCGGCTCCTCCTCAATAGGATCAACTCTAGCACGTCTTCCCCTACCAGCCATCTGCAAAATACAATTTCACTTGTTAGAATCCAATAATTCTAGGGGTTCTATCTAGCATACTCACAATCCCATTCCCCTAAAGCTGGCTAGTCTAAGGTTAGGACCATTTCTCTGATACCATCTCTGTAACGCCCCGAACCCGGGTCAGTCCAAACCGGCACTTGACCCGAACCCGGTTCGCTACTGTAACAACCCGAATTTAGTTCAACAACCAAATCCGAGGTGTTACTGGCCCATATCAATCACAACATCAATAACATACCAGACCAAAGAAAGTAAATCCAATCCATATATTAATCCATCAGAGTTGCGGAAACAAGTATGTGCGGAAGTGTAGATTAAAATCATCAAACAAGCATGAAGCTTGACCATCAATCAATAGTATCAAAGTCTGGTAGAATGAACTGGTTACTAACTCTCTCTCGTCTCTCTCATACATCAAATCCAATTAATGATAATAAACCAATTAAAAATGCTAAGTCTATAACATCAATCCACCTCAGATAAGATCGGGATAATAGTAATCCTCTGGAGAATACTCAGCTATCTCTCCCTGGAAGTCTAAGAGATCCCCCTCTCGCGTATCAGCTGAAAAAAATGGAATAACAGTAGGGTGAGATACGAATATCCCAGTAGGTAACACATGCATGATTAAGCAGTTAATATACGGAAAGTAGCAGTTCATGCACGAAGAAGTCACATCGATTAATCAGGCTCGTATAATCATTCGTATCATTCGTAAATACAAAACAATATACTAAACAGTTCTAGAGATGAATTCCAGCAAGTTTAATATGAAAATACCATAGTCAAATCAGTAACATAATTCATACATTGCCAGGATGTACTAAACAGTCACATCCAACCAATATCCCAAACACATGCCTCCCGCATGTACCACAATAATAACAAGTTTTATGATTTCAGCGTCATTGTAGGACTCACAAAGTTAGATAAACCTTTTGAGATGATTATCAACCAATTGCTATACCACCGTGCGACTTAGGAGCGATGCTACTAATGATACTCAAGCCCCATGCAGCGCAGCTTAGACAAGAGCCGTAGTCACCGACTTATTGCACACGTACCCATCAAAGTTGGCATGTACCACCAGCATGCAGCACCAGAATCAATACATGGAGGTGGTTGCTTATCCACATGTACAGGGAATCACCAGCGGCTCACCGGGGTGTCCCTCCAGACATAGGACCTTCCCAGACAAACTAACTTGCAAAGGAAGCGCGTCGCATATAGGAGTAACTCAACCCAAATGACATATCCCTCAGCTATCTAGCTACGACTATGGATCCACAACCAGCTATGCCCACTAGACTCCAAAACTTCCCTAAAGTGTCATATTCTATAAGGGTTGGTGCCTAGCGGCATATAATGGTTATATCTGTATATTTACTTCAATATTTGTTCATCTGAATTCAGTATTCTCTTTAGAAAGTATTCTGATTTATAATGTCATTTAGAGGTATTTAGATAGTCAAATGGTAGTTAGGCTTTTCCAAAATCACGTTTCTCATTTACCTTCAAAACTTGGCAACTATTGTCCTAAATATCTCCCTAATTTGTTTTTCTGTAAAACAGGGGTTTAGGTAGTTTATTTTGGTCTTAAAGCACCTTAATTAATCATTAAAATTGTCTAAAAATAGTTTAGAATTGAATTAGGTGCGAAATTATGAAAAATTGGAAATTCTGTTGAGAGCGCCTAGGATTGCTCAGGATCGCCCTGGCGGTCCCAGGTCAGCGGTCGTGTATTTTCGAGCGCCCGCGGTCCGTCTTCTCGCGGTCTACGGCGCCCTAATTTTATTTAACCAGCGCCGAAGATCGCCGACGAGCGCCGAGCACAGTCGAGGTCGGCGGTCGTGCGAAATCGAGCAGAAATAGTTCTAAATCACGATTTTTCTCGTCTAAACTCATTCTAGTGTATTTCTAACATGCTTAGCTAACTAAATACAACATTACATATCATAGAAACATGCATTTGCGATTAACCAAGGAAAAATCCAATTTCAAAACCAAAACGGTGTCACCTACCTCGTATACGCGTTTCTCCTCTTCTCTTCTGAACAGCAAACCCCCAAACCTCTCCTCAGTTGCAAGGCAAGGCTCTGAGCAAGTTCTCTTGGTCTTCCCCCTTCCTTCTCTTTCTTCTCTTCTCGGTCGTTTCAACTCTCGTCGTTTGCGGCTGAATAATACGAGCGAGAATACGATTAGGTTATTTAATACATATATATACTCCCTGATCCCATGCATCTCCCATGCAAACTCTCCCATACACCTCGCCCAATTAAAATACGTACCTCGATATCTCAAGATCGGACGGTCAGATCTGCGTCTAATTCTGGATCTTCACTAAACTGATCACCCCCTACAAGAATAAAATATTCCCATCAATCATAACCCTCAGTAATATTATTTACTAATTTAATTTATTATTTAAGTAAAATTCGGGGTTTTACGTCCTCCCCTCCTAAAAGAAAAATTTCGTCCTCGAAATTTACCTTGTGGTTCTGGAAATAAGTTGGGATACTTTCTCTGCATTTCCGATTCCAATTCCCATGTAGCTTCCTCAGTCGTGTGGTTTTGCCAAAGTACTTTCACAAGTGGTATTACTTTAGTACGGAGAACCTGTTCCTTCCTGTCCAAAATCTCAACTGGATGCTCCTCGTAAGTCAAGTCCCCTCGCACTACTATCGGTTCATGCTGAATGATATGAGTAGGGTCGTGCACGTACTTCCTCAACATAGAAACATGGAATACGTCATGAACTCCTTCCAATTGTGTAGGTAAAGCCAATCTGTATGCTAATGGTCCCACTGTACCCTTAATCTCAAACGGACCTATATATCTTGGAGCCAATTTGCCTTTCTTTCCAAACCTCTTGATTCCACGAGATGGTGATATCTTCAGAAATACCCAATCTCCAACTTCAAAATGCAAGTCTCTTCTTCTGGTAACTGCATAACTCTTTTGACGACTCTGGGCTGTAAGCATGTTTCGCCTAATCTGATTCACCTTCTCAATGCTATCTTGTACAATCTGGGGCCCAATGAGTTGTCTTTCACCAACTTCCACCCAGCACACTGGGGATCTACACGGTCTTCCATAAAGTGCCTCGAATGGTGCCATCTGAATACTCGCCTGATAGCTGTTATTATAGGCAAACTCCACCAATGGTAGGTGCTGATTCCAACTGCCTCCCCAATCCATAACACAGCATCTCAACATGTCTTCCAAAGTCTGAATGGTACGCTCGGACTGTCCATCTGTCTGAGGATGATAACTAGTGCTGAAATTAATCTTAGTCCCCAAAGCTGCCTGAAATGCAAGCCAAAAGCGTGCTGTGAATCGTGCATCTCTGTCAGACACTATAGAAACCGGCACTCCATGAAGTCTCACTATCTCCCTGACATATAACTCAGCTAAAGACTTCAATGGCTGTGTAGTGCTCATAGGCAAGAAATGCGCAGACTTAGTCAGTCTATCCACGACAACCCAAATAGCATCTTCCTTCCTTGCTGTCAGTGGTAATCCAGATACAAAATCCATAGTTACATGCTCCCACTTCCACTCTGGGATAGGAAGTGACTGAAGTAAACCAGGTGGTTTCCGATGTTCAGCTTTTACTTGCTGGCATATCAAACACTTTGCCACATACTCTGCAATCTCTCTCTTCATTCCTGACCACCAATAGATTTCTTTCAAGTTTTTGTACATCTTCGTACTTCCTGGATGAACTGCATACCTTGATCTATGTCCCTCTGATAATATCTTCTCCTTAATCTCCGCATCAGCTGGAACACAAATACGACTTCTATATCTCAATAGCCCATCTCTATCTGAAAAGTCTACAGCTGCCTCAGATCCTCTACCCATCATCTCCCTAGTCTGAATCAACTGTGGGTCAATCAATTGTTTCTCCCGAATCAACTGAACCAAATCTGGTTCAATCTGAACACGAGCAATTCGGATCACTCCATCCTGTGGCATGCTAAACTCTCCCTGCCAATCTCTGACTGAATCAATCAATCTACACTGGCTCATCATGAACGCTGCTAAAGTAGCTATTTGACCTTCAACTGAACTTTTTCTACTCAAAGCATCCGCCACTACATTTGCCTTACCAGGGTGGTATTGCAAAGTAAACTTAAAATCCTTTAGCAAATCCATCCACCTTCGCTGCCTCATATTCAAATCTTTCTGTGAAAACAGATATCTTAAGCTCTTATGATCAGAAAAGATCTCAAACTCTACTCCATAAAGGTAATGCCTCCATAGCTTCAATGCAAAGACTATGGCTGCAAGCTCCAAATCGTGGGTAGGGTAGTTCTTCTCATGTGGTCTCAACAACCTCGAAGCATACGCTATAACTCTGCCCTGCTGCATCAATACACATCCCAAGCCTATCCTAGAAGCATCACAATATACTGCAAATGCCTCATCCATGGATGGCACAATCAACACTGGTGCAGTAGTCAATCTCTGCTTCAATTCCTGAAAACTCTGCTCACATTTTTCATCCCATTGAAACTTCACTGCTTTCTTGGTTAGATTAGATAACGGTGCAGCTATACGCGAAAATCCTGCAATGAATCTCCTATAGTAACCTGCCATACCAAGGAAACTCCTGACCTCTGTCACTGTAGTAAGCCTCGGCCATTCTGCCACTGCCTTTACCTTCTCAGGGTCCACAGATATACCCTCTCCTGAGATAACATGACCTAAGAAAGAAATTTGCCTTAGCCAAAACTGACATTTACTAAATTTCCCATACAACTTGTGGTCTCTCAAAGTGCACAATACTAACTTCAAATGCCCTTCATGTGCTTCTCGGGTCTTAGAATATACTAGGATGTCATCAATGAACACCACCACAAAACTGTCCAAGTATGCATGAAAAATTCTGTTCATGAGGTCCATGAAAACAGCTGGGGCATTGGTCAACCCAAAAGGCATAACCAAGAACTCATAGTGCCCATAGCGTGTACGAAAAGCTGTCTTCTCTATGTCCTCCTCTGCTACTCTCACCTGATGATATCCTGACCTCAAGTCTATCTTTGAGAACCAAGATGCTCCTCCTAACTGATCAAACAGGTCATCAATCCTAGGCAACGGATACTTGTTCTTCACTGTTACTTGATTCAGTTGCCTATAATCGATACACATCCTCATGCTACCATCCTTCTTCTGGACAAATAGAACTGGAGCGCCCCACGGAGACATACTCGGTCTGATGAAACCTTTTTCCTGGAGCTCATCTAACTGTTTCTTAAGTTCCTCCTGTTCTGGTTTCGCAAGCCTATAGGGTGGTTTCGAAACTGGAGCCGTACCAGGCATCAACTGTATTCTGAACTCTACTCCTCTAGCAGGTGGTAATCCAGGTAAATCTTCTGGAAACACATCCGCAAACTCCCGTACAACGGGCACATCGGAGATGACAAGGGTGTCACTCCTAAGCTCCTCTGCTATCACAGATGCTACCAGACCAATCCGTGACTTCAACCCCTCACATTTGAAACAGTGAGTGGTCTGATCTGGCCCTCTAACTATCACGGTACCCGCATAACAGTCCAATGTCACATGGTGTCTACATAGCCAATCCATCCCCAATATCACATCAAAACCTCCAATGTCTAAGGCAATCAAATCACCAGACAACTCTAATCTACCCAATCTAATCATACAGTCTCTATACATATGCTCCACTCGAGTAGACTCTCCCAAAGGTGTGTGCACAGACAAAACAGCATCCAATTCTGTGGGTGACAAACCAATCCGTTGTGCACAAGCAGGCGATATAAAAGAATGGGAAGCACCAGAATCAAACAGAACACATGCTGATCTACCACAGATGAAGAGAATACCTCCAATCAACTCAGGTGTCTCGGGATCACCCTCAATATCCCCCACACGATCGGGCTCACGCTCCTCATGTGCATCCACTGCATATACCCTCGCTGGCTGCTGCTGAGCAGGTACTGTCTGCCTCTGGCCTCCTCTCTGAACTGATCCTCTGCCCTGGGGCTTCTGTCCAACCGGTGCTCTCTGAGCTGGCTGCTGAAACTGTGGCCTCTGTGGAAAAGCAGGCGCGGTCTCTGGCGATGGTAATGCCGGTCGTGGCACTGCTAACGGCTGATAACTAGTAGGAAACCGACAATCCGTGATCCTGTGACCTGGCCTACCGCATCGGTAGCAGGTGCCTGGCGCTGCAACACACGGTCCAGGTACATGGTATCTGCCACAACTGCCACATGCCCTCGGAGCTGCTCTATACTGTCCTCCTGCAGGCTCTGCCCTAGTCCAATCTCTGGATCTCTTGTTCCCACTAAGGAAACCTCTCTGATCTGCCGGCCTCGTAGGCGGCCTAGCTCTGCTCTGACTCGCTCTAGCCTCCAAGTCACTCTCAGCTCTAGTGGCTCTACGTACCACGTCCTTCAATTCGGTGCACAGGAGTACGGTCAGCATACTCCTAATCTCAGGCTTCAGACCCCGCTCAAAATGTGAAGTCAGCCTCCGCTCATCCTGCGTCATATGAGGTGCAAATCGAGACAAGGCTGCAAATCTAGCCTCGTACTGAGCCACTGTCTGGCCTCCCTGTGTAATCTCCATAAATTCCCGCTCCTTCTTGAGCCGGACTTCCTCAGAAAAGTACTGGTCATAGAAGACCTCTCTGAATCTATCCCAAGTCATGTACGTAGCCTGTGGATCCTGCCTCTTCCTGGCTGTCCACCAATGCACTGCCTCTCCCTCAAACAAGAATGCTGCCAATCGCACTCTCCTGTCCATCGGGCATCCCATGGCCTCAAAAATCCACTCGACTCGCATCAGCCATCTCTCAGCCTCCATAGGATCTGGTCGTCCACTAAAGATAGGTGGATCCAACTTCCTGAACTGCTCGAGATCCTTGGCCGTATGTATGGCCCTCTCGTGTACAGGCTCCTCTCCATGACCATTGCCACCATTTCCGCCATTTCCCTGCTGGCTCAGCCTCTCCTCTCTCTCCTTGGCAAGAAGCTCTGCCAAGCTGCTAACAACAGTCCATATATCACCCCCTGGAGGTGGTGGAGGTAATGGAACATCCTGCGGCTCCTCCTCAATAGGATCAACTCTAGCACGTCTTCCCCTACCAGCCATCTGCAAAATACAATTTCACTTGTTAGAATCCAATAATTCTAGGGGTTCTATCTAGCGTACTCACAATCCCATTCCCCTAAAGCTGGCTAGTCTAAGGTTAGGACCATTTCTCTGATACCATCTCTGTAACGCCCCGAACCCGGGTCAGTCCAAACCGGCACTTGACCCGAACCCGGTTCGCTACTGTAACAACCCGAATTTAGTTCAACAACCAAATCCGAGGTGTTACTGGCCCATATCAATCACAACATCAATAACATACCAGACCAAAGAAAGTAAATCCAATCCATATATTAATCCATCAGAGTTGCGGAAACAAGTATGTGCGGAAGTGTAGATTAAAATCATCAAACAAGCATGAAGCTTGACCATCAATCAATAGTATCAAAGTCTGGTAGAATGAACTGGTTACTAACTCTCTCTCGTCTCTCTCATACATCAAATCCAATTAATGATAATAAACCAATTAAAAATGCTAAGTCTATAACATCAATCCACCTCAGATAAGATCGGGATAATAGTAATCCTCTGGAGAATACTCAGCTATCTCTCCCTGGAAGTCTAAGAGATCCCCCTCTCGCGTATCAGCTGAAAAAAATGGAATAACAGTAGGGTGAGATACGAATATCCCAGTAGGTAACACATGCATGATTAAGCAGTTAATATACGGAAAGTAGCAGTTCATGCACGAAGAAGTCACATCGATTAATCAGGCTCGTATAATCATTCGTATCATTCGTAAATACAAAACAATATACTAAACAGTTCTAGAGATGAATTCCAGCAAGTTTAATATGAAAATACCATAGTCAAATCAGTAACATAATTCATACATTGCCAGGATGTACTAAACAGTCACATCCAACCAATATCCCAAACACATGCCTCCCGCATGTACCACAATAATAACAAGTTTTATGATTTCAGCGTCATTGTAGGACTCACAAAGTTAGATAAACCTTTTGAGATGATTCTCAACCAATTGCTATACCACCGTGCGACTTAGGAGCGATGCTACTAATGATACTCAAGCCCCATGCAGCGCAGCTTAGACAAGAGCCGTAGTCACCGACTTATTGCACACGTACCCATCAAAGTTGGCATGTACCACCAGCATGCAGCACCAGAATCAATACATGGAGGTGGTTGCTTATCCACATGTACAGGGAATCACCAGCGGCTCACCGGGGTGTCCCTCCAGACATAGGACCTTCCCAGACAAACTAACTTGCAAAGGAAGCGCGTCGCATATAGGAGTAACTCAACCCAAATGACATATCCCTCAGCTATCTAGCTACGACTATGGATCCACAACCAGCTATGCCCACTAGACTCCAAAACTTCCCTAAAGTGTCATATTCTATAAGGGTTGGTGCCTAGCGGCATATAATGGTTATATCTGTATATTTACTTCAATATTTGTTCATCTGAATTCAGTATTCTCTTTAGAAAGTATTCTGATTTATAATGTCATTTAGAGGTATTTAGATAGTCAAATGGTAGTTAGGCTTTTCCAAAATCACGTTTCTCATTTACCTTCAAAACTTGGCAACTATTGTCCTAAATATCTCCCTAATTTGTTTTTCTGTAAAACAGGGGTTTAGGTAGTTTATTTTGGTCTTAAAGCACCTTAATTAATCATTAAAATTGTCTAAAAATAGTTTAGAATTGAATTAGGTGCGAAATTATGAAAAATTGGAAATTCTGTTGAGAGCGCCTAGGATTGCTCAGGATCGCCCTGGCGGTCCCAGGTCAGCGGTCGTGTATTTTCGAGCGCCCGCGGTCCGTCTTCTCGCGGTCTACGGCGCCCTAATTTTATTTAACCAGCGCCGAAGATCGCCGACGAGCGCCGAGCACAGTCGAGGTCGGCGGTCGTGCGAAATCGAGCAGAAATAGTTCTAAATCACGATTTTTCTCGTCTAAACTCATTCTAGTGTATTTCTAACATGCTTAGCTAACTAAATACAACATTACATATCATAGAAACATGCATTTGCGATTAACCAAGGAAAAATCCAATTTCAAAACCAAAACGGTGTCACCTACCTCGTATACGCGTTTCTCCTCTTCTCTTCTGAACAGCAAACCCCCAAACCTCTCCTCAGTTGCAAGGCAAGGCTCTGAGCAAGTTCTCTTGGTCTTCCCCCTTCCTTCTCTTTCTTCTCTTCTCGGTCGTTTCAACTCTCGTCGTTTGCGGCTGAATAATACGAGCGAGAATACGATTAGGTTATTTAATACATATATATACTCCCTGATCCCATGCATCTCCCATGCAAACTCTCCCATACACCTCGCCCAATTAAAATACGTACCTCGATATCTCAAGATCGGACGGTCAGATCTGCGTCTAATTCTGGATCTTCACTAAACTGATCACCCCCTACAAGAATAAAATATTCCCATCAATCATAACCCTCAGTAATATTATTTACTAATTTAATTTATTATTTAAGTAAAATTCGGGGTTTTACGTCCTCCCCTCCTAAAAGAAAAATTTCGTCCTCGAAATTTACCTTGTGGTTCTGGAAATAAGTTGGGATACTTTCTCTGCATTTCCGATTCCAATTCCCATGTAGCTTCCTCAGTCGTGTGGTTTTGCCAAAGTACTTTCACAAGTGGTATTACTTTAGTACGGAGAACCTGTTCCTTCCTGTCCAAAATCTCAACTGGATGCTCCTCGTAAGTCAAGTCCCCTCGCACTACTATCGGTTCATGCTGAATGATATGAGTAGGGTCGTGCACGTACTTCCTCAACATAGAAACATGGAATACGTCATGAACTCCTTCCAATTGTGTAGGTAAAGCCAATCTGTATGCTAATGGTCCCACTGTACCCTTAATCTCAAACGGACCTATATATCTTGGAGCCAATTTGCCTTTCTTTCCAAACCTCTTGATTCCACGAGATGGTGATATCTTCAGAAATACCCAATCTCCAACTTCAAAATGCAAGTCTCTTCTTCTGGTATCTGCATAACTCTTTTGACGACTCTGGGCTGTAAGCATGTTTCGCCTAATCTGATTCACCTTCTCAATGCTATCTTGTACAATCTGGGGCCCAATGAGTTGTCTTTCACCAACTTCCACCCAGCACACTGGGGATCTACACGGTCTTCCATAAAGTGCCTCGAATGGTGCCATCTGAATACTCGCCTGATAGCTGTTATTATAGGCAAACTCCACCAATGGTAGGTGCTGATTCCAACTACCTCCCCAATCCATAACACAGCATCTCAACATGTCTTCCAAAGTCTGAATGGTACGCTCGGACTGTCCATCTGTCTGAGGATGATAACTAGTGCTGAAATTAATCTTAGTCCCCAAAGCTGCCTGAAATGCAAGCCAAAAGCGTGCTGTGAATCGTGCATCTCTGTCAGACACTATAGAAACCGGCACTCCATGAAGTCTCACTATCTCCCTGACATATAACTCAGCTAAAGACTTCAATGGCTGTGTAGTGCTCATAGGCAAGAAATGCGCAGACTTAGTCAGTCTATCCACGACAACCCAAATAGCATCTTCCTTCCTTGCTGTCAGTGGTAATCCAGATACAAAATCCATAGTTACATGCTCCCACTTCCACTCTGGGATAGGAAGTGACTGAAGTAAACCAGGTGGTTTCCGATGTTCAGCTTTTACTTGCTGGCATATCAAACACTTTGCCACATACTCTGCAATCTCTCTCTTCATTCCTGACCACCAATAGATTTCTTTCAAGTTTTTGTACATCTTCGTACTTCCTGGATGAACTGCATACCTCGATCTATGTCCCTCTGATAATATCTTCTCCTTAATCTCCGCATCAGCTGGAACACAAATACGACTTCTATATCTCAATAGCCCATCTCTATCTGAAAAGTCTACAGCTGCCTCAGATCCTCTACCCATCATCTCCCTAGTCTGAATCAACTGTGGGTCAATCAATTGTTTCTCCCGAATCAACTGAACCAAATCTGGTTCAATCTGAACACGAGCAATTCGGATCACTCCATCCTGTGGCATGCTAAACTCTCCCTGCCAATCTCTGACTGAATCAATCAATCTACACTGGCTCATCATGAACGCTGCTAAAGTAGCTATTTGACCTTCAACTGAACTTTTTCTACTCAAAGCATCCGCCACTACATTTGCCTTACCAGGGTGGTATTGCAAAGTAAACTTAAAATCCTTTAGCAAATCCATCCACCTTCGCTGCCTCATATTCAAATCTTTCTGTGAAAACAGATATCTTAAGCTCTTATGATCAGAAAAGATCTCAAACTCTACTCCATAAAGGTAATGCCTCCATAGCTTCAATGCAAAGACTATGGCTGCAAGCTCCAAATCGTGGGTAGGGTAGTTCTTCTCATGTGGTCTCAACAACCTCGAAGCATACGCTATAACTCTGCCCTGCTGCATCAATACACATCCCAAGCCTATCCTAGAAGCATCACAATATACTGCAAATGCCTCATCCATGGATGGCACAATCAACACTGGTGCAGTAGTCAATCTCTGCTTCAATTCCTGAAAACTCTGCTCACATTTTTCATCCCATTGAAACTTCACTGCTTTCTTGGTTAGATTAGATAACGGTGCAGCTATACGCGAAAATCCTGCAATGAATCTCCTATAGTAACCTGCCATACCAAGGAAACTCCTGACCTCTGTCACTGTAGTAAGCCTCGGCCATTCTGCCACTGCCTTTACCTTCTCAGGGTCCACAGATATACCCTCTCCTGAGATAACATGACCTAAGAAAGAAATTTGCCTTAGCCAAAACTGACATTTACTAAATTTCCCATACAACTTGTGGTCTCTCAAAGTGCACAATACTAACTTCAAATGCCCTTCATGTGCTTCTCGGGTCTTAGAATATACTAGGATGTCATCAATGAACACCACCACAAAACTGTCCAAGTATGCATGAAAAATTCTGTTCATGAGGTCCATGAAAACAGCTGGGGCATTGGTCAACCCAAAAGGCATAACCAAGAACTCATAGTGCCCATAGCGTGTACGAAAAGCTGTCTTCTCTATGTCCTCCTCTGCTACTCTCACCTGATGATATCCTGACCTCAAGTCTATCTTTGAGAACCAAGATGCTCCTCCTAACTGATCAAACAGGTCATCAATCCTAGGCAACGGATACTTGTTCTTCACTGTTACTTGATTCAGTTGCCTATAATCGATACACATCCTCATGCTACCATCCTTCTTCTGGACAAATAGAACTGGAGCGCCCCACGGAGACATACTCGGTCTGATGAAACCTTTTTCCTGGAGCTCATCTAACTGTTTCTTAAGTTCCTCCTGTTCTGGTTTCGCAAGCCTATAGGGTGGTTTCGAAACTGGAGCCGTACCAGGCATCAACTGTATTCTGAACTCTACTCCTCTAGCAGGTGGTAATCCAGGTAAATCTTCTGGAAACACATCCGCAAACTCCCGTACAACGGGCACATCGGAGATGACAAGGGTGTCACTCCTAAGCTCCTCTGCTATCACAGATGCTACCAGACCAATCCGTGACTTCAACCCCTCACATTTGAAACAGTGAGTGGTCTGATCTGGCCCTCTAACTATCACGGTACCCGCATAACAGTCCAATGTCACATGGTGTCTACATAGCCAATCCATCCCCAATATCACATCAAAACCTCCAATGTCTAAGGCAATCAAATCACCAGACAACTCTAATCTACCCAATCTAATCATACAGTCTCTATACATATGCTCCACTCGAGTAGACTCTCCCAAAGGTGTGTGCACAGACAAAACAGCATCCAATTCTGTGGGTGACAAACCAATCCGTTGTGCACAAGCAGGCGATATAAAAGAATGGGAAGCACCAGAATCAAACAGAACACATGCTGATCTACCACAGATGAAGAGAATACCTCCAATCAACTCAGGTGTCTCGGGATCACCCTCAATATCCCCCACACGATCGGGCTCACGCTCCTCATGTGCATCCACTGCATATACCCTCGCTGGCTGCTGCTGAGCAGGTACTGTCTGCCTCTGGCCTCCTCTCTGAACTGATCCTCTGCCCTGGGGCTTCTGTCCAACCGGTGCTCTCTGAGCTGGCTGCTGAAACTGTGGCCTCTGTGGAAAAGCAGGCGCGGTCTCTGGCGATGGTAATGCCGGTCGTGGCACTGCTAACGGCTGATAACTAGTAGGAAACCGACAATCCGTGATCCTGTGACCTGGCCTACCGCATCGGTAGCAGGTGCCTGGCGCTGCAACACACGGTCCAGGTACATGGTATCTGCCACAACTGCCACATGCCCTCGGAGCTGCTCTATACTGTCCTCCTGCAGGCTCTGCCCTAGTCCAATCTCTGGATCTCTTGTTCCCACTAAGGAAACCTCTCTGATCTGCCGGCCTCGTAGGCGGCCTAGCTCTGCTCTGACTCGCTCTAGCCTCCAAGTCACTCTCAGCTCTAGTGGCTCTACGTACCACGTCCTTCAATTCGGTGCACAGGAGTACAGTCAGCATACTCCTAATCTCAGGCTTCAGACCCCGCTCAAAATGTGAAGTCAGCCTCCGCTCATCCTGCGTCATATGAGGTGCAAATCGAGACAAGGCTGCAAATCTAGCCTCGTACTGAGCCACTGTCTGGCCTCCCTGTGTAATCTCCATAAATTCCCGCTCCTTCTTGAGCCGGACTTCCTCAGAAAAGTACTGGTCATAGAAGACCTCTCTGAATCTATCCCAAGTCATGTACGTAGCCTGTGGATCCTGCCTCTTCCTGGCTGTCCACCAATGCACTGCCTCTCCCTCAAACAAGAATGCTGCCAATCGCACTCTCCTGTCCATCGGGCATCCCATGGCCTCAAAAATCCACTCGACTCGCATCAGCCATCTCTCAGCCTCCATAGGATCTGGTCGTCCACTAAAGATAGGTGGATCCAACTTCCTGAACTGCTCGAGATCCTTGGCCGTATGTATGGCCCTCTCGTGTACAGGCTCCTCTCCATGACCATTGCCACCATTTCCGCCATTTCCCTGCTGGCTCAGCCTCTCCTCTCTCTCCTTGGCAAGAAGCTCTGCCAAGCTGCTAACAACAGTCCATATATCACCCCCTGGAGGTGGTGGAGGTAATGGAACATCCTGCGGCTCCTCCTCAATAGGATCAACTCTAGCACGTCTTCCCCTACCAGCCATCTGCAAAATACAATTTCACTTGTTAGAATCCAATAATTCTAGGGGTTCTATCTAGCGTACTCACAATCCCATTCCCCTAAAGCTGGCTAGTCTAAGGTTAGGACCATTTCTCTGATACCATCTCTGTAACGCCCCGAACCCGGGTCAGTCCAAACCGGCACTTGACCCGAACCCGGTTCGCTACTGTAACAACCCGAATTTAGTTCAACAACCAAATCCGAGGTGTTACTGGCCCATATCAATCACAACATCAATAACATACCAGACCAAAGAAAGTAAATCCAATCCATATATTAATCCATCAGAGTTGCGGAAACAAGTATGTGCGGAAGTGTAGATTAAAATCATCAAACAAGCATGAAGCTTGACCATCAATCAATAGTATCAAAGTCTGGTAGAATGAACTGGTTACTAACTCTCTCTCGTCTCTCTCATACATCAAATCCAATTAATGATAATAAACCAATTAAAAATGCTAAGTCTATAACATCAATCCACCTCAGATAAGATCGGGATAATAGTAATCCTCTGGAGAATACTCAGCTATCTCTCCCTGGAAGTCTAAGAGATCCCCCTCTCGCGTATCAGCTGAAAAAAATGGAATAACAGTAGGGTGAGATACGAATATCCCAGTAGGTAACACATGCATGATTAAGCAGTTAATATACGGAAAGTAGCAGTTCATGCACGAAGAAGTCACATCGATTAATCAGGCTCGTATAATCATTCGTATCATTCGTAAATACAAAACAATATACTAAACAGTTCTAGAGATGAATTCCAGCAAGTTTAATATGAAAATACCATAGTCAAATCAGTAACATAATTCATACATTGCCAGGATGTACTAAACAGTCACATCCAACCAATATCCCAAACACATGCCTCCCGCATGTACCACAATAATAACAAGTTTTATGATTTCAGCGTCATTGTAGGACTCACAAAGTTAGATAAACCTTTTGAGATGATTCTCAACCAATTGCTATACCACCGTGCGACTTAGGAGCGATGCTACTAATGATACTCAAGCCCCATGCAGCGCAGCTTAGACAAGAGCCGTAGTCACCGACTTATTGCACACGTACCCATCAAAGTTGGCATGTACCACCAGCATGCAGCACCAGAATCAATACATGGAGGTGGTTGCTTATCCACATGTACAGGGAATCACCAGCGGCTCACCGGGGTGTCCCTCCAGACATAGGACCTTCCCAGACAAACTAACTTGCAAAGGAAGCGCGTCGCATATAGGAGAAACTCAACCCAAATGACATATCCCTCAGCTATCTAGCTACGACTATGGATCCACAACCAGCTATGCCCACTAGACTCCAAAACTTCCCTAAAGTGTCATATTCTATAAGGGTTGGTGCCTAGCGGCATATAATGGTTATATCTGTACATTTACTTCAATATTTGTTCATCTGAATTCAGTATTCTCTTTAGAAAGTATTCTGATTTATAATGTCATTTAGAGGTATTTAGATAGTCAAATGGTAGTTAGGCTTTTCCAAAATCACGTTTCTCATTTACCTTCAAAACTTGGCAACTATTGTCCTAAATATCTCCCTAATTTGTTTTTCTGTAAAACAGGGGTTTAGGTAGTTTATTTTGGTCTTAAAGCACCTTAATTAATCATTAAAATTGTCTAAAAATAGTTTAGAATTGAATTAGGTGCGAAATTATGAAAAATTGGAAATTCTGTTGAGAGCGCCTAGGATCGCTCAGGATCGCCCTGGCGGTCCCAGGTCAGCGGTCGTGTATTTTCGAGCGCCCGCGGTCCGTCTTCTCGCGGTCTACGGCGCCCTAATTTTATTTAACCAGCGCCGAAGATCGCCGACGAGCGCCGAGCACAGTCGAGGTCGGCGGTCGTGCGAAATCGAGCAGAAATAGTTCTAAATCACGATTTTTCTCGTCTAAACTCATTCTAGTGTATTTCTAACATGCTTAGCTAACTAAATACAACATTACATATCATAGAAACATGCATTTGCGATTAACCAAGGAAAAATCCAATTTCAAAACCAAAACGGTGTCACCTACCTCGTATACGCGTTTCTCCTCTTCTCTTCTGAACAGCAAACCCCCAAACCTCTCCTCAGTTGCAAGGCAAGGCTCTGAGCAAGTTCTCTTGGTCTTCCCCCTTCCTTCTCTTTCTTCTCTTCTCGGTCGTTTCAACTTTCGTCGTTTGCGGCTGAATAATACGAGCGAGAATACGATTAGGTTATTTAATACATATATATACTCCCTGATCCCATGCATCTCCCATGCAAACTCTCCCATACACCTCGCCCAATTAAAATACGTACCTCGATATCTCAAGATCGGACGGTCAGATCTGCGTCTAATTCTGGATCTTCACTAAACTGATCACCCCCTACAAGAATAAAATATTCCCATCAATCATAACCCTCAGTAATATTATTTACTAATTTAATTTATTATTTAAGTAAAATTCGGGGTTTTACAGTACCCTTCCTTATATAACTAAGGTACACCCCTTCAATACTTAAGTACCCTCCTCAATATAACTAAGGTACACCCCTCTAAGCTTATCTAAAGTTTATCCCTCAGAATGACTAAGGTAAATCCCTTGAAACACTAAGGTACCCTCTATAATGCCCCGGATCCGTGTTGTTCAATAAAGATATAACACGTCTCACGGAGGTTAGGCAAGGATCGATAATTAAATATGATCGCTGGATAATCATCTAACTATAACCTGTCACAGTGCACAATTTGATTCATCCAAGAAATGTAACGTTTAGACTTAACTAGAAACATATGGTTCAACCCCCAAATAGACTTTAATACACCTCAAATATTCAAAGTACTCAAATTCGAAACAAGATAACCTACAAGTCTAAGGAAGGTAATAGTAATCTTCCTCCCTATAAGCCTCAGCAGGATCTACCCCAGTAGTCTCCTCACCACGAGTATCTGAAAATCACAACAAAACAACAGAGTGAGATACGAATATCTCAGCGAGTAGCACATGCATGCAGAAATAGTTAATCACAGTTCAAAGCTATGCATCGATAAACGTTCCGTACGATTAAACAACTCATATCAATTTCAAGTTCAAACCAAAACTCATCTCATCGGTCAAATCACATCTCAGTTAAGTACGACAACACATCGATCGGTCAATGTCATGACTATCGTTTAGTTGATAAATTAAACATGCCAAGTAGACACTCCACACCTCCATGTACACAGTTCCGGCCTACTCAGGGTTTCGGAAACTCTGAAATGACGGCCTACTCAGGGTTTCGTCATCCAATGCAGGCCTACTCCCCGGGTTTCTACATTGACAACCAGGCCTACTCAGGGTTTCTGGCTGCTCTACACCGGTCGTGGCAACACACAAGGCCATGCAATTCCAACAACCAACAAATAACATTACATTACTAAGCTTAGACTCTGGATCCAGGACAAGCTAGACCAAAACAGTAAAACATCGTATAATCTCAATTTCAACATTTAAAGTAAAAACCATTCATTTCACATCATGTATATCTCATCATAGTTCATCACCTGTCCCTCTGGACCAAACAGTATCTCAATACTTTCAGTATTTCTCATTTCCACAAAACCATGCCATTTGAATACAAACACAGTTATTTATAACAAGACAATACATTTCAGCATTTCCCAAAACAAATGCAAACCAGAAGTCAATAATTTCTTAATTAGAACAGTGTATAAGTTCGAGGAGAAAACTACTAAGAACTCCTAGAGTTTTGGTATCCAGCACAACATATATATAATAACCCACACTCATCCTTAGGAATCTTTAAGAATTTGCCACTAGCTTTCTCCTAGGAATTTAAATAATAAATGCAGGTTCCAAGGTTACCAACAAGTGATTGGTGAAGTGATATAAACCCCAAGACATCAAAATCCCCCTTGGTTCAGTCGGAAATCAAATTCGGTAAGTTAAATTGGGTATGCGCTCACTTCCTGAAGTGAGCGCCAGGTGAGCGCCAGTTGGCGGATAGAAAATAGGCGAAAATGGACTATGCGCTCACTCGACGCTAAGTGAGCGCGAGCTGAGCGGGAGAAAGGCGCGAGAAGAGCACGGGATAGGCGCGAGAAAAGCGCATCGATTTCAAGTAGGCGCGAGCTCGGCGCCAGATCATTATTCCTATGCGCCTACTTCCCGAAGTGGGCGCAAGTGGGCGCCAAGTGGACGGATACCTACTGCGAATTTTAAGTCTCTGTTATTTCGAGATGTACATGTCTGGCTGATTTGTTTCGGTCTGTAAGTGTTCCAATACACTCCCAATGTTCCCAGAATGCTTCCCAACCACTTTTGGATTTAATCTAAACACATTTAATTTCAAGGTAAATTTCAATATCCGGT
Organism: Buxus sempervirens; assembly: GCA_947561395.2. Taxonomy (NCBI): domain Eukaryota; kingdom Viridiplantae; phylum Streptophyta; class Magnoliopsida; order Buxales; family Buxaceae; genus Buxus; species Buxus sempervirens. Next base: position 11,595,265 of record OX387185.1, read on the forward strand.
TCTGTTTCATGTTATTCCAGAAAACCAGCAAAACTCAGAAATCACTCAAAATACAACCATGCATCAGAATAAGCTCACGAAGAAACACAAAACCTCAGTTGTAAATCAGTGCTACTCACCAGTATACGCTTTTCCTAGAATAACCCAACCTCGGTCGATCATGACTCCGGCTGCGCGCGCGAATGAAAATATAGCCGAACGAATCCTCTCGAGCAGAGAGAAATAACCCACTGAACTTCGACTCCAAAATCCTTCCCGTAGCCTTTGCGATTCTTGTTCTTCACAAGCAGAACCCTAATCGCCACACCAGCCGCAAATCACCAAAATCGCCCAGTTCACCAAATAACGAGAGTAACGAAAGTATTGCCAAAATACGATACGAGTATTCTAAAGACCCCAAAGACCTAACTTTCCCCTTTTGGTCTATTTCTTTACCTCATACGCATACGCATTGCCACTTGACCCTTTAAAAGTACTTGCACCTGTGCATGCTCACCCACTGAAACCTACATATTTCGGCCACTTAAATTAACAAATGCCCAAGCTATATTTTAATAATAATAATAATAATAATAATAATAAAACAAAAACAAAAATAAAACTCACCAAAAATCAGGGTCTTACATCCTCCCCTCCTACGAAAAATTTCGTCCTTGAAATTTACTTCAAGAAGGAACAAATAATTCCAGATACTTCTTCTTCATTTCTTCCTCACCTTCCCAAGTGCATTCTTCCATAGTATGATTCTGCCATAGCACTTTCACTAAGGGAACAACCTTGGTGCGAAGAATCTGCTCACGACAGTCTACGATCTGAACTGGCCTCTCTTCGTATGTCAAATCTTCCCGGATCACTAAAGGTTCAGGATTTATCACATGACTAGGATCCGCTATGTACTGCCGTAACATGGATATATGGAATACGTCATGGACTCCTGCCAAATGGTTTGGCAAAGCTAGTTTATAAGCCACCAGGTTAATCACCTTCACAATCTTAAACGGCCCAATAAAGCGTGGAGACAACTTCCCTTTCTTCCCAAATCTCAAGATTCCTTTGGAAGGCGATATCTTCAAGAACACTTGGTCTCCCACTTCAAATTTCAGCTCACGTCGTCGGGTATCTGAATAACTTTTCTGACGACTCTGTGCAGTCAACAACCGCTGTCTAATCAACTTCACCTTTTCCATACTGTCTTGTATGATCTCAGGCCCAAAGTACTGTTTCTCTCCTACCTCCACCCAACACACAGGAGATCTACAAATCCTGCCATAAAGTGCCTCATAGGGTGCCATCTGTATACCAGCCTGATAGCTATTGTTATAAGCGAATTCAGCTAAGTGTAAATACTTACCCCAATTGCCACCCCAATCCATGACACAACACCTCAACATGTCCTCCAAAGTCTGAATAGTTCTCTCTGACTACCCATCGGTCTGTGGGTGGAAACTAGTACTAAAGCTTAACTTCGTTCCCATGGCCTCCTGGAAACACTGCCAGAAATGCGAGGTGAACCGAGAATCCCTATCCGATACAATGGACACTGGAACCCCATGCAACCTAACTATCTCTCGAGTATATAGCTCAACCAATGATGCTAAAGTCTGAGTGGTCTGATAAGGCAAAAAGTGAGCTGATTTGGTCAGTCTATCCACAATCACCCAGACGCCGTTGTGATTCTTAGCTGTAGGCGGTAGCCCATTCACAAAATCCATCGATATATGTTCCCATTTCCACTCGGGAACCGGCAAAGGTCGCATCAAACCTGGAGGTCTCCTATGTTCTGCCTTCACTTGTTGACAAGTAAGGCACCTTGCTACATATTCCGCAATGTCCTTCTTCATTCCTGACCACCAATATACTGTCTTTAGATTCTTGTACATCTTGGTACTCCCAGGGTGAATTGCATATCTGGACCTGTGACTCTCGTCTAGGATCAATCCCTTGACTTCAGCATTATTTGGAACACAAGTCTGCCCTCGAAATCTCACCAATCCATCCTGAACATCAAAATCTTTCGTGGCCTCATCATCCTTCTCTACTAACCCTTTGATGCGCAACAAATCAGAATCTGCCAACTGACCGTCCCGTATACGCTAAATCAACTCTGGCTCTGCTTGGACTCGTGCCATGATCAATCCATGCCCATGAGTGCTTAACTCCCCAGGCCAATCTACAACCGTATCAACAAGAGTGCACTGACTAGCCATGAAAGTAGCTAGTGTGGCCACCTCATCTTGGGAAACAACCCTACGACTCAGTGCATCTGCCACCACATTAGCCTTGCCCGGATGGTAATGAAGTGTGAAATCATAATCCTTTAGAAGATCCATCCATCTCCTTTGCCTTATATTCAGCTCTCTCTGGGAAAATATATATCTCAAGCTCTTGTGATATGAGAATATCTCGAATCGGGCTCCCATCAAATAGTGCCTCCACAACTTAAGTGCAAATACGATCGCTGCCAACTCTAGATCGTGCGTAGGATAGTTCTTCTCATGAGTGCGTAGCAACCTTGAAGCATAGGCTACCACACGCCTCTGCTGCATCAAAACACAGCCCAACCCTACTCGAGAAGCATCACAATAGATCGAAAATCCATCACTCACTGATGGCACAATCAAGACTGGAGCTGAAGACAGTTTGCCCTTCAATTCTTGGAAACTAGACTCACTTGTCGTCCCACTCAAACTTCACAGCCTTCTTAGTGAGGTTAGATAAAGGTGCCGCCACTCGGGAAAAGTTCTTGATGAACCTTCTATAATAACCCGCCATTCCCAAGAAACTCCGTACCTCAGTCACCAACGATGGTTTAGGCCAATCTGCCATAGCCTGAACCTTAGCTGGGTCCATTGCTATCCCATCTCCTGAAATCACATGCCCCAAGAAACTCACTTTTCTTAACCAAAATTGGCACTTGCTGAACTTGGCATACAATCTGTGCTCTCTCAATGTCTGCAATACGGTTCGGAGGTGCCGTACATGATCCTCTCTACTTCGAGAATACACTAGAATATCGTCAATGAACACAACCACAAAGCTGTCTAAGTGGGGGTGAAATATCCGATTCATCAGGTTCATGAAAAGAGCTGGGGCATTAGTCAGCCCAAAAGGCATAACCAGGAACTCGTAGTGCCCATATCGAGTACGGAAAGCCGTCTTCTCTATATCCTCTGGGGCTACTCTCAACTGGTGGTATCCAGATCTCAGGTCGATCTTAGAAAACCAAGACGCTCCCCTCCACTGGTCGAACAAGTCATCAATCCGAGGTAATGGATACTTATTCTTGATAGTGACTTGATTCAACTGGCGGTAATCTATACACATCCGCATCGACCCGTCCTTCTTCTAGACAAACAGGACCGGTGCACCCCATGGTGACACACTGGGTCTAATAAAACCCTTCGCTTCCAGTTCATCCAACTGTTTCTTCATCTCGAAATTTTCAGGTTGTGACATCCTGTATGGCGGTTTGGATACGGGTGCCGTACCAGGTAAGAGTCGTATACTGAACTCAACTTCTCTAGGTGGCGGTAATCCCGGTAAATCATCTGGGAATATGTCATCAAACTCTGATGCTACAGGCACACTAGAAAGACTAAGTGCCATAGACTCTGTCTCCTCAACCTCAATGGATGCTACTAAACTGATCCGAGTTCTCAACCCTTCACATCGGAAACAGTGCACTGGCTGGTCTGGCTGACACACTATAATGGTACCCCTATAGCAATCGATGCTCACATGGTGTCGAAAAAGCCAATCAATGCCTAGAATCACATCAAACTCCCCGAATTCCAGTTCTACCAAGTCCCCTGGCAACTCCAAAGAACCCAACATGATCATGCAATCCCTATATACGGTCTGTACTCTAGTGGCTTCCCCCAACGGTGTGTGTACAAGTAACTCAGACTCGAGTGTGGAAGGAACCAAACCAATACGGCATGCACAAACAGGAGTAATGAAAGACCTAGAAGCACCCGAATCAAATAAGCATATGGCTGATCTGCCATGAATGAAAAGAATACCTCCAACCAACTGTGGCGCCTCTGGCTCCTCCTCACGAGCCTCCTCAACATGCCCCTCCTCAGGCTCATCCTCCTGAGCTGCTACTGCATACACTCTAGTCTGATGAGGGCGTGGAGGTGGGGCCTGCTGCCTCTGAGGTGCCTGCTACCTCTGCGGTGCCCGCTACCTCTGATATCCCCCACGGCTCTGACCCTGAAATCCCGGTGGTGCTGGTAGTGCTGGCACGGGTCTAGAATACTGAAATCTCGAAGCCTCGGCCGACTGGGTATCCGTAGGTGCAGTAAGGGCTGGCCTAAGTAACTGGTAAGTATTCGGGTGTGGACAGTCAGCAACTCGATGCCCATGCTGGCCACATCTGAAGCACGCGCTTGGCAGTGATACGCATGGACCTGGGATGTGAAATCGGCCGCAACTGAAGCAACCTCCTGAGCCTCTCCTATCTCTCTATCCATAGTCGATCCTCGGTCTCTTGTCCCTATCCGGGACCCTCCGTGTCTCTGTGCCACTCGGCTGTGCTCTAACTCTGCTTTGCTCAGTCCCCGAATCTCTAATCTCTCTCTCAACCCGCAGAGCTCTCCCCACCAGATCAGAGTATCTGGTGCACATCAGCATTGAGACCATGCGCCTGATGTCTGCCCTCAGTCCTCTCTCGAAATGCTGGGTGCGCCTCTGCTCATCATGCACTATATGGTGAGCGAATCGAGAAAGAACCGCGAACCGAGCCTCATACTGTGCTACGGTCAAGGATCCCTGAGAGATATCCATGAATTCTCTCTCCTTCTGCAACCTCACCTCTGCCGAGAAATACTGCTCATAGAAGACCTGCCTGAACTGGTCCCAAGTCATCTGTATCCCATCTACCGCCTGTCTCCGTAATGACTGCCACCAGTGCTGAGCCTCGCCCTCTAGGGTGAAGGTAGCCAATCTCACCCTCCGGTCCTCTGGACAGTCCATCGTGTCAAACATGCGCTCCACTCTAGCCACCCAACTCTCCACCTCCAACAGATCTGGAACTCCATAAAATGGCGGGGCAGTCAGCTTCCTGAACTGATCGATGTCCCTCAAGGACAACTCCTCTCTCACCCGCTGCTGATCCACTGCAGCTCCATGACCATTGCGCTGGCCATTTCCATTCACAGTTTGACTCATCCTTTCCTCCCTCTCCATCGCAAGGAGGTGAGCAAGTGAGCCAACTGCAGCCCAAATGTCCTCCACTGATGATGGGGCTCCCCGTGGTGGTGCAGGTGGCTGCTCCTGTGGTATATCCCCCTCTGGATAATCCACAGCCCTCGCACGTCTGCCTCTACCGGCCATGTATACCTGTAAGCACAACATACCACATTAGTTAGGAACTCTCTTCTAATCCTCATGGTTCTATCTAACGTACGCACAAGATTTCCCCAGGGTTTTCTATGGTCTTACTACCTAGGAACCTCAAATTTTCCAGCTTGAGGCTCTGATACCATCTCTGTAACGCCCCAGATCCGTGTTGTTCAATAAAGATATAACACGTCTCACGGAGGTTAGGCAAGGATCGATAATTAAATATGATCGCTGGATAATCATCTAACTATAACCTGTCACAGTGCACAATTTGATTCATCCAAGAAATGTAACGTTTAGACTTAACTAGAAACATATGGTTCAACCCCCAAATAGACTTTAATACACCTCAAATATTCAAAGTACTCAAATTCAAAACAAGATAACCTACAAGTCTAAGGAAGGTAATAGTAATCTTCCTCCCTATAAGCCTCAGCAGGATCTACCCCAGTAGTCGCCTCACCACGAGTATCTGAAAATCACAACAAAACAACAGAGTGAGATACGAATATCTCAGCGAGTAGCACATGCATGCAGAAATAGTTAATCACAGTTCAAAGCTATGCATCGATAAACGTTCCATACGATTAAACAACTCATATCAATTTCAAGTTCAAACCAAAACTCATCTCATCGGTCAAATCACATCTCAGTTAAGTACGACAACACATCGATCGGTCAATGTCATGACTATCGTTTAGTTGATAAATTAAACATGCCAAGTAGACACTCCACACCTCCATGTACACAGTTCCGGCCTACTCAGGGTTTCGGAAACTCTGAAATGACGGCCTACTCAGGGTTTCGTCATCCAATGCAGGCCTACTCCCCGGGTTTCTACATTGACAACCAGGCCTACTCAGGGTTTCTGGCTGCTCTACACCGGTCGTGGCAACACACAAGGCCATGCAATTCCAACAACCAACAAATAACATTACATTACTAAGCTTAGACTCTGGATCCAGGACAAGCAAGACCAAAACAGTAAAACATCGTATAATCTCAATTTCAACATTTAAAGTAAAAACCATTCATTCCACATCATGTATATCTCATCATAGTTCATCACCTGTCCCTCTGGACCAAACAGTATCTCAAGACTTTCAGTATTTCTCATTTCCACAAAACCATGCCATTTGAATACAAACACAGTTATTTATAACAAGACAATACATTTCAACATTTCCCAAAACAAATGCAAACCAGAAGTCAATAATTTCTCAATTAGAACAGTGTATAAGTTCGAGGAGAAAACTACTAAGAACTCCTAGAGTTTTGGTATCCATCACAACATATATATAATAACCCACACTCATCCTTAAGAATCTTTAAGAATTTGCCACTAGCTTCCTCCTAGGAATTTAAATAAGAAATGCAGGTTCCAAGGTTACCAACAAGTGATTGGTGAAGTGATATAAACCCCAAGACATCAAAATCCCCCTTGGTTCAGTCGGAAATCAAATTCAGTAAGTTAAATTGGGTATGCGCTCACTTCCTGAAGTGAGCGCCAGTCGGCAGATAGAAAATAGGCGAAAATGGACTATGCGCTCACTCGACGCTAAGTGAGCACTAGCTGAGCGGGAGAAAGGCGCGAGAAGAGCGCGGGATAGGCGCGAGAAAAGCGCATCGATTTCAAGTAGGCGCGAGCTGAGCGCCAGGTAGGCGCGAGAAAAGCGCATCGATTTCAAGTAGGCGCGAGCTGAGCGCCAGGTAGGCGCGAGCTCGGCGCCAGATCATTATTCCTATGCGCCTACTTCCCGAAGTGGGCGCAAGTGGGCGCCAAGTGGGCGGATACCCACTGCGAATTTCAAGTCTCTGTTATTTCGAGATGTACATGTCTGGCTTATTTGTTTCCGTCTGTAAGTGTTCCAATACACTCCCAATGTTCCCAGAATGCTCCCCAACCACTTTTGGATTTAATCTAAACACATTTAATTTCAAGGTAAATTTCAATCTCCGGTTCTGTTTCATGTTATTCCAGAAAACCAGCAAAACTCAGAAATCACTCAAAATACAACCATGCATCAGAATAAGCTCACGAAGAAACACAAAACCTCAGTTGTAAATCTGTGCTACTCACCAGTATACGCTTTTCCTAGAATAACCCAACCTCGGTCGATCACGACTCCGGCTACGCGCGTGAATGAAAATATAGCCGAACGAATCCTCTCGAGCAGAGAGAAATAACCCACTGAGCTTCGACTCCAAAATCCTTCCCGTAGCCTTTGCGATTCTTGTTCTTCACAAGCAGAACCCTAATCTCTACACCAGCCGCAAATCACCAAAATCGCCCAGTTCTCCAGATAACGAGAGTAACGAAAGTATTGCCAAAATACGATACGAGTATTCTAAAGACCCCAAAGACCTAACTTTCCCCTTTTGGTCTATTTCTTTACCTCATACGCATACGCATTGCCGCTTGACCCTTTAAAAGTACTTGCTCCCGTGCATGCTCACCCACTAAAACCTACATATTTCGGCCACTTAAATTAACAAACGCCCAAGCTATATTTTAATAATAATAATAATAATAATAATAAAACAAAAACAAAAATAAAACTCACCAAAAATCAGGGTCTTACACCCTCTCAAAAACACTAAGGTACTCCCCACTTCACACCAGGGTATCCCATCTAGTATAACTAAGGTACCCCCAAGCATCCCTAGAGTATGCCTTTGAAATAACTAAGGAAAACCCCTTAAAACACTTGGGTAACCCTTCAAATAACACTAAGGTACCCTCTACTTATCACTAAAGTACACCCATACTTAACACTAAGGTACCCCTAAGGGTTTTAGTTGAATAAAAGCCTTGTTTAGGGGCAGATTTGAAAGACCCAAAACTTGGGCATATAATAGCATGCCCTAATTTCTATTCTAAGTGTTTTTGAGAACACTTTCTCTTGTCTGGGTTGTATAGAACAAGAGGGAAAGTACGGGAGCTTGCTTGGAAGCTTTAAGAGGAAGAAGAAGAAGGAGAGAAGAGCTTGAAGAAAAGTTTGCTTCTCCATTAACAGGTAAGTTGCAAACCTTTCAAACAAAATGTATTACAAAATTCGTATTCTCTCTTTAGGGTTTGGTTTACTTGATGAAATGATCTTGCATAATGGTATGATTTCAAAAATACGTAGGGTTTTGATTGTATGATAATCTTGTTTAGTTTTCTATTGAGTTGTCATGGATTTCCAGCTCTATTGATTATATTTCGGATTAGGGTTTGAGATTTGTGTTTATGTGGATTTGGTATGAATCTTTGTTTTGGAAAGTGTTTTAAAGCATGTTGGGATGTTTTATGATCATCTTATTTGATGTTGGGAGTGTTGGAAATTATTTCTATGATTTTTGTGTTGAAAATAGCTTAAATATTCCAAAATCCCGACCTAGCGATTAATCCTGAAACCTGGCGATTAATCCTGAGCCAAAACCCTAAAAACCCGCCTCTGTTATTCAAATCGTGGCTCAGGATTAACATGGGCGATTAATCCAGAGCCTTAGCATGCGCACTTTAAACCTTAACGCGCGAACGTCCCTTACCTTAGTGCGCTAACGTGCGAACATCCAACCTTGTTTTAAACCTGAGCGCACGCACCTTAAGTCTCAACGCCCGAACGTTGCCTTTCCTATTACCTCAACGCGCGCACGTCCAACCTCAATGTCTGCGTGTTGAACCCTGTTTTTGAGAACTCTCCAACCCTTTCCCAAATGACTCAAGCCTCTTGTACAACACCCTTATTACATGAAAAACATTTAAGTAAATGTCCTGTGTATTTATTGCTCCATTTACTTAAGTCTTTACATGTAAATAAGGTTTTACCCCCCATTTGGAACCAATAAAAATACTCCCAATGCCCAATTCCCAACCAATAAAAATTCAATTTTTCAGTTTGTGCCTAAATTTCCAGTTTTCCCGATTTTCAAAAAAGGCCACTTTTTGAGTCACCCAAATGAGTGATTCAGAAGCCCAAAAAATTCTAGGAGATTTGTTTACTCTCCAATAGACCACAACCAGAATTTGAGCCTGAAATTCCTTGTAGATTGGTCTAGAAAAATTATACACCGAAAAGTCAACGTTTTTCACCAGACTTCGAATATTTTTGAGGTCCAAAACTTTTTGTCTCGGAATCCATTGATTTTTGGTATGGTGACTTATTTAGGGATCCTAAGATTACTCTACTCATCCAAAATGTGTTTTGAGGATTTTACGATATTCGTTTCGATTGATTTGGATTTATGAAAGCAAGGTTGAAAAGTCTTTTGTGATTTGAATGATGAAGCTGAGGCTTCTTGTGGACTTGCAAAGGAGCTGAGAGCCCATGGTAACCTGAAAGGCAGTGAGGCCTAGGGATTTTAAGGAAAGTGAATATGAGGTTCCCTTGGTATGGTTTTGTACTTCAGACAAATGGTGCTTTTATGAGATTGGTTTTACATAAACTGTTTTACTGGTTTATCGTGAGTTTGTATTGAGTCCAGTGGGAACAGAGACGGTTATGGATCCATGGTCAATCTAGTTAGTATATTAGTGATGGCTTGTCAAGTTAACACCCCGGGCCACATGTGCGTACCACCGTGTGGGATCGGTGAGGCCTTCGTGTTGGATCGATGAGCTGCAGCGTGCTAGCCTATGCGTGGGTGCTCCACTCGTACGATGACCATGCGCGGCACCGACGACGGGTAGTGAGGTGGCAAACCGGCTAAGGGTGTTAACCCGATTTACAGACACACTAATCCACAAGTCCTGCTAAGTCATGTTTGCAATATTTGATTGTTTTATGGAGCTGATTTCATGCGTGATTTGATTGAGATATTTGACTTTGAATTTCACCTTATATCCGATTGAATTGCTTTGTTTACATTCAGTACCTTATATTGCGATTATTGTCATGATATTATAAAACTGCATAAACTGTTTCTATGCATGCATGTTTGCTGCTTACTGGGACTTTATGTCTCATGCGTGCTTTGTTTTACCGGATTTGTTTTCAGATCCTCCTGGTGAGCCACGCATTGGGGGTGAGTTTGAGGAAGACCCAGACTATAGCCCCGAGGACTACTACTACTACCCATAGTAGGACTCTTTTTATGATATTGTATTTTGTTAGAGAGTTGCAAATGGGAAGTAAATATTATTTTTGGACTCATACTCTTGGGAGTTATCTTTTGTACATGTTTGTATAATTGGGAAAGAACTTGTTAACAATTAGATGCCTTAGTTGTATTTTGTATACACAGATATCATGTTTTGAAGATTATAATACAGATGATCTTTGTTAGATGGAAAATTTTTATTCCATGCTTCTTTAGCTTATGCACTCTGATAATTACATTGTAATTGCCCAGGAAATTGTGTTTATCAGGTTCTATTGGGCCCATAAGTAGGTCTCAGGGACTGGTCGGTGCTGTGATAGGGCAGACCCGGATCTGGGGCGCTACAACAAGTCATGAGCTGTACTATTAAACCAAAACAACAACTAGAGAAACGATAATATAGAAGTCACGACAAATAGCATACCACCCTGTAACATCAGACAATGAAAAATAATCACAAAAACGCTAGGAAATAAACCAAATAACCAGTAACCAACTTCCCACCGAGTACACGGATCGAGGAAGTAAACCAAATAACAAGAAACCAGCTTCCCACAGAGTATACGGATCGAGGAAGTAACCAAATAACAAGTAACCAGCTTCCCACTGAGTACACGGATCAAGGAAGTATCCCGCTGAGTACACGGACTGAGGATATAAACCAAGTAACCATCTTCCCACTGAGTACACAGATCGAGGAAGTATTCCGCCAAATACACGGACCGAGGATATAAACCAAGTAACCATCTTCCCATTGAGTATATGGATCGAGGAAGTATCCCACCAAGTGCATGGACCGAGGATATAAACCAAGTAACCATCTTCCCACCGAGTACACGGATTAGGATAACCAAATAACCATCTTCCCCCCGAGTACACGGATTAGGAAGTATCCCACCGAGTACACGGATTAGGATAACCAAATAACCATCTTCCCACCGAGTACATGGATTAGGAAGTATCTCACCGAATACACGAACGGAGGATAAAAGGCACCAGCCTCAAAACAAGTAACCAGCCACCAAACAACAAGTAACTAGCTGCAAAACAACAAGTAACCAACTACAAAACAACAAGTACCCAACTACACAACAAGTAACCAACTACAAAACAACTAGTAACCAACTACGAAACAACCAGTAACCATATTCCCACCAAGTACACGGATTTAGGAAGTATCCTACCAAGTACACGAATTAGGATACCAAATAACCATCTCCCCACCGAGTACACGGATTAGGAAGTATCCCGCCGAGTATACGAGCAGAGAATAACCAAATAACCATCTTTCCATTGAGTACACGAATTAGGAAGTATCCCGCCGAGTATATGAGCGGAGGATAACCAAATAACCATTTTTCCACCGAGTACACGGATTAGGAAGTATCCCGCCGAGTACACGTATTTAGGATAAATAAATACCAATAACCAAATCTGCCCTACGGAAATAATAAACCAGGCACTTGCCTTGTCACAATAGTGACCCAAAAACCCACACAAGTGGAGTCAAATACATGCTTCAAGATCACGGTTTCAATGGGCAAAATAATCCAGGTATATGTAAAATCATTCGGATCTCAAAACATGTCCAGATAGACCAAATACAAGTGTAGGAACTCTTAGAATCAAGTTTGGTTAAGAATTGAATCGTTTGGAACAAAGGTATTAAGTTGAAAAGCCTCTTGGGTAAAATCTACCCAAATTCATTATAAAAATGAATTTTAAACATCCGCCAATGCAAACAATCTCCAAATACTCTAAACTTGATGGTACTTAGGTTAAAAGTGGATAAAAACAATTCTATAGCAAAAAACTAGATTGAAAGCCAATTTTCAAGATTTGACAGACAGGGCGCTTGAGCGGCAGTTGGGAGCTAGAACGGCCTTACACTTTGGTCGTTTCAGGGTTGGTCGCTCGATGGATTGGTTGAGCGACTGTTCGGGCTTCAATTAAATCTGAAAAAATTGCTCTCAGGTTCTGAAAGATACAAAGGTCGCTCGAGCGACTGTTCAGGCGGCCCAATACGGAGAAAATCTGAAAATTTGTGAAATTCAATAAAAATTCCAAAACTAAATATCCAATGCATCAAATCCATTTTAAGTCATTCTAAAACACTTTATAAATATGTTAGAACAATTTAAACAAAATAAACTTCGTTTATAAATCAAATTGTATCAAAACTAATCATATAACCATACTTTAACAGTTTTGGAGAAAACCCTAAACAAACACATAACACCTACGAAAATCCTTATCTAAATGAACATGGTTTGTTTCTAAATCATCTCATAATATATCTAAATAATAAAACACGAAAATTATGCAATTCCTCCAGTTTTCTAGGTATTTGCTACTTGCCTTTTTGATGAACCCAGATTTGTTGAAAACTCCTTCTGTGCACATTTTATGATCTCGATATCACCCCTCTAGACTTCTTCAATTCAAATCTCCACCGTTCAGTTTGCAATCCTCCATGAGTAGATCAAAACGCTAAAATTTCAGCCCATTCCAACGGTTGGATCTTCCTATCTCGTCATTCGTAGTTGGATAGTCGGCCATCTCTGCAACTCCTCTTTCTTTCTAAATCTGATTTTCTACCAACTTCTGGGTTAGTTCGCACTACCTTAGACTCCTCCAAATCTGATCTCCACCATTCAGAATAAAGTATCTCATGTATAGATCATAACCTCCAAATTTCATGACGATCCAACAACTGGATCTCCAGGGATTGTCGTTCAAAATATGCTGGTCGGACCTCTGCAGCACCTCCCTTTTTCTTTTCTTCCCTTTCTTTTCTCTCCTCTCTTCTCCTTATTTTTCTCCAAGCCCAAGCACGAATTCCCCTCTTCGTTCTCCTTATTTTTGACTTGCTAAAAACCCTAAACTTTCCCTAGACCTTCCCTTTTATAAGCTCTTTTAATTAGAAGTCATAATAGGTTTAGGAGACCTTCAAAATAAATTCCTACTTTTCTCCACCTTCTAATTCTCTACTAGTACTATACCAATTAAATTTCTCACTATCTAAACTCTTCTTTCTAGTAATTTTCGTGCATATTTAATTTCTTATTTTAAAATATTATTAAAACACCCCAAAGCTCCTCTTATCCTCAAATTTAAGGCTCGTTATCAACCATAATCACCAATATACCCTTTTTTCTACTTTTAAGCCATAATTTGCTATTTAAATTCGAACCTAACCCAAATTAAGTCTAGTTAAATATTTCAAGTCTAATAATTATTTAATTACTCAATATATTAATTTGGCTAATTATAAAATGACTAAAATACCCTTTCCTTGTAATTCCATATTTAACTTTTGAATCTTTTTCCAAAAATTCTACTATTTATTTCTCACATCAATCTTGACCATATAATGCACTTGGATTAATACCTATCTTCTCCAGTCCTTTATATTTAATTTATTTTATTTTTAGGGAAATCCAGGGTTTTACAGAATCCATCACATGTCATAAAAGTAGCCTGAGGGTCCGGCCTCTTCCTAGCTGTCCACCAGTGAACTACCTCACCCTCAAATAAGAATGCTGCCAGTCTCACCCTCCTATCCACTGGGCATCCCATGGCCTCAAATATCCACTCAACTCGCATCAGCCACCTCTCTACCTCCATCGGATCTGGTCGTTCACTGAAAATAGGCGGATCCAACTTCCTGAACTGCTCTAAGTCTCGAGCTGTCTGAATCTCTCCCTCCTGTCTAGGAACATTCCTGTGTCTATCACCACCATTCCCATTCAAGTTATGACTCATCCTTTCCTCCCGTTCCTTGACAAGAAGCTTTGCCAAAGTACCAACAACAGCCCACACATCTACTCCAGGTGGAGGTGGTGGTATTGGAGCGTCCTGCTGCTGCTCCCTAGCCTCAACTATCTCATCAGTAGTATCAGCTCGTGCTCATCTCCCTGTACTAGCCATCTGCAAAATACAAATTCTATTTGTTAGAATCCAATACTTCTAGGGGTTCTATCTAGTGTACTCACAATCCCATCCCCCTAAGGCTGGCTATCTAAGGTTAGGACCATTTCTCTAATACCACCTCTATAACGCCCCAAACCTGGGTCAATGCAAATCGGCACCTGACCCGAATCCGGTTTGCTGCTGTAATAATCCGAATCCAGCTCAACAACCGAATTCGAGATACTACTAGCCCATATCAAATATTCACCAATAATTAACCAGACTGAAGAATTAAAATAATTCATTAAATATTAATAGTCAAAGTGCAAAATCATCAATGTACGGAAGTGTAGTCTAACATCCTCATACAGAAATAAATAACCATCCATTCCAAGTGATCAAGTCTGGTAATAATGAAAGGGTCACTAAAGCTCTCAATCTCTCTAATACATCAAAACCAAATAAATAATAAAATCAAATTGTCAAGTACTAAAAAGTCCTCTCTCCTTGACCTCAGATCAAGTTAGGATAATAATAATCCTCCGGCGAAAAATCAGCAGGTTCATTTTGATAATCCCCACTAGGATCCCCCTCTTGCGTATCAGCTGAAAAATAACATAAAGAAGTAGGGTGAGATATGAATATCTCAGTAGGCAACAGATGCGTGCTATAAACAGTTCATAAATATTTAAAATAGATGTTCATGCATGAATAAGCAGTCTCAAGTAAACATGCTCGTATAAACATTCATATCGATCATGGAATACAAATCAGCATGTAAAACAGTTTAAGTATTAATGAACAGTATAAATTATATCGAGATCATGATTTAGAAATCAATTACAGAATCCAATATAAAAACCGGGATGTACTAAACAGTCACATACAACCATAGCATCCAATACATGCGTCCAACATGTGAACAATATTAGAAGTAAGTGTTTGTGATCTTAGTATCATTGTAGGACTCACAAAGAAAGATACACGTTTGAGCTAACTCTCAACCATATGCTATACCACCATGCGGCTTATGGGCGATTCTACTAATGATACTCAAACCCGTGAACATCACCTTAGATAAGAGCCGTAGTCATCGTCTTATTGCACACGACTCAACCGAGTTGGCATGACCCACTAGCATGCAGTACCGAAATCTATACATGGAAATGGTCGCTTATCCACATGTACAAGGAATTACCAGCGGAGCACCGGGGTGTCCCTCTAGACATAGGACCATCCTGAGCAAACCAACTTGCAAAGGAAGCGCGTTCGCACTAGGGAGTAACTCAACCCAAATGAAATATCCCTTAGCTATCTAGCCAAAACTATGGATCCATAACCAGCTATGCCCACTAAACACCAAAAATCCCTAAGGACTAATATTTCTGTATGTAATAGTGCCTAGTGGCATATAATGGTTAAATCTGTAATTTCTTTCATTATTGGGTTAACTGGGTTCAAAATCTGATCTGGAAATCCTGTATATCATAGTCTGGTTATCAATATAAATTCACATGTCTATTAGTTAATTTTCTCAAATTTATAAGTCTGGTTCTGACAAAACTTAGGTTTTCCCATTATTTGTAAAACTCAGCAACTCATACCCTAAATACCTCCCTATTTTTATTTCTTTGCAAATCAGGTATTTGGTAAGTTAATTTGGTCTTAAAAAATCTTACTTAAAGATTAAAATTGGTTAAAAATAGTTTAGAATTGAATCAGGGGTTAAATTTGGTAAATTTTGGATTTTCTACACTGAGCACTCAGGTTCGCCTAGGATCGTTCAGGCGGTAGTTCAAAATCGATCGCCGATTGTCTGTTAGTAAGCGATCTTGGGTGGTCAACATTTTTCAACGAGCGCCGAGGATCGCTGTGCACAGTAAGCTTGGCGGTCTCCCAAACACGTCAAAACAGTATTTCAAAATTTGATTTTTCATGTCCAAGATGATTTTAACATATTTATAAGATTGATATCAAGCTAAATACATATTTCTACAACACAAAAACATGCATAGAGATTAAACAAGTCAAGAACACAAAACTGACGTTAAAACTGTGTTACCTACCTTGATTGTGCGTTCTCCTCTAACCAATAGTAATCAACTCTTCTTCAAGGACACAAACACTCTGAGACAATGGGAAACTCCCGAACTATGGCCTCTCTCTCCCTTTTCTTCTTCTTCTCTTCCGGTCGTTCTTGGTTTTGGTCGCTCACAGCCGCAATACTCCAATCGAGTACAATAAGATACGAAAAGACTACTAACCGTATTCTCCTAGGTCAAATACTCTCTACAATTAAATACCTACGATTCCTTGTAACACACAAGCATCAACCACAATGCACTATCCAATCAGAATTCAACAACTTAAAATATTCATCTTACCGCGATATTCCACAATCAGACGGTCAGATCTGCGCCCAACTTTGGATCTCCACTAATTACGATATCACCTACAACCATAAATTATTTCCATGGATTAAAACCCTCAATAATATTAATTATTAATTTTCTTTTATATTTAGGAAAATTCGGGGTCTTACAGCATGCATCATGGCCACTTGTTGGCTTAGATCCATGGTGATTGGTTGCTTCTCGGTTCTTTGCTGTGATGATGATGAAGCTGAGACCTCAAAGGAGTTCATTGCAGTTTTCCTTCTTACAGCAAACACAGTGTTCTAAATGATGCACTTAATGTGAAATACCCGATGATTACATCAAAGGAATTCATTGCAATCTTCCTTCTCACAGCAGACACATTGTGCCTTTTTTTTTTATTAAAGATCTGAATCAGTTCCTTCCCCAATTATAAACGAGGTGTCATGTGTGCCGAGATCATTACACTGTGAGTGATGCTTTTGTGTCGTGGTTGGCGAAAACATATACAAGACGGTTCATGCATGAACATTACGACTTGTCAAAACAACATTGTGCAGAGTGTGTGATAGTGCCCTAGTCAATCAGAAAACTCCTTCCAATATTTGTGAAGTTTAAAACCTTGCAATATGGTCTTCCAGAGATCTGAAACTCTGGAGACTGCCATGTTTGATGGTTTTCAGAAATTGTCAAAATCCTGGAAAATCATGTTGTGAGGATTAAAGCCCGAAATTCATGCCTCAATTGGCAGTGATTGTAAATTCCTTTGAAACCATGCAGTGAATTATAAAGATCAAGGAACATGTCTTGGACAGCTCTCCTCGTGCAGTGAATGGCAGGGAGAATGTATGCCACACGATGGGAGATTTAATTTATGCCTATATGGCTAGCTCCATATAACCAAAGAGGATGGTTTATTGCGCGTTGCTAGAGACGGTGTTTATGTACATCGTGGATGTAAGCACCTTATTTTTGCGCTCTCGGAAGAGCCGGAAATGCAAACCCGGCTAAAAAGTCAAACCCTGAGGGGTCGAAATTTGACCTTTTGATCAAGTGATAATTGGCCACCTTGCTTTATCTCAATGGATAGAGAATCCCGACACGAATCCAACGCAACTGAGTTTACTGGAATCGGAGTCCGGATGAAGGTTCTGCAGGCCGGTCAAACTTGAGGGTGAACCGAAAGTTGACTTTTTTGAACCCCGAGCCAGGTGCTTAGCTCTATATCATTGGATAGAGGGCTCCGATAGGAGTCCAACGCAACTGAGTTTGCTCAAATCAGAGTCCGGATGAAGGAGATATGAGCCGTCGAAGTTTCCGGGCAAAAAAACCGGAAACTGCACACGTGGCGCAAGAATTGCACACGTGGCAGCCAACACAGCAAAATATCTCGAGGACTAAATCTTGAATATCCAGAAATCATCAAATATCTCAGGGACTAAGCCAAAATTCGCAGGGAGCAATCCGTAGATATCCAAAAGTGTCAAATCGGTCGAATCGAGGGGCAAATCCGTAATTTTTTTGATTTGTATTCAATCAAATATGTCGGATACACATGCTTTTATTCATATCTGACATATAATGCCGGATAAAAGAGATTTGCCCGCGAAATTCGCGTGGATTCACTGACAGATACGCGCAGAAAATTAAATTTCGGAAATGATTGTGTTTGTATCCGATATAATATGCCGGATACAAAGGAAGTGCAGTGTATCCGACATAATATGCCGGATACAAAGGAAGTGTAGTGTATCCGACATTAAATGCCGGATACAAAAAGGTTTCTATAAAAAGGCAACAGCAGCCCCAATTCGGGGGTTGGCTTGGTTTTTGCTGTTCTCCCCTCTTCCTCCCCATTGTTCCTGGTACGAAACCCTTCCCTCTCACCTCTCCTTGCCTCCAAAGCCACCCAAACAACTTTCTAGGATGGTTCTACCCCTTCCTTGCCTCTTCTTCTTCGTTTCCATCAAACAAAAGCTTGGAGGAGGAACTTGGTGATCTTGGGAAGAAGCTGCTCCAGCAACTGTATTTGCTTCAAAGGGAACCTCTACACCACTTAAGGGTTTCAAAACCCCTAAGGTAATGTTCTCCCTTGTATTTTATACCACATATATAAGAATGGATTCATTTTGCCATGTTTAGAAAAGTAAGCCTCTCCCAGTACCAGATTTGTTTTTTAGTAGCTTGCATGTGTTATTGCCCCACCTCCATGAACATGGAAGTCTCTCAAGGTAAGAACGACTTCATGTGCAACTTCATGGGAGGAGGAGGGTCATGTTTACATACTTTTGTGTCTTCCAAAGTTGCTGTTTCGAGCATACTTTTAGTTACTGCTATGCATGCTTTTATTCCTTCTAAAAGGGAGCTTGTTCCTTCATCCTAGCTTCCCATGTACCCCTATGTAAGCCCCATCTTCCTTTCGTTTGGTCGCTTTCTTATGAGTTTAGGCTACGGTTAGGGGACCATATTATAAGCCATGCGTGAAGTACCTTGATTTGTATGGCTTCACTCACTTGCACTTGAATATGGTTGTATACATGCATGAAGCGTCCTCATTTTTCTATGGAGCATGATAGGATCTCATGAGTATTTTCACTTTTCTGTTCTCACGTGTATGATTGAGTAGGAACACATGCAAGCTACTGTCTTTTTTACAAGGAAATCAGTCCGTAGGGACCATGCTTTACTTGAATGCACACACTTCGGGCACTAGCAAAGCACTCACAAAATTTCATTCATCAATTGTTGTTGTCAATGACTAGTTGGTAGTTTCATTGCGGTTAACCCCTTGTTTTTCTCGATGCTTTAACATGCACCCCCATACCTGGCTGCTGCGAGGCCTCATAACCTATTGTTTTTTGTCCATGCATGCATGCTCCCCTACCCCATGATTCCTTGTTGTAGAAGCCCCAAAGGAGACAAAAGGTGGGAGATTCCCCACGTCCAGAACTTGAGTGGGCCCCCCGGGGGCCCACGAAGCTTTAGTGCATCCCTAGCAAGCCCCATGCCTCCCCCAGTGCCTTCTTACCTTGTTAGGAAACCCAAGAAAGAAACCAAGAGGAGTTGCCACCTCAAACTTGAACCAATGTGGGCCTCCCCAGGGGCCCACATGACTTGTAGAAGACCCCTAAGAACCCCTGGAAACAACCCCAAATGGCAAAACCCCAAAAAAGGCCATTTCAAGGTGATCCGGCAACTCAAGCCAGATCACCTGTGGCCTATGTGTATCCGGCAACTAAGGCCGGATACACGACAGAAAATGCAATTTTTTGTGTTTTGTGATTTTGGTCGAATTTTGTGATGATTTCCACCAAACCAAGTGAACCAATAGGGTTTCCGGGTCACCCGGAAACCCAACTTGGGACATGGACCGCCGGTCCAACTCGGCATCTTAGTGGGCCTTCCAACGAGGCCCACCCAGCCCAATAAAAATCTGTTTGCATGCAAATAAACCAAATAAATAAATCAACCAAACCGGGCGGGCCAAACCCAATGCGGCCCACCCGAACCTTGATGTGTGGAATGACGTTTAAATTGCGTGGTTTGGCCGAGACCCCGGGCTAGGGCCTATCGGGCCCGCCAAAGCCCATTAACCGAACCAAGGAAGGGTGCAAACCCTAAACCTCAAAGAACTGGGCTTTCAAGCCTAAAGTTGGACTACGGGCCCCAAGCCCAATGTCCAAATCATACTGGCAAAATTAAATAAGATAAACTAAAAACATCTTGGCAACCATCATGGGCCCACCTAGGGGCCCGCGAACCGATGTAGACCAACCTTTTTACATGAAAAATACTTAAACTCCAAATTTAACAATTAAGTAAAATCAACTCATTAACCTAAACCCAAAGTGCCTCTTAGGACTAGACAGAGGCCCACCAGAGGCATGTGGGCTTAGCCAAGCCCGCCAAGGACACCGTGGGCCTTCCAACAGGGCCCACCTGATCAAACTTAGATCACCTAATTAAGCAAGATAAAATCCATTAAAATGACCCACACCACCCAGGTGGTCCTGCCAGACTTAAACAAATAGCATGCTGGATTAGGAATCAGGTGAGACCAAAGTAATCTGACTCAAACCAGGGAACCCACGGGACCCGTCATCCGACGGGGTGGACTGGGGTGTCTACGGACTTCCCCATACTACAACCGAGACCCTACTTAGAATCTCAAGCCACAGACCAGAGCCCAATAGACAAGATTAGGCACCCAGGTGTCCGCCTGCACTCCATCAGGCGGTGGCGACTCCGAACTTTCCCATTTTACCCTTCGGGACATCCGAGCCCGTGTCGTGCGATTTTTCAACGCGCACAGTGGAAGATGATTCAATGTAAGCTCGGAGGCCACTTTATTGTGTGCTTTGAAAAAGCAACTTTGATGTATGCCCGAAGGCGGCTTGATGTACGCCCGAAGGCGATTTGATGTATGTCCGGTGGCAATTGGATTTTGAAAATTCTTTTTGTGCATCTTTGAAAACAGTTTGACCAAAAATATTTGTGCAAATCATCTCGAAGTGCGTGCACATGAATTGGCATATATATAAGTAAAGTGAAGGTTAAGTACTATTACCATCCTGAGAGTCTATGTTAATAGACAAATATCAAAAACATACTCAAAAGTGTGTGCACAGTCCTAAAAAAGGTTGGTGCTTATCAAGGCACGACTCCTAGACATACTTGTGTAAGGAAGCATGTCCAAGTCCTGATCAGCCTTTGCCTTTCATCTGCTCTTTTGTCTGCTTCTGGTGTCGAACCATAGCAAAACTTACAACTTGCCAACGAAGGCAAAATTTACAATAATATTTTAAAAAAAGAAGTCTGCAAGGAATTCACCTTTAGGGCTATTGAGAGCCCAAAAGGAGGGTACAAAATTGCTTCAAGGTTGGTGAGGCAAATTCCTAGATCTAGGGTTTCGTGCCCGTGTTCTAATCTGGCCTACTTTCATCTGATCGTTTGATCTGGCCGGCTTTCATCTGTTCAAAAAGACTAATCCGGACTCAGGGTGCTTCTAGTGGACTCAATGCATGGATCTGGGGTGGTTCCCCTAATCAGAGTTAGGTTGGCTTCCTAAATTAGGGCCAAGGTAGCCCAGAATCTAGGATTTTACTCAATTTGATGCAAAAAGACGGGGGTTGCTGTAAGACCCTGATTTTTGGTGAGTTTTATTTATTTATTTATTTATTTTTGATATATAAACTGTGTTTATCAGGTGATTTTTGTGGTTTGAGGGCTTAGCCCATACTCGTATGTACAAGCGTTATATAGCCGTTTTTCTGGAAAATTATATTATTTTTATTATTATTATTATTAAAGTATAGTTGTGTGCTTATTAACGTAAGTGGATGCGGAACATGTAGAGTTTCCAGTGGGCGAGCGCGCATAGGATCAAGGAGTTAAAGATTGATCGGGTGGCGTATGTATCGCAAGGTAAATATACAAAAAGGGAAAGTAGGGTTTGGGTTTATAGAATACTCATATGAATACTTTTGGCAATACTTTTGTTTGTTGAAGAAGTTGGGCGACTTGGCGATTCACAGCTCTGGTGTGGCGATTAGGGTTTTGCTGAGAAGAACGAAAGGTGCAAGTAGCTGCGATCGGATAGTTCGAGTCGGAGATAGAGATTCAGTCGGTTATTTATTCTCGCGAACAGGGGATATATCAGCTACAGTCGCTTCCTCGCACGCAGCCGGAAATCGCGATCGGCCGGTTGGGGAAGAAGCTGTTGTCCTGGGATTAAGCGCATACTGGTGAGTAGCACTGTTTTAAAACCGAGGTTTTAGTTTATTCGTAATGTATTTTGAAATGCATGGTCGTATTGTGAGTTCTGTGTTTTTCTGGAATACCACGAGTTACGAACGAAGATTGAAAATTAATGTGAAATTAAAGTTGTTTAGATTAAATCCAAAATGGGTTGGGAAGTCTTCTGGGAGCATTAGGAGTGTAATGGAGCAATAACAGACCTAAAGAAACCAGCCAGAGTTGTAGATCTCGAAATAACAGAGACTCGAAATTCGCAGTGGGTATCCGCCCACTTGGCGCCCACTTGCGCCCACTTCGGGAAGTAGGCGCCTAGGAAATTCGATCTGGCGCCGAGCTCGAGCCTTTCTCCCGCTCAGCTCGCGCCTACTTGAAACCGATGCGCTTTTCTCATGCCTAGCCCGCGCTCTTCTCACGCCTTTCTCCCGCTCAGCTCGCGCTCACTTAGCGTCGAGTGAGCGCATGGTCCTTTTCCACCTATTTTCTATCCGCCGATTGACGCTCACCTGGCGCTCACTTCAGGAAGTGAGCGCATACCCAATTTAACTTACCAAATTTGATTTCTGACTGAACCAAGGGGGATTTTGATGTCTTGGGGTTTATATCATTTCACCAATCACTTGTTGGTAACCTTGGAATCTGCATTTCTTATTTAATTCCTAGGAGAATTCTAGTGGCAAATTCTTAAAAGTTTCCAAGATGAGTGTGGGTTATTTTATATATGATTGTGCTGGATACCAAAACTCTAGGAGTTCTTAGTAGTTTTCTCCTCGAACTTATACACTGTTCTAATTGACAAATTATTGACTTCTGGTTTCATTTGTTTTGGGAAATGCTGAAATGTATTGTCTTGTTATAAATAACTATGTTTGTATTCAAATGGCATGGTTTTGTGGAGATGAGAAATACCGAAAGTATTGAGATACTGTTTGGTCCAGAGGGACAGGTGATGAACTATGATGAGATATACATGATGTGGAATGAATGGTTTTTACTTTAAATGTGAAATTGAGATTATACGATGTTTTACTGTTTTGGTCTAGCCTGTCCTGGATCCAGAGTCTAAGCTTAGTAATGTAATGTTATTTGTTGGTTGTTGGAATTGCATGGCCTTGTGTGTTGCCACGACCGGTGTAGAGCAGCCAAAAACCCTGAGTAGGCCTGGTTGTCAATGCAGAAACCCGGGGAGTAGGCCTGCATTGGATGACGAAACCCTGAGTAGGCCGGAACTGTGTACATGGAGGTGTGGAGTGTCTACTTGGCATGTTTAATTTATCAACTAAACGATAGTCATGACATTGACCGATCGATGTGTTGTCGTACTTAACTGAGACGTGATTTGACCGATGAGATGGGTTTTGGTTTGAACTTGATTCTGATATGAGTTGTTTAATCGTACGGAACGTTTATCGATGCATAGCTTTGAACTGTGATTAACTATTTCTGCATGCATGTGCTACTCGCTGAGATATTCGTATCTCACTATGTTGTTTGTTGTGATTTTCAGATATTCGTGGTGAGGCGACTACTGGGGTAGATCCTGCTGAGGCTTATAGGGAGAAAGATTACTATTACCTTCCTTAGACTTGTAGGTTACCTTCCTTAGTGTAGTAAAGCAAGTAAAACCTAATTAGAGTTTGTCTATTAGAGAGGTTATAAAAGAGAGGTTTAAAGAGTGTTTTAGGTTTTGAAAACAAGTTAGAAGGAGAGGAAAATTCGTGCATAAGTGATGGAGCAAAAATAGGAGGAGAGAAGAGAGAAAAGAAAGGAGAAAAATTAGAAAGAAGAAGAGTTGCAAAGATGGCCGACCAGCCAACTTCGAATGACGAGATAGGAAGATCCAACCGTTGGAATGGGCTTAAATTTTAGGGTTTTGATATAATCATGGAGGATTTCAAACTGAACGGTGGAGATCTTAATTGGAGTAGTCTAGAGGGGTACAATTGAGCTCTAAAAATGGGCACAGAAGAAGTTTCTGAAAAATCTGGGTTCATCAAAAAGGCAAGTAGCAAACCCTTGAAACTTGAGGAATTGCATTTTTCTTGTGATTTTGATGTTTGATCGTATTATTTTTTAAGTTGGATTTCATTGGGAAAAGCTTATTTGTTTATAAAGATTTGCCTTTGTGTTTTAACTTTCTTTTAGAATCAAGAAAGGGTTGATCATGGTGATTTTAAACTTGGAAAGAAACTAAAGATATGTAGAAGGATGATGGGATTAGTTTAGGGTTGTCTCATAACTAGTTTAGGATGGAAATCAGATGTTTAGAATCAAATCAAATTAATATTTGGGTTAGAAAATTAGAAAATTTCCGCAACTAAGAAAAATTGGTGTTAATAGTCGGAGCGCTCGAGACACCGCTTGAGCACTACATCAGGCATTAGGCTTGTGAAACTTAATAGAACCTGGAAACTCAGCCGCTAGAACAGTCACCCGAGCGCTCCTTCGAGTGAGCATCTGTCAGAATTTGGAAACTTGGGATTTGTGCTCACATTTAATTTTTAATGATTTTTCTTGAAATTTTAAGGTTGTAACACCTGTAATTAGGGTAATTTGAGATGTAGGAAGTGACGGAATTAAATTTGGATTAAAGGGTAATTATTTGGGACAATGAATGCAATTGGAAACAAAGTAGTCTAGTTAGGTGGAACATTTGCACTTAGATAAATTTCATTGAGAATTTAGGAAAGGAACCTTGTCTAACAAACTTTAATAGACCTAAATTAACTTCAGGAAAGAACCAATAACATAAACCATAAGGTTTGAAGGTTTAGGGTATTAATTAGTAAATGTGGATTCTAAAATAAGGATTTTAGGATGGACCAAAGTGTAGGAATTCGGGGTAAAATTGTGGGAAACAATTATTAACATGAATACTGATTTAGAAAGATAAACTAAGTATTCCCACACTAACACAACTCAAATTTGAACTTTATCATTAAGAATTTGTGTATGCTTTCGTACTTTTTCTTATTAAATGACCTAGAACTCTGTTTAAGAGCTGTTTAATGGTTATTTTGAATATCCTTTGGTTGGAGACCGTGGTTTTGGAAATTACTGTTAGGTGTATCATTTGGGACATGTTTATTATGGTGGAGTGATACTGCTTCCTGTGGTTGAGTTGATACTAGCCTTTACGGTAGAGATGTAGCATCCTCTGTTGTAAAGATGTGGTATCCTCTTCGTAAAGATGTGGTTTCACTACAAAATTGGGCACTTTTACCAGCGGTTTAAAAACCTCCAGTAAAAAAGAAAAACTGCCGGCAAAACTTTAGGCTGCGCTTTTTGGGTGCACCGATGGATGTGGCGCCGACAAAAACCTTTGCCGGCGATTTCACTGGCAGTCAACAATAACCGCCGGCAAAACTGACATGAATGACGGAGGCCACAATAACCGCCGGCAAATCTTTTGTTGGTGGTTATAATGGCCGCTGGCGAATGGGTTAGACCGGCCTAACCCATTCCCCGACGGCCGAGATAACCGCTGGCAATAATATACACCGGCGGTACACTGGCCGCCACTGAATGGGTTAGGCTAGTCTAACCCATTCACCGGCAGCCATAATAATAGCAAGCAATGGTATACGCTGGCGGTCTTCTGGCCGTCGGGGAATGGGTTGGGAAGTCTTACCCATTCGCGGGCGGCCTCAACAACCACCAGTAATGATAGATGCGGCGGTTGTTGTGCCGCCAACGAATGGTAACCCATTCGCCTGCGGCTATGGTAACCGCCGGCATATATCATTGCCGGTGGTGGTCATGGCCGCCGGCTAATCCACTAGGGGCGACCCCATGATTTACCGGCGGTAAAAATTTGCCGATAATGCTCTTTACCGGCGGTTTTCAGAACCCAGATTCTTGAAGGTTCTATTTGTATTTTCTATTCCGAATTTTTTTAACCTATAAGTTTTGCCCTGAACTATATATGTACACCTGTAGAAACATCTTACGACTACAACCAAATCTTCTCAAGTGCCACAAAAAAGATTAAATTAACATAAATATAACCTTAACAATTAATAAAAGTGCTAATACATTGTATTTCCATAAAACATACATACACTCTAATAATAAATTTAAAAAGATATGGTAATTAAAATGTTTAATAATTGTGTCAAATACATGTAATTAAACTAAAAAGTTCAATAGCTCTTCAGTTATAGTCGTCGCTTGCTGGTGCGCCTTCCAATAATGCACAAGTTGATTCATCCTGCTTCCAGCAAAAAATAAAAAAAAATTGATAAGTTTAACATGAATGTTATATGACAAATAAACAGTATAAAAGACATACATGAAACTTTCAATTATAACAAACATTTGCAATTAATCAAATTGAGTTTTCATATACACTAAATTAAAAGTGATTAATTAATTTCAAGTTAGATTTATTTTAAAATCCCTAAAGAAATAAATAAATAATAATAATAATAAATAGCCCAAAATACATTAAAAAATGCCAGCTATTTCTTAACAAAAAAATTCTAAGTCTCAATCAATAAAGATGAGCCCAAATTTTGGCAACATCTCTCCTAAAATGGAAGGGGTGACCACGCCCAAATAGGTCCTAAAATCAAATAACCTGCAATAACCTACAATGGTGTTGTACTTTCATGGTTTTACACGTCCTTTCTTTGAACAATACAAGTGTTACTACAGGTTTAATCTTTCCATGATATAAGAATGCAATCACTATAAAATTGTGTCTTTATGGCGAGTCTCAGAGCGGTAGCTTTATGAATACAAATTGATAGAACTAAACAAGAACTAGAGTGTTTAAAGATGATCAAGCAACCAAATGCGGACCTTTAGTCTATACTATATAGAAACAACTAATTGTTCACAGATAGAAGCTAGAATCATCAAGGATATCGAAAGCAAAGAACCTGTGCTGCTTCATTTGCTTAGAGCAAAACTTATCTGCAATTGTTTAAGTTTAGAAAATTTACTCTTTACTTGGAGAAGAAGAAAGCAATGACGAACCTTACCAATGGAGAAGAAGTTTGATGAACACGTGCCTTGATTTGGGGAAAAAACCAATGTTGTAGAAAACGCAAACCGGTGCAGGAAGTCATATATTTTACTCCTCTAATGAAGAATAAGAATTCTGGGTTAGGTTGGAAGAGGTACTATGATGACCCAGATCTCTTCCCCTTTCCACAAGAGTTCCTTAGTTGATCTTATCTCTCTGCCTATATAATTAGGATTCTTAACAACAATAGTATACATGTGAATATACTTGCTTCTTTTGCCTTCCACATGTATGATATGGTTGTCAAGAATCCTAATTCTCTAGGCAAAGAGATAAGATTAACCGATGAACTCTTGTGGAAGGGGGAAGAGATCTGGGTCATCATAGTACCTCTCCAACCTAACCCAAAATTCTTATTCTTCATTAGAGGAGTAAGAAGATATGATTTATTGATTTTTCTTGTCTAAAAAGCCCCGAAGCCCACACAACACTTAAGAGTTCCCTAACTTGAGCTGAAATTTCGGCAGCACCTCCCCTAAAATGGAAGGGGTGACCAAGCCCAAATAGGTCCCAAAAACAGATAACCTGCAATAAAAAAATCTATATATCATTCATACATCTAATTCCCACCCTCAATTTCAGTTATCCAATTCCTTTTCATCCATGCAAAAAGGTGCTATATAATTTTTGAACTGTATAAATATTTCAGAAATTGAAGAAAAGTGCTATATAAGTGGTTTGGTTGTAACCCGAGGAAGTCCGTAGACACCCCGTGTTACCCCGCTAGATAGCGGGTTCCCATGATTCTGAATTTAAGGCTGAGTTGACTATATCCTATTCCTGCATGCTTCATGTTTAGGCTTGTTTGGACCTTTTTTTTTTTTTGAGGCTTTGGGTACAGGTTGCAACCACCTTCAAAAGGAAAATAGTGCATTACTGACCTAACAGACCAGCCATCCTTTAAGAATTTAAACCAATCACCAAAAGACAACATACAAAACAGGCCAAATGAAGTATATGGTCAGATATGACGAAAATTATGCTAAAATAATACAAATGAGGGGTATGTGCAACAATATGAACAAGTAAACAGCAACTGGAGCAAACTTGCATGATCATTGTGCATTGTGGTGAGGCTAAAGACCAGCAAATTTTAGTAACAAAACAATTCTGAACATGTACAAACACATGCATGTGCTCATATACAAAGAACATTAAAAGAACTGTGTTCTTTATATTCTATCATCAAGATAAAATGCCTACAGAAATTTCTAAAAATTAAGGGATTTATATCTGTGTGATGGCTTGAATTTTATTTACATCATGCTTAATCAGGCCCCTCATAAATATGCTCATTGAGAAAAGGCCCGCAAATCTAATTAACCAAGTCAAGCATTATCTTGGAATTACTTGAACAATAAGCTCCTGATGAAAGTTCATGAGCAACAAAGATTATCTTGGGTTCTGCACATGACATAAAAATAAAAACAATAAGTCCTAGACACATGAAATATTTAAGACTACGTATGTTGGCATTTTTTTAGTACCTGTCCCATATGCGAAAACATCATTTTTCTCATCTCCTCCATCTGTTGCTGCATCTGTTGCTCCATTTGTTGCTTTATTTGCTGCACCCGTTGGTCCACTTGTTGCTGCACCCGTTGATCCACTAGTTGCTTTATTTGTTGCTTCATCTCCGCATCTCTACTATGCAGTTGCTCCTCCAAGCTGTTCACTTTTTCTCGAAGCATGGTTACTTCGACTGGTGAACTAGAAGGACCACAGTTGCTTGAAGATGAGCCCCATATTTTAGTGGGAGTAGGGCCCAACCCATATCCTCTAATTTGACCATGTCTTTCAAGACCCATAACCTGCGAGAACACATCATTTCAACCAGTTGTGTCTTGTGAACCCTCTTCAATCAACTCACGCATTTGTCTCTGAAGAAAAATTTATAAGAAGAAACATTGTTATTGTTCTATATGACCAATTTAATATTAAAAAATATAGAAATAATTACAAGAACATTTTTGATTTGAATTTAAAATGTAATTACTTACTATTTTTTCAGAGGCATCCTCATTTACTGGTGTATTGTCCTTATGAGAGTGTATTTTTATAAACATTTCAAATCTCGTCGGTGAGGCTTGGGTTGAGCTTGACTCAATCTAAAAGCATTATGGGCAATTAAAATATAGTTAAATATTCTACCAAGAAGAAAACATAGTTATCCAAAATGTGGATTTCTATTTCTAAGTTTGCTATAAAAATTACTTTACCAATGATAATCTATATACCTCACGTTGCCGTACATTCACAAACGTGGTTGAGCCAGTTGTATGTTGCAACTTTTGCTTTGAACGATTATTCTTGTTTCTTTCACACCATTCCTACAATACACCAATTGACTATTACAAATGCTAGATACTAATATAAATTATAAAAAGTATAGACATGCACTTTGTAATTGAACTCATACATGTCTAGTGCACTTATTTTAAATTCTTCAATGATTTCATACCTTCCTAACCGGTGAATTCCAGAAGTGGATGAGAGCAATCCACTGTTCTTCTAAAACATCATGTGGCTTTGCAGCATACCTCTCTCCGTTAGTCTCAAAAGGTTCGTAAAATTTACGCTTCAAATCGGCCTTGTGATCTCGCTATTTTTTATTAAGAGACTTCATCACATAGTGTTTCAAGCTCTCATCTATGTCAAACTTGGCCTTCATTACCCAAAATAAAAACAAAGAAAAAGATCGTATTAATTTATGCATAATAAAGACGTGAAAAAAAATTGTAGTTAATAAAAAAAATAAGATACCAACCAACTAGATCTTTACCTCGATGTGCCTCCACGCTTTTTCCTTGTCGTCATCTTTCACATCATGCCACTTATTATAATAAAGAGGCAGTAAATGATTATCCATTGCCAATGTCCAACAAAAATTATTCAACTTGGAAGCATTAGGGCCAACTGGTTGCCCTCTATCGTTCATAGCAACCGGGATTTTTTGGCCATCCGGAAGCCCATACAAATCTAAACATCGTGTGGGGCCTCGTACTTTCCGTTGAGAGCTACCCTCCATCTATAGTTTACACATAACGTTGAGTCATAAGAACCAAGAAAAAGATATAATGAGATCAAATTCTAGGACTTAAATATATACAAGAAAATAATATGGCATGACACATCAAACAGATAACAGCTTTAGACACATGGGTTTCATTGAGAAGGAAAGACAAAATATATCAATAAAGATGTGCCAAAATTTTGGCAGCACCTCCCCTAAAATGGAAGGGGTGACCACGCCCAAATAGGTCCCAAAATCAGACAACCTGCAATAAAAAGTCTATATACCATTCATATATCTAATTCCCACCCCTAATATCATAACATTAATTCCTTTTCATCCACACAAATCCAATCACATGCATTCTAAGCACTAAATCAACAGTGTATGGGCAAACACAGGTAAAATCGATAATGAGACCAAATGAAAAATGGATTGAAGGGCTTCCTACTCGTAAAAGTTTGGTGTTTGACATGCAATTCAACAAAAGTAACAATAGTCATCAATCAATGCATATTAAATACGTGGTGTGAGTAACTGAATGTCACAGCAGATTTGCTTTCGCTTTTGATTATTTATTAGTTGCACCCAATAATAACACTTAGACCATCCACTTGTACCTTCTTTTTTCCTTCCACTTTATGCAAACCAACAAACTGCTTTCACTTCAATGTTTCCTCAGGGAATCTTAATTTGCCCATTTCTTTATTACTCTTTATTAAGCCATGACTGTGAAATTTGTGATTGTTAAGGATGTTGATAAGAATTACAGATGCCCTCGACAGTAGTTTTATCTAGTATTACATATTACATAACATCATTTTGTAAGAGCATTCAAATTAAGGTCAGGCACAAGAAAGTCTATTTAATATATAAAAGGGTCCCATGAATAATAATAAGTATCCAGGATTCTCCTAGCTTTTTGAATTGGTTTTCTTGGTTCTTATATTCTATTTACTTTGCTAGCAAGTAAATAAGTAAACAAATAATAATTTTGTGACAAATAATAAAAATTATGATTATAGTATCATATCAACACAAGTTTTGCTATATAGAGAAGTATGGGCTTTGTTTATCAATTTGTCATGCTTCTACTAGAAATTTTATTTCTTCATGATCCTATTTCTTCTCCAAATATTTGAAAGACCTTAGGGCTTCAAGGAATATGCTTCTAAATAGTGAGGTGAATGAAAAACTATATTTCCAAACTTTGGCTTTTATTGTATAATAACTTGAGAATGCTGCTAAAAAGCCAAAAGAGCAAACCGGCAAACCTATAACCATTGAATCCAGTATAAAATGAAGTTACACTTACTTTTGTTCCAAAAGGGAACATGAAATCAAGACGATAAAGATGGTAGTACCCACAAACAAGTCCCTTGGTTTACCCTTGAAAGCAAGTGTATTAATTAAAAAAGAAGAAAAGCAAGTGTATTAATTAAATGTCTCAATAAAGTAACAATTTACACTTCTCCCAAAAGATAAAGACATACAAGTAAATATAATCTAAAAAAAAAGAAGAAAAGAAAAGAAAGAAAGATAGTGTCCTAATCAGAATCTAATCCCTTGATCAGAAGATCATTTTGCTCGAGAAGCAAATGTGGAAGTGCATCAACGGTTGTAGCGGGCATATCTTCCCTCGCCCAATTAACACTGTCATCAATGCTTTGATCAAGATCGTTGAATATTTGTGCTCCATATGGCTCACTCTCAACAATTGAATCCCCATTTCCATCCATATCAAACAAGTCTGTTGGTTTAGTCTTCATAACAATATTCCAATCTTCATCAATAGGACCTTGCACGTAGAAAACCTGCTCTGCTTGGGATGCCAACACAAATGGTTCGTCTGTAACTTGCTGACCGGAACACAAAAATCGATTGAAATTTACAAGTGTAAACCCAAACTCATCAATTTTAATTCCTTTTCCATATTCTCCCACATCAACCCAATCACATTTAAACAATACAAACTTAAGGCTTTCATAATATTTCAATTCGATTATGTCTATTAAACGACCATAATAGGTTAAGTTGCCTGCCGTTGGGGCTTTGTCCTTGGCACTTGCATAGCTCGTAGTACTTGCATTAACTGCAACACCACTATTTTAACTTTTACCCCATTTCTCTTTCTCCATAGTACAAAACCTATATCCATTAATGCCATACCCCTTAAGCCTATTTTCTATAGAATATGGGCCTTGGGCAAGCAATTCAATTTCTTCTGGCAACATACTTTTGGCGCTTTTCAACATGTCAACCTATTTAAAGGGAAATAGTTTAAAAATAAATTTTAAAACTAACCTACATTAATTAATGATCATAACATAACTTTTAGTTAGGATCATAACTTACATGACTCCTAAACCATTCGGTGAATTTTTCATTTTGCAACTCCTGTAATTCACGAGGACCTACTCTGGGATTCTCCATCTGAAGATTTCTACTATGTTGCCTACAAAAATGATGAAAGTTGGTTAGACCGAAGGTAAGAATAAAATTGTAATAAGTTTACAACAGTTATACTAAGCATCAGCATCTTACTTTATATAGTTTGCAACCTTCTCGTTATTGAATGTGACATAACGATGAGCTTGCATCCATTTGATGTGACTCAACTTAAATGGTTCAACACCTCCAATCACACTTTCATCACATGTCCTTACAGGCCAATTTAATCTTGTTTCAACTTCTGGAAAGTATCTTGAACAAAATGTAAGTCATTCTTCTGCAATATACCCTTTAGCAATTGACCCCTTTGGTTGGGCTTTATTACGCACATATGACTTTAGAGTAAAAAGATACCTACATTGTAAACAATTTTTCTTTGCTAAGTAAAAGAAAAAGTATAATCTAACTAGAAAATTGATTGATATAAATTAAAAAGACACCTTTCTATAGGATACACCCATCTGTAATGGACAAGCCCCCCCAGTATTGCCTCCGATGCCAAATGAATGGGTAAGTGCACCATAACATCAAAGAATGCAGGAGGAAAGATCCTCTCCAAGTTACAAAGAATTAGCGCCACGCGCTTGTTCAGCTACCTTAATTCATCAACTTGGCATGTTTTGGAACATATTCCACGAAAGAAGTTACTTAATTCTATTAGCACAGATGCAACATTTTTCAGCAACACCTTTCGAATAGCAATCGGCGAAAATTGTTGCATTATAACATGGTAGTCATGGCTTTTGAGCCCATATATTGTACCTTCTTTCAAATTTACACGCCGTGCTATATTAGTTGAATAACCATCAGGGACTTTCAAACTCTTCAACACTTTACAAAATACACCTTTCTTAGCCCTATTCATTGAGAAGCATGCAGTAGGTAGGGATGCTTTGCTGCTATCACCATGCAAATATGGATGAAGTGCGTGTCTTACACGCATGTCTACCAAATCAAGATGTGCCTTTAAACCATCCTTTGATTTTCCTTCAATATTCAATAGAGTCCCAAGCACATTATCACAAAAATTCTTTTCAATGTGCATCACATCCAAATTGTGTCTCAATAGATTATACTTCCAATATGGCAATTCAAAAAATATACTTTTTTTTCTTCCAATTGTAAGGCATAGTAGTATCCCTGGTGCTTTTTTACTGTTTCCCCACCTTCTTGCCAAAAGTATGCACAGTGCCTTGTAATTCATCCAATATATCAAACCCATCCAATGGAATTGGAGCTTCTCTAGTCTCTTGTGTACCATCAAAAGACTTTTTTGTTTTCGGAATCTATGATCAGGTGATAAGAAATGACGATGTCCCATGTAACACTGCTTTCTCACATCACTCAAATAATGGCTACAAGTGTCCTTATGACAAGAAGGACATGCAAAATCTCCCTTTGGTACTCCATCCTGACAACATTACATAACCTAGAAAGTCACTAATGGTCCACAATAAGCCTTCACGTAATTTAAATGTTTCTTTCCTTGAAGCATCATACGTGTCCAATCCAAAATCCCATATTTCTTTTAATTCATCTATTAACGGCCTCAGATAGACATCAATTTCATTACCGAGGCTAGATGGGCCTGGTATAAGTAATGAAAGTATCATGTTAGGTTGCTTCATGCATAACCACGGTGGCAAATTATACGGTATCAAAATCACAGGCCATGTGCTATGGGTGATACTCATTGTCCTAAAAGGATTGAACCCATCACTTGCTAACCCAAGTCTGACATTTCTACTATCCGTAGCAAATGTTGGGTTCATGATGTCAAAGGATTCCCATGTAGGAGAGTCAGTAGGATGCCTTAATCTTTCATCTTTAGTACGACCCTCATGATGCCATCTCATGTCGGAAGCAAGCTTGGGTGACATGAAAAGCCTCTGGAGAGGCAGTTTCAGAGGGAAGTAACGTAGAATCTTTGCCGGCCTCTTCTTTTTTTTCTTTTTGGAATTACTGTCTTCAAACTTCCATCTCGACATGCCACAAGTTCCACATGACTGTTTGGTAGCAGATTCCTTCCAATATAACATGCAGTCATTCGGGCATGCGTCAATTTTGTCATAATTAAGCCCTAAGTCAGATATAATCTTCTTTATTTGTTAAAAATTATCCGGCAACATCGACCCATCTGGGAGTAGCTCCTTCAACAACTCCAACAATAAAATAAATGTCTTGTTGCTCTATCCACCTAGACACTTGATATGATATAATCTAAGTATGCAAGATAATTTTGTGTACCTCTTACAGCCATGGTACAACTCCTGCTTAGAATCACGTAATAACTTCTCAAACCTACTGACATCAAAATTAGGTTGAATATTTGTTCCATGTGACATACTGTCTGTTTCTGTTGTCAGGTTATGGGCCCTCAAAACATCATTAACCAAATCCCCCATTTCAACACCTATACTATGATCATCCAGTGCAACGTAATTTACGTCATCCCTTGCTGAATTTTCGGAATCTACATCCTCTCCATGATAGAAGCATAGCTTATAGCTTGGATCAAATCCATCACAAACCATATGCTCGAACGCTATATCCTAGGTTTGGTACAACACATTATTGCAATTCGGACATGGGCACTTCAACCTTCTATCAATAGTTGCTCCACGGAAACATGCTCGCTCAATAAAACCCTTTGCCCCTTTCTGGTATTCTCGACTACGCTTGTCTCATCAAATTAAAAATTTTAACTTTAATTTGTGTGTGAACACCATAACAAAATTAAATTAATGATTTAAGGGTGTAAATACCTATCCTTTTGAATCCAACTCCTATCCATGATGTAGTAGTCCTTTTCAATGTCCCAAACTTTTTTACTGATAGGAAAAAATATTCTATAAAAATAAAGACCAACACAAGGTTATGATTTCAGTAAAAAGATTTTATAACCTTATCATAATCTAGCATTTCAGTTATATAAGACAAAAAAAGAAATTTAAAATGCCTCATGAAGATAAATTAAATTATAAAAGAAAAAACGAAATAAGAAATGTCATTAAATTCTTGGAGAATCTAATTTTGGGCATGGCCCCCACAAGCTTCCCTATGAATTGTAGGTGTTTATAATCCCATCCAAACCAAAGTAAAGCAAAGCAAGCTTGTCTAGTAATTAAGAAGTTATCTTAATTACTAGACAAAAACAAAATTACAAGTCCTAATCAATAAGGATGAGCCGAAATTTCGGGAGCACCTCCCCGATTTCGACATCTTTCCCATTGGATTGCAGTTAGGGAACTACTAACTTCATTAGCATCGGCAGGGCTAGAGGATTGTCCTCTGTTGAAGGAGATTAGGATAAAGGTTGAAGGTGACTACAGGGGGAGGCCTAAACCATCCCAAGCTGAATTTGGAGTAAGCTCTCTCTCAGTTGCATTCGAATTCAGCTCACTTGCTCCAAATTTAGCTTGGGATGGTTTAGGCCTCCCCCTGCAGTCACCTTCAACCTTTATCCTAATCTCCTCCAATAGATGGCAATCCTCCAGCCCTGCCAATGCAAGTGGAATTAGTAGCTCCCCAACTGCAATCCAAAGCGAAAGATATCGCAATTGATCCCAGGTTCTACTCTGAAACCTGTTACCATTGTTTTGAATTAGAGAACAATCTCCATCCATTATCTGCATTTCTTATTACTAGGGCCGTTGCAGTCTGCATCCTCTTGTTATAGTTCATTCAAGTCGAATGAATGGACAAGTCGCTGAGCATCTTTCAAGCTATCCCAAATACAATCAATGTATAATCTCTGTATGCGGTTGCAGATTGGCTCCAATGCCTCCAAGCTATCCCAAATACAATCATGTGAAAAGACTTAAGCTTGGAGAATTCTCTGGACAAAAGAATCCTAATTCTCCAATTCCTCTCCCAATTGCGCTATACATTTTTCTCTTTTTTTTCTTTTTTCTTTCTTTTTTTTTCTTTTTTTGATAACACCTAAGAGGTTTTAAACCTGAGACCTCAGAGGGAGCACAACCCCCAGGCCCCAAGCCTTGACCACTAGGCAGTGTCGTGGCTTCTCGGGTACCCCAGTTGCACCATACATTTTTCTCTCTGTTTTTTTTTTAAGTTTGGGGATATCCCGGAGAGGAAGTGGAGAATTAGGATTCTTTTGCCTAGAGAATTCTCCAAGCTCAAGTCCTTTCACATGTATGATATCATCGTTAAGAATCATTTCTTCCTTGGAGGCATTGGAGCCAATCCGCAATCACATATAGAGATTACACATTGATTGTTTTTGGGATAACTTGAAAGATGCTCAGGAACGGCCCTAACAATAAGAAATGCAGATACTCAATGGATGGAGATTGTTCACTGATTCAAAATAATGGTAATTGGTTTCAGAGTAGGACCTGGGATCGATTGCGATATCTTTCCCTTTGGATTGCACTTGGGGAGGAGGATTGCCCTTTGTTGGAGGAGATTAGGATAAAGGTTGAAGGTGATTGCAGGGGGAGGCCTAAACCATCCCAAGCTGAATTTGGAGCAAGTGAGCTTAATCCGAATGCAACTTAGAGAGAGCTTACTCCAAATTCGGCTTGGGATGATTTAGGCCTCCCCTGCAATCACCTTCAACCTTTATCCTAATCTCCTCCAAAAGAGGGCAATCCTCCAAGGCCCAGGACCAAGCTCAATCCAAGGCATTATATCTTTAGGATGGAGAGAGAGAGAGAGGTGCAACTGGCTGCCCTTTAATGAGAGAGAGAAAGAGAGGTGCAACTGGCCCTTAATATCTAGTAATTCCTGATATAGCCACTTCTATTAAGGGGAGCAATTGAGTCAAGTGTCAACACAAGAAGATGCCACCTTATTAAAATGAATAATTGTTTCTTGAAAAACAAATAGATATTCTTCTTGAGATCGAGAAGAGATAGAGTTCCTTCTTAAACTATAATGGTAGCTCAAGATTTTTGTTTGTGTATTAAAATGATACATTTGAGTCAAAATCATTAATATCTATGTATTGCATTTAGGGTTTCATTCACAGCACACAGTGACCATTTACTCTTACTTGTCGATGGTATCGGGCTTGCCTTAGCCTGCCAAACATATCCTATTTAATTAGGGTTTGGCTTGGTATCCAAAGGTTGGATGGGTTGGGTTTCAACAAGGGAAAATTGATAATTAGTGACACTTATTAAAAGTACTTCAGATTCAGTCCAATTATCTATAATTATAAATTGGTGATACTTTTCCAATATATTTAAAATTGAATGTCATTACACTACAAACTTGGACACTTTAATAAGTTTAGCCTCTTTGGAATCTAGCTTCTGATTGAACCCACTATAGCTAGATTATATCTAAAACTATTAGACAAGGCCTAGCCGGTGAATTAAGGGAGGGAAGATCAGTAACTGGCTTTGTTAATTGCCATGGGTAGAGAGTATAGACAATGATAATGTGGTCTTGAGCATGGTAGGGCTGATTTGAGCAAATGGAAAGAGATGATTTCTGAATCTTTGATTGGATTGGCCTCAATGATAGCAATTTTCTCTGCAACCCTATGAATACCTTTTTCTTGGTAGAAGCACAACAGCATATGTGGGTCATTCAAAAATTAAAATGAATCACTGACATAAAGTTCCAATATATATTGACCTCATGAATACCCTTTTCTTTGTGAGGTCTATCGATATGAAGGGACTAGGCTTCCAAAGCAAATGATAAAGGGATATAAAGACAAGGGGTCTCTCCTATGAATACCTCCAAACAATTGAAAGGACTTTAGAGGCCCACCATATAATCAAATCTGAGAAAGATGGCTGAGCATCACAACATCAATAAACTTGACAAAAAGGGGAGTCTCACTGTTGTAGTAGATCACATTTTCTTTCCACACACACAAAAGAAAAAGCCTATATAGGTTTACTCACTCACAGAACTACCCTTATCCC
Organism: Buxus sempervirens; assembly: GCA_947561395.2. Taxonomy (NCBI): domain Eukaryota; kingdom Viridiplantae; phylum Streptophyta; class Magnoliopsida; order Buxales; family Buxaceae; genus Buxus; species Buxus sempervirens. The sequence continues at coordinate 11,634,133 of OX387185.1, forward strand.
ATCACATGTGATGCGGTAGGCCTTGTTCGCATGCCAAGGGCTGAATACACACATGGGGCTGGAAATCTCTAACTACAGAGTTTTTCACTGCTTAATTGCTCATGAATAACTATAGAACTATAATCACTTTATTAAGTTGCTTTTGACAGAAATCCTATAAATGTAAACCAACCTAAGAGATCCAGAATACTTATTTCGTAGCTTCTACTAGCAAAGCTGTTAAGCAAACCATTTCAATTTATTTAGAGTTTAACAATTAACTCACAAAGTTTCTTGTCTAAAAAGCCACAAATCCCACACAACACTTAAAAGTTCCCTCACTTGAGCCGAAATTTTGGCAGCACCTCCCCTAAAATGGAAGGGGTGACCAAGCCCAAATAGGTCCCAAAATCAGATAACCTGCAATAAAGGGGTGACCAAGCCCAAATAGGTCACAAAGGAGATATAAGCACCTTATTTTTTGCACCCCTAGAAGTGCTGAAAATGAAAACCCTAGCAGAAAAGTCAAAACCTGAGGGGTCGAAATTTGACCTTTTGATCGAGTAATAATTAGCCACCTTGCTTTATCTCAGTAGATAGAAAATCCCGACACGAGTCCAACGCAACTGAGTTTGCTGGAATCAGAGTCTAGACGAAGGTTCTGTGGGCCGGTCAAAATTGAAGGAGAACCGAAAGTTGACTTTTCCTCGAACCCCGTGCCAAGTGCTTAGCCCTATGTCATTGGATATAGGGCTCCGATACGAGTCTAACGCAATTGAGTTTGCTCAAATCGGAGTTCGGATGAAGGAGATATGAGCTGTCGAAGTTTTTGAGCAGCAAAACCAGAAACTGCACACGTGGCGCAGGAACTGCCCACGTGGCAGCCAACGCAGCAAAATATCTCGGGGACTAAATCTTAAATATCCAAAAATCTCAGGGACTAAACAAAAATTCGTACGGGGCAATCTGTAGATATCCAAAAGTGTCAAATCGATCGAATCGGTCAAGTCGAAGGGCAAATCCGTAATTTCTTGATTTGTATCCGGTCAAATATGCCGGATACACATACCCTTGTGTATATCCGGACTCAAATACCGGATACAAAAAGATTTTCGCGGGAGATTCGCGCCGATCGCCCGACAAATTCGCAGCGGCATTTAATTTTCGAATGATCATGTTTTGTATCCGGCATTGAATGCCGGATACAAAGGAACACCTGTGTAACCGGCCATGAAGACCGGATATGAAGAGGTCTTAGTGTATCCGGCCTGAGTTGCCGGATACATTAAGTTGGTCTATAAAAGGCCAACAGCAGCCCAGTTCTGGGGTTGGCTTCATTTTTGCTGTTTCCCCCTTTCTTCCCCCACTGTGCCAGCTCCGAAAACCCCTTCTTCCTACCCTCCTTTGGCTCCATAACCCCCCAAGCATCATCCTAACCCTCCATCCTTCCTCCCTTCTTCATCCTCACCACTTGACACTTGAAGGAGAAGAAAGAGCTTGCTGTTGGTGGACAAAGTGGAGGTGCTCCAGCAACTCTTGGAGCTTCAAGTGGGTTCAACACTCACCACAAAGGGTTTTAAACCCCAAGGTAATGTTTCCCTACACTTTGTATTTCACATATGTGAGAATGAACGTATTTCGTAATGCTTAGAAAGTCTTGCTTATTCCATGCTCAAATCAGTTTTTCAATGTAGTTTTCATGTACTTTCCTCCCCATTTTTTTACCATGTAAAGATCTCCCAAGGTAAGAGAGTATTCGTATGGTTTTGCAGGAGAGTGAAAGGGTTTTCATACACTTGTTTTGTTAATCCTTTAGGCTACTGTTTTGCATGCTCCTCTTTATTTAATGAGGGAGAATGTTCCTTCTTACTTGATCTTTTGTATCCCCAATGTAATCCCCCTTCTTCTCCTTTTCTTTAGATGCTTTTAGATTATGAGAATAGGTTGTTTTGGTTTACTTTCATGTGGAGGATTCTGGGTGATGCATGTTAGTTTTTTAGTGGTATTTGTGTGATCATGCATGTTGGGTTGCCTTCTTGTGTGTGTGTGTATGCCATGCCCACTATTCTTCTTACTACACGAAGTTATATCATTCGGCTTTGCATACGTCCTATGTGCACGCTCATGTCCTCACTTATTAGGAACACATCTAGGGATTTCATATGTCTTGCCATTTGTTTTGGTCTTGCATGGGAATAAATCTGTTTCTTCATAAGCATACACATGCACATCTTGGGGTGATGCATGCTCTATAAAACATGCTTTAAGTGTCTGATTGATGGGATTTCCGTGGGCTTGATTGGTTTGCGGATATGAGGTTTAGGTGAGATCGAGACAGGGACACCGTGGTCGCTGTTTTACTGCCATCCATGATCTAGAGAGGAGAAGGCAACTTCCCATGCCCTCTCCCTTTTTCCCCTGTTGCAAAAATCCCAAAAGTCCAAGTATTGGGGTGTCCTTCCACCCCTCGTACCCGTGTGGACCTTCACAGAGGCCCACACAACTCCAATAACTCCCCAAGGAGCCAAAAAACCCAACCCCAATGCAAAAATCCGAGAAAAAGGCTTCTGTGGGTTGATCCAACAACTCAGGCCGGATCAACTGAAACCCATGTGTAGCCGGCTAAAGATGCCGGATACACAGATCCTGTGTGTGACCGGCATCTTAGGTCGGCTACACTGCCAGAGTGTTATTTTTGCTATTTTGTGCTCTTTTGCTATTTTTGTGCTTGGTTTGACCGAACCAAATGAACCAGAAGGGTTTCCGGGTCACCCGGAAACCCAAGATGGGCCATGGACCGACTCGGTCCAAATTGATTTCCGGTGGGCCTTCCAACGGGGCCCACCAAGCCCGACCAACTTATTTGTGCTTAAACAAGATAATTAAAAGAATTGAGTGGGCCAGACCCTTTGAGGTCCACCAAAGCCCATCTGGGGCAACATGCATGTTTAGTTAAGTTGTGGTTTGGCCGAGACCACGGGCAAGGCCTGTCGAGCCCACTAAGCCCATTGAGCAAAACAAGGATAGGGTTTCCAAAACCCTAACTCAAGAAGCCCTGGGGCTTTCAAGCCCAAGCCCAGGTAAAGGGCCCCAAGCCCAAGGCCTGGCTCATTTTGGCATAATCAAATAAGATGATCAAAATCACTTGGCAAACCACTGTGTGGCCCATTCAAGGGCCCACGAAGCAATCCAGACTCACTTTTTGCATGGAAATCAAATTTAATCTCCAACTTGAAATTTAAATAAAATTGATTCATTGAACCAAAGCCCAAAGGGCCTTCCTAGGACTAGACGGAGGCCCACCAAGGGTACATGGGCTTGACTAAGCCTACCAAGGAATCCGCGGGCCTTCCAATGGGGCTCGCCCAATCAGACTCACATCCCTTTAATTAAAAAGATAAAATCAAGTAAAGGGACCCACACCACTTTGGCGGTCCCGCCAGACTTAAATTAAAATTGAATGCTGGATTAGGAATCGGGTGAGTGAGAGACCAACTGAGTTGACTCAAACCAGGGAAACTTATGGGACCCGTTACTTGACGGGGTGGACTGGGGTGTCTACGGACTTCCCCAGACTGCAACCGAGAACCTACTTAGAATCTCAAGCCGCAGACCAAGCCTTAGTAGAAGAACTTAGGCACCCAGGTGTCTGCCTGCACCCCATCAGGCAGTGGCGACTCCAAACAAATCTCGATGCACGCATCGTTTTGCGTGCGCCTCGTCGTGCTACCGAAATCGGGTGCGCACAGGAGACATGAAATCACTTTATTGAGTTGCTTTTGACAACAATCCTATAAATGTTGACCAACCTAAGAGAGCATTCCTTGAGGCACATATAAGAAGAATTATTGAATGATATTAATTCATATATAGTCACAAGTTTTCACTTCAATTACTTTACATAAACAAATGCCTATTAACACAGAACCGCAACCAACTAGTAAGAATCACACTCATATCTTCTTATAATATCTGATAAAATATCTCCATCAAAGAATTTGAACCCATCAACATCCCTTGAGCACATGGAATATGCTCAGGTGCAACAGCTTGTAGGGTCACAAGTTCTAGAAACCTGAATGATGAAAGAAGAGCCATAAACATAACCATGCAAACGTGGAGAAGATAGCACAGGCATAAATTATACTGATTTTGCCAGCACTAAAAGAACCTCATTAATAGGAACGCAAAAGAAAAGAATTAGTTCATAACATAAACATCATATTTGCGTATAAACACTAGAAAATGAACCAAATAATAAAACCTGATAAATATATCCTTCAATATCATAGGTACTCACCGAAAAAGGAATTGTGACTGTTAATCCCTCAACTGCTTCAGCACCCCACCCTTTTGACACTAGTCAGCCTTAATATGCAACTAATATGCAATCTTTTTTTCTTTTTCCTTTTTTTTTTTGTTTGGTTTTGTTTTGACCAAGAATATTCTACAGAAGCCAAGTCCTCAAGTACTGCTCCAAAGTTGATGCATAACAATAAAGGACTTATTAGAAAATGATCCATGCAAGAAGAATGGATTACATAAGCTAAAAAATAATAAGATAATACTCACTCAGAAAGAAACTGTGGTCTTAATTCCTTATCTATAGTTTTTCCAGACCTTTTGATGCTAACAGCCTTAATATGTAACGCCCCGGATCCGTGTTGTTCATTAAAGATATAACACGTCTCACGGAGGTTAGGCAAGGATCGTTAATCAATTTATGATCGCTGGATAATCATACATCTATAACCTAACAGAGTGCACATTCCCATTTATGCAAAATTTCAACATTTAAACTGAACTGAAATTCATATGGTTCATTCCCAATTTCTTTAATACATCTCAATTCATTCAAGTTCTCAAATTCGGAACAGATAACCTACAAGTCTAAGGAAGGTAATAGTAGTCTTCCTCCCTATATGCCCCAGCAGGATCTACCCCAGAAATCGCCTCACCACGAGTATCTGAAAAAAATAGAACAACAACATAGTGAGATACGAATATCTCAGCGAGTAGCACATGCATGCAGAAATAGTTGAATCACATTTTAAAACTATGCATCGACAACACTACAATACGTTTAAACAACCAACATCAATTTCCCAAGTTCCAATCAAACAAATCACATCTCATTTAAATACAATAACACATCGATTGGTCAATGTCATGACTATCGTTTGGTTGATAAATTAAACATGCCAAGTAAACACTCCACACCTCCATGTACACAGTTCCGGCCTACTCAGGGTTTCGGATACTCTGAAATGACGGCCTACTCAGGGTTTCGTCATCCAATGCAGGCCTACTCCCCGGGTTTCTGCATTGACAACCAGGCCTACTCAGGGTTTCTGGCTGCTCTACACCGGTCGTGGCAACACACAAGGCCATGCAATTCCAACAACCAACAATAACATCACATTACTAAGCTTAAACATCTGGATCCAGGACAAGCTAGACCAAAACAGTAAACATCGTATAATCTCGATTTCAATATCAAAACAAACCATTCATTTCCACATCATGTAATTTCTCATCACAATTCATCACCTGTCCCTCTGGACCACGCAGTACCCCAAGTACATTCAGTACTTTCTCATTTCCATAACACAAGTCACATGAAAGTAAAACTCAATCCATTTATACCAAAGAAAAACCATTCAATACGTATAAAGTTTCCAACAAGTGAAACCAGAAATACAAGAACTTCTCAATCAAAGCAGTGTATAGAATAAGGAAAAGTGACTGGTAACTCTTACTAGTTCGGTGTCCGGCACAATACTCATAAGCAACCTAAAACCCAACTTGAAACTCATAAGATGTTCACAACATTTTCCTCTATTAATTTCATAGGCAAAATGGTTTCCCAGGTTCCTAACCAAGTGAATAGTGTAGTGGTTTAACCCCTAAGAAGTGCAATTACTCTTGGTCAAGTCAGAAATTCCATTTAATTAAGCAAAATAGGTCTACCGCTCACCTATCGAGGTGGGCGCGAGGTGGGCGCCGGTCGGCGGTGAAGAAAATGGTAAAAAAACGACCTGCCGCTCACCCGACGCTAGGTGAGCGCGAGATGGGCGTGAGGTGGGCGTGAGATCGGCGCGGGATTCGCGCGAGATGAGCGCATTGTTTTCCACTTCGCGCGAGATGAGCGCGAGGTGGGCGCGAGATCGGCGGTAAGTCGTTTTTAACAGGGCGCCTACCTCCGAGGTGAACGCCGGTGGGCGCGAGGTCGGCGGATACCCCCTGTGATTTTTCATTCTCTGTTATTCCAAGATCTCCAAGTCTGGCCGGTTGGTTTAGGTCTGTAATTGCTCCAATACACTCCTAATACCCCCATAACACTTCCCAACCACATTTGAAATTAATCTAAACACTTTCATTTTTTTATTAAAACTCAACTCCGAATACTCTGTTCATGCAACCTTCCGAAAACCCAGAAACCAGAAAAACCTTATATTATCACTAAATATTCAAAGCATGCATACGAATAAGCTCGAGAAAAACCCAAAGGCAAACCCAGTGATAAAACAGTGCTACTCACCTGTGCTTCTTCCCGAACGAGAAAACCTCCGGCCGATCACTTCTCGGCCACGCGCGCGAATGGAAATACTATCGAACTACACTTCTCGAGCTGAGGGAAATAACCCAAGTAGAATCAGCTCCGAAATCCTCCATCCCAGCACTCGCGATAGAGGGTTCTTCACAAACGAAAACCCTAGTCGCCCTCCAGCCGAAATCGCCAGTTCCCTTATGTCCAGACTTAACGAAATATTTGCCGAAATAATGCTAAGCGCGATTTCATAAACCCGAACCCTACTTTCCATTTTCGTCTATTTACCTATTACCTGCTCGCTCGAATACTCTCCCATTTCTTGATCCTATGCATGTTCGCCTACGGAAGACACTACCTATTCAGCATCTATTCCCGTTTAAAATCACATAACTACACCTTAAGAATACCAATGATAATAATACTATTTTTCGGAAAAATGGCTATATAATGCCTGTACATATGAGTATGGGCTAAGCCCTCAAACCACAAAATAACCTGATAAACGCAGTTTATACATCAGAATAAATAACTAAATAAATAAATAAATATTCACAAAAATTCAGGGTCTTACATAATATGTAATACAAGTGCAATCTGTTTTTGATTTGACAAAGAAGAAACTATATGAGCTAGAGCCTAAAATACTGAACCAAATAATGTACGCATAAATCCACAGATCTACAAATCTTGTAGAAATACAGCTTTAAAATAAAGCATCAACAGCTACCAAGTCCAATTCCCAATCAAAGAAACTCATCTAAAACACATATTCTACAATTGAATTCATTTTATTGAACCTCTGCATCCCATATCAATGCATTGCCACTCACAGCAACAGAACCGTAACTTACACAAAAAATCAGAGAAAAACTTGAATCAACATGTACTACTCATACTGGAGTAGCCAACAGCAGTATAATATCATCAAGACTATCAAATGTAAGCACAAAAACAAAATTTAGAGTTCACTAACGACAGCTATATATTCAAAATCCAAGGACATAAAATATGCAAAAGAAAGGTTTTTTTTTTGGGTTACATAAAAGATGGGTCTGCAAAATTTTGGGTTTAGACCTCCCAAATGCAGTGTTTATCCGAGATTTTTAAAACCAAAGGAAGGACCATGATTAGCAGTTTGGATGGGTTTATGTTAATTCCAAAAGTTCTGATATCTCTGTCATTTCATTCAAGACTCTTGGAACTACAATATATCATATGAAGTTTGCTTACTTTTGAATGTTGAAGTTTCTAATGGGATATTTGGTCTTAATAAGAATGAGTTGCTTTTCATGTTTTTATCTCTTTAGAAATTGTCAATGAGGCCCCACAAAGTCGTTTGAGATATTTGAACCACTCTCATATTTTATTGTGAAAAAAGAGCATTCAAAATCTCTTGCTTTGTTTCAGTTTTCTTTTGGGTTCAAAAGTGACAATTAACAAAGTGCAATAACATACTAATTTCACTTGAGTTCTATGCAAATACTCATTTAGTTAAAACAAAGTTTTCTAACTGAAATATGACAAAGTTATTCTTTTGCTATGAGCAATTAAGTACAACAACTCTATTTTTATGATACAACCATAAACCATCAGCATCATTGCATAGCATAAGTACATCTTTAATGATTTATATAAGATTTATATCATATTCCTTGAGCTCAGAATAATAATGGTTTCTTTTTTCTTTTTTGTTAAATTTTATGCTTTATATCATATTTTTAGAGTTCAAAATCAAAAAAGGTTTTTTTTTTTCCATCTAACAAAATAAGAAAGGTTTTTTTTTCCACCAAAGTTTCCCTTGTATCAATTTATGATCTTTTGTAGTATAATTGCTTGCAATAAACATCATAAAGAAGCAAAATTTACATATCGCAAAATGAGAACCAAAAATAATTTCAATCCTAATATGCATATTTATCAAGTGTGTTGTTTCTTAGTTCCTTTAAACCCATTAAAAATAAGGAGCAAGAAAATTTTTGTCCATTAAGCATTTAAAAAGACAAGGGAAAAGAAAAACATGTTTCAAAGGCTTCATTTACTTCCAATTTCAATCCCTTGCCTGAAAAATCTGGGAGGCATCTTGGATCTATGCAACAAATTAATGTATATATTTGGATGTCTTATATATATCAGTACAAATATAATTAACTACTCTAATTAGACCTATTTGCTATATATATATATATATATATATATATATATATATATATATATATATATACACACTTATACAACACTGGCATAGTTCTCCCATTCACTTTCCATTGCTGTCTATCACATTTTCAACATGCCCATGACCATCTTCAGTTCCATCTTTAGTAGTCTCTCAACTTGCCCATCTAAGATTCGTTATCTTAAATTGGAAAACCCATACCACATTTGTTGCTTCTTATTATTTCTCCAACTCTTTCCTCATCGTCCTCAAGTCATAGATGTTCCAATGGTCCAAAATTTTTTGTTGGTAAAACTATCCAATGCTACAGCTATTCTTATACAAAATTTCTCAAAAAAATGAGTTATAATAGTCTCAATAGATGAAATATAATAGTTACCTAATCCAATCTAGCCATTAGCATTCACTCCAATTTCAAATAGCTCAAATTTGGTCCCATCAAGCAAGCCATCCATTTAGAAAGCAAAGAAACATCCAAACCATGTCAAAGTCATTTAAAAATATTTGTACATGGGAATAGACCTGAATATAAAGTAAATTATATAAATATTAGATTATGGATTGAGCTTTATATGCAGTGATGAATTAGTATTGTGGTAGTGTAGTAGAAATTGATATGGGGCTGCCACTATAGCCATTTCTAATAATTGTTTCTGAAAGCATCATAGTCATGTTATCTTTAACCAAAGTTTCTTTCTCACATGGCACCTCAAAGATAAACATACCTTAATATCATAATTACCACAACATGAGTTGTCACAAATTTGATAGATGTTCCATCTCACACTCTAATTTCAAATAGCTCAAATCAGGTCCCATCAAGCAAGCCATCCATTTAGAAAGCAAAGTAACATACAAACCATGATTCTTTTAATATTAAATAGCTTAAGCACATAGATTCTTTTAAAATTAAATACCAACCATTCAATTTGAATGGCAAATTTTAAAGAAGACACGAAGTTAATACAAATAATATTAAACCATCCATTTAGAAAGGAAATAAACCACAAAGCCACTAACAAAAATAGAAATTAAAGTCATAAAAATAGACGGAAAAGAAATAAAAATTGAGAATCTTACCTGCTGATCTAGAACGAAAGAGAAGCACAAGAAACTTTGCTGGTAACCTTACTTTCTCTACTGCATATCCTATATGATACACATAATATTAACCCATCCATTTAGAAAGGAAATAAACCACAAAGGCAGTACACAAATAGAAATTAAAGTTAGAAAAAAAGACAGAAAAGAAATAAAATTAGTTTTGAGTGATTCTCACAAAAATAAAAGTCTTCAAACAATAAGAACTGAAATTTCATAACGTACAGTCAAACCCAGTAAGCCTTTTAGTAATAGAAATTTATTGATATAATTCTTTTATTTTTCTGAACTGTCCCTAACATCTTCTTTCTCTATACAGATATGATTTCCCTACAGAAAAGCTTTGATTATTAGAGAGTTAAAAATTAGATAGATTGTTGGAACTTCCTCCTTCCAAGCCCCGACTTCTAATCCAAAGACTCAAAAGGATTTCCCAAATCTATCTTATAAAAATTTTTATATGTTCTCTCACAAAACATAATGAAATTAGATCTAGAACATCCATTATCTAATCTAGATCCTAAAATGCTAAGAAACATGGTTGGACAACCTACACCTAAAGTAGCATATAAGTGGCACGTGAGTTTTAAGTAAATAAATTATGACAAGGTCATCCTTTCCAGGACATGAAATAAAAGGAATATAAAAAGGTCATAAAAGGAAAAAAAATTACTCAAAACAGAAGGTTAAAGTCTTAACTTCCAGCCTTTCTTGGGGGACCTCACGTGGTCATTTTCTCAGCAAAAAATCATGGATACTAAGCTTGTGTCACTTCTCCATTAGTCTAATAAGAGTTCTTATATGTTCTCTAACAAATTATAATGAAATTAGATCTAGACCATCCATTTGGATGAACACCCATAAACACATGATCAGCTCCTAAAATCCAAAAAAGGTTTCCCTAAAAAGAAAATTATAAGTCCCAATCAATAAGGATGAGCTGAAATTTCTGTAGCACCTACCCTAAAATGGAAGGTGTAAAACCCCGACCCGGATTATATCTTAATTATTAAGATTAATTATCTAAAGTGTGATTATTAGACTAATTAAGTAATTGTGTTATGAAGATGAGGTAAATGTGGATTATTCTTGAGGATTTAGAGAAATCAATTGAACTGTATGAAGGTTATTAAGGAAAATTTAATCAATGTTATTTCTCAATTCCAATTGCTAAGATACTCTCCAATTAGCTTAAATGAATTGGAAATCAAATTCTGAAAAGTTAGACTTATGTGTACCTAGAGTAATTCTCAAGTATACCCACAGTACCCAAAAGTTTACCCCAGGTACCCTCCCAGATAACACCAGTGTATACCCTAAAATACTCCCAAGAATACTTAAAGTAACTCCTAAGAGTACCCAAGATACCTCCCAAGTGTACCCAAATTATCCCCTAAGAATACTCAAAGTAACTCTAAAGAAATGCCTAAGGTACCTCTCAAGTGTACCTTAAGTATCTCCCAAGAATACCCAAATAACCTCTCAAGTATACCCCAGGTACCCCACTTCTATACCCAAGGTACCACCCAAGTGTTACTTAAAGTACCCCTCAATTATACCTAAAGTACCCCACTTATATCCCTAAGGTACCCTACTTTAATTGCCTAAGATACCCCTGTGTTTACCTAAGGTATCCTCTTGTGATTGCCTAAGGTACCCCACATGTATACCTAAAGTACCCCCTTATATTACCTAAGGCACCTCACCCATATTGGCTAAGGTACCCCACTGTTTTGCCCAAAGTACCCCATTCGAATACCTAAAGTACCGCCCCAAATTATACCTAAGGTACCTCATTTGTATTGCCTAAGGCATCTCTTTATTTTAACTAAGGTACCTTACTGTCTTACTTGAAGTACCCCTTTGTTTAGCTAAGGTACATTCCCTTATACAGCTAAAGGTACCCCCTTTTATATAACTAAAGTACCTCCAACACACCTAAGGTACATCCACTGTTTTACCTAGGGTACACCCCCTATATAGCCAAAGTACCCCCTTTATCTAACTAAAGTAACCCCTATATAAGTAAGGTAACCCCCACTGTTTTTCCTAAGGTATAACCCCTTATATTGCTAAGGTACCTCCCTCACATAACTAAGGTACACCCCTTCTATTGTTAAATACCCTCCTCAATATAACTGAGGTACACCTCCCAAGCACTCCTAAAGCATGCCTTTTGAAGTGGCTAAGGCAAACACCCCACTTAACACTAAGGTAACCCACTTAATACCAAGGTACCCCTGGTATGCCTTAGGTACACCCTAGGGTTTTAGTTGAATAAAAGCTTGGATTGGGGGCAGATTTGAAAGACCAAACTTAGGCATATAAAAGCATGCCCTAATTTCTATTCTAAGTGTTTTTGAGAACACTTTCTCTTGTCTGGGTCGTATAGAACAAGAGGGGAAGTGTGGGAGCTTGCTTGAAGCTTCAAGAGGAAGAAGAAGAAGGAGAGAAGAGCTTGAAGAGAAGTTTTGCTTCTCCATTAGCATGTAAGTAGCAAACCCTTCCAAACAAAATGAATTACCAACTTTCGTATTCTCTCTCTAGGGTTTGATTTATTTGAAGAAATGATCTTGCATGTTGCTATTTGCTTCTAAAATTCATGGGTTTTGATTGTATAATACTCTTGTCTAGTCTTCTATTGATTTGCCATGGATTTCCAGCTCTATTGATTATATTTCAGATTAGGGTTTGATATTTGGGATGAATCTTTGGTTTGGAAAGTGTTTAAAGCATGTTGGGATGTTTTGTGATCATCCTATTTGATGTTGGAAGTGTTGGAAATGATTTCCATGAGTTTGGCGTTGAAAATAGTCAAAATATTTCAAAATCCCGACCTGGCGATTAATCCTGAGATTTGGCGATTAATCCTGAGCCAAAACCCCTAAAAATAAGTCTCTGTTATCCTAATCGTGAATCAGGATTAGCCTAGGCGATTAATCCATAACCTCAGCACGCGAACGTCAAAGCTCAACGCGCGCGCGCCAACCTGTGTATTGCCTCAGCGCGCGAACGTCAGCCTTCAACGTGTGCGCGCTGCATTTACTTAAGTCTTTACATGTAAATAAGGTTTTACCCCCCATTTGGAACCAATAAAAATACTCCCAAGGCCCAATTCCCAACCAATAAAAAGTCAACTTTCCAGTTTGTGCCTAATTTTCCAGTTTTCCCGATTTTCAAAAAGGGCCACTTTTTGAGTTTGATACCCAAACGAGCGATTCAGAATCCCAGAAAATTCTAGAAGATTTGTATACCCTCCAATAGACTACAACCAGAATTTGAGCCCCAAACTCCTTGTAGATTTGTCTAGAAAAATTCTGCACCGAAAAGTCAACGTTTTTATCCAGACTTAGAATATTTTCGAGGTCCAAAACTTTTGGTCTCGGAATCCATTGATTTTTTGTAGGATGACTTATTTAGGAATCCTAAGACTATTCCACTCATCCAAAATGTATTTTGAGGATTCCATGGTACTCGTTTTGATTGATTTTGGATTTCATGAACCGGAGCAATGTAGAAGTACTCCACTTGGCCTTGATTTCATCGGCAGTGTAGAAGTACTCCACTAGGCCTTGATTCATCGGGCAGCGTAGAAGTATTCCACTTGGCTTTGTTGCATCGGCGGTGTAGAAGTATTCCACTTGGCCTTGATTTCGTCGGCAGTGCAGAAGTACTCCACTGGGCCTTGATCCGTCGGCGGTGTTGAAATACTCCGCTTGGCCTTAATCTCGGACAGCGATCATTAATCTGATTTGGACATTTGACTTGGAATTGTTGATTTGATTTCATCAATTACTCGATTAAGATATTTGTCTTGGAATGGTTGATTTGATTTCATGAATTACCTGATTGAGATATTTGACTTGAAAGTACACTTTATATCTGTTTGAGATGTTTTGGTTTACATTTGGTATCTTATACTTGTGAATATTATCATGATGTTACAAAATTGCATAAACTGTTTCTCTGCATGCATGTTTGCTGCTTACTGGGACTTTAAGTTTAACGCGTGTTTTGTTTTACCGGATTTGTTTTCAGATCCGCTTGGTGAGCCGCGTATTGGGGCAGGCATTGAGGGTGAGCTTTAGTTCAGGCCAGAGGATTTCTACCAACCATAGTAGGGTTTTTTTTTATAATGATGTATTTTGTCTTGGGGATTGTATATGGGATGTAAATATTATTTTTGGACCTATACTCTTGGGAGATATCTTTTGTACATGTCTATATATTTTGGAGAGATCATTGTAAATGGTTAGTTGCCTCAGTTGTATTTTATTCACATATATATCATGTTTTGGAGATTATAGTACAGATGACATTTTGATTAGATGGAAATTTTTATTCCATGCTTCTTTAGTCATGCACTCTGATGATTACTTTGTAATTTCCCAGGATTAATTGTGTTAATCCGGTTCTATTGGGCCCATAAGTAGATCTCGGGTACGGGTTGGTGCTGTGATAGGGCAGACCCGGATCTGGGGCGCTACAGAAGGGGTGACCAAGCCCAAAGAGGTCCCAAAATCAGATAACCTGCAATAAAAAGTAAATATACCATTCATACATCTAATTCCCACCCCCAATTTCAGTCATCCAATTCTTTTTCATCCATGCAAATCCAATTCATGCATCCACAACACCTAATCAGATTTTCAAACTGTCCCCAATTATCAAAATAATTGCTCCAAACAAGTCATAGATTCCATCCACAACACCCTTTTCCTCCTCAAATTAATAAAAAAGCAATCTATACAAAAATTAATTAATAACCCAAATAGAAATTTCTTCTTAGTATTCTACTCTTACATGACTTTCAACGCAATGTTCGTCGTCTTGACCATGCTATTGTGTTCCCATGCTTCCAACCCTCGGAAACGAGAACCGTGGACTAAAAGAGGCTGAGACTGCGAGAAGCCCACGCAACTTAAAGATGAGACAACAAGCTAAGAACACGATAAGATGCACCAATCCAAACATATTAATTCTTTGATTTAAGTCAAGGATGTTATTTTTTTTCTCTCCAATTCAAACCAAAACGGAACAAAATTAAAGTGAATCAAACCGAAAACTAAAGCACAACCAACAAATAATAAAAATAAAAATAAATTCAAAGCATGCATGAAATGATAACCTAACAGGATCTAGAAAACTAACACATGCATACTTTTAAAATGAACTAAATACCTAAAGCAAGACCAAAGGTTGTGAAATACAATCTATGAGCAAAATGGATTATTTTGTTGGACTCGATTATGGAAACAGCCACAAAGATGCATAAACAGATTCAATAAAAGACTAATTCATCAAAATGTAATTCTCACTTAATCAACTCAATCAATAAAATCTTAAAATAATACAATAAAGCCAACAAATTCAACCAACCGAAGTTGTTCACGATAATGCAACCAATGAAATAATTAGAATGCAAGTAGGTTTAAGCAATTACATCAATCTGAAGAGATAAATAAATAAGAAATAGACATACCAAATCTCAGAAAAATTAGTGCTACGTTTGGGATTGGAATCGCAGAGAAAAATCCACTCGTAAATGAATGACAGCAGCTAGGATTGATGTGTTCAAAGACTTGGCAGCAATGGAGAAGAGACCACAGGTTGGGGAAGAAAATCAGAGCCGCGTGCGCGAAACCTCTTTGGCGCTGGAAAACCCAAAAGAAAACGGAAGAGAAGAACTCATTCCCCATCACAAATATTAGACTCAAATCAAAATCAAAATCCCAATCGCAAATAGCCAAAATCGCTAGACTAGATAATATTATAACCAGATTCCTCGTACATGCTAGGGCTTTAAGAATCGAACAACTGAAATCAAAGAAGCAATACACGACAGCAAAACAAACTAAGAAATCTCGGAACGTTTTCTCCTCGATCTCAGTCCAGGAAACGAAAAAAAGGGTGATAGATAAAAGACAAAAGAAAAAAAAACAAAAGATAACCTATCTTCAATGGAGGATGTTCTGCAGCTCAGATCTTGATAAGAAAACAGTTTTCACCATGGGAGGGAAGGGCAGAGGAGGAGCTGCTGTTGGTGAAGAGCTGCTTCCAGCGCTGTCCGGTGCCTCAATGGATCTCACACACCTACTCTAGTCTATCTACAAAAATGTGAAATCAAAAATTACAAAAGAGCCATCTTGCCCGATGAGATCTTTATCTTTGCTTGTTCTCCTTCATGTCTCGCTGTTTCTTTCTTCCGCAGCGCTTTCTGATTGGCTTTCCCTTTTGTAGAGGCTCCCTAGCTTGGAGTGACTATTTCAGGGGATTGGGCAGGAATCTTGCCCTTATTGTCTCTTCTTTCGGGTCGAGCCTTGTTTCTGACAAGCGTGAGAGTTCCCTGGGGAAAGATGCTCCGCTGGGGATAAGTGGGGATTCCTCACACTGTCATTATTCCTTTGTAAAGCCTTTTCCTTCCGCTTGGGTGCGAGTTCTTCATGCTCGCCTGCGCTCTTGTTGAGCGCGAGAGACTCCACCAGGGACTGATGCGAGCTTGTTTTGTCTTCTTTCCGCTCTTCTTCGCAAAGCCGGCCTCTTCAGACTGGGCGAGGCTTGAGAAGTCTACATCATCAAGTATTACTCTCTTATTGCTTGAGAGGACTCTACTGGGGATGTAAGGTGTCGTCCTTTGTTTGCCGAAGGCCTTCCACTGGGAATTTTGGAGGGTATTATTCCCCGTTTATTGAAGGAACTCCACTGGGGATCTTGTAGAAGACGTTCGTTATCCCACTTTCGCTGTACCTGTGAAGGCGGGAAAAGACAACAAGTTAGCCGTGGAATAGCTGGGGAATGCAAAACACTTCTCTTATTCTTTTCTTGCTCTGAGCCTTTTGCCCATTGCAGCCAGAAGCGGCCTTTGCTAAGGTTAAGAGATTATCAACTCGGGTTAGTAGCCCAATGCGGAGCTCAAAACTGTTAAGCAGAACAATTATAGAGAAGACAGATG
This sequence comes from Buxus sempervirens, assembly GCA_947561395.2. Classification (NCBI taxonomy): domain Eukaryota; kingdom Viridiplantae; phylum Streptophyta; class Magnoliopsida; order Buxales; family Buxaceae; genus Buxus; species Buxus sempervirens. Next base: position 11,650,891 of record OX387185.1, read on the forward strand.
TGTCAGTGTGTGCTTGTGTCTGCAATATCAAAGAAATTTCCAAGGTCAGACGGGACTTGGAGTGCTTGGTATTTTCAGTAGCATTGTCATCACAAGCCACTGTGAAGTCTTTAACTCGGGCGCAACCTGCCGGTCTGGACCCCTCAGAGCTATGCATCTTTCTCAGCCCACCATCTACCCTTGTCACTGCCTTTTCTGTACCTTGCTCTACTCAATCTAGACGTGCCTAGTTTTTTTTTTTTTGGACTGATCACACACAACGCCCTTTTTTCGGGTTTTCGCCATGTCTAGCATTTTTGGGAAGCTCTAAATTCCATCATTGCTGACGAATGCAGACTCAACTGTTTGCCCTGATCATTCTTTTTGGGATCCGAGAGGTCTTAGAAATATGACGAAACGTAGGTTTGGTCTTGGTTATGACAGAAAGGATAGATGGCTCAAAAAAGCTTATTTATTTGGGTTTGCAAAGTGTGCTACCTTTATTGATGGTGGGACTTATATCCTGGCATATTTGTATCACAGTATTTTTGGTAGGGTAAACATTTCCCCATTTTCTCTTTTTCCTTGTTCTTTTCCCCTTTTTTCTTTTGCATTTTCTTCTCTTTTTGAGGTTTTTCTGGGCAAGAATGCCTTGTTTCTTTTTGCTTTGCCAGGAATGCCCTGTTTGGTGTGTAGAACACTTGCACTGGGTTGAAAGAATTTTAAGACTCAAAATTGTCTAACTAGGGGATAATTTAAGGTATTTGGAAGGATTTACAATCTAAAGGAGAGTCAAGGACGGCCTCTCTTCATTTCCCAACCAAAATGGCCCTAGGCGTAGTACAGTTTGACTGCATCTGCATTTATCGGCTCAGGAAAGATTGCCCCGTCCATTTCTTGCAGGATAAGTGCTCCTCGGGACAGAGCCTTGTGAACTACGAATGACCCTTTGTAGTTCAGCTTGAATTTCCCTCTGTTGTCCTCTTGATGAGGAAAGATTCTCTTCAGTACCAGGTCTCCCACCCTGAACTGCTGTGGCTTCACTTTCTTGTTGTAAGCGTGCGCCACTCTCTGTTGATAGAGTTGGCCATGGCACAAAGCCTTAATCCTTTTTTCATCCAACAATTGCAACTGGTCAAATCTAGACTCTTCCCATTCGATGTCACTGATCTCAGCTTCCTTTAGAATTCTGAGTGATGGAATCTGTGCCTCCACTGGGAGGACTGCTTCCATTCCATATACCAGGGAGAACGGGGTTGCCCCGGTCGATGTTCTAATCGACGTCTGGTAGGCATGCAGTGCATACGACAGCTTCTCGTGCCAGTCTCTGTAGGTAACTACCATCTTCTCGAGTATCTTCTTTAAATTCTTATTGGCAGCCTCTATTGCTCCATTCATCTTAGGCCGGTATGCCATGGAGTTTAGATGTCTGATCTTCAGATCTTCACACATCTTTTCCATGTCCTTATTATTCAGATTCTTTGCATTGTCAGTGATGATTGCTTCTGGAACTCCGTAGCGACAGACTATATTGTTTCTGATAAACTTGAGCACATGAGATTTCTTCACATCCACGAAGGACATGGCCTCTACCCACTTGGTAAAATAGTCAATTGCCACTAAGATGAATCTATGCCCATTTGAAGCCTTCGGGTGGACGTGGCCTATCATGTCGATTCCCCAGATGGCGAACGGCCAAGGCGATGCCATGGAATACAGTGTGTTCGGTGGTGCATGGATGTTGTCGGCATAAATCTGGCACAACTGGCATTTTCTGACATGAGTGTAGTAGTCTACTTCCATGGTCATCCAATAATAACCCATTCTTAGAATCTTCCTTGCTAGCATATGGCCATTCATGTGTGCGCCGCACAACCCTCCATGGACTTCCTCAATCAACTTTTGCGCCTCGGCTTCTCTGACACATAGCAGTAGGGAGTCATTGTATGACTTCTTGTACAGTCTGCCCCCACTGTAGAAGTATTGCCCTGCCAACCTCTAGATAGTTCGCTTCTCTGTAGCCGAGGCACCTTCTGGCAGAATCCTGTTCTTTATGTATCTCTCTATGTCTGTGTACCAAGGCTCCTCTTCGAGTGTGCCTTTCTCGACACTGAAGTAGTAAACAGGGTAACGCCAAATTTCTATTTCCAGTGGTTGCACCCAAGTATCATCCGTGATGGTGGCCATTGATGCCAATGTAGCTAGTGCATCCACAAATCGGTTCCCATCTCGTGGCTTGTAGTCAAATGTTACGCTTTCAAATTTTTCTTCTAATTCCTTGACCAGCTCTTGGTATGGCACTAACTTTACATCTCTGGTCTTCCAGTCTCCCATCACTTGGTATATGATAAGACTTGAATCACCGAACACTTTTAGCTCTTGTATACGCATCTCGATTGCCGCTCGCAAGCCTAACACACATGCTTCATATTCGGCCATGTTACTAGTGCAATCAAACAGGAGTTTTGCTGCTATCGGGTGATGAACACCATCTGGGGAGATCAGCACTGCTCCGATCCCCTTTCCATTTACATTGACTGCCTCGTCAAAGAACATTTGCCACTTGGTTTCCTCTGTATCCTTTGTAGACTCCGTACACATTACATCTTCGTCTGGGAAGTGAGTCAGAAGTGGTTGGTAGTCAAGTAGTGGATGCTCTGCCAAGTGATCCGCCACAGCTTGCCCTTTTATCTCCTTTCTAGTCATGTAGACAATGTCGTATTCGGACAAAAGGACTTGCCACCTAGCGACCCTGCCAGTGGAGATTGGCTTCTCAAAGATGTATTTCAAAGGATCTAGATTGGAGATCAGCAAGACTGTGTGACTGAGCAAATAATGCCGAAGCTTCTAAGCTGCCCAGACTAATGCACAACACGTCTTTTCAAGCACTGTGTATCTGACTTCAATGCTGGTAAATTTCTTGCTCAGGTAGTAGATTGCTTGCTCTTTCCTTCCTTTCTCATCGTGTTGCCCTAACACACATCCTACAGCCGTCTTAGAGTCTGTGAGGTACATAATCAAGGGTCGTCCCGAGACAGGCGGGACCAATGTCGGCGGACTCATCAGATAGGCCTTGATCTTATCAAACGCTACTTGATAGTTTTCATTCCAAACCACAGGGTTGTATTTCTTTAGCAGCTTGAATATAGGCTCACACACAGGAGTCATCTGCGCAATGAACCTACTAATATACTGTAATCTACCCAGGAATCCTCTCACTTCCTTTTCTGTCGACGGAGGAGGCATCTCCAGAATTGCCTTTGCTTTAACGGGATCAACCTCAATGCCTCGCTTGCCCACTATGAAGCTGAGCAGCTTTCCCGAAGTCACTCCAAACACGAACTTGTTTGGGTTGAGCCGAAGCTTGTGCTCTTTGAGTCTGTCGAATATTTTTCGAAGGTTCACCAAGTGGTCTTCTTCTTCCTTAGACTTTACTATCATGTCATCCACATATACTTCCATTTCTTTGTGCATCATGTCATTGAATATTGAGGTCATTGCACGTTGATACGTAGCACCCGCATTTTTCAGTCCGAACGGCATCACGTGGTAACAGTAAGTGCCCCAATGCGTGATAAAGGATGTTTTCTCCATATCCTCAGGTGCCATCCTTATCTGGTTATAACTAGAGAAGCTATCCATGAAAGAGAACATTGAATGCGTTGCTGTATTGTCCACCAGTACATCAATGTGTAGCAATGGGAAGTCGTCCTTCGGACTTGCTCCATTCAGATCTCTGTAGTCAACACACATCCTGACTTTCCCGTCTTTCTTGGGAACAGGCACAATGTTGGCTAACCACTCCGGATAGTGAGTTACTTGCAGGAATCCGGCATCCAACTGCTTGGTGACCTCTTCTTTGATCTTTAGGGCCCATTCCGGCTTCGTGCGCCTGAGCTTCTATTTCACAGGTACGGCCTCAGACTTTGTTGGTAACTTATGCACAACCAAGTCCATGTCCAACTCGGGCATATCCTCATATGACCATGCAAACACGTCAGAATAAGACTTAAGAAAATCAAGCATCTGTTTTCTTGATAATGGTGACAGCTTTTTACCAATTTGGAGGATCCTTGGTTGTGCTATTTCACCTATGTCAATTGGCTATGTTTCCTCAATGTTAGCCTGGGGACCCTTTTCATGCCTTTCCAATGCAAGCTGGAATTCAAGCGGGGTCTCCCATGATTCATCGTCGTCCTCATGCTCGAAAGGCTCACAGGGGACGATGTCTGAATCCTCTTGCTGCGATGGACAAGTGCCCCAATCTAACTCGTCGAGTTCTTGCTCGTTTTCAGGATTAGACATTGGCTCATGCATTTCATTTATTATTGGCATCTGTACTGGCTTCTCAATTTTTTCTTGTTCTTTTTGTTCAATTATTGCAATCTTATTACCTATCCCGCGCCCCAGATCTTCTAGGTGTGCGTCGGGATTGACACGAAGATTGCGATGCTCAAGTTGCTTATTTTTGTTATTTTCATTTTCAAACAGATGCAAGTAGTAGGAAGCATTAAGATATTCATTAAAAATTTCAGCAGTAGCTACAACGGAAATTTTAGAGGTGACAGAAACCCCCTTTGGGATAGCAGCTCTGCTGATAGCAAAAGGCATGGCGCTCCAATTCTTCAGTGGTGCCCCGCCTTCCTTGTTGATGATGACGGTCTCCTCCCGTTCTCCAGCTAGCACCAGGTTGATGCTCTCATCAGAAGAGATGTAGATAGGATCATGTGCTGTGCCTCCTATCAGCTTGTACTGGCTTCTCTCTAATCGGGGGCCAAGCTCTGACGATACCCTTACCCATGATCCACTGATGGGGATTGCCATCGGTATCTCGTCCTCGGGTGGCGCGTATGCGATGGTGACTCCGTTGGCCGGGGCGACTCTGGGGGGTGCAAACATTATGGGTATTCCAGTTGGTATCCCAGGCACCGTGGAAGAGTAAGCTGGTGGCGCCCATTTGCCGTAGGCTGCATGGTACACTTCTTCGGGTACTGGCCCTACCACTTGGGGCATGCTACGGAACATGCGGTTCAAACCATCGCGAGTTCTGGGGTGCGGATATATGGAGGTGGAGGAGGCGACCTTGGCCTGCGGGTTGGCGCTCCTGAGCTGTCTCGCCCTTCCATCATACAGACATACATGATTGGACCTTCTTCGTTGGATTCTTCCAAGGGAGCAGGTGGCGGCACTTCCATCATAATTGCAGAGTTGATCGGGATCCCATCAGGGATGGACTGTTCATCAGGTGGGGCAAAAGCCATGGTGACTTCGTCAACAGAGTCCAGGGTGACCAGTGCTGGTAGGCCGTCCGGTGAACTGTAAAACCCCGGATTTTCCTAAAATAAAGTAAATTAAATAAGCTTAAATATTGAGAAGATAGGTATTAATCCAAGTATATTATATGGTTAAGATTGATGTGAAGAATAAAGAGGAGAATTTTTGGAAAAAGATTCAAAGATTAAGTATGGAATTCCAAGGAAAGGGTATTTTAGTCATTTCCAAATTAGCCAAATTAAGATATTGAATAAGTAAATAATTATTAGACTTAAAATATTTAACTAGACTTAATTTGGGTTAGGTTTGGATTTAAAAAGCAAATTATTGCTTAAAAGTAGGAAAAAGGGTATATTGGTGATTATGGTTGATAAGGAGCCTTAAGTTTGAGGATAAGAGGTAGCTTTAGGGTGTTTTAGTAATATTTTAAAATAAGAAATTTAATTAGCACGAAAATAAATTAAAATAAATCCTTCTCTTATATAAGATACTTAAAAGAGGAATTAGAAGGAAGGTTAAGATGGGGAGGTTTCCAATTAAGAGTGAGAAGTCTATTTAGAAAGTCTTCTAAACCTAGTAGGACTTCTAATTAAGAGAGCTTATAAAGGGGAGATCTAGGAAAGGTTTAGGGTTTTTAGCAACTCCAAAAATAAGGAGGAAAGAGGGGAAAATTCGTGCTTGAGCTTGGGAGAAAAATAAAGGAAAGAAGAGAGGAGAGAAAAGAGAGGGAAAAAAAGGAAAAATGGAGGTGCTGCAGAGGTCCGACCAGCAGACTTTGAGCGACGATCCCCGGAGATCTAGTCGTTGGATCGTCATGAAATTTGGAGGTTATGCTCTATGCATGAGATACTTTAATCTGAACGGTGAAGATTGGATTTGGATGAGTCTAAGGTGGTACGAAGTAACCTAGAAGTTGGTGGAAAATCAGATTTTGGAAGAAAAAGGAGTTGCAGAGATGGCCAACTAGCCAACTTCGAACGGTGAGATAGAAAGATCCAACCGTTGGAATGGGCTGTCATTTTAGGGTTTTGTTCTACTCTTGGAGAACTTCAAACGGAACGGTGGAGATCTAAATTGGAGAAATTTAGAAGGGTCCGGTCGAGATCCAAAAACGGGCACGGAAGAAGTTCTGAAAAATCTAGGTTCATCAAAAAGGCAAGTAGCAAACACTTGAAACTGGAGGAATTGCATATTTTCTTGTGTTTTTTATGATTGATCGTATTGGTTCTTAAATTGGATTTCATTGGAAAAGTTAGATGTTTATAAAGTTTCGATTTGGTGATTTGAATCTCTTTTTAAGAATCAAGAAAAATGTTGTTCATGGGTGGGTTGAATTAGAAAGAAACCCTAGTTAAATTTTAATTACCAATATGTGAGTAGCATTGTTTTAAAACTGGGTTTTCGTATTTTCTTCGTGAGCTTATTCTGATGCATGAGTGATTTTTGGAAGAAGATCGTCCGAGCATGAGTTTCTTTAGTACTAATGATGATAAATAAAAATGTGTTGAGATTAATTTCAAAAGTGGTTTAAAAGTCTTCTGGGGATATTAGGAGACTAGGAAAATTGTTACAGAGAGAAAAAATCCGGCCAGTCGTGTAGATCTGAAAATAACAGAGAGTCGAAATTCCAGGTTAGTATCCGCCGAGTTGGCGCTAACTGGCGCCAACTGCAGGTAGTTGGTGCAAGGACTTGATTTCTATCCGCCAAGCTCGCGCTTAGTTCGCGCCTAGCTCGCGTGGACTTAATTTATATCCGCTCATTTCGCGCGAAGTTCGCGCCTATCTCACGCCCACTTGACTTAAGTAAGCGCATCCTAATTATTTTAACCCACGACCTATCCGTTGACCTCGCGCCTAGCGCTGGAGGTCAGCGCATGGTCCAATATCTTGCCGAAGAGAATTTTTGACCAAACTAAGCTGGATTTGATGATTGTGAGGGTTCAAGCACTTGATTAATGAGTTTGTTTAGGACTTTAGAAACATTATTCCCTATTAAATTTTCTTAGAGAATATAAGTGGGAATTCTGGAAATTCTTAGAAGCATCCAAGGTTATTTCTAAAGGGCTAATGATAGAGGATCTCAATGTACCTAGCCCTAGGAGTTGCTGATTTAGTTTTCTGTTGTATATATTCTGTACTTGAATGCGAATTCATTTAATTTGATTTTTACTTGATTGCAAGTTTCTGAAATATATTGTAAAGAGTCCTTTTGGTGTGAGTAAAGGGTTTTATTACCAATGAATATGTGTTGTGAATTTTGAGTAAATGCCGAAGATACATGAGGTACCGTTTTGGTCCAGAGGGACATGTGGTGAACTGGTTGAGTTATACATGATGTTGAACATATTGTTTTATTTTGAAGTCAAAGTTGTGATTTTACGTCGGTTTACTGTTTTGGTTTAGCTTGTCCTGGATCCATGTCTAAGCTTAGTAATGTGATGGTATTGTTTATTGATGTAATTGCATGGCCTTGTGTGTTGCCACGATCGGTGTAGAGCAGCCAGAAACCCTGAGTAGGCCTGGTTGTCAATGCAGAAACCCAGGGAGTAGGCATGCATTGGATGACAAAACCCTGAGTAGGCCGTCATTTCAGAGTGTCCGAAACCCTAAGTAGGCCGGAACTATGTACATGGAGGTGTGGAGTGTCTACTTGGCATGTCAATTAATCAATTCAAACAATAGTCATGACATTGACCATTCGATGTTTTATCAGTATTGTTATTGAGATATGTTTTGATAGTATTAATGGGATTGGATTTAAACTTTGGAATTATCCTCGTTGATGTTGTTGTTGGTTTAATTGTACACCTCATGACTTATTTTATATAAACATGGGCTGATTTCATGCATGCACCTTGCTACTTGTTGAGATTTATTCTCACTCCGGTTTCTTCCATTTTTCAAGTACTCTTGGTGAGGACGTCAAGTTGTGGGCTAGTTGTAGCTGGGTAGTCTATATAGATGTAGGGTTGCTCATATAATTGAAATCCTTTTATATTATAAATGTTGATTAATAAAGAGATTTTGAATTCAAGTTTCCACTTTTACTCTGATTATAAAGTTAGAAAAAAAAAGTTTTAAATTATTCTATATTTTAGTTGCTTTTATTGCTTACCATAACACCTCGGGTTTTGGGAATTGGACCCGGAACTGGGGCGTTACATGACCCCTCAGGAGCCAGCGGGTCTATCTCCACGGCATCTCCAATCATTTCCATAGATGGTGGCTCCTCCCAGAGCATCTGAGCCAGGCCTTGTAGGTAGTCCTCTTCCCCGGCCCGGGAATCCTCAAACTCGACTCCCCACCCTTGGGGGACTATGTTCTTGATGGCTTGGGCTGCCCTATGCTCCATGTTGGTGAAGCCGTGGTACAAGTTCTCGTGCACGCATATGGGCCAGTGGGGGTCTCTTCCTTCAATTCTGGCTCTTTTCCTCTCGGCACGGTTCCCAAGGAGTCGGGAGTAGTCTTCTGGCTGCGGCTTGAACCCCAGTCCAAACCCAGTAGTCTGCTCGTAAGGTTGGATGGCTACCCTGATGCCTTGCTTGTACTTGCCCAGTCCTTTGCTTGCTCTGAGGCCCCAATCTTCGCAGTCAGCAGTGCTAAACATACTCTTTCTTTTCCTCTTCGAGAGTCGTTGCCCCCTTTCAGATTCGGGGATGTGATTCACTTGCACCATCTCCACCGCTTGGAAATTGAGTATGGTGGGCAACTCATAATCCACATAGGGTACTTCGACCCTTTCAAATTCCCAGTGATCCTCCGCATGTACCGTGATCAACTCATTACCTGATACGAATTGGACCATCCTATGCAGTGTGGAAGATACTGCTCCTGCCTGATGCAGCCAAGGCCTCCCGATCAGTAGATTAAATGAGACGTTGATATCCATGAGTTCAAAGTCCATGGTAAAGGGCCTATCTGCAATTATGATCACCAAAGTCACCTCTCCTAGTGAGTCTCTTCTGGCATTGTCGAAGCCTCTGACATTATGAGTGCTTGGCTTGACCATCGAAGGATCCAATTGTAAACTGTGAAATGTCCTCATCGGGCATATGTTCAAAGCCAACCCATTGTCAATCATGGCACGTTTTACGATGAGGTCGACGCACTTCACTGTGATGTAAAGCGGCTCAGTGTGGTCACAACCCTCAGGTGGCAGATCTGCTGCAGAAAAGGAGATGGCCTGGGGTGCCATGATCACTAATACCACTGCTTCGGGTCAATGCTTTCTGGCACATGTGCATCCCCCAAGACCTTCATTAGTACTGCCCGGTGCTTCTCCAAATCAATCAAGAGTCGCATTATGGAAATTTGGGCGGGCACTTTGTTCAACTGCTGGAGGAGGTTGTACTCTAGCGTGAAGACACTGTGATGCAAATCTATGATCTCCTCTTCGGTGGCCCTTCCCTTTCTCTTAAGGGTTTGTGGCAATTCAGTAACCACATCCTTCCCTTTTTCTTTCCTCTTTGCTTCTGCTTCTGCTCCCTCCTCTGGTGCGGGTGAGGGGTCTGTGTTTACGTATTGACCGAATCGGGTGATACGGTCGATTTCTACCTCAATGGGGGTGGTGGAGGTAGCTTGATGGTAGAAAGGTTGGGTGGGGTAAGGTGGGGGTACCGCATTGTAGGGAGGCGGTTCAAGACAGATTTGGGAGAAGTTGAGGGTTGGTGGTTCAAATGCAAGGGAGAAGGGGTCTTGCGGAGGCGAGTCCATGATGTTGTGGATGTTGAGGGTTAGAGGGCTAGGGTGAGAGATGGGGGTAGGGTAAGAATTCTTGGTCTTCGGATGGGTGGAAGTGCACCAGAGGGAGACCTGCAGGGGAGTCACCGCCATCTCCTTCAATGACATTCACTGTCTCACTCTCTTCAGCTGACGTGTCATCTAAGTCTATATCAGCGGACTCGTCCAAGCTCTCGTACGGATCCGGCAGGTTTGCGATTTCAGGAGTGGATGGTGGTTCCTCTTCTTCTGTGGGATGAGGGGGGCCGAACCACTCATGCATATTGTATGGGAGGGGGGGATTAGAGTCAAGTGATGACAAGTCGGCAGAGTATGCCAGATAGGGGTGCGGTTCTGATGTTGCAGACATGCCCTTTGGCAGCCAGTCAGTGGATAACTGGGGAGGCACCCTTGAACTGCCCACTGAAGCGTCCGAGATCTGAGGTCTATCCCGGATCTGGAGTCCACTGGAACTATCCACTCCTTCTCTGCATGGAGGGGATGGGGAATCACTGATCCATCCGCATTGTATGGGGTTCCATGGCCCCGTGACTTCCTCACTGCTCTGCGGTTCATCCTCGATCGCACAAATGTAGACGTCTGCATTTTCCTTAACTGCAATTGCTGTCGAGTGGGTTTCTGCTCGAAGCTGCACCTTCACTGTCTGCCCTGGTCCGCCAATAAGTACCGAGGGGTCGAGCTGCCCGGTGCCCTTATCACTGCTCACTTGATTCACCGTCCTACTAGTGGAGGCCTTTGAGTGATCTTGGAGAGGATTGGTAGTCATGCCAGCTGCTGGAGTCTGGATGGGTGGTGCCAGGGGGTCGACCATGATGCATTTACTATCAATCAAGTCCTAGATGTCGTGCCTTAAATCCCAGCACCGATTGGTGTGGTGCCCTGGAGCACCAAAGTGGTACTCGCACCGCTCTGCTGCATTGTAGCTTCTGGCATTGACCAAATGAGGGTTCGGGGGTTTGACTTGTACGTACCCCTTCTTCAGCAAAGTAGGTAGCAACTCTGCCGGTGCATACGAGAGTGGAGTGAAAACCCGTTTCATCCTAGCCTCCATTTCTTCTCTCGTTCTTCTTATCCCTTGGTAAGCTGCTTGCCCGGTTCCTTGGGGTGCCATTGCCTCTGGTCCTTGGGAGAAGTGGTGGGGTTGTGCGGGGTATACATAGTTCACCGCCTGCTGTTCTGACCTCCTGGGCTCTTGCCCTTGGTTTCTGCTAGCTTGCCCTGTTACCGGCCTCCTTGGTGCAGCATTCTGCCCACTGCCATCTACCTTTCTGGCCCTCACTGTGTCTTCAATCCGATCCGCGGTCAAGATTATGTCGTTGAAATTCGATGTACTTTGCCCCAGCAGCAAAGTGAAGAATGGCTGTCCCAATGATGCGAAAAACAGAGATGTCATCTCCTGTTCTAGTAGTGGCGGCTGTACAAGCGTTGCCCTTCCAGCGTTTGGCATATTCTCTCACCGACTCTTGGCTCTTCTTAGTCAACCTCTGTAGTTCTGCCCTAGTCTGTATAATCTGACTATTTAGGCGGTACTGCTGGATGTAGACTGCTGCCAGGTCATTCCACGTCTTTATCTTAGCCTTGTCCAGACTCAAGAACCAAGAGTAAGCGGCCCCAGTTAATGACTTCTGGAAGAACTGCACCATGATCCGCTCTTCCTTGGCATACTGGCACATGTCGCCTGAGTACGACCTCAAATGGTTCAGTTGGCACAAGGTACCGTCGAACTGGTGCAACTCAGGGCATTTGAACTTAGCAGGGAGTTGGATGTCCGAAAAGAAACAAAGGCTTTCCAGGGTAGCCTCACTTTGTACCGTGCTAGGTTGGAGTTGTTTGAGCTGCTCCTTCAGGGCAGCCATTTCTATTCTATTCTCCTCCCTTACTGCTGTCAGTTTCTCCTCAAACTGCACCTCCTGGGTTCTGTACCAGTCCTCATCACCTTGCCCTAGATGGATAGGTAGAAACTGATCTTGTTGTGCAACGTGGAACGGTGCTACCGGTGGTGGTGGTGCCAGGGGAGGGGGATTTGCCGGACGTGGCGGTGGTGCCACTTCTGCTTGTGGCGGGAACTATGGCTGCGGTTGCTGGGCGACTGGTACCGCTGGTGGGGCCTGCCTCAATTCTCTTAGCTCTGTCATGAGTTCCTGGATGATGGAACTCATGTTGTCCATCTTTTGCTGCATCTCATTGACTACCTGCGCATGACTGGACTCTGCAGGATGCTGCCCTGGCGGCGTCTGTTCTCCTTACTGTCACATATCGAGCCTTCTCTCGATCTTAACAGGTACGGACTTCTGAAAGCAATTTTTGGTACCTGAGAGAACAATTAGCTGGCATTAGTGCAATTTTACACAAATTGTTTACACAGCTTTATCTGATTGAATTTATTTTTTTGTTTATTTTTTTGTTTTCTGATATGATTTGGCTAACTATTCTGTTTTAGCTACCCTAAGGCAGCAAGGGAAGAGAACCTGATTTTGAATCAACTGATATATTTTAGCTACCCGTAGGTAACAAGGGAAGAGAACCTTAATGAATCTGAAGACTGATCTATTTTGGCTATCCTAAGACGACGGGGGAAGAGAACCCTATTGAATTTGGAAGACTGATTTTTTTTTTGATTTGGACTAAATGATCTGTTTTAGCTACCCTAGGGCAACAAGGGAAAAGAACCTGATTGAAAAAGTAGAGGACCACTCTATAGGTCCACGATCTACAACAATTAAGAATTTAACAATGCGGAAACATACACACAGAGAATTATACGAGGAAACCTGAATCCAGATCCAGGAAAAACCTCGAGTCTATATGAGGCGACTAACCCTTCGAAATTCCACTATTGAATGAAAAGACAATTACAAAGGAGCACACACTTAACCTTTACAATTGAACTCACTCAACAGCAATCTACAGTTCGAATCCACGAACTGCAACACAGCTTGAATCCACAAGCTGCAGAACACGATCAATCCAGATCGCAAACAATCACTCACCAGTGATCCACAGTTCGAATCCACGAACTGCAACACAGCTTGAATCCACAAGCTGCAGAACACGATCAATCCAGATCGCAACAATCACCTCAGAGTCCACTGAGACAATCCAATGCAGTAGGAATCCACCTATGCATCAACCAAAGCCGATCACCAATCCAGGTGATCACACGATCAGATGAAGTTCTGAATTGAAGAAGAATCCTCGACCTTCAATTCCAGGCGATCTATCTCAGATCTCCCCCTCACTCGATCGCCGACTCTCTAAAGAAGATTTGATCGAATCTCAAACACCTCAAGATCCGAAATCAAATTGATCCAAAGAAAAAGTCAATTCTAAAAATTACAGCACGTCTATTTAAAGGAGAAAACTCAGATTGCGTCGAGCGCTGGTGGCGTCGTGGAGCGATCGGGGTAGACGGCTGGAAGCGAACTCAAGTCCCGCTCAGAACAAGTTGAATCAGTTAAGGGCGCGCTGCCAGCGAGCTGCTAGCCGGAGAGAACGCGGCATGTGCATGGCTGATCATATAATCTTCAATCTCGCTCTGCGCTACCAGCGGCGTGTCGGCGTCGCCTTACGACGCTAGCGCACGTGCCTTACTTTCAAAGCACTGATTCACTTATGCGCTGCCAGCGGAGTGGCAGCGGCGTTGATCTTCACAAGTGCCTTTACAAGAAATGCTCTTATTTAGAAAATCTTTCATTTCCTTGAGCTACCAGCGGCGTGGTAGCTGTGTGGCAGCATCGTCTTCTTCTTATTTACTAAATTCACTGAATTTTCATTATTTAATCTGCACATCTTGAAGATTTATTAGAAGACATAATTTTACAAACATTTGCCATAAAAGGAGTGTGAGTTTTCACACTTACAATCTCCCCCTTGGCAAATGCCTGACAACAACCTTAAAACAGTGTTTAATATCAAAGTCAGTTAATATTGATTTCCATTTAAGAATTTTAAAACCACACTGATAAGGAGAGACACAATGATTTTGGAGAATCCAGAATTTCATTCATTCAAAAAAGATATACATTGTTCCAACAGATATATACACAGATATATACACATCCAACCAACCAACATAAAACTTCCCTTACAAACCCACAGAAAACTCCACAAGCCAACTTTCAGAAACATAACAAATACACAACACATAGAGAGAAGAAAAAAAAATAACAAGCAGCAAGCAGCAGCAACAACCTAGCAGAACCATCAACAGAAACATCAACCCCAGCAGCATCATCATCCAAAAAAACTCCCCCTTTCTGGAAGGTGGTTTTGGTTCCCAAGTCCTTGAGTAATGCTTGTATGCGTCTTGGGACCTGGAGTGCAGCCAACAGAGTTTGTGATCCATCTCCAGCTAAGTCTTCCGAATGCTTTCCAGAAAATGATCAGCTTCATTTTGAATTCGTTGAGCAGCAACATCCCTTTGTACCTCACCACAGGTAAAATCAACATCCTTTGCCAGTTTCTCCAGCTTCTCTTGGGTCTCTGATTTGAACATGCTCATCATGAGCATGTGAGCCCTAACTTCAGAATTGAAAGCCTCCTGGGAGGCTTGCATGGAATTCAGTTTTTTCATAATTGCCACAGCATCAGAGCTGGACAAAGAGGATTGAGAAGAAGAGGGTTCAGAAGACACCAAACGAAAAGGATTTGCTCGTTTACTTCTGGTCTGGGTGGAGGAATCAATGGGAGGTCTGGGATGAAGGATCATTTCAACAGGATCAGGGAGTACCCCCTGATGAATGCACAGGTAAGAGATGAATATGCCAAAAGGAAGAGCAGCAGTCTTGGATTTTAAATTCCGAGACTGAAGGATCTGATGGAAGATGATGGAGGGAATACAGACACTGTCTCTGTTCCAGAGAGCATGAAGAAGTCTTGCTCTCGAGTGAGAAATCTCAGAATGGTGATCTGAGGGAACAAGAGAAGCACACACAAACAGATTCAAGATCCGGAGAAGATCTTGAAGAGAGCCATGAGGAAGGTAGTTGGGTTTGTTTTTGATGGAAGTAGGAGCACCCGGAACAATTAGAGAAGGAATAATAGACTCCATCGGAGGATCAGTATGAGAATCAAGAAAGTTAAAGGAAGGAGAATCAACAAGGGGCAGTTCGAGAAGAGAGGAGATAAGCTCTTTCGAGAAGTCGAAAGAGATACCCCTGACATAGGCTTTGACATAGCCTTGATTGGCAAGATGAAGATGGTGGAGGTTCGAATAAAATTCTCGAACCAGGTCCAGATATGCAAAACCACTGACCAAAGCAAATTTTTTCCAACCATTGTCCGAAAACAATGAGTAGAGAGGAGATTCAGAAAAAGACTCAAGCTTAATGTCCCTTTCCAAAAGGAGTGGCCGGTGCTTGAAGAACTCATTAAAATCAGAGAAACCATTCCCAAGGAATGGTTCAGAGGAATGAGAAGGGGAAGGGGGTCTCACTGGAGGAGAAGAGATAACAGGAGAAGACCTCACAGGAGGAGAAGATGTGGAAGGAGAATCAGTCCTCGATTTTCTCTTGAGAAGCATGGTGAAGATTTAAAAAAGATGAAAGAGAGAGAACAAAACAGACAGAAACAAACAATGCACGATAAAGCCCTAATGGCAGAAAAATCTACCAAACCCTAGCTAAGAAGAACGAGAGAAGACCACTGAAAAAAGGAAGCAGAAAATGGAGAAGCAAGATGAAGACAGTAAAAAAAATTTTACCTGAACAGTGAACAAGGTAACGGAGGGTAAGCACGAAGGCAGAGTAAGACCACGATGCGAGGAGCGAGGTGAAAAGCAGAGAGAGTAAAAAAAACAGAGGTAAAAAAAATGAAACAGATTTCCCCCTTTTATAGGGAAAAAGATTTCGCTGCCAGCGTGCATCAAGCGACGCTTACCACGGCAGGTGCCAAAGCACGAAATAGAGGAGAGGCTACCAGCATGCTTCTAGCGACGTAGAAGGTGCACATGCACACTCAAACAGAAATACACTCATAAGGCAAAAATTTATAGAAAGAGTTTGAACTATTCTTCATGAAAAAAAATCATACTTCTAAACACAAAGCTAAGATTTTAACTAAACTGAAATCATCCAGATAATCAACTGTTATTCAATCCAAGAAGTACTTATTCACAAAACTGATCTTAAGGAACCTATCAAGGTTAATTCAGATGTGACACATTTCATATCTATGACCAAAATTCCTTCATGGTTGCTCATACTATAAATTTTCTTCAAGATATTGAGCTCATATGCATATTAATTAGTCAATGTTTGTGTAGTGTGTGAAAAACATTTTTTGACTTTTACACTTTATACATATGGAAGGCTATTTTAGTGTAATCATACTTGGAAAGTATAGACATACCCCAACTTCATTTTGGTGGCTTTCGCACATCAGAGATAGGTAGCCTTTTCTGATCTCTTTTTCTTTTCTTTTTGTAGAAGGCATTGACCCTTAAAAAACCTGAGTTTACAGTTCATTCCAAGGATATACCTTCTTTCTCTTTTTCTTTTTGAGAATTACAGTGGCTTTCACTCTAGTCTCTATGGCAGCCATTTCCAAAACTTTTCTTTTCATAAAGGTGATAGCCTATAGAATCCAAGCTTCAAACACACAATAAACTTCAATGCACAAAAATGTTTAAGACAAAAATGATAGTTGAATGTAAGACATTTCTATCAATATGCATAGACTAAAGCTTCCTGAATTAAGATTTCAGTATCAAGAACAGACAAGATCATTTTGAACAGATATGTAGATTATTTTACATCTAAATTAACTCAAAACAGAACCTAATTTTCAGTTTTGAGAGCAAACTCCTAGGGATTTCCTAAGAGTTTCAAATCTGTTCTGATCTAAAGGTTTAGTGAAAATGTCAGCCAACTGTTTTTCAGTAGATATATATTCAATCAAAACAGTTTTGTCTTCAATTAACTCTCTTATAAAGTGATGCCTGATGTCTATATGGTTGGTCCTTGAGTGTTGAACAGGATTTTTGGAAATATTTATGGCACTCTGATTGTCACAGAAGAAAATCATTTGGTCCTGATCTAAACCATAATCAGATAGCATTTGTTTCATCCAAATTAGTTGAGTACAACTGCTTCCAGCAGCAATGTACTCTGCTTCAGCAGTACTCAGAGAAACTGAGTTTTGCTTTTTGCTTAACCAAGCAATGAGATTATTTCCCATATAAAAGCAACCACCGGAGGTGCTTTTCCTATCATCCATACACCCAGCCCAATCAGCATCAGTGTATCCAGTCAGATATGGGTTTGTTTCTTTGGAAAACCAAATTCCCAGATCAACAGTACCATTAACATACTTTATAATCCTTTTTACAGCATTTAGATGAGATTCTTTAGGATTGGCTTGATATCTTGCACAAACTCCAACACTAAAACATATATCAGGTCTACTTGCTGTTAAGTACAGAAGACTGCCAATCATCCCTCTGTACAAGGTAGGGTCTATATCCTTACCAGATTCATCTTTTCCAAGCTTTAAGCTAGTACTCATAGGAGTCCTAGCATGTTTTGCATGAGTTAAACTGAATCTTTTGACTAGATTTCTAGCATATTTTGCTTGAGAGAAAAAAATCCCTTGTTGAGATTGATAAATCTGAAGTCCTAAGAAAAAGTTCAGTTCACCCATCATACTCATCTCAAATTCACTTTTCATTAAGTCTGCAAAGGAGTGAGCATGATTTTCAGAAGTAGATCCAAACACTATGTCATCAACATTGATTTGAGCAATCAAAATATGTTTGGACTCTCTTTGAATAAAGAGAGTTTTACTCACATTTCCTCTCATAAAACCAGATTCAAGTAAAAAAGAGGTGAGTCTCTCATACCAAGCTCTAGGAGCTTGTTTGAGTCCATACAAGGCTTTGTTCAGTTTATAAACATATTTAGGATGATGTGTGTCCTCAAATCCTTTAGGTTGCTCTACATAGACCTCTTCATTCAGATATCCATTCAAGAATGCACTCTTAACATCCATTTGAAACAGTTTAAACTTCAAATAGCATGCAATAGACAAAAGTAATCTGATTGATTCTAACCTAGCTACAGGAGCAAAGGTTTCATCAAAATCTATTCCTTCTACTTGAGTGTATCCCTGAGCAACAAGCCTAGCTTTATTTCTGGTTACTATCCCATTCTCATCAGATTTGTTCTTAAAAATCCATTTGGTTCCTATCACATTCAGATCAGAGGGTCTTTCAACCAATTCCCATACATTATTTCTAGTAAATTGGTTTAGTTCTTCATGCATAGCATTTAACCAGAATTCATCCAACAAGGCATCTTTATACGATTTTGGCTCAAATTGAGATAGATAAGAGGAAAATCTTACCTCATTATGTACTTGATGTCTTGTTCTTACACCATCTGAAATAATTCCAACAATTTGCTTAGAAGGGTGATCTTTGAGAGTTTTTGTCAGAGGAACCACTTCATTTCTTGAGGAAGCATCTCTGATTTCATCCTCTTCATCTACAACCTGCAAAAGTTCACAGTCAGTTCCTTCATCATCTATTAACACATTAATAGATTCCATTACAACAGATTTTTTCAAGTTAAAAACTCTGTATGCTCTACTAGAAGAAGAATATCCTAGAAAGATTCCTTCATCACTTCTAGAATAAAATTTTCCTAGATTTTCTCTGTCCCTTAGAATATAGCATTTACTTCCAAAGACTCTAAAATATTTCAGGTTTGGCTGTTTTCCTTTATTGCAAGGACCACACATTCCTTTCTTTTTATTGTTCCCAAACTTGGGAATTCCTCTAACCAATTCAGACTTAGAGATTTTTGACAAATCTCTATAGTTAATGTGACCCAGTCTTTTATGCCACAAATCAATTTCATTACATACAGAAGATTTTAAAGATTTCTCATTGTTTCCAATGATTCCATAACAATTGTCATTTGTTCTTACACATATAAGAACAGTTTTACCAGAATTATCCAAAATTTTACATTCTTTTCTGGTAAAATTGACAAACAATCTGGAATCACATAACTGGCTAATACTAATCAAGTTTGCCTTCAAACCAGATACAAATAACACATCTTTCAGACAAACACCATTAGGACCATTTACAGTTCCTTTACCTTTAACTTGAGAAGTGCTTCCATCACCAAATGTAACACTTCCACCAAAGTATTCTTCAAAGGTACTAAACATAGACCTATGTCCACACATATGTCTTGAACAACCACTATCCACCACATGTTGACATCATGAGCTTTCAAAGCTACATGAACCACATTAGCAACTAAGGAATCTTTTCTAACTCAAATTTGTTTTTCAGGAGTTTTCTAAGAAGTACCTTCATCAACTACTTGAGTTTTTGAAGGAAGTTTCTTTGACAGATTTGTGACTTCCTTATTTAATGTTTCAGTCAATTTTAACAGGGAATCAAATCTGTTATGTAAATCCAGGGACTGACTTTGATTTACTTTCCTCTTATTGTCAAAATACCCCTCAGGAAAACCATGCAAAACATAACACTTTGGTCTTATATGACCCTTTTTATTGCAATGATGACATACAGGTATGAACCTATGTTCAGAAAAAACAACATTTCCAGATTTGACAGTATTTCTAAACTGTACAGATTTAGATTTCTCAGATGTTGAAGATTTACCTGTTGGTTTTACTTCTCTAGCAGAAATTTTCTGTGAAGATTCCTTGTTTTGATTACTTACACTCATTATCTTTTCAGCAGAATTTAAGCTTTCAGGAACTTCCTTTGAAGTTGATTCCTCATCAATTTGATGATTTCCTGCAGAAGAATTTGAAGCATTAGATTTAATTGAATTTGAAACTTTCTCAAGTTCAATCACTTTACCTTGAAGTGCAGAAATCTGAGCTTCCTTTTCTTTTAATTTTTCAGTGTTTTCAGTTAAAGAAGTTACCAAAGAATTTTCTTTGGCATGTCTTTCAAGTAACTTCTTGTTTATTGAATCTATTTCTGCAAGAGCTTTATTTTTTCTTTGTTTCTGATTCCTTCAAATTTTTACTCAGTTTCTTGACTTTCTTCTGAGCTCTATTGAATTCCTTATAGAGCTGATTGTAGGCTTCTTGTAGTTCTTCTTCATCATTTGATAAAGTCTCTTTATTATCTCCTGCAATTCCAGAGATTGAACTACCAGAAAAAGATGAGTAAAGGAATTGAAAGCAGTAAAATTAGCAGAAATATCCTCATCAGATTGAGAAGAATTATCAGTATTACTGTCATCCCAAGTAACCTGATAATTTGTCTTTTTCTTTTTATCCTTTGAGGGACAATCAGAGGCAACATGTCCAAATCCTCTACATTTGTAACATTGAACTTCATCATTCTGAGAAAATTTCTTCTCCTTTCTTAGATCAGAAATTTTCTTATCAGATCTCCTATTAGATCTGTCCATGGATGATGAAGGATTGGATTGTCTCTTTTTAAACATTCTCTTAAACTTTTTAGCTAAGAGAACAAGTTCATCCATATCTACATCAGAATTATCTGATTCTTCAGTATTTACAGATTTTAGAGCTATTCCTTTACTCCTTTTAGGAATATTCAGATCTAGCTCATAAGTCTGTAAAGATCCTATCAGATCTTCAATTCTCATGGTATCTACATCTTTTGCCTCTTGTATGGCAGTAACTTTAGGTTTGAATTTTTCAGGCAAAGATCTCAAAATTTTTCTAACAACCTTAGATGTAGAGATCTTTTCTCCAAGATTAAAACTCGAATTAACAATATCTGAGAGTTTAGCATAAAACTCAAAAGACTCATCATCTTTCATATATAGAATTTCGAAAGATGTAGTAAGTCTTTGAAGTCTAGACAGCTTGACAGCTGAGGTTCCTTCATGAGTGACCTCAAGAATGTCCCAGGCTTCCTTACTGACTTCACATGAGGAAATTCTCCTGAATTCCTCAAGACTAACAGCACAAAATAAGGCATTCATTGCCTTGTTGTTCCATCCACATAGATCAAATTCAGCTTTAGTCCACTGATCATGAGGTTTAGGGATCACAACACCTCCTTCTGTTGTGATCTCAGGTGGATGATAACCATTACAAACCGAGAGCCAGACACGCTCATCGATAGATTTCAGGTAAGCTCTCATTCTTGCTTTCCAGTAAGAATAATTGTTACCCTCAAATAATGGAGGTCGAGAGGCAGATCCTCCTTCTTTTCCAAAGTCCATGCTATAGATCTAGATTACACTTTGTATAGCAATTCAAAGTGAATAGGCTCTGATACCAATTGAAAGAGTAGAGGACTACTCTATAGGTCCACGATCTACAACAATTAAGAATTTAACAATGCAGAAACATACACACAGAGAATTATACGAGGAAACCTGAATCCAGATCCAGGAAAAACCTCGAGTCTATATGAGGCGACTAACCCTTCGAAATTCCACTATTGAATGAAAAGACAATTACAAAGGAGCACACACTTAACCTTTACAATTGAACTCACTCAACAGCAATCTACAGTTCGAATCCACGAACTGCAACACAGCTTGAATCCACAAGCTGCAGAACACGATCAATCCAGATCGCAAACAATCACTCACCAGTGATCCACAGTTCGAATCCACGAACTGCAACACAGCTTGAATCCACAAGCTGCAGAACACGATCAATCCAGATCGCAACAATCACCTCAGAGTCCACTGAGACGATCCAATGCAGTAGGAATCCACCTATGCATCAACCAAAGCCGATCACCAATCCAGGTGATCACACGATCAGATGAAGTTCCGAATTGAAGAAGAATCCTCGACCTTCAATTCCAGGCGATCTATCTTAGATCTCCCCCTCACTCGATCGCCGACTCTCTAAAGAAGATTTGATCGAATCTCAAACACCTCAAGATTCGAAATCAAATTGATCCAAAGAAAAAGTCAATTCTAAAAATTACAGCACATCTATTTAAAGGAGAAAACTCAGATCGCGTCGAGCGCTGGTGGCGTTGTGGAGTGATCGGGGTAGACGGCTGGAAGCGAACTCAAGTCCCGCTCAGAACAAGTTGAATCAGTTAAGGGCGCGCTGCCAGCGAGCTGCTAGCGGGAGAGAACGCGGCATGTGCACGGCTGATCATATAATCTTCAATCTCGCTTTGCGCTACCAGCGGCGTGTCGGCGTCGCCTTACGACGCTAGTGCACGTGCCTTACTTTCAAAGCACTGATTCACTTATGCGCTGCCAGCGGCGTTGATCTTCGCAAGTGCCTTTACAAGAAATGCTCTTATTTAGAAAATCTTTCATTTCCTTGAGCTACCAGCGGCGTGGTAGCTGTGTGGCAGCATCGTCTTCTTCTTTTTTACTAAATTCACTGAATTTTCATTATTTAATCTGCACATCTTGAAGATTTATTAGAAGACATAATTTGTCAAACATTTGCCATAAAAGGAGTGTGAGTTTTCACACTTACACTGATGAATTTGAAGACTGGTCTATTTTAGCTACCCGTAGGTAACTGGGACAGAGAACCCTAATGAATTTGAAGACTGATCTGTTTTGGCTGTCCTGAGATGACCGGGGAAGATAACCTTATTGACCGAATATATTTTAGCTACCCACAGGTAACTGGGAGAGAGAACCCTATTTTTTCTGAAAGCTAATCTATTTTAGACGCTTGGAAGCGACTGGGAAAGAGAACTCGGTTCAACTGGTCTATTTTAGTCACTCTTGAGCAACTGGGGAAGAGAACCCTAAATCATTAATCTATTTTAGCCGCTTGGCAAGGGAAGAGAACCTGGGGTCAAGCTGATTTATTTTAGCCATTTAGGCAAGGAAAGAGAACCTTCATTTTAAGGGGTTTTGTTTGAGCTCAAGATCACAGGGTTGGACCAATTAGGGTCTCCGCAGGGGGTGAGTTGAAAAGCAGCACCCAGGCGTACCTCAGCCAATCTCCAGTTCATTCACTGGCGGCGTCGGCGCCTAACTTCGGCTAGTAGTTCCCGAGCATGCCTTAGCTAGTCGTTGGTTTAATCACCATTGACTTCGGCGCCTCACAAAGGGGAAGGCTATTCCAGGATGCTCCTCCACCAATCTCCGACTCATCCGTCGGCGATTTCGATGCCCCAAGAATTCGGCTAGTAGTACCCGAACGCTCCGCAGCCAATATCTGATTCAATCACCGGCGGCTTTGGTGTCACTAAAAGGGGTAGGCTATGCCAGGACGCTCCTCCACCAATATCCAACTCATCCATTGGCGGCTTTGGTGTCCTAAGAATTCGGCTAGTAGTACCCGGACGCTCCGCAACCAATATCCGATTCAATCACCAGCGGCTTTGGTGTCACTAAAAGGGGTAGGCTATGCTAGGATGCTCCTCCACGAATATCCGACTCATCCGTCGGCGGCTTTGGTGCCCTAATAATTCGGCTAGTAGTACCCGGACGCTCCACAGCCAATATCCGATTCAATCACCGGCAGCTTTGGTGTCACTAAAAGGGTTAGGCTATGCCAGGACGCTCCTCCACCAATATCCGAATCATCCGTCGGCGGCTTCGATGCCCTACAAGTTAGACCGAATGATCTTGAAAAGATGCAAACTGGTGTGATCTGAGCTCAAAGTCTTGGGTGTTTTTAACACTTGCGGGGTTTTGCGATTTCAATGGGAAAGATGCAATCAAAGGAAATTAGGTGGTCGCAGCGACCAGGAACATTGCAATTATCTGAAGAGAGGTGGTCTGTCGGAGAACGAGTTGCCCTATTGGAGGAAATTAATTCTTTTATTTCAAATTCTTGTCTTGTTAAGTTTGAACAATACATAGCAAAAGTGAAAATAAATTCATGCTTTAATCAAAAAGTGCCGCCACAGCACAAAGTACATCATCATGCTTATCAAAATACAACAAAGCCAAAGTCTAGCTAGGTTGGTCATCATCATAGTGGGAGGACACGTCTTGCCTCCTCAAGGCTCGCAGAAGCTTGTTCCGCAGACGTCGGTCCCCCTCGGTGCACTTGCGCACCAATTCCATTTCCTGTTGCAAGGCCATATTGGCTTTCCTATTCTCCCGTTCCGAATCCACATAAGCTGAATGGATACAGGAGTGGGTCTCCTGCAGTTCGGCCATCCTGTCCCTATAGGTGTTAGGGGACGGAACTGGAATGTCGCCTGATGCGACAGGCTGAAGAGGTGGGGGTCCGTCGTGGCCGAACTCGCGAGCTATCCAATGCTCGTAGTCTCGAAAGTGCGATTCGATGAAGACGTCTTCTCGATATACACAAACTGTCCTCCACTCCGTCTGCAGTTGTGTCCTTAGTCCCTTGGTGAGTGGGCCAATCAAATTGCCCAAGTCGTCCTTGACTGGGATTCCCTGCGGTTTCCCAAATTGTCTCAGAACTCGAATCGGATAGTATGGCACAGCATGGGTAAGGCCTATCAGGGCAAGGCCCTCTCTTTTCTTGAAAGCTATAACGGGGGTATAGGGGATGTTGTATGTGCCCCACCATCGAATGTCTGTTTCTCCATTTAGATGGAGAAAGTGGTTAAACCAATCCTCACGAGCGGGTAGGTCTGGTTTGATCTCTCTTTGAGCCAACCAATAGATGTTGTCACGGCCTAATCCGTAATGTGCACTGACAAGTGATGACACAGCCAAATGTAGAGGATAGGAGCACACCCTTGAAACCTCCGGATTCCATTTTTGGACAAAGTCAGGGAATGGAATAGTTGAGCTAGGATCAGTGGCATGATTCGGTATCCCGCCCTGAGTTGATCCACAATTTCCATGAGGGCCAAATTAATGGTGTCTCCCCCAGTAGGAAAAAAGACTTGCGACAGAACCACAAGGGTGAAGGTGTCAAACCAAACCCGGGGTCTTTCCTGCTTTCTGTTTCTTATTTTCATAGCTAGGAATGTTTTGGAGACCCTAGCGAATGCTTTATCACCTCCTAAGGTCTGGAATTCTCCCCTTGAGAGGCCAAAGAAAACACAAGCTTCATTCTTGTAGCTCTCTTTGAGACTTGGCCTAGCGGGTTCTCCTAAGTCGCGAAATCGGAGGAACAGGTCAAGTTCCTCAATTGTGGGAGTCAACTCATTGATTCCGAATCGAAATACTGAAAGCTGGGGATCCCAGAAAAGCAGGGCTGCTTGGATCATATCCCAGTTGATTGGCACATTTAACAGGGACAAAGTTTGTCCCATATGGTATTTGTGCTCCCATTCAATCTACTCACTCCCTTGGAGCTGCCTTATCCAAGAACAGATCCAGGGGTATCCCAGGCGCACTTCTCTATTCTAGGGAAACGAGTTCTCTCAGATGAGGATGAAGATGCCATGCCAACTATCCGATCGAAATTCCAGATCAATTTAAGGTTCCACACCAAGACTCTTAATCAGATCTAAAGCATGCATAATCTTAAGAAAAAGAAATGGACCACTACTAATTCTAACATGCTTCACAGAATAAAGCGAAAATTAAAACAGTGCGAAATTTAACTCAGGCACACATGGTGTGTGGTCCTAAGGGTTGGCGCCAATTGAGGCGCGACTCCTAGACATACTTGTGAAGAGGAGCACATTCAAGTCCTGATCAGTCTTCTACCTTTCATCTGTTCTTTCATCTGCTTTTGGTGTCGGACCACAGTGAAAATTACAACTTGCCATCGAGGGCGAAGGTTTGCAATACTTACAAGAACTGCAAAGAATTCATCCTTAAGGCTGTTGGGAGCCAGAAGGAAGGATACAAATTGCTTCTAAAGCGAGTAGGCTAAAAATTCCTAGATCTAGGGTTTAGTGCCCATGTTCTGATCTGGCATGCTTTCATCTGTTTGTCTGATCTGGCCGGATTTCGTCTGCTCTAAAAAACCAATCTGGACTTAAAGTGCTCCCAGCGGACTCTAATGGGTCAAGACACATAGCATACATGACTCCATGCATGGATCGGGGGTGGTTCCCTTGATCAAAATTAGGTGAGCTTCCTAAATTAGGGCTGAGGTCGCCCATGATCTAGGGTTTACTCAATTTGATGCAAAAAGCGGGGGTTGCTGCCCCTAATGGACTCTGGATTTTATTCCGTTTTTACTCCTCTTATATTCATCATTCACAACATTCTCACCCTCGCATGCTTAACGCATAGTTTATTCAGAAACGTCAGATGGTGAAGGATACCCAGCCCGAGACATAAGCCTACAAGGGTGTAGACTAGTACTAGATCCTCGCGTGCCACGGCAAGAAATCAGTGGTGCTAATGGACTCCAGAAAACTGGGGGGATGGGTTTAGCCTGCTTTCCCCGGCAAGCCACGGGAGCGTAGGTGCTAATACCATCCCAAAGATCAGTTTATAGGAATAAGAAGGGTAAGCTACTAGAGAGGTCTAAGTCTTGGTAAAGAAGTTGCAATATCCGATGCACTCATTCATTCGGGGTCGGATCATCCACGCAGCCTCCCTCGTGCATGTCACCCCATGCAGTTTATCACAGAAAAGTGGGAAATTAAATCCATCCACGGTGTGGTGGTGTGCCCGTGTGTGCAGTTGGGCTGCGTGTTGTGTCTACACGGGTGAGTTTTGTCTGGATTTTGTTGGTAAAGGGATTGTTACTGTCTCGTATAGTAAGGTGCAGAATTGGCATGCAATACGAGGTTCCTGGAGGGTCCCCAGGTAAGTGGGGAGTCACAAGGGACCGCTTAAATCCCACTTGCCTTAGGCAATTATCGCATCCCTTTGATAGGACTCCGCAGAATGCGTAATTACGCGTATTCTATATTTTACTGAACGAGGTAGTAAGAACCCTAAAAATCAACTAAATCCCCCTTTTGCTGACTCACCTAACCAAAGTCCTACTGGGCTGAGAAATCCCCAGTGGAGTCGCCAGGCTGTGCGCGCATCAGAAACGCGGCACGGGAAAGTTCGGAGTCGCCACAGCCTGATGGGGTGTAGGCGGACACCTGGGTGCCTAATCTTGTCTATTAGTCTGGTCTACGGCTTGAGATTCTAAGTAGGTTCTCGGTTGTGGTTTGGGGAAGTCCGTAGACACACCCCAGACCACCCCATCGGATAACAGGTCCCGTGGGTTCCCTGGTTTGAGTCAGCTTACTTTGGTTTCTCACCCGATTCCTAATCCGATATGCAACTTGGTTAAGTCTGGTGGGACCACCTGAATGGTGTGGGTCCCTTTAATTGATTTTATCTTGCTTAATTTAGGTGATCTGAGTCTGACTGGGTGGGCCCCGTTGGAAGGCCCACGATGTCCTTGGTGGGCTTTGGGTAAGCCCACATGTCCCATGTGGGCCTCTGTCTAAGCCAAAGAGGCCCTGTCGACTTGGGTGAAATGAATTAATTTTACTTAGTTTATCCAAGTTGGAGACTTATGTGATTTTCGTGCAATAAGTGGGTCGGCATTGGTTTGCGGGCCCCTGGGTGGGCCCCCATGATGGATGCCAAAGTGTTTTCAATTTATCTTATTTAAATTTGCCAAGATGTTTTGGACATTGGGCTTGGGGCCCGTAATCCAGTTCCGGGCTTTGAAAGCCTGAATTCCATGAAGTTAGGGTTTAAACCCACACTTGGTTTGGTTAGTGGGCTTTGGCGGGCCCGATAGACCCTAGCCCTGGGTCTCGGCCAAACCACGCAATTTAAGCATTATTTCACAAATCAAGGTTCGGGTGGGCCACATTGGGTTTGGCCCGCCCGGTTTAATTGGCTAATTTTACTTAACTTGCTTGATTGCATGCTTTAGTGTTTATTGGGCTTGGTGGGCCCCGTTGGAAGGCCCACAGATGTACCGAGTTGGACCGGCTATCCATGTCCCAAGTTGGGTTTCCGGTACCCAGAAACCCTGTTGGTTTATTTGGTTTTGCTAAAAATGACATGAAAATTCGGCAGGGAACACAAAATCATGAAAATTGCATTTTTATCATGTATCCGGCCTTAGTTTCCAGATACACACAACCCATAGGTGATCCGGCCTGAGTTGCCGGATCATCCTGAAATGGCCTTTTTTGGAGTTTTTCCATTTGGGGTGACTTCCAGGGGTTCCTAGAAGGCTTTCTAAGGTTTGGCGGGCCCCTGGGAGGGCCCACATTGGTTCAGGTTTGAGGGAGAAGCCTCATTTGGCCTCCCTCGTATTTTATAGCAAGGCAGGAGGGCATGGGCTTGATCTTAAGCTTTAGGGCTGCTGGGACAGCAACGACTAATGAGAGTTTGCTGCTGTCTCCAGCAGCAACTCTCCTAAGTCATAGCTAAAGGGAGCATGACCATGGCTCTTCACATGATATCAACAAAAAAACATAAGAGAAATTCAAGCTTTAGACATGTAAAACAGTAGTCAAATGGGTGATGGGGTCATGTTCATCACCCAATATACAGCACCGTAGCAAAGGGGGATGGGGAGCATGCTCATGGGGCCTGGAGGCTGCCTACTGGGGACTGAAGGTGCTGCTGCTGGTGCACCCAGCAGCAGCCTGTGTTGGTCATAACAGTGGGTTAAAGGGGTGAGGGGGTCATGCGAATGGGTGGTCAATGCTTGCTGGGATAGCAACAAGCAATGAGTGTTTTGCTGCTGTTCCCAGTGGCAGCCTATACCTCTTATTGGGAAAGGGTAGTGGGGTTGAAGGGAGCATGCTCATTATATATAAAAGAGAACAGCAGAGGACAGGGGGTTAGGATCATGCATTCTTATCTAGAAAAAAACAGAAAGTTGGCAATAAGAACGATAAAAAACATGGCTATGGGTTGATGTGCTTGGTCTCTGAAAAAGCATGATAAAAAAGGGAGAAGGGGTTAGAGGAGCATGCATCAACAAAAGAACAAGCAACAAGTTCATGGGGAAGGATGCTAACTAATGGGGACTATAAGCATGCTGTAACCACAGTACAAAACAGCAAGTACCATCAAGGCACAACCAACAGAGATGACACAACAAAATAAACAAAAAAAAGACTATAAGAGAGGATGACAAAAGAGAAGAATTAGGAAGGGAAGTGAGGGGTAATTATAGGGGTACATTGGGTGGAACAAAGAGAGGAACATGCTCCTCTAAAAAAACTACTGACAAGTAAAACCCAAAACAACAACTAAAAAAAATACAAAAAAAGGGTGTAAAAAGAGACTCCCATGCTCCCTTAAACAACCTACGTGGACTTCTTACTTGTGGTGGCATTCATGCCATGAAAAAGATGGTAAAGGCATGGTTGCACCACCATGGAAGTGCTCATGCCAAGCAAGAAGAAAATAGCAGGAAAGGTGGCAAAAAAAATCTACTTTTAATATATGTTAAACTACATGTGACCAGGAACCTCACCTGAGGGTTCTTGAGCTCTGGAGTAGGGTGGAGACCCCTTCTTGAAGTTGGACAGCAGCTGGAGCTAGCTTCTCCTTGCACCAACAGAAACTACTCACCTTCTTGTTGGAGTGTGAGGCCAAGGAATGAAGGGGGAAGGAGGGTGGAAGTGACTTGGGTGGTGTGGGGAGGTGGTGGAGGGCCAATGGAGTTGAAAGAGGCAAGATTCAGATGGGAACAAGTGGTGGAAGAAAGTTGAGAAACAGCAAAGGAAGCCAACCCCCGGCCAGAGGTGGCTGTTGTGCTTTTATAGACAATTTTAATGTATCCGGCATTATATGCCGGATACACTATCCACTGTTCATAGCCGGCCTCCATGGCCGGCTACACATATGTCCCTTTGTATCCGGCATTAAATGCCAGATACAAAACACAATCATTCGAAAATTAAATGCCGCCGCGAATTTGTCAGGCGTCCGGCCCGAATCTCGCTGATTGATCTTCTTGTATCCGATGAATAGTATCGGATATACACTGAGGTATGTGTATCCGACATATTTGGTCGAATACAAATCGAAAAATTACGGATTTGCCCCTCGACTTGACCGATGCGACCGCTTTGACACTTTTGGATATCTACGGATTGCCCCCTGCGAATTTTGGTTTAGTCCCTGAGATATTTGATGATTTTTGGATATTTGAGATTTAGTCCCTGAGATATTTTGCTGCGTTCATCGCCACGTGCGCAGTTTCTTCGCCACGTGTGCAGTTTCCGGTTTTGCTGCACGGAAACTTCGACAGCTCATATCTCCTTCATCCGGACTCCGATTTGGGCAAACTCAATTGCGTTGGACTCATATCAAAGCCCTCTATCCAATGACATAGGGCTAAGCACCTGGCACGGGGTTCGAAAAAAGTCAACTTTCGGCTACCCCTTTAAGTTTGACCGGCCCACAGAACCTTCATTCGGACTCCGATTCCAGCAAATTCAGTTGCGTTGGAACCGTGTCGAGATTCTCTATCCATTGAGATAAAGCAAGGTTGCCAATTTTCACTTGATCAAAAATTCAATTTTCCACCCCTTAGGGTTTGACTTTCTGTCTAGGGTTTTGCATTTCCGGCTCTTCTGGGAGCCCAAAAATGAGCTGCTTACATGGAGGATCCAGTGGTTGACCCAGTTGTAGATCTAGTAGAGGATCATATGGCAGCTTCGACTGGAGTTCCAGCTGCTGCAGAGGTAGTCCCACCTATTATCCCAGTTGCTAGGGGGTAGATAGACCAGATATGGAGAGTATTGGGTGAGGTATCCACCTTGATCCGGCAGCAGGTTACTGTGAACCATAATAATCGGCAGAATCCACCCGGTCATGAGAGAGGTGACTAGATAGCAGACTCTATGAGACAATTTAGGAGGATGTCTCCTCCTCCCTTTCATGGGCATCCTGATCCCATGGAGGTTGAGAGGTGGTTGGTGAGGATCGAGAAGATCTTCGCAGCCACAGGATGTAGAGATGAGGACAAGATAGGCTTGGCCACCTATGTGTTAGAGGGTGAGGTTGACTTCTGGTGGAGGTCAATGATAGCTGAGATGGGTATAGATGGAGCCCCACTCACGTGGGAAGAGTTCAAGGACCGGTTTTATGACCGCTATTTTCCTGAGGAGGTTCGGATTCAAATGGAGGCGGAGTTCCTCCATATCTCTCAGGGGAGCCAGACTGTGGCTCAGTATGTCGTGAGATTTATTAAGTTATCGAGGTTTGCCCCACATCTTGCAAATACAGAGGGTAAGAAGACCCGTCATTTTGAGAGAGGTCTCAAATGAGATATTGGGGACCGAGTAGAGGTCTTCTTGAGTGGTAGCTTCTCCGAGTCAGTGAGAATGGCTACTATGATTGAGAGGGCGCAGTCCAAAGGGACTGAGGAGGCAAGAGCACAGAGGGTGCCGCCTAGACCAGCACAGAGTCAGAGGAGGTATTTTGGCAAAGACAGTAGGCAGAGATACACCACGGGTGATCAGAGGAGATCGAGTGGAGGGGTCCAGGCTGGCGGAGAGTCTAGCCAGAGAGTTATTAGTGCTAGTTGCCAAAGATGTGGTAGATTCCACATGCCGGGGTCGTATTTCGTGCCGGTAGGAGCATTTTATCACTGTGGGTAGCATGGCCATCAAATCTGTGAGTGTTCGCATCCTTCCACGTACCAGTCGCTCCAGAGTAGACCTTACCAATTGACTTAGGCACTGTTGACTGTAGCCCCGCCTAGACATCAGAGGCCGCATCCATACCAAGGAGGTCGTGGAGGCCCGAGGCAGCAGGGCAAATTGGTGGGTAGAGGCAGAACACAGCAAAGATCTCAGCTTGCATCACTACAGCCGTAGCCTCTACAATCCAGAGCCTTTGCGGATGTCCTACCCATGCAGTCTAGACCTGATGCACCGGCAGTCGTTGGAGGTACCATCTTTATTTCTGGTAGAACAGCCATGAGTTTATTTGATTCGGGAGCTACCCATTCTTTTATTACGCCAGATTGTACATGCCATATTGGGTTAGTCCCTTCCCGTTTGAAAACTGCATTGTCTATTTATAAACCGTTCGGTGAGACGAGTACTGTGGAGACCGTATATAGAGATTGTATGATTAGACTAGGCAAGATGGAGTTGCCAGGAGATCTAATTAGTTTGGACTTTAGTGGATATGACGTGATTTTGGGTATGGACTGGTTGTCAAGACACCATGTGATTATTGACTGTCATAACAAGTCAATCACGGTCAGTAAACTAGATAGTCCAATCCACTATTTCATGAGCCAAGGGTTGAACACCCGTATTATTTTGGTTGCTTCGATTGAAGTGGAACCAGCCAAGGGCAGGGAACTGAGTATTGAGGAAGTACCAGTAGTCCGGGAGTTTATGGATGTATTTTTGGATGAATTACCTGGATTACCACCCCAAAGGGAGTTGGAATTTAAGATCCAACTTATTCTTGGTACATATCCGACTTCTAAGCAACCGTACAAGATGTCTAGACCAGAGTATGATGAATTGAAGGTGCAGATTGATGATCTGTTAGCCAAGGGATTTATTAGGCACAGTGCATCGCCTTGGGGTGCACCAGTGTTGTTTGTAAGGAAGAAGGATGGCAGCATGAGATTATGTATAGACTATTGTAAGTGTGAAAACTCACACTCCTGTTATGGCAAATGATTGACAAACTATGTTTCTAATGAAGCTTCAAGATGTGCAGATTAAACAATGAAAATTCAGTAAATTCAGTAAAGAAGAAGAAGTTGGTGCCACCACACTGCTGCCACGCCGCTGCCACCCCCGCTGGCAGCGCATAAGGGAATTCGTGTGTCGAAAGAAAGGTTCGTGCACCTGCCGCGTACTCTCCCGCTAGCAGCTCGCTAGCAGCGCGCTTTTAACTGATTCAACTCACTTTGAGCGGGACTTGAGTTCGCTACCAGCCGTCTACATCGATCGCTTCACGACGCTACCAGCGCTCGACGCGATCTGAGTTTTATTCTTTAAATAGACGAGTTGTAATTTTCAATATGCAACTTTTTCTTTGGATCATTTGTTTTTTCGAATCTTGAGGTGTTTGAGATTCGATCAAATCTTCTTTAGAGAGTCGGCGATCGAGTGAGGGGGAGATCTGAGATAGATCGCCTGGAATTGAAGACAGTGGATTCTTCTTCAATTCGGAACTTCATCTGATCGTGTGATCGCCTGGACTGGTGATCGGCCTTGATTGATGCGTAGGTGGATTCCTACTGCATTGGATCGTCTCAGTGGATTCTGAGAGGATTGCTGCGATCTGGATTGATCGTGTCCTGCAGCTTGTGGATTCAAGCTGTGTTGCAGTTCGTGGATTCAAACTGTGGATCACTGGTAAGTGATTGTTTGCGATCTGGACTGATCGTGTTCTGCAGCTTGTGGATTCAAGCTGTGTAGCAGTTCGTGGATTCGAACTGTGGATTGCTGTTGAGTGAGTCAAATTGTAAAGGCTAAGTATGTACTCCTTTGTAATTGTCTTTTCATTCAATAGTGGATTTTGAAGGGTTAGTCGCCTCATATAGACTCGAGGTTTTTCCTGGATCTGGATCCAGGTTTCCTCGTATAATTCTTTGTGTACTGTTTCCGCATTGTTCAATTCTGAATTGTTATAGATCGTGGACCTTAAGAGTAGTTCTCTACTCTTTCAACTATAGATAGTAGAATCAAGTCACTATCAAAAACAAATATCTGTTGCCAAGGATAGATGATCTTTTTGATCAGTTGAAGGGAGCCTCCTAATTTTCCAAAATAGACCTGAGATCAGGTTATCATCAGTTGAGAGTAGCTCCAGAGGATGTCGAGAAAACTGCGTTTCGTATGATATACGGCCATTTTGAGTTCTTGGTGATGCCGTTTGGGTTAACGAATGCCCCAGCAGTCTTTATGGATTTGATGAACTGAATCTTCCATGAGCATTTAGACCACTTTGTGGTAGTTTTTATAGATGACATTTTGGTTTATTCAAGGACAAGGAAAGAGCATGAAGGTCATCTTAAGATAGTCCTACACACTTTGCACAGCCATCAGTTATATGCCAAGTTTAGTAAGTGCCAATTCTGGTTGAAGCAGATTTCTTTTCTTGGGCACATTATATTTGGAGATGGCATAAGAGTGTATCCATCCAAGGTGACGGCAATGTCAGACTAGCCTAGACCTACTAATGTTTCAGAGATCCGCAGTTTCTTAGGAATAGCTGATATTACCGTAGATTCATTGAGGGGTTTTCTAAGATTGCCACCCCGTTATCCAACTTGACTAAGAAGTCTGTGACTTTCTATTGGGATCAGAAGTGTGAGGATATTTTCCAAGAGATGAAGAGCAAATTGACATCAGCCCCAGTTTTGGTTATACCGTCTGTGAATGAGGGATTTGCAGTGTATTACGATGCGTCTGACATCAGATTGGCCTATGTATTGATGCAGAGTGGTAGAGTGGTGGCTTATGCCTCTAGGCTTTTGAGACCACATGAGCGTAATTACCCTACGCATGACCTTGAGCTTGCAGCCATTGTGTTTGCCTTAAAATTTTGGCGACA
The DNA here is from genome assembly GCA_947561395.2 of Buxus sempervirens. Classification (NCBI taxonomy): domain Eukaryota; kingdom Viridiplantae; phylum Streptophyta; class Magnoliopsida; order Buxales; family Buxaceae; genus Buxus; species Buxus sempervirens. Next base: position 11,685,189 of record OX387185.1, read on the forward strand.
CTAGCTATTTGGTACACAATTCGTGATATACTCAGAGCACAAGAGCCTAAGATACATCTTCTCCCAAAGAGATTTGAATATGAGGCAGAGAAGATGGCTAGACCTGTTGAAGGATTATAGATTTGATATTCAATACCACCCAGGGAAAGCTAATGTAGTAGCGGATGCACTGAGCCGCAGTGGAGTTTCGGCTAAATCCATTGCCACCTTAGCATCATTTATGGCTAGCCAATGCAGTCTTGTAGCAACAATTAGAGATTGGCCTGGAGAGTTTCGACTCTGTAGTCAAGGGGTGAGTATGGCTTGTATGCAGATAGAGCCGGATCTAGTTCGAAGAATCAAAGAGGGACAGTTGTAAGATCCTGAATTGCAGAAAACAAGAGAATTAATGAGCAGAGGTTCAGAGAAGGCTAAAGACTTCAGTGTCAAGAATGATATCTTGAGATTTAGAGGTAGAATCTGTGTACCTAATGATGATGATATCAAGAGGGTAATCCTGGAGGAAGGGCACAGATCACGATATGTGGTACATCCCGGAAGCACCAAGATGTACAGAACTCTTAGAGGGATTTATTGGTAGTCGGGAATGAAAAGAGAGATTGCTGAATATGTATCGACATGCTTGGTGTGTCAGCAAGTGAAGCCTGAGCACCAAAGGCCACCTGGGTTATTGCAACTGCTTCCTATTCTCGATTGGAAGTGAGAGCATATAATGATGGACTTTGTCTCAGGTTTGCCTAAGACAGTGAGGCAGCAGGATTCCATTTGGGTTATAGTGGACAGGCTGACTAAGTCTGCTCATTTCCTACCTGTTCGGAAGGATCAACCCCTACGATCACTAGCTGAGCTGTATATACGTGAGATCGTTAGGTTGCATGGTATACCTGTACCTATTGTATCTGACCGAGATCCACGATTCACTTCTAAGTTTTGGGATAGTCTTCATGAGGCCTTGGGAACCCAGTTGAATTTTAGTACCAGCTTTCTTCCACAGACAGATGGACAATTAGAGCGTACAATACAGACCTTATAAGATATGTTGAGGTGCTTTGTATTGGACTTTGGAAGTCATTGGAGTAAATATTTGGACTTGGTAGAGTTTGCTTACAACAACAGTTACCAAGCAAGCATCAAGATGGCTCCATTTGAGGCTTTATATGGGAGGACTTGTAGATCCCCGTTGTGTTGGAAAGAAATAGGTGAAAGACAATACTTGGGTCCACAGATTATCCAAGACAATGTGGATAAGGTGAATTTGATCAAAAAGCGGTTGAAAATAGCCCAAAGTATACAAAAGAGCTATGCCAACGTAAGAAGGAGAGAATTGAAGTTCGAGGTAGGAGATATGGTGTTTTTGAAGGTATCTCCCTACCGTGGCATATTGAGGTTCAGTAAGCAAGGCAAGCTATCGCCCAGATTCATTGGACCGTTCCGTATTAGTGGGACAGTTGGGCCTGGTTCTTATAGATTGGAGTTACCACCTCAGCTAGCCCGTGTACATGACGTATTCCACGTCTCTATGCTTCGTCCCTATGTACCGGATCCTAGCCACGTTATTGATCTAGAGCCATTGGAGGTTCATGAGGATGTGACATTTGAAGAGCGTCCGATCCAAATCCTTGATAGAAGAGAGCAAATTCTCCACACCAAGACAATGCCACTGGTGAAATGTAAAACCCCGAATTTTCGACTAAGGTCAAATTCATAAATTCCAAAATAATGTTAATAAATTTATTATGAGAATAATTTAGGTAATGGATAGGCAAGGGAAAATTTTGAAATTTCGGGAAAGGGCGTAAAATATAATGAGTGGTGGATAAGATTAATTGAAATTTATAATAATAAATTTATATTAGGGTGGGAGAGCAATCAATAAAACAAGGTAAGAATGGACCTCAATGGAGCCTATAAATAGGCTGTTATTTTCAAAATTTCAAGTTAGGGAAAAATCGGGAGAAATCAGAAGCCGAGCTCCGATAGCTGGATTGCGAGAGGAAGGTGAAGTGTCCAAGGGTTATTAAGTAAGGTCGAGCTCAGATCTGAATGTTGCTATAGATCTGAGGTCATCGGCCATTAAATTTTTCTGTTCGGAGATGATTATCAGAGAGGCTGGAAGCTAGAAGTCATTCTCAATAAATCAAATGAGTAGCATTAGTTTTACTCTGTGTTTTGGAAGCCGAATACCTGAGATTAGCCGAGATCGTCTACTATGTGATTTATTAGAGTCTGTATTAAGTTTTAGAAGATATTTGCAAGTCGGAGCATGTACTTTGTTAGAATTAATTTCGATTTGGTTTTAAATGTCTGTTAGAGGTGGTAGAAATATAGATTAGCTGTTGTGGAGGCCTTAATTTAGGTCAGTAGTGTCTAGATTGAGCTAACAGTGAGCTAAATAGGATATCGGGAAATTCAGGGGGTATTCGCTGGGTGCCGCCCACTGTCTTCACTCGGTGGCAACTCAGCGGATGTGTAAAGTTAGGATGCGCTGACCTGATGCCTACTGGCGCCTACTGCCTTGAAGTCAGTGCACCCACCAAATTCCCAGGTGATGTGCGGCTGACTATTTCTAGCCTATTTTCTCCAATCAAATGGTCCAAACACCTATCTAGAAGTTGGATTAAGATGCTGGAAACATTATAAAGTGGTGAGAACCTCCTGAGATTATTCCGTAAATTTTTGGTAGGATTTATGAGTTCTAAAAGTCAAGTTTGAAGGGCTGGTTGGTAGTTTATGTGTTGTCTTGGTACCATGAGTTTGTGGTTTTATTTAATTTATGTTTTACTGTTAATTTCTAGTTTGTGATACTGTTTAAGCGGAGTTTTATCTGATTATAATGTTCTGGGCAGAATTTACAAAAGAGTTTTCCATGAGTTGCTTGTTTACACCGATTTGGTTTGAATATTGTTCTTTGATTTGAATATTCATGTGGAGTTCAAGGGAGGATTGTTTTGGTCCTGAGTGACCCATGATAAACAACAATTGTGATTAATCGTTGTTACATACTATGTTGGAGTTTCATGCTATTTGATCGGTTAAGTTTAAAATGATGTATTTGAGCTAGTTACTGGTTTAGCTTGTCCTGGATCCACGTCTAAGCTTAGTAATGTAATGTTATTGCTTCTTGGTGTAATTGCATGGTCTTATGTGTTGCCACGACTGGTGTGCAGCCAGAAACCCTGAGTAGGCCTGGTTGTTAATGCCGAAACCCGAGGAGTAGGCTGACATTGGATGACGAAACCCTGAGTAGGCTATCATTTCAGAGTTCCGAAACCCTGAGTAGGCTGGAACTGTGTACATGGAGGTGTGGATGTCTCCTTGGCATGTCAATTAACCAATTAAAGCAATAGGCATGACATTGACCAATGTTGGTATTTTTTATTTCATGTGATATGACCTGTTTATTCGCTGGTTTATTGGCGCAGAGTAGCCCATGATAAAGTACTCCATTGGCGAGGAGTGGCCCATGATAAACACTTCAGAAAATTGAAATCCTGAGTTATTTGAGATGGTGTTTTCATCGAAATGTTGCAATTTGTTTATAAGTGGTTTCAAGATTATATTTATAAGTTAATACGAACATAACTTGCTGGACTTACCCGTCGAAATTTTTCATTACACATATCACCTTTATTGGCTATATCATTGTGAGATTTGTCGAATTAATCATACTATCGCCCTCACTATCCGTGCATTATTTCAATTCATGTTTTATAACCTTGGGAAAACTGTAATCATGCATGCATGCGCTGCTCATTGGAATATTCGTATATCATTCCGTAATGTTTTTGTTTTGTCTTCAGCGGCTCTTGGAGAGGACGTTTCCTGCGAGTAGATGCTTGGTCTTGTGAATTTATTTCAATTTGGGTTTTCCTCGCGTACTCTAATTATCTTGTTATTGTTGTATTCATGTCTTTCCTTCACTCTGATGTTGCGATCCTGCGTTACTTTTGTAAAACCCCGAATTTTCACCTAATAAATAAATAAATAATAAATAAAAGAAACTATGAGTTAAGTCCTGGTTAAAATAAAAAGTGAAGATTTAGAGGATAATTAATTCAAATGAGTCCTAAGCTGAAAATAAAGAAAGAATTTTAATGAAATTAGTCTAAAAGAATAAAAAGGGTATTTTGGTAATTTCCAGAAAAGGTAATTGGTAAAGAGATCATCAAATAATAATTAGAATTAGAAAATAGAAGAAAACAAATTATTTTGACAAGTAAGAAATTAAAAGAAATTAATAAAAGCCAAAAAGTGGGAAAAAGGGTAATTAGGAGATTTCACGTCTTAATTTGGAGAAAATAAGGTTTTAAGTGATAAAAATGTTTAATTAAATATTTTGCACGAAAATAGGTTATAAATATGAGTCTAGATAATAAGAAACTTAATTAGTATTGTTTAAGTAGAAAAATAGAAGGTGGAGAAAAAGTAGGAATTAAATTAGAAGGATTAGACATTAACTAGACCATGGTTGGGTTAACCCAAATTAAATTAGCCAATTAGGGTTTGTTTAGGATTTCTAAAGCCTAGTATAAATAGGAGACTAAGGTTAGAAGAGAGGGGATTTTCGTGGGTTTCTTATGGAGAGAAAGGAGGGAGAGAAAGGAAGGAGGTCTCTAATGGAGGTGTCTGACCAGCCACCATCGAAATGCGATCGGGAAAAATCCGCACGGTGGATCGCCTTCAAATTTGGAGGTTTTGTTCGTGACTGATGGAACTACAATGTGAACGGTGGAGATTTGAATTGAAAGGGTCTAGCTTGGTGCGGTTGGGAGCAACATTCTGGTCTAGAATTAGAAAGTGCAATAGAAGAAGGATTTAGCGTATAAGGCAAGTAGTAACCCTTGGAAAACGTGAGGAATTGCATGATTTGGTTTTCTGTGATTTCATATGGTTGAATGGATTAGTCGAAACAGTATTTACATGGAATCAAATTGTTTATATTTTAGGGTTTTGTGTTCTTGAAGAATTTGCTAAAGTAAGGAAGAAACTTGGTTTGATCATGAAATAAATTATAGGATTGTGTTTAATTAATAAGAATTGATCTAGAAGGCCTTAGGAATGTTTTAGAATGTTATTAGATTAATTTAGACCAAGAAAACATAAAGCAAAAGCATAAGAATCCGAAATTGGAAAATCTGGAAAATTCTGTTAAAAATTGCACGAGCGCCTAGGATCGCCCAGCCCTGTAGAGGTAGGCGCTCTAAGTAAAATTTGTAGATTTTGGGGATTTTGTAATACGAATAAATACCCAATAATTCTTATGATTAGTTAAGCATGTTAGCATCTTTATGAGGACCTAATTAAGCTATAAAAATTATAAAATTAATTTGGAAAGAATAAACAATAAATTGAAGGTTATAATGAAAGGATTGTTTATAAAAGAGTCAAAGGGTATGGATATTGCTAGAAATAATACTACTGAAATTTATAGCTTATAAACATCTTTTAAACTTCATTCTAGGTCTGTAGAACATGCTGGAAAAATAAAATACAGAAAATTCAAATAGAAACTAGCTTAGGTGCTAAGGTAGGAAATTGGATTCTAATAAAGGGATTAAGAAGGAAAAGATCAAGCATGATTTGATTTACTTTATTTGAGCTTCATATAAGAATATTGGCTACTGGAATTGCTTAAACTCAGATTTTATCGGATTTATAATACTTGAGTTTTATTTTGAATATAATTGGAAGAATTGCATATGTTATTCTGAAAATGCCTATAATTGGATTTGTTATGATTGAATCATGGATTTCACATGGAATGGAATACTTTGGTATGGATTGGTATGTGGTATGATATTGTTCTCTTTAATTTTACGGTTGGGTGATACGGCTTCTGTGGTAGAGTTTGATACTATCTTTTATGGCAGAGATGGGTAATCCTCTGTGTAGAGATGTGTAATCCTTTACGGGTAAAAGTGTGTATGCCTCCTACATTAGCGTGTCCTCCCGTATGTGGTTTTATCGTGGTTTGTGTCAGTGGGCTTAGCTGTATATGGATCCATAGTTTTGGCTGGTTAGCTAAGTGGTATTTAGTTTGGATTGATTTACTCCTATATTGCGAGCGCGCTTCCCTTTGCAAGTTGGTTTGCTCTGGGAGGGTCCTATGTCTGGAGGGACACCCCGGTGAGCCGCTGGTGATTCCCTGTACATGTGGATAAGCGACCACACTCCATGTATTGATTCTGGTGCTGCATGCTGGTGGTACGTCCAACTCTGCGGGGTTCGTGCGCAATAAGTCGGTGACTACGGCTCTTGCCTAAGCTGCGCTGCATGGGGCTTGAGTATCATCAAGTAGCACTGCCCCTAAGTCGCACGGTGGAACAGCATTTAGTCGAGTGTCATCTCAAATACTTATCATCTTTGTGAGTCCTGCAATGGCACGTGTTTTATCGCTTTTGTCGGTTTTACCCCGTTAACATCAAGCTACTGGTATTTATACATGATCGTCTGTTTTATCGCTTTATTTGGAATTGCCATGAATAACTTGGATTTCTCGTCTTATCGTTGATTAATCGAATACCTCATGACTATTTGCTTATATTGGACTGTTTCAAATTGCATGCACCTGCTACTTGCTGAGATGTAAATCTCACTCCGTTTTCCCCTATATTTTTCAGGTTGCTTGGAGAGATCGCGAAGATGGGGTTTTAATTTGATGGGTAGAAATATAATTGGTATTAATGTCACATGTTGATTAGATAAACTTAATTGTAAATTGAATTGAATATATTGACTAAAGAATTGTTTATTTTATTTGGCCACCATAACTCTGATGTAATTGATTTATAAGATTTAAAATTATTGTGAATCTTGGTATGTATCTGACCCCAGCTTCGTGGTAACACCTCGAGTTTGGTTGTTGAACCGGACTTGGGTTGTTACAGTAGCGAACCGGGTTCGGGTTAGGTGCCGGTTTGCACTGACCCGGGTTCGGGGCGTTACAACTTTTAACCTTTGGAGGTGAGTTATAGTTTTTCCTAGGTAACTCAGATCCGGGGCGTTACATAAAAGTCATGTGGCAGCATCACAATGTAGAGGAAGCTACATGGGAGAAAGAAGCTGAAATGAGAAAGAAATATCCTAGACTCTTCGGTGAATCCCAAGGTAAATTTCGAGGACGAAATTTTCTTTTTAGGAGGGTAGAATGTGAAACCCTGTTCCAATATCCCTAGCAGATCGTAACTAATGAGCTTGATGTGTAGGTGAAGCTGGAGAAGCTCAAGCCTAAAGCCAGCCAAAGTGGCTAAGCTCCGGGCTGTCAGCAGCCTATGAAGATGAGCATCTGTCATTTGGTTATGTGAGATTTCCATGAAAGGAAATTAGCTAAGTGTTAATTGGTAATGTGCAATATAGGAGGAAGTGGCAAACTTGTAAATTTGGAGTCTGGTGGAGAAGTCACTTAAGTGGGAAGAATAGCCCCAAAAGAGCCATACGATCAAACCCTTGCCCAAAACCCTTTCTTCCTCTCCTCTTCTCCCATTCTCCCCATTTCTTCTTCATCACCTCCCCATTTTCATCCCCTATCTATTCCAAACCCATTTGAAGAGTTATTTGCAAGAAAAGGAAAAGAAGAACCCAAGAGAAGCCATTCTCGTTTCGGATTTGAAGCTTCGAGATTTGTGGAACGAGCACCCAAGCAAGCAAGGAGCTGTTAGTGGCTTTCAATAGAGACTAGATGACTTGCTTAAGAGTTTGCAAGAGGTAAGCAACACCACCCTTCCCCTTGTTTTCAATTTTCGGCCAAAATCGCATGTTTAGATGAATGTTAGGGTTGAGAGGTGAAAACGAGTCCTAGGCCAAATGGGAGGGTTATCTTTGAGGGGTTTTGTTGGTAGTAGATTTCTACGCATGCTAAGAATGATTTCGAGCCCAAAAACACCTAGAATTAATGATATTTGAGAAAATTCCCAATTCCCCAAAAGTTCGGATTTTGCGAACTGTCAAAAAGCCCAGCCGCTTGAGCAGTCGCTCGAGCGCAGCATCGGGCGGTGGTTAGGTAGTCTAGGTAGAGTTCTAAGGCATGAACGCTCGAGCAATGCTGGAGCGACTGTTCTATCGAGTTTCTTAACAGAGGAACCCGAGAGCTAAATATTGGCCGCTCGAAGCAGGCTCGAGCGACCTATCGAGTGCCCTTACCAGAATTTCAAAAATTTATACTTTTAGCCCAGATTGAACTACCCTTTGTTTTATTCAAATCCAACCTATGTATAAGTGAGATTTAGGTGTCTAGGAGGTGTTCCAATTGGAAGTGTCTCAAAATTCCAAACAACAAGGAATTTGGGTACGTTTTGCCCAAGGAGGTCTTTGAAAGAGTTTCTGTCCCAAATCACTATAGAAATAGGATACCTTGACTCCACCACCTCAAACACTTTCCAATTAACCCTTAGAAGTGGAAATCAAGAACCAAAACCAAGATATACAAGTGTCAAAAGAGTCGGGGCATAGGTTGCCCAAAATGAGTCAAGAAAGGTAGAAATTTCTAGAAACCTAACCTTTACCATTGGTTATCAATGTGAGTACACCTAGTATGAAGGGCATTGGGCCTGTATTACACTTGGCACGAGTTGCACGATAATGAGGGCATTGGCCAGTATTACAATTGCACCACATCAAGGGCGTTGGCCCATTACTAGCACCATGAGATAAAAGGGCAGTGGCCCCAAATCCATGAGTAATGAATGAAGGCAGTGGCCCCAATGACATTGATTACTATTGAGCAGAGGGCAGTGGCCCAAGATTGACCGGGTAAGGCCATGGGCTACCCTTGAGTATTTTCCATGCAAGAAGGCATCAGGTATTGATCATGAGTAATTGACCGGTAAGTGTTGGTGGGTTGTTGAGCGGTTCATCTCAGTTGGGGTAGTGGACCCTTGTTCCTCCCGACTTGGAGATATAGAACTGGCATCCTCCACTCAAGCTTGGATATATTTGATGTGTTATTATTCCGCACTTTGTTGTTATACTTGTTATGAAATTGTTAAATGAACACATCCGCATAATGAACCTTAAGATATGGATCCATAGTCTTAAATGTGAATATTTGTATATATATGCCATGGCTAGTGTTACTGTTACTGTTTTGCTCTATTGTGATATCATCCCGGCACCAACATCATCAGTGGCTGATGCCCACTTGCGACGGGGAATCGGCAGTGGATGTCTGTACGTCAAGGGGAATCTGCGTATGGATGCCTACGTCAAGAGGAATCGGCATAGATGCTTAGCCACCACATGGAATCGGTGAAGCTAGATGAGGCCATGTGTAGTATATATAAAGATCCTAGATAACAAGTGATAAGTTTAATACATGATTGCTACTAAATGGATTATCTGTACACTGAGGCACATGCATGCACTATTGTATGACACAGGAGATACCGTGGAATTCGTAGTATTAAAACTACCCGCATGTCATGGTTTATTGAAAGATATTTACATAAATTGTGTTTTCACCGAATCATGCATGTGTTGCTTACTGAGACATTCGTCTCACAGTTGCTTTTTATCTTATTTTTCAGATCCATCGACGTCCGGTGTGAACGACCGGACTGGGGATAGAGGCAAGGAAAAGACCATCGTGTATAGAGAGGAAGACTACTATAGGCCTTAGGATTTTCTTTTGTCTACACTTGTATAGTTTTGAATTGTAAAACCTACGCATTGAGAGGAGTGACTAGTCACCCAATATTTTGTAACTAAGCTCTTGTGTCCTATTTCATTTCTTTCATATATATGATCATACTTTTGTTGTGCACAAGTATAAACTGTTCCACTTGCACTCGTTAAGAAAGTTTTAAATCCCTCGTGTTTTGTTAAGTATAATGGCCCACTTGCCACGGGCTAGGACGGGTCGTGCCTTGGAGGGACAGGCTTTGTTTCGGGTTGTAACATTATTGGACCCGAACATGGCTTTGATACCATTTGTAATGACCCAACCAAGCAAGATATTATCCGCTTTGGGACTAAGCGCACACAATTTTCTCCTTAAAAAGCGCCTCGCTTGTTAGAGTGTTATTTCTAACTCTTATACCTTACCGAGCATTCATCTGTTTCCGATGTGGGATCAGGATGTCACACAAAACTACTACAAAAAGACTAAGACAGTTTTACACCATTTATTTCTAACAAACATCTAACCTAAGTCTAAGATGTAACCATGGTAAAAGGAAGTAGTAGAGCAATTGAGAAGAAAACTCTATAGCAGTACATTAAGTTGCAACATAGTAATTAAATTGTCGAAGAGAATAATACATTAGCATGTGAGGTTGACTCTACCATTCTCATGCACTACCTCACACAGGCTCATGGCAAAATTCCATGGAACATGAAGGTATTATCTTAGATATTAAACAGCTCACGGATCATTTTCAAAAAAATCAAGTGCTCAAAAGTCTACATGGATGCTAACCAGGTTGTTGACTCTTTAGCAAAATTTGCAATTGATCATTTTGGATGCTTTTTCTAAACATAATATACCTCAAGCTGTCTCATATTTTCTGAAGTTTAATTACATTGGTAGGACCGTTGCACGGGTATTTTAATCTCTTCTATATAATAAAAACATGTTTCTACTGTTTACCAAAAGAAAAAAAAAAGCGCGAATCATGATTAATTTGGTAAAGTTTCTAACTACTTTGACTTAGCATGCCTCTGACAATCTACGATTTAAACCACCACTTAGCTTAAACTAGCCAAACCGATTTATTAGTATAATGTATCTTGGTTAATTCTTCACTTTTGATTTGAATTTGCCAAAAAAGGCAATTTCTTTTACTTGGTCAACCTCATCTTTAAAAATTTTTGTACCTACAGGTATAACATGTATAAAATAATGCTTATAATAATGTGTCCTTGAGATCAATGAGATGGACGGAAAATCATGGACTTTGAGCCAGCCGTTGTCAATTAATTGTTTTTGGGGAAATTTGTAGAAACACCCTCTGAGGTTTCTGACAAATACAGTCAGACCCCCTCAAGTTCCAAATCGATCATTTACCTCCATTCACATTTACGCAATGTACACCCACACCCCCCCACCGTCAACTCAGCCCTAACACCATTAACTTAATGCACAAAAAAGACTAAAACACCCTTCTGTGTACGGTGAACAAATTGTTATCAAGATTTTTCAGTCCTAAGGATATCAAAGAGGGCGATCCCTGTGAACAAATTTTACCGAGATCCAAAAGCTCTAGGCTCTGGCATTCTAGAATCCACACTACCACGTCCCCATTAAAAGTTTGTTCCCAAGGATATGTAATTTATAAGGGAGGAATATAAATCTATGAAGGAATACTATCACTGAGACTATTGAAGAAAATCAAATCCCTCGAGGTTTGGACAATTTCCAATGGATTCGAGTGCTTGAATCAAATCCCTTGAGGACTGGATAATCAGATCCCTCAAGATTTGCTTCTCACTAAGCTATGTGCATTGGACCATTCTATCTTTTTTCAATCTATGTTAACCCTATTGATTTGAGTGTTTGAACACTACCACTGATTTTTTCATGGCTATGCCTGTCATCAAAGAGATCTCGTATGTGTTGGGGTTTTTGTATTCTGACTGGATTTCATAGTTTTGATAGTTATGATTGTCTTTTAATTAGAACGGGAATTGGAAGTTGGGGGGGTGGCATTTTGTGAGGTTCTCACGGAAACCAGATTTGGTATTTCGACGAAAATGAAGAACAAAATACAGTTGTTTATGGAGGAAATGAGAGATTGGAGGCAGTATCTATAGATAGAACTAACTTAAGAATAAGAGCATTGCAAATAGGCGGTAAGGAAGAGAAAAGCTATAGATGCAGCAACCGAAGATTCTAAAAATCACCAAAAAAGTGCGGAAGCAGCCCAGGTAATGCACTACTATTCAAATTAATCTTCACAATGTCCCAATATCTGCTAACTCTAGCGGTATGTTGTCGGTGAACCGATTTATATACAAGCTTCTGGGCAACATGCCTACAAGACTTGTTCCACAAGAAGATTTGCTCCACATTCCCTCCAGGATTGCAGAACACACCACTATAAACCTGGCAAGGTTTTTGATTGGGATCCCATGAATTCAAGCTATTAATAGATCATTAGAAACATTGCCTTTAAATTCAAGTAGGATCTCCTTTTCATCATCGGAAACATCGGTACAGATCTGAGCAATCCACAAACGAATAGAAGAAGCAAAACATTCCAAATTTCCAACAATATTGAAGGTTGTTTTAGTCATTTCTATGCATTAAGGTAACGATGTTAGTGCTGAGTTGACAGTAGGGGGTGTGGGTGTATATTCTGTAAACGTGAAGGAGGTATGTGATCAATTTTGAACCTAAAGGGGTCTGACTATATTTGTCATAAACCTCAAAGGGTGTTTCTAAAAATTTCCCTTGTTTTTGCATACTTGACCCACTCCAATGTCTAGCTGTAGACACCCCAAATTGCACTACAAAATGAGAAAATAATAAAAACATTAATTGGAATTTAAAACAGGCCAAAAATGCATGAAAATCAATAATTTAAGTCTTGCCCATATTGTATCTACGGGCTAAGCGCGCCCGAATTTTATATACGGGCACGCAGCGCCCATAATACATATACGGACACCATTGGACCGTAAATCATTTATGGGCACATTAGATTCATGCGAGTTTTATTCTTCTCTCGATTTCTGAGCCTTATCCTTAGTCCAATATCCCTTTAAATGAGCGAATTATATCTTTTATTCGTTCGAAATATCTTTGTGAAAAAAGGATGGGCATGATCTTGTGTTTGCCTATAAATAGAGGGCCTTTCCTCAAGCAAAAGGCCACAAAAATTTGAAGTCTAAGAAGCTCCAAGAGAAGAGAGGAATCCCTGCTGCTTTGCCTGCTCAATCCAGGTAAGTCCCTTTTCCTTTTTATTTTCTGTCTTCAATTCTAGAGATAATAGTGTATGGGGAAGCGGGGCGAATACCCTCTGTCTCCAATCTTCCCTTCGTGCACCCTGTGGTGGTGCCGACCCTGTAGGCCCTGTGCCATGTGGATGTGATCCTCCTTGCAGGTGGAGTGGTTGCTGCCCCTGTGCAGCGTCAACACTAGCCACGTCCTTTTGCCCTTCAGGCCTCTTGCCTCCATTCACTGGCCTTCTTGCCATTGCCCCAGGTGAGCCTGCCTCTATCAATCCTGCTTTGATGCCGCCCTCAACCCTGTCGGCGATTTGGACCAAGGCACTAAAACTTGTAGCTTGCTGGCCAATCATGTGGGAGTAGTATGGTTGCCCCAGGGTTGAGATGAATAGGCTGGCCATCTCTTCCTCCGTCAGTAGTGGGCGCACCATCATTGCATGTTCGCACCATCTTCGAGCATAATCTCGGATTATCTCGCCTGCTTTCTTGCTCATCCTCATTAGTTCCATCCGTGTGGGTACAACATCGGAGTTAAACTTGAACTGCTCAGTGAAGAGGTGTGCCAGGTCTGACAAAGTCCGGATCTGTGCAGGGCTCAGGGTGGAAAACCAATGATGTGCTTGCTTGGTCAAGGATCTCTGGAATAGCTGTATCATCAATTGCTCATCCCTATTGTACCCTATCATGGCTCCACAGTATGATCTCAGATGTGCAGTGGGGCAGCCAGTCCCGTCTAATTTCTCAAAGTCAGGACACCTAAACTTTGCCGGGAGTCGTATGTCAGGGAAGAAACAGAAATTGTCAACTTTCATCCTCCCTGGCACTGTCCCTCTTTTCATCTCTTGCCATTCTGCCCTGAGGTCATTGATCGCAGCACTAAGTTCAGGCGAGATGCCCCTTGCCTCGACCCTTTGTCTATGCCATTCCTCCTCTTCTTCCTGGTTTATCTCCGGGATGTACGGGAGATGTAATGCTTCTTCAGGAGGTGGCTGATGCAGCTGTTGACCTTACGGCACCGCCGGCGGTGGAACTTGTGGAGGGAAAGCCTGTGGAGGCATGGGATGGACAGGTACCGGTGGGGCATGTGGTGGCCCTGGCAGTGCCTGCGGCAACGCTTGTGGTTCTCCTTGAGTTTGCGGGATAACTGGTTGCGGCATTTGCCTGACCAAACTCTGGGGCAGCTGGGTGATTTGCCCCATCTGCTCCGTTAAGTGTATAATCACAGGCTCATCCTCAATCTAGCGCTGAGGCGGAGGCTGCTGCGGTGCTGGAGGTTGTGGTACTAGTGGCTGAGGCACAAGTGGCTCTTCTGGATTCATCCTTGCGCGGGATCTCAGCAAATACGGGCTCCGATTGGCAATGGTTGCAACGCTTTCAACCTGAGGAAAACAAAAATAAAAGGGAAGGACAAAACAAGCAACATGTTAGTTTCTTCCGAAAATGGTCTGCTCCTGTGCGAGGGCAGCCGTGGTTTAGAGTGCCGTGTGTGGCAGAAAAGTGGTGCTCTTTATTTTTTTTTAAAAGGTAAACTCTGCTTTGTGCTTGTGCTGTGAGTGGTGACAAGAAATCTTCGCACTGCAAACAACGCTGCGGCCGTGTGTGACAAACGTCGTATATGGCTATGCATGAAAAGGAAACATCTTGAAAGCTGTGCTATGCCAAGGATTGGCAAGGGTAGCCCAAGGGTAGATGCCGTATATGGCTATACATGAAAAAGAAACATCTTGAAAGCTGTGCTATCCCGTATGTGGGAAGGGTAGCCCAAGGGTGAATGCCGTGATTAGGGCCTTCTTGAAAGCTGTGCTATGCCGGGGATTGGCAAGGGTAGCCAAAGGGTGGTCGTCTTGAAAGCTATGCTATCCCATGTAGGGGAAGGGTAGCCGAAGCTGTGCTATCCCGAACACGAGAAGGGTAGCCCAAGGGTGGTCGTCTTGAAAGCTTTGGTATCCCAAGTATGAGAAGGGTAGCCGAAGCTGTGCTATCTCAAACGCGAGAAGGGTAGCCCAAGGGTGATGCCGTGACTAGGGCCTTCTTGAAAGCTGTGCTATCCCGTGTAAGGGAAGGGTAGCCGAAGCTGTGCTATCCCGAACACGAGAAGGGTAGCCCAAGGGTGGTCGTCTTGAAAGCTGTGCTATCCCAGGTATGAGAAGGGTAGCCGAAGCTGTGCTATCTCAAACGCGAGAAGGGTAGCCCAAGGGTGAGAGTGCTGTGCTATCTTGGATATGAAAAGGGTAGCCTGAGCTGTTCTATCTCATGTACAAGAAGGGTAGCTGAAAGGTATGAGAGCTGTGCTATCTTGCACATGAGAAGGGTAGCCTGAGCTGTGCTATCTCATATACAAGAAGGGTAGCTGTGCTTGGAAATTTTTAACTGTGACTTTTGAAATCTTGGTTTTGGTGCCATAGGTGGCAAAGTGATTTTTGAAGACCTTTTATTGGTTCAATGCCGTAGACGGCAAATGGATTTTTTTTGAAAATTTTAGGAAGGTGCCGCTCATGGCACGATGTTTCTTTGAAAATTTTAGGAATTTTAGGATTCTGAAAGATTGGCTTAAAACATTCTTTGGAAATCTTTTTTGAGGTTTTACTGTTTTGACGGTGAAACCCGAAATCGTGCCGAGACTGGCAAATTTTGAAATTATTGCAATGAGGAAGCAAAAATGGGGGGCATTGGAATTGGATCCAAATGTCATGCCATGGATGGCATTGCCCCGGTTGAAAAGGAATGTATGCCAAAAAAAGGCAATTTGATGTTTCTCCAGGGTGATGGCCCGATAGAACCATGGAAAATGGTTTATCTTGAGTCACGGGAGATCTTTACAAATGTACGTCATGAAAGACGATTTTGATGTAGGCCCGGAGGCCATTTAAATCTATGTTTTTTGAAAAGCAATTTGCACCTCGGAAGGTGGCTTGATGTACGCCCGGAGGTGGTTTAATGTATACCTGGAGGCGATTTGATGTATGCCCTGAGGCACTTTGATGTACGCCCGGAGGCAATTTGATGTACGCCTGAAAGCGATTTGAGCTTGAAAATTCTTCTTTGTGTATTTTTGAAAGCAGTTTTGACCAGAAGTGTTGGTGTGGTTTTGATTTTGAAATGGGTGCACCCTGATGTGCAAAAGATTTATGTATGTGCAGGATGGTAAGGGCAAGTGTAGCGCGGCTTACCATAGTATCAAACAGAAATACACAAACAAAATTAAAATGCGTGTGCAGTCCAAGAAAGGTTGGTGCCAGCGAAGGCACGACTCCTAGACGTACATGTGTAAGGAAGCACATCCAAGTCCAAATCAGTCTTTTCATCTGTTCTGAAGGATCTCTGTTGTCTGATTGAAGAACTGCTTACAACTTGCCAGCAAGGGCGAAATCACTTAAAGCCTAAAAAGCTAGAAAAGTGTTCGATCCCAGGGTTGTTGGGAACCCTAGGATAGGATACAATTGATTTTAAAAGGGTAGGCTGAAAAGTCCTAGATTTAGGGTTTCACTGCCTCTACTCTGATCTGGCCTGCTTTCGTCTGGGTTTTCTGATCTGGCCGGCTTTCGTCTGCTAAAAAAGACTGATCCGGACTCAGGGTGCTTCCCGCGGACTCAATGGGTCAAGGCCCACAGCACACAGGACTCAATGCATGGATCTGGGGTGGTTCCCCTTATCGAAGTTTGGTTGGTTTCCTAAATTAGGGCTGAGGCAACCCATGATCTAGGGTTTACTCAGTTGGATGCAAAAAGCGGGGGTTTCTGCCCTTGATGGACTCTTGGATTTTAAGTTGATTTTACTCCTCTTGTATTCATCATTCACATCACCCTCGCAATATCAAGCGCGGTTTGTTCAGAAACGTTAGGTGGGGAAGGATACCTAACCAGAGACATAAGCCTACAAGGGTCTGGACCAGTACTGGATCCTCGCGTGCCACGGCAAGAAACCTGTGGTGCTAATGGACTCCAGAAAACTAGGGGGATGGGTTTACCCTGCTTTCCCCGGCAAGCCACAAGAGCATAGGTGCTAATACCATCCCAAAGATCAGTTCATAGGAATCAAAAGGGTAGGCTACTAGAGAGAACTAGGTTTTGGTAAAGAAGTTGCAATATCCGCTCTCATTCATTCAGGGTCGGATCATTCACGCAGTCTCCCTCGTGCGTGTCACCCCACGCAGTTTATCGCAATAAAGACGGGAAATGAAATCCATCCACAGTGTGGTGGCGTGCCCGTGTGTGCAGTTGGGCTAAGTGCTGTGTCTAATCGGGTGAGATTTGACTAGATTTTGTTGATAAAGGAATTTTTATTATCTCGTATAGTAAGGTGCAGGATTGGCACGCAATACGAGGTTTCGGGAGAGTCCCCAGGTAAGTGGAGGGTCACAGGGGACCGCTTAAATTCCACTTTCCTTAGGCGATTATCATGTCCTTGTGACAGGACTCCCCAGAATACGCAATTGCGTGTATTCTACGTCTTACTAAGCAAGGTAGTAAAAATCCTAGATATCAACTAATCCCTCTTAGGTTGACTCATTCTAACAAGGGGTTCTATTGGGCTGAGATTGTCCCCAGTGGAGTCGCCAGGCTGTGCGCACCTGTTTCCGGGTCGCACTGGGTAAAAATGGGAATTTGGAGTCGCCACCCGCCTGATGGGGTGCAGGCGAACACCTGGGTGCCTAAGTTTTTCTATTAGGCTTGGTCTGCGGCTAGAGATTCTAAGGTAGGGTCTTGGTTATGGTCCGGGGAAGTCCGTAGACACCCCAGTCCGCCCCGTTGAATGACAGGTCCTGTAGTTTTCCTGGTTTTAGTCAACTTTTGGTCTCTCACTCACCTGATTCCTAATCTAGCATGCCATTTGGTTAAGTCTTATGGGACCACCGAAGTGGTGTGGGTCCCTTTACTTGATTTTATCTTTTCTTTATTTAGGGTGATCTGAGTCTGATTGGGCAGGCCCCATTGGAAGGCCTGCGGATCCCTTTGTGGGCTTGGTTAAGCCCATGTGTTCCCTTGGTGGGCCTCAGTCTAAACCTGAGAGGCCTTTTGGGTTTTGGCTCAATGAATTGATTTTATTTGAATTTCAAGTTTGATTAAATTTGATTTATATGCAAAAGTGGGCCGGGATTGCTTTGTGGGCCCCTGAGTGGGCCGCACAGTTGGTTGCTAAGTGATTTTGATTATCTTTATTAACTGTACAAAAAATGGGCCAGGCCTTGGGCTTGGGGCCCTTTTACCTGGGCTTGGGCTTGAAAGCCCAAGACTTCCTGAGTTAGGGTTTGGAAACCCTAAGTTGATTTGGTTTAGTGGGCTTTAGCGGGCCCGATCAGCCCTACCCGTGGTCTCGGCCAAACCATGCCTAAATCTAAGCAACATGCTTCTGAAACTTGGCTTGGGTGGGCCTCCGATGGTCTGGCCCACTCAATTCTTTTAATTATCTTATTTAAGCACAAATAAGTTTGTCGGGCTTGGTGGGCCTCGTTGGAAGGCCCACCGGAAATAGATTTGGACCGGGTCGGCCCATGGCCCATCGTGGGTTTCTGGGTGACCCGGAAACCCTTCTGGTTCATCCAGATTGATCAAACAAGTCAAAAAAAATCAGCACATCATCACAAAGATAGCAAAAAAGCAATCTGGCAGTGTAGCCGGCCTGAGATGCCGGTTACACACTAGGCTTGGTGTTTCCGGCATCTTTAGCCGGCTACACATGGGTTCCCGTTGATCCGACCTGAGTTGCCGGATCAACCCCCAGAAGCCTTTTTCTCGGATTTTTGCATTGGGGTTGGGTTTTTAGGCCTCTCAGGGTGCTCCAGGGATGGTGTGGGCTCCTGTGTGAGCCCACATTGGTTCAAGTGAGAGGGAATACCCCAATTTTGCCTTCTTTTGGGACTCTAGTGGTTCAAGCAAGGGGGAGGGGGCTTGAGGTGTTGCCTCCTCTCACCCTTGAGATACTCCCAGCAATGGAACAGGGACCTTGACATCCCTGTTTCGGTTCTCTTAGAGACTACACCATGGGTGAAGCCTAGTAGGCCAACCCCTAGTCAACAATTGGCCAACCATGAAAAGAAAAGAACAAACTAATTACGCTACACTGGTCACCTAAAGCATAAAAACACAAAAACAGCAAGTGAGAACACGATACTGCAAGCATGTGCTCACCTATGCATACCTCCTACAGAAACTATCCATGGAGTGAGTGTGTGTGTAGGTGGACCTTCGTGATCCCCTTACATGACACTTTAGGGGCTGCTCATAAGGTGCTAAAGAGGGTGTGGGAGCATGCTAGTGGGACCTCCATATACATGTGCATGCATATTTCGCAGACTTGAAAGTATGTTAAAACCAACCTTCAAGGTTGGTTAAAACCAAACATCATGAGCATAGTAATGAATGAGGAAAACGAGCAAGAGAAGGGATAATGGGGGGATTACATAGGGTTACATTAGATGATCAAGCATGAGGGAACACGCTCCCTCTTAAAAGAAATGAATCATGCAAACTAGCAACTAAAAAGAAATTACCCAAAAGCATACAAAGAAACCCCTCATTCTCCCTTAAGACCACATGCTTGGTCTCTTTTACCTTTGAAGGCCCTCACATGATATAGATGAAGAAGTAGGTGAACAAAGATGCATGCTAAAGGACATCTTATAGCAAGGAGAGACAAACCTCTCGTATCGACTCAAAATACGTTCATTTTTATATATATAATGCAAAAGGCATCAGGGAACAATACCTTGGGTTCACAAACCTTGGAGAGGTGGGCTAGGATTTCCTTGAAGCTATGACCAGGGCCGGAGCAGCACCTTCCCACAGCGGTAGCAGCTTCCTCTTCTCCTTCAAGTTCCAAAGTGTGGAAGAAGGGAGTGGAGAGGGGTAGGATGGCCTTTAGGTGGTGTTCTAGGGGTTCAAGGATCAAGGAAGGGTGAAAGTGGGGGGTTTCGGATCAGAGACAAAGGGGGAGAAGGGGTGGAAATCAACCAAAGTGAAGCCAACCCCCGAAATCGGGCTGCTGTTGCCTTTTTATAGAAAACTTAATGTATCCGGCATTTAATGTCGGATACACTACACCTCCTTTGTATCCGGCATATTATGTCGAATACACTGCACTTCCTTTGTATCCGGCATATTATATCGGATACAAACACAATCATTTCGAAAATTAAATGCCGCCACAAATTTGTCGGGGAATCGGCGCAAATCTCGCCGAGCAAATCTTTGTATCCGATATTTGATGTCGGTTATACACAAACCTATGTGTATCCAATATATTTGACCGGATACAAATCAAAAAATTACGGATTTGCCCCTCGACTTGACCGATTCGACCGATTTGACACTTTTGGATATTTACGGATTGCCCCCTGCGAAATTTTGCTTTAAACCCTGGGATATTTTGCATGTTTGGATATTTACGGATTGCCCCTCGAGATATTTTCTTGCGCCACTTGCCACGTGTGTAGTTTCCAGTTTTTCTGCTTGGAAACTTCGACGGCTCCTATCTCCTTCATCCGGACTCCGATTTGAGCAAACTCAGTTGCGTTGGACTAGTATCGGAGCCCTCTATCCAATGATGTAAAGCTAAGCACCTGGGACGGGGTTCAAAAAATGTCAACTCTCGGCTCGCCCTCAAGTTTGACCGGCCCATAGATCCTTCATCCGGACTCCAATTCCAACAAACTTAGTTGCGTTGGAACCGTGTCGAGATTCTCTATCCATTGAAATAGGGCAAGGTGACCAATTTTATCTTGATCAAAAAGTCAATTTTTGACCCCTCAGGGTTTGACGTTTCTGCTGTCTTTTAGCACATTTTTTCTCTTTTATTTGGTTTGATCAAAATTTGGGTGCTTACAGTCAGTATGCCAGAAGGTGTTGATATTAGACCACTGGAAGTTGAAGTCAGAAATGAACCAGCTTATTGCCTTGTTCTAGAAGAAACACAAGAAGAAGAAGTACCATGGTTTCAAGATATTAAGAACTTCCTAAATGATCGGAGTTTGCCAGAAAATGTCACTTTTACAGAGAAAAGAACAATACAGAGGTTGGCAGGTCAGTTTTTACTAAGTGGCGGGCAGTTGTACAAAAGATCACACAACGATATCCTACTTAGATGTGCTGCCAAGACCGAGTCAGAAAGGTTAGTTGAAACTGTACATGGAGGAGTTTGTGGACCCCATATGAACGGGCATATGCTTGCCAAGAAGATTCTGCGATTGGGATATTACTGGTCGACAATGGAGCACGATTGCTATATACATGTCAAAAGGTGTCATTTATGCCAAGTGTATGCTGATAACAAAAATGCACCCCTAAGTGAATTACACAACATGACATCTCCATGGCCCTTCTCCATGTGGGGTATAGACGTCATTGGAATGCTCTCTCCAAAGGCATCAAATGGATACAGGTTTATACTTGTAGCAATTGATTACTTCAACAAGTGGGTAGAAGCAGCTTCATATGCAAACATTACAAGTAGCCATGTTCTTAAGTTCTTGAAGCACAACATCATTTGTCGCTACGGTTTGCCAAGTGCCATAGTATCAGACAATGCTTCAAACCTTAAGAACAAGGACATGAGGAAGATGTGTGAACAGTTTCAGATCACCCACCACAAGTCAGCTCCTTACAGACCAAAGATGAATGGGGCAGTGGAAGCAGCGAATAAGAACATAAAGAAGATCATCCAGAAGATGGTAGTAAGTTTCAAAGATTGGCATGAAATGCTACCACTGACTCTGCATGCTTACAGAACCTCGATTCGGACTTCTACAGGGGCAACCCCGTATTCTTTAGTATATGGGATGGAAGCGGTTTTACCAGTGGAAGTAGAAATACCTTCATTAAGAGTACTAATGGAAGCTAAATTAGACGAAGCTGAATGGATACAGTCAAGACATGATCAACTCAATCTAATAGAGGAAAAGCGTTTGAAAGCGCTTTGTCATGGCCAATTGTATCAGAAAAGAATGGCTAGGGCTTACAATAAGAAGATAAAGCCTAGAACTTTCCAGGAAGGAAATTTAATATTGAAGAAAATTTTACCCTTTTTGGAAGACCCTCGTGGAAAATTCAAACCAAATTGGGAAGGGCCTTATGTTGTCAAAAAGGTCCTGTCAGGGGGTGCTCTCATCTTAACAGAAATGGATGGGAAAGATTTTCCTTAGCCAATTAACTTTGATGCAGTAAAGAGATATTTTCCTTGAATGGATATTACTAGGAAATGATCCGGGGCCATATTTCCTTATTTCCCAAAATTTTCATCCCTAGTCAAGCCAATTTGAACCTGTTCGTCTTCTTTGATAAACCTAAACTAGACTTACAGTCTTATACTGAGACAGGGCCAATAGGGGCAAAGCCAATAGGGGCAAAAAGAGGAAAAAAGAAAGAGAAGAAAAATAGGGGCAAATGAAAACCAAATACAAAAGAAGGGGAATGGGATTGAATTCATCATGACTGTAAGTTTGGTTGACCCATTTTCACACTTAGAAAATTTTGAGCCTTTAATACCTTTTCTTTCATAAACCGAGCTTAGCCTTTGTTTCGTCCTATTATTAAGCCCACATTGATTTTAGTATGCTCATTCAAATTTTAGAGTAAGATTGGTGATGACGGAATGTAGAAACCGGCCCTAGTGAAAACCGTAATTGGCACTAGGGGCAATAGGGGCAAAAGAAAAAATAGAAAAAAAAAAGAAAAAAGAAAAAAAAAGGAATCAAAGGTTGAATTGATCATGAGGTCCAAGTTTGAAGTCAGCATGAGTACTGGCAACTGAGCAGATTAGCAGGATCAGTCATGAAGAAAAAGCCATAAGGGGATGATTCTAAAGGTCACAGGATAGACATATTTGGTCTCTCCCTATTGCTTGGACTACCCTTTTCATTATTCAACCTGATTTTA
Source organism: Buxus sempervirens (assembly GCA_947561395.2). Taxonomy (NCBI): domain Eukaryota; kingdom Viridiplantae; phylum Streptophyta; class Magnoliopsida; order Buxales; family Buxaceae; genus Buxus; species Buxus sempervirens. The sequence goes on from OX387185.1 coordinate 11,707,940, forward strand.
ATTCCTTTGATTATATGTGATTAAGTGTTTTGGATCAGCTTTCAAAAAAAAAAAACTATACTTTGGCCAGTGATGAGAAATCAAATACTTTTGCATAAAACTTTTGTTTTTACAAGCATCTGAGAAATCTGAGGCCAATAATATAAAACCTATTTTTGAATTAAATCTATTGTCTTTCCACTAATGGAGTTTGCTTTTGTATAAAAGTATGAAAAAAAAAGAAAAAAAAAGATAAAAGAATCTAATCCCTACTCCCCAACTGCTCCTCAAGCTCCCTAATCCTAGCTGCCTGAGTTGCAATGATTCCAGAAGCTCCCTCTGCATCAGGATCGCTAAAAAAGGAGATGATCTCATCTGAAAAAGAATGCTTGATCTTCAACGCCCTAAGGTTAGCCAAGGAATCCTGATATTTCTTCCGCATCGCTCGGACTTCAAAGCGACGAGCCTGCCTTTGTTCTTCAAGTTTCTTCTCCATGGCAATGCGGCAAGACCTCTGCTCTTCAAGTTGCCTCTCCAGATCAATACCCTTTATCCTGAGCTCTTGTGCTTCTCGTACCCAAATTTGTTGAAGCCGCTTGTGGGTTGCCCTTTCAGACTCTAGAATGTCCTCATAAGTAGGGGGAAGAACTGCAGGAGGATCCTCTGGTACTGGGGCATGACTCTGCACCTGCTCTTTGATCCATAAATGATAGTCCTTCACATGGGACTCAAAAAAGACTGGGCCCCGCAGAAAGCGAACATAGGACCACTCATTCATTAATTGAGCATTTAGCCCCATGGTGGCTGATATAAGTGGCCCTACAATGTTCTCATAGCCAGTTGGGATCATAATTTCCTGGGTCGCTCCAAACTGCCGAAGAACCCTCAAAGGAAGATAGAGAACAGCAGATTTCAAGCCTGCCAGGACCAAAAAGTTCCTATCTTGGAAGCTAATCACTGTCTCTGGATTAGGCTGATAAGTGTCAGGCCATCTCACTTGATCATCCTGAAGAGTACCCAAGAAAGTGAACCATCCCTGCTTGCCGCCTTGGATATTAGGACAACCCCTGTGGCTCATCAGAACAGTAACTTTCAATCTTGGAAAGAAATGGCGAGTTATCTCCTCAACTTGACTCAAGTGGTCAAGCAACCAAAGCTGCAGAAAAGGGGAGAATTTCAATTTAATTCAAAAGAAAAAAAAAGAAAAATAAAGAAAAAAAAAGAGAAAAAGAAAAAAAAGAGGAAAAGAAAAAAAAAGAAAGAAAAAAAGAGAAAAAAGAAAAGAAAAAGAAGAGAGAAAAAAATTATTTCTTTTTCTTACCTGTAGGATAGGGGCGCAGGCAAGGAAGCGTTTCTTCTTTCTGAAATAGCAGTCAGTCAGAGCCTGATATATCTCTGCCAAGATCATAGGAGCCAATCTCTCACGTTCCCTAACCTGGCAGATAACTGAGATGAGAGCCAAGTCAACCTGGTCATCACCCCGTGGAAAGAGTAACTGGTTGACCACTATCAGAGTCAAAGCATTAAACCTGGCATCCTTGTCCCCACTCCTTAGAAGTTTTTCAGTCAAAAAGGTCTTGGACAAGGTCAATAGGGTATCAGAATTTCCTAAGTCCTTCTTTCCTATACCCAAGAAGGTGGAGGCCTCCTTTTTGTAGCTAGGCTTTAGGGGTGGGTTCACAACTTTTTCAGAAAACCTTAGACCAAGGATGGTTTCAATTTCTTCTATGGTAGGAGTCATCTCTTTGTCATCAAAGTGGAAGAGATTCAATTCAGGAACCCAGTGTCCAAGCAAAGCTTCAATGATTTCCCACTTAAAGGGAATTTTAGGGATGTGTAGGATGTGGCCTAAGTGGATGGAATCCATCGAATTTCCTCATCAAGGGTCATGGAATTAACCCACCTATCATAGAAGGAATCCACAACATTGTACCTGGTGAGATTAGGAGGTTTTGATCTAACAGGTTGTCTTGCAGGAGGAGATTCATCGACAGAAGAGAAAGGGGCGAGGGAAGCCATGGAAGCACTAAAGAAGCCAAGGAAAGCAGAAAACGGAAGGCTCAGGAAGTATTCAAACTTTTAAAAGTGTCACAATGACGTCCCCCTTGAGTTTATATAGAAAATTCGAAAAGGCAGTAAAATCAATAATTATAATACGAGCATGGCATGCCCGTATAAAGAATACGGACACACTGTGACCGTGGAAAATTTACGGGCAGAGTGCGCCCATATTAACATTACGGGCACGGCTTGCTCATAACCTAATTACGATTCCTTAGGGAAAATGCCAAAAAGTGAGAAATTTTAATTTCATTGGTTTCCTAAGTTTCACCTATCCCTGTTTTAACATATATCAGGCAAGAAAAGCTAGAAATAAAAGAAAAAGAGAGCACAAGTGAATAAAAATGAATCAAATTTCTTTTATATATATGAATGGATACATCAGTTTGTCAAAATATATGTACATGAAAAATCCTAATCTACTGTGCCTCTGCAGGTCCATCTCCTCTGTCACGTCCTCTGCCTCGAGATCATCGACGCCCGAAGACTATCGGCACTTTATCACGAGCGGAAATACGCTCCCTCCTGCTGCCCAAAATAGATTGAATGTCATACAAATATAAGAATAGAAGTCAAGTGCATAGAAGAAACATACCTGGAGTCAGCAAAAGAAGCAGGGGCAGACCCTGGGAGATCTACGTCTCTAGTAGACTCAAGATCAGGATCTGCAGGAACGGGCTCAACCGCAGGATCAGCACTAATAGCAGGCTCAGAAGCTGGAGTCGGCACCTTTGGAACATCGACCACAGGTGGAGGGTCTATCACAGCCTTAGTAGCATCAATATCAGCATCATGAACAGGCTCCACAGGATCAATAGAAGCCTCCTCTATAACCACAGCCTCCTCAGTAGGCTCCACCATAGCTGCATCCCTGGCCGGCTCCATATCTGTAGACGCATCAGGAGCGGTCTCAGTTGCTGGAGCAAACTCTGGCACATCCGCAACTGCAAGTGCAACCTTAGCCTCGACCTCAGGCTCTGCTGCAGGTACCTCTACCGATCTGGGAGAAGTCACAAACTCCACTCGTGCCACAGAGAATACCTCCCCACGAAGATGCATAGGCACAGGTGAAGCAGGTGAAGAAGGGCCGGCTGTGTCATCTTGAAAATAAAAAAGAAAATTTTAATCAGAACAGGATAAACAGAGATAAAAGCAGGAATGGAAATAAGTGAAAGAATTAACCTGGGTATGAGATGGACCCGCCTGGTCCTGTGCATCAGAAGGGCCCGCCTAGCCCTGTACCCTGGCAAGCTGTCCCCGGAGGTCTGAGATAGTAATGTAGAGGGCGTCCCGCTCAACGATAGCAGCATCTCGCTGGCGCTCTATATAAGCATACCAAGATCGGATCTCTGCCGACTGAGCCTCCTGAAATAGAAAAGAAGGTGTCAAAAAATGCCAAGTTCAAATAAAGTATAAGAATGGAAGATGAAAAGGGAGAAGGCATACTGTCGTATCATATGCCCTAATCACTACCCCTCCTATCTCCGTGACTCCGCCACGGATAGGCATAGGTGGCATGAGACACCCAACTGAAGCTCGCCTGAACCAGGCATCATAGTCACCCTCCTCCAATAAAGTATTTGCCTCAGTCCAATCTAAGAACTGGGCAAGATCAACAGGCATAGGAGAAAAGGAGGGGGTAGTATCTGGAGGGATGGCAGGAATCCGAGGCTCTCCAACATGCTGATAGAAGAAGCACTTGCCACAATACCAGATGCTGCCCATCTGACCAATGAAGAACTGATATCTCTGACGTCTCTGGTCAGGGGCAAAAGCATCATCTCTAGCCGCATGCAGGGCTAGCACCTCGTGAATGTCCTCCATCCTGGGGACGAACAGCTGAAAAACAGAAAGAAGAATATTAGACATGTGATTCAGGAAAGAGAAAAAGAAGAGGAATTAAAGAAGATTACCTCAGATCGATATAGCCTGTCCAGGTGGGCCCGGGCAGACCTAGGACGACTTTTTTCAGAGTCATGCTCCACATGACACCATCTACGAGCCATGGGATATGTCTCCTCTGGCATCGTAGAGGTAGGGTGGAAATAATGGATATAAACCCTAGCAAAAAACTACAAAAAGAAGAAAAAAGGGTCAAAAAGAATAGAAAAGGAGAAAAGAGAAAGAAAGAGAAAGAAAGATAAGAGAAATAGATATTTCACCTGCAGGAAGTGCCAGAAGAATCTGCACCCAACTCCAGCTCCTCTGGAAGTAGAGAGGCCGCTCACTGATCGGCGCAGGCCGGCCAGAATGGTACCAAAAATGAGCGGGCCCCATGCATACCTCCTCACCCGCTGAAGATCTCCTAATAGGCTCAAAAAATGAGGACTGACGGAAGTCGTGTCCTCTGGGAAGAAGCAGGAGCCCATCATGTATAGAAAAATGAATCAGAAGGCATACGGAAAAGCTGGATCATTGGCGGCAAGCTGGCCAAACTGCCTCACCCGGAAAGTCTCTCTCAACCAAGTCAGAGACAATCTCGCTCTCCCTCTACCCCATGCCTCCAGAGGCAGCACGATATAGCCAAGATAAGTGGCGATCTCCTCGGCATCCGGCATCACCATCTCGGGAATAATATCACCGATCATCCTAATCCCGGTGATAAGCGTGAAGTCAGACGGCCAGATCCCTATCTCGACATCTGGAAAATGGACGCTCAATGTCTCGGGGAAGAACCTCTCAAGCAGCGCTGCAATAAGGGCCCGATCCAGGCGCACATCCGGATTGGTGATGAAGAGGCCAAAGCCATACAAGCCTAGCTCCCGGCGATAGGCTGAACTGCAATCTCCAATAAATCTGATAAAGTTGGCCCAGTTCCCTATATAATGAGACATAGGATATTCCAAAGGGACATCCGCCCTAATACACGCTGAGGGATGAGTCCTCAAGTCATACAAAAGATCGGTATCCCTGATCTGGGCAGCAACCGCCTCAGGGACCTCAACTCTGGTCCTGGCCTCATCTCAGCCACGGCCTCCTCTGCGGCCTCCCCTATGGCCCTCATCATGGCCTCCATCTCTGCCTCCGCTGCGGCGCCCTCTACGGTTCCTATCTCGGCCTGAAGCCTCAACTGCCGGCTAAAGAAACAATTGGAGAGAAGAAAGAATCAGGGTGATGCACTTCGTGAAGGAATGTGAAATTTCAGAAAGGTTAGAGTATACCTCTGGGGTCGCCTTACGCGAATCCCCAGAAGGGAGATCTGGGACATCCGAATTGGAATCCCTCTCGGCCCTCGAAGACGAGGCCACATCAGCATGATCCCACCTAACCCTCAAGGAGGAAGGCTCATCTTCAGGATCCTTGGAAGCTGATCGAAGGCGGGCCATCTACGGTTCAAATCAGGGAGATGGTTAATTATTCATTTAAAATTTTTTATTTGCTTGATTTCCATTTTAACCAAGTGTAATTGATTTTCAAGAATAAGAAAATGGAGAATAGAAGAAAGGGCTTCAGAAGCTCCCGACCAAATCAGAAGATAACTGAAGGAGTTTATTTTTCTGTCTTGAGATATTTTATTTGCCTTTGCTTTAACCAAGAAAGTATATAAAATTTATAAGAAGCACAGGCTTCTTGTATATTCTCTTTATATGAAAAAAAAAAAGAAGAAAGAAAAAATGTGTGCTAAAGATTGGTTTTAATTTTTCCTTTGTATTTTCTAAAGATACCTAACCATTCAAATTTATTTGGTTCCAGGATAGAACCTCAAGCCTACTTGTGTTGATACTAAGGCAATAGAAGAAATGCAAAGTTGGAAATCTAATTGCCTCAAAGAAAGGACAATTAACTTCAATTGGAAGCTAGCCACTCAAAGGCAAGGATTCTAAGCTCTCATATTTGCAGAAAAATCAGATATCAAAGGGAATCAACCATTGGTCAAAGCATGAGTTTATCAAGATACAAATCAAAGACTTGGGAAGCAGATAGGCATGCTTGGACATAGTGAACATGAAAACAAAAATGCAGTTCTGGAGGAAGCATATAGCATTCACAGCCATCAAGCAAGAACAGGAAAATGCAGAAAATCAGTAGCCAAATCATGAGTTTATCAAAACTACAATTCAAAATTTTGGAATAGATATGCATGTTTAACAATAGTAAACATGAGAACAGAAATTGCAAGCTGGAGGAATGGCACAGCAAAGGTTAACACATGCAAGAACAGAGAAATTGCATAACAAAAATCATGGCCGATTGTACAGCAATTCTGGAGAAAGTACATAGCATTCGCAGCATAGCATTTGCAGCAAAAAAATAATCAGCTAATGCTCATTCAAAAACGGAAATTGCAAAGCATACGATTTGAAGGAATTGCTCAAGAAAAAGGAATTGATTTTCGGCATACCTGTTGTTGTCGAAATAAGGAACGAGCAAAGAAAAGTGGAAGCTTTGAGCACACTCACGAATGGTATCTGATGTGTGTGGAAGCCTTGAATGAAATCCCAAGAAATGGGAATGGGTACCAGTCTCGGCAGTAGGAGATGAGGGTCGCCGGAGAAGGTGAGAATCGCCGGAAAATGGGAGTAGTTGCCGGAGGAGAACAGTGGTCGTCGGACATTAGAAGAAGAAGCAAGGACCGGAGAAAATGTTACGGTCGCAAGAGATTTAGGGCAAAATACGAGCAGAAATGAAGAAGTCGTGGCTGCGGTTAAGAAGGAAGCCAAAATCTGTAAAAGTAATACGGTTAGAGGCGCCCATAAAGGTAACACGGTCCAATTCGCCCGTGTTCAAATTACAGCCAACATCTGTCCGTAATGCAAATACGGGCGAAGCAGAAAATTGCATATTTTATTATTTTCTCCACACTTTTCAGGAGATTAATGTTTATATTAGTTGTAAGTTGCAAGGATTGCCACCTTACCCACTTTTGTTTAAAATTTTTGTCTCAAATCTCACTTCATAGTCACGAGTGCTCAGTGAGAGGAGAGAGGAGGATTTGCCCCTTAAGCTGAGGGACTTTTAGCAAATCTTCTGCAATGAATTCTTTTTCCCAAAATCATCCATTTAATCCTTGCAAAATGCAATTAGTTAGACAAAGATCTCAAAAAGTGCAATTGGTGGATCTTTTTGCTCTCTGCTTGTAATTGGTTCCAATTACCAGCAAAGAGGGGGCAGCTGTAGACACCCCAAATTGCACTACAAATTGAGAAAATAATAAAAACATTAATTGGAATTTAAAACAGGCCAAAAATGCATGAAAATCAATAATTTAAGCCTTGCCCGTATTGTATCTACGGGCTAAGCGCGCCCAAATTTTATATACGGGCACGCAGCGCCCGTAATACATATACGGACACCATTGGACCGTAAATCATTTATTGGCACATTAGATTCGTGTGAGTTTTATTCTTCTCTCGATTTCTGAGCTGTATCCTTAGTCCAATATTGTCATGCCCCGAATACTAAGCCTTAATAAATACATAGGCCCGTATCCCAAAGCACGACCTCGCTCGTAAGCCAACAACGATGTGAAAACAAATGTACAAACCAGATTAAAATCAATAATAAAATTCAAAGATTTTAATAACATCTCTTAATGAAAAATTTAGAAATACCATAAGTGAAATTCCTATAAAAGTTCCTACATATTCAATATCTCAATAAAATCCTATCACTACAAAGTGTTCAGACCTACCTATCAATTTAAAACTAGTAACTTAAGAGGAAGGTCGTTCACTGCCCCTTTGGTTCTACGTTCTCCTCAGGACCTGAAATTTAATCAGTAGGGATGAGTACGACGACTCAGTAGATGGAGCTATTTCACTCCATATAATAAGATTCACAAAATATGGCAGTTATCTCAGTATTTAGAGTCTAACAAGAATAAAATAATATGCAGAAATCAGCACCATCATGAACAACTTTATCATATATCATGTGCTATAACCATGTGTTTTAGAATCACGTATGCCATATGTAAACATTACTTGTAAAATCAATCACACGATTGAAGGTTCTTCAGCATCAACGGATCTTTCCCCCCTGCTACCCTGCTATATTTCACAAGTCTCATGGGTCCTTTCTCCCCCCGCTACCCTGCTAGACTTTATAAATCGCAAGGGTCCTTCTCCCCCTGCTACCCTGCCAGTCTTTATAAATCTCATTAATCAACATTTAATAACAAGCAGGATGAAAGAAATAAAATTTTCCAAACTCTAAATATTTAAAGATAGGTTCCTCATGCCTAAATTTAAATATTTTAGTAATCAAACAATGGTTTGTCTCTGTTCTGAAAACAGTAGGTAGGTTCTCCAATTCAAAATATTTAATGTAAGTTAATGATACTTAAATTCACTTATTTAAATAATCAAACCATTCTCAGTCTTTTCCCGGAACCAAAAGAGAATCAAATCATTCTCTGTCTTTTCCTAGAACTCAAAAGAAGTTCAGGCTTTTACTTTATGCCTAAACTTTAAATATGTAAAAGTAACTTGATTCTTTTTAAAGAAAATTGCATGACGTCCCATTCATTTTTCAATTCCTAAATATTTATAGAAAGGTTCATGCACCTGAACTTTAAATATAACATTAACTTTTAATTTCAAATAAATCATGTATTTCTTTTCCCAAACGAGCATATCACTTCTTTTCTCATACCAAAGGATCTGACAGAAACAGAAAGTCAAGAAGCATTCAATCTTTCTCTCTAAATTTTTATAAAACAATTTAGGTACCTGAACTTTAAATATTTATAAAATAATTCATGAAACATTTCTCTCTCTTGTTCCCTCTTTGTATCTTTTTCTACCAAACAAAAGGGCTGACGTCCCTTCCCATTCTCTCTCTCTCTTTCTTTCTTCTCTCTTCCCAAAACAAAACAAAAGTACAAAGGCTCATGTCACTTTCCATTCTCTCTCATTTTCTTTCCTTTCTCTCTCACTTCCCAAAACAAAAAGGACCCTCATCTCTACGGTCTCTCTCTTTCTTTTTCACCAAAACACGAACCACACTCTTTTATATAACACATTGAAATAGAACAAACATAACTCACAAAAGGGCAAATCAAATCATAAGGAGAGAATAGCAGCACCTACCTGGCTTTTGCTGTTTGAAGACCAAACAAAAGGAACTCAACGTGAAAGCCTCTCCTCTCCTGGTCGTCCAGTACCAAAACCCCAAATTATTATTGCTCAAAACTAATAAGATAACCCTAATCCTCCTTTATACTTATAAAGTAAAATTTCTTTATTACCCTTTAATTATATTCATAATACCCATCTTGTCCTTAGGGTGTGAGACTTAATCTCAACCCTCCAATTTACTATCCACTCAAGATCTTTGACTAGCCAATAGGTTGAACCCTGGTCAATGTTGAAAGGTTGACCGGGTCCTTACAAATATCCCTTTAAATGAGCGAATTATATCTTTTATTCATTCGAAATATCTTTGTAGATAAAGGATGGGCATGATCTTGTGTTTAACTCAAACTGAAACTCTATCTTGCCAAACCTTGGACCAACTATACCCCTGTGTTTGCCTATAAATAAAGGGCCTTTCCTCAAACAAAAGGCCATGAAAATTTGAAGTCTAAGAAGCTCCAAGATAAGAAAGGAATCCCTGCTGCTTTGCCTGCTCAATCCAGGTAAGTCCCTTTTCCCTTTTATTTTCTGTCTACAATTCTAGAGATAATAGGATCTTCTCTATTGCTGTAGAATAAAGCCATCTTTTGTACTTGTATTCCTAAACTTGTCTCTAAGTACCTCAAGAGTCTCTCTAGCTGTAAAACGTGAAGAGAGAGCTAGGGGAAAGGGGAACAGGTGGATCCCTAGAATAGAACCCCATATCTGTTTTTCCATTTTTTTCTAGAATAAGGCCTTTGATTGTGTTTGTATAACCAAACCAATCTCTAAGTACCTCAAGAATCCTCTCTAGCCATAAAACGTGAAGAGAGAGCTAGGGGAAAAGAGAACAGGTGGATCCGTAAGGTAGACCCCCATGTGCTCAAATCTGTGAGATGTGGCTGCTTTTGACATCCTGATCATGTTTTAATGATGAATCTATGAATCTATGATGATTATGATGTTTATAGCATGAGATCCCCACTTTTTTATAAAATTTGGATTTTTCACATATTTGCACCTACAGCACTGTTTTCGTGATTTTTGTGATATTAGGCTAGGATCTTGGATTTATCATGATCAATATGGTAGATCTGGATCCAGAAGCCTAAAAGTAACTTCTAGGGTTTCATGATGTGGTTTGTGAGTCCTTTTTCATTATTGAGAGAAGACCCTACGGTCTAAGTTGTCCCCTTTTGATGTTCTTCATCAACGTGGGTATTTTTGGTTTTGATTTCTTGATTTAATGTGAAATTTGGGCTATAACTATGTCCTGGACTGTTCAAGTTCAATTTTGAAATATTTATAAAAATCATATTTTTCTAGATTTCTAGAATTTAACTTGAAACCAAAATTTTGAAGATTTCACTTTAAATTGATTTTATTTGATTTTATCTCAATTTTGTTTTGATCATGAAACCCTAGGAATGGTATGATCATATTTGAAAGTTCTGGATCAATCAGGCTATTCGTATGAAAAAACCATGCATTTTGTCTTTTTTATAATTTTTTATGATTTTTATAGCAAGCCTTTTTTTTCCTTTGAAAAACATGAACAATGCCTGGCAACCACCTTGTGTGGATGAATAGGGGTGCCTAACACCTTCCCCTGTTCATAACCTAATCCCCTTACCCATCTCTGGTTGTTTTTTTTTAGGAGGGTTATTTTTACCCTAAAATTGCCTTTTTGAGCTTATTTGATATTTTGGTGTCCATTCACACCTAAACAGAATGGTGGCGACTCTGTGTTTTTAACCAATCCCGGTGATGATAAAGGAAGTCATTGAATTGATTTTTTCCCATGTCTCACACTAGCGAAATACTATAACTAACCAAAACTAAACTACTAAATCATGCAGTCAAGCCAATACTCTGATTGCACCCCTACTTTTTTTTTTGAACCCCCTTTTTTTTTTTAATGAGAAAAAAAAAATTTTTCTATGAAATATCTATTTTGCCCCCTCTGAAATTTCTATTTACCTCCCACCCCACCTCATTGAAATTGTAATTCTAATTGTTACAAAATCATAAAACGTGAAGCTGTAATTCTTTAATGAGAACCCTAAATTCTCAACTAAAGAATTGGGGAAAGAAGCACGACCAGAAAACTCTCGACTACGTCAGGAAGTCTTCAACTGCTCAACCATCTTTGAAGGGCTTCTGGTAAGGTTTTATCGTTTAACTCCTCCTCCTTCCTTCTCCTTGTGGTTGTTGTTAGGTTTTTTCCTTTTTCCTTTTTTTTTTTTTTTTTTGAAAGTAATCAACGTGTTCTGTTTACTGGTTAGATGTGTTCACTTTATCACTTGATGCTTTGTGTTTCTGTGACTGTGGAGATTGTTTAATTTGTTCTAATTAGAGTTTATTATAATGGTTTGGTTTTAGTTTGGTGTTTCACTATTTTGGTAATAGCTAGGTTTTACCCATAACTCAATGCCTCAATCATGGACTTTGCTTCTTATTTATATTAAAGTGTGTAACTACCTTTCCAAACACTCAAGGATGAAACTTTTCATTCGTACAAAACCACTTAAGCAAGGAATTCAAAAGGTGAATATAAAGAAAGGTAATGAAGATCACACCACCGAACCATCCTTTTTTTAATAAAAAAAATCCATTTTCACTTTTCTCATGCCATAAAAATGCATACATGCACTTACTTATCCAATACCCTCCAAATAGAGTAGAAAACAAGTTATAATTTGAACATGACTAACAACCAAAAAGGAAAACTGTTAATGCAACCTCAGAACAGATGGATCCCTTGTATTTCAGCCATATACATTCCAGTCAAGCATGATCAGCAAAAACAAAAATAATTGATTACATTAATTTTCACATGAATTGGATCAATGTTGCTTTCGGGATATTTGTCAATAGACTTTAATTTCACGCTTAAGTCTGTGATAATGAGTGATAAATGTTGGTTGGGTTGCAAGTTCAGACTTAATGTCGTGGGCTTGGAAAAGTGAAAAATGGAACTTACCACGGTTTTGAAAGACATAACCAATATCGTATTTCCTATTAGTCCTTGACCTGTAAAACCCCAGTTTAAGGGGTATTTATTTAAAAGATTAATTAATAAGCTAATTTAAAATTTAGTGAGTACGAATTCCGGGTCATCACGTAGCAAAGGGTAATTTGGGATTTTATTAATTAAGTATGTAGGAAGGTAAAAATTTAGCAATGGTCATTAAAGTTGTAAGTCTGAATTATTATTATCATTATTACTATTATTTTATTAGTGGAGTGTACTGAAAATATTTAGGCAAGAGTTAGGTAGAGTCAAGCAAGGGTTGTGTGTGTTATAGTTGCTCATGTAAGGAAGGGCTGCAGTGAACTCCTAGCTGAGCAATAATTGAGTGGGACTTTGAGCGCCAACTTTTCTCTATAAATAGAAGCCTGCACTTGAGGTTTAGGTTTCTTGGAACGAGTGGAGGGGATCTTTGCAGAGGAGCTCCGTGGCTGAGATCTGTAGAGGTCAGACTATTTCGGCTGTGGAGTTCACTGAGAGATGAGTGGATCGTCTGGTAGAGATCAGAATTCATCGACTGCCGATTGAAACCGGAGCTGCAGCCGATGAGATCAGAAGAGAAATTGTAGGTTGCGATCTGTGGAAACTCAAATCCGGTGAGTAGCACTTTGATTAATCGAGATTTAGCATTCGAGGTATTTTAGAACTTGAATTATGCTTAGATCTGCCAAAAACCCTGTTTATGATCTGTTAGTGATGATCGAACGATTTCCGGTGGATTTGCGTTTAAATTAATTTCTAATTGTGTTAATTGTTATGCTAGGAAGTGTAGAAGGGGATTGGAGTGGAGTTTGGCCAGAGATTTAGGTTTAGAGGTGTGGGAAATCACCTAACAGAGAGTGAGAAGTTACCGAGTTTGGATTCGAGTTGGCGCTTAGCGCTATGTAGCTGCTCTCACCTACATGAGGTAAGCGCCGGTTCAAATTTTGCCTGGCGCCTACCTGTTTAGCCTGGCGCCAACCCCTGGCGGTAAGCACCAGGTGTGTTTTGCTCAACTTAGTGCGGCAAATTTATTCCAAGGGGTTTTCATGGTTTGTAACCTCAAATCTCATCCTATTGAGTTGGAGGAGTGTTACAAATAATCTGTATTGGTTTCGAGTCAGAGATTATCTGCGGTATAAATACTATTTGGTTTTGGTCGGATTTTGCTTGCTTTAATGATTTGGAACAGATCTGAATGCATGGATTATTTTCATAAATGCTTACTTGACTGTGGTTTAATACTGAAAATTTACTTTGTAATTTCATCTAGTTATTGTTATTGTGAAGTTACTTGCGAAGGTCCTTTGAAAACTCATGATGGAGTGGATCAGTTCTGAGTGACCCAGGTTATGCATTGATCACTTTTGGATATTGTGCTTTATACGTTGGATTTCATGCTGAGTTACATTTTGTTTTAAATTGGGGATTTGATTTAGTTGCTGGTTTAGCTTGTCCTAGATCCATGTCTAAGCTTAGTATTGAAATGTTATTGTTTATTAGTGTAATCACATGGCCTCGTGTGTTGCCACGACCGGTGTAGAGCAGCCAGAAACCCTGAGTAGGCCTGGTTGTTAATGCCGAAACCCGATGAGTAGGCCGGCATTGGATGACGAAACGCTGAGTAGGCCATCATTTCAAAGTTCCGAAACCTTGAGTAGGCCGGAACTGTGTACATGGAGGTGTGGATGTCTCCTTGGCATGTGGATTAACTAATTTAAGCAATAGAGATGTCAATGACCATTCGATGTTTATTTGTTGTCGCTGTTGGTCTCTTGTTAAAAATTGATATTGGAATCATTCGGACTTTGGTTTTTCGATTATATTTCTACAGATTATTGGTGCTCTTTTATTTATCGTGGCATATTTTAGAAACTAAGATAACTGTTTTGCATGCGTGTGCTACTCGTTGAGATATTCGTATCTCATCCTGTTCGTTTCTGTCTTGTTTTCAGCTGCTTTTGGAGAGGTCGAATCTTGCGGGTAGTTGCTTGGTATTGTGAGTAAATTCAGTTTGGGCTTTGGCGTACTTTGTTTATTTAGTTATTGTGGTATGCATGTTTTCCCTTCACTCTGATATTGTGATCCTGTATTATTTATTAACCTCCGAAGCCGAGTTATGGTTTCTTTACGTACTCGGATCTGGGGAGTTACAGATGGTATCAGAGTAGATCAGAGTTATGAAAGGAGACATGATGTAAGAATAGGAACCTTAGGATGGCCTTGGGGGTTGTGGGTTCGTTAGATAGCACTCCTGAAATAGGGAAAAATAGGCTGAGATTTTTGTTATTCAGATCTGGCAGAAATTGATATTATTAATAGTAAGTTACTTGATTTCTTACGTTATGTCAATTTGACATGGTATGATTTGTTATATGCGATATAAGGCACTAAGATGATTATTGGTATTAATGGTGAATATTATGTTGTTAATCGGTTAGAGTAAAATTTGCAGTATTAATTGTGGTTAAAAGCACATGAATTTCCACCTAGGAACAATAAGTACAAATTAAAAATAGATAGGAAGTGAACAAAAGGACTTGCAATATATACATGAAGAACAAGTACAAGGCTTGGAGTATAGCTGTAACAGTAATAAAAATAAAAATATAGTGACTCACTATAACAAGGGGAAATTAAGACATATACATCTGGTTTCCAAAAAGAAAATACAAAGACTCCAAGGAATAAAAAGTCAGCTAGAAGGTCCTGCATCATCTCCTCCATCACCAGTACTCCCTCCTGTCTCTGTGTCTCCATCTCCAGTCCCAGCCGCACTAGCCCCACCATCGTCCTCTCCAGCCCTATCATCATCTCCTACAGGGCCCCTGTCGGCAGTAGCACCATCCGCTGTGGCATCAGCATCAGAATTGTCGCCATCTAGGAAAAACTAGAACAATCAGTGGTGTGAGGCATGCATGAACTGTACATGGCCCCGCAAGGTCCCTATGGATATCTCCATCGACTCCTGACGTCGTAGAATCGACCCTTGAGTTTGCTGTATCGTCGTCTGAGTCTCTGTCATCTCGCCCATCTCTCGAGTCATGTGAGCCATGTGGAAGGCCAGTGCTCTCATCAACTCCTTCGTGGACCTCAGCTCATCTGTCAAAGTAGATATAGAAGTAACAAGACCAGCAAGGGTGGGAGGAGGAGGAGTAGTGGAACTAGAAGGAATAGAGGAGGGTATATCAACAGGAGGAGGAGCAAAAAAAGAGGAAGAGGGAGAAGCAAAAGGAGTGGTAATGGTGGTAGAAGGAGTAGAAGTTGAAGGTGCAGAGGGGCAAAGGTCAGCAGAAATGTCAGCGGGTTTCCTATATCGAGTGAGACTCATAGTGATCCTGCTAATGGGCTATCTCTGAGCCAAGGGAGTGAAGTGAGGATATTGAGCCAGAGAAGATGATATAAGTCTAGCTATCAAGCATCCATAAGGAAGAGCAACAGCCCTCCTGGAGTTATAAATAATCTCCGAGGGTAGGTCGATAGAATCGCCCTTCAGAAGGGCATATAGAAATAGAGCACGTGGACTAGAGAGGGACGAAAAGTGGGTAACAGGCTAGAGGTTTGTGAAAACGATCCTCAGGAAGATACTGGTATCAGCAGGGAAGCTAGTAGTGTTGAGAGAACCCACCCCATCATACTCGGTAGCTTTACCCGCAAGGAAGGTGGCAACAGCAGAATAGCTTGGAGCGGTCTCATCTGAATAGGGGTAGACTGGGTGCTCCACCCTAGGGATGTAAAGAAGAGCTGAGAGGGAGTTAGGTAAAACAAAAAATTTAGTACCCTTAATATAGACATAGAAGATGGTACGATCGGGGGAGATCTCATGAATATTACTATAAAACTCTCTTACTAGCTCCTCGCAAGTAGGAGCCAAGTCATCAAAGAGGGATAGCCACCAGTGGTCCCTAAAAGTCTTCTCCATAAATGGAGCAAAATCCTCAAACATAACCCTTCTCTCCAATAAGATAGCTCTATGACCAAAATATCTCTCATAAAGGTCCTTCTCGCTATTGGAATAAAATCGGATTTCTCTAGGCTCAACCCTAGCCCTCTTAGAAGGATTTCCAACGGAGGTTCTAGCCATCTAAGAATTGGAATAAAGAGTATTTTGGAACATAGGATAAAGGAAAATAAGGAGAAAATAAGAAAAACACAAAAATAAATAAGGCAAGTTAGCAGCAACATTCTTATAGATTAATACAAATAAGGAAATACAAGAAACCAAAACAAGGCAAAAGTATGCAATAACGTACTAAGAAAGTGTTAAAACAAATCTTAAAACTGGAAAAATCTTGCGAACAATTGGAAGAGAAAAAGAATTGGGGAAAATCAAATTAGCTGCAAAAGAGTACTCAGGTGGCACCAACCTTAAAGTGGGTCAGCACCTATGGTTATTGCAAAGAGGAAATTGGGAGTTAGATGCACAAATGCAATAAGCAAGCCGATCTTCAAAAAATTTTAATTCAAATCCAACCTAGAAAGTATCTAGAAAGTAAAGAAAAACAAAAATAGTAAAAGTTTAGAGCAAGTGCCAACGACTGATTAGGGTCATGCCAGTCGTTAGGGTTCGCGCCTATAGGCTACCTCGAACAGGAAAAATTTGGGGGTTTTCATGTCAAAGGTAATAATGAATAAATCTTCTACTAAATCAAGTTCAAATCAACCATAGGAAATGCTTCGATCAGAAAGTAGCAAATTTTAATGAAATGCCCCAAATCGCTGAGAGTAAATCGAAATTTATCGAAATATGGCCTAGCTGCAAGTCGCTAAAAAAAATGGTGAAGAGAGAATGGAGTTGAAGAAGGAGCAAGGAATACCTGGGGATGTCGAATGAAGAGGAAAGGGAGCACGACCGGAGGTGAGCAGGCGAGCGTCGAGGAGAGTAGCGGTTAGCGTCAGTGAGCAAAGTGAGAAATGAGTTAGCAGGTGTGACATTTGGGCTGCGTTTGGTAACGCTTTTCGGAAGTACTTTTTTGCTTTTGAAAGCAAAAAATTGCTTTTAAAAGCAAAAGTACCGTTTGGTAACGCACACGAGAAGCAATTTACTAAAAGCAAAGAAGCAATTTTATTGCTTTTCACCGGAAGCAACAAAACGTTGCTTCTCAATTTTTTTACAAAATTGCTTTATTGCTTTCAAAACCCCTTGATACTCTATTGCTTTATTTCTATATTAAAGATGATGCCTCCATACCCACTTACGAAGCAACAACATATTGTTATTGCTAGAGCCGGCAAAATGCCACCCGACCCGACGGGTCAACCTGATTATATACGGGTTGGGTTGACCCGTTTATTAATTGGGTTGGGTGCGGGTTGGGGTTTCCCCAACCCGCCAGTAATCGGGTCAACCCGATTATGAGCCACCAACCCTATAGGTAACCCGATTAAAAAAAAAAGATGGCAAAAGTATCATGTTTCGACTCGATTAACCCCAAAACCCGACCCGAACCCGGTACAACCGGATCCAATTAACCCCCCAACCCTATTTTAATAATATTTTTTTAAAAATAACAGTAATCGGGTCAACCCGATTATGACCCACCTGATAGGTAACCCGATTATAAAAAAAAAGATGGCAAAAGTATCATGTTTCGACCCCGATTAACTCCAAAAACTTGACCCGAACCCGGTACAACCGGATCCAATTAACCCCCCAACCCTATTTTAATAATATTTTTTGAAAAATAAAAAATAAAAATAATAATAAACGGGTTGGCGGGTTGGGTTTGGATTGGGGCTTTTCCAACTCGCCTTAATTTAGTCCAATCTGATTATGACCCGATTAACCCCAACCCGATTATTTGAATGTAATTAAATGACTATTTTATGAATCTTTTATAATATTGGACTTATATTTTTGAGTATATTTCTAAGTACAATACATAAATTGTGTACAATACTTTTATGAAAGCAAAAAGCAATTTCTATATTACTGCAATTACCAAACATGCTTTTTTGCTTCTTAGAAGCAAAGCAAAAGTTTACCAAACGCATTTGCTTCAAAAAAAGATCTTTCGAAAAGCATAAAATTGCTTTTTTGCTTTCTTGCTTTTAGAAGCAAAAAAGCAAAAGCGTTACCAAACGCAGCCTTGAGGTGTTAAAAATTTAGAGAGAGCGTCGGGTCGGTTGGGTTAGTGCAAGACTTGGGTTAAACCGAAGTCGGTTATTGGGAGGTTGTGAGTTGGGCACTGCGCGCTCAATTTTCTCAAGCAATAATGCACTGAAGTTGTAATTAGTAGGGGGGAATTAATTATAATTATGCAACAGTTAGGGTTAAATTTCACTAACTTAGGGATATAGTGGATGTATAGATGGGTATATTAGTGCAATAAGCTAAATACAATTTGGATAAATTAAAACCTTAAAATAGTAGCAAATGTCGAAAAATTTCCAATGTTATCCGAAGAAAATAATTAAGGTCGCGTAAGGATTTAAGTCGAAATTTCGGGTCCACACATTGCTTGGATGTCAAGTGTGCAAATACAAAATTAGAATTTGGTTGGATTATATATTAATCTTATATGTACATTGAGGATGGATGCAGAATTAATTATTGTTATGGGATGTTATTTGTTGCTTGTTGAGCCAATTGCATTGGGACATACCAAGGTGTGCTGAAGCAGGGTACCATGTGAAACTGTACCGGAGTGTGAAAACTCTATGTAATACGGGGTATGTATTAAAATTAATAGGTGTAAATATGTATTATGAATTTAATATTTCGAGGTAAGTTAAGCTAGAAGAAATCTGGGATTTTCTTCTCAAGAATGCATATAAGCGGACGCGTTTATGTTTACAGATTGAGATAGGGAATTTGTGGAATTCTTCTACAGTATTCTTGAAGTTAAATCATATTTTGATAAATGGAAATAAATGAGGCAAATGAAATATGTAAATGTTGTTCCGAATTGTAGAATGAAGATTATTGATCCAAAATTCGAGGACGAAATTTTTGTAGGGGGGAGAATGTAAAACCCCAGTTTAAGGGGTATTTATTTAAAATATTAACTAATAAGCTAATTTAAAATTTAGTGAGTAGGAATTCCGGGTCATTAGGTAGCAAAGGGTAATTTGGGATTTTATTAATTAAGTATGTAGGAAGGTAAAAATTTAGCAATGGTGATTAAAGTTGTAAATCCGAATTATTATTATCATTATTATTATTATTTTATTAGTGGAGTGTACTGAAAATATTTAGGTAAGAGTTAGGTAGAGCCAAGCAAGGGTCGTGTGTGTTATAGCTACTCATGTAAGGAAGGGCTACAATGAACTCCTAGCTGAGCAATAATTGAGTGGGACTTTGAGCGCCAACTTTTCTCTATAAATAGAAGCCTGCGCTTGAGGTTTAGGTTTCTTGGAACGAGTGGAGGGGATCTCTGCGGAGGAGCTCAATGGTTGAGATCTGTAGAGGTCAAACTGTTTCGGTTGTGGCGGTCATTGAGAGATGAGTGGATCGTTTGGTAGAGATCAGAATTCATCAACTACCGATTGAAACCGAAGCTGCAGCCGATGAGATCAGAAGAGAAATTGTGGGTTGCGATCTGTGGAAACTCAAATCCGATTAGTAGCACTTTGATTAATCAAGATTTAGCATTCGAGGTATTTTAGAACTTGAATTATGCTTAGATCTGCCAAAAACCCTGTTTATGACCTGTTATTGATGATTGAACGATTTCCAGTGGATTTGCGTTTAAATTAATTTCGAATTGTGTTAATCGTTATGCTAGGAAGTGTAGAAGGGGAATGGAGTGGAGTTTGGCCAGAGATTTAGGTTTAGAGGTGTCGGAAATCACCTAACAGAGAGTGAGAAGTTACCGAGTCGGGATTTGAGTTGGCGCTTAGCGCTATGTAGTTAGCGCTCACCTACATGAGGTAAGCGTCGGTTCAAATTTGGTCTGGCGCCAACCCCTGGCGATAAGCGCCAGGTGTGTTTTGCTCAACTTAGTGAGGCAAATTGATTCCAAGGGGTTTTAATGGTTTTTAACCTCAAATCTCATCCAATTGGAATTAGAGGAGTGTTACAACTAATCTGTATTGGTTTCGAGTCGGAGATTATCTACGGTATAAATACTATTTGGTTTTGGTCGGATTTTTCTTGCTTTAATGATTTGGGACAGATCTGAATGCATGGATTATTTTCATAAATGCTTACTTGACCGTGGTTTAATCCTGAAAAATTTACTTTGGAATTTCATCTAGTTATTGTTATTGTGAAGTTACTTGCGAAGGTACTTTGGAAACTTCATGATGGAGTGGGTCGATTCTGAGTGACCCAAGTTATGCATTGATCACTTTTGGATATTGTGTTTTATACGTTGGATTTCATGATAAGTTACATTTTGTTTTAAATTGGCGATTTGATTTTAGTTGCTGGTTTAGCTTGTCCTGGATCCATGTCTAAGCTTAGTATTGAAATGTTATTGTTTATTGGTATAATCACATGGCCTCGTGTGTTGCCATGATTGGTGTAGAGGAGCCAGAAACCCTGAGTAGGCCTGGTTGTCAATGCCGAAACCTGATGAGTAGGCCGGCATTGGATGAGGAAATCCTGAGTAGACCGTCATTTCAGAGTTCCAAAACCCTGAGTAGGCCAGAACTGTGTACATGGAAGTGTGGATGTGTCCTTGGCATGTGGATTAACTAGTTTAAGCAATAGGCATGTCAATGACCATTCGATGTTTATTTGTTGTTGATGTTGGTCTCTTGTTAAAAATTGATATTGGAATCATGTGGACTTTGGTTTCTCGATTATATTTCTATAGATTATTGGTGCTCGTTTATTTATTGTGGCATATTTTAGAAACTAAGATAACTGTTTTGCAAGCATATGCTACTCGCTGAGATATTCATATCTCATCTCATTTGTTTCTGTCTTGTTTTCAGCTGCTTTTGGAGAGGTCGAATCCTGCGGGTAGTTGCTCGGTATTGTGAGTAAATTCAGTTTGGGTTTTGGTGTACTCTGATTATTTAGTTATTGTGGTATGCATGTTTTCCCTTCACTCTGATAGTGCGATCCTGTATTATTTATTAACCTCTGGAGCCGAGTTATGGTTTCTCTACGTACTCGGATCTGGGGTGTTACAGACCCAAGGTCCAATTCTCAAATTAATATTGTGCAACCTCTTGTTGCTCCTACAACAGACTACCTATGAAGATTCCAAGTGTGATCTCCAATAGTGTTAACTATGTTCCAATCAAGATATTTATTTTGACTAGTTCACACACTCTTTCAAAAGCTAGTCCTTTTTTTTGATTTTTTTTAGCATTTTGCTAGTAACTTTGAATTATCTTATGCACTTAAAGTTTTGGGAACAGGTACAATCACATCTTCTGGAACTTCATCTTCTTTGCTGATGATCATTAGATATGATAAAGCTTTTTCAAACCTAATTCTAATTGGCTACTAACTGGTCTCTATAACAGCTATAACTGGCTTCTGTGTTAAGACAATTTTTACCATTTGGAAGAATGATTTGACCAATTCAAACCATCCATGTGACAAAGGACACTTCAGATTATCAACTTGGACAAATATCTTAACATGTGTGAGCCCCAATAGCATGCATATTAGGTTTTTTCTCATGTATCAACGGTTGTCCAATTTTTGGTGTTTTTTTGTGTTTTATATAATGGAAGACATTAGTTTACTTGGCCCTCTATACCATTTGTAAAATCTATTTGAATCAAAAGCTTAGTAGGTGACATAGGGTTGATATATATAGAGTACATACTAAGAGGAGGGCTCTACAAATAAGCTTCCACATTTGAGTCACTTGCCTCAACTGTAATTCTATTTGGAGGTTTGATATAAATAAATAAATATTGTATATATATGTGTATGTACACTTTTGAATGATAAGTCAATGTTGGGATGGAATGACAACTCAATGTTGGGATAAGGGCCAATAGAACTACTCATTGATTTGTCTATTGGAGTAAGCAAAATACCAAGGGTACTCTATCTGGGTCGTCCCCTGCATTTAGTGTTCAGAAAATTTTGGAACAATAGTTTTAATTATAGATGTTGTGCTTTTGAGTGGAGCATGATGTAGGGTATACACATGATGGAGTCTCGGTTCCGCCACTGCATAGATCTAGAAGAAGAATATTTTAGTTTCGCAAGGGAGTTGTTCTATCTACTCTTTATTTAGTTCTTAGTTCGTTTGCTGCTAGCTACAGTAAACTGGCTAAGAAGAGCAATATTATCAATACACTAACATGTGAGGTTATCACCGGGTGACACCCCAAATTGATTACAGTAGTTGGTGTACCCAACGCGAGCTCGAACAGTTGCAGGGTTCCGGCCATCGCATTCAAGTGCACCATTGATTGCTCGGATTGTGGGGCCAAGAAGAGCAATATGATCAATACATTAACATGTGAGGTTATCACCGGGTGACACCCCAAATTGATTACAGTAGTCCGTGTAATACCCAACGCGAGCTCGAACAGTTGCAGGGTTCCGGCCATCGCATTCAAGTGCACCATTGATTGCTCGGATTGTGGGGCCAAAGCCTTGTCCGGATGTTATGATGGAGTGAACAAACTCCATCCAATACCACAAAGCAGTCTTGAAAGACACAAGGGGATCTCTTGCCACCGTCTCCGGCGCACCCAAGCCGTCAAATCCGATGCTCTTTCCGGCTGGTCCGTAGTTGAAATTCCATGATAGCTGAATCGGCCCTCGGCCGTAGTAACCCTTTCCGGCAACACATGGGTACTGGGTGTTGTTCTCATCACAGTAGTCCTTTGAAGCACCATCTATCTCTTCAATGTAACAGAAGTCTGCAAAGGCACAGCCATATGTAAGATTTCTATGTCATGCACTATTAATCACAACTCACAACCATTCCATCTAAAAGCTTAAACTGGCAAGTGTTGCTGTAACTATGTATATCAAGGGGCACAAAAACAATATCTTGATGCTCTCTCAACCTATACACACTGGATACAAATAAATGCCAAGGCAACTTTTTGCCCTCCAGCGTCAAACATAAGACCCTCTACTCTAATATTATGTTAAACAATCATTATATCTAAAAGCTTAAGCTGAAAAGTTATGTTTTAACTAGGAATTACAATGGGCCTAAATATTAATATTAGTTTAATCTTTTAGGTGCAATTGATGGTTGTTTAACGGTCATCACATGTGAGAAAGAGGAAGAGAGAAGGCGGGCTTACGTCCAGTTTCATGGGTGACATGAGCGAAGAAAGCTGCAATCTCACGCCTAGAGTCGTCTGGGGAGCCGACCTTGCCAAAGCGAGGGTAGGAGTTAAGGGCCTGAAGAAATATGTCCCGTGAGTAGAAGCTTTTTCCTGCACACCCTGCATCTGCCTGATTGATGATCTTGTTAAAGAACTCCGTTGTCACGATATCAGCCACAGAGAAATCGTTGGTCGCCGGAGGAGCATTACAGGGGCCTTGTTGGCATCCGGTGCCACAGTAATCATTGCTGGTACCACAGAACCCAAACCGGCTGCAGCAGAGACCTGGTGCGCAGTTACAGTTCTGACCCAGTATGGATTCCGGCAAGAGACTCGCAAGAATTCCGACAAGAATGATGATCAGTAAGCCACTCCTAGTACCAAGGGCGGCTGCCATTTTCGGATCAGAGATGGTGCAAGGAAGTTCAAAGAAAAAAATGGGAGAAAATGTCTGTACCTGTAGCGGTTAGCTCAAAGGATATTTGTAGTTATACTACCTGAATCTCCATTGATCACCACCACCAAGGTCAAGTCAATTACAAAAAGCTAAAATGCGCGTTTGGGTTTGACTTTGACTCGTCAATAGAATCATCTAATGCGCCTGCGTATGCAATCAAGACCATTATGGGGGAGTTGAATGGATGTAAAGTCAGCCACGTTAACGCCACGGTTTTCGTTGGTTACCAGCTAGAGTGGGAATTTTGTTCTTCTAGATGAATTGGTTGCAGCGTTTCAGGACTTGGCAAGAGAGAGACTTGTACATTACCAAAAAAAAAAAAAAAAAGAGAGAGAGAGAGACTTGTAAAGGCTTTGGTGACCGGATCACTGAGATATTTATTTAATAAATAAATTGGGTTTGCAGAGTTCGGAGTCAGCCGCCATCTTTGACACATGTCTATATCTATCTAATACCTAATATAAAAGCAACACTTTGTCATGCTTCCCTGCCTATTTTGACGTCTTTACCCCTTTGTCTCCAAGGGTTCAACATTTTAACCAATCTAAATAGTTTAGATTCAGTCACTGTAGACACCCCAAATTGCACTACAGAATGAGAAAGTAATAAAAATATGTAATTAAAGCTTAAAACAGGTCAAAAATGCATAAAAACTGACAAAGCATGCTTTGCCCGTATTTTATTCACGGGCCGGTCGCGCCCGAAATCTCTCTACGGTCAGACGCGCCCGTAGTGGTAATACGAGCATCAGTGGACCTTAACTCATTTACGGTCACTAAAGACTCGTGCGAGTTTTATTCTTTTCTCGATTTCCGAGCTTTATCTTTAGTCCAATATCCCTTTTTACGAGCGAATTATGTCTTTTATTCGCTGAAGCCACCTTGGTTGTCTATGGATGGGCATTATCTCTGTTTTTCACTCTATCCTGAGGATTAGGATATATCCTTCTGGACCAGCCTTGCCCCTGGGTTTGCCTATAAATAGAGGGCCTTTCCTCAAGCAAAAGGCCACGAAAACTTGAAGTCTAAGAAGCTCCAAGAGAAGAAGAGGAACCCCTGCTGCCTTGCTTGCTCAATCCAGGTAAGTCCCTTTTCCCTTTTATTTTCTGTCTTCAATATGTAATAGGATCTTCTCTATTTCTGTAGAATAAGGCCATATTTTGTATCAGTATTCCTAAATTTGTCTCTAAGTACCTCAAGAATCACTCTAGCCGTAAAACGTGAAGAGAGAGAGCTAGGGGAAAAGAGAATAGGTGGATCCCTAGAATAGGACCCCATATCTATTTTTCTCCTTTTTCTAGAATAAAGCCTGTGATTGTGTTTATATAACCAAACCTATCTCCAAGTACGTCAAGAATCCTCTCTAGCCGTAAAACGTGAAAAGAGAGCTAGGGGAAAAGAGAATAGGTGGATCCGTAGGGTAGACCCCCATGTGTTCTAATCTGTGAGATGCGGCTGTTTTAAATATCTTGATTATGTTTTAATGGTTTTTATGATGAATCTGAATGAATAACATGAATCCATGATGTTTATAGCATGAAATCCACACTTTTTTACAAAATTTGGATTTTTCACATATTTGTACCTACAACACTGTTTTCGTGATTTTTGTGGTTTTAGGCTAGGATCCTGGATTTATCATGATCAATATGGTAGATCTAAATCAAAAGCCTAAAAATAAATTCTAGGGTTTCATGAGATGTTGTTTTTGACTCGTTTTTCATTATTGATAGAAGACCCTACGGTCTAAATTCTCCCATTTTGATGTTCTTCATCAACGTGGGTATTTTTGGTTTTGATTTTCAGATTTAATGTGAAATTTGGGCTATATCTATGTCCTGGACTATTCAAGTTCAATTTTGAAATATTTCATAAAAAATCATATTTTTCTAGATTTCTAGAATTTGACTTGAAGCCAGATTTTTTGGATTTTTCACTTTAAATTGATTTTATTTGATTTTATCTCAATTTTATTTTGATCATGAAACCCTAGGAATGGTATGATCATATCTGAAAGTTCTAGATCAATCAAACTATTCATATGAAAAAACCATACAATTTTGTCTTTTTTATGATTTTTATAGCAAGCCTTTTTCCTTTATTTTAACATGAACAATACCTGGCAACCACTTTGTGTGGATGAATAGGGGTGCCTAACACCTTCCCCTGTTCATAACTTAATCCCCTTACTTGTGAGACATGGGAAAAAATCAAATCTAATGATTTCCTCAATCATCACACGGGATTAAATAAAACAAAGAGTCGCCACCATTCAATTTAGGTGTGAATGGACACCAAAATATTAAACAAGCACAAAAGGCAAATTTTAGGGCAAAATATCCCTCCTAAAAAAAACAACCAGAGATGGGTAAGGGGATTAAGTTATGAACAGGGGAAGGTGTTAGGCACCCCTATTCATCCACACAAGGTGGTTGCCAGGCATTGTTCATGTTTAAAATAAAGGAAAAAGCTTGCTATAAAAATCACAAAAATCACAAAAAAGGCAAAAATATATGGTTTTTTCATATGAATAGTCTGATTGATCCAGAACTTTCAAATATGATCATACCATTCCTAGGGTTTCATGATCAAAACAAATTTGAGATAAAATCAAATAAAATCAATTTAAAGTGAAAAATCCAAAAATCTGGCTTCAAGTCAAAATTCTAGAAATCTAGAAAAATATGATTTTTATAAAATATTTCAAAATTGAACTTGAATAGTCCAGGACGTAGATAAAGCCCAAATTTCACATTAAATCTGAAAATCAAAACCAAAAATACCCACGTTGATGAAAAACACCAAAAAGAGAGAATTTAGACCGTAGGGTTTTCTCTCAATAATGAAAAACAATTTAAAAAATCATCTCATGAAACCCTAGAGGTTATTTTCAGGCTTCTGGACTCAGATCTACCATATTGATCATGATAGATCCAAGATCTTAGCCTAAAACCACAAAAATCACGAAAACAGTGCTGTAGGTGCAAAAGTGGAAAAAATCCAAATTTTATCAAAAAGTGGGGATCTCATGCTATAAACATCATAGATTCATGTTATTCATTCAGATTCATCATAAAAAGCATTAAAAAATTATCAGGATATTCAAAACAGCCACATCTCACAAATTAGAGCACATGGGGGTCTACCCTACGGATCCACCTGGTCTCTTTTCCCCTAGTTCTCTCTTCACGTTTTACGGCTAGAGAGACTCTTGAGGTACTTAGAGATAGGTTTGGCTACACAAACACAATCAGAGGCTTTATTCTATGAAAAAAAGAAAAAAAACAGATATGGGGTTCTATTCTAGGGATCCACCTGTTCCCCTTTCCCCTAGTTCTCTCTTCACGTTTTACGGCTAGAGAGACCCTTGAGGTACTTAGAGACAAGTTTAGGAATACAAAAACAGATACGGCCTTATTCTACAGCAATAGAGATGATCCTATTACTTCTAGAATTTAAAGACAGAAAATAAAAAGAAGAATAGGGGACTTACCTGGATTGAGCAGGCAGAGCAGCAGGGATTCCTTTCCTTCTCTTGGAGCTTTTGATTCTTCAAAATTTCGTGGCCCTTTGCTAGAGGAAAGACCCTCTATTTATAGGCAAACCCAGGGGCATGGTTGGTCCAAGGTTTGGCAAGATAGAGTTTCAGATTGAGTTTAAAACCAAGATAATGCCAATCCTTTGCCAAATAGGATAATAAGAGATTCGAACAGATAAATAAGAGAATTTGCTTATCCAAGAGAGATATTTGGGTGCAGATAAGGCTCAAAAATTAAAAAGGTAAAATTCGCACAAAGACCCCGTGCCCGTATATATATTACGGGCACGCCCTGCCCGTATTATTAATACGGGCACGCCGTGACCGTATATCAACAGCAGATATGACCAGTCCGTAAACAAAATACGGTCATGACCAGTTTGGCCAGATTTTACACTTTTTTGACTTGTTTTAAATCCCAATTAATATTTTCAATTATTTTCTCATTTTTAGTGCAATTTGGAGTGTCTACAGCTGCCCCCTCTTTGCTGGTGATTGGAACCAATTACCAGCAGAGAGTAAAAAGACCCACCAATTGCACTTTTTGAGATCTTTGTCTAACTAATTGCATTTTGCAAGAATTAAATGGATGATTTTTGAAAAAAAGAATTGATTGTGGAAGATTTGCTAAGAAGTCCCTCAGCTTAAGGGCCAAATCCTCCTCTCTCCTCTCACTGAGCACTTGTGGGCTATGAAGTGAGATTTGAGAAAAAAATTTTAAACAAAAGTGGGTAAAGTGGCAATCCTTGCAACTTACAACTAATATAAACATTAATCTCCTCTGAAAAGTGGAGAAAATAATTAAAAAATACAATTTTTCAGGGTGCCCTGCAGTTGTAGCACAATGAATAGCAAAGAACAGACACAACTCAAAATTGCACATTTGAAAAACATCTCATTAATTGAACTTGTTTTGGTCCAACAAAGAAATGATAAAAACATGGATTCGAAGATAGCCAATGAAACCCCTGCTTGAAGTGGGGTGGCGTCTCTTCCTTATCTCAGATTTCTTGGAGCTCTCGTGGCTATGAAAAGAAATCTGAGACAAGCAAATTTTGAAAAGAATGTGGATTTAAAATTGACCACTGCAAACTCAATTGATTTTGATGTTTTTCACTTTTTGAATTTTCCTGATTGATTTTCTTATTTGATATACCTGGGTGTCATTTGATGCCCGAACCTATGCTTGAATATTTTGCAACTTGCTTTTGCTTCTTTATCTTCTTGCTCTCTCAATAACGATGTATGTGCCCTTACTGCCCATAACCTGTCTTCATGATTTTTAATTGCCCAAGTGAATGCCCTCATCTTGATTGATGGATCATGATCTGTTGATCTAACCTCATGCCTTTACAACCCATGATCTGTCTTTCATGCCTTCTTGCTGCCCCAGTAAAATCCTTCTTCATGATTGAAGAATTGATAACCCTTGTTTAATGAAGAAAACATGCCATTGCTTCGAAGCCTTTTTTTTTTCTTTCAAATTCGAAGACTAAAGCTTGACTGCTTCTTCCAGATATTGTAATTCATTCCAATGAAAACCCAGAGGGAAAGACGTTGAGCATGCCCCAGTTTTGATTGCTTGAAGAAGTATTTACCCCTCAGTAGAAATGATCCTCTTTTTTCCTTTTTCTCTTTTTTTTTCTTTTTTCTTTTTCTCTTTTTTTTCTTCTCTTTTTTTCCTCTTTTTTTCTCTTTTTTTTTTTTAACCTTTGCCAAAAAGAAACCTTAATAGAAGAATGCAAATGCAAACATAAGAAAATAGGTTTTATACTAGTGGCCTCAGAATTCTCTAATGCTTGCAAAACCAATGTTTTATGAAAAGATATAGATTCTCATCATAGGCCAAAAATATATTTTTTGCTTTTTTGTGTTTTTATATTTTTTTTTTGAAAAAATGATCCAATCACTTATTAGCATATAGTCCAAAAGAATTAAAATCAAATTGAATAATGAGAAGATTATTTCAGAAAATGAAGAAAGACCAAAATCAACCTTTGGAACCTTTAGAGTCATCCCCATGACCATCGGCTTGTCAATTGATACTCCAGATATGACGACTCTTTCAATCTGACTATTTTGCCCCAGTCTAGAAAGACATTTTCTTTCATCCAATTGAAGAGCAATTGTTTCTCCTTTGTATCCATGACATGAGAATTTATGACTTCAATTTCAGCAATAATTTCCTAATGGCAATTTTGATTGCTATCAACTTGTTCACTGATGATTTATATCATAGTTCTAATTATGTTGCTTAAGTCTTGAAAAGAGAATTTTCTTCAATCACTTGATGAGTGACTGTATCTCAAAATAACTTCCAATATGAGGACTTCATCTGGATCTATGCCAATTTTGGACTTTCCTCTCTGACGATTTCTTTCTTGAAGATAGCTGATTATTCGCCATGTAGCGCCCTTCTGGGTTTCCACTACATTTCCTTCCATTTTTTTCTTTTTCTTTTTTTTTCTTCTTTTTTCTTTTTTCTTCTTCTTCTTCTTCTTCTTTTTTTTTTTTATTTTTTTTTATCCTTCATCACCAGCAACCATGTAGTCAAAACTGCCTTAATTCAAAATTTCTTAATCAAAGAGGACTTATGAATGGGACGAAACGAAGGCTTGGTGTTTGTTTAAAAAGAAAAGGAATAAAAGGCTCAAATACCCTATAATCAAATGGGTTAACTGAAATTGTAATTTTTAAGGCATTTTTTCCTTTGGAATGAATACAAAATAGCCCCCCAGTAATAAAGTTCTTCCTCCACTTTCATTTCTTCATTTGAAACTTATTTTCCAGTATTGAACTTCTTTTTCCATTCTTTTCTTCACAATTTTGAAGACATTCTCCAAATAGCATTTGATTATCTTTTTTTCCTTCCTTTTTTTTTCTTTCTTTTTCTTTTCATTTCTTTGCCCCATTTTCTGAAAACATATTCAAAATCACTTTTGAGCTTCAATAATTGTCCCTTCATTCCTTTTTTTTATGCCTTAATAAATTTGCCCCAGTGTGGGGTTACAATTCTCAGTTTAGGTTACTTAGAAAAATGTATCAAGCTAAAAGGGTCTAACTAGGGATTTCAAAAATTTTAGAGATATAAGAAAGAAAGGCCTCTTATCATTTTAAGAAAAAATTGAATTTTCAGACTTGGTAAAGTTGTACTACATGACTAGCTCAGGATTTTTTCTTCTCTTTTTTTTTTTCTTCTTAATCACCTTCTGTCAACATGAAAGCCTCTTTAAATAGAACTTCTGTTATGAACAAGTTCTTCACCTTTTGATCAATCTTATGAATTTGGATTCTTTCCATCAAATGATACCCAATTCTATTTCCAACGAAAAGGTCAGATCTTCTCCCATATTTTCAAGTGCAAAGCCCCAAAATTTCTTCAAACAATATTCTCAACTTTCCTTTGAACGAATCAGCAAGTGATGCGATCCTTTCTGAATTATAATGAAGGAACTTCAAATCTTCTTCTATCTTTTTTGTTGAAGACTGTGGGTCATCTTTGGTTCCAAAGGCCATAAAATTGGTCACTTCATAATTTTGCAGAATATTCTTCTCATGACACTTAGAAAGATTTGAATTTTCATATAAAATGTCTTTTTCTTTGATTTTGGTCTCAAAATTGAGCCCAATGTCAAAGTCATATTCAACTCAATGAAATTCAATAAGAGATATGATTCATAAGTAAAAGGACCTTGCTGAAAAAACTTTTTTTTTTCTAGAAAAATGTTAAAGGGAAAAATCTTTTTTTTTTTTTTTGAAGAGCCTTTATTAAAATCACTTCCTGAGAACAAGGCTCCTTAGGATCCTCAGGAAATGTGCATTCTTCTTATGGAAGTTTCTTTTGAAAGAACATGGGAGTTCGAAAACTGCCCCTGTTCTTAAAGGCAAAAGTTGACTTTTCTCCCTTTTTCAGATAATTTCTTTCTCTTGCTGAGTGAGGCAAGCCTTCCTGCTCATAACCAGGAGCATTTCTTTCAAGATAAACCATGACTGTTGGACCAATAGGAACGATAAGCTGAGAAGGGTCAAATCTTCTTTCTCCAGAGAAAATTGCCCATATTGCATTTGAGCTGCCTGCCCCATTGTTATTGGTAGGTGGGATGGGAGTGACTGAATTGAATGATAAGGAATTATTATCCAACAAATCCTGGATTGCATGCTTTAGGGCCAAGCAACAATCAGTGGTATGCCCTGGAGTGCTCATATGATAATCACAGATTGCAGATGAATCATAATTCTTCCCCTTGCTTGCATGAGGATTTGGCAACCTCAAAGTCACATAACCCTTCTGAAGTAAGGTAGGCAAAAGTTCAGATGGTCTCATAGGCAGTTTAGAAAATTCCCTTCTCTTCCTTACTTCTGTTTCCTCCTTCACAGGCTGTGCAGAAGGGACATTAATTTGAATAGGCAGCAAAGGAAATTGAGGGGTTGGCTTGATAGGAAGTGGATAGGTATTGATTTGAAAGGGTTCCCTAGGAAGTTGCACCATATTTACTTTTGCTTCTTTCCTTTCTTCATTCTTTATTCTTTCATTACCATTCTCCTTTTTCTGTGTAAAGAAAGTGGTGGACGCTTCTTGGTTCAATACTGCAGAGTAATCAGCTATTTTCCCAGACTTGATCCCATCTTCAATTCTGTCTGCCACTTGCACTAGGGCAGCAAAGTTGGTGGTAGTTTGACCCACCAAGTGACTGTAAAATGGTTGCCCCAATGTCATGATGAAAGTTGAAATCATTTCTGGTTCTCCCATGGGTGGCTTGACTTGTGCAGCCAACTCCCTCCACCTTTTAGCATATTGCCTTATGGTCTCATCATTTCTCTTTGTCATCCTCATCATGCCATACCTATCTGGTATAATCTCAGAGTTGAACCTGTATTGTGCCAAAAAGGAATTTGCTAAATCCTTCCACCTTCTTATTTTCCCATGATCCAAAGTGGCGAACCACCTCAAAGCAGCTCCAGTTAAACTCCTTTGGAAGAGCTGAATTAGTATGCCGTCATCTCGACCGAATTGGCATAGGGCCCCGCAGTATAACTTCAAATGGCTCATTGGGCAGCCAGTGCCATCATATTTATCAAAATCTGGGCATTTAAACTTGGCTGGTAGACATACATCGGGGTATAGGCACAGATCTTCAAAATTGGTGCCCCCAAAGTTACGTATCCCTTTCACCTCCCTCATTTCATCCTGGATCATCTCCAGCCTATGCATGAATTTTCTTTCTATTTCATCCCTCATCTTTTCTTTTTCATTCTCTTTCTCAGACTCAACCATCTCCTCCCTAATCAGTATAGGTTCAGGGGTAGGTTCATAAATGGGTTCAGGAATAGGTTGAACTGGATGTGGGATATTGATTGGAGGTGGAGCTGCTTGGTTCTGGGCTTGAACTTGTTGGGCCTGCACCGATAGTATCTTCTCTAGCATTCGGGCTAGTCCTGCCACCTGCTCCTGAAGCAGGACAATATCTGGGTGAGGAGCATCAGCTTCATTTTCAATAGGATTCATGGTGTGAGCTCTTGATCTGGTTACAGGAGCTATGGTTGCAAGTGTACTTGGTACCTGGATAAATAAAGAGAAAATATCAGTGGCAATTTAATCTCATTCACATGCCTATGTGCAAGCTGGGTGAACACGAGTTTGGATTTGTTTCTTTCTTTATTTGCTTCTTTTTTTTTTTTTTGAATTTTGGAATATTC
Organism: Buxus sempervirens; assembly: GCA_947561395.2. NCBI lineage: Eukaryota > Viridiplantae > Streptophyta > Magnoliopsida > Buxales > Buxaceae > Buxus > Buxus sempervirens. Next base: position 11,740,941 of record OX387185.1, read on the forward strand.
TAGGGCTTCCAACGGGTCCCACAAAAGAGAGAAAGATCTGAAATTCAAAGGCTTTCAGAGGCCCGGGGGGTTTTTGAAAAAGGTCTGAAATTCAAAGGCTTTCAGAGGCCTAGGGATATTTTGAAAAAAGTCTGAAATTCAAAGGCTTTCAGAGGCCCAAAAGTTCTGAAATTCAAAGGCTTTCAGAGGCCCGAGATTTTGATGAAAGTCTGAAATTCAAAGGCTTTCAGAGACCCAAAAGATCTGAAATTCAAAGGCTTTCAGAGGCCCAAAACTTCTAAAATTCAGAGGCTTTTAGACGGCCCAAAGAAATGATTGTCTAAAATACAGAGGCTTTTTAGACGGCCCAAAAATGATTTGTCCAAAATTCAGAGGCTTTTAGATGGCTCAAAGAAATGATTGTCTAAAATTCAGAGGCTTTTAGACGGCCCAAAAATGATTTGTCTAAAATTCAGAGGCTTTTAGATGGCCCAAAGGAATGATTGTCTAAAATTTAGAGGCTTTTAGGCGGCCCAAAGGAATGATTTGTCTAAAATTCAGAGGCTTTTAGACGGCCCAAAGGAATGATTGCCTAAAATTCAGAGGCTTGTAGACGGCCCAAAGGAATACGTGTATATAATTCAGAGGCTTATAGACGGCCCAAAAAGGTGATTTGTCTAAAATTCAGAGGCTTTTAGACGGCCCAAAAAGGATTTGTCTAAAATTCAGAGGCTTTTAGATGGCCCAAAAATGATTTGTCTAAAATTCAGAGGCTTTTAGACGGCCCAAAGAAATGATTTGTCTAAAATTCAGAGGCTTTTAGATGGCCCAAAGAAATGATTGTCTAAAATTCAGAGGCTTTTAGACGGCCCAAATGAATGATTTGTCTAAAATTCAGAGGCTTTTAGACGGCCCAAAAAAAATGATTGTCTAAAATTCAGAGGCTTTTAGACGGCCCAAAGAAATGATTGTCTAAAATTCAGAGGCTTTTAGACGGCCCAAAGAAAAAGGTCTGAAATTCAAAGGCTTTCAGAGGCCCAAAGATCTGAAATTCAAAGGCTTTCAGAGGCCCAAAAGAAAAATGTCTGAAATTCAAAGGCTTTCAGAAGCCCAAAAGAAAAATGTCTGAAATTCAAAGGCTTTCAGAGGCCCAAAAGATCTGAAATTCAAAGGCTTTCAGAGGCCCAAAAGGAAAAGGTCTGAAATTCAAAGGCTTTCAGAGGCCCAAGGATTTTTTGATAAAAAGTCTGAAATTCAAAGGCTTTCAGAGGCCCAAGGATTTTTTGATAAAAAGTCTGAAATTCAAAGGCTTTCAGAGGCCCAAGGAGTTTTTGAGAAAAAGTCTAAAGTTCAAAGGCTTTCAGAGGCCCAAGGAGTTTTTGAAAAATCTGAAATTCAAAGGCTTTCAGAGGCCCATGAGTTTTTTTGAAAAAGTCTGAAATTCAGAGGCTTTGAGAAGCCCAAGGAACCTTCTCTCACACATTTTTTTTATTCAATTATTTTGTTTTGTCTTTGTTTTTTTTTTTGTTTTTTTTTTTTGAAGCATTTTATTCAAACTTGTTTCCCTTTATCATTATTTAAAGGTTAAAAGAATATTTTAGTGGGAAAAACTGATTAAAGTTGAATATTCCGAGAAAACCGTATACACAGTACGGTCCAGCCCTGCCCGTATTTAAATTACGAGCAAGCTGTGACCGTATGGAAAACACGGGCGAGCCTAGCCCGTATAACTAATACGGGCAAGCCCAGCCCGTGTACTAAATGCGGTTTTACGGAACCCTGTTATATTTTTCCAGTTTTAACATGGTTTGATCACTTTCATTGTTCATCCAAACGTACGGTTCACCCAGTGCAAAGCTTCTAAACTGTCCCAAAGTGGACCTTGGCCTATTTGTAAAAACACATGCTTGGGAGGGCACATGTACCCTCCAAATTGACACCATACTCAAGAATTTGGTACCCTTTTGTTGACTCTTGTATGAACATCGGGTAGGATTGATTCTAAACAGAGTTAGAGACTCTTCCTATGGGCTGTACCAATTTTAAAAACATGTAAATTTTGGGACCAATTTTATCCCGAACCAATGGGTACCATGACACCCCTATGACATGAAAATAATGCAAAACCATAGGATTACCTTGTTACCTTGTTTACCTTGAATATAGCATCCGCATTATGCCCTGGTTTGTAAGCCATGCACACGGCCTTCCCACAATCATACAAACCCGTATTCTCACGTAATTGTGTACTTTAGCCAAAAACGTGTAACTCCACCTTCACGCGTAGGGGTTTTGGGTTTTGGCTTAATGGCAACTTAGCACTCAAGCCTAGTGACGACCAGAATCCCAGATCCACATTATCATCACATCATTAGCTCAAAGTTCTAAGGTGAATGTTTTCACTTTCGCTTTCCGAAGTATCGACCTCGTTGCGCCAAGCTACACACATTCGGGTTCAACTTCCTATAGGTTAAGGGTAGGCCGTGCAAAAAAAATAAAATGTGCACAGTGCATTGTAAACATAGGTTACATTCACAACGTCCCAAACCCTTGCCACTCTTTTCGCAGCCATGCATAAACAAACCAAGGCATAATAGGAAAGCATATTTAAAATAAACAAGTAAATAAAGCAATCCTATAGCACCCAAAACATGCTCATAAAAAAAATCATCTATCATGCAAACATATGATCATGTTATACACCCAAAATCATCATGGAGATCATGCTGCAAATTAAAACATGCTATCCTAAAAATATAGCAAGAAACAAGCATATTTCAGCAAAACGGACCTCCCCTACGCATGTTTGTAGAAACAATCCTATAAATCAAAATTAAGCATGTTTCTACCCCCATGAATTCTTAAGCAATAATTCATATTTAAAACATACTCAACATGCTTAAGAACACAAAATAGTAAGCAAATCAAAAAATATAAAAAATATGAACTAAAACACCAAAAGGCTCAAATCCACAAGTCCCCAGCAGAGTCGCCAGTTGTGAGACATGGGAAAAAATCAAATCTAATGATTTCCTCAATCATCACACGGGATTAAATAAAACAAAGAGTCGCCACCATTCAATTTAGGTGTGAATGGACACCAAAATATTAAACAAGCACAAAAGACAAATTTTAGGGCAAAATATCCCTCCTAAAAAAAACAACCAGAGATGGGTTAGGGGATTAAGTTATAAACAGGGGAAGGTGTTAGGCACCCCTATTCATCCACACAAGGTGGTTGCCAGGCATTGTTCATGTTTAAAATAAAGGAAAAAGCTTGCTATAAAAATCACAAAAATCACAAAAAGGGCAAAAATATATGGTTTTTTCATATGAATAGTCTGATTGATCCAGAACTTTCAAATATGATCATACCATTCCTAGGGTTTCATGATCAAAACAAATTTGAGATAAAATCAAATAAAATCAATTTAAAGTGAAAAATCCAAAAATCTGGCTTCAAGTCAAAATTCTAGAAATCTAGAAAAATATGATTTTTATAAAATATTTCAAAATTGAACTTGAATAGTCCAGGACGTAGATAAAGCCCAAATTTCACATTAAATCTGAAAATCAAAACCAAAAATACCCACGTTGATGAAAAACACCAAAAAGAGAGAATTTAGACCGTAGGGTTTTCTCTCAATAATGAAAAACAATTTAAAAAATCATCTTATGAAACCCTAGAGGTTATTTTCAGGCTTCTGGATTCAGATCTACCATATTGATCATGATAGATCCAAGATGTTAGCCTAAAACCACAAAAATCACGAAAACAGTGCTGTAGGTGCAAAAGTGGAAAAAATCCAAATTTTATCAAAAAGTGGGGATCTCATGCTATAAACATCATAGATTCATGTTATTCATTCAGATTCATCATAAAAAGCATTAAAAAATTATCAGGATATTCAAAACAGCCACATCTCACAAATTAGAGCACATGGGGGTCTACCCTACGGATCCACCTGGTCTCTTTTCCCCTAGTTCTCTCTTCACGTTTTACGGCTAGAGAGACTCTTGAGGTACTTAGAGATAGGTTTGGCTACACAAACACAATCAGAGGCTTTATTCTATGAAAAAAAGAAAAAAAACAGATATGGGGTTCTATTCTAGGGATCCACCTGTTCCCCTTTCCCCTAGTTCTCTCTTCACGTTTTACGGCTAGAGAGACCCTTGAGGTACTTAGAGACAAGTTTAGGAATACAAAAACAGATACGGCCTTATTCTACAGCAATAGAGATGATCCTATTCCTTCTAGAATTTAAAGACAGAAAATAAAAAGAAGAATAGGGGACTTACCTGGATTGAGCAGGCAGAGTAGCAGGGATTCCTTTCCTTCTCTTGGAGCTTTTGATTCTTCAAAATTTTGTGGCCCTTTGCTAGAGGAAAGACCCTCTATTTATAGGCAAACCCAGGGGCATGGTTGGTCCAAGGTTTGGCAAGATAGAGTTTCAGATTGAGTTTAAAACCAAGATAATGCCAATCCTTTGCCAAATAGGATAATAAGAGATTCGAACAGATAAATAAGAGAATTTGCTTATCCAAGAGAGATATTTGGGTGCAGATAAGGCTCAAAAATTAAAAAGGTAAAATTCGCACAAAGACCCCCGTGCCCGTATATATATTACGGGCACGCCCTGCTCGTATTATTAATACGGGCACGCCGTGACCGTATATCAACTGCAGATATGACCAGTCCGTAAACAAAATACGGTCATGACCAGTTTGGCCAGATTTTACACTTTTTTGACTTGTTTTAAATCCCAATTAATATTTTCAATTATTTTCTCATTTTTAGTGCAATTTGGGGTGTCTACATTACCCATCTCTGGTTGTTTTTTTTAGGAGGGTTATTTTTACCCTAAATTTGCCTTTTGAGTTTATTTAATATTTTGGTGTCCATTCACACCTAAATTGAATGGTGGCGACTCTTTGTTTAATTTAATCCCGTGCGATGATTGAGGAAGTCAATGAAAATTAATTTTTTCCCATGTCTCACAACTGGCGACTCTGCTGGGGATTTGAGGATTTAAGCCTTTTGGTGTTTGTTCATGTTTTTGATTTTTTTTTTAGTTGTTGGCTATTTTGTGTTCTTAAGCATGTTGGGTATGTTTTAAGTCTGAATTATTGCTTAAGAATTCATGGGGGTAGAAATATGCTTAATTTTGATTTATAGGATTGTTTCTACAAACATGCGTAGGGGAGGTTCGTTTTGCTGAACCATGTTTATTTCTTGCTATATTTTTATGATAGCATGTTCAGCATGATCTCCATGATGATTTTTTTGGTGTATAACATGATCATATGTTTGCATGATTAGATGATTTTTTTATGAGCATGTTTTAGGTGCTATAGGATTGCTGTATTTACTTGTTTATTTTAAATATGCTTTCATATTATGCCTTGGTTTGTTTATGCATGGCTGCGAAAAGAGTGGCAAGGGTTTGGGACGTTGTGAATGCACCCTATTTTTACAATGCACTGTGCACCTTTTATTTTTTATACAGCCTACCCTTAACCTATAGGAAGTTGAACCCGAATGTGTGTAGCTTGGCGCAACGAGGTCGATACTTCGGAAAGTGAAAGTGAAAACATTTACCTTAGAACTTTGAGCTAATGATGTGATGATAACGTGGATCTGGGATTCTGGTCATCACTAGGCTTGAGTGCTAAGTTTCCATTAAGCCAAAACCCAAAACCCCTACGCTTGAAGGTGGAGTTACACGTTTTTGGCTGAAGTACACAATTATGTGGGGATACGGGTTTGTATGATTGTGGGAAGGCCGTGTGCATGGCTTATAAACCAGGGCATAATGCGGATGCCATATTGAAGGTAAATAAGGTAACAATGTAATCCTATTGTTTTGCATTATTTTCATGTCATAGGGGTGTCATGGTGCCCATTGGTTCGGGATAAAATTGGTCCCAAAATATGCATGTTTTTTAAAATTGGTGCAGCCCATAGGAAGAGTTTCTAACTCTGTTTAGAATCAATCCTACCCAATGTTCATACAAGAGGCAACAAAAGGGTACCAAATTCTTGAGTATGGTGTGAATTCGAAGGGTACATGTGCCCTCTTAAACATGTGTTTTAGTAAAAAGGTCAAAGTCCACTTTGGGACAGTTTAGAAGCCCTACACTGGGTGAACCGTATGTTTGGATGAGCAATTAAAGTGATCAAACCGTGAAAAAACTGAGAAAACATAAAAGAGCTCCGTAAAACCGTATTTGATACATGGGCTAGGCTCACCCGTATTAGTTATACGGGCAGGGTTCGCCCGTGAATTTCATACGGTCGCAGCTCGCTCGTAATTTGAATACGGGCAGGGCTGGACCGTACTGTGTATACGGTTTCCACGGAAAATTCAATTTTAATCAGTTTTTCCCACTAAATCTTATTCCTTTAACCTTTAAATAATGATAGAGGGAAATGAGTTTGAATAAAATGCTTCAAAAAAATAAATAAATAAATAAATAAAATGTGAAGAGAAAATCCCTTAGGCCTCTGAAAGCCTTTGAATTTCAGACTTTTTTTCAAAAAACTCCTTGGGCCTCTGAAAGCCTTTGAATTTCAGACTTTTTCTCAAAAACTCCTTGGGCCTCTGAAAGCCTTTGAATTTCAGACTTTTTCCCAAAAAACTCCTTGGGCCTCTGAAAGCCTTTGAATTTCAGACTTTTTCTCAAAAAACCCCGGGTCTCTGAAAGCCTTTGAATTTCAGACCTTTTCTCAAAATGTCCTTGGGCCTCTGAAAGCCTTTGAATTTCAGACCTTTTTCTTTTGGGCCTCTGAAAGCCTTTGAATTTCAGATCTTTTGGGCCTCTGAAAGCCCTTGAATTTCAGACCTTTTTCTTTTGGGCCTCTGAAAGCCTTTGAATTTCAGATCTTTTGGGCCTCTGAAAGCCCTTGAATTTCAGAAAATTTTCTTTTGGGCCTCTGAAAGCCTTTAAATTTCAAATCTTTTGGGCCTCTGAAAGCCTTTGAATTTTAGACTTTTTCTCGAGAATCCTTGGGCCTCTGAAAGCCTTTGAATTTCAGACCTTTTTCAAAACCCCCGGGCCTTTGAAAGCCTTTGGATTTCAGATCATTTTCTCTTTATTGTGGGAACTGTTGGAAGCCCTAGAATATTCTAACAATTCTAAAAAAAAAAAATGAAGCAAATAAAGAAAAAATCCAAACTCGTGTTCACCCAGCTTGCACATAGGCATTCCTAGGCATGTGAATAAGATTAATTGGACACTGATTTTTTTCCTTTATTTTGTCGCCAGGTACTACTACACTTGCAATCATAGCTTCTGTAACCAGATCAAGAGCTCGCGCCATGAATCCCATTGAGGCTGAAACTGATGCTCCTCACCCAGATATTCTCTTGCTTCAAGAGCAAGTGGCAGGACTAGCCCGAATGCTATAAAACATCCTGTCAGTGCAGGCCCAACAAGTGCAAGCCCAGAACCAAGCATCCACTTCCAACCCAGCACCTCCACCACAAATCAACATTTCACCTCCGATTCAACCTATTCCTAAACCCATCTATGAACCCACCCCTGAACCTGTACTGATCAGGGATGAGACAGTGGAATCGGACACAGCTAAGGAAAAGGAAAGGATGAGGGAAGAAGTTGAGAGGAAGTTCATGCACAGACTGGAAATGATCCAAGACGAACTGAGGGAAGTAAAAGGGGTGAACAACTTCGGGGGCACCAATTTTGAGGACTTATGCCTGTACCCTAATGTTAACCTGCTGGCTAAGTTCAAGTGCCCAGACCTAGATAAATATGATGGCACTGGCTGCCCCATGAGCCATCTGAAGCTATACTGTGGTGCCCTATGCCAGTTTGGGCAGGATGAAGGTGTTCTGATCCAGCTCTTCCAAAGGAGCTTAACTGGAACCGCCTTGAGGTGGTTCGCTACTCTAGACCATGGAAAGATTAGAAGAAGGAAGGACCTAGCAGATGCCTTCCTAGCTCAATACCGGTTCAATTCAGAGATCGTACCAGACAGGTACGATGTAATGAGAATGAGCAAAGGAAGGGATGAGACTGTAAGGCAGTATGCCAAGAGATGGAGGAAGACAGCCTCTCAAGTTAGGCCACTTATGCTAGAGCAGGAGATGATTTCCACCTTCATCAGCACATTGGGTCAACCATTCTATAGCCATTTGGTGGGTCAGACCACCACTAATTTTGCTGCCTTAGTCCAAGTGGCTGATCGAATTGAAGACGAGATAAGATCAGGTAAGATAATTGACCACTCTGCCATGGTTAGTCAACAAGACCCTAATCTGAAGAAAGGAAGCGGGATTAAGAAGAATGGGAACAAGAAAGAAGGGGAGGTGAACATGGTACAACCACTATCAGGCCCTAACAGGCCCATACAAATTAACATACCTGCTCATTTTCCCACTCCATCTCCATCTACCCAGGCCCCTATGAGGGTTAATGTTCCAGCAGCACCTTCAGACCAAAAAAGGGTTTTTACTAAGGAGGAAAAGGATGCCTATTTTGCAGCAAGGAGAAACAGGGTTTTCCCTCCTATTCCAATGACTCCTTCTCAGTTGCTTCCCACTTCATTGCAAGCAGAGTATATCACTTTAAGAGAACCCAATCCGAATGCACCCAAGGGGAGAAATTTTGACCCCTCCACCACTTGTGATTACCACATGGGTGCACCTGGGCACCCTACTGACAAGTGCTGGCCTTTGAAACATGCCATTCAGGATTTACTGGACCAGAATACCCTGTCTTTCAATACAGGGGCTCCCAATCCTCCCAGAACTAATATTGGCCAAAACCTGTTGCCTCAGCATCATGGGGCAGGCCCCTCTAATGTCATAGGGGTAATTTCCTCTGATAAAATAACCTTTGACCCATCCCAATTAATTGCTCCAATAGGGACAACGGTCAAAGTGTATTTTGACAGAAGAAATAAGGACAAAGAAATAAATGTAATTTCAAAAGGGAATGATAGTGCTGCAAAGAACATTAGCTCATCTCTAGACCGGGTCTCGCCCCTCATGGCCCAAATGAACATTGCAAAACCACCGTTGGTCATCAATTGCAGCCCATCCACCCATTTTTCACCCATTCAGTCTAAACCACCCTTGGTCATAAACTGTGACCCTCTTAGTGCATCAGTCACTTCTGCAACCCCCCAACCAAAACAACTTCAACCATTGGTTGTTAATATTCCCCTTGCTCAGACTTCACCATCCAAGTCCAAACTTCCTCCCTTGGTGATAAATGTCCCCAAGCCTTCCTACTCTAAATCGGCTGTACCATGGAACTACAGTGAAGCTTTTACCACTACATGCCTTGCAGCTGAAAGCAAGGAAGAAGTGAACCTCATGATGAGGTCAGGAAAATGTGTAGCGGTAGAAGAAAAACAAAAGGAGACAAAGAAGGAAAAGGAAGAAGAAAAAAATAAAGGAAAGACCAAGGCAGGGGAAGATGCCCCTCAGGTAACTAACAGTGAGGTTGCTGACCTCATGAAGATCATAAAAAAGAGTGAGTTCAATGTTGTCGAGCAGTTGAACAAAGTCCCTGCCCAGATCTCAATTCTGGGATTATTGTTAAATTCTGAAAAACATAGGGACTCCTTGTTAAGGATACTCCAGGGGGCCAATGTGCTTAAAAATATTGAACCAGACCAACTAGGCCGAATGGTTGGGCAAATTTTATCCCATAATGTCATTACTTTTTCTGAGACTGAAATCAGCCCAGCAGGGTACCATCATGTTGACCCATTGCACATAGCTGTACTCAGTAAGGGTTGCATGATAGCCCGGGTCTTGATTGATAATGGGTCGGCTCTCAATGTCTGCCCATTAATAACCTTTGTTAAGCTCGGTCTAGAGCAAAACAAAATCAAACAGAATGGAAGAATCATAAGAGCATTTGACAGCTCTAAAACACACTCCCTAGGGGAGGTTGAACTGCCGGTCACAATTGGACCGTATATTTTCAACATCACATTTGAAGTGATAGATATACCTGCAACCTTCAACCTACTCCTAGGAAGGCCGTGGATTCATACAGCTAGGACTATACCATCTACCCTCCACCAAAGAGTCAAATATATCAGAGAGCAAAAGGTGATTACTGTCCTAGCCGAAAATTTGGTTCCTCCCATGTGGTCCCCTGATGTACCCTATATAAACATGGAAATGACTGCTGACAAGATGGCCTTTCACTCTTTCCAGTTTGAAACTGTCAATTTTATACCTGGGGGGTGTGCGCGCATGAAAAAACGGTCGCACTGGTAGAAAACGGGAAATCGGAGTCGCCACCGCCTGATGGGGTGCAGGCGGACACCTGGGTGCCTAAGTTAGTCTAATTGGTTGGTCTGCGACGTGAGATTCTAAGTAAGGTCTCATTTGTGGTTCGGGGAAGTCCGTAGACACCCCGATCCACCCTGTCGGTTGACAGGTCCCAAAGAGCTTCCTAGGTTTGAGTCAGCTGTCTATTTTGGTTCTCACCCGGTTCCTAATCCAACATGTCATTTTAGTTAGGTCTCGGCGGGACCACCTGAGTGGTGTGGGTCCCTTTAGTTGATTTTATCTCGCTTAAATTAGGTGATCTGTGCCTGATGGTGTGGGCCCCGTTGGAAGGTCCACGGTGTCCTTGGTGGGCTGGGGTAAGCCCAGGTACCTATGTGGGCCTCGGTCTAAGCCTAGGAGGCCCTGTAGGCTTTGGTGAAGTGAATTGATTTTTTCCTTAAAGTTTAATTTGAGCATTTATGTGATTTCCCTGTAACAAATGGGTCTGCATTGATTTGCGGGCCCCTAGGTGGGCCCCCATGATGGTTACAAAAACATTTTTCAAATTATCTTATTTAAATTCACCAAAGGGTTGTGGTCATTGGGGCTTGGGGCCCGTAGTCCAATCTTAGGCTTGCAAGCCCATCTTCCTGAAGTTTAGGGTTTTAAACCCTCACTTGGTTGGTTGATGGGCTTTGACGGGCCCGATAGGCCCTTGCCCTTGGTCTCGGCCAAACCACGCAATTTAAACATTATTCCACAAACAAAGTTAGGGTGGGCCGCATTAGGTTTGGCCCATCCGATTTGATTGGTTAATTTCACTTAATCTTGCTTATTTGCATGCTTACCGGTTCATCGGGCTTGGTGGGCCCCGTTGGAAGGCCCACGGATGTTCCAAATTGGACCGAGGGTCCAGGTCCCATGTCGGGTTTCCGGATGACCCGGAAACCCTATCGGTTCGCTTGGTTCACTTGTGAGGTTATTCAAATTAACAAAAACCAAAAATCACATCCAAACATGCGTTTTTAAGGGCTTTGCAATGGGGGTGGTTTTTGGGCTTCCTAGGAGGCTTCTACAAGTTGTGTGGGCCCCTAGGTGGTACAAAATTAAGGGAATGGCCTTGTTTGGCTACCCTTGGTGATTTTTGAACCGAAAGACATACTAAACCAAGCAACTAAATCAACATGTAAGGACATACTAAATGAGGTAGCAAAACATGCTAGAACAATAGACAAAAGGATGAGTGTGTGTGTGCTCTCATACGCGCAAGTTGGATAAAACAAAGGGGAACTATCACGCCTTTTATTGGTGCCATGCTCATGTGTGTGCATTGGTGTATGTAAAGAGGGATAGGGTGCATGCAAAGTGACTTAAAACGGTAGCTATGAGGGGAACCATGGGAGGGGATATGGGGAGCATACTACCCAAAGCATAAAAAAACTCTACCCTAGGCAAGCATGCTTCATGGCACCAAATATACATAAGCGAATAAAATATGGCACTAGATGGGAAACCATTAAAGAAATGATGAGAGGGGGGATTTAAGGGTACATTGGACATGCGAAAAATGGGAGAACATACTCTCCTCAATAATCTGAAAGTAACCAGAATGGAGGAAAAAAGTGATTAAACGACTCTTTATACGCCGCGGGTCGGGCTCTCCTCCCACCTTTCTATCGTAGTCATCTCCCCTTACCATAGGATTTCGTCCTCATGGAGAGGAGAAGAAGTGGAAGAGAGGAAAAAAAAAAGATAGGAAACAGCAAGTAAAGAAACAACAAGGCATATGGAAAACCAACTACTTCAATATGCATATAACCCCTTCAACTCCGACTATGTTAAACAATACATGGTAAGAATGCTTACCTTAGTGATCTAAAGTCCTCCTTGAGTGTGGTTGAAGCTCCTTGAGAGTAGGACAGCACCTTGAGCTCACCTTATTGCTCCACCAAGCTCTTCAAGTGCATTCCTTGGTCTCCAAGTAGAGAGGAAGGGAAAAGAAGAGACTTGAGAGAGGGATCCTTTTGTGTCTTGGGGATTCAAAGGGGGTAATGGGGTGGTAGGAGATGAAGGAGAGGAGAGGTTTTTTTTTTTCTTTGGGAGGGGACGAATTGGATAGAGGTGGGAGAGATGGAAGAGATGGGAGAGAGATAAGAGAGTTCGAAAATGGGAGCTTCTTCTTGGAAGTCTTGGAGAAAAAATCCTTTTAAACCTTGGAAGATGGATGGTTGTCTTGGGAAGAGCCAAGGTCTTATGGGGAAGTCAAGAGTCTTCTTGGGAGGTTAAGAGTCTTCTTGGGGAAGTCAAGAGTTAATGGGAAGATGAAGGGTTTTTGTTGGAAAGTTAAGAGTTAGTGGGAAGATGAAGAGTTAATGGGAAGATGAAGGGTTTTTGTTGGAAAGTTAAGAGTTAGTGGGAAGATGAAGGGTTTTTGTTGGGAAGATGAAGGGTTGGTGGGAGATGACACATGTGAAGCATGCATTGGGTCCATGTGGCATCCCATGTGGAGCCCCCATGTGCACACGTGGCATCCCATGCGAGCACTCCTTGTGCACACGTGGCATCCCATGTGGCATCACTAAAATTCCAATAATGCCCCTAGCTTTGACTGCTCATATCTTCTTCATCCGGACTCCGATTTGAGCAAACTCAATTGCGTTGGAATCGTATCGAAGTCCTCTATCCATTGGGATTGGGCTAAACACCTGGCTCGGGGTTCGGCAAAAAGTCAACTTTCGGCTCATTCTCAAGTTTGACCGCCCGCAGAACCCTCATCCAGACTCCGATTCCAGCAAACTCAGTTGCGTTGGAACCGTGTCGAGATTCTCTATCCAATGGTATAGGGCAAGGTACTTGGCACGGAAATCGAGGAAAAGTCAACTTTCAGCTCATCCTCAAGTTTGACCGCTCGCAGAACCCTCATCCGGACTCCGATTCCAGCAAACTCAGTTGCGTTGGAACCGTGTCGAGATTCTCTATCCAATGGTATAAAGCAAGGTGGCCAAATTATATCTGATTAAAAGGTCAACTTTCCACCCCTTAGGTTTTAACTTTCTGTCCAGGGTTTGCATTTCCGGCACTTCCGGGAGCGCAAAAATGAGGTGCTTACAGGGGGTATCAGGAAAAAGAAGGAAAATTGACCTGTGCTGAGAAAATGGTCAAGAATGTGCTAGAAAAGTACCATTTCCACCCTGGAAAAGGTCTGGGGTTTAACCTGCAAGGAAAGATAGAACCAATAAAGGTTAAGAAGATGGTCCATAGAGCAGGATTGGGGTCCAAGCCAAGGAAATGGAGAAGTCAGAGGGAAATGGAAGACATGAAATTCCCTCACATCAGGGAAACTTTTCCTAAACTTTCTCACATGAGTCAGCTGTCTCCTCCTGAGGATCAGTCCAAACCCCCATACTACAATGACAACCCATTCCAGAAACCCAAGTCCTCAACCGTGCAACCATATGTTCCACCTCCACCCCCAGAAGCATTGGGTGGGCCTGGACCACAGACGAAACAGGAGCGTGATTTCTCTGAGGACATTGGAGCATTTTTTGCCATGACAGAAGGCAACAAAAAAAAAGGAGCAGAGGAGCTACCTTTTATTGATTGAGCTGCAGTAGAAGTTCCATCTGGAACTAGCCCTACAGAAGAAACAGGCGATGCAACTCACCCAGTATTGGTGATTTCAGATGCAGACCCTGAGCTTGAGGAGAAGGCTTGTATCCCTGCCCCAGATTCTTTTACTTTGAACAATTGGGAGGAAACTCCCCTTACCTTTGAAGCCGCGTTTGTTTGGCAAACAGACATGGCTTCCAAAAAAAAACTCCATTAGTGGAATGCCCTTTTCCTGAAGGTTTTAATGAGCCTTCGTCTTCAGGGAAAGATTTTGAAGAAGGCTCTCAAAAAACACAAAAAGATTTTCCAATTTTTTATGGAAAAAATAAATTTTTCAAAAAGGTCCAAACCACTTATGAACCATATAAGCAAATGGAATTGGATCGGGTTGAGTATGACTTCGACCTTGACCTCAACTTTGACTTAATGGGGGTTGAGGAAGAGACCGAGGACGAAGAAGACGACCCTCCAAAAGAAATCACATATCAATTGGAGCGTCATGAAAAAGGGTTCCAACCCAATATTGAAGAGACCATATCAATAAACCTAGGGACCGAAGATGACCCAAAGATAGTAAAGATTGGGGTATGCCTATCTGAGATACAGCGAGATGAAATGATACGGTTCTTGGCCGACTATGAAGATGTATTTGCATGGTCGTATCGGGATATGCCAAGGTTAAACACGGACATGGTTGTGCACAGGCTACCCATTCTACCAGATGCCAAGCCAGTTAAGCAGAAACTGAGAAGGTTAAAACCAGAATGGACATTGAAGGTTAAAGATGAAGTGGTTAAGCAATTCCAAGCTGGATTCTTGGCGGTCTCCATGTACCCTGAATGGCTTGCAAATATAGTACCAGTGCCAAAGAAGGATGGAAAGGTCAGAATGTGTGTAGACTACAGAGACCTGAATAAGGCAAGCCCAAAGGATTATTTTCCACTTCCACACATAGACATCTTAGTGGACAACACTGTTGTGCATAGCCTGTTCTCATTCATGGACAGGTTTTCTGAGTACAATCAAATTAAGATGGCTAAGGAGGACCAAGAAAAAACGGCCTTCATCACACCGTGGGGTACCTTCCATTACACTGTCATGCCATTTGGGCTTAAGAACGCCGGGGCAACCTACCAGCGGGCCATGACAGCCTTATTCCACGATATGATCCATAAGGAGATGGAGGTTTATGTGGATGATATGATAGCCAAATCATGTGAAGAAGAAGACCACTTGATCAACTTGAAGAAGGTATTTGACCGGCTCAGGAAATATAGTCTAAGGCTTAACCCTGCAAAATGTGTCTTTGGGGCTACATCAGGAAAATTATTGGGCTTTATAGTAAGCAGGAAGGGAATTGAGATTGACCCAGCTAAAGCTAAAGCAATCATTGAAATGCCATCACCTAGAACAGAGAAGGAAGTTCGTGGTTTTCTTGGAAGGATTCAGTACATAAGCCGGTTCATAGCACAGCTCACCGCTATCTGTGAACCAATTTTCAAGCTCCTAAGAAAGAATAACCCAATAGTCTGGAATGACAATTGCCAAGAAGCCTTTGACACAATAAAGGAGTATTTATTGAACCCACCTGTGCTAGTACCGCCAACTCCAAGAAGACCATTGATCTTATACTTGTCAGTTTTGGAGATGTCAATGGGGTGTGTCTTGGGACAGCATGACGATACAGGCAGAAAGGAAAGGGCGATTTACTACCTAAGCAAGAAATTTACAGAATATGAAGCAAAGTATTCCCCTTTGGAAAAGACTTGTTGTGCCTTAGTGTGGGCAACTCAGAGACTAAGGCATTATTTCCTTAGTCATTCCACCTTATTGATATCCCAAATGGACCCTTTGAAGTATCTATTTGAGAAACCAGCTTTAACTAGCAGAACTGCAAAGTGGCAGTTATTACTCTCTGAATTTGACCTCACTTATATCACACAGAAAGCCATTAAGGGTCAAGCCATTGCTGATCACTTAGCGCACACCCTTTACCAGAATACCAACCTTTGAAGACTAATTTTCCTGATGAGGCAATCCTGTTTACTGAAGAAGAAGAAGGGGAAAGCTCATGGCAAATGTTTTTTGATGGGGCCGCCAATATGAATGGAAATGGAATAGGGGCTGTTTTGATCAAACCAGATGGGGCACACATCCCAATCGCAGTGAAGTTAAGGTTCCAATGCACAAACAATATAGCAGAGTATGAAGCATGCATAATTGGGTTGCAGGCTGCCTTAGATCACGAAGTAGAGGAACTTGACGTATATGGGGATTCGAGTCTTATCATCTTCCAAACAACAGGTGAATGGAAAACCAAGGATCAAAAATTGATCCCCTATCACCAGTATTTGGAAGAAATAAGCACCAAATTTACTCGAATTTCCTTCAATTATATGCCAAGGGCATAAAATCAGTTTGCGGATGCTCTAGCAACATTGGCTTCAATGGTCAGTATGCCAGAAGGTGTTGATATTAGACCATTGGAAATTGAAGTCAGAGATGAACCAGCTTATTGTCTTGTTCTAGAAGAAACCCCAGAAGAAGAAGTACCATGGTTTCAAGATATTAAGAACTTCCTAAATGATCGGAGTTTGCCAGAAAATGTCACTTCTACAGAGAGAAGAACAATACAGAGGTTGGCAGGACAGTTCTTACTAAGTGGTGGTCAGTTGTACAAAAGATCACACAATGATATACTACTTAGATGTGTTGCAAAGACCGAGTCAGAAAGGTTAGTTGAAACGGTACATGGAGGAGTGTGTGGACCCCATATGAACGGGCATATGCTTGCCAAGAAGATTTTGCGATTGGGATATTACTGGTCAACAATAGAGCATGATTGCTATATACATGTCAAAAGGTGTCATTTATGCCAAGTGTACGCGGATAACAAGAATGCGCCCCCAAGTGAATTACACAACATGACATCTCCGTGGCCCTTCTCCATGTGGGGTATAGACGTCATTGGGATGATCTCTCCAAAGGCATCAAATGGACACAGGTTTATACTTGTAGCAATTGATTACTTCACCAAGTGGGTAGAGGCAGCTTCATATGCAAACATTACAAGCAGCCACGTTTTGAAATTCTTGAAGCACAATATCATTTGTCGCTACGGTTTGCCAAGTGCCATAGTATCAGACAATGCTTCAAACCTTAAGAACAAGGACATGAGAAAGATGTGTGAACAATTTCACATCACCCACCACAAGTCAGCTCCGTATAGACCAAAGATGAATGGGGCAGTGGAAGCAGCAAATAAGAATATAAAGAAGATCATTCAGAAGATGGTAGTGAGTTTCAAAGATTGGCATGAAATGCTGCCACTTGCTCTACATGCTTACAGAACCTTGATTCGAACTTCTATAGGGGCAACCCCATATTCTTTAGTATATGGAATGGAAGCAGTTTTACCAGTGGAAGTGGAAATACCTTCACTAAGAGTGCTGATGGAAGCTGAACTAGAAGAAGCTGAATGGATACAGTCAAGACATGATCAACTCAATCTAATAGAAGAAAAGCGTTTGAAGGCGCTTAGTGTTGAAGAAAATTTTACCCTTTTTGGAAGATCCTCGTGGAAAATTCAAACCAAATTGGGAAGGACCTTACGTTGTCAAGAAGGTCCTATCAGGGGGTGCTCTCATCTTAACATAAATGGATGGGAAGGATTTTCTTGAGCCAATTAACTCTGATGCAGTAAAGAGATATTTTCCATGAATGAATATTACTAGGAAATGATCTGAGGCCATTTTTCCTTATATCCCAAAATTTTCATCCCTAGTCAAGCCAATTTGAGCCTATTCGTCTTTTTTGTTAAACCTAAACTGGACTTACAGTCTTATACTGGGGCAAGGCCAATAGGGGCAAAGCCAATAAAGGCAAAGCCAATAGGAAAAAAAATGAAAAAAAGAGAGAAAAGAAAAAATAGGGGCAAATGAAAGCCAAATACAAAAGAAGGGGAATGGGATTGAATTCACCATGACTGTAAGTCCAGTTGACCCATTTTCACACTTAGAAAATTTTGAGCCTTTAATACATTTTCTTTCATAAACCGAGCTTAGCCTTTATTTCATCCTATTATTAAGCCCTCGGTGATTTTAGTATATTCATTCAACTTTCAGAGTAAGATTGGTGATGACGGAATGCAGAAGCCGGCCCTAGTGAAAACCGTAATTGGTGCTAGGGGCAATAAAGGCAAAAAGAAAAAAAAAAGAAAAGAAAGAAAAAAAAAGAATTAAAGGTTGAGTTGATCATGTGGTCCAAATGTAATCAGCATAAGTATTGGAAACTGAGCAAATTAGAAGGGTCAATCATGAAGGTAAAGCCATTAGGGGATGATTCTAAAGGTTACGGGGTAGATAGATTTGGTCTCTCCCTATTGCTTGGACTACCCTTTTCATTATTCAACCTGATTTTAATTCCTTTAATTATATGTGATTAAGTGTTTTGGATCAGCTTTCAAAAAAAAAACTATACTTTGGCCAGTGATGAGAAATCAAATACTTTTTCATAAAACTTCTGTTTTTACAAGCATCTGAGAATTCTGAGGCCAATAATATAAAACCTATTTTTGAATTAAATCTATTATCTTTCCACTGATGGAGTTTGCTTTTGTATAAAAGTATGAAAAAAAAAAGAAAAAAAAAAGATAAAAGAATCTAGACCCTACTCCCTAACTGCTCCTCAAGCTCCCTAATCCTAGCTGCTTGAGTTGAAATGATTCCAGAAGCTCCCTCTGCATCAGGATCACTCAAAAAGGAGATGATCTCATCTGAAAGAAAATGCTTGATCTTTAACGCCCTAAGGTCGGCCAAGAAATCCTGATATTTCTTCCGCATCACTCGGACTTCAAAGCGACGAGCCTGCCGTTGTTCTTCAAGTTTCTTCTCCATGGCAATGCGGCCAGACTTCTGCTCTTCAAGTTTCCTCTCCAGATCAATGACTTTTATCCTGAGCTCTTGTGCTTCTCGTACCCATATTTGTTGAAGTCGCTTATGGGTTGCCCTTTCAGACTCCAGAATGTCCTCATAGGTAGGAGGAAGAACTGCAGGAGGATCCTCTGGTACTGGGGCATGACTCTGCACCTGCTCTTTGATCCAAAAGTGATAGTCCTTCACATGGGACTCAGAAAAGACATGACCCCGCAGAAAGCGAACATAGGACCACTCATTCATTAATTGAGCATTTAGCCCCATGATGGCTAATGTAAGTGGCCCTACAAGGCTCTCATAGCCAGTTGGGATCATAATTCCCTGGGTCGCTCTAAACTGCCGAAGAACCCTCAAGGGAAGATAGAGAACAACAGATTTCAAGCCTGCCAGGACCAGAAAGTTCCTATCTCTGAAGCTGATCACTGTCTCTGGATTGGGCTGATAAGTGCCAGGCCATCTCACTTGATCATCCTGGAGAGTACCCAAGAAAGTGAACCATCCCTGCTTGCCGCCTTGGATATTAGGACAACCCCTGTGGCTCATCAGAACAGGAACTTTCAACCTTGGAAAGAAGCGGCGAGTTATCTCTTCAACTTGGCTCAGGTGGTCAAGCAACTAAAGCTACAGAAAAGGGGAGAATTTCAATTTATTTCAAAAAGAAAAAAAAGAGAAAAAAAGAAAGAAAAAATAAAGAGAAAAAAAAATAAAGAAAAAAAAAGAAAAAAAAAAGAAAAAAAAGAAGAAGAAAAGAAGAAAGAAAAAAAAAAGAAAAAAAAAGAGAGAAGAAGAAAGAAAAAGAAAAGAAAAAAAAAGGAAGAAGAAAAAAAATATAATATTTATTTTCTTACCTGTATGATAGGGGTGCAGGCAAGGAAGCGTTTCTTCTTTCTGAAATAGCAGTCAGTAAGGGCCTGGTATATCTCTGCTAAGATCATAGGGGCCAACCTCTCACGTGCCCTAACTTGGCAGATGACTGAGATGAGAGCCAAGTCAACCTGATCATCACCTCGTGGAAAGAATAACTGGTTGACCACTACCAAAGTCAAAGCATTAAACCTGGCATCCTTGTCCCCACTCCTTAGAAGTTTTTCAGTCAAAAAGGTCTTGGACAAGGTCAGTAGGGTATCAGAATTCCCTAAGTCTTTCTTCCCTATACCCAAGAATGTAGAGGCCTCCTTTTTGTAACTAGGCTTTAGGGGCGGGTTCACAACTTTTTCAGAAAATTTTAAGCCAAGGATGGTCTCAATTTCTTCTATGGTAGGAGTCATCTCTTTGTCATCAAAACGGAAGAGATTCAGTTCAGGAACCCAATGTCCAATCAAAGCTTCAATGATTTCCCACTTAAAGGGAATTTTAGGAATGTGTAGGATATGCCCTAGGTGAATGGAATCCCAGCGAATCTCCTCATCAAGGGTCATGGAGTTGACCCACCTGTCATAGAAAGAGTCCACAATGTTATACCTGGTAAGATTAGGAGGTTTTGATCTAACAGGTTGTCTTGCAGGAGGAGATTCAACGGCAGAAGAGAACGGTGCAGGGGAAGCCATGGAAGCGCCAAAGAAGCCAAGGGAAGCGAGAAAGGACGTGCTCAGGGAGTTTTCAAACTAATAAAAGTGTCATAATGACGTTCCCCATGAGTTTATATAGAAAAAATCATAAGGCAGTAAAATCCGTACTTATAATACGGGCATAGCACGCCCGTATAGGAAATACGGACACCCATGACTGTGAACCATTCACGGGCAGAGTGCGCCCGTATTAACATTACGGGCACGGCTTGCTCGTAGACTAAGTACGATTCCTTCGAAAAAATGCAAAAAAATGGGAATTTTTAATTTCCTTGTTTCCCTAAGCTTCACCTGTCCCTACTTTAACATTCATCATATAATAAGAACTAAAAAGAAAGAAGGAAAGAGCACAAATGAATGAAAATCAAACTTCTTTTATATATATATGAATGTGTACATCACTTTTGTCAAAAATACATGTACATGAAAAAACCTAATCTACTGTTCCTACGCAGGTCCACCCCTACGGCCACGGCCACGTCCTCTGCCTCGACCACGGCCTGAAGATCGCCGGGGCTCAAAAACATATCGCACTATGTTACGAGCTGTACTACGGGTCATCCTGCTCAAAACAGACTGAATATCATGCCACATATATAAAGGCACAAGGCCAGCAGTGGGATGATCAGGAGGAACGTACCCCGAAGTATCTACATATCCCGTAGACTCGATATCAGAATCTGTATAAACAGACATAGAATCATCAGAAGCTGGAGTCGGCATCTCTAGAACATCGATCACAGATGGAGGGTCTATCACAGCATCGGGAGCAGCAGTCTCTACCTCAGGCTCAGCAACAGTAGCCTCCTCCATCACCACGGCCTCCACGACAGGTTCTACCACAACAGCATCCCCAGCCGACTCCATATCCACATCCGCAGATGCCACAAGAGCAGTCTCAGGAACTGGGGCAGACTCTGGCACATCCTCAGCAGCAGGTGCAATATCAGCCTCGATCTCAGGCTCTGCTACAGGTGCTTCTACCGGACTGGGAGAAGTCACGAACTCCACCCGTGCCATAGAAAATACCTCACCCCGAAGATGCATGGGCACAGGTGAAGCAGGTGAAGAAGGGCCGGCTGTGTCCTCCTGAAACTAAGAGAAGAAATTTCAGTCAGAACAAGACAAATTAATACAAAAGCAGGAATGGAAATAAAAAAAGAAAATAACCTGAGTATGAGATGGACCCGCCTGGTCCTGTGCACCAGAAGGACCCTCCTGGCCCTGTGCTCTGGCTAGCTGCCCCCGGAGGTCTGAGATCGTGATATAGAGGGTGTCCCTCTCAGTAATCGCAGCATCATGCTGGCGCTCTAGATCAACATACCGAGACCGGATCTCTGCCAACTGAGCCTCCTGAAATAGAAAAGAAAGAAGTCAGAAAAATGCTAAGTTCAAATGAAATGGAAATAGAAGATCACAAAGAGAGAAGGCATACCGTCGTATCATAAGCCCTGATCACTACCCCTCCTATCTCCGTGACTCCACCACGGACAGGCATGGGTGGCATGAGGCACCCAACAGAAGCTCGCCTGAACCAGGCATCATAGTCACCCTCCTCTAATAATGTCTCTGCCTCAGTCCAATCTAGGAACTGGGCAGGATCTACAGGCATAGGAGGAAAGGAGGGGGTAATATTTGGAGGAATGGCAGGAATCCGCGGGTCTCCTACATGCTGATAGAAAAAGTGCTCGCCGCAGTACCAGATGCTGCCCAGCTGACCAATGAAAAACTGATATCTCTGACGTCTCTGATCAGGAACAAAAGCATCATCTCTGGCTGCATGCAGGCCAGCACCTCATGAATGTCCTCCATCCTGGGGACAAATAGCTGAAAAAAAAAATAGAATGGTATATTAGACATGTGATTCGGGAAGAAAAAGAAAGAAAAAAGAAGAGGAATCAAGGTAGATTACCTCAGACCGGTATAGTCTGTCCAGGTGGGCACGGGCGGACCTAGGACGACTCTTTCAGAGTCGTGCTCCACATGACACCATCTACGCGCCATAGGATATGTATCCTCAGGCATCGTAGAGGTAGGGCGGAAATAGGGTATATAAACCCTAGCAAAAAATGCAGAAAGAAGAAAGAGAGTCAGAAGAATAGAAAAAGAGAAAGAGAGAAAGAAAGAGAAAAGAAAAAATGATTCACCTGCAGGAAGGGCCAGAAGAATTTGCGCCCAACTCCAGCTCCTCTGGAAGTAGAGAGGCCACTCACTGATTGGCGAAGGCCGGCCAAAATAGTACCAAAAATGAGCGGGCCCCATGCATACCTCCTCGCTCGATGCAGATCCCCCAATAAGCTCAAAAAATGAGGACTAACTGAAGTCGTGTCCTCTGGGAAGAAGCAAGATCCCATCATGTACAGAAAAAGGAATCGAAAGGCATATTGGAAAACGTGATCACCGGCGGCAAGCTGGCCAAACTGCCTCGCCCTGAAAGTCTCTCTCAACCATGTCAGAGACAATCTCGCTCTCCCTCTATCCCATGCCTCAGGAGGCAGCACAATATATCCAAGGTAAGCAGCAATCTCATCAGTCTCTGGCATCACCATCTCAGGAATGATATCACCGGTCATCCTAATCCCGGTGATAAGGGTGAAGTCAGAAGGCCGGATCCCGATCTCAATATCCGGAAAATGAAAGCTCAAGGTCTCGGGGAAGAATCTCTCCAGCAGCGCCGCAATAAGGGCCCGATCCATGCGCACGTCCGGAATGATGATAAATAGGCCAAAGCCATATAAGCCTAGCTCCCGGCGGTATGCTGAACTGCAAGCTCCAATGAATCTGATAAAGCTAGCCCAACTCCCTCTATAATGGGACATCGGATACTCCAAAGGGATATCTGCCCTAATGCACGTGGAGGGATGAGTCCTCAAGCCATGCAAAAGATCAGTATCCCTAATCTGGGCAGCAATCGCCTCAGGGACATCAACCCTGGTTCTGGCCTCATCTCTACCACGGCCTCCTCTGCGGCCTCCTCTACGGCCCTCATCATGGCCTACATCTCTGCCTCCACCTCGGCGCCTGCTACGGCTCCTGTCTCGGCCTGAAGCCTCAGCTGCCGGCTAAAGAAATAATTGGGAAGAAGAGGGAATTAGGATGTATTTTGTGAAAGGATATGAAATTTCAGAAAGGTTAGAGTATACCTCTGGGGTCGCCTCACGCGAATCCCCAGAAGGGAGATCTGGGACATCAGAATCAGAATCCCTCTCGGCCCTCGAAGACGAGGCCACATCAGCAGGATCTTGCCTAACCCTCGAGGAGGAAGGCTCATCTGCAGGATCCCTGGAAGCTGACCTAAGACAGGCCATCTACGGTTCAAAACAGGGAGATGTTAATTATTCTTGTTAAAATTTTTATTGCTTGATTATTATTCTAACCAAGTTTAATTGATTGGCAGGGAAAAGGAAAAAATTGGTAAATGAAAGAAAGTGTTTCAGAAACTCCTGATCAAATCATGAATCCCCTAAAGGATTTTATTTTTAAGAAATTTTATTGTTCTATTTGGTTGCATCTGCTTTAACCAGGAAATTATAAAATATAAGAAGTACAGACTTCTTAAAGAAAGAAAAAATGTGTATATTTGAGATGCCTAATCATATATTTTCGCTTGGTTTCAGGACGATTCAACATTTGGATAGATTAAGGACAAGAAGTTCAAGCTCTCATTGTTTGCAGAAAAATCAGTAATGAGTTAAATGGGAATTTGGAATACGTTCTCACAGATGCAAAGTTCATACAGATACAAACGACAAGTTTCGAGAGAAGGCTTAGCAGAAAGTCAGATATTAAAGCACTTCGAAAATTTGGGAATATGCGTCATGCTCAAGAACGGGAAATTGCATAGAAGGAACGCATTCTCACAAGGCATCCAAAATTATGCAAGCATACAGGAATGAGTGTTTCGGCCACTTACCAGGAATGATCGAAGAAAAAATGCAAGTAAGCAGTAGTCGAACCTTTGCTCCACCAAGCTCCTAGAAAAAAGAAGCCAACAAACTTGAGCAGGTCAATGGAGAACCTTCGAACACTGTTCGGAGGGTTGCAGAAGAAAGGAACAGACGTCCAAGGAAGAAAGCAGGTTGTCACCGGAAAACAGAATACACCGGAGAAAATGAAGATTGCCGGAGAAGATGAAGGTCGCCGGAGTGAACAATGGTGGCCGGCGAACTTGGGCACTGTTGGAGAAGAAGAGGAATGACCGGAGAAGAAGATACGGGCGCAAGAGAATTAGGGCCAAATGCAGCATAGGAGGAAAGGTCGCGGTCGCGGTCTTAAGAAGAGAACAAAATCCGTAAAAACATTACGGGCTTCAGTCGACCGTGAAGGTAATATGGTCCCGTCTAACCGTAATCAACATACAGGCAAGATCGGTCCGTAATAAAAATACGGGCGAAGCAAAAAATTTGCATATTTTATTATTTTCTCCACATTTTTCAAAATATTAGTGTTTATATTAGTTGTAAGCTGCAAGGATTGCCACCTTACCCACTTTTGTTTAAAAATTTTGTCTCAAATCTCACTTCATAGCCACGAGAGCTCAGTGAGAGGAGACAGGAGGATTTGGCCCTTAAGCTGAGGGACTTCTTAGCAAATCTTCCAAAATAAATTCTTTTTCATAAAATCATCCATTTGATCCTTGCAAAGTGCAATTGGTTAGACAAAAGTCTCAGAAAGTGCAATTGGTGGGTCTTTTTTGCTCTCTGCTTGTAATTGGTTCCAATTACCAGCAAAGAGGGGGCAGCTGTAGACACCCCAAATTGCACTACAAAATGAGAAAGTAATAAAAACATGTAATTAAAGCTTAAAACAGGTCAAAAATGCATAAAAACTGACAAAGCATGCTTTGCCCGTATTTTATTCACGGGCCGGTCACGCCCGAAATCTCTCTACGGTCAGGCACGCCCGTAGTGGTAATACGGGCACCAGTGGACCGTAACTCATTTATGGTCACTAAAGACTCGTGCGAGTTTTATTCTTCTCTCGATTTCCAAGCTTTATCTTTAGTCCAATATCCCTTTTTACGAGCGAATTATGTCTTTTATTCGCTGAAGCCACCTTGGTTGGCTATGGATGGGCATTATCTCTGCTTTTCACTCTATCCTGAGGATCAGGATATATCCTTCTGGACCAGCCTTGCCCCTGGGTTTGCCTATAAATAGAGGGCCTTTCCTCAAGCAAAAGGCCACGAAAATTTGAAGTCTAAGAAGCTCCAAGAGAAGAAGAGGAACCCCTGCTGCCTTGCTTGCTCAATCCAAGTCCCTTTTCCCTTTTATTTTCTGTCTTCAATTCTAGATGTAATAGGATCTTCTCTATTGCTGTAGAATAAGGCCATCTTTTGTATCAGTATTCCTAAATTTGTCTCTAAGTACCTCAAGAGTCTCTCTAACCGTAAAACGTGAAGAGAGAGCTAGGGGAAAAGAGAACAGGTGGATCCCTAGAATAGGACCCCATATCTGTTTTTCTCCTTTTTCTAGAATAAAGCCTGTGATTGTGTTTGTGTAACCAAACCTATCTCCAAGTACCTCAAGAATCCTCTCTAGCCGTAAAACGTGAAGAGAGAGCTAGGGGAAAAGAGAATATGTGGATTCGTAGGTTAGACCCCCATGTACTCTAATCTGTGAGATGCGGCTGTTTTAAATATCTTGATCATGTTTTAATGGTTTTTATGATGAATCTGAATGAATAACATGAATCCATGATGTTTATAGCATGAAATCCCCACTTTTTTTATAAAATTTGGATTTTTCACATATTTGCACCTACAGCACTGTTTTCGTGATTTTGGTGCTTTTAGGCTAGGATCCTGGATTTATCATGATCAATATGGTAGATCTGAATCCAAAAGCCTAAAAATAAATTCTAGGGTTTCATGAGATGTTGTTCTTGAATCGTTTTTCATTATTGAGAGAAGACCCTACGGTCTAAATTCTCCCCTTTTGATGTTTTTCATCAACGTTGGTATTTTTGGTTTTGATTTTCAGATTTAATGTGAAATTTGGGCTATATCTATGTCATGGACTATTCAAGTTCAATTTTGAAATATTTCATAAAAAATCATATTTTTCTAGATTTCTAGAATTTGACTTGAATCCAGATTTTTTGGATTTTTCACTTTAAATTGATTTTATTTGATTTTTTTCTCAATTTTATTTTGATCATGAAACCCTAGGAATGGTATGATCATATTTGAAAGTTCTGGATCAATCAGACTATTCATATGAAAAAACCATACAATTTTGTCTTTTTTGTGATTTTTTTTATTTTTATAGCAAGCCTTTTTCCTTTATTTTAACATGAACAATACCTGGCAACCACCTTATGTGGATGAATAGGGGTGCCTAACACCTTCCCCTGTTCATAACTTAATCCCCTTACCCATCTCTGGTTGTTTTTTTTATGAGGGTTATTTTTAGCCTAAATTTGCCTTTTGAGTTTATTTAATATTTTGGTGTCCATTCACACCTAAATTGAATGGTGGCGACTCTTTGTTTAATTTAATCCCGTGCGATGATTGAGGAAGTCAATGGAAATTGATTTTTTCCCATGTCTCACAGTCACTTAATTTTTCATATTTATGTGAGACATGGGAAAAAATCAATTCAATGCTTCTTCAATCATCACACAGGATTGGTTAAAAACAAAGAGTCGCTACCATTCTGTTTAAGTGAGAATGAACACCAAAATATCAAATAAGCTCAAAAGGCAAATTTAGGGTAAAAATAACCCTATAAAAAACAACCAGAGATGGGTAAGGGGATTAGGTTATGAACAGGGGAAGGTGTTAGGCACCCCTATTCATCCACACAAGTTGGTTGCCAGGTATTGTTCATGTTTTCCAAAGGAAAAAGGCTTGCTATAAAAATCATGAAAAATCATAAAAAGACAAAATTGTATGGTTTTTTCATACGAATAGCCTGATTGATCCAGAACTTTCAAATATGATCATGTCATTCCTAGGGTTTCATGATTAAAACAAAATTGAGATAAAATCAAATAAAATCAATATAAAGTGAAAACTTCAAAAATCTAGCTTCAAGTTAAATTCTAGAAATCTAGAAAAATATGATTTTTATAAAATATTTCAAAATTGAACTTGAACAATCCAGGACATAGATATAGCCCAAATTTCACATTAAATCAAGAAATCAAAACCAAAAATACCCACGTTGATGAAGAACATCAAAAGGGGAGAACTTAGACCGTAGTGTCTTCTCTCAATAATGAAAAAGGACTCACAAACCACATCATGAAACCCTAGAAGTTACTTTCAGGCTTCTGGATCCAGATCTATCATACTGATCATGATAGATCCAGGATCTTAGCCTAATATCACAAAAATCACGAAAACAGTGCTGTAGGTGCAAAAGTGGTGAAAATCTCAATTTTAGGAGAAAAAGAGGATTTCATGCTATATACATCATGGATTCATATGATTCATTCAGATTCAACATAAAAACCATTAAAACATGATCAGGATATCCAAAGCAGCCACATCTCACAGATTAGAGCACATGGGAGTCTACCCTACTGATCTACCTGTTCTCTTTTCCCCTAGCTCTCTCTTCACGTTTTACGGGTAGAGAGGATTCTTAAGGTACTTGGAGATAGGTATGGGTACACAAACACAATCAAAGGCCTTATTCTAGAAAAAAAAAGAGAAAAACAGATTATGGGGTTCCATTCTAGGGATCCACCTGTTCTCTTTTCCCCTAGCTCTCTCTTCACGTTTTACAGCTAGAGAGACTCTTGAGGTACTTAGAGACAAGTTTAGGAATACAAGATAAAAGATGGCCTTATTCTACAGCAATAGAGAAGATCCTATTACTTCTAGAATTGAAGACAGAAAATAGAAAGGAAAAAGGGCTTACGTAGATTGAGCAAGCAGAGCAGCAGGGATTCCTCTCTTCTCTTAGAGCTCCTTGAACTTCAAATTTTCGTGGCCCTTTGCTTGAGGAGAGCTCCTCTATTTATAGGCAAACCCAGGGGCATGGTTGGTCCAGGCTTTGGCAAGATAGAGTTTCAGATTGAATTAAACACAAGGATAATGCCCATCCATGGCCAACAAGGATAATCCGAACGAATAAAAAATATAATTCGCTCATTTAAAGGGATATTAGATTGAAGATAAGGCTCTGAAATCGAGAAAGGATAAAATTCGCACAAAAACAGTGCGCCCGTAAATATATTGCGGGCCAATGATGTCCGTGTATGTATTACGGGCGCTGCGTGCCCGTATACAAAATTCGGGCACGCTCACCCCGTAGATACAATACGGGCAAGGCTCAAATTATTGAATTTCATGCATTTTTGGCCTGTTTTAAATCCCAATTACATGTTTTCATTATTTTCTCATTTTGTAGTGCAATTTGGGGTGTCTACAATTTAAAAATAAGGTAAACCTTTTTTATAAAACGACAGACTTGCGGCAATTCTATGACAATTTAGAATCCGTTTGGTAACCTTTTTTTTTTTTAAAAAAAGTTTGAAAACTAAAACTAGTTCCAACTGTTTTTCGGTTTTTGAAAACAAGTGACAAGAAGCCCGTTTGGTAACAATCACTGTTTTTTGGGTTTTTGAAAATAGGTGACAAGAAACCCGTTTGGTAACAATTGATTAAAAAAAAACGATTCAAGTTTTCAAGATCAACAAATATGCATTTCTACACAACCTACAAGGCTATTAAACTATAACAAATTTGCTATTAAAAAAACAAGGGAAATCAAAATTTTATACCATGAATTACAAAGGATAAATCCTATCAACTCCTTCCCTACTTATAGTCTAAACAACCTTTACACCATTAACTATTGCCATTTCATATGCAATTCTATTTCTAAGTGCAATCATTTCTCTTTGTCGAGTTGTTTGTGAACTACCTTCCGAAGGCTCTACATTCTGTCCACCTTCACTTAAAATCAAGTTTTCCCTTCCATATTCTTCAAATAACTGGTCTCTTTGTGTCTCATGTCTAATGAAGTTGTGAATTATGCATGCTGCAATAACAATGTATCCTTGTGTGCGAAGAGAGTACGAAGGCATATGCTTTAAAATTGGACACCGAGCTTTCAATACACTAAAGCGACGCTCTATCACGTTACGTAACGAAGAATGGACATGATTAAAATTTCATAATTGAAAGTGTGTCCATATATACCTAGGGGAGGGTGAGGAAAGTTAAAAGCTGGATTATTGATTGCATCTAAAAGAACTCGAGAATCATGCACTGTGACTTAGGCCTGGGAAGAACCAGTTCTTCTGGTATCTCAAGAACAGAAAAAACAAAAACCCAAAATAAAGGAAAAGAAGAAAAAAAAATTCACAGAGTTTGTTTTGCTCAAGGTAACCAACAATCCCATTGAATTCAAATAGGCATTTGAAACAGCCATTTTTCCTAAATATAGTCATGGTGACGCTAAAAATTTTTTTTGTTTAACTGCCTCTCTCTAGCTCTTCCTAAGAAGTTTCATTTGTTGCAAGTAAAGGGAGCAACGGTCGGTTTTCCATCAACTATAATGTCGTTAGATCAATGCCAGATCGGAAAATTAAGAGCCCCAC
This sequence comes from Buxus sempervirens, assembly GCA_947561395.2. Classification (NCBI taxonomy): domain Eukaryota; kingdom Viridiplantae; phylum Streptophyta; class Magnoliopsida; order Buxales; family Buxaceae; genus Buxus; species Buxus sempervirens. The sequence continues at coordinate 11,770,839 of OX387185.1, forward strand.
TTAATAGATCATATTACATAGAGATTACATATAAGGTGACGATACACAGTATCACTCCATTCGTGTCGCCGTCTCCACACGTATCATTTTGTAACGGTTGGCGAAGCTCTAATCCCCTCGAAAACCTAGATGGAAATGCTTCGTTAATGGCGGCATTCAGCTCCCTCAAAACCCTGCTTAGAAGAAACCCAAGATCTCGATCGTTTCTCACCTTCCGTGCATCTGCAACTCCTCTTCCATCACCATCTCCTCCAGTCTCGTCGATCTTTTCTCCCCACCTTCGTCCCCTTCCTACGCTGTTTCGTCAAATCCGTTCTCTTTTGCCCTATGAACTCTAAATTGGCACCGAGATTAGAAGTAACGATGCCGGATTTAAGAAATCTTTACTCGTCCTGATAATAAGATTTGATTATAGAAACAGGTTCTCCAATTACGATCTTATGTCTTTGAAGGTACTGAAGCTTTCGCATAGTGATGAAGCCGAAAACCCTAATTTCATTACAGAATATTCCTTTGTTCTTCCACTCGTTGAGAGAGTAGCTAGCTAATAAAAAAGTGTTCCCGCAAAAGAATATTTGTTGTTTTGTAGGGTTTCACCAGGATGCCTCATCGTGCTTGCAAGGAAGATGAGTTTCGTGAGAAGAAGAGATACGAGAGGTAAAAGTGTCAAAGAGAAAATAAATAAATTATTACAAAAATACCATCAAAAGAAAAAACAGTTCGTCGTTTTCAGAAATGGAAATTTTCCGTTTTTGAAAACAAGGTTGTTTTTCAACCGTTTTTCTAAAAAACGGTTTGGTAACAATCAAAGTAACAATCAAAACCAAACAAGTTTTTAGTTTTCTGTTTTAAGAAATAGAAAAACAGTGTTTGGAAACGTTACCGAACACAATCTTAATGAACGTAAATAATTTAGATTTAGTCATTCAATTTTCTATAATTAAAAATCAGGTATACTATTTAAAATATTTAACTATAAATATAATCTAATTGTCTACGAAATCAAACCATGCTCAGCTGCTTCTTTCATCATCAAACAATTTGGTTTTTAGTGATCTTTTCAAACATAATCTTGGTTCGGTCATCAAACGTGATGTCATTTTTTGAGGTACTTCTTGGACCGCTTAATCTGGCCGTCTAACAATTTGGTCTTTAGTAATCTTTTCAAAAATAATCTTGCTTCAGTCTTCAAATTTTTGTAATTAAATTAGTGATGTTTGTTAAAAATAAATGTGAATCAGTATCGTTTTGCTGTTCATGAAATATATATTTTTTAAAATGCCCTCAACATACATGTAAAATATGTCAAAGTAAAATGACACTCATTCTTAATTATTGTAAAAACTATCATTAATTTCTAATTACCAAGAATTTAGTGATTGAAACAGAGTTATATTTAGAAATTCACACTAATAACCAATTTCGCCCCCTAAAAAGCAACTGTAGTTAATGCGCATTTAATGATCTGCTTCCTTTAGTTTTTTGTTTGTGAAACTTTTTTTTTTGGTAACGTTTTGGTCGTGAAACGTTTTCTATATTAATTTGAACGATCAGTTACATATATATATATATATATATATATATACATATATATATATATATATATATATATATTTGGAAAGTAATATGTATTTGTATTAATTAACTATGTACAAACATACAAAATGATTCTTGCTGGAAGGGATCCTATCCAACATCTATGAGGTATAGCACCTCACAAACAATTACAAGTTTTGGATAAAATGACATTTAACCATCTATAAGTTATCCCCCGTGCTTCATCAAACAAAATGACATTTAACCACGGTAGAGGTTTAACTATCCACGCACATGAAAAATTATCTAAGCTAAAATTCGCCAGACGGTCCGCTATTGCATACCCTCCCTGAATATATGATTTACTACAACCCGATGGAAAGAAGACCACAACCCGCATGCGCATGCTTCAGTGATATATGGGAGAATGGTCCATGGCACCTCTAATAAGTCCGAACAGCCACTCTGCAACTTGGATAAAATCTTAATCAAGATCAATGCATCCCCTTCTAACATGATGCAAGATAGGCCCTTTGCTTTTGCCAATCGGAGAGCTTCTAATACTGCTATTGACTCTACTTGAATAGAAGAAGAGGCAGAGACAGTAGATGCCACAGCAGCAACAAATTTCCCTTGATCATCCCTTGCAATTACCCCTATACTTGCTATCCCCGTAGAGCATCGAAATGCACCATCAAAGTTCAATTTGATGAAATCAGGAGGTGGCCCCGACCATTGAACAGAAACTTAACTTTTGTGCAGATGGTCCATCTCCTCCACTTTCGCCAAGGAAAAGACTTCATGACATAATCGATTGAAATGGTGCACTACCTGTAAAACACTGGGCATTAATTTCTCAAATATTACTTTATTTCTATGCATCCAGAGAACCCATCCAAAGAGGGCAATTTTTATGATAAGTTCATCGTTCACAGACGTAGAAATAGAGTAAAAAATATTATTAATATTTGAGAACCATTGACGAAAAGAATGGTGACTCCCAAACTGCTGGGAACCTCCACCAATCGCCATTAACCAGATAGCTCGTGAGAATGGGCATTCCAACCAAAAGTGCTCAACAAATTCTGATTTCTCCTTGCACAAGCAGCACAGGTTAGAAACATGAGGTAACCGAGAAGACAACAGTTGTGAAGTAGGTATCACACCTTTGCAAGCTTTTCCATACAAATAATCGGATTTTTGCAGGACACTTTATATGCCAAACTTGTAACCATAATTTGTCTTCTTCTTGAATGATTGATCCCAGAAGTAGTCTATATGCCGAAGCCACTGAGAATTGACCTTTTGAGGTTAAGCTCCAAATCGGTTTATCTTGTTGGAGTAAAGGAGATATAGGGGTTTCGAAAAAATTTTCAGCCACTGTAGGTGGCCAAAGAGAAGAGATCAAATCATTATTCCAAGAATTTAAGGATCTATTAACTGACTTACCTGATTAAGCTCCGAATGATGTTGACCATCTGCTGGTCTGGGTAACATTTCGCCACATCTCAGCCATTGATGGGAGAATAAGTTGACAGAATCTCCCTTTGCAATCAACCATTTGCATCCTTTCTTTATAAATTCTTTCAACCCCTGCAATTGCCTCCACACCCATGAATGAGACGCCAGAGATTTAGCTTCAAGAAATGAAGATCCTGAGAAGTACAAGTTTCGCATTAGTGTTGACCATAAACTCGGTTGGTTAGTGTGGAGCTGCCAGGCGGCCTTCAATAGTAAGGCTTTGTTCATGCAGCTTGCTCTTTTGAGATTTAGTCCTCCATTCCGCCATGGGAGTGTAATTTTCTCCCAGCAGATCGTGGCCATCATTTTCTTATGTGGACTTTGTTGCCAGAAGCGCCCCGTATTCATCTGATCTAACTTATCAAGAACTCCCTAAGGAAGAAAATAACACTGTGTTGTGTTTTGGTCGTTTTTTGAGGACTCAAAATTCCTTTGTTTCTTGTGTGGGGAGAATAGTCCCACATTGGAAATTTACTGAAGCCTCATTGTGTTAATATAGGATGGTGAGAACTAAAGGGGTGTAACCCCTAAAGTGAGACATTGTTCCTGTTGTCGGGGTTTCTTTGAATCGCGTGCACGCCGCCGTCCGGTTGGTCGGGGTGTGTGTGATGTGCTATCTTTTTAAACGATTAAATTTTTTTTTAACAAAATGAAAATCGGTTTTAACTTTGATCTAATCGTTGGATTATTTTATTAACGTTGAATTGATTATATCCGTTGGGTTATTAACGTTCTAATTAACCGTTGGGTTAATTAACGTTAATAACGTTTTTGTGGGATGGTCTATTTAAAGGGTTAGGGTTTCGGTTCTAAACACCACGAAGTTAGAATCTCTTCTCTGGAAAAACGAACGGAGAAAACCCTACCTTCATCTTCTTCTTTTTTCGTCTGGTTTAAGAAGAGTGCTGCTGCCATTGAGTTCGCTGATATCCCAGCATTGTCTGTGCGGCTTGCTGGAGGATCTTAGTGTCCGTTGAATGCTGGAAGCCACAGTATCCAGACCCACGCACTGAGGAATCATTCCGAAAGGGGGTTGCTGAAAGGCTTTAAGCACAGGGGTTTATCTCCTCGCCTCGGGCAAAAATCAATAAGTTTTTAATTTGATTTCAATTGTTTATATTTGATCGTTCATCTATTCTGTTTCTGCAATTACCTCTATTTGATCTTCGTACGTTGCTATTATTACCATGATCTTCATCTGAATGTTATGCTGTTTTATCTCTATCAATTTTATCTCTATTATTAATAGCATTTCTCTGCTGTTGCATATTATTTCCATCTGTGAGTTTGGTTAGTACCTATAATTTTCTGTTATTGAATTCATCACTGATATTATAATCATATAGCTACTCTTTGTTCCCATACGTGCTTCTCAATTTTCTGTCTTGCAGAATCTTGTATTTTCTATCTTACAGTACCCAAGGAACAACACACTGCATATAATGATTAGGCATTGCAGATAAGACAGATTGAATCAGTGTTGCACGTCCCATTTGGGATAGCAAACCAGCTTTCCAACTTGCTAACCAATCGGCCACTTTCGCCACCAAGTCTTTACAATCCCTGGTGATTGGTTTTTTACTTAAAATTGGTAGCCCAAGATACTTATCAAACTTACCAACATTAGGAACATTTAAAACACTGCCTGACCTGAATACGATACTGTCGGGGTGTGTTCTTGCTGAAGTGAATGGCCGATTTCTGAAAGTTAATCTCTTGTCCAGATTCTATGCAGTAACTGTGTAGAATTCTTGCCAAGCAGTGGGCTTCTTGGGCAGATGAGTGGCCGTAGATGATTGTGTTAAATTATATTGGCATTTGATGACGTGGAAGCATTTGATGACATGGAATTTTTAAATCTGTATTTTTCTAGTTGTCATTATCTAATCAGATGGTTTGTTAACAAAGATTTGAATTAACTTTTATCTCCTAGAGATTTGATATGCATCTCTTAGAATCTTATCTTTTAGAATCTTATCTCTTAAAGATTTGATATGCATCCCTTAGGATTAACTTGAATTCTGATTTCTCAGATCTGATATGCATCTCTTAGAATCTGATATGCCTTATCTAATTAAGAGATTATCTTTCCAGATTGAAAATTTCGAATCTGGAAAAACAGTTAAGAGAATATCTTATCTGTTCCTTATCAGTTGTAACAAAGTTACAACAAGTTAACTGTTTTGTTGAGTGATGTTTCAGGTTATAAATACTGATGTGAGTTTGACAGAAAACTCAACTCCTTGGGCGTTCAAGAACAAACTGATAAGGATTAGTTTATTGCATCATCCTTCGGGAGAAGAATTTGAAGTCTTCGGGAGAAGACAAATTGCATATTGAAGGGAGTTCAATCGTGCAGGCATAAGTCGAGGGGGAGCCTTGCTGCACTCTGAAGATTGAAGGGAGTTCAATCTATTCTAAAGTCGAGGGGAGCTCGCTGAACAAGATTCTAAAGAAGATTCTACACATTGGCGACAAATTCAAGAGGGAGTCTTTTACTTGTATAAGACCACATTGGTGTATGTAATCGTTTTCATCTTTAGTGGATTGTTCATCATCTGGACGTGGTCCCGAGGATTAGGTTAATACCGAACCTCGTTAAAAATCTTCATGTGTTCGTGTGTTCTTATTCGTAGAATAACTTAGTTTGACACTAACAGATCTAACAATTGGTATCAGAGCAGGTCACTAATTTTTTTTTGGTGAGATTTTGGGAAAAGATCTGTTTTACAGGAAATGGATGGTATGAAGGAAGGAGGCTCAGTTTCACGTCCACCACTCCTGAATGGAACAAATTATTCATACTGGAAAGCTAGAATGAAAGCCTTCATTAAAGCTATTGATAAACGGGCTTGGCGTGCAATAGTGACTAAATGGACTCCTCCCACCATAACTGATGATGAAAGGAATGTCATCCCCAAACCAGAGGAAACATGGACTGTTGCAGAAGATTGGTTGGCGAATGAAAATTCAAAAGCACTAAATGCTATTTTCAATGGAGTTGATGCAAATCAATTCAAGTTAATTTCTACATGTGAATCTGCTAAGAAGGCATGGGATGTCTTACAGACTGCTCATGAAGGCACCAATGCTGTCAAGCAATTAAAGCTTTAGATGTTGGCTTCTAGATTTGAAGATCTGAGGATGCATGAGGATGAACAGATTGTTGATTTCAACCCTAAGCTATGTGATATAGCCAATGAAGCCTTTCTTCTTGGAGAAAAGTATTCTGACTCGAAACTTGTACGAAAAACTCTAAGGTCATTACCTGAGAGATTTTCATATAAAGTCACTACCATTGAGGAAGCTCATGATGTAACTAACATGAGGCTGGATGAGCTGATGGGGTCTTTACAAACTTTCGAGATGAACCTAAAGCAAAGAAAGAAGGAGAAAAGTATTGCCTTCCAAGCTGAAGTGCATTCCCAAACCAAAGAAGGTGAGTCTGACGACACTGATGAATTGAATGATTCGCTTGCTTTACTAACAAAAAATCTTGGAAAGTTTTTGAGAAAAATGAATAGGAGGGATTCATCTACCAGATCTGGTAGATTCAATAATGCTTGTAAAACCAAGTCAGATGCTCATCCTACTGAAGAGAAGAAGAAAAACAAAGGAATACAATGCCGTGAGTGTGAGGGTTTTGGACATATTCAGTCTGAATGTGCAAATACCCTAAAGAAGAAAGGGAAGTCATTGAACATCAACTGGAGTGACGCTGAATCTGATGATAGTCAAGAAGATGATGACCACATCAGTAATCACATTGCATTCACAACCAGAGAGCAAGAACAACTTGCTGTTCACAAAGGAAAAATGGTAGTTTCTAATTCTAGCAGCGATGATGATGATGATTTGAGTACTAAAACCATTCAGGAAATGTACAAGAAAATGTATGAGAAGTGGATCTAGGTTTGTGAAATGAACAAATCCTTGGAAGCTCAAGTTGTCGAACTCCTTAAAGAAAAGGAGAGCTTGAAAAAGATTGCAATCAACCTTGAAGATCTTCCTGATAAAAAGGAGCAGAAAGTGCAGGACCTCAGAATTGAGTTAGAAAGAACTCAAAAGAATATTCAGATGCTGAACTCAAGTACTGGGAAACTCAATCATGTATTGTCTCTTGGAAAGGTTCATGGTGATCATCATGGAATTGGCTTTACGGGGGAGAACTCTTCCTCAAAAATGACATTTGTGAGGTCATCTTCAACATCAGAACCACACATGATGTTTGGTAAGAAAACTAAACCCTCATATCAGTGTAGACACCCCAAATCGCACTTCCATAAGAGAGAACCTTCGAAAGAACTTTAAAAGTCTTATTTGAGCCTTGACATATGTCAAACACTCAAAAACTCTCAAAATTGGTGCCAACCGTACTGAGTATGCGGTTTTTATAATTTTGGTGTCAACCGCCCTGTATGTGCGGTTGCAACCGCACACACTGCACGGTTGAGATCCATGCTTGTTGCGTGAGCTGCCACGTGGCTTCGCGAAGCTTCGGCCGTTGAGCCACGTCGACAGCAATCATGACGAGCATAATAGAATTGAACCGTCCTGTATGTGCGGTTTAGTTAAATTTGCATAGAAACCGCACTTAAAGTGACGGTTGTGTTGAAACCGTACTGTGTATGCGGTTTTGGCTGTTTAGAGGATTTGCGAAATGGCTCGATCTCTGAGCCTTATTTACGCATATTACCTCTCTCTCAGGGACTTGAACTCCCTATTTCACCCTCCGAAACTTGCTGAATTACTCCAATTCAAGCCTTGGAGGAGAATTAGAATAATCTAGAAGGCTTTTTAGGCCTACCCTTGGGACTCTTCTACCCTTGACTTGGCCTATAAATAAAGGGGTCATCCTCTTGCAAATGGCTGATAATTTGAAGCTTGGAAGCTCTGCAAGAAAAGGGAAAACTCTGCTGGATTGCTGCCTCAAGTATTCAAGCTACCAAAGGTAAAGCTCTTTATATTTCCAGCACTCTCTTTACATTTCACTCCCAACTTCTACCTTTCTGTAGTGTAAGGCCAATTTTTGATTGTTTGCAAGCCCCAAACCCCTTTCAAAGTACCTGGGAATCCTCTCTAGCCGTAAAACGTGAAGAGAAGACCTTGGGAAAAGGAAGGTGGAATGGATCCTCTAGGCTTAGAACCTACAAGTGAAGAAGAGCATGCTATGTGGTTATTTTAAACCTATGGATGTTTATTTTCTGATGTTTTGCACTTGCTCATGGAGAAATATGTGAATCCTTGCTCTCAGTAGCAAAGGATTCCATCCTTCTCCTAGGGAGTGAATTTTCACATATTCACACACTTTCCACCATTTTTTTTATCAAAGAAGCTAGATCTTGGATTTCCATGTTCAATACGGGAAATCTGAATCCATTGGCTTCAAAATGAATCTTAGAACTTCATGAGATGGTTTTTGGTGATTTCTAAGAGTTTTGGTCGAATTCACTTGCACACATGCCATGATTTTGGTTTTTCTATCCAAAAATCTTCAAAACAGGGCAGATCTGTGGCCTGTCTTGGAATGCTTATAACTTCATCCTCCGGATGAATTTTTGAGTGATTCTAAAGACATGTGATAGATGGATGTGCCTATTTCTTATCTGGAAAATTTCGTCCACTTTTATGTAGCCAATTTTTGACACCATCTGTTCAAAATCTGTAAGTCAGTTCAGCCCAGACTGCTGAACTTGCCGCTTTGATGGTGCACCATTTATTCAATTTTAATCCGTTTTCAGTGATTCTGATTCCGGAATTTCCCTTGAGAAGTCTATTTTCATTTCCAATTGGTTTCAGCAGATTTTGATCTGTTTTGTGCCTTGGGTGCTCATTTGACTCAGAGGTGCTCGCTGGCATAGTCCAGAGCTAATCTGTGGTCTTCTAGGCCTGTTCAAGAGAGCACACAAGTCACATCCGGATAGAGTTTGGTGTGAGGTTTTTTTCTTTAGAAAGATGGCATTACATGCTTCCTCCATACCAATTTTTATGGATTTTTATTGAGCCAAACTCCACGAATAGGACTTTGAAAATGCCTACTCATCATTTTTGATATATTATAAACAGTAAATTTCAGATATGGATTTCTCTTTCATTTTGAATCGGATTGAGTTGAAATTTTTACTGTATACTCTACTATATACCAGTTTTCAAATGGCTTTGGTTTCATTGGATTTGGATTTAAATGGAATAAGTTATGGTTAATTGAAGCTTTCAAGCTCTTTCGATCTGATTTCTCCAGATTTGCCTTAGCTTGATTTTCTTCATTTTCACTTTGATTTCCCTTCACTCATGAAGTTTTAGAGGTGATGGATCCACAAAGAGAGTCTAAGCTCATTAGACTTCTCATGTGGGATGGTCACACACATTGTGCTTGTTATAAGCACCCTTTTTTTGTTCATTTTATTAGCAAACAATTTCTAGCATAGGCAAGCATGTGGCAACCGTCTTAGACGGATGAGTGAGGGTGCCTAACACCTTCCCCCACTCATAAATAATTCCCCTTACCCAATCTCTGGATTTTTCCTTATCGTAGAGCTACTTAGGCTCTATTTGGCTTCTATGAACCCTTTGGTGTCCATTCACACCCTAAAATGGATGGTGGCGACTCTTAGCTTTTATCGATCCCCGCGTGATGATATCGGAGGTCATCCGAGATGACAAATCCATGTCTCACAACTGGCGACTCTGCTGGGGATGTTTTTGTGGAATTGAGCCATGTTTTGATTGCTTGTGCATGACTGATTGATTTTCATGAATTGTTTGCTGTTTTGTCCATTTGTGATAAGCATGTTTGAGCTGAGCATTTTTGTTTTTTAAATACATGAGACCCATGAAAATAGGGCATGTGATGTTTGTATGCTTTGGTTATGCTCAAAACCATGTTAGTGGACATAGATAGTCTTACCATGCTAGGTTGCCATTTTTGTTATGATAAGCATGCTTTGATTAGAAGTTTAATGTGATGAGCATGAGATCAGAATTTTTGAGAGATGTTTACTTCGTATCAAGCATGCTCACCATGATTTATTTGCTTTTTTGTACAACATGATAACATGCTTGCATGATGCTTGTGTGAATACATGTTTAGTATGAGCATGCTAGGTGTTTTTTTATTACTTTGTTTTACTCATGATTGTTTACTTCAAATATGATTTCCATATCATGCCTTGGTGAATGTGATTGGGCTTGCATGGCTACGAAAAAAGAGTGGCAAGGGTGGGACGTTGTGTAAAACCCCGAATTTCCCTTAAATAATAAATTAAATTAGTAAATAATATTACCCAGAGTTATGATTGATAGAAACATTTTAATATTGTAGGGGGTGATCAACTTAGCGGAGATCCAGAATTAGACGCAGATCTGACCGTCCGATCATGAGATATCAAGGTATGTATTCTGATTGGGCATGTGTATGGAATTTGGTATAGGTGAGACACATGGGATAAGTGAGTATAAGTATTAGTTTAATAACCTAAATTTATACGCGTGTATTTTCGCTCGTATTGTTCAGCCGCAAGCGACAAGCGACCGAAGGAGAAGAAGAAGAAGGGGAAGAAGAAAAGCTTGGGTTTTTGGAGTTCTTCATCTTCCAGAGTGTTGCTGGGTGATAGAGAAGCGTGGTTGAAAGAAGTGAGGAAGAGGAACCTTCGTTCAAGAGGTAGGTGACACCGTTTTGGTTTTAAATTCGGATTTATCTCTGTTTAATCGCAAACGCATGTTTCTATGATATGTAAAGTTGTATTTAGTTAGCTAAGCATGTTATAAATACATTAGAATGAGTTTAGACGAGAAAAATCGTGATTTAGAACTGTTTCTGTTCGATTTGGTGAGACCGCCGACCTCGACTGTGCGAGGCGCTCATCGGCGATCTTAGGCGCTGGTTAAATATTTGAGGATGCCGTGGACCGCGGGACGACGGACCGTGGGCGCTCGAAATTGCACTACCGCCGACTGATGACCGCCCGGAGCGATCCTGAGCGATCCCAGGCGCTCTCAGCAGAATTTCCAATTTTTCATAATTTCGAACCTAATTCAATTCTAAACTATTTTTAGACAATTTTAATGATTAATTAAGGTACTTTAAGACCAAAATAAACTACCTAAATCCCTGTTTTACAGAAAAACAAATTAGGGAGATATTTAGGACATTAGTTGCCAAGTTTTGAAGGTATATGAGAAATGTGATTTTGGAAAAGCCTAACTACTCTTTGATTATCTAAACACTTCTAAATGATATTATAAATCATAAGACATTATAAAGAGAATTCAGAATCCGAATGACGGAATAATGAAGTGAATGTACAGATATAACCATTATATGCCGCTAGGCACCAACCCTTATAGAATTATGATACTTTAGGGAATTTTGGAGTCTAGTGGGCATAGCTGGTTATGGATCCATAGTCGTAGCTAGATAGCTGAGGGATATGTCATTTGGGTTGAGTTACTCCTTTATGCGACGCGCTTCCTTTGCAAGTTAGTTTGTCTGGGAAGGTCCTATGTCTGGAGGGACACCCCGGTGAGCCGCTGGTGATTCCCTGTACATGTGGATAAGCAACCACCTCCATGTATTGATTCTGGTGCTGCATGCTGGTGGTACATACCAACTTTGATGGGTACGTGTGCAATAAGTCGGTGACTACGGCTCTTGTCTAAGCTGCGCTGCATGGGGCTTGAGTATCATTAGTAGCATCGCTCTTAAGTCTCACGGTGGTATAGCAATTGGTTGAGAATCATCTCAAAAGGTTTATCTAACTTTGTGAGTCCTACAATGACACTGAAAACATAACACTTGATATGATTACTATTGTGCACGTGCGGGATGCATATGATTGGGATATTGGTTGGATGTGACTGCTTAGTACATCCTGGCAATACTTGGATTATGCTATTGATTTGGCTATTGAGTTCTTATATTAAAACTTGCTGAAAATCATTTCTAGAACTGTTATCAAACTGTTTTGTGTTCACGAATGGTATAAATGATTATGCGAGCCTGATTTGTCGATATTGCTTAATCGTGCATGAAATGCTACTTTGCTTATATTAACTGTTTAATCATGCATGTGTTACCTACTGAGATATTCGTATCTCACCCTACTTCTATTTCATTTTTTCAGCTGATACGCGAGAGGGGGATCTCTTAGACTTCCAGGGAGAGATAGCCGAGTATTCGCCGGAGGATTATTATTATCCAGACCTTGTCTGAGGTGGATTGATGTTATAGACTTAGTATTTTTATTGGTTATTATCATTTATTGGATTTGATGTATGAGAGAGACAAGAGAAAGTTAGTAACTAGTTCATTCTACCAGACTTTGATATTACTGACTGATGGTCAAGCTTTATGCTTGTTTTGAGGATTTTGATCTACACTTCCGCACATACTTGTTTCCGCACTCTGATAGTTTAATATATGGATTGGATTTACTTTCTTTAGTCTGGTATGTTATTGATGTTGTAATTGATATGGGCCAGTAACACCTCGGATTTGGTTGTTGAACTAAATTCGGGTTGTTACAGTAGCGAACCGGTTCGGGTCGGGTGCCGGTTTGCACTGACCCGGGTTCGGGGCGTTACACGTTGTGTTGAATGTGACCCTCTTTTTCAAATGCACTTGAGCACTTTTATATTTTTTTACACAGCCTACCTATCACCCATAGGAAGTTGAACAAGAATGTGTGTAGCTTGGCGCACCGAGGTCGTTACTTCGGAAAGCGAAAGTGAAAACATTCACCTTAGAGACTTTGAGCCAATGATGTGATGACATGGTGGATCTAGAATTCTGGTCATACACTAGGCTTGAGCTCTAATTTGCCAATAAGCCAAAACCCAAAACCCCTACGCGAAGGTGGAGAAACACCCTTTTGGCCAAAATAAACCAAATACGATGGGGAAAGGGTTTGTAATTGAGGAAAGGCCGTCTTGCATGGCTCAGGTGACCCGAGGTATGATATGGACACCATTTTGAAGGTAAACATGAGGTAACAAGGTATTTTCAGTTTATTCCTTATGATGGCCTCTATACTTTGTAGGAATCAAGATCATGGTGTCCATTTGATGGGATTTTGTTTTTCCCAGAAAATTGTTGTTAGCCTAGGATTGGTGTATCCCTTAGGGAGAGTTTTTACTCTTCTTAGGTGTCATTCTACCCAAATGCCCATAGGAGGCACCCAAAAGTCCCAAATTCCATGCATTAGGTGTCCATTTTTAGGAGGGAGCCTAGGCCCTCCTTTGTATGAATATGGCTAATCCTCTTTCTTGCAGGGAATTTGTGTGTGAAGGCCATCCAAGAGCTGCTGGTGCAAAGGGCCTCTTCTTTTCCTTTTTGTTTAGAAACTCTCATTCTCAAGCCCAAGGAGGCTAAAAGTGTAATTTTATTTTGATTCATGCCCTTGAAGGCCAATTTGTATTGTAACATATTTCTTTTATTGTAAGAGATCTGTTTGTGCATATTTGTGGTCTCCCCATGCAACCTCATGAAATTCATGGTTTAAGCGGGCTTTTAATGCCATTTGATGTGTCAAATGCCCAATTTGGGGCAGTCTGGAAGCCACCCAATGGTAAACAGTGTGTTTGGGCATTTAACCAAGCTAATAAAACCAATTGGAAAAGAAAACAAATCAAAAATCTGTTTTTTGGTTTAAAACCGTCCTGAGTATGCGGTTGTCTGCATTTTCGTTGCAACCGCATGTATTATACGGTTTGAGCCAAACCGTTCTGATTGCACGGTTTTAAGCCGAAATCCTATTCCAGCCTTGCTAATTAAACATTTCTGGGTCCTTTCATCCCTAAGTCATATAAGCAAGTGGGCAGGTGTGCTAAATGAGATAAATGGCATATAAACCATTCCAAATACACCCAAATCAAGAGATTAAGGTCATTTTTAACATTTTCACCTAAATTGAACAAATCAACGCAACTCAAAGGTGGAAATGATAAAATAAAAGTTGGCTCAAACCAAAAAACAGGTCAAGCATCTCAATTTGGGGGTTAAGTCCACATTGGGCTCTTTTTGTCCAATTTGACCACTTAACCCATCTTAAGTGAAGTAAAGGATTAACAGAGAATTGGTTCAAATAACCCACTTAATCACACTTCAATCTCAAAAATTGAACTTGGAAATCATAATAAGTTTAAGCTTAAAGTGTAATACAACTCATGAAAGGAAGCTCAACTCTTTTAAGATGAGGCAAATTCCAATCAAAAATCAATCTTTAAGAAATCTTTAATCATACAGTATTCAAACTTTTAAGATTTCTTCCAAAGAGCATTTGGGTCACTTGGCAGCCTTTAAATTCCAAGCAAATAATCATTTAAAAATCAAGTGAAAGGAAAATTTTAAACAAATCATCTCCTTGAAAGCAATTTGAGTCTCTTTTTAACTCAAAACACCTAAGGGGAAATCAAAAATATTTTAGGCATCTGAAAGCCTTGTAATTTCAGAAAATCAACTCATAGGACTCCTGGAAGCCTGAAATTCCAGAATTTTTCAAAATCTTCATAGGCCTTCTAAAGCCTGAATTTAGAAACTCATAGGACACCTGGAAGCCTGAAATTCCAGAATTTTTCAAAATCTTCATAGGCCTTCTAAAGCCTGAATTTAGAAACTCATAGGACACCTGGAAGCCTGAAATTCCAGAATTTTTCAAAATCTTCATAGGCCTTCTAAAGCCTGAATTTAGAAACTCATAGGACCCTGGAAGCCTGAAATTCCAGATTTTTCTCAAAAGCACCATAGGCCTTCTAAAGCCTTAATTTAGAAATTCATAGGCCCTTGAAAGCCTGCGTAATTTCAAGAGGCTGTGGAAGCCTTAATTCCAAAGCATAAGCCCTTGGAAGCTTGCGTAATTCCGAGTCTCGAGTTTGTCTAAGGTTTTTTTTACTTTGGACATCTCATTTTTTTGTGGGATATGTTGGAAGCCCTAGAATTTTCCAATATTAGTGGGTCTTTTTCGTACCAACCAAGTCATAAGCCCTTGGAAGCTTGTGTAATTCCAATGCTTGATTTGACTATAGGCCTTTACTATAACCACATCATCTTTTATGGGACATGTTGGAGGCCCTAGAATACTCCAACAAAATTTCTGTGGTTTGATCTTTTTCGTATCAATCACCTCATTTTAATAAGGTTATTTTAACCATAAATCCAAAAGGCAAAAAATATGAATACAAGGAAAATCCCAAACTCATGTTCACCAAGCCTACATGCATGCATAGGTGTGTAAAATTTTGATTTAATGGGATACTAATATTTTTTCTTTGTCTTTTTTCTTTCACAAAGGTTTCCGGTTCCTACTACAACCATTGCTCCTCGACGTTCTCAGAGACTGAAATCTACCACTATGAATCCTATTGAAAAGCAGTCCACTGTTTCTGCTGAGGCCTTTGCTCAACTGCAAGAGCAAGTGGCAGGGATGACAAAACTACTGGAGAATTTGCTGGCCAACCAAGCCGCTCAGGCTCAGATGCAGGCGCAGCAGGCGCAGGCTCAGGTTCATCAGGCTTCATCATCCCATAATACACCACCAGCTCAACCCCAGACTGACCTTCCACCACCAGTCCAACCTATCCCACCTCAACCTGAACTTTACCAACCAACCCCCGAGCCTATCTTGATCCGGGAGGAGGAATCTGAATATGAGAGGGAGAAGGAAAAAGAAAAGGAGAGACTGAGGGTAGAAGTGGAGAGGAAATTCTTGGAAAAGCTGGAGTCCATCCAAGAAGAGCTGAAAGAAGTAAGAGGGATCAACACGTTGGGTGGTACCAACTTTAAGGATCTCTGCATGTACCCCGACGCATGCCTACCGGCCAAATTTAAGTGTCCGGATTTCGAGAAATATGACGGCACCGGCTGCCCAATGAGCCATCTGAAGCTCTACTGTGGGGCGTTGTGCCAATTTGGCCGGGATGACGGCATTTTGATCCAGCTATTCCAGGGAAGCCTGACTGGGGCAGCTTTGAGATGGTTCGCAACTGTGGACCATGGCAGAATCAGAAGGTGGAAGGACCTAGCTGATGCTTTCCTTGCTCAGTACCGTTTCAACGCCAACATCGTGCTAGATAGGTACGATATGATGAAGATGAGCAAAGGAAGAGATGAGACAGTCAGGCAGTATGCCAAGAGGTGGAGAGAAGCCGCCTCTCAAGTCAGGCCTCCCATGATGGAGCCAGAGATGGTAACCACTTTTATTGGCACACTGGGGCAGCCATTTTACAATCACTTGGTGGGTCAAATTACCACCAGTTTTGCTGCCTTAGTACAGGTCGCAGACCGGATTGAAGATGGAATCAGATCCAAGCGAATCTACGACCATTCTGCCTCGACTCGTCAGCAGGAGCCCACTTCTGATCCTTCTGCCCAGAAGCAGAAAAATGGGGCAAGAAGGAACGAAGGGAAGAAAGAAGGGGAAGTAAATATGGTACAACCCCAACCACCCAAAAAACCACTCCAAGTCAATATTTCTGCACCTCCATCCACCCCAGTGCAGCCGCAATCGACCTATCAAAACCCTCTCAAAATTAATGTTCCTCAAGCAGCAATGCCCAACCAAAAAAGGGTATTCTCGAAAGAGGAGAGAGACGCTTGGATGGTGTCCAGAAGGAATAGGGTCCTTTCCCCTCTTCCTGTGACTCCATCCCAGCTACTGCCAACTCTGTTAAACGCAGGGTATGTTACCCTGAAAGAACCAAATCCGAATGCTTCGAAGGGAAAGAATTTCGATCCCTCTACCACCTGTGAATACCATATGGGTGCACCAGGACACCCTACAGACAGGTGTTGGCCGTTAAAACATGCTATCCAGGATTTGATCGATCAGGGGACCTTGTTGTTTAACACGGCTGCACCCTCTCCCGCCAGGACTGACATTGGTCAGAATCCTCTGCCCCAGCATAATGGGGCAGGTCCTTCCAATTTTTTGGGGACCGTCTCTTCTGGACCGAGGACGTTTGATCCCTCGCAGTTGATTGCGCCGATAGGGACGTCCGTTAAGGTCTATTTTGACCAAGAAGAGATAGGGGAACAAATCAATGTCATTTCTGGAAATAAAGGAAATGGCAAGACTGCAAAGGACATTAATGCCTCTTTGAACCGGGCCGCTTCTCTCATGGCCCAGCTTGATGTAACCAAAACCCCTCTCATCATTAATTGCAACCCGGCTGTTGCTCCTCCACCTACTTCATCATCCAAACCACCGTTGGTCATTAATTATGACCCCACCACAACATCAATTACCTCTGTCTCTTCTCAGGCCTTGAAATCCTCTCAACCCAAGGATCCCAGGCAATCCTCGCCTCTGGTTATTGAGGTGCCTTCTTCTAACCCCATTCCCACATCAACTCCTGCACCAAGGTCTCATCTCCAGCCCTTGGTATTTAACGTTCCTAAACCCTCCTATTCAGAGACTGCTGTACCTTGGAACTACAGCGAGGGTTATACGACCACTATCCCAGTGGCTGGGAATCAGAGTCAGGAGGAAATAAATCTCATGACAAGATCAGGGAGATGCATGGAAGGAAAAGAACAAGAAAAGAAAGAAGCAGAGCAAGTTCAGAAAGGGAAGGCCAAGATAGGGGAAGACACCCCCCAGGTCGTCAATGATGAGGTAGCAAACCTCTTAAAAATACTGAAAAAGAGTGAATTCAATATTGTCGACCAATTGATTAAGGTCCCTGCCCAGATATCAATACTGGGATTATTGCTTAATTCAGAAAAGCATAGGGACTCATTAATAAAGGTACTCCAGAGTGCTCATGTGCCTAAAATGATTGATCCAGACCAGCTCGGCATGATGATCGGCCAGATCTTATCTCATAATGTAATAAGCTTTTCAGAAAGCGAGATAAGCCCTGGCGGATGTTATCATGTGGACCCTTTGCACATCACTGTGCTTTGTAAGGGTAGCATGATAGCCCGAGTCCTAATTGACAATGGGTCAGACTTAAACGTCTGTCCTTTAGTAACATTTGTGAGGCTTGGTCTGGATCAATCCAAAATAAAGCAGAACGGAAGGATAGTGAGAGCTTTTGATAGCTCCAAAACACACTCCCTAGGGGAGATTGAATTGCCGATTACCATCGGACCGAATATCTTTAATATTACATTCGAAGTGATAGATATTCCCGGTGCCTTCAATCTACTTCTGGGGAGGCCGTGGATCCACTCAGCTAGGGCTATACCATCCACCCTTCATTAAAATATATAAGGGGTCAGAGGGTGATAACTGTCCTAGCCGAGAGTCTAGTCCCTCCCATCATACCACCTGACGTACCTTTCATTAATGTGGAATTAACGGCAGACAAAATTGCGTTTCATTCTTTTCAGTTTGAAACAGTCAACTTCATACCTGGGGGGTGTCTAAAAAAGAAAGAGAAGTTGACATGCGCCAACAAGATGGTGGAAAAGGTTTTAAGAGATTGCAATTTCCACCCAGGAAAGGGGTTGGGAATTAATCTACAAGGAAGAGTGGAGCCCATAGAGACACAGAGGCTGGTCCCACGAGCAGGACTAGGGATGAAAATAAGAAGATGGAAGAGGGGACCACAGAAAGAAAATGGTAACGAAAGGGAGAAGAATCAAGGAAAATTCCCTCATTTAAGGGAAACTTTTTCGAAGCCCTCTCATACCATTCAATTGTCTCCTCCTGCAGATTCCTCCAAACCTCCATACTTTAATGATAATCCTTTTAGAAAACCCTTCACCTCAACCCTTCAACCTTTTATCCCCCTTTCACCCACTTTGGCACCTAAAGCCATGGATGAGCCTGAGCCGCTACCACGAGAGCAGCAGGACTTCATAGAAGAGGCTGGGGCATTCTTTGCAATGACAGAGGATGAAGGAAGAGAGAAAGCAGAAAAAGAAGTTCCTTTTATCGACTGGGCCTCAATCAAGATCCCAGATAAGGTCACCTCTGAACTCAGCCCCGAAGCAGAAAAGGGTAGTTTTCCAAATCCGGTAATGATGGTATCGGATCAAGAGCTTGAGGGGGAGCAGGTTGCACTATACCACCTGCTCCAGAGGGCTTTGCACTAAGAAATTGGGAAGAGATCCCTTTGACATTTGAGGCCGCATATGGTTGGCAATCAGCTGCGGCCTCCAAAAAAAAACTCCATTAGTGGATTGCCCTTTTCCTGAAGGTTTTAATGAACCTTCATCTTCAGGAAAAGCCTCTTTAGAAGGTTCTCAAAAAACCCAAAAAGATTTTTCAATTTTTTCTAGAAAATTTAAAGCTTTCAAAATGGTCCAGACTGCTTATGAACCATATATACAGACTGAATTAGAGCAAGTTGAATATGACTTCGACCTTGAACTCGACTTCGACCTAATGGGGATCGAAGAGGAGATCGAGGCCGAAGACGATGACCTTCCAAAAGAAATATCATATCAATTGGAACGTCACGAAAAGGGTATTCAACCTAATATTGAAGAAACCATTTCCACAAACCTAGGAACCGAAGAGGACCCAAAAATTGTAAAAATTGGTGCATGCTTGTCTGATATGCAGCAGAAGGAAATGTCCCAATTCTTGGCCGATTACAAGGACGTGTTCGCATGGTCTTATCGGGATATGCCAGGGTTGGATACAGACATGGTTGTACACAGGCTGCCGATCCTGCCAGGAGTAAAGCCCATTAAGCAGAAATTAAGAAGGTTGAAACCAAAGTGGACTTTAAAAGTCAAGGATGAAGTGGTGAAACTGTTTCAAGCCGGGTTTTTGGCAATGTCCACATACCCTGATTGGCTAGCTAATATAGTCCCGGTTCCAAAGAATGATGGAAAAGTCAGGATGTGTGTAGATTACAGAGACTTGAACAAGGCGAGCCCGAAGGATGATTTTCCCTTGCCACACATCGACATCTTGGTTGATAACACGGCTGTACACAGCTTATTCTCTTTTATGGATGGCTTTTCCAAATACAACCAAATCAAAATGGCAAAGGAGGATCAAGAGAAAACTGCTTTCATCACTCCTTGGGGAACCTTTCACTACACAGTCATGCCTTTTGGATTGAAGAATGCCGGGGCAACATATCAGCGAGCCATGACAGCCCTTTTCCACGACATGATTCACAAAGAAATGGAGGTCTATGTGGATGATATGATCGCCAAATTGTGTGAAGAGGAAGACCACTTGATCAATCTAAAGAGGGTATTTGATCGTCTAAGGAAATACAGCTTAAGGCTTAATCCAGCAAAGTGTGTTTTTGGAGCCACATCAGGGAAATTATTGGGATTCATTGTAAGCAGAAGAGGGATTGAGATAGATCCGTCTAAAGCAAAAGCAATCATTGAGATGCCGCCTCCTAAGACTGAAAAAGAAGTTAGGGGTTTTCTGGGAAGAATTCAGTATATTAGCCGGTTCATAGCACAACTCACTGCTATTTGCGAGCCGATCTTTAAGCTTCTAAGGAAGAATAACCCAACTATATGGAATGAGGATTGCCAACAAGCATTCGACAAAATAAAGGATTATCTGTTTAATCCACCTGTTCTAGTACCGCTAACTCCAGGAAAACCATTGATTCTGTATCTATCAGTTTTAGAAACATCAATGGGATGTGTATTGGGGCAGCATGATGAGACAGGCAGAAAAGAAAAGGCTATCTACTATTTCAGCAAGAAGTTCACAGATTATGAGATGAGATATTCGCCTTTGGAAAAGACTTGTTGCGCTTTGGTCTGGGCAACTCAGAGGCTTAGGCACTATTTCTTAAGCTATTCGACTTTCCTGATTTCAAGGATGGATCCGTTAAAATATCTGTTTGAAAAGCCGGCTTTAACTGGTAGAACAGCAAAATGGCAGCTTTTGCTTTCGGAATTCGACCTGACATATGTCACTCAGAAAGCAATTAAAGGTCAAGCAATTGCTGATCATCTAGCTGAGCACCCATTACCAGATTATCAGCCTCTTAAGACGAATTTCCCTGATGAGGCTATCTTATTTGCTGAAGAGGAAGAAATTGAAGACTCCTGGCAGATGTTCTTTGATGGGGCTGCAAATATGAATGGAAATGGGATTTGTGCAGTATTAGTGAAGCCAGATGGTTCACATGTCCCAATTGCAGTAAAGTTGAGGTTTCAGTGCACGAACAACATAGCAGAGTATGAAGCATGTATAATTGGATTGCAAGCTGCTCTAGATCATGATGTTCAAGAACTTGACGTATACGGGGATTCGAGTCTTATCATCTTCCAAACAACTGGGGAATGGAAAACCAAAGATCATAAATTGATCCCATATCACCAATATTTGGAAGAAATAAGTACCAAATTTACTCGAATTTCTTTTAGCTATATGCCAAGGTCTAAGAATGAGTTTGCAGATGCCCTGGCGACATTGGCTTCAATGGTTAGTATTCCAGAAGGGGTAGACATACAACCACTTGAAATTGAAGTCAGAGACGAGCCAGCTTACTGTCTTGTTTTAGAAGGAGCGCAAGAAGCAGAAATACCATGGTTTCAAGATATCAAGAATTTCTTGAATAATCGAAGTTTTCCAGAAAGCGCTAATCCTACTGAAAAAAGAACAATACAGAGGTTAGCGGGGCAGTTCCTTCTAAGTGGTGGGCAGTTATACAAAAGACCTTACAGTAATGTTCTACTCAGATGCGTCACCAAGGTTGAAGCAGAAAGGTTGATTGAAACAGTGCACGGAGGAGTCTGTGGGCCGCATATGAATGGACACATGCTCGCAAGGAAAATACTGCGATTGGGATATTATTGGTCTACAATGGAGCACGATTGTTGCCTACATGTTAAGAGATGCCATTTGTGCCAAATATATGCTGATAATAGGCATGCACCACCAAGTGAGCTGCACAGCATGACCTCTCCATGGCCTTTCTCTATGTGGGGTATTGATGTCATTGGGATGATTTCTCCAAAAGCGTCTAATGG
The DNA here is from genome assembly GCA_947561395.2 of Buxus sempervirens. Taxonomy (NCBI): domain Eukaryota; kingdom Viridiplantae; phylum Streptophyta; class Magnoliopsida; order Buxales; family Buxaceae; genus Buxus; species Buxus sempervirens. The sequence goes on from OX387185.1 coordinate 11,792,797, forward strand.
ACACCGGTTCATCCTAGTGGCGATCGATTATTTCACAAAGTGGGTTGAAGCTACTTCATATGCAAATATTACAGGGAACCATGTTCTTAAGTTTCTAAAGCACAACATAATTTGTCGCTATGGGTTGCCAAAAGCCATAGTTTCAGACAATGCTTCAAATATTAAGAACAAGGATATGAAGAAGATGTGTGAACAATTTCAGATAACTCATCATAAGTCAGCCCCTTATAGGCCAAAGATGAATGGGGCAGTAGAGGCGGCGAATAAGAATATAAAGAAAATAATCCAGAAGATGGTAGTGAGCTATAGAGATTGGCACGAGATGTTACCATTTGCTCTCCATGCTTACAGAACCTCAATCCTAACTTCTACTGGGGCAACGCCGTATTCCTTGGTTTATGGAACGGAGGCAGTCTTACCTGTTGAAGTAGAAATCCCTTCATTGAGAGTGCTTATGGAAACAGAACTTGAAGAGGCTGAATGGGTTCAGTCTAGATATGAGCAACTCAATTTGATAGAAGAAAAGCGTTTGAATGCGCTTTGCCACGGTCAACTGTATCAGAAGAGAATGGCCAGAGCCTACAACAAGAAGGTGAAGCCCAGAGCTTTCCAAGTGGGTAATTTAGTCTTAAAGAAGATATTGCCATTTCTGGAAGACCTTCGCGGAAAGTTTAAGCCAAATTAGGAAGGACCTTATGTAGTGAAGAAGGTCTTGTCAGGGGGCGCTCTTATCTTGACAGAAATGGATGGGACAGATTTTCCCGAGCCAATCAACTCCGATGCGGTCAAACAATATTTCCCTTGAAGGAATATCACAAAGAAATGATCCGAGGCCATTTTTTCTTTATCCCTCAAAAATTTTAACATCCCTAGATTAAACCAAGTTGAGCCTGCTCGTGCTTGAAAGAACCCAAACTGGAGCTTACAGTTGCGACTGGGGCAAAGTTAATAAAAAGAAAAAAAAAAGAAGGGAAAATAGCAAAAAAAGGCCAAGTACAAAGAAAAAAAAAAAAAAGAAGGCCAATATTGGGAATGGGGAGTCGTATCCATTATAGCTGTAAGCCCAGTTGTCCCATTTCAAAGATGTCAAAATTTTGAGCCTATAATAACTTTCTTTCATAAACTCAACCCAGCCCTCATTTCGTCCTATTGATCAAGTCCTCAGTGATCTGGGTGTATTCCTTCAGCTCGCGGTGTTGAAAGGGCAACGACGGAATAAATGAGCCAGCCCTAGTGAAAACCGTAACAGGCACTAGGGGCAATATTGGCAATGAAAAGGCAAAAGAAAAAAGAATAAAAGAAAAGAAAGAAACAGGAAAAGAGGTCACTAACCGCACTTGGGATACAGACTGAACTAAACCGCCCTTTAACTACGGTTTTGGCAAAAGGGCTATGCAACCGCATGTTGAAGACGGTTTTGGCTAAACCGTTCTGAATGCACGGTTTTGGGCAGCAGAATTGAGTTAAGCAAATTTTCTGCACAGGACTGAACCAGTAGGCTGTGGCATACCCCCTGGAAGTGGGAAGAAAACTTGGGGATGAGTCTAAAGGTTCCAAGGGGGACAGAATGGCTTCCTCCTCATTGGTTAAAGTACCCTTTTTGCCCAACTTATTTCAATTCATCCAACTATATGGGATTAAAGCATTATGGACCAATTTACAACAAAAACACACAAAAATGAAAATTATATTTTGGCCGATGATGAGAAATCAGTGATTTTTCATTAAAACTGTCAGTTTTTACAAGCATATAAGAGTTCGGAGGCCAATAGTATAAAAACCTATTTTGTATTCTCTATCTTTCCACTAGTGGAGTTTCTCTTTGTACAAAAGTGTAAAAAAGAAAAAATACAATAAAAGGGGCTAATCTCTATCCCCTAGCCTTTCCTCAAGCTCTCGGATCCGAGCCGCCTGAACCGCCACAAGCCTTTCAGCCCGCTCTGCATCTGGGTCATTGAGGAATGAGATGACGTCATCTGAGAGGGTCTGTCTGGTCCTCATATCTCTGAGCCTGGCCATGGTCTCATCATGCCTACACCACGCGGCTCTCATGTCGAAGCGACGGGCCTGTATCTGCTCTGATAACCGTCTCTGCAAATCTTCCTTCTCCAATCTCAAGGTTCGGGCCTCCTCCACCCATATGTGCTGAAGCCGTCTATGAGAAGCCCGCTCAGTCTCCAAGAGGTCCTCATAGGTAGGACACGGGATAGCAAGAGGATCTACCGGTACAGAAGCGCAGCTCTGCACCAGCTCTCTAATCCAAAAGAGATAGTCCTTCTCATGCAATTTGGAGAAGACAGGACCTCTCAAGAAGCAAGCCTGCGACTAGTCCTTCAACAGGCGGAAGCATAGTCCCATGGTGGCCGAGGTGAGTGGACCTATGAACTCTTCATATCCCTGAGGTACCAGAATCCCCTGCACCTCCTCTCCGAACTGCCGGATGACTCTCAAAGGCAAGTAGAGCAAGGCAGACCTCAAGCCTATGAGCACGGCAAAATTCCGATCGAGGAAGCTGATCACCGTCTCGGCAGAAGGCTGATAAGCACCAGGCCATCTCACCTGGTTGTCCTGAAGCGTCCCCAAGAAAGCAAACCAACCCTGCTTGCCACCATGGATATTCGGGCACCCCCTGTTGCTCATCAAAACAGGAATGTTCAATCTGGGGAAGAAGCGGCGGGTTATCTCTTCAACTTGACTCAGGTGGTCAAGTAGCCAGAGCTGCAAATAAAAGGGAAGCATTTCTAACTTAGAAAATCTCAATTTTGCAATAAAAACTATAATTCAAGAAAGAGGTTCAGATTTTACCTGAAGTATAGGGGCGCAGGCAAGGAAACTTTTTTGCTTCCGATGATAGCAGTCAGTCAAGGCCTGGTATATTTCAGCCAGGATCATAGGGGCAAGCCTTTCGAGCTCCCTAACTTGGCAAATGACTGAAATGAGGGATAAATCAACCTCGCTATCACCTCGGGGGAATAAAAGTTGATTGACCACTATCAAGGTCAAAACATTGAACCAAGCCGACTGGTTTGAGCTATTCAACAGCTTTTCAGTCAAAAATGACTTTGATAGGGTCAATAGGGCGTCGGCTTCCCCTAGCTCTTTCTTGCTAATTCCTAAAAAGGTGGAGGCTTCCTTTTTGAAGCTTGGTTTGAGAGGTGGGTTGACTACTTTCTTGGAGAACCTAAGGTTGAGGATGGTTTCAACCTCCTCGACTGTAGGGGTTATCTCTTTTTCCCCAAACCTAAAAAGGTTCAATTGGGGTTCCCAATGCCCAATCAAGTCCTCTATGATTTCCCATTTTAGGGGAACCTTTGGGATTGAGAGAAGGTGGCCTAGATTGGCGGAATCCCAATCTATCTCATCTTGTGGGGTCATTGAATCAACCCACCTCTCATAATAAGTATCTACAATGGCATACCTAGTCAGATTTGGAGGTTTGGACCTAATTTTTGGTCTAGGTGCTAATGTTTCAAGTACAGAGGATGAAGAGGGCACAGAAGCTGAATCAGAAGCCATTAATGGGCAGAAGTGGATTAAAGGTAGCTAGGAGAGAGAAAATCACCGAAAAGGGGGTTTCTGACCTAAGCAATACGTCAAAATGACGTCCTGCCCGCAATTCGCGGCTTTAAAATAACCTAAGGGCAAAAACCGCATACACAGAACGGTTATGCCTGAATCGCACTCAATGTGCGGTTGCATTCCCGCAAAGTTTAAAAACCGCGGGATAAGCACGGTTCTTGCATAACCGCCCTGTATGTACGGTTTTTGCACAAAAACAGTTTTTCTTCTTTCTTTTAATAAGTCATGTTCCCCAAAAAACCTGTTACCTGTATAGCAGTTGCAACATGATAAACATACACAAAAGAACAAAAAAATTACAAGAAAAGAAACAAAAATAAATAATTTTCTCTTTTTCATATAACTGCAAATGGATACATCATGTTTTATATACAAATGTAAGATAAATCCTAATCTAAACCTATCTCCTACAAGTCAATCCCCCTCGCTTCTACCTCGCCGTCGCTGCCAGATGAAAAAATGATCTGAGAAGCGCTGGCTAGCAGGAGAAGATGGCTCGCCAAGTGAAGAAAGACTAGCAGGAGGCACTGGGTCTGCAGGAGGCGCAGGATCGGTAGAAGAGGCAGGAACGGGAACTGAATCATCCCGGGACAGGTCCATAAAGCATGAGACTGAAGTATCCATCGCCAAAGGGACCAGCTCCAGCACCCGGGAATCCTCAACAGGAAGAGATGAATCTGTGGGATCCGCTACATCACGCACCTCTGCCACCTCAGGCTCAGCTACACCCGGCATATCCTCCTCTCTCACGGGCTCGGCCGCCTCAGGAACCACAGCAACCTCTGAGTCACCCTCCGCTATCTCAAGAGCGGTCTCTGGCTCAGATGTAGGAGCAGTCTCAGGTAGGGGCACAGCCTCCGGCACCTTAGCTGACTCAGGAACTGCAGCAGCAGAAGTAGCCTCGGCCGCCACCTCAGTCTCTCTCTCTGGGATCTCTGCAGCTCCTAAGGAAAAGGATAGAGTACGAGAACTGGATGGTGAAGCTACCACATCCTCCTGGAAGACAAAGAAGGTTTAATCAGAAGCAGAAAAGATAAAGAAAAAAAATACAGAAACTGAAAAAGACAGACCTGAGCTCCTGAAGGCCCCGCCTGGCCCTGAGCACTGGCCAACTGGGCCAGCAAGTCGGCAATAAGAGCGACGTGCCCAGTAATGATGACGTCGCTCTCAGCTATGGCAGCGTCCCTCTCAGCCAGCTGACGCTACAGATCCGCATATCTAGCCCGAACCTCCTCTAGCTGTGCCTCCTGAAATGAGATAAGAAGAAAAAAGATATCAGTCAACTTTAAACAAGAGAAGAGGACTAAAAGGACTACACAAGGGAGGGAGATTTGTTGTACCGTGGTGTCATACAAGCGGACCACCACCCCTCCAATCTCAGTAACTCCACCTCGAACGGGCATGGGCTGCATAAGACAACCCACTGAGACCTGCCCGAACCAGGTATCATAGTCACCATCGACTAAAAGGGCATCTCCTGCCTCCCAATCGCCAAAATGGGCAGGGTCGAATGGACCAGGAGGGGTGAAGGGTGCTGTAGCTGGAGGAGCCACTGGGATCCGGAGCTCGCCAGTATGCTAAAAGAAGAAGCGCTCGCCGAGGTACCATATACTACCCAACTGCCCGATGAAGAATGGGTACCTCTGGCGCCGCTGATCCAAAGCAAAAGCGTCATCCACGAAAGGCTGAAAAGCCAACTCGTCGTGCAGGCCGTCGAAACGGGGAACAGATAACTGAGGATAAACAGAGGAGGATGTCAGATTCTGGCAAAAAGGAGAAAAGGAAAAGAGGGAGAGAGAGAGAGGGAGAAAGTGCTTACCTCTCTCCTGAAGGTCCTGTCCAGGTGAGCCCTCGCCGACCTAGGGCGACTCTTCTCTGAGTTGCGCCTAATCCGATTCCACCGGCGGGCCAAGGGAAACGTCCCCTCAGGCAATGTGGAGGTAGGGCGAAAGTGGGCCACGTAGACCCGAGCAAAGAACTAAAAGAAAAAAAAAAGAGAGAGATAAGCAAAGAAAAAAAAAAGAGAAGAAAAAGAAAAAAAAAAGAGGAAAAAAGAAGAAAAAAAGAAAAGAAAGGAAAAAAGAAAGAAAATCATTTATACCTGCAGAAAGGGCCAAAAGAACCTGCAACCCACTCCAGCCCCTCTGGGAGAGGATAGGCCAGAAACCACTCGTCGTAGGCCCGCTAGCAAGGTGCCATAGACAAGCTGGCCCCAAGCATACTCCCTCGCTCGGTGCAGATCTCGGAGAAGGCTCAGGAAATGGGGACTGACCGAAGTACTATCCTCCAAGCAGAAGCAAGAACCCATCATCAGAAGGAAAAGAAATCGGAAGGCCACGGGAAAACTGGGATGCTCCGCTGCTAAGGTGCTGTATCCCCTCTGCAGAAATGTCTCCCTCAACCATGTCCATGAAATACGGGTAATCCTGCTCCTGTCCCAGGCCGCCACGGGCATCTCATCATATCCCAAGAGCTCGGCGATCTCCAAATCCGCCGGCCGATCCATCTCAGTGATGACATCTCCAGTCATCCTGATCCCAGTAATGAGAGCGAAGTCGGTGGGGCGAATACCAATCTCCACGTCAGGCAGATGAAAGCTCAAGGTCTCTGGAAAAAATCGCTCCATCAGGGCCAGGATCAAAGGCCGATCGTGGCGAACGTCGGTAATGGTGATGAAGGGGCCAAATCCAAAAACGGCCCATCTCTTGATGCAAAGGAGTCGAACAGGCCGCTACTACATCGACAAAAAGGGCCCAGCTCCCGCGGAAATGGGAAGATGGATAAGAAAGAGGAATGTCTGCCCTGACGCCCGCCGAAGGATGCGTCGTCAAATCATGGAGGAGAGAGGTATCTCGGATCTGATCCGCTATCTCCGCAGGAATGGCAACACGAGTCACCTGGGCTCCTGCCTTACCTCTACGACGAGCTCCCCTACGCTCTCGGACCTCAGCAACAGGCTAGAAAAGCAAATGAGAGGGGTTCAGATTGAATGTGGTAAAAGAGAGGTCTGTTTTTTGAAAAGAAGAGAGAATACCTCGGGTATCGACTCCTGCGAACCTCCAGACGATCCAGAGTCTGAATCTAAAAGCTCCAGACTGCTAGGAGAAGAAGGATCAAGGTCCTGCTTGGCCCTAGAGGAAGAAGCCACATCGGCCGGATCCCTCCGAACCCTCGAAGATGAAGGCTCATCTGCGGGACCCTGGGAAGCACGACGTGTGCGAGCCATCTACAAGACCGATTGCAGGGATAAATTCATTATGTTTTTGCATTTAGATAAAATCATGATATTTGTTTTTATGTTTCCGTTAGTTTTGATTTTCTTTGGCTTAATCAAATTTATTTTGTTTGCAGAAGAAAGGAATATCGGAGGGAACCCTTCAAAAGTATCCAACCGAACCAGGATTTAATATTTTTATTTTTCAAAATTTTAAAAGCCTTTAATACTTTCTTCATCTAGATATTCCTGTTATGTATAAGAATTATATAAAGGAAACAAAATTCCTATATATCTTTCTTATATGGCAAAAAAAAGAGAAAAGAAGAAAGAAAAAGAATTTCTTAAGAAAGGCTTTTCGGAATTTTCATTCCAACAAGCACTGAAGTTGCCTAAGAGTGATGCATTTCTAGAATTGCAGAAGATGCACCAAGGATTAAAGTCTTATTATGTAAAATCTATGCTTGATCCTCGATCCTTTTACGATACCTAAATGTCCAATCTGTTTTGTTTTAGGTACAAAATCCTCTTGATAAAACACGGAAGATGGTCAGCAGTGTTTTATGAAACTGAGGGCTAGTGTGATTGGTATCATGTCCTATTCAACACATGGAGGAGAACAACTATTGAAATGAGCAGGGAAAATGAACAGTCAACAGATACCGTGTCACAAAGTACATTCATAAGGCTAAGGCACCCAAACATTCCTTGATAAAGCATAGAATATGCATTCAGAAATCACTCTATCTGAGAATTCATGCACACCTTATGGATAAAGGGAAAATAAGGAGCAATCAGTTGGTATAGAAAAATGCAAGAACTGCAGAACTAAGCACTCAAGTTCAGAAAACCTACTGATGATCAAAAGAAAAAAAAAAGAGAGGGAAAAGTCTGATAAAATGGGCATATGCAAAATTTGGCAGTGTTGCCCAACCAAGGGACAAACAATCAAGAACACAAAATCATTTGATCAAAGAATCAAAATCAGGCCTAAAATTAGCTCATTCATTCAACAAATATACACATGGGTTCGGAATGAGAGTTTGCAAGAGAAGTTCAGATTCGGCCACTTACCTGTGTCAGTCGAAAATAAAGATTGGCAACAAAGGTAGAAGCTTTGATCTCACCAAAACTTCAAAGATGGTCGATTGGAATGGCGGTCGTAGAGAGCAATCGAGCAAACACAACAGTAACAGGAGGAAAGTATGAAGCGTTCGCCGGGAGCTACAATCGCTACGGAGGTGGTCGATCGCTCGAAGAGGTTCCAATCACCTGGAGATGAACAATGTCACCGGAAGAGGATGAAGACGCCGGAGAGTAAAGTGGCTTCGTTGGAAGAGAAAGGATGAAGACCGGAGGAAGACCACGGTCACCAGAGAAGAGAGCTAGGGCTTGGGTTCTCCAGGGATTTGCAAAGGCAAAGTGGAAAGCCGCGGTCGCGGTCTCGATTATATGCAACCTAGAAAACCGCATACACAGAACGGTTGGTATTAAAATCATCTCAAACTGCACATACAGAGCGGTTGAAATCGAAATTGCTAAAAACCACACGTTCAGTACGGTTGGCACCCAAAAATGAATTTTCAAAACTTTTTCCAATCTCTTTCAAAAGATCTATGTCCAGGATAGTCATGAATTGCAAGAAGCACCACCCTATCAACTTTTGCTTTAAAAATTTGCTCAAATCTCACTTCATAGCCACGAGTGCTCTGTGAGACGCGAGAAGAGGATTTGCCCCTTAAAGTTAGGGACTTTTTATCAGATCCTCTAAACAAATTCTTTTTCAAAAACCATGTTGGAATTCTTGCAGCTCATGATCGAATGGACATGATCTTGGGAAGCGCAATTTGCGGGTCTTTTTGCTCTTCGCTGTGAATTGATCCCAATTCCAGCGAAGAGGGGGCAGTTGTAGACACCCCAAATCGCACTTCCATAAGAGAGAACCTTCGAAAGAACTTTAAAAGTCTTATTTGAGCCTTGACATATGTCAAACACTCAAAAACTCTCAAAATTGGTGCCAACCGTACTGAGTATGCGGTTTTTATAATTTTGGTGTCAACCGCCCTGTATGTGCGGTTGCAACCGCACACACAGCACGGTTGAGATCCATGCTTGTCGCGTGAGCTGCCATGTGGCTTCGCGAAGCTTCGGCCGTTGAGCCACGTCGACAACAATCATGATGAGCGTAACAGAATTGAACCGTCCTGTATGTGCGGTTTAGTTAAATTTGAATAGAAACCGCACTTAGAGTGACGGTTGTGTTGAAACCGTACCGTGTATGCGGTTTTGGCTGTTTCGAGGATTTGTGAAATGGATCGATCTTTGAGCCTTATTTACGCATATTACCTCTCTCTCAGGGACTTGAACTCCCTATTTCACCCTCCGAAACTTGCTGAATTACTCCAATTCAAGCCTTGGAGGAGAATTAGAATAATCTAGAAGGCTTTTTAGCCCTACCCTTGGGACTCTTCTACCCTTGGCTTGGCCTATAAATAGAGGGGTCCTCGTCTTGCAAATAGCTGATAATTTGAAGCTTGGAAGCTCTGCAAGAAGAGGGAAAACTCTGCTGGATTGCTGCCTCAAGTATTCAGGCTACCAAAGGTAAAGCTCTTTATATTTCCAGCACTCTCTTTACATTTCACTCCCAACTTCTACCTTTCTGTAGTGTAAGGCCAATTTTTGATTGTTTGCAAGCCCCAAACCCCTTTCAAAGTACTTGGGAATCCTCTCTAGCCGTAAAACGTGAAGAGAGGGCCTTGGGAAAACGAAGGTGGAATGGATCCTCTAGGCTTAGAACCTACAAGTGAAGAAGAGCATGCTATGTGGTTATTTTAAACCTATGGATGTTTATTTTCTAATGTCTTGCACTTGCTCATGGAGAAATATGTGAATCCTTGCTCTCAGTAGCAAAGGATTCCATCCTTCTCCTAGCGAGTGAATTTTCACGTATTCACACACTTTCCACCATTTTTTTTATCAAAGAAGCTAGATCTTGGATTTCCATGTTCAATACGGGAAATCTGAATCCATTGGCTTCAAAATGAATCTTAGAACTTCATGAGATGGTTTTTGGTGATTTCTAAGAGTTTTGGTCGAATTCACTTGCACACATACCATGATTTTGGTTTTTCTATCCAAAAATCTTCAAAACAGGGCAGATCTGTGGCTTGTCTTGGAATGCTTATAACTTCATCCTCCGGATGAATTTTTGAGTGATTCCAAAGAATGTGATCGATGGATGTGCCTATTTCTTATCTGGAAAATTTCGTCCACTTTTATGTAGCCAATTTTTGACACCATCTGTTCAAAGTCTGTAAGTCAGTTCAGCCCAGACTGCTGAACTTACCGCTTTGATGGTGCACCGTTTATTCAATTTTAATCCGTTTTGAGTGATTCTAATTCCTGAGTTTCCCTTGAGAAGTCTATTTTCATTTCCAATTGGTTTCAGCAGATTTTGATCTGTTTTGTGCCTTGGGTGCTCAGTTGACTCAGAGGTGCTCGCTGGCATAGTCTAGAGCTAATCTGTGGTCTTCTAGGCCTGTTCAAGAGAGCACACAAGTCACATCCGGATAGAGTTTGGTGTGAGGTTTTTTTCTTTGGAAAGAGGGCATTACATACTTCCTCCATACCAATTTTTATGGATTTTTATTGAGCCAAACTCCACGAATAGGACTTTGAAAATGCCTACTCATCACTTTTGATATATTATAAACAGTAAATTTCAGATATGGATTTCTCTTTCATTTTGAATCGGATTGAGTTGAAATTTTTATTGTATACTCTACTATATACCAGTTTTCAAATGGCTTTGGTTTCATTGGATTTGGATTTAAATGGAATAAGTTATGGTTAATTGAAGCTTTCAAGCTCTTTCGATCTGATTTCTCCAGATTTGCCTTAGCTTGATTTTCTTCATTTTCACTTTGATTTCCCTTCACTCATGAAGTTTTAGAGGTGATGGATCCACAAAGAGAGTCTAAGCTCATTAGACTTCTCATGTGGGATGGTCACACACATTGTGCTTGTTATAAGCACCCTTTTTTTGTTCATTTCATTAGCAAACAATTTCTAGCATAGGCAAGCATGTGGCAACTGTCTTAGACGGATGAGTGAGGGTGCCTAACACCTTCCCCCACTCATAAATAATTCCCCTTACCCAATCTCTGGATTTTTCCTTATCTTAGAGCTACTTAAGCTCTATTTGGCTTCTATGAACCCTTTGGTGTCCATTCACACCCTAAAATAGATGGTGGCGACTCTTAGCTTTTATCGATCCCCGCGTGACGATATCGGAGGTCATCCGAGATGACAAATCCATGTCTCACAATCAGCCAAAGAAATTTGTTCCTATTTGTCATTTTTGTAGCTTGCCTGGCCATATTCGTCCTAGATGCTTCAAATACTTGAATGCTATTAGGAAAGGAATGAGTGTTAACATTTCAGGAAGGCTATCCAAAAGGAATGAGTATCAATCTGCTGGTATTAAAAAGGTTTGGGTAAGAAAGTCAAATCTCAAATGCTTTGTTTCTTATACTTCTTTGACTTGTGCTACTGACTCATGGTATTTTGATAGTGGCAGTTCTAGGCATATGACAGGAAACAAAGACATTCTTGCAGATTATCAAAGTACTTTGTTAGGACAACTTACTTTTGTTGATGGTGTCAAAGGACGAGTTCTTGGCAAAGGAAACTTAGATATAGAAGGATTTCCCAGGCTAAAGAACATACTACATGTGGAAGGGCTAAAGGCCAACTTAATAAGCATTAGTCAACTCTGTGATCAAAACTTGTTTGTTCGGTTCACAAAGAACAAATGCTTTGTTTTTAATGAAGCTGAAACATGTGTGCTGAAGGGATACAGATCTCCTGATAATTGTTATACCTTGTCATAACCACACACATGTCATAAAATTTCTGTAGATAAAACTGAATTATGGCATCAAAAGCTTGGGCATTTGAACTACAAAAATCTGATCAAGATTGTAAATACAGGTTTTGTTCGAGGAGCACCAAAGCTGGATCACGAACAACCTTGAATATGTGGATCATGTCAGATTGGTAGCAAGTATATCAGGAAAAAGCTTGGTACACAGATCACTCCAAGGAGGAAGTCATAACAATTCTCATGAAGAATGCTGAAGTTCAGAAAAAGCAAGAGATTCAACTACTAGAGAACCCTCTTCCAGAATTCAGAGGAATCGTCTTGTAGACACAATCATTGGGAGTCTTAATGATGGGATTCGTACAAGAGGTCAACCAAAGGTAAAATACCAAGACATGGTTAGGTATGTTTGTTATACATCATCTCTTGAACCTAAAAGTGTTAAAGAAGCCCTTCTTGATGTTTTCTAGAGTAATGCTCAAGGATTACGGTATTATACATGATTGTTTGACTATCTATTGTAATAATACTAGTGCTATTAATATTCCTAAGAATTCAGTTCAACACTCAAGAACTAAGCATATTGTCATTAGACACCATTTCATTAGAGAGGTAGTTGAAATCAGAACTGTTGTTCTAGAACATGTTTTAGCAGAAAATCATCATGCTTATATATTTACTAAAGCTCTTGATGCAATAAAATTTGAATCATTAAGGAAGACCTTAGGTTTGTGCATGATGTAAATACTTAGAATAGGATCAGATTTCAGATTAACAATGTTTCATATTTTCAATAGTCGATTTTTAATTCTTTAATCTGAATATCTGAGTTTTGATATATATTGATCTTGATTTTCAAGCCAATCAACCAGTGCACAACAGCATATATTTTTCTGATCTGAATGTCTAAGTAGAGTACAACATGTGATTAGTACATTTTGAACAACATCTGGATTTGATCTTTAGTAAAAAAAAAAATTGTAAGTTCGGAAAAAGCTACCTGCACTTTGTGCGAAAGCTATCCTTGAGTAATCTGGGCCTATGTATTACAAATATGTAGAGGAAGATCTACCATGAGAAAAAAAAAAAAAAAAAAGCTGCCTTAGTGCCATAGTGAAAGCTACCAAAAGAAAGAAAAAAAAAGGGAGAAAAAAAAGAGAAGAAGAAGAAAGGAAAAGAAAGATAAAAAGAAAAGGGGGCCATTGTTGAATTCTCATGGTTGTTTTCACAATGTCCTGCTTTCCAATGTTGGAAATATCAAGGAGATCAGACTTAGAAAGATGGCTACTGCTCACACACACACACTATGGGTTTCAATTTCTGTTCAGTATATCTCAATTTCAGTATACTTCAGTTATAGTCTTAAATGTTGACTTTTGGGAAGTTGAAGTATTGACTGTTTTGCCATTATGATCCTGTTTTTAGTGTATTGCAGCATGTGCTTTGTTGTCTTCACTCTACTTTTGTTTGTTATCTCTAACTTTCTTTTGAACTGGCTTGGTCTTTTGCATTATCCGAGGTTTTTGAGTGTTGCACTTGCTTCTTATTGGGCTGTCTTTCTTGAGCAGGCAACCAAATTTGCTGCTCCAGAGATTGCTGTTCCTCCAGCATCTGAGTTTGTTATTGCTCTAGCTTCTTCATCTTATCAACTTGGTAGATTTCTTCAGCATGAATTGTGTATGTGTTTTTGATTGTCTTTGGCATTTTATGTGCCAAAATAGGGGGAGAAAATGACACACAGAACTGTTTTGTTTCTGAACTGTTTTGTTTAGACAGTTTAAAAATTCTGCTGTTTGTTATTTTGTCCACAAATGCCAAAGGGCGAGATTGTTAAAGTATATTGGCATTTGATGACATGGAAGCATTTGATGACATGGAATTTTTAAATCTGTATTTTTCTAGTTGTCATTATCTAATCAGATGGTTTGTTAACAAAGATTTGAATTAACTTTTATCTCCTAGAGATTTGATATGCATCTCTTAGAATCTTATCTTTTAGAATCTTATCTCTTAAAGATTTGATATGCATCCCTTAGGATTAACTTGAATTCTAATTTCTCAGATCTGATATACATCTCTTAGAATCTGATATGCCTTATCTAATTAAGAGATTATCTTTCCAGATTGAAAATTTCGAATCTGGAAAAACAGTTAAGAGAATATCTTATCTGTTCCTTATCAGTTGTAACAAAGTTACAACAAGTTCACTGTTTTGTTGAGTGATGTTTCAGGTTATAAATACTGATGTGAGTTTGACAGAAAACTCAACTCCTTGGGCGTTCAAGAACAGACTGATAAGGATTAGTTTATTGCATCATTACTTCGGGAGAAGAATTTGAAGTCTTCGGGAGAAGACAAATTGCATATTGAAGGGAGTTCAATCATGCAGGCATAAGTCGAGGGGGAGCCTTGCTACACTCTGAAGATTGAAGGGAGTTCAATCTATTCTAAAGTTGAGGGGAACTCGCTGAACAAGATTCTAAAGAAGATTCTACACATTGGCGACAAATTCAAGAGGGAGTCTTTTACTTGTGTAAGACCACATTGGTGTATGTAATAGTTTTCATCTTTAGTGGATTGTTCATCATCTGGACGTGGTCCCGATGATTAGGTTAATACCGAACCTCGTTAAAAATTTTCATGTGTTCGTGTGTTCTTATTAGTAGAATAACTTAGTTTGACACTAACAGATCTAACAGATTGCATTGTCTGCAAACATTAAATGCTATATTGAAGGGCAACCCTTTTTAATCTGGATGCCTTTGAATCGATTGTCATGTGCCGCTCAGGCAATGACTAGATTGAGTACCTGTTGGCACAAAATAAATAGATAGGGGGAGAGAGGATCCCCATGCCGCAATCCCCTAGAAGCTTTAAAATTTCCAACAGGATCACCATTAAATAAGATACTGAAAGATGTGGAATACACACAAGTCATGATGAGATTGGTATTGTGCTCATTAAAGCCATTTGCTAAAAGAATAGATCTTGAAAAAGACTAGCTGACTTTGTCATAAGCTTTTGAATAGTCTAACTTTAAGGCATATAGACCCCTCTGGTGACTCTTCCTCCTTGATGATTTAGAAGTTTTTTTCTTCTTATTAAACAAATGCATCATTTCATGGTGCACAAAAATGTTGTCCTTGAGTTGTCTTGTAGGAACAAAAGCAGTTTGATTGGGGGCTATCAATTTCGGCAAGAGGGGTCTTATCCGATGTACAAGTATCTTAGAAATAATTTTGTAAAAAACATTGCATAAACTAATGGGTCTGAATTGACCCAGTTCTCTTGGATTAGATACTTTTGGTATTAGAACAATAAAAGTATGATTGGCATTATCAAGGATAGACCCAGTTATAAAGAACCCCTGGACAACACTAATAACAGTGCCTCCAATTATGTCCCGGGACTGAAGGTAAAATAGAGCAGGGAATCCATCCGGCCCAGGGGCTTTATAAGGATCCATGCTTTTAACTAAAGACCAAACCTCATCCACAGAAGGCACCTGGCTGATGACTGAATTTTGCAGTTCAGTGATTTTTTTGGAGATTAGTCCTAGAAATTGCAACTCCGTCTCCAAAAGATTCGCCCTATATAAAGAATCAAAGTATGAGATTATGTGAGAAGCTAGCTCCTTATGGTCCATTAATTCAGAATTATCTTTTGATTTGAGAGAATATATAAAGTTATTTTGCCTTTGGACAAGGGTGGTTTTGTGGAAAAACCGTGTGTTAAGATCCCCTTGGGACAACCATTTCACCCTTGATTTTTGAAACCATAATAGTTCTTGTTGAGACAAAAGTTTTGAATACTCCCTCAATAAGTGCTTCTCTGGGCAATTAGAGAAGCATCCCCATTGTGAGAGAAAATTTCTTGCAAATTTGATAGCCACTATAACGCCCCAGTTCTAGGTCCAATTCCCAAAATCCGAGGTGTTATGGTAAGTAACAAAAGCAACAAAAATATGGAATAATTTAGAACTTTTTCTAACTTTATAATCAGAGTAAATGCGGAAACTTGAATTAATATCCATTAACAAATAAACTTTAACAATTATAATGTTGGTAATCTCAGGAAGCTAATCTACAACTAAACTGACTACCCCTTTACATACTAACCCAATGTTATCGTCCTCTCCAAGAATACTTGAAAAGTGGGAGAAACCGGAGTGAGAATAAATCTCAACAAGTAGCAAGGTGCATACATGAAATTAGTCCATGTTTATATGAAATAAGTCATGAGGTGTACAATTAAACCAGAACAACAACTAGAAAAACGATAATATAGAAATCATGGCAAACAGTATACCACCCTATAGCATTACACAATGAAAAACAATCACAATACCAGGAGGTAAACCAAATAACTAGTAACCAGCTTCCCACCGAGTACACAGATCGAGGAAGTATCCCACCGAGTACACGGACCGAGGATATAAACCAAGTAATCATCTTCCCACCGAGCACACGGATCGAGGAAGTATCCCGCCGAGTACACGTATCGAAGATATAAACCAAGTAACCGTCTTCCCACCGAGTACACAGATCGAGGAAGTATCCCGCCGAGTACACGGACCGAAGATATAAACCAAGTAACCATCTTCCCACGAGCACACGGATCGAGAAAGTATCCCGCCGAGTACACGGACCGAGGATAACCAAAAGTAACCATCTTCCCACCGAGTACACGATAACCATCTTCCCACCGAGTACACGGATCGAGGAAGTATCCCACCAAGTACAGGGACCGAGGATATAAACCAAGTAACCATTTTCCCACCGAGTACACAGATCGAGGAAGTATCCCACCGAGTACACAGACCGAGGATATAAACCAAGTAACCATCTTCTCACCGAGTACATGGATCGAGGAAGTATCCCACCGAGTACACGGACCAAGGATAAACAAATAACCAAATCCGCCCTACGGAAATAATAATACATGCACCTGCCTTGTCACAACTGACCCAAAAACCTACACAAGTGGGTCACATATATTCTTCAAAATCACTGTTTCAATGGGCAAAATGATCCAGGTATATATATAATCATTCAGAACTCAAAACATGTTCAGATGGTCCAAATACAGGTGTAGGAACTCATAAAATCAAGTTTGGTTAAGAATAGAATTCATTGGAACAAAGGTATTAAGTGGAAAAGCCTCTTTGGTAAAATCTACCCAAATTTGCTATAAAAATGAATTTTAAACATCCGCCACTTGCTACATCTCAAATTAACCTAGTTACAGGTGTTACAACTTTAGAATTTATAGAAAAATCATTAAAAATTAAATCTGGGCACAAATCCCAAAATCTGGATTTTCTGACATGGGTCGCTCGATTGGGCGCTCGAGCGACTGTTCTAGCAGCTATAATTTCAGGTTCTATTTTAGACACACAGGCAGGTCACCCGTGGTTGCGCTTGAGTAGTCATTCGAGCAACTGGGTTTTTGTGAGACATGGAAAATCACCTAGATGATTCCCTTCATCATCACACAGGCTCAACAAGATGGGAGAGTCGCCACCATTCAATTTTAGGTGTGAATGGGCACCAAAAATCATCAAAGTAATCAAATAAGTAAATCTAGAGGAAAAATTACCCTACTTGAAAATAAAATCCAGAGATGGTTAAGGGGATTAGATTATGAACGGAGGAAGGTGTTAGGCACCCCCATTCACCCACGCAAGGTGGTTGCCAAGTGTTGTTCATACTCAAAATAACGAAGGCTTGCTAAAGTAATCAAAAAGCTTAAAAAGAACCAAACACATGTACGATACCTCTACATGAGAAATCCAATGAATTCTAGATCCTATTTTGTGTAAGTATCATTTCTAGGACATCACTATTAAATAGAAATCAAAGTCAAACTTGAACACAAACAAGTTAAGACAAATCCGGAAAATTCGGCAAAAGATGGAGCCATTTGACCATAAATCATTCAAATCAAATTCAAATTAAATCGAACCAAATCCATTTGAAATATTATGATAAATGGAAGACTCATGAAAATTTTCAATTGAATCCGGTTAAAACCCTAAGAGTTATGCTCCTTTGAAATCTACTGTTGCAAATCGGTAAAAGTAGCAAGTGGGCAACTTTGGAAATTCATTTGGAAAAATTGGCTCCATATAAATCTGTGAAACTTTTCATGAATGAAGTATGTAGGGCCATCTTTCAAATGAAACTAGCCTCATACAAAAATTCATCCGGATGTGTCTTGGGTGACCTCCCAAATAGGCCCCGAAGATCATAGATTAGCCCAGAAATATGCCATTGAGCAGTTCTGAATAAATCTGTTACCCAAGACACAAATGAAATCAAAAAATTATGAAACCAATTGGATTTGAAATTACACTCCCAAGGGAAAACACAAAAACAAAAGTCACTTAAATCAGACTTAAATCGAGCAGATGGTGCTCATTCGAAGTGATAGGTTCAGCAATCTGGCCTGAACTAACCTGTCAACTTCGACTGAATGGTGTCAAAATCCACTTCATAAAAATTGATGAAATTTTACAGACATGAAATAGACAGTCTCACCTTTTACATGTCTTTAGAATTACTCCAAAATTCATCCGGATGATGAAGTTATGAGTGTCCGAAGTTAGGGTACAGATGCTGTCCTGTTTTGCCATTTTTAAGTAAAATCAACTCAAAACAGTGATCAAGTGTGTGTAATCCATGCAATCTAAATCAAGATCATTTGAAAAGGTATTGAGAAACCTCCAGGAGGAAATAGGGCACGAAATTGGCTCACCATTCTCTTCGATTGAAGAGAATATGCCAAAAACCCTAACATGGAGCAAAAATGCCCAAATCCGAGAGGTTAGACCAAGAGGTCTTCAATACTCAAGATAAACTTGTTTGAAATCAATAAGAAATATCCCAGAAATGCTTGGGTCTATTTATTTTAGATCTATCACAATGAATACGATAGATCCAAAATACAAGCCGATTCTGACGAAACGAGTGCAATATGTGCATGTGTACAAATTAACTCTTCAATCACATACATAACAACATATAGCATTCATATCAATCAAATGGGGTTCTAAAAAACCTAGGGTTCCGTTCCATTCTCATTTCCCTTAATTCTCTCTCCCTGTTTTACGGTTTCGAGATAGTCTTGGGGTACTTTGAGTATGAAACCGTTTTCATAGAATCAAAAGGCCAATCAAGAGGGTTTTATAACTAAGGATCAATTCCCAGTCTCGTTTCCCCTAGATCCCTCTTCACGTTTTACGGCTAGAGGGAGTCTCAAGGTACTTTGAGTAGGGAAAGGGGTTTCAAGCACAATCAATAGGCCATTATTCTACAGAAAGGTAAAAGAAAGATCTATTTCTAGAATTTAAGAACATAAAAGAAAAGGGGTTTTAGGCTTACCTGGGGGTGCTGGAAGCAATGGGGCAGAGGTTTCCCTTCTTCACTTGGAGCTTTTCAATCTCCAACTCTTGGAAAAAATTCTTGGCCCGAAAATTCTTGGCCATTTGCTTGAGGAAAGGCCTCCTATTTATAAGCAAAGGCCAGGGTTAGGGGAAACCCTAATGGTAGACACAAGGAAGTGTCTAGCACTCTCCCACTTAACCCTAGGGTTATTTCTGAGATTTCCACTTCTTAAACAAAGGGTATGATGATAAAAAGTGAAAACTTTCGGAAAACCCTAATTTTAAGCAAAAACCTTGTATCCGACAACTCAGGTCAGATACAAGTGAACATTTTTGTATCCGACACATTTCGTCGGATACACTTATGTCTGCTTGTATTCAACGACTTCTATCGGATATAAACACCCTTATTTGTATCCGATGACTTGTGTCGGATACAAGGGAAAATGTTCCAATCCGAAATTTTGCATTGGCTACAAGAAAAAAAACTATTTTTTAATGTTTTGGCCAATTATGCATTATTTTTTAACGCAATTTTGGAGTGTCTACAGTTTCAGGTTCTGTTTAAGGTATATAGATAGGGCGCTCAAGCGATTGTTCTAGCGCTCTGCCCAAAACTCAATTTTTCTGGGTTTTTCATAATTTCCGAAACTTCTCAATTTCCTATGGTTTTAAATTGTTTCAAAACATCTAAATTTCATTCCAAATTACTTCTAAGACAATCCGAATCAAATCTTGGTGATTAAAATTTATCTAAGATTTCTTTCTAAATTAAACCACCCATGAGCAAGACTTTTATTGATTCTTAAAGAGAGATTTAAATTACCAAATCAAAATTTTATAATCATCTGACTTTTCCAATGAAATCCAACTTAAAATCAATAAGAGCAAACATCAAAATCACAAGAAAACATGCAGTTCCTCTAGTTTCAAGTGTTTGCTACTTGCCTTTTTGATGAACCCAGATTTTTCAGAACTTCTTCTGTGGCCGCTTTTAGACCTCAACCGCATCCTTCTAAACTTCTCCAATTTAGATATCCACCGTTCCATTTGAAGTACTACATGTGTAGAAAAAAAACCCTAAAATTTCAGCCCATTCCTACCGTTGGATCTTCCTATCGCTTTGTTCGAAGTTGGCTTGTCGGCCATCTCTGCAACTCCTTTTTCTTTCTAAATCTGATTTTTCCACCAACTTCTGGGTTAGTGCGCACCACCTTAGACTCATCCAAATCCAACCTCCACCATTCAGATTGAATTATCTCATGTATAGATCATAACCTCAAAATTTCATGACGATCCAACGACTGAATCTCCGGGGATTGTCGTTCAAAGTATGCTAGTCGGACCTCTGCAACACCTCCCTTTTCTTTTCTTCCCTCTCTTTTCTCTCATTCTCTTCTTCCCTTTATTTTTCTCCCAAGCCCAAGCACGAATTCCCTCTTCTTTCACCTTATTTTTGACTTGCTAAAAACCCTAAACCTTCCCTAGACCTTCCCTTTTATAAGTTCTCTTAATTAGAAGTCCCACTAGGATTAGGAGTCCTTCTAAATAGGATTCCTACTCTTAATTGGAAACCTCCCTATCTTAACCCTCATTCTAATTCATCTTTTAAGTATCTCATATAAAAGAAGGTCTTAATTTAATTTATTTTCGTGCTAATTTAATTTCTTATTTTAAAATGTTACTAAAACACCCCAAAGCTCCTCTTATCCTCAAATTTAAGGCTCATTATCAACCATAATCACCAATATACCCTTTTTCCTATTTTTAACCCATAATTTGCTATTTAAATTCAAACCTAACCCAAATTAAGTCTAGTTAAATATTTCAAGTCTAATAATTATTTACTTACTCAATATATTAATTTGGCTAATTGGAAAATGACTAAAATACCCTTTCCTTGAGATTCCATATTTAACCTTTGAATCTTTTTCAGTAAATTCTCCTCTTTGTTCCTCACATCAATCTTAACCATATAATACACTTGGATTAATACCTATCTTCTCTAACATTCATATTTAAGTCAGTCTCCCAATTTATCTAATCAACCTTGCTCTTTCCTATTTAAATGAAGCCACTATTTAAATTCCTAATTACTTAAAATTATTGTTTATTTATTTAGTTACTAATATCTCTTTAGATCATAATATTATTCCTCCAATACCTAAATTAAATCTTAACTTCTCAATATTTAGGCTTATTTAATTTACTTTATTTTAGGAAAATCCAGGGTTTTACAACTGCTCTTTCAAGAGGTTTAATTTACTATGAATATTCCCCACCGTGCTTCTGTTCCAATTCTTTAATTCCCATGCAACCCTTTGGAGTCTACACAATATGGATAGGGAATTGTCAGACTCACACCAAGCTTTTTCTATCACTGAAAAGAAGGAGGGTTCCTCCAACCAGAATGCCTCGAACCTAAATGGCCACCAACGAACCTTGTTCTCATGAAGTAATTCAATGATCATAATGCAGTGATCAAAAGAAATAATAGCTTGGGAATACAGAAAAGGCGAAGGAAACAATTCAAAGAACTCAGTTGTGACAAAAACTCAATCCAACCTTTCTGAAATGTGATGAAAACCTTGTTGACCATTCGTCCATGTAAACTGAGATCCTTTGAGCGGAAGTTCATAGAGTTGGCAGTCATTAATAAATTGACAAAAGGTTTCAGTCTGTGATCGATTCAGAGGAGCCCCTCATCTCTTGTCCACTTCATGTAGCATCGCATTGAAGTCTCCTACAACCAAAGATGCCCGATTATAAGCTGAGCTTAGATTCTGAATAATGGACCATTGATCCTTTCGAACAGTTAAGTTTGAGCTAGCATGTAAAAACAGAATTTGGCAAGTTTTTCCACAGACTGAAAAAAGCATCTCAATAAGCCAGGAAGTAGTAAACAAAATTGACAGGGATACAAAATCCATCCACATTATTAAGAAACCTTCAAGTTGACCAATCAGGGGTTGAAAAAAAAATTACGATTTCTCAATCTCTTAACTAGCCTTTGAGCCATAGTAGAAGACATCAAAGTTTCATATAAGAGTATGATATCTGGACAGAATTGGGAGATTTGATCCCTCAAGTGTTGCTTTGTCGCAAGCCTCCCCAACCCGCGACAGTTCCAAAATAAAATTTTCATTTTCCTGGACTCTTAGGGGAGTCCAACCTTGGTACGCTGGAATCAAATAAAGTGAGAGGAAGTCTTCTTCTCTTTGCTCCTGGTTGTAGTTCCCTAGGGTCCGGACTATCAACAAACACCTCCCGAATAACAATGGAAGGCCTAGATACATCTGAACAGCCCAACTTCCGATCAGAAGAGGTTTTGAACTTTGGTAACCTGCTATGAGACATGGAAAAATCAATTTAATGACTTCCTAATCATCACGCGGGATTGGTTAAAAACAAAGAGTCACCACCATTCTGTTTAGGTGTGAATGGACACCAAAATCTCAAATAAGTACAAAAAGGCAAATTTAGGGTAAAATAACCCTATTTAAAAAAAAACCAGAGATGGGTAAGGGGATTAGGTTATGAACAGGGGAAGGTGTTAGGCACCCCTATTCATCCACACAAGGTGGTTGTCAGGTATTGTTCATGTTTTTCAAAGTAAAAAAGGTTTGCTAATCAAAACAAAAGTAAATTAATGTATGGCTTTTTTCCATGTGAATGATCCAATTAATTCTAGATCCTTCTTATGAAAACAAGAGCCATTTACTTGGGCTTCATGATTAACTGAAATCAAGATAAAGAAAACAAATCTAAAGTGAAAACTTAAAAAATCCGGCTTCAAGTTAAATTCTGGAAATCTTGAAAAAATATGATTTTTATAAAATATTGCAGAATTGAACTTGAACAGTCCAGGACATAGATATAGCCCATATTTCACATTAGATCAAGAAATCAAAACCAAAATACCCACGTTGATGAAGAACATCAAAAGGGGAGAACTTAGACCGTATGGTCTTCTCTCAAACATGAAAAATGACTCAAAAACCATCTCATGAAACCCTGGTAGTTACTTTCAGGCTTCTGAATCCAGATCTATCATATAAATCATGATAGATCCAGGGTCTTAGCCTAATATCACAAAAATCAAAAAAACAGTGCTGTAGGTGCAAAGATGTGAAAAATCCAAATTTTAGAAAAAAAGTGGGGATCTCATGCTATAAACATCATTGATTCATAGGATTCATTCAAATTCAATCACAAAATCATTAAAACATGAACAGGATATTTAAAGCAGCCATATCTCACAGATTAGAGCACATGGGGGTCTACCCTACGGATTCCCTTGTTCTCTTTTCCCTTAACTCTCTCTTCACGTTTTACGGCTAGAGATGATTCTTGAGGTACTTAGAGATAGGTTTGGGTATACAAACACAAAAGATGGCCTTATTCTATAAAAAAAAAAAGAGAAAAACATATTATGAGGTTCTATTCTAGGGATCCACCTGTTCCCTTTTCCCCTAGCTCTCTCTTCACGTTTTATGGCTAGAGAGTATTCTTAAGGTACTTGGAGGCAGGTTTAGGAATACAAGTATAAGAAGGCCTTATCCTACAGCAATGGAGAAGATCCTATTATTTCTAGAATTGAAGACAGAAAATAAAAGGGAAAAGGGACTTACCTGGATTGAGCAAGTAGAGCAGCAGGGATTCCTCTCTTCACTTGGAGTTCTTCAGACTTCAAATTAATTGCCCTTTGCTTAAGGAGAGGCCCTCTATTTATAGGCAAACCCAGGGGTATGGCTGGTCCAGAGGAACATACCATGATCCACCAGATTGGATTGAAAACAAAGATAATGTCCATCCATGGCCAACAAGGATTAATGGGATAATTCGGACGAATAAATAAGATAATTCGCTTATCCAGAGACATATTTGGATGCAGATAAGGTTCAGAAATCGAGCAAGGATAAAATTCGCACAAATCTACTGCGCCTGTATATACATTGTGGGCAAGTAATGCCCGCATTATCAATACGAGCGCTACATGCCCGTATACAATTTTCTAGCGCGTCCAGCCCGCAGATACAATACGAGCACTGCTTAAATGATTAGATTTTATGCATTTTTGTCCTGTTTTAAATCCCAATTACATGTTTTCCATTATTTTCTCATTTTATAGTGAAATTTGGGGTGTCTACAACTGCCCCCTCTTTGCTGGTAATTGGAACCAATTACAAGCAGAGAGCAAAAAGACCCACCAATTGCACTTTTTGAGATTTTGTCTAACTAATTGCATTTTGCAAGGATTAAAAAGATGATTTTGGAAAAATAATTTGTGTGGAGCATTTGCTGAAAAGTCCCTAACCTTAAGGAGCAAATCCTCCTCTTTAGTCTCACTGAGCACTCGTGGCTATGAAGTAAGATTTAAGACAAATTTTAAAACAAAAGTCGGTAAAGTGGCAATCCTTGCAATTTACAATTAATATGGACATTAATCTCCTGAAAAGTGTGGAGAAAATGATGAAGAATGAAATTTTTTGGGTTCAAAAGTCAATAAAATTCAACCAGAAAAAGTTTGACTTCGCGAAAAAATTGAATTTGGGCATTTTCCTTTGTGGTTTTGGATTCAAATGGGTTAAAGATCTCAAACCCAATGCTTAGAATTGAAAATTCCAATAAAATATTTCTCTCCTTCATGATTTATCAAAAATCGTGCACTTTTGGGGTGTCTACAGCTGCCCCTCTTTGCTGGAGTTGTAGCACAAAGAACAGACAAGACTCAAAATTGCACATTTGAAAGACATCTTATTAATTGAACTTGCTTTGGTCAAAGGAAGTAGTGATAAAAAACATGGATTTGAAGATAGCCAATGAAACCCCTGCTTGAAGTCTGATGGGGTGGCATTTCTTCCTTATCTCAGATTTCTTGGAGCTCTCGTGGCTATGAAAAGAAATCTGAGACAAGCAAATTTTGAAAAGAAAGTGGATTTAAAATTGACCTCTGCAAGCTCAATTGTTTTTGATGTTTTTTACTTTTTAACTCAAAAATAAGGAAGGAAATATTTTATTGAATTTTCCTGATTAATTTTCTTATTTGATATACCTGGGTGCCATTTGATGCCCGAACCTATGCTTGAATATTCTGCAACTTGCTTTTGCTTCTTCATCTTCTTGCTCTCTCATAATGATGTATGTGCCCTTGCTGCCCATAACCTGCTGCCCAAGTGAATGCGCTCTTCTTGATTGATGGATTTGAGAATCATGATCTATTGATCTAACCTCTTGCCTTCACTACCCATGATCTCTTCTTCATGCCTTTTTGCTGCCCCAGTAAAATCCTTCTTCCTGATTGAAGAATTGGGAACCCTTGTTTAACAGAGAAAACATGTAATTGCTTTGAAGCTTCCCTTTTTTTTTTTTCAAATCCAAGGACTAAGGCTTGACTGCTTCTTCCAAATGTTGTAATTCATTTCAATGAAAACCCAGAGGGAAAGACGCTGAGCATGCCCTGGCTTTGATTGCTTGAAGAAGTGTTTGCCCCTCAGCAGAGATGATCCTCTTTTTTCCTTTTTTTTATTTTAACCTTTGCCAAAAAGAAGCCCTAATAAAAAAATGAAAATGTAAAAATATAGAAAATAGGTTTTATACTAGTGGCCTCAGAATCCTCTAATGCTTGCAAAACCAATGTTTTATGAAAAGATATAGATGCTCATCATAGGCCAAAAATATAGTTTTTGCCTTTTTTGTGTTTTTATTTTTTTTGAAAAATGATCCAATCACTTATTAGCAGATAGTCCAAAAGAATTAAAATCAAGTTGAATAATGAGAATATTATTTCAGAAAATGAAGAAAGACCAAAATAAGCCTTCGGAACCTTTAGAATCATTCACATGGCCATCGGCTTGTCAATTGATACTCCAGATATGACGACTCTTTCAATCTGACTATTTTCCCCCAGTATAGAAAAACATTTTCCTTCATCCAATTGAAGAGCAATTGTTTCTCCATTGTATCCATGATATGAGACTTTATGACTTCAACTTCAGCAACAATTTCCTAATGGTAATTTTGATGGCCATCAACTTGTTCATAGAGGCTTCATACAATAGTTTTGAGAGAATTTTCCTCAATCACTTGATGAGTGATGTATCTCAAAATACCCACCAACATGAAGACTTCACTTGGATCTATGCCAATTCTAGGCTTCCTCTCTAACAATTTCCTTCTTGTAGATAGCTGATTATTTGCCATGTAGCGCCCTTCCGGGTTTTCACTACATTTCCTTCATTTTTTCCTTTTTATTTTTTTTTCTTCTTTTTTCTTTTTTTTTTATCCTTCATCACCAGCAACTATGTAGTCAAAAGCTGCCTTAATTCAAAATTTCTTAATCAAAGAGGACTTATGAATGGGACTAATCGAAGGCTTGGTGTTAGTTTAGAAAGAAAAGGAATAAAAGGCTCAAATACCATATGATCAAATGGGTTAACTGAAATTGTAATTTTTAAGGCATTTCTTCCCTTGGAATGAATACAAAATTGCTCCCAGTAATGAAGTTCTTCCCCCACTTTCATTTCTTCATTTGAAACTTATTCTCCAGTATTGAACTTCTTTTTCCATTCTTCTCTTCACAATTTTGGAGATATTCTCCAAATATCCTAGAGCATTTGATGATCTCTTTTTCTTTTTCCTTCTTTTTTTTCATTTCTTTGCCCCTTTTTTCTGAAAACATCTTCGAAATCCCTTTTGAACATCAACAATTATCCCTTCATTCCTTTTTTTTATGCCTTAATAAATTTGCCCCAGTGTGGGGTTACAATTATCAGTTTAGGTTACTAGGAAAAATGTATCAAGCTCAAAGGGTCTAACTAGGGATTTCAAAAATTTTAGGGATATAAGAAAGAAAGGCCTCTTATCATTTTAAGAAAAAATTGAATTATCAAATTTGGTAGAGTTGCATTACATTACTGGCTCAGGATTTTTCCTTCTTTTCTTTTTTTTCTATTCTTTTTTTTTAATCACCTTCTATCAAGATGAAAGCATCTTCGAATAGAACCTGTGTTATGAACAAGTTCTTCACCTTTTGATCAATCTTATGGATTTGGATTCTTTCCATCAAATGATGCCCAATTTGATTTCCAACGAAAAGGTCAAATCTTCTCCCATATTTTCGAATGCAAAGCTCCAAAATTTCTTCAAATAATATTATCAACTTCCTTTTGAACGAATCAGCAAGTGATGTGATCCTTTCTTTATTCTAATGCAGAAACTTCAAATCTTCTTCTATCTTTTCTGTTGAAGACTTTGGGTCATCTTTGGTTCCAAAGGCCATAAAATTGGTCATTTCATGATTTTGCAGAATATTCTTCTCATGACACTTAAAAAGATTTGAATTTTCATATAAAATGTCTTTTTCTTTGATTTTGGTCTCAAAAAATTGAGCCCAATGTCAAAGTCATATTCAACTTAATAAAATTCAATAGGATATATGACTCATAAGTAAAACAGGACCTTGTTGAAAACTTTTTTTTTTTTTTTTTTGAGAAAAATGTTAAAGGGAAAATCTTTTTTATTTTTGAAAAAGCCTTTATTGAAATCACTTCCTGAGAACAAGGCTCCTTAGAGTCCTCAGGAAATGTGCATTCTTTTTATGGGGGTTTCTTTTCAGAGAATGTGGGAATTCAAAAATTGCCCCCGTTTGCAAAGACAAAAGCTGACTTTTCTTTCTTTTTCAGAAAATTTCTTCCTCCTACTGAGTGAGGCAAGTTTCTCTTTTCATGATTTGGAATAATCTCCTTCCCTGGGGCATAATGCTCAGTCTCTGAAAGAAGTGACATTCCTTGATATGGAATCTGGATTGCAGCCCAGTCAATCAATGGAAGCTTAAACCTGGCCTCAATCTTTTCATTTGATTCTTCTTTTTTCTTTTCTTGGGATTTTTCTTTTTCAATTACCTCTGCTTCATTTTCTTCTTGTATGAAGAGTGATTCCATACCCTTCGGACAATCATTGTCGTCCATACTGAATTCCTTTTCAACATTCAGTGTTAGGCCATTTGTTTGCTCAAACTGCTCAAAGGGAATTGTTTGCACCTCCTTTGCCCTTTCACCTGTCATTTCATTTTCTTTCAACTTCAGCTTAAAATCTGCCCCTATGTGAGTCTCTTTCTCCACATGGCCCCATTCATCTTCTTTTTCAAATTAAACCCGGACTATGGTACCAACTGGAGCAATAAGTTGAGAACGGTCAAATCTTTTTTTTCCTGAAAAAATTGACCCTATTGCATTTGAGCTACCTACCCCATTGTTATCGGTAGGTGCGATGGGCGTAACTAAATTGAATGATAAGGAGTTATTATCCAGTAAATCCTGAATTGCATGCTTTAGGGCCAAGCAACGATCAGTGGTATGCCCTGGAGTGCTCATATGATACTCACAGATTGCAGATGAATCATAACCCTTCCCCTTACTTGCATGAGGATTTGGCAACCTCAAAATCACATAACCCTTTTGAAGTAAAGTAGGCAAAAGTTCAGATGGTCTCATAGGCAATTTTGAAAACTCCCTTCTCTTCCTTACTTCTGTTTCCTCCTTCACAGGCTGTGCAGAAGGGACATTAATTTGGATAGGCAGCAAAGGAATTTGATGGGTTGGCTTGATAGGAGTTGGAAGGACATTGATTTGAAAGGGTTCCCTGGGAAGTTGCACCATATTCATTTCTGCTTCTCTCCTTTCTTCATTCTTTCTTCTTCCATTACCATTCTCCTTTTTCTGTGTAGGGAAACTGGTGGAAGCTTCCTGGTTCAACACTGCAGAGTAATCAGCTATTTTCCTAGACTTGATCCCATCTTCAATTCTGTCTGCCTCTTGCACTAGGGCAGCAAAATTGGTGGTGGTCTATCCCACAAGGTGATTGTAGAAGGGCTGCCCCAATGTCATGATGAAAGTTGAAATCATTTCTGGTTCTCCCACAGGTGGCCTGACTTGAGAGGCAGTCTCCCTCCATCTTTTGGCATATTGCCTTATGGACTCATCTTTTCTCTTGCTCATTCTCATCACATCGTACCTATCTGGCATGATCTCTGAATTGAATCTGTATTGCGCCAAGAAGGCATCTGCCAAATCCTTCCACCTTCTTATATTTTTGTGATCCAAGGTGGCAAACCACCTCTAAGCAGCTCCAGTTAAGCTCCTCTGGAAGAGCTGGATTAGTATGCCATCATCCAGGCC
Organism: Buxus sempervirens; assembly: GCA_947561395.2. NCBI lineage: Eukaryota > Viridiplantae > Streptophyta > Magnoliopsida > Buxales > Buxaceae > Buxus > Buxus sempervirens. The sequence continues at coordinate 11,822,034 of OX387185.1, forward strand.
AAACTGGCATAAAGCCCCGCAGTACAACTTCAAGTGGCTCATGGGGCAGCCAATGCCATCGTATTTGTCCAGGTCTGGGCACTTGAACTTGGCCGGTAGGTTAACATCTAGGTATAAGCATAAGTCTTCAAAGTTGGTCCCCCAAAGTTATTTACCCCTTTTACCTCCCTCAGTTCATCCTAGATCATCTCCAGCCTGTGCATGAATTTGTTTTCAATCTCATCCCTCATTCTCTCTTTTTCCTTCTTTTTCTCAGACTCAACTGTCTCCTCCCTGATGAGTATAGGTTCCAGGGTGGGTTCAGAAATGGGTTCAGGAATAGGTTGAACCGAAGGTGGAATATTGATTTGAGGTGGAGGTGCTTGGTTGGAAGTGGAGGCTTGGTTTTAGGCTTGGACTTGCTGGGCCTGCACCTCCAGTAAGTTTTCTAGCATTCGGGCAAGTCCTGCCACTTGCTCTTGCAACAGGGCAATGTCTTGACTAGGACCATCGGCTTCATTCTCAGCGGGATTCATGGTGTGAGCTTTTGATCTGGTCACAGGAGCTATAGTTGCAAATATCTTGATACCTGGAAAAAGAAAAATAAAGAAAGATATCAGCACCAATTTAATCTCATTCATACACCTATGAATGCATGTAAGCAGGTTAGGTAAACATGAGTTTGGATTTCTTCCCCCCCCCCCCCCCCTTTTTATCTTATTATTATTTTGTTTTGAGTTGTTGGAATATTCTAGGGCTTCCAACATATCCCACAAAGTGTGAAATGATTGGTACGAAAAAGACCAACCAAAGAGTTGTTGGAATATTTTAGGGCTTCCAACGGGTCCCACAAAGAATGAGAAATGTCTAAAATTCAGAGGCTTTTAGACGGCCCAAAAAGGATATGTGTTTATAATTCAGAGGCTTATCGACGGCCCAAAGAAATGATTTGTCTAATATTCAGAGGCTTTTAGACGACCCAAACAAAATTGTGTCTAAAATTCAGAGGCTTTTAGATGGCCCAAAAAGGTTGTGTCTAAAATTCAAAGGCTTTTAGACGGCCCAAAGAAATGATTTGTCTAAAATTCAGAGGCTTTTAGACGGCCCAAAAAGGATATTTTTGAAAAAAGTCTGAAATTCAAAGGCTTTCAGAGGCCCAGGGATATTTTGAAAAAGGTCTGAAATTCAAAGGCTTTCAGAGGCCCAATGATTTTTGAAAAAGTCTGAAATTCAAAGGCTTTCAGAAGCCCAAGGGATATGTGTCTATAATTCAGAGGCTTATAGACGGCCAAAAGAAATGATTTGTCTAAAATTCAGAGGCTTTTAGCCCGCCCAAGCAAAGGTTGTGTCTAAAATTCAGAGGCTTTTAGACGGCCCAGTGGTATTTTTGAAAAATGACTGAAATTCAAAGGCTTTCAGAGGCCCTGGAATATTTTTGAAAATAGACTGAAATTCAAAGGCTTTCAGAGGCCCAGGGATATTTTTGAAAAAGGTCTGAAATTCAAAGGCTTTTAGAGGCCCAAGAATATTTTTGGGAAAAGTCTGAAATTCAAAAGCTTTTAGAGGCCCAAAGATTTTTGAAAAAGGTCTGAAATTCAAAGGCTTTCAGAGGCCCAAGGATTTTTTTGAAAAAGATCTGAAATTCAAAGGCTTTTAGAGGCCCAAGGATATTTTGAAAAATGTCTGAAATTCAAAGGCTTTCAGAGGCCCAGGAATATTTTTGGAAAAAGTCTGAAATTCAAAGGCTTTCAGGAGCCCAAAAAAAAAGATCTAAAATTCAAAGGCTTTCAGAGGCCCAAAGATTTTTTTGAAAAAGGTCTAAAATTCAAAGACTTTCAGAGGCCCAAAGATTTTTTTTCACATTTTTATTAAAAATTTTTTTGTTTTTTTGGTTTTTTGTTTTTTTTTTTTGAAACATTTTATCCAAACTCACTTTCCTTTATCATCTTTTAAAGGTTAAAGGAACAAGATTTAGTGGGAAAAACTGCTAAAATTGAATTTTCCGTAAAAACCGTATATGCAGTACGGTCTGGCCATGCCCGTACTTGAATTACGGGCGAGCCTTGCCCGTATAACCAATACGTGCAAGCCCAGCCTGTATACTAAATGTGGTTTACGGAGCTTTTTTCCGTTTTTTCAATTTTTACATGATTTGATCACTTTGATTGCTCATCCAAACATACGTTCACCCTTGCAAGGCTTCTAAACTGTCCCACAGTGGACTTTGATCCTATTTACAAAAATGCATGCTTAGGAGGGCACATGTTCCCTCCACCTCAAACCAACATTCCACCTCCAGTTCAACCTATTCTTGAACCCATTTCTGAACCTACCCCTGAACCTATACTGATCAGGGAGGAGACGGTTGAATTTGAGAAAGAGAAGGAAAAAGAGAGGATGAGGGATGAGATAGAAAGGAAATTCATGCACAGGCTTGAGATGATCCAGGATGAACTGAGGGAGGTTAAAGGGGTAAATAACTTTGGCGGCACCAACTTTGAAGATTTGTGCCCATACCCAAATGTTAACCTACTGGCCAAGTTCAAGTGCCCAGACTTAGACAAATACAATGGCAATGGCTGCCCCATGAGCCACTTGAAGTTGTACTGCGGGGCCCTATGCCAGTTAGGTCGAGATGATGGCATATTGATTCAACTCTTCCAAAGGAGCTTGACTGGAACTGCTTCGAGGTGGTTTGCCACCTTAGACCATGGAAGGATTAGAAGATGGAAAGACCTAGCGGCTGCCTTCTTGGCCCAGTACAAGTTCAATTCTGAGATCATGCCAGATAGGTACGATGTGATGAGGATGAGCAAAAGTAAGGACGAATCTGTAAGGCAATATGCCAAAAGATGGAGGGAGACTGCCTCTCAGGTCAGGCCACCTATGCTGGAGCTAGAAATGATCTCCACTTTCATCAGTACATTGGGGCAGCCCTTCTACAATCACCTTGTGGGTCAGACCACCACTAGTTTTGTTGCCCTAGTGCAAATGGCAGACAAAATTGAAGATGGGATCAAGTCTGGGAAAATAGCTAATTACTCTGCAGTGTTGAACCAGGAAGCTTCCACCACTTTCTCTACACAGAAAAAGGAGAATGGTAATGGAAGAAGAAATAATGAAGAAAGGAGAGAAGCAAAAGTGAATATGGTGCAACTTCTTAGGGAACCCTTTCAAATCAATGCCCATCCACCTCCTATCAAGCCAACCCATCAAGTTCCTTTGCTACCTATCCAAATTAATGTCCCTTCTGCACAGCCTGTGAAGGAGGAAACAGAAGTAAGGAAGAGAAGGGAATTTTCTAAACTGCCTATGAGACCATCTGAACTTTTGCCTACCTTACTTCAAAAGGGTTATGTGACTTTGAGGTTACCAAATCCTCATGCAAGCAAGGGGAAGAATTATGATTCATCTGCAATCTGTGATTATCATATGAGCACTCCAGGGCATACCACAGATCATTGCTTGGCCCTAAAGCATGCAATCCAGGATTTGTTGGATAATAATTCCTTATCATTCAATTCAGTCACACCCATCCCATCTACCAATAACAATGGGGTAGGTAGCTCAAATGCAGTAGGGGTAATTTTCTCAAGAAAAAAAAGATTTGACCCTTCTCAACTTATTGCTCCAGTTGGTACCATAGTCCGGGTTTATTTTGAAAAAGAAGATGAATGGGGCCATGTGGAGAAAGAGACTCACACAAGGGAAGATTTTAAGCTGAAGTTGAAAGAAAATGAAATGACAGGTGAAAGGGCAAAGGAGGTGCAAACAATTCCCTTTGAGCAGTTTGAGCAAACAAATGGCCTAGCACTGGATGTTGAACATGAACTCAGTATGGACGATAGTGATTTGTCCGAAGGGTATGGAATCACTCTTCATACAAGAAGAAAATGAAGCAGAGGTAATTAAAAAAGGAAAATCCCAAGAAAAGAAAGAAGAAGATTCAAATGAAAAGATTGATGCTAGGTTTAAGCTTCCATTGATAGACTGGGCTACTATCCAAATTCCATATCAAGGAATGTCACTTCTTTCAGAGACTGAGCACAATGCCCTAGAGAAGGAGATCCTCCCAAATCATGAAATGAGAGGTTTGCCTCACTCAGCAGGAGAAAGAAATTTTCTAAAAAAGAAAGAAAAGTCAGCTTCTACCTTTAAGAACAGGGGCAGTTTTTGAACTCCCACGTTCTTTGAAAAGAAACACGCATAAAAAGAATGCACATTTCCTGAGGATCCTAAGGAGCCTTGTTCTCAGGAAGTGATTTTAATGAAGGCTCTTAAAAAAAAAAAGATTTTTCCCTTTAACATTTTCTAGAAAAAAGAAAAAAAAGTTTTCTACAAGGTCCTTTTTACTTTTGAGCTATATCTCCCATTGAATTTCATTAAGTTGAATATGACTTCGACATTGGACTCAATTTTGAGACCAAAATCGAAGAAAAAGACATTTTATATGAAAATTCAAATCTTTTTAAGTGTCATGAGAAGAATATTCTGCAAAATTATGAAATGACAATTTTATGGCCATTGAAACCAAAAATGACCCACAGTCTTCAACAGAAAAGATAGAAGAAGATTTGAAGTTCCTTCATTAGAATACAGAATGGATCACACCACTTGCTGATTTGTTCAAAGAGGTTGATAATATTGTTTGAAGAAATTTTGGGGCTTTGCACTTGAAAATATGGGAGAAGATTTGACCTTTTCGTTGGAAATCGAATTGGGCATCATTTGATGGAAAGAATCCAAATTCATAAGATTGATCAAAAGGTGAAGAACTTGTTCATAACAGAGGTTCTATTTGAAGAGGCTTTTATCTTGATAGAAGGTGAAAAAAAGGAGAAAAAATGAAGAAAAATTTCCTGAACTATCCATGTAGTACAACTTTACCAAGTCTGAAAATTCAATTTTTTCTTAAAATGATAAGAGGCCTTTCTTTCTTATATCCCCAAAATTTTTGAAATCCCTAGTTAGACCCTTTGAGCTTGATACATTTTTCCAAGTAACCTAAACTGAGAATTGTAACCCACACTGGGGCAAATTTATTAAGGCATAAAAAAAAAAGGAATGAAGGGACAATTGTTGAAGTTCAAAAGGGATTTCGAAGATGTTTTCAGAAAATGGGGCAAAGAAATGAAAAAAAAAAATGAAAAAAAGAAGGAAGAAGAAAAAGAGTCATCAAATGCTATGGGATATTTGGAGAATGTCTTCAAAATTGTGAAGAGAAGAATGGAAAAAGAATTTCAATACTGAGGAATAAGTTTCAAATGAAAAAATCAAAGTGGAGGAAAAACTTCATTGTTGAGGGCAATTTTGTATTCATTCAAAGGGAAGAAATGCCTTAAGAATTGCAATTTCAGTAAACCCATTTAATCATATGGTATTTGAGCCTTTTATTCCTTTTCTTTCTAAACAAACACCAAGCCTTCGTTTCGTCCCATTCATAAGTCCTCTTTGATTAAGAATTTTGAATTAAGGCAGTTTTGACTACATGGTTGCTGGTGATGAAGGATTAAAAAAAAAGGAAAAAAGGAAAAAAGGTAAAAAGGGAAAAATGGAAAAAATGTAGTGAAAACCCGGAAGGGCGCTACATGGCAAATAATCAGCTATCTACAATAAGGAAATCGTCAGAGAGGAAAGCCCAGTATTGGCATAGATCCAAGAGGTCCTCATATTTGTGGTTACTTTTGAGATATAGTCGCTCTTCAAGTGGTTGAGGAAAATTCTCTTTTCAAGACTGAAGCAACATGATCAGAACTATGATATGAAGCATCTGTGAACAAGTCGATGGCCATCAAAACTGCCATTAGGAAATTGTTGCTGAAGTTGAAGTCATAAATTCTCATACCATGGATACAATGGAGAAACAATTGTTCTTCAATTGGATGAAGGAATATGTCTTTCCAACACTGGGGCAAAATAGTCAAATTGAAAGAGCTGTCATATCTGGAGCATCAATTGACAAGCTGATGGTCATGGGGATGACTCTAAAGGTTCCAAAGGTTGATTTTGGTCTTTCTTCATTTTCTGAAAAAATCTTCTCATTATTCAACTTGATTTTAATTCTTTTAGACTATATGCTAATAAGTGATTGGATCATTTTTCAAAAAAACAAAACAAAAAAGAAAGCAAAAACTATATTTTTGGCCTATGATGAGCATCTATGTCTTTTCATAAAACATTGGGTTTACAAGCATTAGAGAATTCTGAGGCCACTAGTATAAAACTTATTTTTGTATTTGCATTCTTTTATTAGGGTTTCATTTTGCAAAGGTTAAAAAAAAGAGAAAAAAAAAGAAAAAAAAAGAAAAAAAAGAAAAAAGAAAAAAAAAGGAAAAAAGAGGATTATCTCTGCTGAGGGGCAAATACTTCTTCAAGCAACCAAAACCGAGGCATGCTCAGCGTCTTTCCCCCTAGGTTTTCATTGGAATGAATTACAACATCTGGAAAAAGCAGTCAAGCCTTAGTCATTGGATTAAAAGAAAAAAGGGAAGCTTCGAAGCAGTTGCATGTTTTAGTCAAACAAGGGTTCCCAATTTTTCAATCATGAAGAAGGATTTTACCGGGGTAGTAAGAAGGAATGAAGAAGAGATCATGGGTAGTAAGGGCATGAGATTAGATCATCAGATCATGATTCTCAAATCCATCAATCAAGAAGAGGGCATTCACTTGGACAGCAAGAGCACATACATCTTTATTGAGATAGCAAGAAGATGAAGAAGCAAAAGCAAGTTGCAGAATATTCAAGCACAGGTTCAAGCATCAAATGGCACCCAGGTATATCAAATAAGAAAATCAATCAGGAAAATTCAATAAAATATTTCCTTCCTTTTTGTTGAGTTGAAAAGTGAAAAACATCAAAAGCAATTGAGTTTGCAGAGGTCAATTTTAAAACCACCTTCTTTTCAAAATTTGCTTGTCTCAGATTTCTTTTCATAGCCACGAGAGCTCCAAGAAATCTGAGATAAGGAAGAGACGCCACCCCATCAGACTTCAAGCAGGGGTTTCATTGGCTATCTTCGAATCCATGTTTTTATCATTTCTTTCTTTGACCAAAGCAAGTTCAATTAATGAGATGTCTTTTAAATGTGCAATTTTGAATTGTGTCTCTTCTTTGCTGTTCATTGTGCTATAACTACAGGCCACCCAGAAATTTAATTTTTTCATCATTTTCTCCGCACATTTCAGAAGATTAATGTCTATATTAATTGCAAGGATTGCCACTTTACCCACTTTTGTTTTACAATTTGTCTCAAATCTCACTTCATATCCACGAGTGCTCAATGAGACTAGAGAGGAGGATTTGCCCCTTAAGGTTAGGGACTTTTCAGCAGATCCTCCATACAAATTATTTTTCCAAAATCATCCTTTTAATCCTTGCAAATTGCAATTGGTTAGGCAAAATCTCAAAAAGTGCAATTTGTGGGTCTTTTTGCTCTCTGCTCGTAATTGATTCCAATTACCAGCAAAGAGGGGGCAGTTGTAGACACCCCAAATTGCACTAAAAAATTAGAAAATAATTGAAAACATGTAATTGGGATTTGAAACAGGTCAAAAAAGTATAAAATTTGATCAAACATGCATTGCCCGCAATTTCTCTACGGGTTGGTCGCGCCCACCATGTATATACGGGCACGGGGGTTTTTGTGTGAATTTTGCCTTTTTCAATTTCTGAGCCATATCTGCATCCAAATATCTCTCTAGGAATTTCGAATTATCTTATTTATCCTTTCGAATTCTCTTATTTATCCTATTTGGCAATGGATTGGCATTATCCCTATTTTCAATTCAATCTGGAGGATTTTGGTATATCCCCTTAGACCAACCATACCCCTAGGTTTGCCTATAAAAAGAGGGCCTCTCATCAAGCAAATGGCCATTAATTTGAAGTCTGAAGAACTCCAAGTGAAGAAATGAATCCCTGCTGCTCTGCTTGCTCAATCCAGGTAAGTCCCTTTCCCTTTTTATTTTCTGTCTTCAATTCTAGAAATAATCTGATCTTCTCCATTGCTGTAGAATAAGGCCATTGATTGTGTTTGTATCCCCAAACCTGTCTCTAAGTACCTCAAGAATCCTCTCTAGCCGTAAAACGTGAAGAGAAAGCTAGGGGAAAAGAGAACAGGTGGATCCGTAGGGTAGACCCCCATGTGCTCTAATATGTGAGATATGGCTGCTTTGAATATCCTGTTCATGTTTTAATGGTTTTATTTTGAATCTGAATGAATCATATGAATCCATGATGTTTATAGCATGAGATCCCCACTTTTTTCTAAAATTTGGATTTTTCACATCTTTGCACCTACAGCACTGTTTTCTCGATTTTTGTGATATTAGGCTAAGATCCTGGATCTATCATGATCTATATCATAGATCTGGATTCAGAAGCCTGAAAGTAATTTCTAGGGTTTCATGAGGTGGTTTTTGAGTCATTTTTCATTTTTGAGAGAAGACCCTACGGTCTAAGTTCTCCCCTTTTGATGTTCTTCATCAACGTGGGTATGTTTGGTTTTGATTTCTTGATCTAATGTGAAATATGGGGTATACTTGTATCTTGGACTGTTCAAGTTCAATTCTGCAATATTTTATAAAAATAATATTTTTTCTAGATTTCCAGAATTTAACTTGAAGCCAAATTTTTTAAGTTTTCACTTTAGATTTGCTTTCTTTATCTTGATTTCAATCAATCATGAAGCCCAAATAAATGGCTCTTGTTTTCATAAAAAGGATCCAGAATTAATTGGATCATTCACATGGAAAAAAGCCATACATTCTTTTATTTTTCTTTTACTTTTGTTTTGATTAGCAAGCCTTTTTTCCTTTGAAAAACATAAACAATACCTGGCAACCACCTTGTGTGGATGAATAGGGGTGCCTAACACCTTCCCCTGTTCATAACCTAATCCCCTTACCCATCTCTAGTTGTTTTTTTTAATAGGGTTATTTTTACCCTAAATTTGCCTTTTTGTGCTTACTTGAGATTTTGGTGTCCATTCACACCTAAACAGAATGGTGGCGACTCTTTGTTTTTAATCAATCCCGTGTGATGATTAGGAAGTCATTGAATTGATTTTCCATGTCTCACACCCACACACCCCATGCATCCTTCACTCACTTAATTAATGTTTAATCTCTGCACATTAGCTGTTGTTTTTTTTTTATTGTTGCTGTTCCATGCTTCATAACATGTGGGATTTGTGATTAGTTTACATAGCATGAAGGCCTAGTTGTTGGGCTCGAATTGTCTATGGATTGGTGATGTGGTAATGTCCATGATGGGGTGCCAAGACCCCCACCCTGCTGCTGGAATTGTTGAAAGGAAGTAAGGAGGGGCAGCAGCCCCATGCCCTCCTTCTTCCCCTTTTATTTTTGCTAAGAGTCCCAAAGGAGATCAAATGGGATGCTCCCCCATTGCTTGAGCCCATGTGGGCCCACTCAAGGGCCCACGCAACTTGTAGAAGCATCCTAGAAGACCCAGGAACCCAAGCCCATAGCAAAAATCCGAAAAACCATGTTTTTGTCTTGATCCGACAACTCAGGTTGGATCAACATGGTTCTCTTTGTATCCGACAGTCATGGTCGGATACAAATAGCTGTGTTTGTAACCGACAACTAAGGTTGGCTACGCTACCAGAATGCCAATTTTGCTATTTTTGATCTTGTGCTATTTTCTTGCTTTATTTGATCAAACCGGATGAACCAGAAGGGTTTCCGAGTCAACCGGAAACCCGAGATGGGCCATGGACCAACCCGGTTCAATTTGATTTCCAGTGGGCCTTCCAACGGGGCCCACCAAGCCCGAACAAGTCATTTTGTCTTAAACAAGCAAATCAATCAATCAAGTGGGCCAAACCCATCGAGTCCCACCAAAGCCCAATTCGGGGCACACATGCTCAGATAATGTTGTGGTTTGGCCGAGACCACGGGCTAGGGCCTATCGAGCCTGCCAAGCCCACTAACCAAGTAAGCAAGGGTTCAAACCCTAGCTTCAAGAAACTTGGGCTTTCAAGCCCAAATTTGGACTACGGGCCCCAAGCCTAATGTCCAACCCAATTTTGAGAATTAAATCAAAGATAAACTAAAAAACTTAGCAACCCCTGTGTGGCCCACCCAATGGGCTCACAAACCAATCCGGCCCACAAAGAATAAAATGTAATTTAATCTTTCAATCTAAACCCTAAAGCAAAATCAATACACTTAACCAAAGCCCAAAGGGCCTCCCAGGCTTAGACCGAGGCCCACCTAGGGACATGTAGGCTTAACCGAGCCCACCAAGGAGACCGTGAGCCTTCCAACGGGGCCCACCCAATCAAACCAAGTTCACCTTAATTAACCAAGATAAAATCAATCAAAGGGACCCACACCACTCAGGTGGTCCCACCAGACTTAACCCAATGTGCATGCTTTTAGGAATCGGGTGAGTGAAGACCGAGTTGACGGAAACCAGGGAAACCCATGGGACCAGTCATCTGACGGGGTGGACTGGGGTGTGTTTGGTCGCACCGGTAAAAATGGGAAATTGGAGTCGCCACCGCCTGATGGGGTGCAGGCAAACATCTGGGTGCCTAGATTTTCTGTTAGGCGGTCTGCGGCTTTGAGATTCTAAGCAAGTTCTCAGTTACAGTCCGAGGAAGTCCATAGACACCCCGGTTAAGTTTGGTTAAGTTTGGCGGGACCTCCAAAGTGGTGTGGGTCCCTTTAATTGATTTTATCTTTTTAGTTAAAGATGAGATGAGTTTGATTGGGCAGGCCCCGATGGAAGGCCCATGGATTCCTTGGTGGGCTTGGTTAAGCCCACGTGTCCCCTGGTGGGCCTCAGTCTAGCCTGAGAGGCCCTTTGGGCTTCAATTTAATGATTTGATTTTACTTGAAGTTTAATTTGAGAATTAATTGATTTCCATGCAAAGTGGACCGAGATGGTTTTGTGGACCCCTGGGCAAGCCCCCATGTTGGTGGCCAAAATGATTTAAGATTATCATGCTTAATTTGTGCCAAACTGGGCCAGGCCTTGGGCTTGGGGCCCTTTACCTGGGCTTGGGTTTGAAAGCCCAAGACTTCATGAGCTAGGGCTTGGAAGCCCGAATCTTGTTTAGTGAGTGGGCTTGGTGGGCCCGACAGGCCCCGCCCTTGGTTTCGGCCAGACCACAATCTTAAACTAAACATGCATGCCCTAAGCTAGGCTTGGGTGGGCCTCCAATGGGTTTGTCCCACTCTATCAACTTAATTAACCTTATATATATACTACGGTACGGTAAAGGGTATTTTTGGGTTATATATATACTGGGTTTAAGGTTGAGCTAAGAGGTTGAAGCCTCAAAGCAACAAAAATGTAGCTGGGTTGGTCAGCCGCAAGCAATTCGGCATTTAAGTGGGTGCACTGACCTCAGGCGCTCAGCACGAGGTCAGCGCAAGCTCGACGGAACCAAAAAAAGACGCCCGGCGCGAGCTCGGCAGAAGCAAAATCACCTAGCGAGAGCTCAACGCACACCCTTGACGAAACACGATTCTCTATTTTTTTTTTAAACTCAGAGACTGGCTTGATTTCCAGTCTCTGTAACACATTCCCGGCGTTCCTTAGACTCCCAGAAGATGTCTAAACTCAACTCAAAATTAAACTAACCTACTCCATATCCCGAATCAAAATCTCTTCACAAACCTCCGAATCCGAAAACCGAAACAAGGAATGCGACTAACGACGAAGGGAAAAGGGGGGTTTACATCGGGGTACAAAAGAGGAGGTGACCATGGGGGAACATTCTCCCACCTTCGAATCAAACAAGCAAGAACAGCAAGTAATATGCTAGAAAAGAAATGGGAAGCATGTCGATGGAGTTGATTCTCCGAACAAGCCCCGATTTATATATGTTGAACCAATAGACAAAGGGAGCTCACCTTGGGGTTTTAAACCTTTGTAGAGTATGCGTGAGGCCTCCTTGGAGTGCACGAGCAGTTGCTGGAACCTCCTCCTTCGAGCTCACACAGCAAGTTCCTCCTTCTCCTTCGAGCATCAAGAGGTGAGGATAAGGATGGGAAGAAGGATCCAAGGCCAGGATGGTCAAGGAAGAAGTATATTTGGTTTTGGGGAAACAAGGAGGGGTAAAAGCAAAAGTTTTTCTCTCATTACCAGTCAGGGAGAAGGGGGAAAACACCAAACCAGAACCCACGAAGAAAAGGCCAACGACGGGAGAGAGCCCACCCAAAAAAAACCGAACCCTTCGGCAAGAGGGGGGTTGCAGTATTTATAGAGGAAAAAATGGGTATCCGCCGGGTTGGCACCAAGCTGGTGCCGAGTAGCTGGAGCTCCGCGCGAGCGACATAATGATTAAAAAAATTAAATTTGGCCGCTAATTTGTCTGGAAAATCTGATATTTAACGATATAGTCCCTAGGATATTTTGAAAAAATATTATTTTATTTAGATATTTTCAGATTGGTCCCTAGGATCTTTTGAATGTTTTGATATTTACGGATTTGATCCCCGAGATATTTTCCTGCGTTTCTTGCCACGTGTGCAGCTCTTTGCCACGTGTGCAGTTTTCCAGTTCTGCTAGTCGGAAACTTCGACAACTCATATCTTTTTCACCCGGACTCCGATTTCAGCAAACTTAGTCGCGTTAGAACTATATCAGAGCCCTCTATCCCATGGGATGGGGGTAAGCACCTGGTTCAGGGTTTAGCAGAAAGTCAACTTTCGGCTCCCCCTCAAGTTTGACCGGCCTGCAGAACCTTTATCCGAACTCCGATTCCAGCAAACTCAGTTGCATTGGAACCGTGTCGGGATTCTCTATCCATTGAGATAAAGCAAGGTAGGTGATTATCACTTGATCAAAAAGTCAATTTTTGTCCCCTCAGGGTTTGACTTTTCCGCCAGGGTTTTCATTTTCAGCACTTCCAGGGGTGCAAAAATAAGGTGCTTACAGGGTGTCTACGGACTTCCCCAGACCGCAACCGAGAACTTTCTCAGAATCTCAAGCCACAGACCATCAGATTAAGCAAACATAGGCACCCAAGTGTCTGCCTGCACCCCCATCAGGCAGTGGCGACTCCAAATTACCATTTTACCCATCCGGAGGAACGCACGAATCACTTGCACCCCGCCGCATGCCATTTTCACATGCGCACACCAACCTCACCTTCCGGTCCTCCAAACAGTCCATCGTGTCAAACATGCGCTCAACTCTGGCCACCCAACTCTCTACCTCTAACGGCTCTGGAACTCCATGGAAAGGCGGGGCAGTCAACTTCCTGAACTGGTTGATGTCCCTCAAGGACAACTCCTCCCCCATCTACCGCTGATCCATTGCAGCTCCCTGACCATTCCGATGACCATTGCCATTCCCAGATTGACTCATCCTCTTCTCCCTTTCCATCGCAAGGAGGTTGGCAAGTGAGCCAACAGCAACCCAGATATCCTCCACTGGCGATGGAGCTCCACGTGGCGGTGCGAGTGGCTGCTCTTGCGGTATATCCTCCTGTGCGCACCCGATTTCGGTCGCACGACGAGGCGCATGCAAAATGATGCGTGCCTCGGGATTGTTTGGAGTCGCCACTGCCTGATGGGGTGCAGGCAGACACCTGGGTGCCTAAGTTCTTCTATTAAGGCTTGGTCTGCGGCTTGAGATTCTAAGTAGGTTCTCGGTTGCGGTCTGGGGAAGTCTGTAGACATCCCAGTCCACCCCGTCAAGTGACGGGTCCCATAGGTTTCCCTAGTGTGAGTCAACTTTGGTCTCTCACTCATCCGATTCCTATTCCAGCATTCAATTTGGTTAAGTCTGGTGGGACCACCAAAGTGGTGTGGGTCCCTTTACTTGATTTTATCTTCTTATTATTGAATGAAGTGAGTCTGATTGGGTGGGCCCCGTTGGAAGGCCCACGGATCCCTTGGTGGGCCAAGTGTGGCCCATATGTCCCCGTGGTGGGCCTTAGTCTAACCCTGAGAGGCCCTTTGGGCCTTGGTTCAAATGAATTGATTTTTATTTGAAATTTAAGTTTGATTATTTAAGTGGATTTCATGCCAAAGCGGGCCGGGATTGCTTTGTGGGCCCTTGAGTGGGCCACACAGTTGGTTGCCAAGTTTGTTGAGTTATCTTGCTTAATCCATGCCAAAATGGGCCAAGCATTGGGCTTGGGGCCCTTTACCTGGGCTTGGGCTTGAAAGCCCAAGGCTTCCTGAGTTAGGGTTTGGGAACCCTAACCTTGGTTGGGTTTAATGGGCTTAGTGGGCCCGACAGGCCTTGCCCTTGGTCTCGGCCAAACCATGCCTAAATCTAAGCATCATGCTTCCAAAATGGGCTTTGGTGGGCCTCAATGGGTTTGGCCCACTCAATTAATTTAATTGGCTTCATTTAGCAAAAATGGGTTTGTCGGGCTTGGTGGGCCCCGTTGGAAGGCCCACCGGAAATCAATTTGGACCGGGTCGGTCCAAGGCCCACCTTGGGTTTCCGGGTATTGGTTCGCCCGAATTGATCAAATAAAGCAAGAAAATAGCACAAGGTCATAAAATAGCAAAAATGGCATTCTGGCAGTGTAGCCGACCTGGAGTGTCGGCTACTTAATAAAACATGTGTAGCCGGCCTGAGATGCCTGTTATACATAAAGGCTAGTGTATCCGGCATCTTTAACCGGTTATAAACAAGGCCCTATTGATCCGACCTGAGTTGTCGGATCAACACAGAATGGGTTTTTTTGGATTCTTGCTATGGGATTGGGTTTATGGGTCTCTTGGGATGTTCTAGGGGCTGTGTGGGCCCCTGTGTGGGCCCACAGTGGTTCATATAGAGACATATGGCCTCCTTCTTAAGGTTTTGAAGCCAAGAGAATGGGAGAAGGCTAAAGGCTTGCCTTCTCTTTCCATTGAACCATATCTGATAAGGAAACAGGGAACTATGTGTCCCTATCTTGGTCTTCTTTATTTTAGAAAATCAGCAACTCATTAGCATGAATAAAAGCCAATCAAATGAACATAGGACCACATGCTTCAAACCACAAAAAGAACACAAGCATCTCCATATTGCACATGCATAAAAGTGAGAAGTGTGTGCTCACCTAGACAAAGATCATGTGGCAAAATAGATAAGCTAGAATTAGCATGCTTCTAATGGGTGTGAGACATGGATTTGTCATCTAGGATGACTTCCGATATCGTCACGCGGGGATCAATAAAATGTATAGAGTCGCCACCATCCATTTTAAGGTGTGAATGGACACCAAAGGGTTCATAGAAGCAAAATAGAGCTAAAGTAGCTCTAAGATGAGGAAAAATCCAGAGATTGGGTAAAGGGAATCATTTATGAGCGGGGGAAGGTGTTAGGTACCCCCACTCATCCGTCTAAGACGGTTGCCACATGCTTGCTTATGCTAGAAATTGTTTGCTAATAAAATGGACAAAAAGGGGTGCTTATAACAAGCATAATGTGCGTGACCATCCCACATGAGAAGTCTAATGAGCTTAGACTCTCTTTGTGGATCCATCACCTCTAAAACTTCATGAGTGAAAGGAAATCCAAGTGAAAATGAAGAAAATCAAGCTAAGGCAAATCTGGAGAAATTAGATCAAAAGAGCTTGAAAGCTTCGATTAACCATAACTTACTCAATTTAAATCCAAATCTAATGAAACCAAAGCCATTTGAAAACTGGTATATAGTAGAGTATATAGTGACAATTTCAACTCAATCCGATTCAAAACAAGAGAG
Source organism: Buxus sempervirens (assembly GCA_947561395.2). Taxonomy (NCBI): domain Eukaryota; kingdom Viridiplantae; phylum Streptophyta; class Magnoliopsida; order Buxales; family Buxaceae; genus Buxus; species Buxus sempervirens. Next base: position 11,837,699 of record OX387185.1, read on the forward strand.
AAATCCACATCTAAAATTTGCTGTTATAACTTGGAAAAAGTGTGGGGTAGGCATTTTCAAAATCCTATTCGTGGAGCTTAGCTCAATAAAAATTCATGAAAATTGGTATAGGGGAAGTATGTAGTGCCATCTTTCCAAAGAAAAAGACCTCACACCAAACTCTATCCGGATGTGACTTGTGTGCTCTCTTTAACAGGCCTAGAAGCCCATAGATTAGCTCTGGACTATGCCAGCGAGCACCTCTGAGTCAACTGAGCACCCAAGGCACAAAACAGATCAAAATCTGCTAAAACCAATTGGAAATGAAAATAGACTTCTCAAGGAAAACTCAGAAACTGGAATTACTCAAAACGGATTAAAATTGAGTAAAAAGTGCACCATCAAAGCGGCAAGTTCAGCAATCTGGGCTGAACTGACTTACAGACTTTGAACAGATGGTGTCAAAAAATGGCTAATTGAAAGTGGACGAAATTTTCCAGATATGAAATAGACACATCCATATATCACATGTCTTTGGAATCACTCAAAAATTCATCCGGAGGATGAAGTTATAAGCATTCCAAGACAGGCCACAGATCTGCCCTGTTTTGAAGATTTTTGGATAAAACATGGAAACCAGTGCATGTGTGCATGTGGATTCGACCGAAACAACTTAGAAATCAATGGAAACCATCTCATGAAGTTATAAAATTCATTCTAAGGCTAATAATCTCAGATTTCCCGTATTTAACACGGAAATCCAAGATCTAGCCTATTCGAGGAAAAATAGTGAAAAGTGTGTGTGAAGATGTGAAAATCACATTTCTAGGAGAAGGTTGGAATCCATTGCTATTGAGAGCATGGATTCGTGCACCTTCTCCAAATAAAAAAAAGATCAGGGAAGCATTCAAAGGTTCAAAATAACCACACAGCATGCTTTTCATCATTTGTGGGTTCTAAGCCTAGAGGATCCATCCCTACTTCTTTTTCCCAAGGCTCTCTCTTCACGTTTTACGGCTAGAGAGAAATCCCAGGTACTTTAGAAGGGGTTTGGGGCTGCAAAACAACACAAGGGCCTTACACTACAGAAAGTTAGAAGATGAGAGATTGCTAGAATGTAAAGAGGAAGCAATAAACTCAAATGAGCTTTACCTTAGTAGCTTGAGTAGTTGAGTAGACAATCCAGCAGAGTTTCTCCTCCTTCTTGCAGAGCTTCTATGCCTCAAATTGTCAGCCATTTGCAAGAGGAGGACCCCTCTATTTATAGGCAAAGCCAAGGGTAGAAAAGTCCCAAGGGTATGCCCAAAAATCTCTCTAGATTGTTCCAATTCAAGTTAAAGCCTTGAATTGATGTAAATCTAGAGGTTTCGGAGGGTAAAACAGGGAGTTCAAGTCCCTAAGAGAGAGGTAATATGCGTAAATAAGGCTCAGAGATCGAGCCATTTCACAAATCCTTGAAACAACCAAAACCGTATACTCAGTGCGGTTTCAACAGAACCGTCACTCTAATACGGTTTCCATGCAAATTAACCAAACCGCACATACAGGGCGGTTCAATTCAGTTACGCTCGTCATGATTGTTGTCGACGTGGCTCAACGGCCGAAGCTTCGCGAAGCCACGTGGCAGCTCACGCAACAAGCATGAATATCAACCGTGCTGTGTGTGCGGTTGCAACCGTACATACAGGGCGGTTCAGACCAAATTAACCAAAACCGCACATATACTACGGTCAGCACCTTTTTGGTTGGTTTTGAGCCTTAGCTGCACAGGCCAGGCTTATTTACATGTAATATCGTTTAAGTAAATGTCCTCGTATTTTTTAATCTCCATTTACTTAAGATATTACATGTAAATAAGCAAACACCCCCCCCCCCCCATTTGAATCCATTAAAAATATTTCCAGACCTAAATTCCAAGTGAATAAAAAGTCAACTTTCCAGTTCCAGGCTAAATTCCGGTTTTTCAGGTCCGGTAAAAAGATTCAACATGTTGATACAAAGGTATTTATCAAGATTAAAAATCTCAAAAAATTCATTTATGCAATAACATTGCTAAAAACATAATTACCGGGAAAAATTATCTTCAAATCTTGCTTTAAAAAATATTTCATTTTCTGGGGTCAAAAGTCAACAAAATTCAACCCGAAAAAGTTTGACTTTGCATAAAATATTGAATTTGGGCCTTTTCCTTTGCGTCTTTGGATTCAAATGGGTTAAGGATCTCAAACCCAATGCTAAGAATTGAAAATTCCAATAAAATATTTCTCTCCTTCAAGACTTATCAAAAATCGTGCAATTTTTGGGTGTTTACAATGGGTAAGAATACACATATACACATGAGATACATAAATAAAGACAGGGTTAACTTCATGTAGACAAAACAGCAACTAATATTTGGACATATTCATACTCCACTTCAAATACCATGAAAGGTAAATAAGTGATCAAAGCATGCCTCTCATGCATGTCTAGATCTTTATCATGCTCTAAACATCTAAAGGAACCTGAGGACATATTAAGAATCTTAGAACAGTAGCAAATACAAAGGGGACTTATTTCCAAACTTAAATAAGAGAAACCTAAATCTAAGCACATATCTATCATGCCATATCAAACAAGTATGGAGCTGAAATGTAAAGCAAGTCAAGAGAAGGGGCTAGAGGGATAGTTTAAGGGGTACAATGGATAGGGAAGAGAGGAACATGCTCCTCTAATAAAATACTCAAAATAAGCCCCAAAACAACAACCTACGGACACTAGAAGTCCGTAAAAAAAAAAGACTCTCATGCTCACATGGAACTACACATGGATCTCTCTCCTTTGACCCATGCGTATAATCACTTGCCTTGGGAGATCTTTATGTGACAAAAAATGGGAAGGAAAGCACACGAAAACTATATGGAAAAACTGATGTTAACATGGAAAATGCAAGACTTCCTAAGCATCACAAAATGCATTCATTCTCACATATGTGGTATAAAAGGTCTTGGGGAACAATACCTTGGGATTTCTTTTCTTCTTGGAGGTGTGTTGAGCCTTCTTGAGGCAAGGCAAGGGCTGGACAGCCCCTCTCCCACAGCAACAACAGCAGCTCCTCTCTTCTTGCTTGGATGAAGAAAGATGGAGAAGAAGAAGAGAAGAGAAAGTGGGAGAGCTCAAAGAGATGCTTCAAGGGTTTTGGGAGAGAGATGGGAGCTTTGAAGAAGAAGAATGGTGGGAGAAAAATATGCTCAACCCCCCATACGTATGGGGGCTTGGGCTTTTTATAGTGGGGTGGTATGGGTGTGATGGTATGCATGCATGTGATGTGTATGCATGCATGGGGGACACAATTATGGGGGAGAGAGAGAGAGTTATGGATGGATGGCATGCATGTATGATGCACATGCATGCTCATCAACCATGAGAGAGAGGGAATGCATATATGGATGATGATGTATGATCATGGGGGGAGAGAGAGAGAGAGAGAGAGAGAGGGATGCATGCATGGATGATGCCCATGCATGCCCATAGGGGACATCAATCATGGGCAAATCTTGGTATTTGTGGATTGGTCCCTGGAACTTTGGATTTTTACAGATTTTGTCCCTGATACCTTTGGATATTTACAGATTTAGTCCTTGATACTTTTCATATTTACATATTTAGTCCCTGATACTTTTGGATATTTACATATTGGTCCCTGGGATATTTTCTTAAGTTTTGATGCTTATGGATCTAGTCCCTGATACCCTTGGATATCTGCAGCTTTACCCTTGAGATATTTTTCATTAATTTGGGTAATCACAGATTTAATCCCTGGGACCTTTTTGCTCTGCTGCTTGCCACGTGTGCAGTTTTCCAGCACGCTGCCCTAGAACTTCAACTGCTTACATCTTCTTCATCTGGACTCCGATTTGGGCAAACTCAATTGCGTTAGAACCGTGTCAGAGTCCTCTATCCATTGGCATAGGGTTAAGCAGTTGACTCGGGGTTTAGCAGAAAGTCAACTTTCTGCTCCCCTTCAAGTTTGACCGGCTCGTAGATCCTTCATCCGGACTCCGATTCCAGCAAACTCAGTTGCGTTGGAACCGTGTCGGGATTCTCTATCCACTGAGATAAATCAAGGTGGCCAATTATCACTTGATCAAAAGGTCAACTTTTCACCCCTTAAGGTTTGACTTTCTGTCTAGGGTTTGCATTTCTGGCACTTCCGGGGGTGCAAAAATGAGGTGCTTACACCTCCTCTGGAGGATCCACGGGCCTCGCTCGTCTGCCTCTACCAGCCATGTATACCTGTAAACATAAAGTACCATATTAATTAGGAACTCTCTTCTAATCCTCATGGTTCTATCTATCGTGCACACAATATTCCCCAGGGTTTCCTAAGGTCATACAAACTAGGAACTTCTAATTCCAGCTTAAGGTCTCTGATACCATCTCTGTAACGGCCCAGATCCATGTTGTTCATTTAAGATATAACACGTCTCATGGAGTGTTAGGTAAGGATCAAACAAATACGTGATCGCTGGACAATCACCTAATTTCTACCATATCAGAGTGCACAACCAAATAATAACTAAGAAGTTCAAAAATAATCTTTAATTATAATCAAATGATCCAACATCAAACTACTTTATTACACTTCCAAATTAAATAAATCAAAAGTCAAATCCAAAATAAACCTACTAGTCTATGGAATATAATAATAATCTTCCTTCCTATAAGTCTCAGTCGGATCTACCCCAGTAGTCGCCTCACCACGAGTATCTGAAAACAAAACAAAAACAACAGAGTGAGATACGAATATCTCAGCGAGTAACATATGCGTGCAAAAATAGTTAACAACAGTTATAAATATGCATCGATAAATAACCAGCATGATTAAAGCAACCAAGACAATTTACAAGTTGAAATCCAAAACCAATAATAGTTTTCAATCAATTTAATAACAATACCGATAACACATCGAATGGTCAATGTCATGACTATTGTTTAAATTGGTTAATTAACATGCCAAGGAGACATCCACACCTCCATGTACACAATTCCGGCCTACTCAGGGTTTCAGAACTCTGAAATGACGGCCTACTCAGGGTTTCGTCATCCAATGCCGACCTAATCCGGGTATTGACATTGACAACCAGGCCTACTCAGGGTATCTGGCTGTTCTACATCGGTTGTGGAAACACACAAGGCCATGCAATTACACCAACAAACAATACCATCACATTACTAAGCTTAAGCATGGATCCAAGGGAAGCTAAACCAAAACCAAAATAACAATTTCATAAAACTCAGCACTTGCAAAACGATAAACCAACACTGATCACCATCATGTATATCCCAATACAACTCATCACAGGTCACTCTAGACCAGAACAATACTCATAACATCTCAATAATATTTCAACCCAAATACATTGGTAGTAAAACCATTTTACTCACACCAAGAAAACTCTACAAATACAATTCAACACTTTAAAATCAAGTAAACCCAGGTTAAACAATTTCACAATCGGAACTTGTAAAATTACCAATAAATTTGACTTAAGGATCTCCGGATGTTTTTGAGTAGATAAGATACTTCTATTATCCTAATCTAGTCCTTGGTTAAGAGATTGAAGCCTCACAGTATCAAATTTGGGCTTGGATTGGTCAGACGCACCTTTCTGAAGAATTTAGTGGGTGTGCTGATCTCAAGCACTTGGCGCAAGGTCGGCACCAACTCGGCGGATACCAAAAAAATCACATGCGCTGTAAAACCCCGAATTTTCCTTAAATAATAAAATAAATTAATAAATAAAATCTAGGAGAGTTATAACTAATGGAAATATTTTATTAATGTAGGGGATGATATAATTAGTGGAGATACAGAGTTGGACGCAGATCCAACCGTCCGATCATGAGATATCAAGGTATGATTAACATTTTAATTTTAAGAACTATGATTGGGCGTGTGTATGGAGTCTTTTGTATGTGAGATACATGGGATCAAGGAGTATATATAATAGTTTAATAACCTAAACTCATACGATTGGTATTCTCGTTCGTATACTACAGCCGCAAGCGACAAACCTTGAGTGAGCGATCGAGAACGACTGGGAGAAGAAGGAGGAAGAGAGGACTTGGTCTTGTGTTCTTCATCGTCCAGAGCGCTGCTTGGTGTTGGAGTATCATTGTTTAGAGAAGAGGAGAAGAAACAATCGTAGAAAAGAGGTAGGTGACACCGTTTGATCGATTGATTTGTATTTACGTTCGTTTAATCTCCAGAGCATGTTTTTATATGATATATTGATGTATTTAGTTTGATAACAATGTTATATGTATGTTAGAATGATATTGGACGAGAAAAATCAAGTTTTTAAACTGTTTCTGTTCGTTTTTGGGGGACCGCCGACCTCGACTGTGCTCGGCGATCATCGGCGCTAGTTAAAATTTTTAGACCGCTGATGATCACTAGAAGACTTATCGTCGGTGATCTGTTTTGCACTACCGTTGACCTTAGACCGCCGGGGCGATCCTAGGCGCTCTATGCAGAATTTCCAGATTTTCGTAATTTCGAACCTGATTCAATTCCAAACTATTTTTAGTAAATTTTAATGATTAATTAAGATGTTTTAAGACCAAAATAAATTATCTAATTCCCTGTTTTATAGAAAAATAAATTAGGAAGATATTTAGGACATTAGTTGCCAAACTTTGAAAGTAATTGAGAAATCTAGTCTTTGGAAAACTTGACTACTATTTGATTATCAGAACAACTTTAAATGACACTATAAACCAGAAAATTACATAAAGAGAATTCAGAACTCAGTTAATCCGAATATTGCAGTAATTGACAGATTTAACCTTTATATGCCGCTAGGCACCAACCCTTATAGAAATATTATATTTTAGGGAATTTTGGAGTCTAGTGGGCATAGCTGGTTATGGATCCATGGTTGTTGCTAGATAGCTGAGGAATATGTCATTTAGGTTGAGTTTATCCCTTGTGCGACGCGCTTCCTTTGCAAGTTAGTTTGTCTGGGAAGGTCCTATGTCTGGAGGGACACCCCGGTGAACCGCTGGTAATTCCCTGTACATGTGGATAAGCGATCATCTCTATGTATTGATTCTGGTATTGCATGCTGGTGGTACATGCCAACTCTGATAGGTACGTGTGCAATAAGTCAATGACTACGGCTCTTGTCTAAGCTGCGCTGCATGAGACTTGAGTATCATTAGTAGCATTGCTCCTAAGCCGCACGGTGGTATAGCGATTGGTCAAGAGTCATCTCAAAATATTTATCTATCTTTGTGAGTCCTACAATGACACTAGAATCACAAACACTTGTTATTATTATTGTATACATACTGAAGGCATGTGATTGAGACATTGGTCGGATGTGACTGTTTAGTGCATCCTAGCAAAGTATGAATTTTGTTATTGATTCTGATATTGGATTCTTATAATAGAACTTGCTGAAATTCATCTCTAGAACTGTTTATCATACTGTTTTATATTCATGAATGATACGGATGATTATACGAGCCTGCTTAGTCGATATTGCTTAATCGTACATGAACTGGTATTTTACTTATATGAACTGTTTAAACATGCACGTGTTACCTACTAGGATATCCGTATCTCACCCTACTTTCATTTCATTTTTCAACTGATACGCGAGAAGGGGATCATAGTGATTTCCAGGGAGAGGTAGCTGAGTATTCACCGGAGGATTACTTTTACCCAGATATTGTCTGAGGTGGAGGATTAATATAGACTTAGTTATTTTTTATTAGACTATTATAATTTTGGTTTGATGTACTAAAGAGATGAGAGATTAGTGACCTTTTATTTTACCAGACTTTGATATTAATTTTGATGATTAACTATATTGGTTATTGAGGATTTTAGACTACACTTCCACACATACTTGTTTCCGCACTCTGATAGTTAATTAATTGAATGGATTATTTAATTCTCTTGTCTGGTATATTCTTGATGTATATTTGATATGGGCCAGTAACACCTCGGATTTCGTTGTTGAACTGAATTCGGGTTGTTACAGTAGCGAACCGGGTTCGGGTTGGGTGCCGGTTTGCACTGACCGGGGTTCAGGGCATTACATGCGCTAACTTCGACTCCTTGGCGCCAGGTCGGCGCCAACTCGGCGGAACCAAAACACATCTCGCGCTGAGCTGCCGTTGAGGTAAGATAGGTTGGCGGCAACTGGGCGGATCCAACCTATGATTCACGACTCTTTGTTAACTCCAAAACTCCATGACTGACCAAATTTTAGACCTCTGTAAAGATTTTCCTATGCTTCTGCCATCCCCAAAAGATGTTTAAACAGGATTCGAAATTAATCTAAACAACTTCATATCATGACTCTAAACCTCATCAAAAAAACTCGTTCGGAACTGACATCCTTCCCCAAACATGTAGTTTGACAAAACTAAGAAAACACGAGTCCAAAACATAGACTAAACCGATGCTACTCACCTCTTGCACGCTCAAATCCTTGCACTGCAACTCCTACGACAGCAGGTCCAACAGTCGATCTTTCCTCTTCACAAGATGACTTTCTGAACTCTCTGAGCGGCCAAGAACCTCACAAGTCTGCTCTTCTCCCAAACACCCTAGAACTCCAGCCGAACTCTTCCTTCGAAATCAAAGTATGCGAAAAGAAAACCTACGAACGAAATACCTTAAAGTATTTATACTTCACTTGTGATCCGCTACCTGCTCGCCCACACATTTCCATACATGCACAGCCTCCCAGCCGTTTGATCTAATTAAACTATTCTCTACATCATCACCCCCATATAAATAACATTTATTTAGAACGATTGAACTCAACAACATAATAATTCTAATTTAAAAATTGATACATTACTCACCTTAATTCCTCTGGCTTCACTCCCAAAGTCTCAAATTCCAAATACACCCTTGCTTGACAAATTTCTGAAATTTCACCCATACAGACTTATTAATTTCCATAAATAACAATCATGCAAAAATTTGGGGTTTTACAAGTTGTTCTTGTACGCTTTCTGCTCTTATTTGTGATATCATCCCGGCACCAGCATCATTGGTGGCCGATGCCCACTTGCTATAGGGAATCGGCAGTGGATGCCTGTATGTCAAGGGGAATCGGCGTATGGATGCCTACGTCAAGGGGAATCGGCATATATGCCTAGCCACCACGTGGAATTGGTGACACTAGATGGGGCCATGAGTATATATGTAAACATCCTAGATAACAAGTGATAAGTTGAATACATGATTGCTATTAAATGGATTATCTGCACACTGAGGCACATGCATGCATTATTGTATGTCACATGAGATGTCGTGGGTTTTGTAGTACTAGATATACCTGCATGTCATGGTTTATCGAGAGATATTTGCATAAACTTTGTTTTCACTGAATAATGCATGTGTTGCTTACTGAGACATTTGTCTCACAGTTGCTTTCTATCTTATTTTTCAGATCCATCGACATTCGGTGTGAAGGATCGGGCTGGGGATAGAGGCAAGGAGAAAGCTATAGGGTATAGAGAGGAGGATTTCTATAGGCCCTAGGCTTTTATTTTGTGATACCTGTATAGTTTTGGATTGTAGTCTTTACATTCGAGAGGAGTGACTAGTCACCCAATGTTTTGCAACTAAACTGTTGTATCTCATTTCATTTCAGTTATATATATATGAGCACTTTTGATACGCACAAGTATGAACTGCTTGCACTTGCACTTGCACTTGTTTAGAAAAGTTTTAAAATCCTTCGTGTTTTGTTGATTCTAAAGACCCACTTGCCACGGTCTGGGACGGGTTGTGCCTTGGAGGGGCAGACTTGGTTCTGAGTCATAACAAGAAGGGCTTTGGCCCGTATTGAATTTCATGTTATGAGGGGCATTGGCCCAGTATTGAGAACTTGTGATATGATTGGTATCAGTGGATAGTGTGTTGCGGTTCACCTCAATTGGGGGTAGTGAACTATTGTTCACCTCAATTGGATGTAGTGGATTAGCCCCTTCCACAACAGTAAATCTTAGTGGGCTTGTATGCAGTTCATCTCGGTTGGGGGTAATGAACCTTTGTTCACCCTGACCCAGAGATACAGAATCAGCACCTTCCACAAAAGCATGGGCATTTGAAATACCTGGTATGATGTACAATGATGATATGATTATTGGTGGGTAGTGTGTGTTGTTCGCCTCAATTGGGGGTAGTGAAACATTGTTCACCTCAATTTGGGGGTAGTGAACTAGCCCCTCCACAGCAGTAAGCCTTGGTGGGTAGATGGATCGGTTCATCTCGGTTGGGGGATAGTGGACCTTTGTTCACCCTGGCCTGGAGATAACGAACTCGTATCCTCTACGCAAGCTTGGGATCCACTGCATTTTTTTATTATGATTACTGATTTCAACTGTTATAAATTGATGAACTGTACACTGAGGCACATGCATGCACTATTGTGTGACACATAAGATGCTGTGGCTTTTATAGTATTAGAACTACCCGCATGTCATGGTTTAGCGAAAGATATTTGCATAAACTGTGTTTTCACCGAATCATGCATGTGTTGCTTACTGAGACACTCATCTCATAGTTGTTATTTATCTTATCTTTTAGATCCATCGACGTCCGGTATGAAGGCTGGGGATAGAAGTAAGGAGAAAGTTATAGGGTATAGAGAGGAGGATTTCTATAGGCCCTAGATTAATTCTTAATTGCATGTATAGTTTATTTTTGACTTGTAACCCTTACCTTTGAAAGGAGTGATTAGTCACCCATCTTTTGTAATTAACTTCCACGTCTTATTTCATTTCAAATACGTCAATCACCGATTAAACATGCATAACGTCTAAACGCGAATATATATTTGTGCAAGAGTTAAAGGGACTACTTACCAGTTCCTAAGAACTTAAACCTTCTCTAAGAGCAACGAAAAATCACTCCTAAGATTGCCAAACGATCACAACAAGCCTCGATCACGTTTGGGTTAAGAAAATACCACTTTAGGAGCCCAACAACACTTCTATCTCTCAAAAACAGAACTTTCTATTGACTTGCTCTTAACTGAGTTTCTATGCACGAGAATCCTCTCTTTTCCTTCTCTAAGACGGCTCCAACAGGTGCTTTAGGGTTAGGTTCGATCACAAGGAAGCAACGAGAAGACAAGGAAACAAGAGAAGTACGAGCGGCTGTTCTTCTTTGGGCTTATACGTGAATCACTCCATGCATAACTAGGTTATTTTATTGTTTTAAAGGCTTTTACTTATATTCCCTCCTTCATTAAACCAATCTACAATCAAGCCTTTAACCTTAAACCAACTAATTCCGAGTCAACCCACTCTCCTTGAGTTGTATTTGTTATTTATGATGTTTTAATTGTTGGAAATTGTTCTAGCATGTTTATAAAGTATTTTAGAATGATTTAGAATAGATTTGATGTATTTAATATTGAGTTGTAGAATTTTTATTGAATTTCGTAAAGTTACGGATTTTTAACGTATCGGACCACCTGAGCAATCGCTCGAGTGCCCTATGTGGTTATTCAAAACCTGAGAGCAATTTTCCCAGATTGAACTGTCGTTAGAACAGTCGCTTGAGCGATCCATCAAGCGACCAACCCTGAAACAACCTATTGTGTAAGGCCGTTCGAGTGCCCTTGGCCGCTCGAGCACCCTGTCTGTCAGATTTTGGAAAATTTGTCTTTCAACCTAGTTTTTTTTACTACGGAAGTGTTTTTATCCAAATTTAACCTATGTACCATTAAGATTGGAGTATTTGGGGATTGTTTGCACTGGCGGATGTTTAAAATTCAATTTATAAAGATTTTGGGTAGATGTTTCTAAAAAGGCACTTTTACTCGATTCCATTGTTCCAAAGGATTTTACTTTTAATCAAGCTTGGTTTTGTGAGTTCATACACCTATATTTGGGTGATATGAAGTTATTTTTTACATCGATGGAGTCGATACGCATTCGGGACACTTTCGCCCGTTGAAACCTAGAGTTTTGGACATATGACTTGGTGCATTCTGTTTTAGTTTTTGGGTCACTGGTGTGACAAGGCTGGTGCCTGATTTATTGTTTCCGCATGGGAGGATTTGGATATACAGATAAGGTTCTGTATTGGTGGGTGTTATTAAGAAGTATGTCCAATTCCCTGGTTTGTTTTCTCACTGTTGAGTGGGCTTAGCAGTTATATGGATTTATAGAATAGCTAGTAAGTGAAATGTTTATTAGAGGGGTTTGAATTCTGTGTCTGAGGCATTCCATCATCTCGAGGATGGTACTGCTCCTGGATTGGTTGGTCACTACGTTACCCACTCCTGGATTGGTTGGGCCGTACATGCTAACTCATGGTTGGGTTCTTCCGTTAGTGTTGAATAGCTAGACTGCAAGGCGGCTGGTCCATTGTAAATTTGTTAGGTAGCATATTGGCACATTTCTACTCTTTTTCTCCGGTATTCTATTTCATGAGTCCCATGAGGTGGACAATTGTATTTCATTATTGTCTTGAATCTTATTGAGATTATTCTGATTAAGCGTAGCATACTTTATTGTGGTCAACTATTTGCATGACTGCTTACTGAGATGTTGTTTCTTACATTATTGTTTTATTGGTTTTGTTTTCAGATATTCCTGGAGAGGACGTTGCTGGGGTAGAGACTCTGGGGGATTACTATGATTACCAGGAAGAAGACTATTTTATTCCTGTGTAGGTTCAGGAGGACATGGAGAGATGATTAGATTTATTTTCTTAGGGATTGATTTTGGTATTTTTATTTAAGGATTTTGATGTTATTTGAAGGATTACTAGTTACTTAATTATACACCATTGGTGGATGTTTCTTATTTTATTTAGTTGAACCATTTCCAGACTTTATAGATGAAATATTAATGGATTATTTTGGTGGTTTAATTCCGCGCTTCTTGAAAGATGTCTTTTATTTCCACACTCTGATACAATAAATGAAATTGTTTAAGTCTGGAATAGTTGTTTAGGCCATTTTCCCTAACGAACTAGATTTGGGTTTATGTGTTTAAATAAACCTGGATCCGGGGCGTTACATAAACTAATTCTAAGACAATCTCTAATCTAATCCCATCTACTTTTAATTTATCTAAGAATTTCTTTCTAAATATAATCTCCCTTGATCAACACTTTTCTAGGTTCTTAAAGCAAATTTAAAACACCAAGTCAAGTTTTATAAATCATCAATCTTTTCCAATGAAATCCAACTCAAATAATACTACGATCAAAACATCTAAACCACAAGTAAAACATGCAATTTCTCTAGTTTCAAAGGGTTTACTATTTGCCTTGTGTGTGAACCCAGATATGCCGAAATCCTCATTTTTGTACCCATTTTCTGAGCTAGTTTGCACCACCTTAGGCTTCTCTAAATCAAATCTCCACCGTTCAGATTGAAGTTCCCCACGTGTAGATCAAAACCTCAAAATTTCAGGCCAAACGAACGGTTGGATCTTTCTAAAGCTCCACTCGAACAGGGCTGGTCGGCCATCTCTGCAACTCCTCTTTTTTTCACTAAACCTCCTTTTTCTTTTCTTTCTTTTCTTTCTATTTTTCTCCAGATCTCATGCACGAATTTCCCCCTCTTTTGAGCTTATTTCAAAACCCTAAACTCTTCTTAAAACTTCTCTGTTATAGGCCCACTAATGAGCAATCCTAATTAGGTTAACCTCACTTTAAACTCTAAGACTAATCTCTCTTTTACCCTTCTTCTTAATTTATCTTTCTTAAACTCTCTTTAAAGAATTTCCTAATGAATTCTCGTGCTTATTCTTATCCTAAATTTTTTTATTCTAATTAGACTCTTATTATCCACTTATATTGCTAAAATTAAGGACCCTAAATAATATAATTACCATTAGGCCCTTAATCCATCTCTTATAAGTTCATTATTTTACATCCAACCAAGCTAAAATTTGGTCTAGTTAAATTTGTTAACTTAATAATTAATTATCTTATTCCTTACATGAATTTAACTAATTGGAATTGACCAAATTACCTTCTCTTTGATTTCCTATCTTAACCTTTAAATTTCTTCTCAATTCTTCAACTATTATTATTCTTAGTATTTTTCTCAATAATTTATTTCCTAATTATTTATTTATTTATTTTAGAAAAATCCAGGGTTTTACAATGTAGTTGTATTATACAAATATCACAAGTTGTATTTTTAATGCAATTCCTTTGAGAGTAACTATTATAAATTTATTATTTAATTAATTGATTTTAAATAATAAATTTATTATTTCTTCACAAGTAAAATTTACCAATTTACTTTTTTTTGTAAATAAATTGTGTTTGTTAAATGTTTTCATTGCATTCTAAAATTTTAATATGTTAAATAAAGTTTTATATAATCATATTTAAAAACTAGAAATGAATTAAAAAATTATTTAAATAAAGGGGTTGGGTTGGGTTCAACTCGTTTATTAACGAGTTAGGTTAGGGTTAATGATTTCTCAACCCGTTAGTAAATGAGTTGAACTGACCGAACCCATTTATAACCTGCCCGAAGGCCCCGAACCCAACCCATTGCCATCATTAGTCCCAATAAACTGGTCCCTAATCACTTATTAGGATTAGCATAGTTAGTGGGGTCCTAATCTTAACCCAACTTGTAGAAAATGGACCTACAAATCATAGAATATAAGTGGAACATCGTCAAAGAAACACCACAATTTATGGTCCCAGATTCAGTAGATGCATTGCATTGATTGAATAACAAAACTAGGTGGGCTTTGGGTGCATCACCTTCCATGTGTTATATCAACCTTGATTTGGGGAGTCGGTGTACAAAAAGTTTCAAAGTTTTGGAGAAATGTTGGTATATCCCACGGCATACTTCCAAATTTATATTTTATTAATTATCTTGTCATAACTGATAAAAGCAAGAAAACTGCCAAAAATTTCTCAATTCTAGTGCCATGTCTATTAAATTCGTGTTTGAAGAAGTTCTGGTTAACTGCCTTAATTTAGTCCAACCCGATTAACCCCCAACCCAATTATGACATGACCTGAACCCGACCCATTTCCCGCTCTACTATTTTATATTATAAGCCATTAATTATTCAACAAGGGTGTTAGATTAGGGGAATTTTTCTATTTTTATTTTTTGTGATTTTATGAATAGATGTTTTAAGAGTTAAAAATTTTCTATATCAAGTAGGGTAAGATAGAAATGCACATAAATGAACAAGTGGAATTATCCAAATGAGCAAGAATACGCCAAATCAACGTTTTTAAATAGAGTGTGAAAGTTTGAAATATTATTGAATTAGGTTGTCCATTTCTAAATACTCACGGACCCTCAAATATTTCTACAATTGCTTGGTTTTTATGGGAGTGCAGATTTGCTGATGACCTTCGCGTTTTATCGACTTTTCGGAAGCCATGTACGTGTTAGCTTCGTATATGGACGTGTACACATGTTTCAATAGTAAGAATTGCCTAATGAAACGTGGAGTGCTCCGTTTGATAACCACGGTGCAACTTGGTCCGGTTTGATTCGGATTAACCTCAACCTTAGACCAAACTATGACTACCAACCTGAAACTGAACCAAATCAAATTGAAAACCGATTATCTCAAACCGAAAAAAATGTAAAACCTTAAACCTAAACCAACTCAACCCAAATTGCACATCGGTTTGGTTTGGTTTGGGTTAGGCCAATTTCACAAATCATAACTATCAACTATTGTTACTCATTGGTTCATTATTACTTTCTATATGGTATATATTATATATATTATAAATTTATAATACAAATACATAAATAGATAATACATTATATATAATATAATATGTCTTCGGCTTGTTTCAGTTCGATTTAGAACTTATTTGGTTTAACTGAACCTTCAACCTAAAACCGAACCGAACTAATTCAATTTATAATTTTTGGAACCAAAATCAAACCAAATGTAATAAGTTCCAACTTAAAGTAGGTTCGAGTGGTTTTCGGTTTTACACAACCCAAGTTGCACTCCTAGTTGATATATGCAAATAGTTTTTTGCTGGTTCATGTCGATATGTTAATCGCAACGTTACTTTAATTTAAAGGCTAAAACTATTGTTTTTCTTGGAAAACATGAACCCATAAATTAATTAAGGGATATTTACACTTTGACCCCTTAAGGTTTCTAACAATCCCACTTTTACCCTTAAAGTTTTAATATATCAATATATCTCTTTGAGATTTGATGTTTGTAACAATCTACTCTTTCTGCAGGTTTGACTCTTAAAATTTCAACAATGTTAATGGTACATAAAACGTATATTAACAATTTTGTCTTTCTTATTCTAATTATTTAAAATTAAATACAAGATTATCTTCTAGTGACAGTCGGTTTAATGTTTACAACTTTGTGTTCAATAAGAAAAACCAAACTCGATTTACATCTACCTTGCAGGTATTTCTTATGTTCAGTGCCTAAATAAAGCTTTTTTACTTTTAAATGTAAATAATAAGAGAAAATTTGTTAATTAACATTTTTTTAAGTTATGAATTTAATGATCAAATGTCTAAAAAAGGGGAGATCGTTATATATAAAAAACTCAAGGTGATAAATTGATATTTTAAAATTTTGAATGAGGAGAGTGTGATTATTAGAAACCTCAAGGGGTAAACTGTAAATCCGAAGAAGACGATCGCTTGGTACAAATTCGAAGCAACCCACCGATTCTGTTTCTAAATTATCAAATCATCCCCGACTTTTGAAACAAGAAATTCTGCAAAATGGAAAGTGAGCATTGGTCTTTCTGGTAGATGTTTTCAACGTCACCTCGGAGAAAATAAAACAGTTCGAGAGAGAAAATGGAAGGACAGAGGATGGATCAATCAGTCGTGTTCCCGTTCTTTAAGGCACAATTGGTAAAAGTTAATTAAAACCCAGAAAGAGTAAAGAGTGAAACACAACGGTTCTCAAATCCTCTTCCTTCCTACTTCCCTCCTAACCTTCTCTCTCTTTCTCTCTCTCCCTCTGCTGCAAGATAGTTCCAGAAGCTATTGATTCTTTCTTTATTTGATTCCTTTTATTGCGGAATATATCTTTGAATGGTACCTAATTCTCCATTTCTTCTTCTTCTTCTTCGTTTTCCCTCTTGTTCTTCTTGCCTTTTGGTGTGTCCCACGCTTCAATTCTTCAGTATCTTGTGTTCTGATCATCTGGGTCTTGTTAATTTTACCGCCATGGTAACTTTATTTTTGGGTTTCCTCCTTGGGTCCCTGACGATCATCGTCGTCGAAGCCTTGGGCGTTCTTTTCATCCTGAAGCGATTGGCAAGGAAATCAGAACCCACACCTGCAGGATCTGAAGTCACTGCTAACCTCGATTACGAGCAATCGCTCTCCTTCGCTTATAATAAGCAGGTCAGTTTGTTTTTGTATGGGATCCCCTCCAATTTGATGCTTTGCGTGCTTGGTTTCTTTTGGGCGTTTTATTTGTTTGATCCGGCTAATTTTTCCTTGTTATGTTTTTAATTCTCTCTTTATCTCTCTCCTCTGCGGATGAATCGCTAGTGGGGTAATTTGTTATAATTTTGGAGTTGGTCTGAATGATCTTCATTTTGGACAATCCTTTAAACACTTCTACTGTTCTTCTTTGCTTTAAGTTGAGAATTTCCAAGTTTCCGACTAGAACTGGTGATAATAGTTGATTACTCATAGGCAAAACACCCATTACAGGAGGGTGTCTTCACATCATATGAAGCTCCCAAACGTAGATGGCTTCAACTTCTAACTCAACCGGAAGATGGTATTATCACTAAAGATTATTACTATCACTACTGTTATTCTTATTACTAATTTCACTTAAAAAAAGTATCAAATATAAGAAGTAAGTGTTGGACCACATATTTGAAAGTGTTCTGCTACCCAAATAGTAGATAAAAGTCCAGCTTTTTAAATTTCTAAGCTGTAAAATAAAGCGTTTTACACAATGAAATTGGGAGCCTCAAGCCTCACAAGCTGTAAAACAAAGTGTTTAATTCTCCATTCTCTTTACTTGGGGGAACCTAATGTAAAATAAAGCACCAAGATAGTTTAAGAACCCTTTATAAATTCAACCTAATTATGAACTATAATTTTGAATATAAATTTTTTTTCCTCTTATAGAAGGTAAGTATAATTTTGCATAAGTCGTGGGGATGCAACTTTTATACTTCTAACGTATGAGGCCTAAGCCTTATGTAAGCCCCATACTGGGATGTGTGAATATAAGCCTTAGATGAGCCACATGGAATAAAGTCAATAAACCTCCAAGGTTACATCCTCACACTTAAGCCTTGTGTTGTTTTAATTTAGTCTTGCCTTGAGGTGTATGCCTCACATGTCCTTTCAGTCACTAGATAAAAAACAAGGTTGGTTCAGATTTTTTGGGCTTATGAAAAAGAGACCGATTTTCTTTTGTATAAGAAGGTAAAAGTGCAAGTTGAAGCACCAAAAGATACAAAGGAGGACTGAAAAGGACCTCAGTTGAGTTTGCTACAAAGATATGAGAGTGTGTATGATCTAATTTAAAATATGGTTTTTTGATAGGCCATAATGGCAAAGATTGCTACTGCCAATCCCAGCTAGTTAGGGGCATAGTTGTTTGTACTTTTCTTGTTGTTGCTATTAAAAATGTGCACCAAAAAAGGTAGAATTGGTTGGCTGTGAGATGAATGAATTCCCAACAATAATTGGCTTGAAGAAAATTAAATTTATGTACAATTGTTTCAATCTTTCTGTATATATACATATATATATATATATATATATATATTTTCATCTATTCTCATTGCAAGGATTATTAATCAAGAAGTTCCTTCATGCATCGAAATTTCATTGGCATAGAGAGGTTTTGTGGTAGGTTAGTGAAATTTCAATGGCATGATTTCATCGAAACTTCTTCCTTGTATTACCCAGAACTCAGTTATTCATATACAGAAAAAACAGCTTAGCTTTATTGAAACTAAATAATTAAACTTTTATCATATTTAAACTATTTCTATGACTACCAGACACTATAATTCTAAAGTTTAGACCTGATACTTACATTTAGCACCTGGTTTTTATTTTATTTTATTTTTTTCTTTTTTTTTTAAATTTTATTTTGTATATCCATTAGGACGAAATTCATAAATTTAGTGGGTCCATTGGGGGGAGATGGTGAGAAATTTTTTTTGTGTAAAACTATTTCCATTCCCTAATATTCATATTAACCATCTGTGTACTTATTTTTCAGATTAGGGAGGGGAGTGGGAAGGGATTCCTCATATAAATCTAAGAGAGTTGTTCCAGCATTGTACTTCTAGGTACACAATCTGTGTACTTCCAAAACATTATTATCATACATTAATATAAATTCTTATTACCTATCAAAATATTCATATTAACCATCTATTGAGCTCTGTTTATGTTTTTCTTTGCTTGTTAGTGTGGTGATTTGCTCTTTAGCCTTGCTCTTGTTCGTGTGGATGATTTTTTTTCCCTTTGCATGACTGTGTCATCCATTAAAAGGAGACTACTAAATATGCTAATTGAGTATATATATTTTTTATAAGTAAGAAATGGATGGGTTGAGTATATTACATTCTTGTTTATTCCATATTAATAGTAGGCATTTGATATTTTGTTCCATAGTATTTTATGGCTGTCTTAGCTATCCTTATTCATATTCTTTATATTTTGGAATAATATTATTCATTATTCATCCAAAGAAATAAAAAAAAAGAAAGGGAATACTGTTTAGATAACCAAGTTGTTGTACAATCTGTCTGATGCTGCTCCTTTCTTTCTTTCTTCCGTTTTTACCCCATTCTGCTTTTTGTAATTTCATCTATTAATCTAATCTCTAAGCAGTTTACCTGTAGCCATACCTTCATGTGATTTTATACTGTACAGTCACAAGCTTGGAAGCTCTGTAATGTGTTTGGTTTTCCATTCTTTTTTTAATTCAGTGGCATAGGTTTCAAACTCTTTTTTGACTTTGGTTGGTTTTTATACCTCTATCTAGGGGGTTCTTTGGGTTTTAGAACCGGAAAAGGTTCCAAAGATTTGGTCTGAGGACAAAGGAGCGAAGGAGCAAAAAAGCAAGAAGGAAATTTTGGAGGTTTTACCTGTCAAGAAACATGCGAAGATTAAGGACCACTCACTTATTCTGTCAAACTCAGATGGTTCCTGCACAGAAATTCCACTTGTTGGTTGTACAGTAGCAGCTGTTTCAGCAACAAATCTCTCCTCAAGAAAGTGGTAACTTCTGTAACAATACATACTATATCATCATGCTAATGTATCAAAAGATTTAAGAACAAGTACCTAGTGTATCGTGAAGCTGCTGTCCTTTCTTTTCAGGAGGATGGAAGACATTCTCTCTGCTTTGTCAGTTAAGTTGTATGTGTCGGGAAAATTGTGAGCTACAGTTTATGGCCATAATGAGGAGATATCCTTTGCACACATTGGACCGGATCTAATGATTCTTGGAAATGAAAAAGTCAGATGTCGGGTTTTAGTTTCACACACATTTTATCAGATTGATATACTGTACAGATCCACTTTGGGAGGGTCATGTGATCAGGTCTTTTAATTTCTGGATGATCCTCTTGATCAAAATCCTACTAGATGGTTTCTGATCCTTATTGATGTGTTTCATGTGTGTACTGGAAACTTGGAGAATGGCTTCTTCTCACATAGCTGCTATTAACATGCTAGCATTTGATTTTTCACAGAATCTAGCCATTTCATGTCTTTTGACCCTATCCAAACTATCTAGATAGTAATTAAGATAAATGAGGAGATCCTTTGGTTAATTGTGCTTGTCTTTTAAATTTTTAATCTATTATTTTTTCATAATGTTCAATGTAGGGCCAGAAGATATCCCATCAAAGTTGAATACAAGAATTCAGTAGCTTATAATGGAAGTAGAGTTCTGTATATATATCTTGAGACTTCTTGGGAGAAGGAATCATGGTGTAAAGCCCTTCGTCTTGCTTCCTCCATAGACAAAGAAAGACTAAATTGGTATACACGGTTGAGAAAAGAATTCCACAATTATGTGGTATCCTTAAATGCAGGGCATCCATCATTTTTGAAACCTTCCACAGGGTTTCGTGGTGAGCAAATTATTAAGGCAAATAGGATTGATTCTTCTTCTTCAAAGGTTCGCCACTTTTGGAAAAAAATCTCAAAGAAAGCTTCTAGAGGTGGCTCAGATTCCAAGGCAAGTGAGGCTTCATCAGGCCATGAAGAGCAAAAAATTATTGAAAATTCTTGTCCAGACCAAGATACAGTCTCCAATAATGGTCTCATAAAGTCAGTTTTTCCAGCCAAGGCTGACAACAGCTCTTCGGAAGAAGATGTGGTGCTTCCACTATTATCTGCTAATACTCACTCGGGAAGCCAAAGTAAGGCTTCTGTTGTCTCTGATGCAGATTCTGATAACAAGTTTTTTGCCGATGAGGGTACACTTTGTTGGAATCTGTTGATTTCACGCCTCTTTTTTGATGCCAAAGGAAATGCAGATATTAAAAGTTCCATACAAGCACGCATTCAGGTTGTTAATTGGTTTAATTTCCATTATATGACTTGTATTTCCGGGCATGTAGGAGATGGTTTGTTCATTCTCCTGGTTACTGGTTACGACCACCATACAAATGTCCAACATTCTTTTGTTGATGCAAACCATTCAAATTAATGGGTCTCACATGGGAGATACGCACTAGTACGAGATCCATAAGTCTCCTCTCTGATGCAGAGTCTTTGGTCTTTGTATCATTGTCGTTGTCACTGTTAGCCTCATCATGATCAACAACAACAATTTTGATTCTTTCTGTCTAATACAATCAGGAGTACAAGTCCTGTTCAAAGGCTCCAGCCTATCAAGATCCATATTTCTGTTAAAACATGTCCTTTCAGTTTTGTTTTTTACCAATATTAACTATGTCCTCTTTGAACTACCTTGTGTCCTTTCAGTTCTTCAAGTTTTTAACCTTGAATTCCTCAAAATTTATCTCTCTCTCTCTCTCTTTTCTTTTCTTTTTTTTTCCAGCAGTCCTGAACTTTCTCACTGACTGTGTTTGGTTTTCAATCAACTTGCAGAAATCATTTTAATTTTTCTATTTAAATTTACATTTTCTTAAGATAAATCAGATCTCCAAATATGGGTTTGATTTTTTTTATGTTGATATTCTCGGTGAGTGCTACCAGGTTGATTGATGTTTTGCTACTTTTTGGATATGTTTAGTCTTCTTAAGAGAACTAGAAATAGGAGCAGGAAAGGGGATAGTATGAATGTTCTATACTTTTATTTGATTACATGGAAGAATGACAGAAATATTTTTTCTTTTATTTTCTATGAATAGGCAAGCGTATCTGTGTGTGTGCACAAAATGTTTTTGTTCCTGCATCTCTATAATTAAAATTCTGATGATTTTATTTATGTGGAAAAACAGAGAATGTTGTCCAATATGAGGACCCCTAGTTTCATTGGTGATGTCACTTGTACTGGCATAGATCTTGGGAACCTTCCACCTTATATCCATTGCATGAGGGTTCTTCCCATGGACATGAATGAAGCATGGGCTATGGAAATTGACATTGAATATTCTGGTGGGGCAATGCTAGATATTGAAACAAGACTTGAAGTTTCTGAACCAGAGTTCCAAAAAGGCATAGTAGAAACAAGTTCAGAATCAAGCTATATTGGAGAGGCTACCGCAGAACTTCTTGAAGATTTTGAATACTTTGGGAACCATTTAAAGGCTTCTGAAGAAACAGTTGAAGCTTGCAGGAAACCTGGTGGGGATGATAAGCATGGTAATCAAACTATAGACATTAATTTTCTTAAATTGATGTTCTTGTTCCTTGGATCTATCTGCAACCATTAGTTTAATTGCCTCTACCATCTGTAAGGATCTGAAGCTTGTGAGCTTAGTGCAGCCATAAAATTTCAGATTTCATTCATATGGTTCATATTTAATTTTTTTGCCCCTTTAGTCTTTTAACCATATATAGGTATTCATTTCCATGCTCATTGATGATAATCATGATTTAGTTATTAAGAACAAAACACACTATATTTTCCATACCTTTTCATCGAATGACTAGAGTTTCTTTAGTTTGACCAAGCCCTGCTAAGATATCTATTAGGTGAAGAAAAATGAGCTAAACCCGGGTTTGTGTTTTAGATTTGGCAACTGACACCAAATATATATATGAAAATGAGTTCCAGTGATGATTTAGTCCTAAAAATATGTGTCTCTTACACTGAAGGCAACTAAAATCATTTTAATATCAATAGCAAGCTAAAATTATTATATCAAAGTGAAAGTGTTTAGGCCCATGCAGACCAATAATTGGTTAACATATCAACAAACAAAGATATGGAAGGAATGAGTGACCTGCACAAGAATTAGTTACCTTGATTAGAAAGCTCATTGGTCTAGAGATTGATGGATATCAGAACCTACAAGAAGGAGACACTCACTTGGATCCAGTGACATGAATCTTGTTGGGTCATCCCTATCAAAGTATCAATAATAATATGTGGTCAGGGAATATGATAATGCAAGACCACTGTTTTACATGTCCAAACCATTTCAACTGACTTTCCTTTATCACATATTTGAGAATGTCATAATCTTAACATTTTTGTTGCATTTACATATATACTATGAATATTATAAAAATTAATTTTCCATCTACCTTATGCATCATATAAAGTAACATCTCATAAAATTTGCCATGTAATTTGAGTGAAAAATATCAATCACCTAATGCCTTAGAAAAATCTTTCCAGTTAAGCCACGTGGCTATAATTCAATCGGCAATATCCAAAATATTGAAAACCTCACTTGTAATTGTTTATGCTTAAATTGCATCCCCTATACTTGGTAATAATGCTTCTTATCTTGAGTTAGTTTGATTATTAGTTATCCAGTCAAATTTTGAGTATTACATGTATATTTTTAGTTTGCTCAATTACATCCACATTCTTAATAATATTTAGTACTATATTGGTGGTACATTTTACTCTAGAACCCAACAAGATAATAATACTCTTTTTTTCTATCAGATGTTTTCCAAAGAGTGAGAACAAATGTGTGAAGATTCTTTTATGTTTTAAGGGTTCTATACTAATTATCTATGTGAAGGATTGCTTCAATGTTGAACCTTGAATAACCTAACTGATTTTTGAACACTTGAAGTATTCCTCTTTTTCTTTGCTGCATCATTATCTCCTTTAATTTTCACGACTCATGCTTAATTTGACCATGATCGATACAATTTTGTATCTTTACTTTGTCTTGTAATGCTTCCATTGATCTTATAAAAGGTAGGATGAGTTTGTGGAGGACCCTTTTTTTGTTTGATTATTGAATGAAAGCTTTATTGATAAAAAGGAGTAAATAGCAATCTACAAAGAACATCCATCAAAATAAACAAAGGATGCCTCAACTACCTTCCCATAATATCCTAGTCCATCACATCTGAAGGGATTCCTACCCAAAGATCTTATTTACCCATTCCTTGTTTAGCTATTTTATCCGCTAAATAGTTGGCTGATTTTCGAACCCTCTTGAACGAATTGTTCAGTTCAAGTCCCAAAGATCTAGCCTTGAGCACTACATAAACGCACTCAATGTTAGGTCATGAGACAGAGAGCAAAGCTTTGCTGGTTGCAAAGTTGTGTATATGTTTTTAGCTTGTAGCCTACACTTATCCAGTCCTCTTTATCTAATTTAGTTTTGTATTTCTTATTTCTTTTCAATTTCTCTAAGAAGGAAGCAATTTTGAGAGAAAATGGCTCAACAGGACTTTGTTTGGGAGGGATAAGAATACATAGGATCATTTTCAAGAGTCAGGTAGTGTGTAATGATAAAATGAGTGGGGTCATATCTCGGACCACATTGGACAGTAATTTGGTAGCTATTGGGAAATATGGTTCTGTGCTTTAGCATTAAGAAGGAACTTCAGGAGAAAAGTCATCGTTACATCACTAGGAATGGATGGCATATGGATCCTCGTGAAAGGTTCTGTAAGGCTGCCCTTGGAAGGACCGTGTAGCATTTGGTCAATACTCTTATACCTTTGTTCATTTCAGTTGATTACATGTGGCTCATGTATTCATTTTTTGGCTATACATGTGGTTGGGTAACTCAATCATATTTTTTTGTTTTCCTTGAAATTTCAGTTTCTGATGTTCTTTTATGGTTCTCTTCTAGACTTAACTAGACACTCTACTCCTTCCCCTTGTTACCCTACCAAAAACCCCACCAAGGCAGGCCAACTTAGTGGAGTTGGTACCTTGTTTGGTCTTGTTTCTGATGTTTATTTAGGTGGCACCACTTGTATTTGGTATGTCTAGGTTTCATATTATGTAAAAATTCTTTCCTCTATCCTTCTTGCCTAGTACTCATCCATATCAGGAAGCTACTTGAACTACTTTTCTTGTCATTATCTTTGGAAGCCTGCTCTGCCTCCCAGTATTAAGCTTTTGTGCGGACTCCACTAATCAGGATCAACAATGTGAATACTCCTCAGCATAGTAGAAAGTATTTAGCCTTATCTCTTAAATTTGTATTCGTGTGCATAAGTCAAGGAGGATGATAGGTTACCCTTTTCTGTATTGTAGGGTCACTGAATTGATCTGGTGCTTCATGCAGTTAATTTAGATGAATGGGATTATATTGGTGAGCATGTGGCTTCTTTTTAATCAGTGGATATCTCTATGTTGGGCAAGAAGGATCAAGTCAAGTATTGATTATTATTTCATGTTATATGGCAGAAGATTTAAAGAAAAAGGAATGAACAGGTCACTGATGATATCAAGTTTACCTTTCACACTTTGATCATGCAATGGCAACTTTTACTTCATGGGTATCCCTCAAGGAGGAATTCAAAGGATTATCTATCTCAGTGATTATTAAAGGGTTATATAATCTGGCTGGCTTATCTCATACTATTAGTTAGATGTAATGTAGCTTGGAAGGAAATGGTTATGGAATTGATAAAGATAAATATTAATGGATCTTTGCTTGGGAATTCTAGATTATTAAATCACAAGAATGATAGATCCTTCATCCATTCTCTAGGCTTGATGATGTAGGGCATGCAGTTAGTGCTAAGCTTCTAGCCCTTGTGAGCAGTGTTTACAATTTCACGATATTTCGGCGAAATATCATTTTTTCTAGAGTAGTAGCACGACAAGATTAGGGTCCCTTCATTTTGTGACATTTCAGTCATGTAAATTTCACATGTGACCTGAAGCCACGTGCAAAATTAAGTTGAAATGGCCCTTAAAAGGGACATTTTCTCCTCATTTCTTGGCATTATTGCTTCAAACCTTCTTAGATTTGGGGATTTGTGCGACATCTCCTCTTCTCCTCATTTATTTTGTATTTGACTATATGTTGATTGTTTTTATACTTCTATTTCATTTCCCTTGATGTTCTATATGCAGTATGTATGAAATGATTTATCCATCACATTTCTATGTGTTCTTTTTTTATTTCTTGGATGTTTTGGATTTATTTCACACCCATCTGTGCATTATGAATGAACTAAACAAAAAATAAAAGAAAAAAAGAAAAAGAAAATCACATATTTCTCCCATTTCCCCTCATTGGGGAAATCTGGGAAATTTTTCCAGATTTCGCCGAAATTTTGTCAGCATGCCAGCGGAATCCAAAATTAAAAACCTTGCTTATCAGAGGTTTGAAAGGGGTACTCTTTTGTTATTGTTTCATAGAATATTGATTTTGATTTGTTTGATTCTATGCAACGTACTGAGAGGCTTAACCATATGTCTATGCTGGTATGATTCTTGCCTTCTGGTTTGAATGAGATTCTTTAGGAGATCTTTGATATACCTTAACACCTTAAGAAAGATTTCAGTTCAAGCTCTTGTTTCTTTTAATTTTGTTATTTTTATTACATTGCTATTGTGACGAGCCAAGGGGGCGATCTCCTTCTTTTCGTCCTAAAACCCGTGGGCAAGAGGAAGAGTCTCACTCCTGACTCATTTACCTTACCAGGTCATTTGTTTCGATTGTGGGATCAAAGGATGTTACAGTATTCCCCCTTTAGGGCTGCATGTTCTGTGTTGTTGCTTGCCAACCTTAGAAGCTTGCTAGCCCATCACCAGGCTCGCCTTGTCAGTCCGCCATCATTAGTCTGCGTACCCCCGTAGGAAACGCTAGGAGCCACTGACTTTTGGACCAGGATCCCCCTTTGATACCATTTGTAACGACCCAAGGCGGCGGTCCTTCTCTTTTCATCCTAAAACCTATGGGCGATAGGAAGAGTCATACTCTTGATTCATATACTGTACCGGTATTCATCCGTTTCCAATGTGGATTGAGTAATGTTATGATAATGTTATTGACATTAAAAGGGTCGTCTTTAGCACTGTAGTTTGTAACCTCTTTTTTATTTATCCTAGTATAGTCTTCTCGGCACTATTTATCAACAAAAGGTAAAAAAAAAGGTAAAGGAAAAAAGAAAAGTTTTCCTTGAGTTAGGTGACCTGCTTCAATCTATTGGATTATTTGGGGATAAAGAAATACCAGAAGTTCTGAGTGCTAAGATCAAAGTGTGGGATTGGTGTTAAGAATTTCCATCTCTAAGTGGCTCTCCGATCTTCCTAAATTTAAAGGGTCTATTGTACTTTATTTTCTACATGGAATATTGGGGTTCTTGTTGGTTAATGAGTCTGTGATGGAATAGATTTATTTATTAATTTTTGACCTTCTATATTTTTTTCATATACATCTTAGGTTATTGTTTCCTCTTGAAGAACTTCTCATTTGCTTATGGATATAGAATGTGTTTGCTTTTATTGATTAAAAAATTAAAAAAATGTATCAAATAAATCTGTTAAATAGAATTGATCAACCTATTCCTTGTATTTTCACACTTCAATTAGGATGTGGTGTCATGCTCACCTTTCCAATTTTCATCATTCCTAACACTCTATTCACTTTATTGTTAGCAAAAGTTCATTGGCATACTTTCCTAATACCCTCAAAACCTACTTATGTTATTGAGTTCCAATGACTAGAAATGATGTGAATACTCAACTATGATGTAGATTACTGATGCAATTGATTCGTCAAATGTTCATTGTAATTGATGCCATGTTTGTAAACCTGATGTCTTTTGTTGCAGATGGAATAAAAAATTCAAAGAATACTAGCTGGACATCAAATTCTGTCCCAAGATGGAAGTCTATTCTAAATTCTATTGCCAACCAAGTTTCACAGGTTTGTAAACGGTTTCTCCCTCATAGGTGTAAAGTGTAAACAATTCTTTATATATGTTATGTAATTTATAAAACCACTAGTTTGGGGCTGACGCAGGAGAGTATGATTTCATTCTACTGAATGCATGAGAACATGGCAATGCTAATCATTCATACCGTTTAAGAGTTTAAATGTTATGGTAGAACTATGAAACTTCTAGAAGCCTTTTATGGATTATTTCATGTAATCTACACGACCACTCTTCACATTGTTCTTGGCTCCATATCTCCCTTGTGGCAAGAGCACCATTCTACTTTAACATCTTTCCTATTAAAAATTCTAGAAGGCAGAAATTATTTGATGGTTGATGTTACATATGATTAGAAAAAAGTCCATATTGTGGGTAATAATAATGTTTCAGTGGGTGGAATGTCATCCTTGTGGTGTATCTAGGGTGTTCCTTTTAGGAGGCATTGTATTTAAAATACTGTAGATTTTTGAAAGCAACAAAATATGACAATTTTAATAACTTCAACGAGAAGATAATTTCTTTAGATTTTTCCTAAAAGATGTGCCTTTCATGTAAATTAATCTATTTTTTCTTGATTCCACTTAAGTGGTTTAAATCCTTATTTTGGTTTAAGTTAATTATATTAGAAATATTGGATTCCAACCTATAAAATTCTCAAAATTTATTTTTCCTTTTTAGTTTTGAAGATTAGTGTGTCAACCACAAAATACTAAAATAAAGGTAAGCGGTTATATACTATGTTTTTTTTTTTGATGAATGATGAATATGTATGTATGTATGTATATATATATATATATATATATATATATATATATATATATATATATATGTATGTATGTATGTATGTATGTATAAAAAGGAAAATCCTGTACAATCCTAAACACTGCCATAGGCTACATGCTGCTATATCAACAACCATCCCAGTGATTCCACCCAACTCCGACCCCAACAAAGCCAAAACAACCTTGGATCGCCAACTGAACAAGCCATTTAGTCACGACCCAAGGAAACAGCCCTCCCAAAAAATTATCCACCTTTCCCAACTACCATATGGAATCACTCCTCTCGCCTATCTTTCATCCGTAGTAGATGTTGAATAACACCACCTATGCCATTCTCTCACTATCTGTGACAGCGAAACATCCTGAAAATATGGAAGAACAGATTCCCATGAGGCTCCCGCTAGCAATATGCTATCAAACACCTGACCTGCCGTCGTCCGAATATCCCGAAAAATCCTACTATTCCGCTCCAGCCATATGAACCATACTTAGAAGCTCTGAACATTATGTTTCCTCTCCTACCTAGCCCCTTCAACTGCCACTGGTCAAAACATGCTAGCAATGTGTCAGGGAGGAACTATGACACTCCAAATATCTGACATGCCTGCATCCAAATGGCACTCACAAACTAACATTGAATAAACAAGTGTTCGATACTCTCTTCTGCCTCCATGCACATAAAGTACACCTGAGGAGAGAGGGCAATCGTCTTACATCTTCTCTGGATACGATCAGCCATATTTATCCTGTACAAGAGGGCAGTCCACAAAAAAGCCTTGATCTTAAGGGGAACCTTGGGTTTCCATAGCCTATACATAGAAAAATAAACATTGGTGGAGGAAGCTCTTTGATTCATGGCCAAAAAATGACTTGCAAGAATAAGACCCAGAGGGAGAAAGAAACCATATAACCTTATCAAAAGCTAAGGGATGAAGAACCACCTCCTTAAGACTTTCTACGAGCAAGGCGATGTCTTCCATTTTAGGAGGACAAAGATTTCTCCTGAACGGAAGGTTCCAAGATAAACCAGACAGGGTCCTCCACAATAAAACTAGATACTCTATATATAAAATAAGATTAGAAATTGAAGGATATGAGTAGATGGGTAAGCCATTAAATACAAAATTTGCACTTTTGAGCATGTGGATTCCCGATTTTAGATGATAAATATAGTTTGTATTAACTGAAGATTCATTTGTATCTATAAAATCAGGAAAAACAACTATATGAGGTTGAATATGTTTTGCTGTATAATTTGAATTTTTTTTTTTTTTTACATTATACAACTCTTGGATATTATAAACATGAGAGGAATGTAATTTCTATGCAGAGTATCATATATGCCAGTCCACAATTCTTCTCAACAAGAGCACTGATATTCTGCAATACTTTGTTTTTTTGATTGCATGGTCATATTTCAGTAAGCTTTTCTGTAGCTTCATTGAAAATTTTTCCTGATGATTCCCAAATATTTGGTCAAATGTGAACAATCTTACACACTACTCAATTGCATGTGAATTTTTCTGCATGATAAAAAGTTTACAACCCTCCTTACTGTAAGAACCTGATTATTGTGGTATGGCAGATGCAAATTGTATAAGTTACTGAATCTTTGATTCTGAGATCATTTATAGGTTGCAAAACCTTTTTCATCTTTATACTTCGCTTTTATAGTGTTTTGTGGTACTCAGATTTGACCTAGAAATTCTTTCTACCATCAGACCATTTATATCTTTGTGCAAATTATGGTATGTGAAATAAGAGGATCAAACCATTTGCAGAGATTCATACTTGGAGGTTCTATGTACTTCTTTTCTATTAATCAAATATCATTATCATTACTTATAAAAAAAAACCATTTGTAGAGACGGTGGATTAACACCCATTAGCAATTCTTATTTTGACTTAACAACAGATTATATTATTTGAAAATGGTTGATGTAGTAGTCATATGGTAGAAGTCCTTGGTTAGAAATCAAGGAGATGATCAAACTGAAAGAAAAATTAGTTTTGGAGGTTCTCCATCATTTGGTGTGCTAAATCTTAGAACTTTGAGAGAAACATAGTCTTATTGATGAAATATGTGCAAGAGCTTCTTGGAATGAGACATATATAATAACTTTGGAATCAAAAGATCAGCACTATAGAAGTGAAGAAACTCCTTAACCCTCCCAAAAAAAAGAGTAAATAAATAAGTTAGTGAATGAAATGTGCATGATTTTATGAGTAAATGTATGTGTAAATGGAACCCACACACAGGTCGTAAAAATTTGATTTTAAGCCTAAGATCTTATCTCATTCCTTTTCATTTGAGCCATCTACTTCCACATATGTGCAGAAGAAGTTTGCCAACATAGTAGAAAAGGTATGTATACCAAACATGGGGATCATACCAGGAAAAAAAGAGAAGAAAAGAGGATAAGGATGAAATTAGAGGGTAAGAAAAAGTATAATGAAAAGGAATGGAGGTAAAAGAAGAGAATTGAAGGGGTTAGAACAAGAACTTTGGTTTAAATGAATAAATGTAGAGAATACATATATGTTTCATCTCCTTTTAACCTTTTTGCTTTAAAACTTAAGAATTTTGCCTGACAGAATGTCTTCCAAGATTAGGAAAATATAGGAATTTTTAGGAATTTTCTATTTTTTCTTGTAACATTTGTTTTGGGGTTTTGGCTATTTTTTGTGGTGTAATCTAAAATATAAGTAATTTCTAAGTAGACTGGGAGAAAAGCTTTGAAGGTGTGTGGGATGTGGGGCAGGAGAGGTATATTTATAGGCACTCTAAAGTATGATAAAGGTGTTACTTTTAGAAAACATTGAAGGAGATCCCAATGAATCTTGCAAAAAAATTTTTTAGGCAATTTGGAATTTTCTTTGAAGTTAGGAGTACACTATTTAACATAAATTTAATTAGAGTATGGAGAAGGGTCAACATTATCCTTTTCATGTGAAACTTGATAAGTTTGTCCTACATATATGAACTTTTCGTAAGGTATGAGGTTTAAGAACACAGTTGTGGTTATTTTATTGACAACTTGACACGCCTTCACACGGCTCAACGGACCAAATGGCTAGTACGATTTGGGTGCTAGTAGACCCACCTATTTCCCGGTTAGAAATGGCTCTGATACCAAAGCTATCCCAGGGTTTAATTCTAGTAATCTTTAGAAACTATTTAAAGCTTCTTAATTTAAATAATGATAATTTTTATCTTTCTTTTGAGATAAAATATTTGTTGATTTAAGGTTATAAACCTTGTTTGTTGGATATATAATCTATAATTAATGTCTCTTCTAATAAGATTATTATTATTATTATGATTAGTTTCTTGTTTGATTTGTTGAATAACTAGCTTAGTTCTTAATAATTCTTGTTTAAGATACTTTAATTGACTAATAAGTCTTCGAATTAAAATCATTGATTAATCGTGGTGAATCTTACAGAATTATAATCACAATTTAGAAAGTATAAAGAAATCCTATAGCATTTTAGTTCCTGTAATTTGCCTTCATAGACTGAAGAATTGTACCTCGGCAGTAATTGTACAGGTCGTTATAGTTGAACAACTAAAGGCTCAACCCATGGGAGGCCTATTTGTCTTTAAAGTTCTTTAGAATAATATGAACATAAATCAAACACAATAATATGAACAAAACACTTATTTTACTGAAATTAAAAAATACTTATATAGAGACTTGTAATAAATTTGAACAATATGCTTACAGATGTGTCTCCATCTTCTCTTAACACAGAAACAAAAGTACTCACAAAGATTTCACTCTAAGAGATAAGACTCACAAAAGACAAAGAAACTCACAAACTCACAAGGGAAATTACATCTTTATTCCTATCTCACACTTATTCCTATTTCTACTTTGAATGGTTTTCAGATGCCCCCTACTCTTCTTTCCTCCTCTTATAGATGCTTTTTCTCTGTTTTATTTGATAATTCACTTGAGTCCGTGTAAGGTGTCTCCAATAATTCTTCCAATAATGCTTGCGTATGTCTATCAATACCTTCCTTTAGTTAAAGTAGATTTCTGGTCACATGTAGAATGTCCTTTTGAAGATTCTTTCTTGCATTATGAAGAGATGTTGTCGGTCACATTCAGAATGCCCTTTTGCAGATGCTTTCTTGCATTATGAAGAGTAGTGTCTGTCCTTTAAGTGCAAGGTGTCCGTCCTTTATAAAAGTAGATGTGAGGTGTTGTCCTTTTAAAGATTCCTTCAATTATTCAAGTCCTTCCATGTGCTAGATAGATGTGTAGTTGACATGGGCAACTCCATTTTTTCTTTGGTTTATAGAATGGAAGTAGTATTACCTGTTGAAGTTGAAATTCCGTCTTTGAGAATCCTTATGGAAGCAGAGCTTGATGAAGCGGAATGGGTCCAAGCCAGGCTTGATCAGTTGAATTTGATCGACGAAAAGAGACTCAAGGCATTGTGTCATGGACAGTTATATTTATATCATAAGAGAATTGCAAGGGCTTACAATAATAAGGTTAGGCCGAGAACTTTTGAATTGGGGGGTAGGCCACTAGATAGAAATCTAATGACTATGCAATGCATGTTAGTGCAACATTCAAGGCGGCTCATCTGCGCATTCTCCCTCGTGCGCATCACCCCATGCAGATATGATCAAGGCAATAATGACATCCATAGTATGTGTGTGTGCATTTGTGTGCACATGTCATGCATGTGTACAAATCATAAAATCACAACTTATACAAATTATTATAAGGAATGAAAGAAAATAAATCAAGCAATTAATTACATCACAAAATTAGGGTGAAATCCAGTGTAAGGTTAAACCCGCAACTTCCTAGTGGAGGCGCCAGCAATGGTGGCATGTCACAAGACCCCATAGCTTTGCATTTCGTAGGGAAAAAATTGCCAGGTTGAGTTTCTGATATTTTTAGCGGCACGCTAGTGAAACGCAGTGGTGTGCTAATCGAAACAAGAGGAAACTCAAATTTGTTTTAAAAAAAAATTATTCTTTTGGGTAGCACGAAGCAAAATTTCGCTTGATTTGTATGAAATTTCCCCAAAATCCAAAAAACCCTTTTTTGTTCCTTTCGATTTTCTAGCGTTTTTGCCCCACCGAAATGGTAAACCTTTTTTTTTTTTTTTTTGAGAGTGTAATTTGTATTGATTTGAAACAAGATTTACATTAAAGATTTAGCCAAAATGCTAAGCCATAGTAAAAACTACAGTTATAAGCCTGTAACTATACAAGTCATGAAATGGTAAACCTTGCTTATGGGTTATCAAAAACCTCTTATTTCTACTAGGGTGGGTGGTGGCATGCCTGGTGTGCTATGCGGGATTTGTTGAGAGGAAGTGAAAATTGGAATTTTTTAGACTAGTAAAGATAGCTGGTGGAAGAAAAAGAGGAAGGGGTGTGGAGGGAGGAGGAGGAGGGGAGCATACAAAGCTTTTGCTCCTTGCCTCTTGGATTGTTTTAGACTAGGAGAGAGCTGGATTGTTGCAAGCCAAGAGAGAGTGGGGTAGAAATGGGAGGGAGAGAAAGGGGTGAGAGAAGGGGTGGGGTTGTACCCGTTCATGTGTATGTGTTTATATTGAGATTTGAGGAATCGTTTCAGAATTTTT
This sequence comes from Buxus sempervirens, assembly GCA_947561395.2. Lineage (NCBI taxonomy): Eukaryota > Viridiplantae > Streptophyta > Magnoliopsida > Buxales > Buxaceae > Buxus > Buxus sempervirens. Next base: position 11,872,329 of record OX387185.1, read on the forward strand.
ACAAATATTCTTAAATATCTTTTTTTATTCTTTAAAATTTTTTGACACTGCCCTATGAATGCCATGCCGACGAAATTTTAGCCACACAACAAAACAGGTCTTGAGCTAAATGGGGTCGGAACTGGCACAACAAAATTGGTTTTAACTATCTAATGGTTTATATAGATCGCCAACTCATAAATTTGAGTAGTGAGATTGAAACAATTGTACTGATCTGATGAGGTTAATATTGATCAATTATATATATATAGGAATTGTTTCAGAATTTTTAAAAATATTTTTAGATATCTTTTTTTATTCTTTAAAATTTTTCTAAAATTTTCAACATAGTGCCATGAGCGGCATGTCAGTGAAATTTTAGCAACTAGGCACAATAGGTCATGGGCTAAATGGCGTCAAAACTGGCCCACAAAATTTGATTTTAGTTATCTAATGCATTTCACATAATTCTCATTGCGGTTTTTATAGATCGCCAACTGACAAATTGGAGTGATGAGATTGAAACAGGATCAGATCAGGTCGTTAGTGATCAATTCATCTCATACTATCTATGAGACTAATGATCTTGATCAATTTGGAAGGCCTCTAATGAAGTCCAATAAGAATGGCATGTTTTTATTCCATGTTGATCATTCAGGAGACATAAGGATGATTAAAGGGTTTAATTTGACCTGGTCAATTTTTTGTAGATATGATCTCTTTCATGGGACCCTTCAGATGGTTGGTTCTGATTTTATTTTACACAATTTGATTGGCTTACTGTCCATTCTTCAAAGATCAGATGGCTACCTTCATCTGATGAATCTGAATTATGCCAGACTTAAATCTCTTGGGGGGACATGTCAGATAGTGCTTCTTGTTCATGAGATATGTCTGAATGTGATCCCCTGAAAGATCTACCTTAGGTTTTATCTCTTTAGTATATTATTTTACATTTACTCTTTTTTAATTTTTTTTAATTTAATGATTTCCATTGAACTCACTTTTCTTTTTCACTTTGTTACCCATTATTATTTGATTTTCTTCTCCTCCTTATTGTTTTTGAACTTCTGAAGTTTTAGAAGCTAAAAGCAGGGGTATGCAAAATTCAACATGTCTACCTGTACCAAAGTAGGTATTACGAAGACTTACATGACCCAGGAACGTACATTTGTTAATAAAGTTTAATATTATACTGCATTTAAGTTTCCAGTGATACAAATACACTTGCTACAATATGCATGAGTCATATATCGTCATAACTCACTCAACCCACACATCTTGTAGTTTTAGACTTTTTGGCTAGTTAATGGAATACATGTTTATTAATATTTAATACATTTGTGACACAAAAAGGATAAAGCAACAAGTGATCACTGATAAGATCATTCTGCTTTGAAATCTACTATGCTACTTTACCATGTCATTAGATCTAATACAATTAAGAGTATAGCTGTATTTCTTCTTCCATAAGCTTACATGTGCTTAATGTTATGCACTTCTCAAAGACCCATAGAAAAGAATGCCATCCACTGTAGTGTCTCTAAAGGGGTTCTGGATGATACTTCGATTTTGTTGTGCGGTATATGAATTCTTGTAGAACACAACTATTGTCCATCTCTCCAACTTCCACTTGATACATAAGAACAACTAAAAGAAGTAAGCCTTGGCCTTCCCATTTTCGTACTCAGACCTATGCTTCCAAATGGAAAAACGGAAGAATCAAGGATCCATCAGATAAAAATTGAACAGACTAAAAGCCTCTTGAATAAATCTCAAGAGATTGATGCAGTGTGATTGGGAGAAATCACCTTGGATTATTACTATCAATAAATGTAGGAAATGGAGAACAGTATCGAATGGAAAGAAAACAAATAAAACAGATGAAGCTCTCTCTAGGCACAAAACGGGTATACAATGAACCAAGAATTTAGCTACTGTTTGCTTCTATTTTGGGGATGCTATCGCTTCAGAATTATCCACCTCTGAGTATTCTGGGAAATGGGACACTTAAATATAGAGGAATTAACATCATGATCTGATTTGTTAAATTCTAAAGTTTTATACTCACTTGAGTCAACATGGCATGATACTTGACAGCTGGGAGAGAATACCAATTGAAGTTACTTGGGCTGAAATGGCCATTCTTATATGTTATTTGCATAACAACATGAGGCCTTTTCTAACCAGGATCTACCAGTCTAGATGGTTCTTATTAGTAGGTCTAAAACTTCTTTTATCCTTCTTTTCCTCTCCCTAACTTGAGAAAAAAGAAAAAAAAAAGGAGAGAAGAATAAAAATAAAAATCATCATCAAAATCCAGTTGCCACCGAGGGTTGGCAACACAAATCTTGTCTCTCCATCCTGTTTTATCAAAAATCATTTCTTCAATTAATTTATGTTTTTGTAAATCTTGTTTTGTTGACTCTATCCATGCCTTTTTAGGTCTTAGGCCCTTCAATATGCAATCTTTCATACCTTCTTACAGTTTCATCTCTAGGTCTCCGTTTTACATGTCCAAACCTCATTAACGTACTCTCCTGTTTTTTATCCCTAATGCATGCTATGCGTAACCACTTTGAAATTTCTTCATTTCTGATATTGTCTTTTTTTGTTTTTTTTTTTGCTGTGATTCCATCCCAGCATCCTTAATCTGGTGACAGTCATCTTCTAAACTTGTTGATTCTTTGCTACCATGTGTTCTCGCCATATAACATATCTGGTCTAATTATTGTCTTATAAAACTTACCATTTAATTTAAATGGGACACGCTTATCACACATGACCCTAGAAGCACCCCTCTGCTGAAGCCAACCACGACTTCTTTTTGGGTACCTTTTTACAATGAAAATAAGTGTAGCTATATTTTTCCCCTTAAGAATCCATAGAGCTGAAAATTCTTAAATTGTTGAGACCCTTTTAATTACTTCTGAAGAAAGGTTCTTGAACAAATGGTTAGTGGTGGAACAAATTATTTATAGGGGTTTGCTAAGTCCAATGATTTTGCTCCTTGAAACATTCTAGTGAATCACCCATGTGCCTGAACACTGATATTTCATTTAATAAGAAAAAATGGAAAACAAAAAGGAAATTGTAGGTTTCTGCTTGCCTTCAAGTGTTTATTATTATACTTCATTTCAACCTGTCCCTAGATACATGGTCATTGACTATATTGAGGCAATAAAAAGAATGGAGGATATTGTTGGTGATAGCTCTCTCTTTGGTCCTGGTATTTTTCGTCTTAGCCGCTGGGCGCAGTGTTTTGCTATTAGTCTCTATGAGGCATTGAAAGCATCCTAGTTCTCTATATCCAATGTTGGAGATGATGCTTGTCTAATATGTATAATAATATGGAGGAATATATCATACACCATGCCTTTGCATTGTGACCTGACCTATTTTGTTGAGGAAAACACAGAGTTTGTATTAAAGTTTAACCATTTTTTTGTTGTTGATGGTGCTGACGAGCATTCCTCTACCACTGCAAAGTCAAGAAAATTTTTAAAAAATGAAAATTAGAAAGGGCGAAAGAAAGAAAGAAAGAGACAGGAGGAAAAAAGATGAATATAAGGTTTAAAATATTAGGAAAATAAAAGGTTCTTGATAAACCAAGGCATCACCCTTTAGTTTGTGCATTTGCAATTGAAAAATAATAATTGAAAAAGGGAAAAAAATAAATAATAATCCTTTGCTGGGTAACATACTGTCAACAAAAACTAATTGAAGAATCCCCAATGGATTTTAGAACATAGAACTTCTCGAAGCTGGAATTGCAACTAAAGAGGAACCGAGTGGGGCACCGAGGCTGTATTTTCTTTATGGTTTGACTCATTAATCACTAGTTGGGTGGCCCCTTGTATGTTGATAAGCTGAAAAAGAAAGCATCGTTATAGGATTCAGAATATATGCATATTATATCCCCCTCTTCCTCAAGTATGTTAAATCACTTTTCTGATCAGTTATGGACTACAACATAATTTATTTCACTTACAGTTTCATCAAGTTTGTCATTGAAAATTTTAGCATGACATATTTTCTGTTTGTGCATATCAGCTTCTTAGTTAAACATAATTTTTCACTAGATCTTTAAGATATAGTACAACTAACTTCTCTTTTATTCTAATCAAGGTTCCTCTCTCATTGAAAATAAGGGTTGCTTCACTTCGAGGAACATTACGGTTACATATAAAGCCACCCCCATCTGACCAGTTGTGGTTTGGGTTCACTTCAATGCCTGATGTAGATTTCAACCTGGAGTCTTCTGTGGGAGAGCACAAGGTTACTAATGTACATGTAGCTTTGCTCCTTGGCAATCGGTTTAAGGTCAGAAACTAATCTTCCGTCTCATGGTACTCATTTATAGTTGTCTATTTTGTTACTTATAGAAGCATGTGATTTGGAATCTTTCAAGCCCTATACCAGTGAGAAGATCTATGTGCATAAGTGAATAATCAAATCTGAATTAGATGAGAGGAACAATCCAGCCCCTTTGTTGCATTATTCCCTCAATTAAATGGATTCCATCAAGGAAACCTCTGGTCATAGTAGATTAGAGAGATGATTTCCACCCTAAAATGCATAATTTTTAGCCTTACAGAACTAAACCTGACCATCGTAGATGCTCTTCATCGTGAACATTTTCTTAGAATTAGGTTATCATCTTGCATTGGAAATTGGTATCGACAATCAGAAGCAGCTTTCTTCAATAAAAGCCATTAACAAGATTTGAGGGGGAAAGCACTAAGGATTCCTTTTTCTGTCTATGTTTTTTTCCTTTTAATTGTTCTTCAGGTAGCCATCCGTGAAACATTAGTACTTCCAAAATGTGAAAATATATTCATTCCATGGATGTTAGCTGAGAAGGATGACTGGGTTCCGCGCAAAGTTGCTCCATACATGTGGATCAATAGAGAGGCCATTAGTGACCAAACAATAAATGAAGCATCCAGCTGCCAACCTGAGGAGGTCAAATTCAAGCTTGGTGGTAGAGGAAGCAAAATGGGTTATAGCAAAAATGAGGAGGACAAGCATGGAAAACTAAAGAAAGAATTTGTTCAACAAGAAGCTAGTGAACTATCGGATAAGTTGAATGCTTCATCTGAACCTACTCCAGCAGCATCAGAATCCCTAAATCAGCCTATTTCTACAAATTCTCAGCAAAATTTGAGAGTCCCTCTGCTAAGATATGGGGAAACACAAGAGAATTACAACCATGGCAGACCAGAGAGCCCAGATCGTCAAGCATCACTGACATCAAAGCTTGTGATACGGGAACAAAATCCTGTTCCTGTTGGAGATGATGGAAAGCCAAAGAGAACAGGGAGAGGACGAATGATGGATCTGGGAAAGAAGATGGGGGAGAAACTTGAAGAAAAGAGACGTCATATCGAAGAAAAGGGCAGGCACATTGTTGAGAAGATGCGAGGGCCTTGATATTCAAGCGCGGACATCTGAAGTGTGCCTTGTTGATGTATCATGTATGTATTTTTGAGAGGTCATGGTGCCAAATCATTGGAAATAGAAACATAGAATCAGAATATTGTTCAAATTGTTGTTCATTTGTATTTTTAAGAAGCCATAGGTCCAAATCATTGAACATGGTGAATTTGGTATCAGATTATTTTTCAAATTGTAGTTCTTTTGTACAGTTTCAACAGTTCATAAGTTTTTTTTTTATCCTTTTTCTTTTTTTTTTTTTGGTTGTCAACTCAATCAAATAGAAAAAAATTTCCCTTTTTTTTGTGTGACAATAAAGGGTTCTTGTAAATTCTTCAATTTTTCCTTGAAACATACTATTTTTTTGCATGTGAATTTGACTATATGAATGTGATCTTGTTGTACAGCATAAAAAAAGGCAAATGCTCAACCAAAATGGGAGATCCTGCTAGAGATTGGTTTATACCAGCTCTTTGGACTTTACTGGCTTAAAAAGGCTAGAAGTCTACTTCATAATATGTGCATTGGGAAGTTTTGCAGCAGCAGTATAATGAATATCTGGGGGATGTCATTGATACAAACCAAACCAAGTATATGCGCATCTTATTATGAAAATACTGAAGGAATATGAACATCTAGTAGTTCAAAGCCATGCTATTTTACTTTTATTAGGAAATTTCATTACATTTTGACTGCTTTAATCCAGTCATGGCATTATATAATCCAAGTACATCTACAATGTTGACACATGCGTACGAGCTTCTTCTATATATCACCATCACTTTTTGACATTATACTCATTGTGGTGTCAGGACATACATTTTGCAAGCATGAGAATCGAGTGTCGCAAAAAGTTGGTCGCGGATGGATGATTGAGTGGAATGCTGCACAATTCAAGCATTTAAACAAAAAATTATGTTCTTGCTATGGCCATTATTGCTCATGAATGATAAAGTTCGCAAATCTTACCGCCCATAGATCTCGAGCATTGACAGTAGTTGATGGTTTAAGACCTAAATCGGACCAATATGCAGTGATATTTGCTTGTGAAGATCCTCTATTCCATAGGATCACTGCCACTCTGTTACCACTAAGGGGACCAGCCCAAACCTTCATTTTTGGAAGAACATATTATTTAGCTTTGCAACACAGAAAACTGTAAATGAAACATGAACATTTGGGACCATCTTGATAGGCATTTTACTAAGGCTCACAACAAGCTTGGTCTCTTAAACAATTTTTAGCAGTTGAACTAAAATGGACTCGGATATCTTAAAAAACAGTGATGAACTGACCTCCAAACGACCAACCCACTTAACCTTCTTCCCTTGAACTCCAAGTTTATCTGCTCACACAAAAAATAAATATACAAGATCATATAATTCAATGTATATATGTGTTTGTTTGTGTGTGTACACTGAGTTAAGAGTAACCTCTTGCCCATTAACTCATTTTAATTCCTATGTACCTTGGTTAACTGCTATGACCTCCTTGTTACTAAGCAATTCAAAGGTCACACTAGTCATTGATCGAACATCACAGCCGATTAACAATGGAGCCTGCAAACGTACATGGATTCAGTTAATTCGAAACATGCATGTTATAAAAGCAAGAATGATAGTCATATAAAATCCTGCAAATACCTTAGCTAATGCCCAAATGCTGAAGTGTGAGCGATACTCCTCTGTGGTCATCCCACCATTTCCTACTTCGAGCATGTCAGGATCTAATGACAACATATCTAGCTAGTGAGGAAATTAGTCTTGGGCATTGTTTGCAATACAATGCAGTTTAAAAGACAACATTATTTGATCAATAAGGTGCAGATTACTGAAACTATAGAAGTAGTTGGATGACTGCAAATATTCAACAGATATGTTCTCACTTCTCTGCCTATAATTCAATCTGATAACCCTACAGCAGTGTCTGAAACATCAAAATCTTTTTGTTGCTCATGCATAGAGATCAGTAAAAACAGTTGCACATTGTGTAGTATACAATATTTTTAAAACATCGCAGACATCATGTCTGGATTGAGATATTCTACTGACATGTGATTCTGAATAAAAATTCTCATACCCTTTTTGTTTTAAAAAGAAAAAAAGAAGAAGAAAAGAAACATTAAGGACAACTAATTTGAAAATGTAATTGAAAACTAATCTTTTTTACCATTCCATCCACCAGGTCTAGCATAAGATGCCCATTTGTCATTTTCATCTGCTCTCGATGTCATGCTAACCACAAGAATAGCATTAGTTTGTCGCACAAGGAGAATTGATGTTCGAGTTTGATAATACCAAGGTCTTAAATTATAGATGTTTACCTGTTCCATTCATCTTCGATGTCACCTGTTGTTCTCCAACTATTTCCCAGACTTGATGCCCAAGTTGCCGGGTCTTCCTTGCCCCTGGAGTCGGAAAAGAAAATTTTTTTTCTCCAATTATAGTATGACAATATGATATTTTCATTTAACCATTGCCCAAAATGTATAAAAACTTTATAAAGTTAAAATGAAGGAAAAGTTTTCCTCATGTATTAAGAATTTTAACCCACCATTCACATAGGGAGAAGAAGATGGCCCTTCCAGAGTTCAATAAGGCCTTACTCATCTTAGGGTACCTATTTCAAAATAACCAATGATTTTACAAATATCATAAATAAATTAATATATGTAGAAAAAAATGGCATAAGCGTATGATAAATTACAATTTCATGATGAAATATATAAGTACCTCTCCTTTGGACTTGTACCAGGATTATTGCAGTTATCATATTTCAAATAGTCAACTCCCTGCAGAATAGAAACAATGGCACAGAAATGATTCAGATAAAATCATTATGTTGATGTCCTAAAGGGATTTGATTAAGTCATAAAATTTTATAGTATCTATCTGTTAGATTGAATGAAATTTTTAAAAAAAAGAATAAAACTCAGTCTTAGAAACCAAAGCTGTGAAGAAATTATACCCAGGAAGCAAAGATTTTGGCATCTTGCTCTTCATAGCCCAGTGATCCAGGCATAGTCTTACTACAAGTTAGAGCCCTAAAAGAAAATAAACAATGAATTATTAGTGATTTTCTTTTCCTTTCTTGGTGTTTCTCAAGGAAAATGAAGTTCAAGAGATGGAATATACCCAGCATCAGAGTAAATTCCAAGCTTGAGCCCTTTGCCATGGACATAATCTGCTAGAGCCTTAATGCCTGAGGGAAATGTTGAAGCCCTGGCAACCAAGTTCCCCTGCAAAAAATTAAATTTCCAAAACTGATTTTTATCAGGCTTTTCCCTTTTTTTTTTTTTTAATGTTATCAAAAAATATTCCAAATAAATAAAGAATAACTGATTCTCAATAAACTAGTGGTAGCTCTTAAATCTAGAAAATTGAGTGCACCTAGTTTTAACTTATAAGAAAGGCACTCAAGCGAAATATAGTACCTGAGAGTCTCTGTTTTGTTCACCCCAACAGTCATCTTAAAAAAGGAAATGAAAATGTAACAATATTAGAAAGATGCATTACAATAAAAGTTCCTTTTTTTTCCTCCTAGATTTAAATATAAAAGAAGAAGAAGAAGAAAATTCACCTATATTTACATATTGATATCCCATTGCTGCAAGCCCTGATGACACCATTGCATCCGCTGTGGAACAAGATTCAAGTTTGTTATTAGAATTAAGATGCAAAGATATCAAACATAAGGCATAAAGAAAAAAAATAATAATAAAAAAGCTTGTGTAGTTGTAATATATCATTTTCCTAAGAGATTACCTGTTTCCCTTACTAGTTTCTCGTTGATCTGACAACTGAAGTGATTCCAACTGTTCCATCTGCTCAACACGACAACACTTTTCTTTTAGCACTTGGCAAGGAGTCCTTTTCTCCTTTGTGATTAAAAATTCATGAAAGTGGAGGGCCTGGGCCCAGCCCATTCTTGGAGTGAATTTGAGCAAACAGGCCAGATTCAGCCCATTTTGTCAGCCCTTTAAGATCATAAATCTGGCCTTTCGATTGGAGTTCTTCTCACTTTAGAGATGGCAATGGTTCGATCAACAACATCGATAAATTGAACCAAACGATTACGGTCGGTTTTGGGTTATCCATATTCAGTTTTTGGTTCGTTTTCGGTTTTATGCAATATGAACCCGATATGGTTTTGGGTTCGGTTTTGGTCTTAAGGTCAGACCGAACCGAACTGAACCAATTACATATATACACATAGTTAAGTCAAACCACCAACTTGGGATGGTTTGGTTTATTGGCTAAAGTCGATAAACCAAATAGAACCAAACCTATTAAGTCGGTTTTGGGTTTGTATTAAACGGCTTTGGTTTGGTTTCGGTTTTATACTAAAAAATCCAAGTTGGTTTCGGTTCGATTTGGGTTTGTAAACCATACAAGAAACCGAACCGTTACAATCCCTAGAACAAGGTAATTTTGGGAAAAAAATTTAAAATTATTCATGCATTGAGAGAAGTCCACGCTCAATAAAAAGGACTACTGATGCTCTCAACATCAACAAAGAAGTTGCGTATAAGAAAAGAAAAATGAAAATTAAGACAAAAACAACTAGGCAAAAATGAAAAGATGAATAATATTCCATATTTATGGTTGAAATTTTTTCATATAATTTGAAAAATCTTACCCCATCTGGGGAGTTCGACCCAATCCATTCTCCAAAAGATTCCTCCTTATCTCCTCCCTGAGCTCAACATTCATCACACGAGCCCCATCAACGAGTCTCACATAATCAGTAAAGATGGCGACGATGATGAACGCAACCAGAACCAGAACTAAAGCTGATGCTGAAGAAGAACATGAAGAAGCCATGGCAGCTCTTATCTTCTGAAAGTAACTAAAGAAGAAGAAGAAGAAAGAGGGGGATTGAAGAGTGGATATAAATCTGGCTGTGGATTTATAGAATTGGCGTTGGTGATTGTCGTTGTTTGTAATGTTCTTAGCTGGACAACGATGCTTCCAAAGTCTAGTCTTCGTTTATTTTAGATGGCTCCCAAAACCAAAAGTCTTCTTAAAGTGCCGGTTGCCTGCTTGGTATAATCAATGAAGGTTCGTTCATAGATGATCGTTTCCGGATGGGGAAAATTAATTTTTAGTGATACATTTTAGAAAAATTAAACTTCAGTCAGCAAATTTCCTAGTTTCAATTTTTAAAAAACTTTGATTCAAATATTTAAATTTTAATAACATCATATTATTACATACCCTATTCTTCCATGAATGTCCTTATACCAATTAATCAAATGACTTGTATAAGTCATTTGAATGAATTATACCATCTATCAATACATATCATTTGTATATATTATATCATTTGATTGTAATTATTTGTATATATCATTTAATTAAGTGGTATAAGGGCATTTTTGGAGGAGTTTGGATGTAAAAATAAAATATTATTAAAATTTAATTATTGTTTGGATGTAAAAAATTATTAAAATTTAATTATTTTGATAATAGTTTCAACTGAATTTTAATTATTTTGAAAAGTATCACTAAACTTAATTTTGAAAGGGACCAGGGAACGAAGGCAAGTGCTTGGGGATTTTTGTTTGTCTTTGTACGTGTCATTAGAATCTCCGCTCCTGCCATCCATCTGTCGGACTCTGGTAGCATTGATTTGGCATTGTTGTTAACTAGGGTGTCAATAGGGGCGCCGTGTTGGCCCACTGCAATGCCATGACAAGTTTATTCTTATCCGCCGTGCCTGTGCCTGAGCTGTAGAGAGGGTGGTAGGTAAGCGCGAGTTCGGCCCAATCTAAAATTGATAAGCCCAAGCTCACCTTGGCCGGCCTTAAACCTTCAAACTATATATTAGCACAAACCCAAAACTAAAACTATTTCTTGAGTTATTTATTCATACTAGCAATTGTTATTTAAGATTGATTTTTTTTCTTATCTTTGAGTAACTATCTTTCAATTATTAAAAGAGAAGGCTAAATTTTTACTAATTATTATGGTAATGCCCAAATGATATTTTATTTATATTTTTTATTTAATAGTTAGTAAATTAAAATTATTGCTTTAAATTATTTTATTACGATTAATTTTTAAAATATCAAGATTTTGTATGTTATAAAATTTAAATCTATACTATTATTAAGATCATTAACTACTTAAAATTTTTTTTCTTCTTAAAAGAGAAGGCTAAATTTTTTTTCTTCTTAAAATTTAAATTTATTAAATTTGACTCTTCTTTAAAACTTGTCTAAATAAAATTACTTTCATAAATGCAATTACCAATAAAATCCTATTAAATTCAAATAAAAAAGGATCTGTAGTAATGTGTTTTCAACCCCCAGTACTCGTACTCTATATTTGAAGATTTCATTTAGTTGCTAATTACAAGTTATGAATGAATTAAAATATTTTGGTCAATATTTCTTTTATCCCTTTTTCTCAAATATGTAAAGTCATGGTGCTAATATCCCTTGTTCTCTAACAATTGTCATACATTTTATATTTTCAATGATCCTAACAAATTATGAATGACCTTATCAAATTATGCACATGATTCAAACTTATAAATATATTGCTTAAAATAATGGTTACTCTTGCAACCTTCACCACCACCATTCTACATACCCCAATTTTTTTACCGCTATAATCTACATTTCATTAATGAAATAGGTAAATTTATTATCATCAATAAGTAAATAAAAATTTGATAAAAGTTATAATATTCATTGTCTCTTAATTTAGTTCTTGTTTGATTGTCTGATTTTGCCCTTTTTTTAATGAATTAGTCCAACTCTTGTTTAAATTTTTTTTGTTTGCCTTTTACATAGTACTTAATTGAGATATTGGAGCAAACTAATGTTCAGTAATTTAAAGGTAAATAATTTATTTTATTATTTTTATTTGTGGGATAATAGAGAAATTAGCAAGCATCTTAATTAGTAATTATGTAAATGGGTTAATCAAATAATAATTATTGTTACTATCATTTTTATAATCCCCCGAATTTTTCCTTTTAAATATTTAATTAATTTATTGATTAAAATATTGGATTAAGTGATTAATCAGAATTTTATTGATATGGATAGGAGATGAAGAAGAACATCAAGTCTAAAGTTTGCTAAGGATGTGAAGAATGGAAATATACAACCAAGTAAGTATATATTTTAGCATTTATCTGAATTTTAATGGTGAAGGTGCATGAGTATGATAGATATGCAAGGTAGGCTATCATATTTTAATTAGACATTGATAAATTACCTAAATGGACATGGTTGGACATTCAAGCACTTCTAGCAATGAGTTCTGAAGAATAGAAATTCCTAAATAGGTTAGAATTAGGAATTACTTTTAAAAGCAAAAGTACCGTTTGGTAACGCACACGAGAAGCAATTTACTAAAAGCAAAGAAGAAATTTTATTGCTTTTCACTGGAAGCAACAAAACGTTGCTTCTCAATTTTTTTACAAAATTGCTTTATTGCTTTCAAAACCCCTCGATACCCTATTGCTTTATTCCTATATTAAAGATGATGCCTCCATACTCACTTAAGAAGCAACAATGTATTGTTATTGCTAGAGCCGGCAAAATGCCACCCGACTCGACAGGTCAACCCGATTATAAATGGGTTGGGTTGACCCGTTTATTAATTGGGTTGGGGTTTCCCCAACCTGCCAGTAATCGGGTCAACCCGATTATGACTCGCCAACCCGACGGGTAACCCGATTTAAAAAAAAAAGATTGCAAAAGTATCATGGTTCGACCCGATTAACCCCAAACCCCGACCCGAACCCGGTACAACCCAATCCAATTAACCCCCCAACCCTATTTTAATAATATTTTTTGAAAATAAAAAATAATAATAATAAACGGGTTGGCGGGTTGAACCCGTTTATTGGCGGGTTGGGTCTGGGTTGGGGTTTTTCCAACCCGCCTTAATTTAGTCCAACCCAATTAACGCCAACCCGATTATGACCCGACCTGAACCCGATTGTGTACAATACTTTTATGGAAGCAAAAAGCAATTTCTATGTTACTGTAATTACCAAACATGTTTTTTTGCTTCTTAGAAGCAAAGCAAAAGTTTACCAAACGCATTTACTTCAAGAAAAGATCTTTCAAAAAGCATAAAATTGCTTTTTTGCTTTCTTGCTTTTAGAAGCAAAAAAGCAAAAGCGTTACCAAACGCAGTCTTAGACTTCTAAGTATAAAAAGTTTAAGAAAATAAAAGGTTTATTCTTTTGTCTTCAACTTGTGGTATTGAAGGAAGGGTGCTGGATGTGTGGTTTAAAGTTTGAGAGAAGGAATCATGTCTAGAAGTGAAGGAGAAGAAGAAAAGTTGTATTTAATAGTTTATAGTTTGGATTTGCGAAAAAGGCAAGTAACACCCTTGTTTTCGTTTAATCGTTACAAGATTTTCGTTTATTTATTAAGGATGATTTAGATACATATTATGAGATGATTTAGAAGCAAATCATGTTAGTTTATACAAGGATTTTCGTAGGTTTTATATTTATGTTTTGGTTTTCTCAAAAACTGTTAAAGTGTGTTTATATGATTGGTTTTGATTTGATTTGGTTTATAAATAAAGTTTTATTTGGGTTAAATTGATCTAACATGTCTAGAGGATGTTTATGAATGTTTTCGAAGTGATTTGAAGTGTTGGGTTGGTGTTATATGATTTTAGTATGAAAATTTGCAAAGTTTGGAAAACTCAGATTTTTACGAGTTTGCATGGATGCCTGAAATCACGCTCGAGCGCCATGTTAGGCACTGAGGTGAATGTTAGGGCGCTCAACAATGCTCGAACGCTCAACCCCGCTTGTGTCTTTTTTTTTTTTAAAATTTTTCAAAACCCGAAAGTTCACAATTTTTGGAAAACCGAGCGCCCAGGAGAATGCTCAAGCACGATCCTGAGTAGCTGACTTTGGAAAATGTTGTTTTTCACAAGTGCCTACGAGAGCGCCCAACAGTGTAAAACCCTGGATTTTTCTAAAAATAAAATAAATAATTAAGGGATAAAGTACGGAGAAAATACTAAGAAAGATAATGATAGGAGAATTACAAAGAGATATAAAGGTTAAAATAGGGATTTAAAGAGAAAGGGTAATTTGGTCATTTCAAATTAGTCAAATTCATGGAAGGAGGAAGATAATTAATTATTAAGTCAACAAACTCACTTAGACCAAATTTTAGCCTAGTTGGATGTAAAATAATGAACTTAAGGTTTAAAAGGCGGAAAAAGGGCTTAATGGTAATTATATTATTTAGGATCCAAAATTTTACTATTTTGAGTGGATAATAAAAGTCTGATTACAATTTAAAATTAGGAATAAGAATAAGCAAGAAAATTAATTAGGAGATTCCTTAAAAGAGAGTTAAAAGAGTTAAATTAAGGAGAAGGGTAGAAGAGGGAATACACTTAGTATATTAGAGTGAGCTAAACCTAATTAGAATTGGTCTATTAGTAAGGCTATAAAAGAGAGGCTTAAAGGGTGTTTTAGGTTTTTGAAAATAAGTTAGAAGGAGAGGAAAATTCGTGCATAAGTGATGGAGCAAAAATAGAAGGAGAGAAGAGAGAAAAGAAAGGAGAAAATTAGAAACAAAAGAAGTTGCAGAAATGGCCGACCAGCCAACTTCGAACGACAAGATGGGAAGATCCAACCGTTGAAATTGGCTGAAATTTTAGGGTTTTGATCTACTCATGAAGGACTTCAAACGGAACGGTAGAGATCTTAATTGGAGTAGTCTAAAGGGGTGCGGTCAAGCTCCAAAAGTGGGCACATAAGAAGTTTCTGAGAAAAATCTGGGTTCATCAAAAAGGCAAGTAGCAAACCTTTGAAACTGGAGGAAATGCATGTTTTCTTGTGATTTTGATGTTTGATCGTATTCTTTAAGTGGGATTTCATTGGAAAAAGCTTAATGGTTTATAAAGATTTGTTTTGATGTTTACTTTCTTTAAAAACCAAGAAAGAGTTGATCATAGTGATTTTAAACTTCAAAAGAAACCCAAGATGAGTAGAAGGATGATGATATTAGTTTAGGGTTGTCTCAGAACTAGTTTAGGATGTAAATCAGATGTTTAGAATCAAATCAAATTAATATTATGTATAGAAAGTTCGAAATTTCTGCAAAGAGAAGAAAAACAGTGTTATAGTCGGAGCGCTCGAGACACCGCTCGAGCACTACATCGGGCGTTAAGCCTGTGAAGTTTAAACAGAACCTGGAAACTTAGTCGCTAGAACAGTTGCCTGAGCGCCCATTCGAGCGACCAACTATTAGAATTTTCAAAACTTGGGATTTGTGCCCAAATTTAATTTTTAATGATTTTTTTTGAAATTTTAAGGTTGTAACACCTGTAATTAGGGTAATTTGAGATGTAGGAAGCGACAGAATTAAATTTGGATAAAAGGGTAAATATTTGGGATAATGAATGCAATTAGAAACAAAGTAGTCTAGTTAGGTGGAACATTTGCACTTAAATAAATTTCATTGAGAATTTAGGGATGGAACCTTGTCTAACAAACTTTAATAGACCTAAATTAACTTCAAAAAAGAACCCATAACATAAACCATAAGGTTTGAAGATTTAGGGTATTAATTGGTAAATGAGGATTCTAAAATAAGGATTTTAGGATGGACCAAAGTGTAGGATTTGGGGTAAAATTGTAGGAAATAAATATTAACATGAATATTGATTTCAAAAGATAAACTAAGTATGCCCACACTAACACAACTCAAATATGAACCTTATTATTAAGAATTTGTGTATGTTCTCATACTTTTCTTATCAAAGGACTTGGAACTCTGTTTAAGAGCTGTTTAATGGTTACTTGAATTATCTTTTGGTTCAACACCGTGGTTTTGGAAATTACTATTGGATACATCAATTAGGATATGTTTATGATTATTTGTACGAGGTTTATCACTGAATATTGCACCTTTGAGTTATTCAATGTTGTGAATGTGAGTTGTGTTTAGTGAGCAATGCTTAGTATGGATCCATAGCTTAGCTAGGAAGCGAAATGGAATTGGCTGGTAAGTTATTATTGTTCGAAACTCCCCAGTATGCGGTCCGTCGTACTTGCAGGTGCGGTGCGACGAAGGCAGCAATCCCCGACCGCTTCAGGTGCGGCCTGGTCTTAGCCGAGGTTGTCGATCGGCAACGGTTTATTGGATTGTTGGTTATTTGGGTTACCACCGTGTACTTCAATGAGACATCGACTTTCACGAGCTTTATATTGGTCATGTTGATAGGTTACTTGTGACTCGCACCTTTGGAGCTACGATTTGGCCGTGCTTGGGTTCACTTGTGACTTGCACATGCACTGATATTAGTTGTGTTGTCGCGGGTCCATTTATCTTTGATCGGATTGGTATTCCCCTGGTTTATTATTTCTGCGGATGCGGGTCTTGTTGGTATTTGGACTGGGGATTGTACTCGCCAATCCATTCGTGGGTGATCCGCGTTGGTGGTTGACGGAGGAGATGGCAGTGACTACAAATGCGAGCTCCATCTATCATGTAAGTTGTGATGTAGCAAAATATGGGGGTAGGAATATCTTATTAAGTGGTTTCAGATCATGAGTCCTATTATGTCACACATGGTTGTTTTGGATTGGTAATTGTTACTGTTATATCATCGTATTATCGTGGTTTTGGTTTTGTCGATCACCCCATGACTATTTTTGTTAAACATTATGGATTGTTTTACCTCATGCATCTGCTATTTGTTGAGATTTATTCTCACTCCGGTTTCTCCCAATTTTCAGGTACTCTTGGCGAGGAAGTCAAATTTTGGGTAAGTTGTAGCTAGGTAGTTTTATAGTTGTATTGAAATCCCTGTATATCATAATTGTTGATTAATAAAGAAAATTTGAATTCAAGTTTCCGCATTTACTCTGATTATAAAGATAAAAAAGGTTTTAAATTATTCCATATTTTAGTTTCTTTTGGTTACTTACCATAACACCTCGAGTTTTGGGAATTGGGCTCGGAACTGGGGCGTTACAAAGAGTGCTCGAGCGCTCCTGACAGAAATTTTGATATTTTGAAATAAGCATAGTTTTTAATTTTAAAATTGTTTTTATTGATTTCCAACTTATACATGGGCATCCCCGAGTACACGGAGGTAAGATAACCATCAACCATCAAAAGGCACAAAAACATCCTCCGAATGCATGGAGAATTCCAAATAATCAAATTTGTCCAAAATAATTTGTTCTAAAATTACTTTCCAAAGTTTTGTATAAAATCCCCTTTTATAATCAAAATTTGGTAAAACTGCCAAATCTCGGTTAAACCGGCAAATCAGCATATAGATATCAGAATTTAATAGTATTATTAAGTCTAAACTTGAAACACTTATTTTATACTCAAACAGTAAAATTTCCCTGCTAGTATTATTCTAACTCACTCTCTTTAACATGGACCGAAGATATCTTCTACTAACATACCTAATTCCATCTTATGAGAACTCAACGTTCTACTTTTGATTAATTGAAGCTCTAATGATACTCCCTAATGCAAGTCCAAATAACTTAGATATAATCTGAACCTAGAATGTATTCACTTAGACTTTACTTTATGACTCCAAAAGCACCTAGATCACCTATACTCAACCTTAAGTGTTTACCATGTTCATTAAATTAAAGCTCCTCACTTACCTCAAATTCAAACATTCTTTTATTCACTTCAATTCCCTTTTTATCATCTCTAGTTAGTATTTCAAATGATTTTCCCCAACTGAGTTTTTCAATGTAAAATGTATATATATGCTGGAGAAAATTTCAGCACTCAAATAGTACCCTAACTTTTGAACTAGAATAGGTTTCGAATTTGATTTCTTGATAACAACATATGATCCCAAAACCAGTGTCTCTTATTTCCTAAAAATCCATTAATAACTCCCTAAATAAATCCCCCACAGAGGAAACTTAAAACAAACCCAAGAGTGCTTAAAGTGAGCTGGGCGCCAACCTTTGGAGAGGTAGGCGCCACTCAGCAGATGGTTCCTTTACAATAACTAGTATATGAATTAACCACCATTCAATTGTATTACCAGCAGTAAAATAATCAATTACACTAACCCTATTGCCTCCAACCTATATATATATAATAGATTTTGGTCATTAGCCACGAATAGCTGTAAAGATGAAGTTGGCGCTGACCTCTACAGAGGTAGGCACCAGGTATCTAAACCATTACAGTCCCAAAGCAATCGACCAGATTTTTAACACTTAACTCTTACATTTATCCATGTTTAGATTCGGTTTAAACATTCAGACAATTCACACAAGCAATAACTCATATCTGAGTGACAGCACCTGGCGCTGACCTTTGAAGAGGTTGGCGCCAGGTGAATAGTGCTCAGCGCCAACTGCATTCCCAAATTCACGTACTGCCAAGTGGAAAAACCTCAGGACTGAACTAATGTATCTCCTTCGAAGTGTTTCCAGAAGAATATTAACACTCAGAACATGCATTTAACCCTCATTTAGAATTAATTGATCAAGAGATATGCTAACCAAGACTAGACGTCCATGCCATTACAAAACAGAGGGTCAGGTTTTCAACTCGTTCATAGATTTCATGCTTCGATTCAAAACATCCAAAACCAGAGGAGAAAAATGCTACTTACCTCTGAATTTCGAATTACAATTGTTGGAAACCTATTTACACAATTCGATCTCTGATTCCTCACTCCAAAACCAACCGAGCTCATTGATTCTGCCAAAATTTTAATTACAGATCAGATCCATTCAGATCTGAATTCCTTCTTCAAATTGAAAGAGAATTCCACAAATTCAAACCTTATTTAGATAACCTTACTTGAATTTCGTTTCACCACAACTCAAATTTTTGAATCTCAATCAGAATTGGAAATTGCCGATATCTGATATACACCTTTTCTCTAACAGTAATCCAAACGGCCACAACAAAATCCTTTGCTCTTCATAAAATCCTCCAAATCAGATCTAGCAACCCTAGCTTAGATTCTTCTTCTTCTCCTGAGATCTCTTCTCCGGTTGCTCGAATGTCAAACGAAACAAATAGCTGAAATGCTCCACCCTTTTATAGTTGCCACCAATAACCACTTAAATCAAGATCCCCTGTAGTGCCACACTACAACACTCCCTAAACGAGCAGTTCTATTTGGTTAATTAACCCATGAATGCCACATCATCATCAAACTAAATTTTCCAGATAAAAATTTACTAAGATTACCTCCTCCATAAATTGAAATTTCTGATCTGGTTCACCCGGATCGTAATTTAATCCATATGATCTCCTTTTCTGCAAAAATCCACCAATTGGCTTTATTTTAAACACTAAATTTATAAATTTTTATTTCATAAAAATTAGGGATTTTACATCACCTTCCTTAGGTTGCAAGTTTGCCTATTTGTAGACAAAAGAACAACCGATTCTAGGATGTCGATGTGCCTAGCTAGTTCCTAGAAACAGGTATGCCTATTGTACCTTTCAATCTGCTTATTTTGACTTTTAGACTATTACATATAGCAAATTGTACATTTGACTTGGTGATGTTGTGGCCTTCCATAATTTTGATTTGCCAATGACATGGTATTGTATTGCAGTTATTTTGTGATGTGGCTACTTTGTACGAGTTACATGATTGCATGTTAAAAAGTCATATTGCTAACATGACACTAGACTGTCAACAAAGATATTCATTTGAAGAATCAAATAACATTATTCAATTACTAAAAATGGATAAGTTTATCTATTTCAAAGAACTACTCAACATAAAAATATTTTATTTTCTAAATTTTAGAATGAGATCTTTTGGGAAATGAAAATTTAGAGTGCTTAAAAAATGGGAGATCCTAACAAAGATTAGTTTATAATGGCTCTTGGGATTCCACTAGCTTAAAAGAGCTTTCCACAACTTCATGTGGGAGTTCATACGGAGATTCTCTTTGAAATATATGTAGTTGTCATCTGGAAGGACTTGATGTTTCTAATGTTGAAGGTGCTGAGAAAAATGATAAATACAAAAGAATGAAAAAAAAGGCCCACACCAATCTAACCTTATATTTTATGTATCTGTGTCCAAACTGTAAAACCTCTAATTTTTTTCAGATTTTAATTAATTAATATTGGGATATTTATGGTAATTTATAGCTAATCCAAGCATGGATCTATATATGTGAGCTCATAGAAGTGGGAGGTTCAGACATTGAGGCTAATCCAATAGTCGGATGTGAAAGATCAAAGGTAAATATTATGTAAGGGATTATTTTAAATTTTATTGGTGTAAAGCATGGACTTCATGTGCATGAGATGTATTGGATCATGTTTATTAGAATTAGAAACTAAATAGTATTGTCATGGTCGTATGTGCATGTTTAGTTGGATTCCTAAGAAGAGTTTTGTGAAACTAGGAAACTTCTATAACTATAAATATACTTGAGATGATATTGTAGAGACTTTCTAAAGAGTTCATCTTTGCTTGGACGACTAAAACAAAGGAGGAAGAAAGGAGAACAAAGAGTTGGCCGTGTGATTTCTCGGAGTTTCGAGAAGTTCTTCAGTTGATTGATTTGTTTGGTTTGTGTTCTAGAGGTAAGTAGCACCCTTTTGATCGTAACTTTGCATGATTTTTTGGATTATTTGTAACGATGTTCTTCATATATGTTTCACGGTGAATTTCATAGTGTTTTGTTTAAGATTGTTGAAAAACTTTGAATTTGATTGTTGAAGAATGTTTTGGTATGTTAGGTAGATGATTTTGAACGTCTTGGAAATGATTTGATTCAATAGAATTGAGTTTAGAAAGATTGGAGAAGAAAATAAGAAAATTCGGAAAATTTCACGATCTAGGATTTTTGGTCGAGCGCCACTTCAAGTGCTCAACAATATGTTTTTTTGCTGTCAGCACCCCATTTTTGTACCATAGAATTGCCCAAGATGCATATCTTGAACCGGCACATATGTGGGCACGTAAATCGAGGTTTTATAGTGGACCCATTTTTTTGAAATAACAAGCCTATAATAAAGAGAATTCTGAGCCGATTCCGATACACCAAATTGTGCTCAAATGGCTAAGTTATAGATAAAAGAAATGAAGGGTAACTTGGGGATTTTTTTGATAAAACCGAAATTGGGTGCCATGTGTGTGCCATAGTGGCTGCCATGTGGCTAATGTGGCATTAAAATATTGGGACCCTTCCCATTAAAAGAAATTGGGTTTTTCAATATGGTCCAACTCATTAGCTCTTGGAAACTTGAATTCTTTCAAGACTTTTTGGGACTCTCTTGGAAGTATTAAACCCTTGTAGGGATCTGGGGGAGATTAATACTTAGTCTAGTTGCTAAGAGAGGAAGAGGAGAGGTTTAGAAGATGCGGGGTCTAGGGGTTTAGAAGATGAGGGGTCTAGGAGTTAAGAAGATGAGAGGTCTAAGGGGTTTAGAAGATGAGGGGTTTAGGAGTTTAAGAGAGGAAGAGGAGAGGTTAGTGGTTAAGAAGTTGAAGGGGTGGAACTCTCTTATAAAAAGGATAGGAGTTTAGAAGTTGGAGGGGAAGAGAGCAAGTAAGAGAGTTCTTTAAAAAAAGGGGGCAGCAAGTAAGAGAACTCTCTGAAAAAAAGAGAAGAGAAGTGAAGGGAGGGAGAGGATGTCCATTAGCAAAAGGGTTGGCTACTCATAGCACACTGAAGCACTGAACCTAGTTCATAACAGCAGGTTTTTACTTTGTTTAAAATATCAAATGAAGTTGTCATGTATGTAGTTTTATCCTCTTCATCTATGTTTGTAAGATTATTTTCCAGGATCAATAAGGATTTGACATAACTTTGAAATTGATTTGAATTAGAATTTCCATTGTCATCACAAGCATGAGTGATCCAAATTGTGGATTGTGGTAGATCACTTGTGAACCCATCTTTAATAAAGTGAACATAAAAGTGAAGTAAGCATCTGTGTGTTTTTTTTTAAGTTTATATTTACTAGTTCGGTCATGTGCAACCAAACCAATACAACATGAATTTTACTACTTGTTTGTTTTATTACTTTTTTTTACTACTTGTTTGTTTTATGTACAAGTGAATTATCATTAAAAAAAAGGGTTTTGAAGTGGTCGAATATTGCTACATCTTGTTTCTCTTATTTTTTTTTTATAGTTACATTTGATCTTCTATTAATTTGGGTGTCATCATTATCTTCATGTGCAACATGTTTAGTTTCTTTTCATGAGGTGTAATAGTAATCACCACCCCTTCAATACTTGTACAGATATAAAAAAAGAGGGGAAATGGTTGCTTGCATCATGATTCGGCCAACCATGGCCAAACTCACTTGCTTTTGATACTTTACTTGTTGCTTTTTTTTTATTGATTAATACTTTTGAGTTCAATTTGTCTCATTTAGATTAAGTGGTTTCCATTTCAATTGTTTTAGCATGTCTTCATTTTGTCTATATTGCTTTCTTTAGATGTAATTTTGTGTAGGCCTTGTATATATAGATTAATATTTGTTGTACACATAAAATGATAAAAAATAGAAAAGAATAAAAAAGAAAAGAAATAAAAAATAATAAATAAGAGAGCCCATTAAATATCCAACTAATTTAAGGGAACCCATTTCGGTGGGGCAACCTAGGGTGTTCAAGGACTTCCTTGGGTTGTAATCGGGTCAATTATCCGAAATCACTAGTGCAGACCAAAAATCAATGGGTGTCTACCTGCACCATTTCAGGTAGTGGCGACTCCATAACACATGTAACACACTTTTTCTTGCGCGCCTGAGGTGCGCACAGCGGAGCTGATTACAACCCAGGGAAGTCCTTGAACACTCTCGGTTGCCCCACCAAAATGGGTTCCCTTAAATTAGTTGGATATTTAATGGGCTCTCTTATTTATTATTTATTATTTCTTTTCTTTTATCTTCTTTTCTAATTTTTTTATCATTTTATGTGTACAATAAATATTAATCTATATATACAAGGTCTACACAAAATTACATCTAAAGAAAAGCAATATAGACAAAATGAAGATATGCTAAAACAATTGAAATGGAAACCACTTAATCTAAAAATTCACTTAATCTAAATGAGCAATAAACTAAACTCAAAACTATTAATCAATAAAAAAAAAAAACAGCAACAAGTAAAGTATCAAAAGCAAATGAGTTCGGCTATAGTTGGCCGAATCATGATGCTGTGAGATATGGAAAATCACTTAGATGATCTCCGCTTCGTCACACGGGGATAGACAAAAATTTAGGAGTCGCCACCATTCAAGTTAAGGTGTGAATGGACACCAAAGGCATCATAAAATGCAAAATAGAGTCAAAATACCTCTAATACAAGGAAAAACCCAGAGATTAGGGAAGGGGAATAAGTTATAAGCAGGGGAAGGTGTTAGGCACCCCACTTATCTGTACAAGATGGTTACCAAGTGCTTGTTCATGCTAAAAGATTGTTTGCTAACAAAATAAGCAAAGAAGTGCTTCAAAGTAAGAACCATGTGTGTGATTCCTCCATATGAATAGCCCAATAAATTTGGACTCTCTTTATGGACATATCACTTCTGGAATTTCATGAGTGAATAAAGATTGGAGTAAAACTTGAAGGAAACCAAGCCAAGGCAAAATCTGGAAGAATCAGATTATAAAAGCTTGAAAATTTCAATTAATTATAAATCACTTGATCCAAACTTAAATCAAATGAAATCAAAGCCATTAGAACGCTAGTATGAAATAGAATACTCAGTAAAATTTTTGGCTCAATCCGATTTAAAACAAGAGAGAAATACTCTATTGAAATCTGCTGTTATAACTCAGAAAAAGCGGCGAGTAAGCATTTTTGAAACTCTATTCGTGGAGTTTGGCTTCATATAAATCCATGAAAACTTGCATGGACGAAGTATGTGGTGCCATCTTTTAGACGAAATAGGCCTTGCACCAAACTCCATCCATTTGTGACTTGTGTGACTTCTTGAACATGCCTTGAGGATCACAGATTGACCCAGAACTCTATTATAGAGCAACTCTGAGTCAATCAAGCACACAAGCTACAAAACAAAACAAAATCTTGTGAAACCTGTTGGAACTGAAAATAGACTTTTCAAGGAAAAAACAGAGATAGAAATCACTTGAAATGGATTAAAAATGAGCAAATGATGCTCAATCAAAGTGGCAAGTTCAAAAATCTGGACTGAACTGACCTGCCGACTTTGAACAGGTGGTATCAAAAATTGGCTCCATGAAAATTGATGAAAATTTCCAGATATAAACTAAACAGTCTCATCTATCAAATGTCTTTGGAATCAATCAAAAATTCATCCGGAGGACGAAGTTATGAGCGTTCCAAGACAGGCTACAGATGTTGTCCTGTTTTTGAAAACCTTGAATAAAAAGGGAAAACCAGTGCATGTGTGCAAGTGAATTCGACTAAAACAACTTGAAAATCAGGAAAACCATCTCATGAAGTCCTAAAAATTTGTTCTAGGCCTGGGATCTCAGATTTTCCATATTGAGCATGGAGAATCCAAGATCTAGCCCATTTGATGAAAACAATGAAAAGTGTGTGAAACAGTGGAAATCAACATTTCTACGAGAAAACAAAGATCAAATGTTATAGAGAGCATTGATCATGATGTTTTCTCCACATTCAAAACACAACTAATTCAGAGAAGCAATCCTAGGTGCAAAATAACCAATATGCTCTTCATCATATGTAGGTTCTAGGCCTAGAGGATCCATTCCAACATCTGTTTCCCCAAGCTCTCTCTTCACGTTTTACGGCTAGAGAGGGTGTTTTAGGTACTTTGGATGTGGTTTGGGTTTGCAAACAATCACAAAGGCTTTACACTACAGAAAGGTAAAAGATGAGAGTGGAAATGTAAAGAGGATACTGGAAACTGAACTAGAGCTTTACCTTGAGTAACTTGAACACTTGAGGCAGCAATCCGGCAGAGTTTTCCTTCTTGCATAGCTTCAAATTATCAGCCTTTTGCAAGAGGAGGACCCCTCTATTTATAGGCAAAGCCAAGGGCATAAAAGTCCCAAGGGTATGCCTAAAAATACTTCCAAATTATTCCAATTCCCATTAAAGGCTTGAATTGGAGTAATTTCGCAAGTTTCGGAGGGTAAAACAGGGAGTTCAAGTCCCTAAGAGAGAGGTAATATGCGTAAATAAGGCTCAGAAATTGAGTCTTTTTGCAAATGCACGAAACAAGCAAAACCGTATACACAGTGCGGTTTAAGCCAAGCCGTCACTCTGTATGCGATTTCAATGCAAACTCACCTCAATCGCACATACAGAGCAGTTCAAATTTAGTTACGCTCCTAATGATTGCTGTCGACGTGGCCTAACAGCCTAAGCTTCTAAAAGCCACGTGGCAGCTCACGCAAGAAGCATGAACCTCAACTGTACTGTATGCATGGTTGCAACCGTATACACAGGGCGGTTGAGACCAAATTCTCAAAAACCATATATACAGTGCGGTTAGCACCTTTTTTGAGTATTTTTGAGTTTTTGACACATGTCAAAGCTCAAATAAAACATTTAAAATTTATTTTGATTGTTCTCTCATATTGAAGTGCAATTTGGGGTGTCTACAGATGCAAGCAACCATTTCCCCACTTTTTTTTATATCTGTCCAAGTATTGAAGGGGTGGGGATTACTATTACACCTCATGAAAAGAAACTAAACTTGTTGTACATGAAGATAATGATGACACCCAAATTAATAAAAGATCAAATGTAACTATAATAAAAAATAAGAGAAACAAGATGTAGCAATATTCGGCCACTTCAAAACCCTTTTTTTAATGATAATTCACTTGTACATAAAAAAAAAGTAGTACAAAAAAAAAAAAAAGTAATAAAACAAGGAAGTAGTAAAATTCATACTTTATTGGTTTGGTTGCACATGACTGAACTAGTAAATATAAACTTTAAAAATAAAAAACATAGATGCTTACTTTGATTTTATGTTCACTTTATTAAAGATGGGTTCACAAGTGATCTACCACAATCCACAATTTGGATCACTCATGCTTGTGATGACAATGGAAATTTTAATTCAAAGTTATGTCAAATCCTTATTGATCCCGGAAAAGAATCTTACAAACATAGATGAAGAGGATAAAACTACATACATGATAACTTCATGTGATATTTTAAACAAAGTAAATACCTGCTGTTATGAACTAGGTCCAGTGCTTCAGTGTGTTATGAGAAGCCAACCCTTTTGCTAATGGAAATCCTCTCCATCCCTTCACTTCTCTTCTCTTTTTTTTAGAGAGTTCTCTGTAAGACACCGAAGTTTCCATAATTTTTAAATTAATTAAAAATCTAAAATGTAATGTCATTTTTGCTAAATCTATAATTGGGTTATATATATGATCACATGGAAGAAGGTGATCCAGAACATAAAGCAAATCTAACCATTGGATCATGAGATAGTGAGTTAAGTACTAAGTTAAGAGTTACCTTTAATCCGATTGGTTTGCGGTATGGAAGTTGGTAGAAGGGAGATATAGGGGATCGCTTGGAATAAAAATAGGGTTTTCTCTCTTAAAGAGTCATATACCCCAATTGTATTTGTTGTTTTTGTCTCTGGCAGCTGAAGGGAAGGAGGAGAAACAGAGGGAGGAGAAGGAGAAGCCGTGGAGTCTTGCTAATCTTGAGGAGCTCTACATCCCAGAGGAGTTGGGTTGTTGTAAAGGAAGAGATCAAAACCTACACTAAGAAGAAAGAGGAGGAAGAAGGAGTTCTTGAGCGAATAGAGGTAGGTAGCACACCCGTTTAGTCGATACTAAGTTTTATTGAGATTTGATCTTTCTACATGATCTGGAAGTATCGTATATATGTTTAGAAGATATTAGAGTTGATTTGAATATATAGATTGTTGTTTGATGAATAAAAATTAGTTTTTGAAAGTTGGATTAGCCGCTGGTTGTCGAGCGCCTGGCAAGATCGCCTAAGCAACGTAGCCGAGCGACTTGCATGTGCAATTTAGGGAGTTTGTCGCCTAACCGATCACCTGAATGAATAGGGTTGAGCGACAGTTAGAAAGATGGGTTTTTAGTTTAGGTCGCCTAGTAGATCGCTTGAGCGCCGGTTGATTTTCAATTTTCCTTTTAAAATATACGATCGCCCAATCAATGTGTTGGGCGACCACCTTTTAAATAATTTTTGTTTTATTTGGGGAGAGGTAGCCCAAGCCATGTGTTGGGCACCCACCTTTTAAATAACTTTTGTTACTTTAATTCCTAACCACTAAATCTTAAATATTTGTTTACTTTAATTCCCCATCACTAAACCTTAAATACTTTTGTTTACTTTAATTTACCTCCACTAAATAGTAAATACTTTTGTTTCCTTTATTTGACTACCACGAAACTTTAAATAACTTTTTATTTACTTTAATCGACCCCACCACTACCATTAATCAATTAAATTTTCTATTACCTTAATTATTACATCACTAGACTCGGACTTTAGCGTGGGTGTTATGCATCCAATTTCCTGCATGATTAAATACCTGTCTATCACTGGATTGGGTTATCACATGAGAACTTATGAGTTACTGATTGTATACTGTCAAGCAAATAAATGTGAGCATACTTTTCTGTTGTGAGTGAAATATTGTGATTACCACCTACAAGTGAGATGTGACCTCCTGTTGGGCGAGATGTAGTCCAGATTGGATTGCATCCTATAGGGGAGATACGTGATTACCACCTGTGGGTGAGACGTGACCTCCTATTGGGGGAGATGTAGTCCAGATTGGATTGCATCCCACAGGGAAGATAGGTGATTACCACCTGTGGGTGAGATGTGACTTCTTGCGAGAGAGAAGTGTTACCTCATGTGGGGGAGACGTGATTACTACGTGATTGCATCCTACATGGGAGATGAGTGTGTGAATTGTCACCTAAGGGTGAGGTGAGCTATCTCCTACAGGCGAGATGTAGTTCATACGTGTCTACATCCTGCAGTAGAGGTATGCTACCATTCGTTGGTGAGATTTATTAATTATGTATGACATGATTTCATTGAAAACGGAAAGAGTTGGATTGATCGATTTAGCAATGTTTTGATTAGAACGATTTTAAAAAGGAATATTAAAATGATATGAATAACATGTAGAATTGTTTTGGAAAAAGAAAAGAAAAGAAAGAGAGAGACTAATTGTATTGATTTGGAGAAATTGTGGATTTGATTTATATCGTATTGTCATCTTGTTTATTTGTATTTATATAATGAACTGCCTTTATTTCAAACACTGATTTATTGTTGGGTTTGTACTGTGATTACTTGTTTATCTTATCGAGCATGAAAGCATGATTATTTCCCTTATATATATATAACTGTTTATTCATGCGTAGTGTTACCTACTAGGATATTCGTATCTCAACCGTGTTTTGTTTTGTTTTGTTTTCAGCTAATCCATGTGAGAGCGATCTTGAGGTTGTCAAACAGGGGGAGTTGTTGATTACTATGCTGAAGATTATTCTTATCCTGATTAGATTACTATTTAGAGGTTGTCATAGTTATTACTTTTATGGATAATTTATGATTTAATTGATTATGAGAGAAACTGTGTTAGAAAAATCCATTTACCATACTTATGATTTTATATTGATGAGATAGTTTGATGTTTATACTTAGCCACGCTTATTGGTGAATTCGATGTTTTAGCTTCCCGCACTCTGATATTCAACGGAATTATTTGAATTTAAATGTCTGGTAATTAGTTGCTTTGGGCCCAGTAGCACTTCGGATTTGGGTTTGGTGCTTGATTTGCATAGACCCCGATTAGAGGTGTTACATTCTCTTACTTGCTGCCCCCCCCTTTTTAAAGAACTCTCTTAATTGCTCTCTCCCCCTCCAACTTCTAAACTCTTATCCTTTTTATAAGAGAGTTCCACCCTTTCAACTTCTTAACCACTAACCTTTCATCTTCCTCTCTTAAACTCCTAAACCCGTCATCTTCTAAACCCCTAGACCCCTCATCTTCTTAACCCCTGGACCCCTTATCTTCTAAACCTCTCATATTCCTCTCTTAGCAACTAGACCAAGTATTAATCTCCCCCAAATCCTTACAAACATTTAATACTTCCAAGAGAGTCCTAAAGGCTGTGTTTGGAACCTTGGATTTGGGAAGAAAAGAAAAGAAAGCTAAAAAGGAAAAGAAAAGAAGAGAAAAGAAAAGAAAAATACTAATTTTCTTTTCTTTTCTGATGTTTGGATGAGATGAGAAATGAGAAGAAAAAATATATATTTTAGTAAAAATGATGAGTTGGGGTGGTGGGCGGTGGTGACGGGTGGCAGTGGGTGATGGTGGCAGTTGGTGGTGGTGATCGTTGTTGGTGGTGGTGGTGGTTGGCGGTGGTTAGTGGTGGTGGTGGCAGGAGATGATGGTGGTGGTGGGCGGTGGTGGCGGCTGGTGGGTGGTGGTGGCAGCTAGTGGTGGAAAATGGTGGTGGTGGTGGTCGGTGGTAGTGGCGGGCGATAGTGGGTGATGGGTTATGGTGGTGGTGGATGGTGTTAGTGGTGGGATGGGTGGGTGGTGTGAATAGTGATAAGTGATGGTGAATTTTCTTTTCTTTCAAAATTCCTACCTTTTTGGAGAGAGAATTTTTCACATTGGAGAAAAAGAGGAAAAGAAAATTTGGAGAGAAA
Source organism: Buxus sempervirens (assembly GCA_947561395.2). NCBI lineage: Eukaryota > Viridiplantae > Streptophyta > Magnoliopsida > Buxales > Buxaceae > Buxus > Buxus sempervirens. The sequence continues at coordinate 11,902,370 of OX387185.1, forward strand.
ATCTCATTTTCTTTCATCTAAACCAAACAAGAGAAAAGAAAATTTTCTCCCCAAATCCCGGGTTCCAAACATAGCTAAAAAGTCTTGAGAGAATTCAAGTTTCCAAGAGGTAATGAGTTGGACCATATTGAAAAACCAATTTCTTTTAATACGAGGGGTCCCGATATTTTAATGCCACATTAGCCACATGGTAGCCACCATGGCACACGTGGCTATTACGTGGCACACAATTTCGGTTTTATAAAAAAATTCCCCAAATTACCCTTCATTTCTTTTATCCATAACTTAGTCGTTTGAGATCCGATTTGAGCACGGTTTGATGTATCTGAATCGGGTCAGAATTCTCTTTATTATAGGTTTGTTATTTAAAAAAAGATGGGTCCACTATAAAAACCTCTATTTACATGCCCACATATGTGCCAGTTCAAGATATGCATCTTGGGCAATTTTATGGTGCAAAAATGGGGTGCTGATAGTCGCTTGATGACGTTCGAGCAGCAACTCGAGCACCTCGCATGTGTTTTTTTTTAAACATCAAACCCGAGAGTTCGACGCTTTGAATAGGGCTCGAGCGTCCTATTGAGTGCTCAAACCCAAAAACTAGGGCCTGAATGCCATATTAAGCTCCACTTCGAGCGCCCAAGTAAATTAAACCCAGAAGTTGGAGCTCGAGTGTTGCATTGAGCGCCCGTTATAAATTTAGAGAATAGATGCCGCTTGACTGGACACTAGAGCACTACTGTAACAGCCCAATTTTGGATCTTATATCCAGCCCTGAAGTGTTAGTGTAAGTGGGTCAAAGCAAATAAAATCCAGAATAATTTAAAGCTTTATTCATGTCATTATCAGAGTTATTGTGTGGAAACATGAAACAAAATTCAATTACAATTAACTTATATGTCATGTTACAATTTAAATTCAAAACAGGTTTACATCTATTGGCTACTCTTTACATAACACCCCAATGATTGTCGATCTCACCAAGAGTACCTAAAAAATAGTGAAAACCAGAATGAGATATAAATCTCAATAAGTAGCAAGATGCATGAAATAAAACAGTCTAATTTCTTTACAAAAATAAAGTCATGAGGTATAACGACAAAACCAAATCATGATAATAATATTCAAAGTATACATCAAACCAAACCACGCATATGACATCACAGGACTCATGAATTGAAACTACTTCGACAAGCTACTTGCTGTTTCCAAGTCGCCACCTCATGAGCTTACATGATATGGAGCCGAGATATACGGTCCCCATTCCTCCGTCCACAATCAATGCGGATCACCCAACCGAGTACACGACGTTCTGAAGCGTGCAATCCAATCAAGTACAACTATCCAACAAATGGGAATACTGGTCCAATCAAATATACACTGGACAATACACAGGTAACACTAGCACAAGTGGGAGCCACAAGTGAACTACAAGCACAGCTACAATATAGCTTACATGTGCGAGTCATATGTGGACTACAAGCAAGGCCAATATAAAACACATGTTTTCCAATGCTCCATTAAAGCACACGGTGGTAACCCAAGTAAACCATGTTGAGATACACAACAGGGGGAATATACCAGACCAAGATACATGGTGGGTAATCCAATATATTCCGATGCTGAGATACATGGCTAATGACCAAGTCGAAATACACGACGAGTAAGGATTGTTAAGCTGGGGACAAGTTTAACTTACCATTGATAATTCCATTTCACTTCCTAGCTATGCTGTGGATCCATATTAAGCATTGCCCGCTAGACACAACTTACAACCAAAAATGTAACGCCCCAGATCCAAGTTTATATAGAAACATAAACCCAAACCCAGTTCGTTAGGATAAGGCCTAGACAACACTAATCCAAACTTATAAAATTTCATTAATTATATCAGAGTGCGGAATTAAAAGACATTTCTTCAAGAAGCGCGGAATTAAACCACAAAAAATAATTCATTATTAATTCATCCATAAAGTCTGGAAAGGGTCAACTAAAATAAAATAAGCATCATTCACTGAAGTTGTATAATTAAAAATATCCAACAATCCTTCTAATAACATCAAAATCCTCAAAATAAAATAGACTAATGTCAATCCCTCAACATAAAGCTAAATTCAATCTCTATGTCCTTCTGAACCTACACAGGAATGAAATAATCCTCTTCATAGTAGTCACAGTAACCCCCGGAGTCTCTACCCCAGCAAAGCCCTCTCCCAAAATATCTGAAAACAAAACTGATAAAACAATAATGTGAGAAACAACATTTCAGTAAGTAGTCATGCAATTAATTGACCACAATAAAATATGCAACGCTTAATCAGGATAACCACAATAAATACATATCAGCAACAATTTAATGAATATAGATCAAACACAGTTGTTCACCTCATGGGACTCATGAAATAGTAAACCAGAGAAAGAGAGTAGACATGCGCCAATATGCTACCTTACCGAATTACAAATGGACCAGCCTCTGGCTATTCAACACCAATGGAAGAACCCAACCATGGGTTAGCATGTATGACCCAACCTATCTAGGAGTGGGTAACGTAGCAATCGACCTATCCAGGAGCGGTACCACTCTCGAGATGATGGAATGCCTATGACACAGAATTCAAACCCCTCTAATAAACATTTTACTTACTAACTATTCTATGGATCCATATAACCGCTGAACCCACTCAACAGTGGAAAAAAAAAACCGAGGAATGGACATACTTCCCAATGACTTCCACAAATACAGAACCTCGTATGTATAAACAATAACCAAATTCGCCTTGCGGAAATAATAAACTAGGCACCTGCCTTGTAACAACTGTGACTCAAAACCAAAACAAGATGTACCAAGTCATATGTCCAAACTCTAGGTTTCAACGGGCAAATAGTTCCTGAATGTGTATCGACTCCATCGATGCACAAAATACCTTCATATCATCCAAATACAGGTGTAGGAACTCATAAAATCAACTTTGGTTAAAAATAGAATCATTTGGAACAATGGTATTAAGTAAAAGTGCCTATTTGGTAAAATCTACCCAAAATCTTTATAAAAATCAACTTTAAACATCCTCCAATGCAAACTATCTCTAAATACCCTAAACTTGATGGTACATAGGTTAAAAATGGATAAAAACAATTTTGTAGTGAAGAACTAGGTTGATTGGCTAATTTTGAAAAATCTGACAGACAAGGTGCTCGAGCGGCCAAGGGGCGCTCGAACGGCCTTATACTTAGGTTGTTTTAGGGGTGAGTCACTCGATAGATCACTCGAGCGACTGTTCAGGCGACAGTTCTTCTGATTATAAATTGCTCTTGGGTTTTAAACAAACAGACAGGGCGCTCGAGCGACTGTTCGAGCAGCCTCTCGGGACTAAAGTTTCCGAAAAGTTGCGAAAATCAATAAAAATTCAACAACTCAATAACCAATGCATCAAATCCATTCTAAATCATTCTAAAATACTTTATAAACATGTTAGAACAATTTCCAACAAATAAAACATCATAAATCATTCAAACAACTCATCAAATCACCGAATAACCATGAATATCGAATAAACACAAATCTGTTTTGTGCAAACTTTAAAGGGACTACTTACCTGTTTTTGGGCTAAAAATCTTTCCTAACAGCAACCCAAGATCACTCCTAAGAATGCCAAACTATCACAGCAAGCCTCGATCACTTCTGGGTTAAAAATCATGTCTTTAAGAACTCTAAACACATCTAAACTTCTCAAAACAGAAACTTTTTCCAATTTACTTCTTACTTGAGTTTTTATGCGCGAAAATACTCACTCTTTCTCTAAAGCTGCTCCAACAAGTTCTTAAGTATTAGGGTTTGATCCTTGGAAGAAGAAAGAAGAATAGAGGTAAGAGAAGGAACGTGCGGTTGTTTCCTTTGGGCTTATACGTGAATAGCCTCATGCATATTTAGGTTATCTTATTAATTTTTTTTCTTTTACCAATTTACCCTCCTTCTTTAAACCAACTCATATCAAGCCATTAAACCTCAAACCGAACCAATCCTTTGGGTCAACCCACTTTCTTAGGGTTCGACCAACTCCTTTAGATCCTTATATTTTACTTTTAATTAGTTCTTACTAATATAAACCACAGTAATAACTAAAAATTATTATATTAAAATTATATTTGACCTAAAATCATGAACTCACCTTATATAGGCTCTCCAATCTCCTCTGGTTCACATTGAACTTCTTCGAGTTGAACGAAGGTCTCATCTCCTGCATATTATTTATAATGATTATTTCATTAATAAAATCTGGGATTTTACATTCTCCCCCCCTACAAATAAATTTTGTCATCGAAATTTACCTCATGATTCCTCAAATAAGAATGGGTACTTCTTCTTCATTTCAAATTCCAACTCCCATGTAGCTTCTTTCACTGTATGACTCTGCCATAGCACCTTAACAAGTGGAATCACCTTCATACGAAGGATTTGCTCACGTCTGTCTAATATCTGCACCGGATGCTCCTCAAATTTCAAATCCTCACATATGACCAAAGGCTCGTAGTCAATGATATGATTAGGGTCATGAACATATCACCGTAGCATCGAGACATGGAACACATCGTGAACTGCTCCAAATGATTATGGTAATGCTAGATGATACGCCATTGGTCCCACTGCACCAAAAATCTCAAAAGGTCCTACAAATTGGGGGAAAGCTTTCCTTTCTTGTTGAACCTCATAATTCCATGGAAAGGAGATACCTTAATGAATACCTAATCACCAAACTCAAATTTCAGATCTCCCCACCTAATATCTGCATAACTCTTCTGGTGACTCTGAGCTTGTGCGCACATCGTAGCGCCGCACTGCGGGGCGCACGGAAGCGCGCGTACCTCCTAAAGGAAAAAATATGAAAAAAGAGTCGCCACTGCCTGATGGAGTGCAGGCAGACACTTGTGTGTGTGCTCAAGTGCACATGCTTTATAAGGAGTCGATATGAGAGGGCCCATCAAGGAGAGGACCAACATGCCTTTTAACAAGGCATATATGGATTGAACTTGGGATATTAGGGGTAAGGGAACATGCTGGGACAGCAGACATTAAGGAAAAAAAAATGACAAACTGAAGATGCCAACAGTAGCTAAGTGGTGGTGAGGAAAGGGGTCATGCATATGAGGTTCCATAAACTTATGCATGCATATTCCATGGACTTTAAAGCATGCTAAAATCAGATTCTAAAACACACTAGAACAAACCATCATGAAGATAAAAAAAATGTAAGCCAGAGAAGGGATAAAGGGGCTTATAAAGGGATACATTAGAGGAGATTCAAAGGGAACATGCTCCCTCAGTTGAATGGGATACAAACATAGTAAACCAGCACCTAGAGACTATTACAAATGTATAAGACATCCTCTCATCCTCCCCAAAGATCATACGAATGCTCCATCTTACCTTTGGAGGCTCTTAATATAGCATAAATGAAAGAAAAAGTGAGCAAAATACATGCTAAAGGATACCTTAAGCAAGGAGAGACAAACCATTTGCACATGATCAAAACACCTTCATTTTCACATATGTGAGGTAAAAAGTGATGAGAAACATTACCTTGGGGGTTAGGGGTCTTGGAGTGGAGTGTGGAGACCTTCTTGAAGCACCAACAGTGGCTGGAGCACCACTTCCTAGCACCAACAGCAGCCTTGGTTCCTTGGGTGGAGATCTAGGAAGAAGGGAGAAGGGTCTTATGGGTTAAGAAGGCTTGAGAGGGGAAGAAGGTGGTGATTCAGAGGTTCAGGTAATGGAGGGGGTGGAGAAGAAACAGTAAAAATCCACCCTCCTTTGTCTACTATTCGGATTTTCTATTTATAGAACACAGAGACAAAACCGCACATGCAATGTGGTTTGGTCGAAACCGCATTGTATGTGCGGTTTGGTCAAAACTGCAGGGCATGTGCGATTAGGCCGCGTCTTTTCAGCATTAAATAGGGGACAAATTGGCGTAGGCGTAGGTTGATGAAAAGTGGATCGCACTTACAGTGCGGTTACTTTTCATCCATCGCTTGCTGCAATTGGCTCGCGCAAACGGCGGCTGAAAAAATCGATCGCATATAGTGTGCGGTCGCGGCAAATCTTTCAGATTTGCCTTTTTCTCTCCCTCTTTTTGGTTGAGTTGACAGCTGAGGCGACTCAGCCGCCCACTCGGACGAATCAAGCTTATCCAATTTATGTATTTTTTATTCATTTTGATTAACTTAATTAAGACGTTTTAAGTTTTGACTGATTTGCCCTTGGGATTGTTTTGCTCATATCTTTTCCATCCGGGATTCAATTCATGCAAACTTAATTGCATTGGAACCGTGTCGGGATCTTCTACCCATCGAGATAGGGTATACCAATCAATTTGGGCTCAAGTAGAAAGTCACATTCTACTCCTTAGGGTTTTGACCTGTCTTTTAGGGTTTTGCTTTTGGGCTTTTTAGAGGGGTGCAAAAATGAGGTGCTTATAGAGCTACTAATAATCTCTGCTTGATCAATTTCACCAAGTCAGCACTGTCCTGTACATACTGAGGTCCCAATAGCTGCCTCTAACTAACTTCTTCCCAACAGACTGGTGATCTACATGCTCTACCATACAATGCCTCGTACGATGCCATCTGAATGCTCGCCTGATAATTGTTATTGTAGTTGAACTCCACCAAAGGAATGTGCTTACTCCAATTACCTCCCCAATCAAGGACACAACATCGTAACATATCCTCAAGTATTTGAATGGTCCTTTTTGACTTCCCATTGGTCTGTGGGTGGTAACTAGTGCTAAACTTCAACTCTGTACCCATGGCTTTCTGGAAAGACTCCCAGAATTGAGATGTGAATCTAGGATCACGATCTGAAACAATGGATACTGGCACCCCATGTAATCTCACTATCTTCTGCATATACAGCTCTACCAGTGCATTAAGCGGTTGATTCATCCTGATAGGCAAAAAGTGAACTGATTTAGTCAAACGGTCCACAATCACCCATATAGCATCATGCCCCTTTGGAGAAAGAGGTAATCCACTCACAAAATCCATGGTGATGTGCTCCCATTTCCATTCTGGCATAGGAAGAGGCTGTAGCAACCCTGCTGGTCTCATGTGCTCTGTCTTGACCATTTGACACACTAAGCACTTAGCCACATATTCTGCTATATACTTCTTCATTCTTGATCACCAATACACTACCCTCAAGTTTCTATACATCTTCGTGCTTCCGGGATGCATTGCATACTTTGATCTGTGGGCCTCTGCCATAATCACTGCCTTAATATCCTTATCAGTTGGTATACAAATACGACCCTGGTACCTTCAATAATCCATCCCTGTCAGTAAAGTCTTTGATGGTCTCAGAACCCTCACTCAACAATATCTTGGTAGTGGTCAACTTCAGATCTGTAAAACCCCGAATTTTCCTTAAATAATAAATTAAATTAATAAATAATATTATTGAGAGTTATAATTGATGGAAATATTTTATTATTGTAGGGGATGATTTAATTAGTGGAGATCCAGAATTAGACGCAGATCTGACCGTCCGATCATGAGATATCGAGGTATGTATTTTGATTGGGCGTGTGTATGGAATTTTGTGTATGTGAGATACATGGGATCGGAGAGTATAAGTATTAGTTTAATAACCTAAAACATTACACGTTCGTATTTCGCTTGTATTCGTCAGCCGCAAGCGACAACCTTGAATGAACGAGTGACCGAAGGAGAAGAAGAAGAAGAGGAAGAAGGAAGGGTGCTGGGTTGTGTTCTTCATCATCCAGAGGATTGCTGGGTGATAGAGTTCGTCATTGTTCGGAGAAGACAAGGAGAAACCAACGTAGAAGAGGTAGGTGACACTGTTTTATTCGATTGATTTGTATTTATGTCCGTTTAATTGCAAAAGAATGTTTTTATGATATGTAATGATGTATATAGTTAGATAATCATGTTATAAATATGTTAGAATGAGTTTAGACGAGAAAAATCATGTTTTGGAACTGATTCTATTCGTTTTCAAACGACCGCCGACCTCGACTGTGCTCGGCGATCGTTGGCGATTTTAGGCGCTCGTTATAAACTGTAGACCGCTTGAAGACGTACCGTCGGCATTCAATTTTGAACTACCGCCGACCACAGACCGCCGGGGCGATCCTGAGCGATCCTAGGTGCTCTGTTCAGGTTTTTGCAGATTTTCGTAATTTCATATCCTGATTCAATTCCAAACTATTTTTAGACAATTTTAATGATTAAATATGATGTTTTAAGACTAAAATAAATTATCTAATTCCCTGTTTTACAGAAAAATAAATTAGGAAGGTATTTAGGACATTAGTTGCCAAACTTTGAAAGAAATGGAGAAACCTCGTTTTGGAAAACCTAACTAGTACTTAATTTTTAGAACATCTTCTAAATGACACTATAAACCATAAAACTATATAAAGAGAATTTAGAACTCAGATGACCGAATATTGAAGTAATTGACAGATTTAACCTTTATATGCTGCTAGGCACCAACCCTTATAGAAATATTATATTTTAGGGAATTTTGGAGTCTAGTGGGCATAACTGGTTATGGATCCATAGTTGTAGCTAGATAGCTGAGGGATATGTCATTTGGGTTGAGTTACTCCTATATGCGACGCGCTTCCTTTACAAGTTAGTTTATCTGGGAAGGTCCTATGTCTGGAGGGACACCCAGGTGAGCCGTTGGTGATTCCCTGTACATGTGGATAAGGGACCATCTCCATGTATTGATTCTGGTGCTGCATGCTGGTGGTACATGCCAACTCTGATGGGTACGTGTGCAATAAGTCAGTGACTACAGCTCTTGTCTAAGCTGCGCTGCATGGGACTTGAGTATCATTAGTAGCATTGCTCCTAAGTCGCACGGTGGTATAGCAATTGGTTGAGAATCATCTCAAAAGGTTTATCTATCTTTGTGAGTCCTAAAATGACATTGAAATCACAACACTTGATATTATTATTGTATACATCCTGGAGGCATGTGATTGAGATATTGGCTGGATGCGACTGCTTAGTGCATCCTAGCAAAGTATGAATTATGTTATCGATCTTGATATTGGATTCTTATATTAGAACATGCTGAAATTCATTTCTAGAACTATTTATCAAACTATTTTGTATTCATGAATGATATGAATGATTATACGAGCCTGATTAGTCGATATTGCTTAATCGTGCATGAAATGTTACTTTACTTATATTAACTGTTTAATCATGCATGTGTTACCTACTGGGATATTCGTATTTCACCCTACTTTTATTTCATTTTTCAGCTGATACGCGAGAGGGGGATCTTAGTGATTTCCAGGGAGAGGTAGCTGAGTATACACCGGAGGATTACTATTATCCGGATCTTGTTTGAGGTGGATGATTGATATAGACTTAGTACTTTTGATTGGATTATTATTAATTTGGATTCGATGTACTAGAGAGATGAGAGAGATAGTAACCAGTTTATTTTACCAGACTTTGATATTAATGATTGATGATCAACTTAAATGTTTATTGAGGATTTTAGACTATACTTCCACACATACTTGTTTCCGCAACTCTGTTAGTATAATAAAGTGAATGGATTTTATTTCTTTGGTCTGGTATATTATTGATGATGTATTTGATATGGGCCAGTAACACCTCGGATTTTGTTGTTGAGCTAAATTCGGGTTGTTACAGTAGCGAACCGGGTTCGGGTCGGGTGCCGGTTTGGACTGACCCGGGTTCGGGGCATTACAGGATCTGTCAATTGACTCACCCTGATCCTCTAAATCAAATCAAGCTCTACTTGAACTCTGGCTACTCGGATAACTCCATCCTGAGGTAAACAGAACTCTCCCTACCAATCACGAATAACATCTACAAGGCTACACTGACTAACCATAAAAGTAGCTAAAGTAGCATTGGAAGTCTCCTCAGTAGCGCCTTTACGACTTAAGGCATCTGCGACTACATTCGCCTTACTTGGATGGTACTGCAGTGTAAATTTAAAATCTTTCAATAAATCCATCCATCTTCTCTGCCTCATGTTGAGATCTCTCTGGGAAAATACGTATCTCAAACTCAACCCCCTATAGGTAATGCCTCCATATCTTCAATGTGAAGACTATGGCTGCCAACTCCAAGTCATGGGTGGGGTAATTCTTCTCATGAGGTTTTAATAAACGGGAAGAATATGCTACAACTCGACCCTGCTGCATCAGCACACAACCCAAACCAATCCTGCTTTCTTGGTTAAATTGGACAACGGTGATGCAATCTTAGAAAAAACTTCAATGAATCGGTGGTAATATCCAGCCATGCCAAGGAAACTGCGGATCTCTGTCACTGTGGTAGATTTAGGCCAATTTGAAACTGCCTGGACTTTGGTGGGGTCTACTGAGATACCCTCACCTAAGATGATGTGACCAAGAAAAGATATCTGCCTTAGCCAAAACTGGCATTTATTAAACTTGGCATATAGCTGATGGAGTTTCAAAGTATGAAGTATTACTCTTAAATGACTAGCATGCGCCTCCTGAGTCTTTGAGTATACCAAAATATCATTAAAGAAAACCAACACAAAATTATCCAAATACTGGTGAAATACTCGATTCATTATATCCATGAAAACTGCGGGGGCGTTAGTCAACCCAAAAGGCATGACTAGAAACTCATAGTGCCCATACCGAGTCCAAAATGCTGTCTTCTCTATATCTTCTTCAGCCACTCTTAACTGATGGTAGTCTGATCTCAAATCAATCTTGGAAAACCAAGATGTGCCTCTCAACTGATCAAACAAGTCATCGATCCTAGGCAAAGGGTACTTGTTCTTAACTATGACTTGGTTAAGTTGCCTATAATCAATGCACATGCGCATACTACCATCCTTCTTTGGCACAAAAAGAACTGGTGCACCTCAGGATGACACATTGGGTCTGATAAATCCCTTCTCCAGAAGCTCATCTAATTGCTTCTTTAACTCATCCTGCTCAGGTTTTGCCAACCTGTAAGGTGGCTTGGACACATGAGCCGTACCAGGCTGAAGCTGGATTCTAAAATCAACGGCTCTAGCGGGTGGTAATCCAGGTAGATCATCTCGAAATACATCTGCGAACTCAAATACCACTGGCACATTAGAAAGGTCAAATGTGTCACTTCTGGTCTCTTCTACTGCCATCGAAGCAACTAACCCAAACCGACTATCCAATCCTTCACAGATAAAGCAATAAGTCGGCTGCTCAGGCTTACTAACAATAACTGTCCCCTTATGACAGTCAATAGTGACATAATGTCTAAATAACCAGTCTATCCCCAATATCACATCATATCCTCTGAACTCCAGCTCAATCAAATCCCCGGGTAACTCTACTCGACCTAGCCTGATCATACAGTCTCTATATACAATTTGGACCTTAGTGGTCTCTCCCAAAGGTGTGTGCACAGATAAAGAAAAATCCAAAGCAACAGGTAACAATCCAATACGATGTGCACATACAGGTGTGATAAAGGATCTAGATGCTCCAGAATTAAATAAACATACAACAGATCTACCACAAATAAATAATATACCTCCAACAAGCTCAGGTGCTCCATACTCCTCCTCATGAGCCTATACTGCATTCAATCTGACTGCCTTAGGTGCTGCACCTCGGCCATGGGGTCCTAACCTGCCCTGTGGTTTCTGTCCCACAGTTGCCTTAGGTGCCGATAAAGTCTGCGTTTGAGTCGGCGCACCCAACTACTGTGATCCCATAGGAGCACGGGCCATCTGTAGGCTCTGATAGGTGGTAGGGCAAGTACACTCCAAGATACGGTGTCCAAACATCCCACATCTAAAGCACGCTCCATAAGGTGCAAAATAAGGTCTTGGGATATGGAACCTCTCACACTGCTGGCATCTAGGAGGTCTAGGTCTGTAAATCTGCTCACCACCGGGTTTGCTGTCTGATCCTCAGTCTTAGGCTTCTTGACTACTTGAGCCAACTGCCTCTGTGGAAACCTAAGTCTACCCTGATTTGGTTTCTTCTCATCAATCAGGCACTCGGCTCTCTCAGCTCAATGAACTAACTCTGTATAACTGGGACACTCTACTACTGACACTTGGTCTTTAATTTCCGTCCTCAATCCCCTCTCAAAGTGTTCACGCCTATCTGTTTCACACGTAACCATCTGCGGGGCAAAACAGGCCAGCTCATCAAAACGGACCTCATATTGCAATATTGTCATTCCTCCCTTAGTGATATACATGAACTCTCTTGCCTTCTGATGGTGGAACTCAGCAGTAAAGTAGTGTTCAAAGAAGATCTCCCTGAATCTTTCCCAGGAAATCTGCGTATCCTGTTCAGTCCTCCTCTTCACATAACGCCACCAATGGATAGCCTCTCCTTCAAACATGAAAGTGGCCAGCCGAACACGATGGTCCTCCGGGCACTCCATGCCATCAAGTATCCATTCTATCCTTAGCATCCATCTTTCGGCCTCCATAGGATCTGCTTGACCTCCAAAAGACGAGGGTCCCATCTTACGAAACCTCTCTAGCTCTCGTGTATCGTAGTCGTCAACACGATCTCTCCTCGGGGCTCTCTCATCCCCTCGGTTCCTCTCCAATCTACCAATTAAATTGGTCACAGCCCCAATAGCTCTCCAAATATCCTCATGTGGGGCGGGGACAAAAGCAGGTGGTGGAGGTAGAATAGGCTGCTCCACAGCTGGAGGGTCCACATATTGCTCTGGTTCCCCAGCTGGCATCATCCTAGGAACGGATGCTGCTCTACCTCTGCCTCTTGATCTAGTGTTCATGATGAAGATCAACTGCAAAAGCACAAACAATTAATTAAGCAAAAATGATTTCTCATTCTAGAAAATCAATTAAGGTACTATCTGACTTATCACACATCCCCCAATACCTTGCCTAAAGGTCAGCTACCTAGGTTAGGATCCTATTGCTTTGATACCATCTTTGTAATGCCCCGGATCCAGGTTTATTTAAACACATAAACCCAAATCTGGTTCGTTAGAGAAAATGGCCCAAAACAACTATTCCAGACTTAAACAATTTCATTTATTATATCAGAGCGTGGAAATAAAAACATCTTTCAGAAAACGCAGAATTAAACCACCAAAATAATCCATTAGTATTTCATCTATAAAGTCTGGAAAGGTTCAACTAAATAAAATAAATAATATCTTCTAAGGATGTGGAATAAAGATACTAGTAATCCTTCAAATGACATCAAAATCCTCAATTAAAATACTAAAGTTAATTCCTAATAAAATAAATCTAAATATCTCTCCATGTCGTCCTGGACCTACACAGGAATGAAATAGTCTTCTTCCTTGTAATTACAGTAATCCCCCGGAGTCTCTACCCCAGCAACGTCCTCTCTAGGAATATCTGAAAACAAAACCGATAAAACAATAATGTGAGAAACAACATCTCAGTAAGCAGTCATGCAAATAGTTGACCACAATAAAATATGCAACGCTTAATCTGAATAATCACAATAAGATTCAAGACAACAATGAAATACAATTTGTCCACCTCATGGGACTCATGAAATAGTATACTAGAAAAAGAGAGTAGACATGTGCCAATATGCTACCTAACCGAATTACGATGGACCAACCGCTCTACAGTTTGACTATTCAACACCAACGGAAGAACCCAACCATGAGTTAGCATGTACTGTCCAACCAATTCAGGAGTGGGTAATGTAGCAACCAACAAATCCAGGAGCGGTACCATCCTCGAGATTATGGAATGCCTCAGACACAGAATTCAAACCCCTTTAATACATGTTTCACTTACAAGCTATTCTATGGATCCATATAACTGCTAAGCTCACTCAACAGTAAGAAAAACCAACCAGGGTAATGGACATATTTCTCAATAACACCCTCCAAATACAGAACCTTATCTGTATACCAAATCCGCCCATGCGGGAAACAATAAATCAGACACCAGCCTTGTCACCCCAGTGATCCAAAACCAAAATAGAATGCACCAAGTCATATGTCAAAAACTCCAGGTTTCAACAGGCCAATATGTCCTGAATGTGTATCGACTCCATCGATGCACAAAATACCTTTATATCACCCAAATATAGGTGTATGAACTCACAAAACCAACCTTGGTTAAAAGTAAATTCTTTTGGAACAATGGAATCAAGTAAAAGTGCATCTTTAGAAGCATCTGCCTAAAATCTTTAGAAAATTGAATTTTAAACATCCGCCAGTGCAAACAATTCCTAAATACCCTAATCTTGATGGTACATAGGTTAAAATTGGATAAAAACATTTTCGTGATGAAAAACTATGTCGAAAAGTAAATTTCCAAAAATCTGACGGACTGGTCACTCGAGCGGCCAGGGGCACTCGATCAGCCTTCATAAAGGTTGTTTCAGGGGAGGTCGCTCGAGCGACTGTTCTAGCAACAGTTCAATCTGGGTAAAATTGCTCTCGGGTTTTGAATATATACATAGGGCACTCGAGCGACTGTTCAGGCGGCCCGATACGTGAAAAATCCGTAACTTTGCAAAATTCAACAAAAATTTCACAATTCAATATTCAATGCATCAAAACCATTCTAAATCATTCTAAAACACTTTATAAACATGCTAGAACAATTCTCAATAATTAAAAAACCATAAATAACAAAAACAACGCATTAAATCACCAATTAACCACGTATATCATCTAAACACGAATTTGGATTTTATGCAAGCGTCAAGGGACTACTTACCTGTTTCTAGGAACTTAAACCTTCTCTAAGAGCAACGAAAAATCACTCCAAAGATTGCTAAACAATCACAACAAGCCTCGATCACGTCTAGGTTAAGAAAATCACTCTTTTAGAAACCCAACAACACATTTATATCTCAAAACAGAACTTCTCTTGGGTTTGCTCTTACATGAGTTTCTATGCACAAAAATCCTCTCTTTTTCTTCTCTAAGACGGCTTCAACAAGTTGTTTAGGATTTGGTTTAGTCACAAGGAAACAAGGAAGAAGAATAGGAGAAGAATATAACGTGCGGCTGCTTCTATTTTGGGTTGGACATGGGTTACTCATGCAATATTAGCTAGGGTATTT
Source organism: Buxus sempervirens (assembly GCA_947561395.2). Lineage (NCBI taxonomy): Eukaryota > Viridiplantae > Streptophyta > Magnoliopsida > Buxales > Buxaceae > Buxus > Buxus sempervirens. The sequence continues at coordinate 11,917,459 of OX387185.1, forward strand.
TATTGTATTAAAACCTTTTACTTAAATACCCTCCTTCATTAAACCAATTTTAATCAAACCATTAAACCTTACTACTCCTTAAACCAAATAAATCTTTGGGTCAACCCACTCTTCTTGGGTTCGACCAACTCCCTTTATTGATTCTTATACTTTTAATTAATTCTTAAATCAATTCTTACTAATAACATCATAGCACACTACAATTATTTATATTACAATTATATTTGGTCAATAATCATGAGGTCACCTTATATAAGCTCTCCTATCATTTCCGGTTCATCTTGATTTCCTCCGGGTTGAACCAAAATTTCATCTCCTGGATATAATTAACCAATTAGTCTATTTATTAATTTACTACTAAAATCTGGGATTTTTACAGCCTCTCCCTCGAACATGAAAGTGGCCAGTCTAACCCGACGGTCCTCAGGGCACTCCATACCATCAAGTATCCACTCCATCCTAAGCATCCATTGCTCGACCTCCATAGGGTTTGCCTGACCTCCAAAAGACGGGGATCCCATCTTACGGAACCTCTCTAGCTCCTGTGCACCGTAGTTGTCAACACGATCTCTCCTCGGGGCCCTCTCATCCCCTCGGTTCCTCTTCGATTTGCCAATCAAATTAGTAACATCTCCAATAGCTCTCCAAATATCCTCATATGGGGCGGGGGCAACAACAGGTGGTGGAGGTGGAATAAGCTGCTCTACAGCTGGAGGGTCCACATACTGCTTTGCCTGTGGGGCCACAACTGGATCTGGCTCCCCGGCTAGCCTCATCCTAGGAATGGATGTAGATCTACCTCTAGCTCTCACTCTAGTATTCATATCAATGAATCAGCTGCAAAAGACAAACATTTAATTAGGCAAAAAGGATCTCTCATCCTAGAAAAATATTTTAGGTACTATCTAGCGTATCACACATCTCCAATTCGTTGCCTAAAGGTCGGCTACCTAGGGTAGGATCCTATTTTGCTCTGATACCATCTCTATAACGTCCCATATCCAGGTTTATATAGAAACATAAACCCAAACCCGGTTCATTAGGATAAGGCCCAGACAACACTAATCCAGACTTATACAATTTCATTAATTATATTAGAGTGCGGAATTAAAAGACATTTCTTCAAGAAGCGCGGAATTAAACCACCAAAAATAATTCATTATTAATTCATTCATAAAGTCTGGAAAGGGTCAGCTAAAATAAAATAAGCACCATCCACTAAAGTTGTATAATTAAAAATATCCAACAATCCTTCTAATAACATCAAAATCCTCAAAATAAAATAGACTAATGTCAATCCCTCAACATAAAGCTAAATTCAATCTCTATGTCCTTCTGAACCTACACAGGAATGAAATAATCCTCTTCATAGTAGTCACAGTAACCCCCGGAGTCTCTACCCCAGCAAAGCCCTCTCCCAAAATATCTGAAAACAAAACTGATAAAACAATAATGTGAGAAACAACATTTCAGTAAGTAGTCATGCAATTAATTGACCACAATAAAATATGCAACGCTTAATCAGGATAACCACAATAAATACATATCAGCAACAATTTAATGAATATAGATCAAACACAGTTGTTCACCTCATGGGACTCATGAAATAGTAAACCAGAGAAAGAGAGTAGACATGCGCCAATATGCTACCTTACCGAATTACAAATGGATCAGCCATCCTGCAGTCTTGCTATTCAACACCAATGGAAGAACCCAACCATGGGTTAGCATGTACGGCCCAACCTATCTAGGAGTGGGTAACGTAGCAACCGACCTATCTAGAAGCGGTACCACCCTCAAGATGATGGAATGCCTATGACACAGAATTCAAACCCCTATAATAAACATTTCACTTACTAGCTATTCTATGGATCCATATAATCGCTAATGTAACGTCCCAGATCTAGGTTCATTTAAAAACATAAACCCAAATCTGGTTTGTTAGTATAATGGCCCAAAACAACTAATCCAGACTTGAAACAATTCCATTAATTATATCAGAGTGCGGAAATAAATGACAATTCTTCAAGAAGCATGGTATTTAACCACCAATAATAATCAAATATTAGTATATTCATAAAGTCTGGAAAGGGTTCAACTAAATAAAATAAGTGACATCCAATAAAGTTATGTAAATAAAATTTCCAATAATCCCTTTAATAATATCAAAATCCACAAATAAAATAACTAATGTCAATCCCTAAACAAAACTAAGTCAAATCCATATCCTCTTGAACCTACACAGGAATGAAATAGTCTTCTTCCTGGTAATCACAGTAATCCCCTGGAGTCTCTACCCCAGCAATGTCCTCTTCAGGAATATCTGAAAACAAAACCGATAAATAATAATGTGAGAAACAACATCTCAGTAAGTAGTCATGCAAATAGTTGACAACAATAAAATATACAACGACTAATTAGATTAACCACAATACAATATAAACAACAATTTAACAATAAAAACATATCAAATCCAATTGTTCACCTCATGGGACTCATGAAATAGTAAACCAGAGAATGAGAGTAGACATGCACCAATATGCTACCTAACCGAATTATAGTAGACCAGCTGCCCTGCAGTTTGGTTATTCAACACCAACGGAAGAACCCAACCATGAGTTAGCATGTATGGCCCAACCTATCCAAGAGTGGTTAATGTAGCAACCTACCTATCCAGGAGCGGTACCACCCTCGAGATGATGGAATGCCTATGACACAAAATTCAAACCCCTCTAATAAACATTTCACTTACTAGCTATTCTATGGATCCATATAACCGCTAAGCCCATTCAACAATGGAAAACCAAACCAGGGAATGGATATACTTCTCAATAACACCCACAAATACATAACCTTATCTTTATACCCATAATTAAATCCGCCCTGTGGACAATAAGAAACCAGGCACCTACCTTGTCACAACTATGACCCAAAAACCAAAACAGAATGCACCAAGTCATATGTCCAAACTCCAGGTTTCAATGGGCAAATATGTCTCGGATGTGTATTGACTCCATCGATGCACCAAATACCTTCATATCACCCTAATACAGGTGTATGAACTCACAAAAACAACTTTGGTTTGAAATAGAATCATTTGGAACAACGGTATCAAGTAAAAGTGCTTCTTTGGAAACATCTACCCAAAATCTTCATAAAATTGAATTTTAAATATCTGCCAATGCAAAAAATCCCCAAGTACCCTAAACTTGATGGTACATAGGTTAAAGTTGGATAAAAACACTTCCATAGTGAAAAATAGGTTGAAAGGTAACTTTTCAAAAATCTGACAGACAGGTGTTCGAGCGGCAGTTGGATGCTCGAACGGCCTAACAATTTGGTCGTTTCAGGGTTGGTCACTCGGCGGATAGCTCGAGCAACTGTTTGGGCGACAATTCAATCTGGAAAAATTTCTCTCAGGTTCCAAAAAATACGAAGGGCGCTTGAGCGACTGCTCGGGCGGCCCGTTACGAAGAAAATCCGAACTTTTTGCGAAATTCCATAAAAATTCCACAACTCAATATCCAATGCATCAAATCCATTCTAAATCATTCTAAAACACTTTAAAACTTGTTAGAACAATTTCCAACAAATAAATCATTATAAATCACGCAAACAACTCATCAAACTTCCGGATAATCATTGATATCGAAGAAACATGAAATACTTTTGTGCAAGTTTAAAGGGACTACTTACCTGGTTTTTAGGAATTAAAACCTTTCCTAAAAGCTCTAAGATATCACCACAAATATGCTCCAACAATCTCACAATGCCTTGATCTCGTCTGGTTCAAAAAATCACTCCTTCAGAACTCTTAAACATGCTTAAACTCACAAAACAGAAACTGTTTTCTATCTTATCTCTTACCTGAGTTTTCTGAATGAAAAATCCTCTCTTTTCCTTCTGAAAGATTAGCTCTAAAGGTTGTTTAGGGTTAGGTTTTTTATCACAAGAAGCAAAGAGAAGAAACAAGAGAATACAAGGGACGTGCGGCTGTTCTCTTTGTGTTGGTCGTGCATAACTCATGCATATAGTTAGGTTATTTTAATTGTTTTAAAGCCTTTTACTTAAATGTCATCCCTTCATTAAACCAATTTACAATCAAGCCTTTAACCTTAAACAAGCTAATTTCCGGGTCAACCCACTTCCTCTTTGGGTTCGACCAACTCCCTTAATTCATTATTTATTTTATTTTTTATTAGCTGTTACTAATATAATCTAAGTAATAATAATAGCTAAATTTCTCCCTATTTTAAACTTAAAATTCTCTCCTTAAATCAGCTTTCCAAGTTCTCCTCCGGTTCACCTTGAACTCCTTAAGTTTGAACCAATATCTCATCTCTTGCATATATTAAATCCATTAGTTTATTAAATAATTAGTTTTATTTATTACTAAAATCTGGGGTTTTACAGCTAAGCCAACTCAACAGTGGAAAAACAAACTGAGGAATGGACATACTTCTCAATAACACCCACAAATACAGAACCTCATATGTATAAACAATAACCAAATCCGCCCTACGGAAATAATAAACCAGGCACCTGCCTTGTAGTGCCCCAGATCCGGGTCTACCCTATCACGGCACTGACCCGTCCCCGAGACCTACTTATGGGCCCAATAGAACTTGATAAACACAATTACTTGGGCAATTACAATGTAAATATCAGAGTGCATAACTAAAGAAGCATGGAATAAAAATTTTTCCATCCAACAAAAGATCACCTGTATAACAACTCCAAAAGATATGATATCTGTGCATACACATTTACAACTAAGGCAACTAAATGCTCACAAGTTCCCTCCCAATATATACAGACATATACAAAAGATGTCTTCCAAGAGTTTAAGTCCAAAAAGATTTTTTACATCCTATTTACAAATTCCCAAAACAGAATACAACATCATAAAGAGAATCCTACTATGGATGGTAGTAGTCCTCTGGCCTGTACTCAAACTCACCCTCAATATCTGCCCCAGTACGTGGTTCGCCAAGCGGATCTGAAAACAAATCCGGTAAAACAAAACACGTGTGAGATATAAAGTCCCAGTAAGCAGAACACATGCATGTATAGAAACAGTTTATGTAGTTTTATAACATCATGATAGCATTCACAATATAAAGTACTAAATGTAAACCAAAACATCTCAATTAGATATAAAGTGTCATTCCGAGTCAAATATCTCAATCGGGTAACACATGAAATCCAATCGACAAATACAATTAAATACTACAAACATGTCTTGTTAGGACTCGTGGTTAGCGTTTTTCTAAATTAGATTAATGACCACTATCCATTTGCCACCTACACGACTTACAGAGAGAAGCCTAGCTAAGGACGTCTTAGCAAGCAGAGCACTCATGTATGGGCTGGCAAGTGACAACCTAACCAAGGATCTAGACAAAGCGGGATTCCCCACCCACTACTCGATGAATCACAAGGACTCCCGCCGGTTCCCCATGACGGGGGGTTGCCACAACCCTCTGTTCCCCGAGAAGGCCTCACTGATTCCCTACAGTGGAATGCTATATGGATAAGGAAATTAAAGCTAACAAGCCAACACCAACACACAGACTAGACTCACTGTGGATCCACACTAAGAACAATATCCAATCAGACGACTCATAATTTGAAACAAAACCAATCAAATTAAAGAGTAAAACCAGTGCTTAAACCAAAGCCAAGTGGAATTCCCCATCCACTGCCAAATCACCTCATAAGCCAAGTGGAATTCCCCATCCACAATCAATTCAACCAAGTCTAAGTAGAATTCCCCATCCACGGCTAATAAAACAATAAGCCAAAAGCCTTGTCAAATCATATAAGAGTTTTTGAACCTTGCTTTCATAAATCTAAATCAATCAAAATGAATATCACAAAATCCTCAAAACACATTTTGGATGAGTGAGATAGTCTTAGGATTCCCAAATAAGTCACCATACCAAAAATCAATGGATTCCGAGACAAAAAGTTTTGGACCTCAAAAATATTTGAAGTCTGGTTAAAAACGTTGACTTTTCGGTGTATAATTTTTCTAAACAAATCTACAAGAAGTTTCGGGCTCAAATTCTGGTTGTAGTCTAATGGAGGGTAAACAAATCTTCTAGAATTTTATGGGCTTGTGAATCACTCATTTGGGTATCAAACACAAAAAGTGGGTTTTTATGAAAATTGGGAAAACTGGAAATTTAGGCATGAACTGGAAAGTTGACTTTTTATTGGTTGAGAATTGGACATTTATTTAAATGTCTTTCATGTAATAAGGGTGTTGTGTAAAAAGCTTAGGTTGAGGTTGTTTAGGAAAGGGTTGGGGAAGAAAAACGATGAAAACTATCAAAAACAGGGCCCACGATTAGGTCTTGGATTAATCGCCCAGGGGCGATTAGCCCCAAGGGTGTTCTTCATAGATGTGCACGCGACCAGGTTTAAATTAGCGTTGACGTGCGCACGTTAAACCAAAGCGCGATGGACGTTGGCGTGTTAAGGTTAAAGCATGCCTGAAGTGCGTGCGTCCTCTTGGATGTTCGCGCGTCCAGGCTCTAGATTAATTGCCCAAGCTAATCCTGAGTCGCGATTAGAATAACAGCGACTGGTTTTTGGGGTTTTGGCCCAGGATTAATCAATAGTTTTCAGGTTTAATTGCCAGGTTGGGTTTTTGAAATATTTTGGCTATTTTCAACACAAAACTCATATAAATCATTTCCAAACTTTCCAACATCAAAATGGATGATCATAGAACATCTTAACACACTTAAAAACACCTTTTAAAACAAAGATTCATCCCAAATCCACATGAATACAAATCTAACCCATAAAACCTCATTTAAATCACAAAACTCAAACCCTAATCCGAAATATGATCAATGTGAGTGGAAATCTATGGCAAATCAATAGAAAACTGAATAAGATTTCATACAACCAAAACCCTATGAATTTTTGAAGTAAAAACCAACATACAAGATCATTTCATCAAATAAACCAAACCCTAGAGAGAGGATACGAATTTTGGTAATACATTTTGTTTTGTAGGGTTTGCTACTTATCTATTAATGAAGATACACAACTCCTTTTCAAGCTCTCCTCTCCTCTCCTTCTCCTTCTTCTCCTTCCTCTTGAAGCTTTCAAGCAAGCTTCCACAACTTTCTTTCTTGTTCTATACGTCCAAGACAAGAGGGAGTGTTCTAAAAAACACTTAGAATTGAAATTAAGGCATCCTTTTATATGCTCAAGTTTTGGTCTTTCAAATCTACTACTAAACAAAGCTTTTATTCATCTAAAACCCTAGGATGTACCTAAGGTATGCTAAGGGGTACCTTAGTGTTATTTGAGGGGGGTAACTTAGTGTTAAGTGGGGGTACCTTGGTATTTCAAGAGTTTTTCCTTAACCATTTCAAAAGGTATACTTTAGGGATGCTTGGGGGTACCTTAGTTATACAAGGGGGTACCTTACTTATGTAAAGAGGATACTTTAGTTATACAAAGGGGGTACCTTAACTATATAAGGGGGTGTAACTTAGGTAAAACCAGGGGGTACCTTAGGCAAAACAAGGGGGTACTTTAGGCAATATGAGTGAGGTACCTTAGGCAATATAAGAGGGTACCTTAGGTATAATTAAGGGGTACTTTAGGTATTCAAATGGGGTACATTAGGCAAAACAGTGGGGTACCTTAGGTATTCAAGTGGGGTACCTTAAGCAATATGAGTGAGGTACCTTAGACAATATATGGGGATACCTTAGGTATAATTAGGGGGTACTTTAGGTATTCAAATGGGGTACCTTAGGTATTCAAGTTGGGTACCTTAGGCAATGCAAAGGGGTACTTTAGGTATTCAAGTGGAGTACCTTACAAGGGGTACCTTGGGTAAACACATAGGGTACCTTAGGTAAGTCAGAGGGGTACCTTAGGCAAACACATGGGGGTACTTTAGGTAAATCAAGGGGATACTTTAGGTAAAAAAAGGGGTACCTTAGGCAATACAAGTGAGGTACCTTAGGCAATACATGGGGGTACCTTAGGTATAATTGGGGAGGGGGGGGGGGGGGTACTTTAAGTAACACTTGGGTGATACCTTAGGTAATACATGGGTGTACTTTAGGTATACTTTGGTGGTACCTTGGGCAATACTTGGGTATACTTTGGTGGTACCTTGGATAATACTTGGGTATACTTTAGGTATACTTTGATGGTACTTTGGTTAATACTTGAGTGTACTTTGGGCATACAATTGGGGTACCTTGGGTAATACTTGGGTGTACCTTAGGTATAATTGAGGGGTTATTTTGGTATTCTTAGGAGATACTTAATGTGAAACCCCGTTCCAATTATCCCTAGCATACCCTAATTCATGAGCTTAATGTGTAGGTAAAGCTGGAGCTGCTTAAGCCTAAAGCTAGCCAAAGTGGCTAAGCTCCGGGCTGTCAGTAGCCTATGAAGGTGAGCAACCTTTATTTGGTAAAATAGGATTTCTTATGGAGAGAAAATATGCTAAGTGTTGGTGTTATGTGCAATGTAGCATGGGAGTGGCAAAATTGTAATAATTAGTGGCTGTGGAAGTCACTTAAATGAGCAAAAAACCAAAGGGGGGAAGTGCCATTCACGATCAACACCCTTGCCAACACCCTTTCCCTCTTCCCTCTTCTCCCACTCTCCCATTCTCTTCATCTCCTTCCTATAAACCCTTCCCCATTTTCATCCCCATTCCTTCCCAACTCGTTGGAGGAGTTTGCTTGTGAGGAAAGAAAAGAAGAATCCAAGAGAACCCATTCTCGTTTGGAGTTTTTGGTGGAGATTTTCGGAGGAATCAACCAAGGAGCTGTTCGTGGGTTGATATAGGAGCTAAACAATTTGCTAAAGAGTTTGCAAGAGGTAAGCAACACCACCCCAACCCTTATTTCAAATTTTGGCCATTTTCGGTTGAGATGTGAAAATGAGTTCTAGGGCCAATAGGAGAGATTTTTTTGAGGGGTTTTGTAGGTAGCAAGTTTCTACACCTAGAAAAAGTGAGATTTGAGAAAAACCCTAAGTCCCCGAAAATCAGATTTCGTGAGCTGCTGAGAAAACCCAGCCGCTCGAGTAGTCGCTCGAGCGGGCATCAGGCGATAGTTGTAGATAGCATCAGTTAGAGTTTTAAAGAATTGCTGCCCAAGCGACGCTTGAGCAACTGTTCTAGCGCCCTGTTTTAACAGAGAACCCAAGAGCAAAATTTCTAGCCGCTTGAAGTCAGTTCGAGCGACCCATCGAGCGCCCTTACCAGAATTTCCATAAATTGCACTTTTTGCCCAAATTGAACCACCCTTTGATTTTATTCAAAACCAACCCACGTATAAGTAAGAGTGAGGTATTTAGAAAGTGTTCCAACTGGAAGTAACTAAAAATTCCAAATAACAAAGAATTTGGGTATGTTTTGCCCAAGAAGGTCTTAGAAAGGTTTTCTGTCCCAAATTACTACAGAAATGGGATAACGTGATTCCACCATTCCAAACACCTTCTAAATAACCCTTAGAAGTATAAATCAAGAACCCAGACCAAGAGATACAAGTATCAAAAGAGTTGAGGCATAGGTTGCCCCAAAGAGTCTTGAGATGTAGAATTGTAAAGAACCTAACCTGTACCATTGACCACTAACAAGGGTACACCACCTATGATCAAATGGGTTTCGGCCTAGTAATTGGCACATGAGATGACGGCATTGGCCCATTATCTGAAACATGAGACAAAGAGGGCAATGGCCTAGGAACATTGAGGATTATTGAGCAGAGGGCTTTTGCCCTGCACACATGACATAAATTGCATAGGAGGCAGTAGCCTAGAAATCCACAAGATATTTAGGGCATTGGCCCATAGGTTTAACATCCTAAATATAAGCAGTTCACCTCGATCTTAGGGTAGTGAACTGGCTCTTTCTCCAAAACGGAATTGGTAAGTAATATGAGCAGTTCACCTCAATTGTGGGGGTAGTGAACTAGCTCCTTCTCGAAGTGATTATAGGTAAGTAACATATGTAGTTCACCTCAATCTGAGGATAGTGAACTAACCCCATCACAACAGTGAATATCGGTAAACAGTATATGCCGTTCACCTCAATTGGGGGTAGTGAACGAGTGTTCACCTCAATTTGGGGGTAGTGAACTGACTTCATCATGACAGAGGATATTAGTTGGCAGTATATGCAGTTCACCTCAATTGGGGGTAGTGAACTAGTGTTCACCTCAATTTGGGGGTAGTGAACTAGTCTCTTCACAAGAGTGAACATTGGTAAGTGATATATGCAGTTCACCTCAAATTGGAGGGTAGTGAACTAGCTTCTCCACAAAGAACAATATTGGTTAGTAGTAAATGTGCAGTTCACCTCAATCTGAGGGTAGTGAACTGGCACCTTCTTAAAAGTGGTTACTGATAAATAAAATGTATGGTTCACCTCAATTTGAGGGTAGTGAACTGGATTCTGCTATAACAGTAAATATGGAATGCTAGAGTGAGAGGTACACCCTAGTTGGGGATAGTGAACTTTTGTTCATCTTGACTTGGAGATAGAGGTCCCGTAACCTTCACGTGAACTTGGAATCCGATACATCTACTATATAATGTTCATTGATTGCAATTGATACATTGATGAACTGTACACTGAAGCACATGCATGCACCATTGTATGACACATGACATGCCGTGGATTTTGTAGTATTGAAAACTACCCGCATGTCATGGTTTCATCGAGATATATTTGCATAAACTGTGTTTTTCCGAATCATGCATGTGTTGCTTATTGAGACATTTGTCTCACAGTTGCTTTCTATCTTATTTTTCAGATCTATCGACGTCCGGTGTGATGGACCGGGCTGGGGATAAAGGAAAGGAAAAGTCCATCGGGTATAGAGAGGAAGATTACTATAGGCCTTAGGCTTTTCTTTGTAGTACATGTATTGTAAACCTTTTGGTAGAGAGGTGTGAATAGTCACCCGTCTTTTTGTAATCAAGCTTTCATGTTTTATTTCACAACAAAAAAAAAATATATATATATATATATATGAACACTTTTAGATATGCACATATATAAACTGTTGCACCTGCACTCGTGATAAAAAAAATTTTAAAATCATTCGTGTTTTGTTGAGTAGAAAGGCCCACTTGCCACGATCTGGAGTGGGTCGTGCGTTGGAGGGGCAGGCTTGGTTCCGGGGCTTGACACTTAAGGTACACTTGAGAGGTACCTTGGGTATTCTTGAGAGGCTTTTTGAGTGTTCTTAGGAGATATTTCAGGTATACTTGAGAAGTACCTTGGGTACACTTAGCTTGTTACTTTTGGTTTTCTTATGGGGTACTTTAGGTACACTTAACCTAATTTTTCAAAATTTGATTTCCCTAAATCCTCAAGTATAATCCACATTTACCTCATCTTCATAACACAAGTACTTAATTAGTCTAATAATCACAATTTAGATAATTAATCTTAATAATTAAGATATAATCTGGGTCGGGGTTTTACATGCCTTGTCACAACTGTGACCCAAAACCAAAATAAGATGTACCAAGTCATATGTCCAAACTCTAGGTTTCAACGGCCAAATAGGTGTTGAATGTGTATCGACTCCATCGATGCACAAAATACATTCATATCACCCAAATACAGGTGTAGGAACTCATAAAATCAACTTTGGTTAAAAATAGAATCATTTGGAACAATGGTATTAAGTAAAAGTGTCTCTTTGGTAAAATCTACCCAAAATCTTTATAAAAATGAATTTTAGACATCCACCAATGCAAACTATCTCTAAATACCCTAAACTTGATGGCACATAGGTTAAAAATGGATAAAACAATTCTGTAGTGAAAAACTAGGCTGATTGGCTAATTTGAAAAATCTGATAGACAGGGCGCTCGAACGGCCTTACACTTTGGTTGTGTAATGCCCCGAACCCGGGTTAGTGCAAACCGGCACCCAACCCGAACCCGGTTCGCTACTGTAATAACCCAAGTCCTGTTCAACAACCAAACTCGAGGTGTTACTACGAAGCTGGGGTTAGATACAAACTACGATTTACAACAATTTTTAAACTAATTTATTATATCAGAGTTATGGTTGAAAATAAAACAATTCTTTATTTAATAATATCAATTCAGTTTACAATAGGGTTGTCTAATCAAAATGTGAATAATATTATCAATTACAATTCTACCCATCAAATAAACCCCATCTTCGCGATCTCTCCAAGCAACCTGAGAAATAGGGGAAAACTGAATGAGATTTACATCTCAGCAAGTAGCAGGTGCATATAATTTGAAACAGTCCAATGTAAGCAAATAGTCATGAGGTATTCGATTAATCAACAATAAGACGAGAAATCCAAGTTATCCATAGCAATTCCAAATAAAGCAATAGGATATGCAATCATTTGTAAATACCAGTAAAAAGATGTTATCGATAGATAAAACCGAAGATTAGCGATAAAACATGTATTCATAATTAATGGTTCATCTCACAAATCCGATAGTAACATTCTCCCATGTAGCATGCAAACACGTAGTATTCACATCTCCCCTACATGAGGTTCCTCTCGCATGAGCTACCACATCTCACCCGCAGGTGGTAACACACACATCTCCCTTGTAGGATGCAATCATATCGTGATTACATCTCCCCCAGAAGAAGTCTCTTCCGCAGGAGTTAAACATCTCATCCGCAAGTGGTCTCATATCTCCCCGGTGGGATGCAATCCAATCAGAATTACATCTCCCCCACAAGAGGTCACATCTCTCCCGCAGGAGGTTACATATCTCCCCTGTGGGATGCAATACAATAAGGATCACATCTCCCCCAACAGGAGGTCTTATCTCATCCGCAGGTGGTCACATATTTGCCATGTGGGATGCAATCCAATAAGGATCACATCTCCCCCAACAGGAGGTCTCATCTCACCCGCAGGTGGCCACATATCTCCCCTGTGGGATGAAATCCAATAAGGATCACATCTCCCCCAACAGGAGGTCTCATCTCACCCGCAGGTGATCATATACATATCTCCCTTGTGGAATGCAATCACATCGTGACTACATCTCCCCCACAAGAGGTCTCTCCCGCAGGAGTTACACTTCTCACCCGCAGGTGGTCACATATCTCATCCGCAGATGGTACAAATCTCTTATTGCCATCATGGCATTCAATCCATAGTCCCAATTATATTCAAAATAAAACTTCTGAACATAAATCTCATAGAAATCAGAATTAATGTAATTTCCAGAAAATCAGTATTCATATTTAAATCACAAACCAAGGTAATTCAAGTCTTGCTTAGAGTTTTCCTTATTAATTCCTTTATTAGAATCCAATTTCTTATCTTAACACCTAAGATAGTTTCTATTTAGGTTTTTTGTATTTTTATTCTCCAGCATGTCTTACAGACCTAAAATAAAGTTTAGAAAGTGTTTTTATCCTATAAATCCAGTAGTATTATTTATATCAATATCCCATACCATTGGACCCTTTTATGCACAAACCTTTCATTATAACCTTCAATTTATTGGTTAATTTTTCCAATTTAATTTTATAATTTTTATACCTTAATTAGGTCTTTATAAAGATGCTAATATGCTTAACTAATCATAAAATTATTGGATATTTATTCGTAGTACAAAATCCCCAAAATCTACAAATTTTACATAGAGCGCCTACATCTACAGGGCTAGGCGATCCTAGATGATCCTAGGTACTCGTGCAAATTTAAACAAAAAATTCCAGATTTACAAAGTTCGGATTTTTATGCTTTTGCTATATGTTCAACCAGTCTAAATTAATCTATTAACATTCTAAATCATATCTAAAGCCTTCTAGATTAATTCTTATTAATTAAATAGCATCCTACAATTATTTGCATAATCGATGTAAGACCCCGGATTTTTGATTAGCCTAATATAAGGTATTTGTTAATATTACTAAAAATAAATAATGAGGGATAATTCAGGTAGTTGTGTCGCAAGGACCAATTAGGAATTTCAGAAAAGTCAGCTTAGGTGAATTAAAGTGAATGATTCTTATATTATAATTGTAATATTTAAATAGATAATGTAAGATGAATTAATTAGATTTAAGTAAGTGATGTTATAAGTTCAATAGTAAATGTTATATAGGAATTAAATTAATAAAATATATGTAGTGCTGTTGAAACGATTTGGGTGTTAAATCAAATTATCAAGGGTTTTTGGGTTGTTGGTGTAGGCAATCGGTGGAGTAGAGTTACATGGGATCATGATGGAGTGAAGAGTTTTTAAACGTATGAAAACACATGGATAACTACATGCGCTCAAAACATTGTAACTTACACAAAAAGAAAGTTTAACTGACAAATTAAGGGGGGTTATGGATTTCAGATCTGTGGAAGTGAGGGAGAAGCCTTGTTTTCCAAGTGGGATTTGTGCTATGTGGCTAGAGCTGAAGATGTTTGAAATTGCAAAACCGTGAGTAGTTTCTTCGACTGATTTGGCGTGGAGAAATACCAGAACTGCTGCTGTTGTGTCAGAGAGAAGTTGCCAGCAGCAAACAAGGTGAGTTAGCACCTTCTTGACAAATTTATATGGTTGGTTTAATCGTTAAACACAGCCCTGTTTTACACTGATTTGCAGCATAAGTTTTGGATTGATGCTCATGCTCTAGGAATGTATTAATGCATTTAGAGAATTGCTTATTGATCTACTCGATCAGTGCATTATTTCCCCATGTTTTCATGATGGAAATGTATGGAAAAGAGCTGCTGGTATGATTATTGGCAAGAAGAAACTCTGAGTATTTTCGGGTGTGAAATAATCAGCATAGTGTAAGTTTAAATTCACATTAAGTAATGTTATAGAACAAGAACAATAATGGGGTTGTTTGTATGAGAGAGAGAGTGAACAAATGAGCACAAAACAGAAGAAATGGGGGTTGTTAATGGGTGGTACAATCATGTAAAACAAAACAAAAAAAAATGCAGAAAACATAAGAACCAAAGAGGGGAGAAGAGAAATGAAATACAAAGAGAGAGAGAGAGTGAATAAAAATTAAGGTGATAGGTTGCAGTAGGGAAGACAAGGTAGGATAGTGGGGGATTGGGTTCTTATTCTACGGAAGAGAGAGAGAGAGCTGGGTTCGTTACATTTCAGGGTCCATATTTTGTAAATTTGAAATTGTTTCAAGATATTTTTATAATTTAGAAACTTTAAGTTAAAGGAAGTTTCAAAATTACACAATGACCCCTTGCTTTACCATATTCTATGTTTTCAAATTAATAGCAAAATCTAGATTCATATTCTATTTTATGGAAAAGAAATCAGTAGCATAATTTACAAAATTTGTGTGATAAGCTTTTAATAGACAACGGATAAATTTCTGCAAATTGAGATTGGGTTTCTTGGAATATATCTTAAGTACTAACCTATTATTATTAATCCACCAAAATTGTTCTTGTGTCAATCAAGATCCAAAAGTTGCAGTAAACTATAGAAATTAGTAGTAATTAGTATTAGAACCAATTAGTTGGGATTTTAAGGTCACTTACATTTTAGCTTATTAAAAATTTTTCATTAAAAGAGTAAATGAAATTTGGAGAACTTTTTGAGTTATTGGTAGTAAATGCAAGTTAGTGTTCGGAAAATTTTAGAGCACTTTAGAGTTGATTCTTAATTTAATTTCAAACTATTGATTCTTTTCTTTGACTTGATTAGTATATTGAGTCCTAAAATTTGTAACTATTTAGTATCAAAAATTGGATTAAAGAGGCATGGTAAATTCAAACCATTTAAATATAGAGTTAAAATTTCGGTAGAAGATGTTGTTAATTCTTTAAAATATTTCCAAGTCATTTCTTTTATTGCTGCACTTGTATTATGAAATAATAAAAAAATCAGATATTTCAGGACTGTTAGAAACCTATAAAAAATTGTTATGACAATAAAAATATGGGAAATTAATATATATATATATATATAAGATCATTTTAAAGGAGATGTTAATCCTAAATTCTTGCACTTAGAGCATTAGTTAAAAGAAATTTCTATAGTATATTTTAAACCTTATCAAAAATGGTGATTTGGATAATTATTAAACTGTTTTGAATTCCCATTGATATTGCTGAACCATTATTATTATCTGAAATGTTTTCGCTTATGAATTCTTTGTATGTTCATTTGTTTCCGTTTGGATGAGATTGTGAGTATTTCCAAGGTAGTATTAAATGCGGAAATTTTATTGTGGGATGGACTTAGCGACTATTTGAACTAAATTGGTTTGGTTTGTTATATAAGGGACTGGACTTACATGGAACATGATTTTAAGCTTATTTGTAAACTATATCTATTAATTTGTCCAAGTTACCCAAGGGCAAGACTTAGTGTGGATCCACAGTCTAGTTGTAGTGAATTTGTATGTTTTGTTTGGATTTAAGTCTGGGGTTCCTTCATGCGTTTCCTCCATGATGGAGAGGCCTTCCATGAGGGAAGCGCTGCAGCAACTCCGTTTCCACCATGATGGTGAGGTCACTTGAGTTTTCCGCCATGAGGGAGACGATATTGGATGTTCGAGCTGTTGCAGTGTTAGACTGGATTGTCTGGAACTCTAGCGCTTAGCCACACAAAATAGACAAACTTCACGAGTCCCAATATATAATGTTTTTCCGAATTTGTAATTGTCGATGTATTTCTGAGATTAGTCGGATTAACCGAGATTAATCGTAACTTAATTGATTATAACTTGTGCATGTTTTAGAACTGTTATAACTGTATTTTGTGCATGCATTGCTACTTGCTGAGATAGTCGTATCTCACTGTTTTGTTTTGTTTTCAGATCTCAAAGAGGACGATATAGGCGGGTATATGCTTGGGTTCAGGTGAGTTAGGGAAAATTTTAGTTGACTCTGATTATGTTGTTGTCATTTCATGTTTTCCTTACTCTGATATAGCGATCCTGTGTATAAAAGTTAACTCCTTGGGAAAGAGTTACGGTTTCATTACGTAACCCGGTTCCGGGACGTTACAATCGAATCAAGTTTTCTTCTTTAGTTTAACAAATCCTTCAAGAATACCAATCATTAAAATATAAACACTTTGATTCCATGTAAATACAGTTCCGACTAATCCATTCAATCCATATTAAATCACAGAAAACAAAATCATGCAGTTCCTCCAGTTTTCAAAGGTTACTACTTGCCTTATACGCTAAAAATACATCTTCCATTGAAGTTTTTAATTCTAGACCAAACTTCCGCTCCAAAACGTACCAACCTAGATTTCTCCAATTCAAATCTCCACCGTTCAAATTGTAGATCCATCAGTCATGAACAAAACCTCCAAATTTGAAGGTCATCCACCGTACGGATTTTCCCCGATCGCGATTTGATGGAGACTGGTCTGATAACTTCATTAACAGCCTTCTTCCTTTCTCTCCCTCTTTTCTCTCATTAATAAACCCACGAAAATTCTCTCTTGTCTCACCTTACTTTCCTATTTATACTTGGCTTTAAAAGTCCTAAACCAACCCTAATAGGCTCCTTTAATTTGGGCTAACCCAACCAAGGTCTGATTAAAGTCTAACTCCTTCTAATTAATTCATACTTTTTCTTCACCTTCTATTTTTCTACTAAAACATTATTAATTAAATCTCTTATCATCTAAACTCCTATTTACAACTTATTTTCGTGTATAATAATTAATTAAACACTAAATATCACCTAAAACCCAAATTAATTACTTTTTCTCTCAATTAAGACTTGAAATCTCCTAATTACCCTTTTTCCTACTTTTAGGCTTTTATTAATTTCTTTTAATTTCTAAATTGTCAAAATAAATTATTTCCTTCTATTTTCAAATTCTAGTTATTATTTAATGATCTATTTATTAATTACTCTTTTTTTAAAATTACCAAAATACCCTTTTTACTCTTTTAGGCTAATTTCATTAAAATTCTTTCTTTATTTACAAGTTATGACTTATTCGAATTAATTATCATCTAAATCTTCCCTTTTTATTTTAACTAGGACTTAACTCATATTTTCTTTTATTTATTATTTATTTATTTATTAGGTGAATATTCGGGGTTTTACAGGTTGTTTCAGGGGTGAGTCACTCGATTGATCACTCGAGCGACTGTTTGGGCAACAGTTGTTCTGACTATAAATTGCTCTTGGGTTTTAAACAGACAGACAGAGCGCTCGATCGACTGTTCGGGCGGCCTCTCGCGACTAAAATTTCTGAAAAGTTACGAAAGTCAATAAAAATTCAACAAATCAAAAACCAATGCATCAAATCCATTCTAAATCATTCTAAAATACTTTATAAATATGTTAGAACAATTTCCAACAAGTAAAACATCATAAATCATGCAAACAACTCATCAAATCACCAAATAACCATGAATATCGAATAAACACGAATATGTTTTGTGCAAACTTTAAAGGGACTACTTACCTGTTTTTGGGCTAAAAATCTTTCCTAATAGCAACCCAAGATCACTCCTAAGAATGCCAAACGATCACAGCAAGCCTCGATCACTTCTGGGTTAAAAATCATGTCTTGAAGAACTCTAAACACATCTAAACTTCTCAAAACAGAAACTTTTTCTAGTTTACTTCTTACCTGAGTTTTTATGCACTAAAATACTCCTTCCTCTTTCTCTAAAACTGCTCCAACAAGTTCTTGAGTATTAGGGTTTGATCCTTGGAAGAAGAAAGAAGAATAGAGGTAAGAGAAGGAATGTGCTGCTCTTTCCTTTGGGCTTATACGTGAATAGTCTCATGCATATTTAGGTTATTTTATTAATTTGTTTTCTTTTACCAATTTACCCTCCTTTAAACCAACTCATATCCAGCCATTAAACCTCAAACCAAACCAATCCTTTGGGTCAAACCACTTTCTTAGGGTTCGGCCAACTCCTCTAGATCCTTATATTTTACTTTTAATTAGTTGTTACTAATATAAACCATAGCAATAACTAAAAATTATTATATTAAAATTATATTTGGCCTAAAATCATGAACTCACCTTATATAGGCTCTCCAATCTCCTCCGGTTCACCTTGAACTTCTCCAGGTTAAACCAAGGTCTCATCTCCTGCATATTATTTATAATGATTATTTTATTAATAAAATCTGGGATTTTACAAAAAACATTTAATAGTAACTTGTCCCAAAAGTAAGATATGCTTAACAATAAAATAAGTTCTCAATTGACCAGAAACATCTCATCCCAAGATACATGAGAGGAATTTAACCACTTCGAGATACACAGAGGAGAAACAATGATTCTGCCATAATATTCATGAAACCATATGCAAATATCCAGAAATATAATTCTGAGTGTGAGAAATTGCTCAAATATAAAAATAAACAGAAAAACAATCCAATCCTTGAAAACATGTTATCTTCACCAACATATGCCCAATTCTTTCATTAAATGCCTAAACAGTAATTTATTAAAGTGAATACTCTTAAATTACTTATATTTAAGTGTTAGTTAACCTATCAAATCAGTATATTAAGATTTACTAAAATCCATCCCATAGTTGGTTGTTATTCTCATTATTTTACTCAATGATGCCTAAATTTCCTCTTTAAAGAACCTAAGGTGTCAAAACTTATTAAAATTAATATTTAATACTTCTAGAAGTTAATTTAGGTCTGTGGGGAAGTTCAAGAATAGGTTAGGTTAACCAAAACCAATTCTAAATAGGTTAAGTCCACTTATTACTTCATAATATTTAACGCCCCGAACCCGAGTCTATGCAAAACAAGCACCAAACCTGAACCCGAAGTGCTACTGGCCCAAAGCAACTAATTACCAGATTATTAAATTCGAATAATTTCATTGAATATCAGAGTGCAGAAAATGAAACATCAGATTCACCAACAAGCGTAGCTAAGTGTAAACATTAAACTATCTCATCGATATAAATTAATAAGTTCAGTAAATGGGTTTTCTAGCACTTTCTCTCATAATCAATTAAATCATATAGTAACCATAAAAATAACATCTATATCAACTTCTAAATGGAAATCTAATGAGAATAAAGCTCATCACGATAATCAGCAACTCCCCCCATGCTAGCCCCAATAACGCTCTCATGAGGATCAGCTGAAAACAAAACAAAACAAAATAGGAATGAAATACGAATATCCCAGTAGGTAATATTATGCATGAATAAACAGTTATATTTATATGGAAAATAATCATGCTGTGACACCCCAGAACCAGGTCATCCCCTCCAAGGCACAGACTCGCCCAGACCGTCATAGGTGGGTCGTTATACCTGATAAAATGCGGAGAATTTAAAACTTTTTCCTAACAAGTGCAAGTGGTAGAACACATTCATACTTGTGCATATCAAAAGTGTGTTTATATATAATTGAAAGGTAATAAGTCCCAAGGACTTCAATAATAATTACAAAATGTGGGTGACTAATCACTCCTCTCAAGTGTAAGGTCTACAAGTCCAAAAATAACTATACATGTACAACAAGATAAAATCCTAAGGCCTATAGAATTCTTCCTCTCTATACCCAATAGCCTTTTCCTTGCCTTTATCCTTAGTTTGGTCCTTCACACCAGACGTCGATGGATCTGAAAAATAAGATGGTAAACAACTGTAAGACGAATGTCTCAGTAAGCAATACATGCATGCTTGGTGAAAACACAGTTGATGCAAATATCATTCGATAAACCATGGCATGCGGGTAGTTTGACTACTACGAAAACAACGGCAACTTAGTGTTATAAAATAGTGCAAGCATGTGTGTAGGTGTACAAGTAATCCATTTAATAACAATCATTCATTCAAGTATTATCACTTGTTAACTAATATACAAAGCATATGACCTCATCTAGTTTCACCGATTCCACATGGTGGTCGGGCATCCACGCTGATTACCCTTGACATGGGCATCCATACGCCGATTACCCTTGATGTACAGGCATCCATTGCCGATTCCCCGTAGCAAATGGGTATCGGCTACCGATTTTGCTGGTGCCGAGATGATATAACAATAGAGAACAATAACAACAGTAACTTGGTCATAGAATTTATATACAAACATTACAGTTTAAGTTTATGGATCCTTATCTTAAGGGTTCACTATGCTGATGTGTCCATTCATCAAATTCACAACAAGTATAACAATAGAGAATAGTAATAATAACACTTCAAATTGCCAACCTTGTGTGGAGGCGCAGCAAGTGTCAGTTTTGGCTACAAATGATCTCGTTTCTTGGGCATATCATTTCTGGAGAGGGAGTTGCAGTGGACCCAGCTAAGGTTCAGGCAGTGACAGACTGGCCTAGACCCACTACCGTTACTGAGGTGCGTAGTTTTTTGGGTATGGCTGGTTATTATCGGAGATTTATAGAGAACTTCTCCAAAATAGCTGCTGCGTTGTCCAACTTGACTAGGAAGGCGGTGAAGTTTAATTGGGATGATAGCTGTGAGCAGAGCTTTCAGGAGCTGAAACGGAGTTTGACTGAGGCTCTAGTATTGATTATACCTTTGGTGAATGAAGGGTTCTCAGTGTATTGTGATGCATCTAGAGTTGGGTTAGGCTGTGTCCTAATGCAGCAGAGGAGAGTTGTGGCGTATGCATCACGTCTGTTGCGTCCTCATGAGAGGAACTACCCCATCCATGACTTGGAGCTAGCTGCTATAGTGTTCGCACTAAAGATTTGGCGGCATTACTTATATGGGGCGTAGTTTGAGATCTACTTTGATCACAAGAGTTTGAGATACATCTTCTCACATAGGGATCTTAACATGAGGTTGAGGTGGTGGATGGATCTTCTGAAGGATTACAACTTCACACTTCAGTATCATCCGAGCAAGGCAAATGTAGTTGCTGGTGCCTTAAGTCGTAGGGGTGCTTCAGAGGACCAGATAGCTACCTTGGCTTCTTTCATGGCCAGTCAGTGCAGCTTGGTAGGTACTATCAGGGATTGGCCAGGTGAGTTTGTTTCTCAGGGGGATGGCAACATTTTAGCCTGAGTTCATGTAGAGCCAGACCTGATTCAGCATATTAGAGAGAGGCAAATGTTTGACTCAGGTTTGCAGCACACTAAGGAATTGGTGGATAAGGGTGATGACACTGCCAGGGATTTTGAGTTCCGTGATGGCATGTTGAGATTTAGAGGCAAGATGTAACGCCCCGGATCCAAGTTACGTGAAATAACCGTAACTCTTTCCTGAGGAGTTAACTTTTCACACAGGATTGCTATCAGAGTGAAGGAAAACATGAAACAACCATTTTTATAATCATAGTCAACTATAATTTTCCCCAACTCACCTGAGCCAAGCATATACCCACTTGTAACGTCCTCACCAGGATCTGAAAACAAAACAAAACAGTGAGATACGACTATCTCAGCAAGTAGCAATGCATGCATGAAATACAGATATAACCTTTTCTAAAACATGCATAAATTATGAACGGTAAAGTATACGATTAACCTCGGTTAATCCGTCTAATCTCGGAAAACATCGTTAATTACCAATTCGGAAAAACATTATATATTGGGACTCGTGAAGTTTGTCTATTTTGTGAGGCTAAGAGCTAGAGTTCCAGACAATCCAGTCTAACACTGCAACAGCTCGAACATCCAACATCGTTGCCCTCATGGCGGAATTACTCAAGTGACCTCACCATCATGGTGGAAACGGAGTTGCTACAGCGCTTCCCTCATGGAAGGCCTCTCCATCATGGAGGAAACGCATGAAGGAACTCCAGACTTACATCCAGACAAAATGTACAAATTTCACCTATAACTCGACTGTGGATCCACACTAAGTCTTGCCCTTGTGTAACTTTGACAAATTAATAGACATAGTTTGCGAATCAACTTAAAATCATGTTACATGTAATTCTAGTCACTTATATAACAAACCAAACCAATTTAGTTCAAATAGCCGCTAAGTCCATCCGACAATAAAATTTTAGCATTTAATACTACCTGGGAAATACTCACAATCTCATCCAAATGGAAACAAATGAACATACAAAGAATTCATAAATGAAAAACATTTCAGATAATAATAATGGTTCAGTAATATCAATAAGAGAATAACACAATTCCATATCTGAAAGACCCTTCCTCTTAGCTTAGAATGTAAATTAGGTATTAGACCACTTATGCTAAAAACCATTTTGACAACACTGATTTCTACTGGTCACCCAAGGTACTGAAATCCCATTTAGATACTGTTTAAAATCGGCTCTAGTAATTTCTTTTAACCAATAATCTAAGTGCAAGAATTCAGGATTGACATCTTCCTTTAATGATCTTATATATATGTATATTAATTCCCAGATTTTTATCGTCATACTAAATTTTCATAGGCTTCTAACAGTCCTGAAATCTCTGATTTATTTATTGCATAACTCAAGTGCAGCAACTAAAGAATTGACCTGGAAATACTTAAAAGAGTTAACGACATTTGCTGCAGAAATTTTAACTTTATATTTAAATAATCTTAATTTACCACGCTTCTTTAATCCAATTTTTTTTTTTTTGATACTAAGTATTTAAAAATTTCAGAACTCGATATACTAATCAAGTCAGAGAAAAAGATCAATAGTTTGAAATTAAAATAAGAATCAACTCTAAAGTGCTCCAAAAATTTCTGAACACTAACTTGCATTTATTACCAATAACTCAAAATGTTCTCCAAATTTCATTTAATCTTTTAATGAAAAAAATTCTAATAAGCTAAAATGTAAGTGACCTTAAAATCCCAACTAATTGGTTCTAATACTAATTACTACTAATTCCTATAGTTTACTGAAATTTCTGGACCTTGATTTACACATGAACAATTTTGGTGGATTAATAATAATAGGTTAGTACTTAAGATGTATTCAAAAAACCCAATTTTAAATTTGCAAAAATTATCTTTTGTCTTTAAAAGCTTATCACATAAATCATGTACTTTATGCTATTGATTTCTTTTCCATAAAGTGGAACATGAATCTAAATTTTTGCTACTAATTTGAAAACATAGAATATGGTAGAGCAGGGGTCATTGTGTAATTTTTTTTTAAACTTCCTTTAAGTTAAAGTTTTTCTAAATTATAAGAGTGCCTAAAAACAATTTCAAATTTACAATTTTTGGACTCTGCAATGCACGAACCCAGCTCCTCTCTCTCTTCCGTAGAAAACACCCCAATCCCCCACTATTCTACCCAATCTCTCCTACTACAACATCTCACATCATTTTTTTATTTACTCTCTCTCTCTCTCTCTATTTATATTTCATTTCTCTTCTCCCCTTTTTGTTTCTTACGTTTTCTGCATTTTTACATGACTTTACTTGACATTAACAGCCCCCTCTCTCTACTATTATATGCTCATTGGTTCCCTCTCTCCCTCATACGAACAACCCCAACATTGCTCTTGTTTATAACACTTCTTAATGTGAATTTGACTTACTCTATACTGATTGTCTCACACCCGAAATAACTCAGAGTTTCTTCTTGCCAATGACCATACCAGCAGCTCCTATCCATACCATTTCTATCATGAAATCATGGGAAGATAATGTATTGATCAAGTAGAACAATAAGCAATTCTCTACATACATTAATATATTCCTAGATCATGAGAATCA
Source organism: Buxus sempervirens (assembly GCA_947561395.2). Taxonomy (NCBI): domain Eukaryota; kingdom Viridiplantae; phylum Streptophyta; class Magnoliopsida; order Buxales; family Buxaceae; genus Buxus; species Buxus sempervirens. The sequence goes on from OX387185.1 coordinate 11,942,060, forward strand.
ATCCAAAGCTTTTGCTGCAAATCAATAAGAAAAACAGGGCTGTGTTTAACGATTAAACCAACCATTTCCAATTGTCAAGAAGGTGCTAACTTACCTTGTTTGATGCTGGAAACTTCACTCTGAAACAACAGCAGCAGACTTGGTATTTCTCCACACCAATTCAATCCGAAGAAACTGCTCACTGTTCTGCAATTTTTTTACGTTTTTCTGCTCCAGCAACTTAGCACGAATCCCCCTTAGAACAAGGATTCTCCCTTCTTAGGATTTCTCAATTCCAATTCTCAATCTCACTTCCCAGATCTGCAATTCATAAACCATTTTAATTCATCGGTTACAATTTCCTTATTGCACTTACAGTTACCTGTTGCAACTCCATACGTTTAGCAACGCTTCAAATCCAACATGATCGCATGCATCGATACCCCACTAAACTCCTACACCACAGCATTTAAAAATTTTTTTTTAACACCCCAACCTTTCCAACATCACCACATGAATTATTTAATTCTAATTAAAATTTCTAAATAATATTTACTATTGAACTTATAATAAAATTTACTTACCTTTATTTTATTAAATTGACTGTTACTAAATTTCAATTTGCTCTTGCGCATTGCACACCTGAAAATCCACCAATATTAATTTTTAAAATTTATTAACTATTTCCTTCAATTATAATTACTAAAAATCTAGGGTTACGGTGTATTTAAAATCCTTCTTATCTTTATAATTAGATTTTCCACCCAGATTCACCCGAGAATTCCGGTTTGACTGCTTAATCTCCTTTTTCTGAACTTTCCATCAATTAAATAAATTACTAAACCCTAAAATCCAATTTTTAATATTATTAAAAATTCAGGGTTTTACACAAGATCTGTGTACCGGATGATGCAGAGATTCGTAGAGTAATTTTGGAGGAGGGTCACACGTCTAGATATGCAGTGCATCCAGGGAGCACGAAAATGTATAATAATTTGAAAGTTGTATATTGGTGGTCTGGGATGAAGAAGGACATAGCAAAGTATGTGTCTTGATGCCTAGTATGTCAGTAGGTCAAGGCAGAGCACCATAGCCCTCCAGGGTTATTGCACCCATTGGCTGTTCCCGAGTGGAAATGGGAGCACATCACTATGGATTTCGTATCAGGGTTGCAAGTCACTACGAAGAGGCAGGATGCTATATGGGTTATTGTAGACCGGTTGACCAAATCAGCCCATTTCCTTCTTATTCGTACTACCCAGACTTTGGATTTTTTAGTGGAGATGTATATTCGGGAGGTTTTACACCTGCATGGAGTTCCAGTCTCCATTGTATCAGATAGGGATTCTCAATTTACGTTCCAGGTTTGGGTGTAAAACCCCAGAAATTTTTAGAAATTGGAATTGAGATTTAAAATTATTAAATAAGAACAAATAGGAAAAAAAAAAGAAAAAAAAAGAAAAAGAGAAATCATTTGGTTGAAGTAGTTCATTTAGTTTAGTGGGTTAAAAAGGGTTTGTTTAGTTTAGTGGTTCAAGGGGGGTTGGTTCAAATTAATGAACTGGCTCATGGGTTAAAAAAAAAAGGGCAATTGACGAATTGGGCATTTGGGGGTTTTTGTTGCTTGTTTCGTTAGGGTTAGGAGAAGAAAAACGAGAGAGACGAAATCGTGGGGGAAGAAATCGAGCCAAGGAGAGGAAGGAGACGAGTGGAGGAAAGGAAGAGAAGAGAGGAAGCAATCGTTTCTCTTGGTCGTTCGTTGGAAGAGAGGAAGCAAACAAGTGGAAGAAGAGAAGAGAGGAAAAAAATTGTGGAGAGAAGGAGAAGAAGGAAAAGAGAAGAGGAAAATAGAGAGAGTGTGCGTGGATTGAGCGAAAATCAGTAAGTAGCATAGTTTATTCGCTTTAATCAATTTTCGTTGGTTTTTTTTCCGATCTCTGTTTGCTCATTCGACCACTGTTGAGTTTTGATGGAATCCTGTTTTGATCAATTTCCATTTGATTACTGTTTGGTTCTGGTTATTTCTGTTTCTGTCAATGTCTGTTGGGTTTCTGTTTCTGTCGATGTCTGTTGGGTTTCTGTTTTTGTCGATGTCTGTTGGGATTCTGTTTTTGTCGACTTCTGTTGGGTTTCTGTTTCGTTGGATTTCTGTTTTGATCTAAGCATGTATTAGATTAAAGTGGTTGTTAGACTGGAACCCTTGCTTCCATACTTGGCAGCCTGAGGTTTTTCGGTTATTCGAATTATAAAAAGCACAAAATCAGGAATGGAAGATATTGGGTTTGTCTCATGATTCATGAGCATGTTTATGAGCTAAAGAGCCAAGAAGTATAGTTTAATTCCTCAATAGCAATTACTGACCACTCATTTAATGTTTAAGAGAAAAACAACTTAGTACAATACTTATAAATCTTCACTGCTTCTAGTGCAAATGCACAAGCTACCGGATGAGCAGAAAAGGTAAATCCATGGGAAAACACACCTGATAATACAAGATTAGGAAAACACACCTGATAATACAAGATTAGTAGAAATACTCAAAAACAATAAATTTTAAGTAAAGAAACAAATAATGTTTAAGGATCTTGAGTCAATTGAGAAGTACTTTAAACATACCAAGTTTAGCAGCATAAGAGAATATCACATCTGCAAATTCAGGGCTTATCAGAACTGCAGCAATTGGCATGTATGCAAAAGCAAGTTCCTACAAACAGAAAAGTGAGCCTTTTAATCTTGAACCTAATATTTAGATTTTGTAGTCAAGTGAGCTAAGGCCTTGATTTAAGGAAAAATGCTTCACACCAGCACATGCTAACCAAGTATAATCCTAGTTCCTAAACTGCTACTCCATGGAATAAGATATGTATATCTAATTGTAAAATAATCGGCATGCATGTTTTGGAAATACTTGTCATTAAAGCCAACTTGGCATCTTTTCTTCCTTTTTATTCGGTAGAAGAACAATGAACCGCCCATCCACCACCTTTCACTTTTCTTTTTTTCGATGCTATGATTTATTGTTATTAGTTTTCATTGGGAGCTTGGATTCTTGTAAACATAATACACTTTTATCATCCCTCAGACCAAAAGCCATAAAAGAAACCTTAATTGAGTCTCTTTTCCCTTTTACAACTGCCATTTTCCCTATTAATATCTTCCTTTCAACTGAGATTCTGGAATTATGAAATGAACGACCTTGGTGTATTCTATTATTGAATTTAAACAGAAAAATCAATAAAAACTCAATTTGTTGTAAACTCAGAAGTTATTGCCTTGAGGATTGAGGTCCTATGCAGTGTAAGAAATCCTGTGGCTTGGGTCTTTGGAATGTAAATTTTTATTGTGATGGGATGAGGTAACATAGGCCAGTGTGGCTCCCTCATCAGGTATTGTGTTGGGATGAGGTAACACAGGCCCAGTGTGGCTTCCTCATCGGGTATTGCGTGTGTAATTATAATCTTGTCCAGCATGTGATACACGGTTCTGGGGGGTTGAGGATGGCAGTTCACCCTAGCTCATGAAGGGCCGGGGGTTGTGAACTTGCATCCTCCTCAGAATGTGCCACAGCAACCCGTAAAGTCAACTAGATGGTCTCATTGAGATCACTAACTCGATGGTCTAATAGAGATCACTAACTCGATGGTCTAATAGAGATCACTAACTCGATGGTCTGAAGAGATCACTAACTTGCTATGGTTGGACTGGGTTGTACTTGCCAGCTCATGCATGTCTCATGCTTGAGTGCTCCGCTTTGGAAGAGCGATCCTAGCTAGATCTTTCCATTGTAAGTCGTGAGGTGGTGAATTGGACAAGTGAATTAAATCTTTGTTATTACATGAGACTTTACTGAAATCGTGGTTTGGATTAATCTGATTTTATCTGTTTTATGATTCCACAGAATTCGAAGTAATGTCATTGCATGATATTGATATAGATTTAGCATAAGTTGCCAAAGTTTGATGGTATATTACATTATCATGCTATTTTACTGTTGAAACTGCATAAAATGTTTTTATCATGCATTATGCTGCTTACTGAGACGTTAGTCTCAAGAGTGTTTTGTTTTTACCGGTTTTGTTTTCAGATAAATCTGCAGAGCAACCACAAGCTGAGGTAGGCAGAACTAACGAGCTGGATGACGACTATAACCCGGAGGATTATTATTATCTTGGATAGGGTTGGGCAGTATCTTTGCGTAGTCGTCTATTTTTGGATTGTGTATAAATTGTAAATGAGAAAGAGAGAAGAAGTGAAAACCTTAGTAAACTTTACTTTAAAGTTGTAGATGTTGGATGGCTTAGTTTTTTTGAATGATGTATTATCTATATATGTTGTGTTTATCAGGTATTGGTTTGAGGGCTTAGCCCATTCTTATAAATAGAGACGTTATATAGCCGTTTTTCCGAAAATTTTTGGATTAAAATATAACTGTTTGGTTAGTTTTTAAAACTTAGAAATGCGTTTCTAGGACCTCACCTGATGTCAAGGAACCGGCATATACCTTTAATGAACATGTTCGGGTCTGGGGCGTCACATTGGGGGATTTTTCAGGAGTCCATGGGTACTTAGTTGTGCTTTAGCACCAGTTATCACCCACAGATAGATGGTCAGTCAGAGAGGACTATACAGATATTGGAGGATATGTTACGATGCTGTGTGCTAGATTGGGGTGGTAGTTGGAGCAGCCACTTGCACTTGGTGGAGTTTGCTTATAATAACAGCTACCAGGCCAGTATACAGATAGCACCGTTTGAGGCTTTGTATGGCCGTGCATGTAGATCACAAGTTTTCTGGGAGGAGGTCGATGAGAGGCAGTATTTAGGACCTTAAATCGTGCAGGATAGTGTTGAAAAAGTGAGTTTGATCAGGCAGCGGTTGTTGACTGCTCAGAGCCATTAGAAAAGTTATCTTGATAATAGACGGTGTGATTTAAGATTTGAAGTTGGGGATCTGGTGTTTGTTAAGATATCTCCTTCTAAGGGTATTATGAGGTTCGGTAAGAAAAGCAAGTTATCACCAAGGTTCATTGGCCCATTCGAAATGGTGAAGGAGGTGAGCCCAGTAGCTTATCGCCTAGCTTTGCCTACTCAGTTAGATGGAGTGCATAATGTATTCCACATATCCATGTTGCAGTGATATATTCTAGATCCGAGACATGTGATCAGTTATGAACCATTGACTATCCGAGAGGACTTATCCTACGAGGAGAGATCGGTGTGATCAAGTCCTATGAACTAAGGTGATTCCTTTGGTGAAAGTCCTATAACAAAATCATACCACAGAGGAAGCTACATGGGAGCGAGAGGATGAAATGAAGCGGAAATATCCAGATTTGTTTATTTCGTCATGAGGTAAATTTTGATGACGAAATTTATTTGTAGGGGGGAGGATGTAAAACCCCGGATTTTTAGAATTATAAATGGGATGAAAGGTTTAGTAATTTTGATAATTATTTTGGTGGAATTTCAGGTGGATATTTCGCAAGGGCAATTGGGAATTTCAGAAAATTTGGAAATTTTATAAGTTAAGGGTAAGTGAAGGTATAATTTAAATTCAATGGTTTATTAAAATATAATTAAGTGGTGATGTTGTAATTGTTTAGTGGCTGAACAGGAAAATCCAATTTATCAAGGGTTGATGGGCTATTGGGGTAGGCATTTGGTGTAGTGGAGTTGCAGTGAATCATGAGGAAGCTGAACGTTGCGGGAGAAGTGTTGGAGAAGGTGGCTTTTGAACTCTCATTTGTTGCTGGAGAAGACTTTTGAAGTTCCTTTGTTGCTGGAGAAAAGGGAACAGCAGAAGGTTGGTGTGGAGTCTAAAAATTTGATTGAAAAATTGAATTGTGAAGAGAGCTTCGTTCATAAAAGGGAGCACGTTCAAATCTGGTTGTTCTTATTCTTCTCCATTTCTCATCTCAGATCAGGTAATAATTGTTCATTGTTTGTTTTAGTTTGTTTTGGGTTAGGTTATATCAAGTTCAGTAGAAATTATGGACCAGGCGTTAAGATTATAATTCTGAAAATTTTCTGCAACAATTTTCAGATTTTGGAGAGGTTTTGATTGTGGAGAACAACTGATTTTTATTGTTGGTGTTACTGAAGTTGGATTCCAGAAAATATAAGGCAAGTAGCACTTTTAAACATCATGTTTTCGTATGGTTTTGGATAAAATTCTAAAGTGATAGAACCGAATCAAACGTATGGAGTTTGATGGTCTGGAATGTGCGTCTGATCTATATTTGTTGTTAGCCTTAGATTAAAGCCAAATCAGTGTAATTAAATTGGTTAGATGATTTTCAATAAGCTACTGTAGACACCCCAAATTGCACTATAATATGAGAGAACAATAAAATGAATTTTTAAATGATTTGTTTGAGCTTTGACAAGTGTCAAAAACTCAAAAAAATATTCAAAAAAAGTGTTGACCGCACATTTCATGTGGTTTTTGGCCATTTGGTTTCGACCGCACTGTGTATGCGGTTGCGACCACACACACAGTGTGGTTTTGGTCCATGCTTCTCGCGTGCACGCAAGTGGGCTGCCACGTGGCTGTTAGGCTGTTAGGCCATGTTGGCAGCAATCATTGGCATGTAACTGAATTTTGACTGCCCTGTTTGTGCGGTTTGTTGAGATTTGTGCGGCGATTGCAAACAGATTGCGGTTTGCTCTGAACCACATTGAGTATGCGGTTTCTGTCAATTTGGCCATTTGCGCAAAGGCTCGAGATCTGTTATTTATGCATCTTACCTCTCTCTGGGAGACTTGGACTCCCTATTTTACCCTCCGTAATTTGTGGAATTACTCCAATTCATGCCTTTGGCTTGAATTGGAATAATCTAGAAGCTTTTATTGGCCTACCCTTGTGTAAAACCCCAAATTTTCTACATGATTTTTTTTATTGGTGAAAATTAATAAGCTGTGTATGTAGGGAAACTTGGTGGGCGAGCGTGCACTGAATCATAGGTTTTAAAATGGTCGAGCGGCAAAGTATATCGGGTAAGTATAAATACTTAGCATATTTAGACTTTTAGGTTTTCGCATCCTTTGAGTTGAAGGAGATTTCGGCTGGTGATCTAGGGTTTTGGAGAGAAGCAGACCGTGTGTTTCCTGCCGATCGGAGTGTTCAGAATCAGGGTGTTCAGAGAAACCTCTTGCGAACAGAAGGAGAACTAGGTGGCGATCGATTGTGGATTTGCTGTACTAGGAGTTTCCGTTGCAAGGTTTTGGAGCGTATAACAGTGAGTAGCATCGTTTTAATCTGATGTTTTTGGTTTTTGTCCTTTTTATTTAACCGTATGCATGATCTCGGAGAAATAACGATTCGCCTATGTTTTTGGAATAATTTTAGAGGCGAAAAATACAGGTTGTTAGATTAATTTCGAATCGTGTCTAATAGTCTTTGGAAGATGGTAGGAGTGTAGAAAAGTCGTTACAGAGGTGAGAAAATGGGACAATCATGGAGTTCTGGGAGTTACAGAGAGTTGCGAGTCGGAGGTGGTGTCCGCCGACTTGGCACCTACCTAGCACCAAGTGGTAGAGTCAGTGCGAGATATGGTTTTTGCTCTCGCCGAGTTCGTGCTCATCTTGCGCCAAGGGTTTTTAGTTAGCGCGAGATATGGTTTTGTTCTCGCCGAGTTCGCGCTCATCTAGCGCCAAGAGTTTTAGTAAGTGCGAGTGTTAATTGGGGTTATCGCCGAGTTGGGGCCGACCTCGCGCCAAGCGCCAGAGGTCAGCGCACCCACTAAAAATTTGCCGAAAGGTGTGTCTGACCAAATAAATCCAGATTTTGATATTTTGGGGTTTCAATCTCTTAGCCAATGACTTGATTAGGATCTTAGAATTACTTTTATCTGTTCAAACCACCCGGAGATTATTAAGACGAATTATTGGTAAATCTTAGGAGTTCCGAAGTAAATTTTAAAGGGCTATTGGTAGGTTATTTCACTGTTCCTGACACTAGGGGTTAATGAATTAGTTTTCTTTTATGTTCTACACTTGTTCTTGATTGAGAAATTATTTAACCTGGTTTTACTTGATTTAGAGTTTTGAACTGTATTTGTAAAGTTTATCTTGGTGTGAGTAAATGGATTCTTTTTCTATCAGTTAGACATGTGCTTTGGGTTGGAATATTTACTGAGATATCATGATTCGCTGTTCTGGTCCGAAGTGACCTATGTTTAGCTGTGTTGTGTTATACATGATGATGGATATGTTTGGTTTTAATGTGATGTCAGAGTTGAGTTTATACGATGGTTTTTCTGTTTTGGTTTAGCTTGTCCTAGATCCATGCTTAAGCTTAGTAATGTGATGGTATTGTTGGTTGGTGTAATTGCATGGCCTTTTGTGTTGCCACTACAGGTGTAGAGCAGCCAGAAACCCTGAGTATGCCTGGTTGTCAATGCCGAAACCCAGGGAGTAGGCCGACATTGGATGACGAAACCCTGAGTAGGCCGTAATTTCAGAGTTCTGAAACCCTGAGTAGGCCGAAACTGTGTACATGGAGGTGTGGATGTCTCCTTGGCATGTCAATTAATTAAGTTAACAATAGTCATGACATTGACCATTCGATGTGTTGTTGGTATTGTTATTGAAATATGATCGGAAACTATTATTGGTTTTTTTGATTTAAACGTGGGAATTGTCTTGGTTGCTTTAATCGTACTAGCTATTTATCGGTGCATAATTTGAACTGTTGTTAACTATTTCTTCATGCATATGCTACTCACTGAGATATTCGTATCTCACTCTTTTGTTTTTGTTTTTGTTTTTAGATACTCGTGGTGAGGCAACTACTGGAGTAGATCCGACTGAGACGTATAGGGAGGAATATTACTATTATATTCCATAGACTTGTAGGTTATTTTGGATTGGACTTTTGATTTATTTAATGTTGAAAGTATAATAAAGTAGTTCGAGGTTGAACCATTCGATTTTAATAAAGCTGAATTTTGAATTCTTAGATAATAAATGTTTGTGCACTCTAATATGGTTTAGTTTAGGTGATTATCCAGCGATCACAATTATTTTAGATCCTTACCTAACACTTCGTGAGACGTGTTATACCTTTATTGAACAACACGGATCCGGGGTGTTACACTTTGGGTCTTTTATACCCTTGGTTGTGCCTATAAATAGAGGGGTCATCCTTTTGCAAAGGGCTGAGAATTTGAAGCTTGGAAGCTCTAGAAGAAGAAGTGAACCTCTGCCGGATTTCTGTCTCAAGACTCTAAAGCTACTAAGGTAAGGTCCTAGTTATTTTTCTTGTTTTCTTCATTACATTTTAGCACTCTCACCTTCTACCTTTCTGTAGTGTAAAGCCATTGTATGAGTTTGCAAACCCAAACCACTTCTAAAGTACCTAAGAATCTTCTCTAGCTGTAAAACGTGAAGAGAGAGCTTGGGGAAACGGTTGATGGAATGGAACCTTAGGCTTAGAACCAGCTCGTGATGAAGAGTTGGCATATTGATTGTTTTTACACATATGATGGCTTTTTTGGAGTGATTGTGTTTTGAATTTGGAGAAAAATACTGTGATCTATGCTCTCTATAGCATTTGATCCTTGTTTGCTCCTAGAAATATGATTTCCACCATAAACACACACCTTTCACCTCTTTTTGGTCAAGAATAAGCTAGATCTTGGATTCACCATGCTCAATATGGTAAATCTGAGATCCTTAGCCTTAGAATAAACTCTTAGGACTTCATGAGAGTGTTTTTAATGATTTCAAGCCAGTTTAGTCGAATCCATTGCACACATGCACTGGTTTTGCCCTTTTACTCAAGGTTTTCAAAACTAACAGCACCTGTACCTTGTCTTAGAACACTCATATCCGGATGAATTTTTGAGTGATTCCAAAGACATGTGATAGATGGGAATGTTTAGTTTATATCTGGAAAATTTCATCAATTTCTATGGAGCCATTTTTTGATACCATCTGGTCAAAGTCAGCAGGTAAGTTCAGTTCAGATTACTGAACTTGTCACTTTGATCGAGCACCACTTGCTCATTTTAAATTCATTTTGGGTGATTTTAATCTTTGTCTTCCTTGAGGAGTATATTTTCAAATTCAACTGATTTCAAGAGTTTTCACTTTGATTTGTATCTTTTGTGCTTGATTGACCCAGAGCTGCTCTGTAGTAGAGCTTTGGATTGATCTGTGATCCTCTAGGCATGTTCGAGAGGTCACACAAGTCACGAATGGATGGAGCTTTGTGTGAGGCCAATTTCATTTGAAAGATGACACCTCATACTTCATCCATGCGAGTTTTCAAGGATTTATATGGAGCCAAACTCTACAAATAGGTTTTCAAAGTTGCCCACTCATTACTTTTTCTGACTTACAACAACAGATTTGATTGAGTGTTCCTTTCTTGTTTAAAATCGGATTGAGCTGGATTTTTTACTGAATATTATACTTCATACCAGCTTTCTAATAGCTTTGGTTTCGTTTGATTTGATTTTAATTCGAAGGGTTTATGATTGATCGAAGTTTTCAAACTATTATGGTTTCATCTTCTACCGAATTCTCCGGACATGCTTTGGTTTGATTTCCTTCAATCTTCACTTTGGTTTTTATTTACTCATGAGGTCCTAGAAATGATGTATCCACAGAGAGGGTCCAAGATTTATTGGACTACTCATGTGGAGAAATCACACATGGGTTTGGTCATTTTCAAGCACCTTTTAATTGTTTTGATTAGTAAGCACTTTTTAAGCATGAACAACATATGGCAACCGTCTTGTACGGATGAGCAGGGGTGCCTAACACCTTCTCCTGCTCATAACCTAATCTCTTTACCTGATCTCTAGATTTAATTATGAACTAGAGTTACTTTTAACTCTATTTTTGCATCTTTATGATCCCTTTGGTGTCCATTCACACCTTAACTTGAATGGTGGTGACTCCTTATTTTGTCAAACCCGTGTGATGATGAGGAAGTCATCCAGGTGATTTTTCCATGTCTCACAGCTACAAGTGGTTTGGTTGAATGAAAATGGTTCAGTCCTATTGCGAATGGTTTAGTATGAGTTGTAATCATCTAAAGAATTAGAATTGAAAGAAGCATAGATCTGAAATTTTCTGTTTAGAACTGGGCGTTTAATTTGTGTTGCAGAATTTATTAAATTCAGATTGAATTCGAATGAGTTCAGATTTACATGAGTTCAGATTTATATGAATTCAGATTTATATGAATTCAGATTATATGAGTTCAGGTTTATATGAGTTCATATTATATGTAATTTGTGTTGCAGAATTTATTAAATTCAAATTGAATTCGAATGAGTTCAGATTTACATGAGTTTAGATTTATATGAGTTCAGTTTTTTTTTATAAGTTCAGATTTATATGAGTTCAGGTTTATATGAGTTCAGATTTATATGAGTTTAGATTATATTAGTTCAGATTATATGAATTCAGATATGAGCCGTAACATAAATTCGAATGAGTTCAGATTTATATTAAATCTAAACTCATATCTGGGCATAGGCGATGTGCTATTTGGGTCATTAAATCAGATATGAGTTGGATTATATTCGAATGTGTTTATATTAAATTTATGTTCCTATTTGTTTGATCTCTAATATATATTAAATCTATTAGATTAGATTCGATTGTGTTTATATGGGTTATTTAGATCCTAAGTGAAGTACTGGAAGTGTTTTGACTGATTTGTAACTGGTTAGTTATGTTTAAGAAAATGCAGTTTGGTTCAGATGTGGGGGAATAGATGATAAAGAGCAAGGTGTGGCTGTTTGGTTTTTTACGAACAGTTATATTTCCAGCTCCTAAAACCTATTCAAATAGCTTCATCTAAGTCCTAATTAGCATCCTTGTTCAGTAGAATATTAGGAAAGCCAACTTAGTGCTATGGTTAGGAGAATCATTGGGAGATATAATACTAGAGTCATGTCCTAAATTTTCTGCAGCATGTGGTCTCTTTGGAGTTTATATTGTGTCAAGCATGTTTTATTTCTTCACCTGAATTAGTTAAGGTAATTGGGACTCTGTAGACACCCCAAATTTGCACTGCATAAAAAGATGAATAATTGGCCAAAATCATAAAAAAACAGCTTTCTCTTTTGTATCCGAAATAAAAGTTCAGATAAGAGCCTCTTTCTGTGTATCCGACAGATAATGTCGGATACAAATTACTTTTATTGTATCCAACAGATAATGTCGGATATAAAGGTTTTTGTTTGTATCCGACCTGAGTTGTCGGATACTAATGTTTTGCTGCAAACTTTGAAAATTCGGAGAGTTTTCACTTTTTTACTGTTTTACCTTTGTTTAAGAGGTGGGAATTCCCGAATGTAGCCTTAGGGTTAAGTGGGAGGATTCTAGACATATGTTTGTGTCTACCATTAGGGTACCCCTTGCCCTAGCCTTTGCCTATAAATAGGAGGCCTCTCCTCAAGCAAATGACCAGAAGATTGGAGATTGAAGAGCTCCAAGTGAAGAAGGGAACCTCTACCTCATTGCTCCCAGAAACCTAGGTAAGCCTTAAACCCTTTTTACTTTTCTGTTCTTAATTTCTAGGGTTAGTTTCTTCTTCTTCTTTTCTTTAGAATAATGGCTTGAGTGTGTTTGGAACCCCATTCCTGTCTCAAAGTACCTCAAGACCCTCTCTAGCCATAAAACATGAAGAGAGAGCTAGGGGAAACGAGAATGGGAATGGAACCCTAGTTATAGAACCCCCATTTGAATGTTATATGTTGTGATTCATATGTGTTGATTAATCTTATGAGTTTGATTTCGTTTTCTGGAGAGAATACCAAGATCCATGCTCTTTATAGCATTGGATCTCCATTCCCTCCGAAAAAATATGATTTTTTACACATGCACACATCTCACTTGTTTTGATGTAATAGGCTCGTATTTTGGAGCTATTGTGTTCATTATGATAGATTTGAGATAAAAGGCCTTAGATCAATCTTTTTATGATCCTTGAACGGATTTTAAGTAATCCTATCTTTTAGAGGAGGTTTTCATAGCCTAATCTCTCAAGATTGGGATTTTCGTTTCAATACGGGTACATCCGATTCATCTTCTTCAATCCATGAGATTCATGAATTGGATCTTTACCCTAGATATTTCTTGATTATTTCTAACTGTTTTAGAAGATTTTCAAGTAATCCTATCTTTGAGAAGAGGCTCTCATAGCCTAATCTCTAAAGTTGGGATTTTTTGTCTCAATACGGGCATATTCGGTTCATTCTCTTAATCAATGAGATGGATGAACCGATTCCTTACCCTAAATCTTTCTTGAACATTTCTTAATGGTTTTCAAAAAGAATACAATGTAAAACCCTGGATTTTTCCTAAAATAAAGTAAATTAAATAAGCCTAAATATTGAGAAGTTAAGTTTCAATTTAGGTATTGGAAGAATAATATTATGATCCAAAGAGATATTAGTAATTAAATAAATAAACAATAATTTTGAGTAACTAGGAATTTAAATAGTGGCTTCATTTAAATAGGAAAGAGCAAGGTTGGTTTGGATAAATTGGGAGAGGAAATTAAATATAAAGGATTGGAGAAGATAGGTATTAATCTAAGTACATTATATGGTTAAGATTGATGTGAAGAATAAAGAGGAGAATTTTCGGAAAAAGATTCAAAGGTTAAGTATGGAATTTCAAGGAAAGGGTATTTTAGTCATTTTCTAATTAGCCAAATTAATATATTGAGTAATTAAATAATTATTAGACTTGAAATATTTAACTAGACTTAATTTGGGTTAGGTTTGAATTTAAATAGTAAATTATGGCTTAAAAGTAGGAAAAATGATATATTGATGATTATGGTTGATAAGGAGCCTTAAGTTTGAGGATAAGAGGAGCTTTGGGGTGTTTTAGTAATATTTTAAAATAAGAAATTTAATTAGCACGAAAATAAATTAAAATAAATCCTTCTCTTATATAAGATACTTAAAAGAGGAATTAGAATGAGGGTTAAGATGGGGAGGTTTCCAATTAAGAGTGGGAATTCTATTTAGAAAGTTTTCTAAACCTAGTGAGACTTCTAATTAAGAGAGCTTATAAAAGGGGATGTCTAGGAAAGGTTTAGGGTTTTCAGAAAGTCAAAAATAAGGAGGAAAGAGAGGAAAATTCGTGCTTGGGCTTGGGAGAAAAATAAAGGAAAGAAGAGAAGAGAGAAAATAAAGGGAAGAAAGGAAAAAGGGAGGTGCTACAGAGGTCCGACCAGCAGACTTTGAGTGACGATCCCCGGAGATCTAGTTGTTGGATCGTCATGAAATGGAAAGGTTATGCTCTATACATGAGATAATTTAATTTGAACGGTGGAGATTGGATTTGGATGAGTCTAAGGTGGTGCGAATTAACCCAGAAGTTGGTGGAAAACCAGATTTTGGAAGAAAAAGGAGTTGCAGAGATGGCCGACTAGCCAACTTCGAGCGATAAGATAGAAAGATCCAACCGTTGGAATGGGTGGAAATTTTAGAGTTTTGTTCTAGTCATGGAGGACTGCAAACTGAACGGTGGAGATCTAAATATGAGACGTTTAGAGGGGTACGGTCGAGCTCCAAAAAAGAGCACAGAAGAAGTTTTGAAAAATCTAGGTTCATCAAAAAGGCAAGTAGCAAACACTTGAAACTGGAGGAACTGCATATTTTCTTGTGTTTTTTTATGATTGATCGTATTGGTGTTTAAGTTGGATTTCATTGGAAAAGTTAGATGTTTATAAAGTTTTGATTTGGTGATTTGAATCTCTTTTTAAGAATCAAGAAAAATGTTGTTCATGGGTGGGTTGAATTAGAAACAAACCTTAGTTAAATTTTAATTACCAAGATGTGAGTAGCATCGTTTTAAAAGTGGGTTTTGGATTGAATCGTGGGTTTAAATCTTGATGCAAATGTTTTCTGGGAAAAAGACAGTCCGGGCGTGAGATCTCTAGGATTGTTAGAAATAAATATAAAAGTGTTTAGATTAATTCCAAAACTGGTTTAAATGTCTTCTGGGGATAGTAGGAGACTAAGAAAATTGTTACAGAGAGAAAAAGTTCAGTCAGTCGTGGAGATCTGGAAATAACAGAGTCTTGAAAAACCAGGGTAGCATCCGCCGGGTTGGCGCCTACCTAGCGCCAACTGGGTTGAGTCAGCGAAAGGCCGTTTCCTCCTTACCGCCGAGCTCGCACTTATCGCGCGCCTACCTTGCGCCGACCGGTTTCCTTACCACCGATCTCGAGTTAATCTTGCGTGTATCGTGCGCTTATCGTGCGCCTAGTACCTTTGATGTAACGCCCCAGATTCGGGTCTGCCCTATCACGGCACCAACCCGTACCCGAGACCAACTTATGGGCCCAATAGAACCTGATTAACACAATCAATCCTCGGCAATCACAATGTAATTATCAGAGTGTATAAGCTAGAGAAGCATGGAATAAAAATTTTCCATCTAACAAATATCATCTGCATTATAATCTCCAAAACATAATATCTGTGTATACAAAATACAACTAAGGGATCTAATTGCTCACAAGCTCTTTCCCAAATATACAGACATATACAAAAGGTATCTCCCAAAATGTAAGTCCAAAAGTATTATTTACATCCCATTTACAACTCACTAACAAAATACAATATCATAAAGAGGATCCTACTGTGGGTAGTAGTAATAGTCCTCGGGTCTATAGTCTGGATCTCTCTCTATGCGTGGCTCACCAGGAAGATCTGAAAACAAATCTGGTAAAACAAACATGCGTGAGACTTAAATTCTCAGTAAGCAGCAAACATGCATGGATAGAAACAGTTTATGCAGTTTTATAACATCATGATCACATTCACAAATATAAAATGTAAATCTC
Source organism: Buxus sempervirens (assembly GCA_947561395.2). NCBI lineage: Eukaryota > Viridiplantae > Streptophyta > Magnoliopsida > Buxales > Buxaceae > Buxus > Buxus sempervirens. The sequence continues at coordinate 11,957,864 of OX387185.1, forward strand.
AAGTCAAAGCATCTCAATCGAATAATATATGAAATCAAATCGGCAATTACAATCAAATACTGCATGTGTGTCTTGTTAGGACTCGTGAGTTGGCGTGTTAGGTTAATGTCCACTGTCTATTTGCAACCTACACGACTTACAGAGAGAAGCCTAGCTAGGGACATCTCAGCAAGCGGAGCACCCACGTATGGGTTGGCAAGTGACAACCAAAGTAATAATCAAGGCTAAATGGAATGCCCCATCCACTGCCGAACCAAACCATATGAATCATAAGAACTCCCGCCGGTTCCCCGCGACGGGTGGTTGCCGCAGCACCTCTGTTCCTCAAGAGGGCCTCACTATTACCCCACAGTGGAAAACTATATGGACAAGGAAAATTAATGCTAACAAGCCAATACCAGCACACTACTAGACTCACTGTGGATCAACACTAAGAACAACGTCCAATTAGACGACTCACAACTCAAAACAAACCACTGAAATCGAATCCATAACCGGTGTTCAATCCAAGGCCAAGTGGAATACCCCATCCACAGCCAAATCACAACATAAGCCAAGTGGAATTCCCCATCCACTATTACATCAAGCGAGGCCAAGTGGAATTCCCCATCCACCGCCAGCAAAACCATAAGTCAAAAGCCTTGCCAAATCATATAAGAGTTTTCAACATCGTTTTCATAAATCCAAGCCAATCAAAACGAATATCATAAAATCCTCAAAACGCATTTTTGATGAGTGGGTTGATCTTAAAAATCCCAAATAAGTCACCATACCAAAATTCAATGGATTCCGAGACAAAAAGTTTGGACCTCTAAAATATTCTAAGTCTGGTTGAAAACGTTGACTTTTCGGTGTCAAATTTTTCTAAACAAATCTACAAGGAGTTTGGGGCTCAAATTCTGGTTGTAGCCTATTGGAGGGTATACAAATCATTTAGAATTTTCTGGGCTTCTGAATCACTCATTTGGATATCAAACTCAAAAAGTGGCCATTTTTGAAAATCGGGAAAACTGAAAATTTAGGCACAAACTGAAAAGTTGACTTTTTATTGGTTGGGAATTGGGCCTTGGGAGTATTTTTATTGGTTCCAAATGGGGGGTAAAATCTTATTTACATGAAATACTTAAGTAAATGTCTTTCATGTAATAAGGGTGCTATGCGAGAAGCTTGGGTTGTTTGGGAAAGGGTTGAGGAGAAATAGGGTGAAGAACAGTCAAAAACAGGTCCACGATTAGCCCCTAGATTAATCGCCCAGGGGCTATTAGCTTTAGCGTGCGGACGTTGAGGTTCAAGGTTCGGGCGTTGAGGTTTAAAGTGCGCGCGCCCAAGTTTAAAACAAGGTCGACGCGCTCGCGCTAAGGTTTGACGTTCGTGCGCTGGAGCTCGCGATTAACCCCACGATTAATCATGGAGTTAATCCTGACTTAACAGAAACTCATTTTTTTGGGGTTTTCACTCAGGATTAATCGCCAATCTTCAGGATTAATCGCCAAGTCGGGGTTTGAAATATTTTTGGATATTTTCAACATGAAAACTCCTACAATTCATCCATAACCTTTCCAACACCAAATTTGATGATCATAAATCATCCCAAATCCACAAGAACACAAATTAACACATGAAACCTCATTCCAAACACAAAACTCATACCAAAATCTAGAGCATGATTACTCTAGGTTGCAAACACATAATAATCAATGGAAAACAAACCAAGAGTGTTATAAATCACAACCTACAAGTTTTAGAAGCAAATACCAACATGCAAGATCATTTCTTCAAAATCAATCAAACCCTAGAGAGAGAATACGAATTTTGTAATTCATTTTTGTTTTGAAGGGTTTGCTACTTACTTGTTTGCTAGAGAAACACAACTTCTTTCCTAGCTCTCCTCTTCTTCTTCTTCCTCCTCTTGCTCAAGCTTTCAAGTGAGCTCAAAATCTTCCTCTCTTGTTTTATACGTCCAAGACAAGAGAAATGGGTTTTCAAAACACTTAATTAGAAATTATGGCATCCTTTTATATGCCCAAGTTTTGGGTCTTTCAAATCTGCCCCTAAACAAGGCTTTTATTCAACTAAACCCTTGGGTGTACCTAAGGCATACCAGGGGTACTGTAAGCACCTTATTTTTGCACCCTTGAAATTGCTGAAAATGAAAACCCTGGCAGAAAGTCAAACCCCAAGGGGACAAAAAGTTGACTTTTTGATTAAGTGATATTTAGAGGCCTTGCTTTATATCATTGGATAGAGAATCTCGACATGATTCCAGCGCAACTGAGTTTGCAGGAATCGGAGTCCGGGGGAAGGTTCTGCGGGCGGTCAAACCTGGGCAGAGCCAAAAGTTGACTTTCTGCTAAAATCCGATCCAGAGGCCTTGCTTTATATCATTGGATAGAGAATCTCGACACGATTCCAGCGCAACTGAGTTTGCAGGAATCGGAGTCCGGGGGAAGGTTCTGCGGGCGGTCAAACCTGGGCAGAGCCAAAAGTTGACTTTCTGATAAAATCCGATCGAGAGGCCTTGCTTTATATCATTGGATAGAGAATCTCGACACAATTCCAGCGCAACTGAGTTTGCAGGAATCGGAGTCCGGATGAAGGTTCTGCGGGCGGTCAAACTTGGGCGAAGCCAAAAGTTGACTTTCTGGTAAAATCCGATCCGGAGGCCTACCCCTAGGTCATGGGATAGAGGGCTCCGATACGATTCTAACGCCACTGAGTTTGCCCAGATCGGAGCCCGGGTGAAGAAAATATGAGTTGGCGAAGTTCCCGAGCAGCAAAACCGGCGAACTGCGCACGTGGCAAAAAGCTGCACACGTGGCGAGTTGCGCAGAAAAATATCTCGGGGATCAAATCCATAAATATCCAAACATTCAAAATATCCCAGGGACCAATCTGAAAGTATCTGAATAAAATAACATTAAACCTAAATATCCCAGGGACCATATCCTAATTTTCAGATTTTTAAAACAAATGAGCGGCGGCATTTATTATTTTGAAATGATTAGGTCGCTCGCACGAACGTGGCAGGGGTTATGCGCTCACCTTGAGGTGGGCGCCAAACTCGGCGGATACCCTCTGTACTCTTCTATAAAAGCCGCGCAGGGTTTCATTTCCAGGGGTTGGAAAATTTTGGTGGGGATTCGGAAATTTTGGTGGGAGAGTTCCAGGGTTCTGGACTTTTTTTTGGTTTCGGCATTTTTGTTTTGGGGTGAGGATTCGAGGGTTCGGCATTGTTTCTCTGGGCTCGGGATTTTGAAGAAAAAGAACAGACACATACACCCCCCTCCCTTCCTCTTCTTCCTTGTCAAATCCGAAGGTCGTGCTCTTGGTGTGGGAAGGAGGCTCCGACAGCAGCTCGTGAGCTCCAAGGAACCCTCCGGCCTACCCTACAAAGACCTGGAACCAAGGTGAGCTCTCCATTTTCTTTTGTTAATATATATATATATATAGATCAGGCTTCCCATGCATCTCTAACACCTTGTTTGTCATTGCTTGCTCGATTCGAAGGGGAGCATGTTCCCTCTGATCTCATCTCCTGTATCCCGAATAAGGCCCCCCTGTTCCCTTCTCTCTTATTCATATTCTGTTAATCCATGATGTTGCTAGTGTTTTAATTTTCTTCTGTTAGTGTTTTGTCTCGGATCTGGGGTTCCGAAGAGATTTGAGTCGGGGTGTTGAAGTCGAGCTGAGTTCGAAGGTATTCTGGGAGTCTAACGATACCCAGAAATCAGTTACAGAGCTTCAAAAACCTGTTTAAAAAGAAAACAGAGAGCATCGAGTGTCCGCCGAGCTCGCGCGAGCGTTTTCTCGCGCTTCGCGGGTTTTTGGTCCGCCCGGCCCGCGCTGACCTCGCGCCTAGTGCCCGAGGTCGGCGCATACCCCTAAAAGCTTGCCGAAATGCTATATTTTTGAAAATTTCCGAAAATGCCCTTTACTGTACCGCGGGGGGCTTCGCCCCCCGCACCCCCATTGTTCGTTGCGCATCCAACTCGTACCTTGGTACGGGGCTTGGACCCAGCACAATGAGCCAGTTTCTTTTCTGACAAAGTGTCCATATTGTGTTTTTTCTATGATTATTGCTAAATGTGAATGCCATCTCCGAACCGGACAAACCAATAGGGTTTCCGGGTCACCCGGAAACCCAACATGGGACTTGGACCCTTGGTCCAACTTGGTTTCCAGTGGGCCTTCCAACGGGGCCCACCAAGCCCAACCAATTCATTTTGCTTAACTAAGATAATAAAAGATTTGAGTGGGCCAGACCACTTGAGGCCCACCCAAGCCCTAATTGGGCCATGCATGATTAAAGTAGGATGTGGTTTGGCCGAGACCACGGGTAGGGCCTATCGGGCCCACTAAGCCCATGAACCCGACCAACTTAGGGTTTCCAAACCCTAATTCAGGAAGCCTTGGGCTTTCAAGCCTAAGCCCAGGTAAAGGGCCCCAAGCCCAATGCTTGGCCCATTTTGACACAGATAAGAAAGATAAAATCAAAATCACTTGGCAACCAATTGTGGGGCCCACTCAAGGGCCCACGAAGCAATCCCGGCCCACTTTTGGCATGAAATCCACTTAACTAATCCAACTTGAACTCTAAAATAAAATCAATTCAAAGTGAGCCAAAGTCCAAAGGGCCACACTTGGCCCACCAAGGAACATGCGGGCCACACTTGGCCCACCAAGGAACATGCGGGCCACACTTGGCCCACTAAGGGATACCGTGGACCTTCCAACGGGGCCCACCCCACCAGGCCCAGATCATCTTAATTAAAAAGATAAAATCAAGTAAAGGGACCCACACCACTTTGGCGGTCCCGCCAGACTTGATCAAAATTGCATGCTGGAATAGGAATCGGGTGAGTGAGAGACCAACTGAGTGGACTCAAACCAGGGAAACTTATGGGACCCGTCACTTGACGGGGTGGACTGGGGTGTCTACGGACTTCCCCAGACCGCAACCGAGCCCCTACTTAGAATCTCAAAGCTGCAGACCAAAAGCCTCAGTAGAAAAACTTAGGCACCCAGGTGTCTGCCTGCACCCCATCAGGCAGTGGCGACTCCAAACAAATCCCGAGGCACGCGTCGTTTTGCATGCGCCTCGTCGTGCGACCGAAATCGGGTGCGCACAGGTACCTTGGTATTATTCGAGTGGGGTACCTTGGTATTAAGTGGGGTACCTTAATGTTAAGTGGGGTGTTTGCCTTAGCCACTTCAAAAGGCATGCTTTAGGAATGCTTGAGAAGTGTACCTCAGTTAACACAGAAGGGTACCTCAGTTAACACAGAAGGGTACCTCAGTTATATGAGGGGTACTTTAGTTATTTGAGGAGGTACCTTGATGTTTCAAGGGATTTACCTTAGTCATTCTAAAGGATAAACTTTAGATAAGCTTAGGGGGGTGTACCTCAGTTATATTGAGGAGGGTACTTAACTATAGAAGGGGTGTACCTTAGTTATATGAGGGGGGTACCTTAGCTATATAAGGGGTTATACCTTAGGCGAAACAATGGGGGGTTACCTTACTTATATAGGGGTTACTTTAGTTATACAAAGGGGGTACTTTGGCTATATAGGGGGTGTACCCTAGGTAAAACAGTGGGGGTACCTTACTTATATGAGAGGAATACCTCTAGGAAATACAAAGGGTGTACCCTAGGTAATATAGGGGATGTACCTTAGGTATGTTGGAGGTACTTTAGTTATATAAAGGGGGTACCTCTAGCTGTATAAGGGAATGTACCTTAGTTAAACAAGGGGTACTTCAAGTAAGATAGTAGGGTATCTTAGTTAAAATAAAGAGATACCTTAAGCAATACAAATAAGGTATCTTAGGTATAATTAGGGGGTACTTTAGGTATTCGAATGGGGTACCTTGGAAAAAACAGTGGGGTACCTTAGCCAATATGAGTGAGGTGCTTTAGGTAATATAAGGGGTACTTTAGGTATACATGTGGGGATACCTTAGGCAAATAGAGGGGTACCTTAGGCAAACACAAGGGGATACCTTAGGTAAACACAGGGGTACCTTAGGCAAACACAAGAGGATACCTTAGGTAAACACAGGGGTACCTTAGGAAATCACAAGGGGATACCTTAGGCAAACACAAGGGTACCTTAGGCAATTAAAGTAGGGTACTTTAGGGATACAAGTGGGGTACCTTAAGTATAATTGATGGGTACTTTAAGTAACACTTGGGTGGTACCTTGGGTAATACTTGAGCATACCTTGGGCACACAATGGGGGTACCTTAAGAAATACTTGGGTGTACCTTGGGTATAGAAGTGGGGTACTTGGGGTATACTTGAGAGGTTATTTGGGTATTCTTGGGAGATACTTAAGGTACACTTGAGAGGTACCTTGGGCATTATTAAGAGTTACTTTGAGTATTCTTAGGGGATAATTTGGGTATATTTGGGAGGTACCTTGGGTACTCTTAGGAGTTACTTTAAGTACTCTTGGGAGTATTTTGGGGTATACATGGGTATACACTAGTGTTATCCGGGAGGGTACCTGGGGTAAACTTTGGGGTACCATGGGTATACTTGGGAATTACTCTAGGTACACATAAATCTAATTTTTCAGAATTTGATTTCCAATTCATTTAAGATAATTGGAGAGTATCTTAGACAATTGGAATTGAGAAATAACATTAATTAAACTTACCTCAATAACCTTCATAAAGTTCAATTGATTTCTCTAAATCCTCAAGAATAATCCACATTTACCTCATCTTCATAATACAAATACTTAATTAGTCTAATAATCACACTTTAGATAATTAATCTTAACAATTAAATTATAATCGGGGTCGGGGTTTTACATTTGAAGTAAGCACGACGTGTAATTTTTAAGTAATGACTTATCGCCGACCTTGCGGCTAGCACTAGAGGTCAGCACAAGGCCCTATACTTGGCTGAAATAGATGTTAGACCAAACCAAGCCATGTTTTGATGATTTGAAGGTTCAAGCACTTAACTAATAACTTGTTTAGGACTTTAGAAACATTATTACCTATTCAATTACTCTGAGAATATTAAGTGGAAATTCTGGAAATTCTTAGGAGCTTCCAAAGTAAATTTTAGGACTATCTGTAGGTGATGTTTTGGTTCCTAACACTAGGAGTTCCTGATTTAGTTTTTTCTTTGTTTAAACACTGTATTTGTTTGAGAATTTATTTAATCATGGTCTTACTTGATGGCAAGTTCTGAAATGTATTGTAAAGATATCTCTTGGTGTGAGTAAATGAGTTTTATTACCAATGGGCATGTGTTATGAGATTGGAGGAAATATTGAAAGTACATTAGGTACTGTTCTGGTCCAGAGGGACATGTGGTGAGCTGTGTTGAGTTATACATGATGTTGAACGTATTGTTTTATTGTGATGTCAGAGTTGAGATTTTACGATGGTTTGCTGTTTTGGTTTAGCTTGTCCTGGATCCATGTCTAAGCTTAGTAATGATGGTATTGTTTATTGATGTAATTGCATGGCCTGGTGTGTTGCCATGACCGGTGTAGAACAGCCAGAAACCCTGAGTAGGCCTGGTTGTCAATGTCGAAACCCTGAGTAGGCCGGCATTGGATGACGAAACCTTGAGTAGGCCGTCATTTCAGAGTGTCCAAAACCCTGAGTAGGCCGGAACTGTGTACATGGAGGTGTAGAGTGTCTACTTGGTATGTCAATTAATCAATTCAAACAATAGTCATGACATTGACCATTCAATGTTTTATCGGTATTGTTATTGAGATATGATTTGGTAATATTAATGGGATTGGATTTAAACTTTGGAATTATCCTTGTTGATGTTGTTGTTGGTTTAATCGTACACCTCATGACTTATTTTATATAAACATGGACTGATTTCATGCATGCACCTTGCTACTTGTTGAGATTTATTCTCATTCCGGTTTCTGCCATTTTTCAGGTACTCTTGGTGAGGGCGTCAAGTTGTGGTCTAGGTGTAGCTGGGTAGTCTATATAGATGTAGGATTGCTCATATAATTGAAATCATTTTATATTATAATTGTTGATTAATAAAGAGAATTTGAATTCAAGTTTCCACTTTTACTCTGATTGTAAAGTTAGAAAAAGTTTTAAATTATTCCATATTTTAGTTGCTTTTGTTGCTTACCATAACATCTCGGGTTTTGGGAATTGGACCCGGAACCAGGGCGTTACATACAAGCAAGGTCATTTTTGAGTAGAGAAGACCCCATGGTCTAGTCTCTCCATTTTGGGCATTTTTGCCCTATTTTGGGGGTTTTGGTATTTTCTCTCCAATCAATGAGAGTTTTGAGCCAAATTCGTGCCCTATATCCTTCTGGAAGTTTTCCAACATTTTACAAATAATTTTAGTTCAGATCGTATTGATCGTATGCACATACCCACTATTTTGGGTTGATTTTTACCTTAAGTTTTCAAATCAGGATAGCACCTGTACCTTGTCTTAGAACACTCATAACTTCATCATCTAGATGAATTTTCGAGTGATTCTAAAGACATGATAGGTGAGATTGTCTACTTTTTGTCTGTAAAATCTCAGCAATTTCTATAGAGTGGATTTTTGATACCACTTGATCAAAGTCAACAGGTCAGTTCAGGCTAGATTGCTGAACCTGTCACTTTGACTGAACACCATTTGCTCGTTTTAAGTCCGATTTAAGTAGTTTTGATTTCTGTGTTTTCCTTTGTGAATGTACTTTCAAATCCAATTGGCTTCAAGACTTTTTGATTTCATTTGTGTCTTATGTATTTGATTGACTCAGAACTGCTCAATAGCAGAATTCTGGGTTAATCTGTGATCCTCTAGGCATGTTTGAGAGGTCATACAAGTCACATTCGAATGGAGTTTTGTGTGGGGCCTATTTCATGTGAAAAGGCACCTCATACTTCATTCATGCAAGTTTTCAAAGATTTATATGGAGCCAATCTCCGCAAATAGGTTTTCAAAGTTGCCTACTTGTCACTTTTACCAACTTACAACAGTAAATTTCAAACAAGCACAACTCTTAGGAATTTAATCGGATTTAATTGAAAGTTTTCTTGAGTCTTCTACTTAACATAATCTTTCAAATGGCTTTGAATTTGATTTGAATGATTTATGGTCGAATGGTTCTATCTTTTACCAAACTTTCCGGATTTGCCTTAACTTGCTTGTATTCAAGTTTTACTGTTATTTTCACTTAATGGTCATGTCCTAGAAGTGATACATCCATAGAGAAGGTCCAGAATTCATTGGGCTATTCATGTGGAGAAATCATACATATGTTCGGTTCTTTTTAATTATTATTTTTGTAATTAGCAAGCTTTCTTTATTTTCAAACATGAAAAATATTTGGCAATCACCTTATGTGGATGAATAGGGGTGCCTAACACCTTCCCCTATTCATAATCTAATCCCCTTACCCATCTTTGGTTTATTTTAAAATGGAGTTATTTTTTACTCTAATTTTTGCTTTTGCATTTGATTTGATCTTTTTGGTGTCCATTCACACCTAAATCGAATGGTGGCGACTCCTTCTTTTTCTTGAGCCCGTGTGAAGGTTTGGGAATCATTTGGGTTGATTTTCCATGTCTCACAGACTCAAGAGCTGTTAGATATCTATGGAGATTATGTTGGTAATAAGGATTGATGAGCAATTGGTATGAGAGTCAATTTTGTAAAGAATTAGAAAATCTAAAATTTTGAACATTAGAGGGATGGTCCTTTGAACAACTATTGAACTGATTTAATCTCATCTAGGAAAATTTCTGAATTCCTATTATGATTTGAAATGTATTCGATTAGGGACTCTTACATTGGTTATTATAGTGATTAAATTGTGAGTACTTTCATGGTAGATTCAAATTGCTGAAATTACATTATGATCTAAATATACTTGATTTTCGTTTCTCCGTAGTTTTATTGGTTTCCGTCTTGATGTAATTATAAGTGTTTTCAACGAATGTGCAAGTTGCTGTAAATTTTATTGTTGGATGGCTGTAGTGATTCTTAGGAATTGAATTTAGTATAAACAAATATACATGACTATTTTTGTTGAGCATGACTTTATGCTGGATTAGTAAATAATTTGATAAGTTTGTTAAAGTAATAAGAGCGAGACTTAGTGTGGATCCACAGTCTAGTTGTAGGTGGAATTTGTATATCTTGTTTGGATTTAAGTCTGGAGTTCCTTCATTCGTTTCCTCCATGATGGAGAGGCCTTCCATGAGGGAAGTACTGTAGCAACTCCGTTTCCACCATGATGGTGAGGTCACTTGAGTGTTTTCCGCCATGAGGGTGATGAATTGGATTGATTGAGCTGTTGCAACTATTAGACTGGATTGTTTGGAACTCTAGTGCTTAGCCACACAAAATAGACAAATTTCACGACTCCCAATGTATTATGTTTTTCAAACCTGTTTTTTTTATCGCTTGTGATTGTCAAGATTAGTCGGATTAACCGAGGTTAACCGTAAACTTAATTTATTACGACTTATGCATGTTTTAGAACTGTTATAACTATATTTTGTGCATGCATTGCTACTTGCTGAGATATTCGTATCTCAATATTTTGTTTTGTTTCCAGATCTTAGTGAGGATGATACTGGGGATGTTGATATTCCGGCGGACTATCCCAAGTATCGTGAAGAGGACTATTTTGCTGAGTAGAGACTTATAGTTGTCTGGTTTATTTTGGATATTGTGAGTTGCTTATGAATATTGTACTTCATTGTTGGATGGTGATTGGGAACTTTTAGTGAACCTTTATATCTGTAATTGAATTTTATTGTTCATTTATTTCATGTTTCTTAAACTCTGCTAGATCTTGTGAATTTTAGTTAACCTTCGGATACGAGTTACGGTTATTTCACGTAACCTAGATCCGGGGCGTTACAATGGGATTACTCTAACTTCTCTTTAATAAATAGTAAGTACCTTGTTTACTTTATGTGACTACCTTCAAACTTTACATAGCCTTTAAATTACTTCAATCGACCCCACCACTACCTTTAATCACTTGAGTCTTCTAATACTTTAATTATCACCTAATTAGACCCAGTATTGTGATTACCAACTAATGAATTGATTTTGGAACAAGGTTTGGATTATCGATTGATTAGGATCAAGCTGTTATATATAATTAAATATAATTTGGACTGTGGATTAAATGCCATATTGGCAATAAGAGATTTGTACCATTTGTGGATGAGATTTGATTACCTCCTACGGGAGAGATGGATTACCTCCTGTTGGGGGAGATGTAGTCCAGATTGGATTGTGATTAAGTGGTTAAATTGCATATTTAAGCCACTTATTGAGGTGAAAAATACAGAGAAATCCCTTAATAATTGCTTAATCATTCATTGATTTTTGTTCATGGCTTAAGCATTGAATTAAATTTTTATTGAACTTCTTTAGGCTTAATTGTGCATGGGAAGTGTGCTTAATGTGAAATGGGATTTACTTGAGAACTTTCTGATTTAATTTTGGATAAAGAAGTGTCTTTGCATCAATCTGAAAATATTTTGAGATTAGGCATGGGCTAAATGAGCTAACTTTTGATTTGGATTTTAAATCAGATGCAATAAGTTGCATAAGCTTGCATTACCATCTCATGAGAACATTTAACTTAGGCTAATTACCTTATTGTCCCTCACTCACTAATTGGATTTATTTTGTTTGCAGGGACAAAATGGGAAGTAAAAAAAATTCAAAACGGTGGCTTGGTGCTGAGTAGGCTAACAGCCTGTCAGGGCCGTTGGAGATCAGCGAATGAGAGAGGAGTGTTTGACGAGGAATATTCGCAGGAAATTGAAGAGAGGAGGAGGATGAGATGGCTGTTGGTGGAAGGAGAGTATAGAGAGTTTGAGCATGGCGGCGGGAGCAGAGTAGAAGCAGTTTAGTTTTCTTATTCATTTTTCTCTGCATACATTGCATTTTTTCTATTGTCGATGACTCTTGGAATTTCTGGGTTGGACAATCGTTGCAAATTCTTCATCACTCGAGTTGGAGAATGATCTGGATGGTTCAAGCACAGGGAGCAGGAGTTTGGTTTGATCGTATACCTGCTGCAATTTTCGTTTTATTTTCTGTTCATTAAAATTTCTTTTCGACAGATAGTACAAGTTCTATGTTGATCGATTTTGCTTAATCCTGATTCAGAACAGTTTGAGGATTCAAAGAATTTGTGATCTATTTGGTTGGTTTAAGTATAGTTCTTCTTTTCCAATATGAATCTCTGTTTTTTGTTTAATTTCTTGTTGTTTATGAAGTGGGTAACGGCTGTTTGGATCATGTCCAGAACCATGTGTGAGTGAACGTGAATCTGAGTTCAGGTGGAGCTCTAAAATGGGCTGTATTCTTTTCCTTCATTGATCTTCATGCTGGTTTATATGTTTAATCCTTTTATGTTTCAAATCAGTTCCTATTAGAAAGATAGGATTTCTTCAATTTGATTGATGATCCATTGTAGACATCAGGCACAATGGATTATTGAATTATTAATTGGGTTTTCCTAATTAGATGCACAATCCAAATCTGATTTGTTTCCCATAAGGTATCTTATATGGTTTAGGTTTAGATTTGAATTGATATATCACCCGAAGGCCAATCTCATGACTGAGTTGGTATTTGTGAAAGAGAAGATCTAAGTTGGAAGAGGAGTACAGCCCATGATTGAGCAAAACCTGTAGCTCAGGTGTTTGATCAATTTGTCCTTAGAATTGTTTCATTTTTTTTAGCTTAAATTTACTCTTGAATTTAACCTTTGTTTCTCTTAAGTTTGTTAAGTGATTTCTTTCTTAGTAACTCAGATTTACTTAGACAGTTAGAGTTGGGAGTATTGTAAGTATCTTTAGGTTTCTAGGATAATAAACTTTAGGGTGTTTAAAAAAAATTCAGTTTAGCATCTACAATTCTCTTCATGCACACAAGTGGCTTGATCTGTTTTTTTTCTCATCATTTTATCTTACTCGTGTAGTATAGCTAGTATTTTGTTAATTAGATTGTGTAGGTTTGGATTTATTCATCTCTCTTTGTTCATTTAGTTTCTTTTTTCTCCAGCACTTATCATTTCTGTTTTACTTCTAATCATCGTGTCCCTGTGGAAATCGACCTTGGGGCTCACCCAAGTATTTCAACTTGACACTCCTGCACTTGGGAGCAGCACTTTTGTGAACACATCAAGTTTTTGGCGCCGTTGCTGGGGACATCGGTGTAGTTAGAAGTGATTCCACTAGCTAAGAGGAAAATTTCTGGTGTTGTGAATCTCTTCACAACTTTGGTGATATTTGAACCTCTTAGTCTAACTGCTGTTTTTTTTATTTTGTTCATTTAGTTCATTTTCTTTTTATTGTTTTTTATTGCATTTGAATGTCTGGTTGGATTAGGGATTATAAAAATAGGTTGGTTAGGTCTGATTCTAATATTTGCTCTGAATTTGCATCTATTTCTCTTGATTCTAAATCTAAAATTCAAAGCACCATGGCTGAGAATGATCAAGATGATATGTTGGCCCCAAATCCTATTAGAACCCTTAGAGAATACCTTCAACCTGTTAGGACCAATTCTCCCTCTTGTATAATTTTGCCTATGAATGCTCATACCTTCAATTTTAAGCCTGGTATGATTCCCTTGATTCCACACTTTCATGGAATGGAATCAGAAAATCCATACTTGCATATTAAGGAGTTTGAGGAGGTGTGTTCAACATTCATGGATCAAACTTGTACAGAGGAGGTCATTACGTTGAAATTATTCCCTTTTTCATTAAAAGATAAGGCAAAGACTTGGTTGAACTCTTTAAGGCCTAGGTCCATAGGCACATGGCAAGAAATGCAAACTGAATTTCTTAAGAAATTTTTTCCAATGCAAAGGACCAATGCCTTGAAGAGGCAAATTATGAATTTTGCCCAAAAGGATGGGGAAAATTTTTATCAATGTTGGGAAAAGTTTAAGGACCTTTTAAATGCTTGTCCACACCATGGGTATGAAAATTGGAGGGTTATAAGCTTTTTCTATGAAGGCTTGCAACCCCAAGTGAAACAATTTGTGGAGACCATGTGTAATGGGGAGTTCTTTGACAAAGAACCTGAAGAGGCTTTTGAGTACTTTGATTACTTAGCTGAAAATGCCCAAACATGGGACATTTTAGATGTACATGATAGGGTAGAGCCTCTAAAAGCCATGGTTGGTGGTGGAAGATACCATTTGAAGGAGGTGGATGACTTGAATGCTAGGTTAGCATTGATTTCTAGGAAGTTGGAGAGCTTGGACATGAAAAAGGTGAATGAGATCCAAGCTGTAGAAAAATCTCATGAGTATTTGTGAGGATCAAGGACATTCAACTAATGATTGTCCTACAATCCCAGCTTTCAAAGAAGTACTTTTGGATCAATCTAATGCTGTAAATTTTGTTTCTAAACCTTTTCAGGTGCATACTCCAACACATACAATCCAAATTAGAGGAACCATCCCAACTTAAGTTGGAGAAATGATTAAGGGGCTCATTCAGCACCTTATGCACCTGGACCTTTAAATCAAGCATCCAACATGCATTCATCCATGCCCGGACCAGCCCCATATCATTACCAAGCACCTACTCCACCAAAGAAGAGCCTTGAAGATATAGTACAGCAGTTGGCAGCAAGCTTCCAGCAGTTCATGCAAAGCCAAACAACCGTCAATAACCAGAATTCTCAAGCTCTAAGTGATATGAGAGGGTCAATTACAAGATTGACCACTAATTTGAGTGCTCAAGAAAAGGGAAAATTTCCAGCACAACCCCAACCAAATCCTCAAAGCCAAGCTCAACCAAATCCAAGTTCAAGTGGAGGTGTGAACATAAGTTCAGTCAAAGCAATCACTACAAGGGGTGGAAAAGTGGTGGACAACCCAATTCAAAGCTCTGAAAATTCTGGTAAGGTCTCTAACCCACTTCAAGAGGGAGAAGAAAAAAATTCAGAAGTGATTGAGGAAGGTTTTTGCCCTAAACCTGCACCTTTTCCTACTAGGTTAGCTTCTTTGCACTAGGATAGGAATCATGCTGAAATTTTAGAAGTCTTTAAGCAAGTGAGGATTAACATACCATTGTTGGATGCTATCCAACAAATCCCCACTTATGCAAAGTTTTTAAAAGACTTGTGTACGGTCAAAAGGAAGCTAAGTGTGAAAAAGAAGGAATTTCTCACTGAGCAAGTGAGTGCCATTATACAAAGTAACACCCCTCCTAAATACAAGGATCCGGGGTCACCCACCATTGCTTGTATAATTGGTAGTTCAAAAATAGGACATGCATTGCTAGATCTAGGCTCTAGTGTGAATTTGTTGCCTTTCAATGTGTATGAAAAGCTTGGGTTAGGAGAGTTAAAACCCACTTCCATCACCCTTCAGTTAGCTGATAGGTCAATTAAAATACCAAGGGGGGTAGTGGAAGATGTCTTGGTACAAGTGGATAAGTTCTACTATCCAGTTGATTTTGTTGTGCTTGATATGCAACTTCCATCCAATTCTCTTTTCCAAGCACCTGTAATTTTAGGAAGACCATTTCTTGCTACTTCCAATGTCTTGATAAATTGTAGAAGTGGTGTCCTAAAGCTAAGTTTTGGTAACATGACTCTAGAGCTGAATATTTTTAACTTGTGCAGGCAACCTCAAGAAGTGGAGGAGCTACAAGAAGTGAACTTGCTAGAGAGCATCATTTTTGAAACCTCACATTTGTCTTACCAATCTATTGATTTATTAGATAATTTAGAAGATGAATTTGACTCAATTGACCATTCTAATGATTCTTCTTCTATTTCTTTTGTAGGTAAACAATCAGATTTGCATTGGAAGCCCAAAATTGAGGAGTTACCTCCATTGGCAGCAACATTGAAGCCTTCGGAGGAGCAACCACCTACATTGGAACTCAAGCCTCTCCCATCAGATCTGAAGTATGCTTTCTTGGGAGAACATAACACCTTTCCAGTGGTAATCTCTTCCCTTTTAACCAATGAGCAAGAAGGTAAGTTGCTGGAAATTTTAAGATAGCATAGGAAAGCTATTGGGTGGACTATAGCTGATATAAAAGGTATCAATCCATTAGTGTGCACCCATAGGATTTACCTAGAAGAGAATGCCAAACCTACTAGGGAGATGCAAAGGAAGTTGAACCCAGACTTGAAGAAGGTGGTTGAAGGGGAAGTTCTGAAATTGTTGGATGTGGGTATTATTTACCCCATCTCTGATAGCAAGTGGGTTAGCCCCATTCAAGTAGTACCCAAGAAATCAGGAGTAACTGTGATTAGGAATGAGAAGGATGAATTGGTTGCTACTAGAGAGACTAAGGGCTGGAGAATGTGTATAGATTATAGAAAATTAAATTCAGCAACAAGAAAGGATCACTTTCCATTGCCCTTTCTTGATCAAGTCCTAGAAAAGGTTGCTGGTCATGCATTTTATTGTTTCTTGGATGGATTTTCAGTCTATTATCAAATTGAAATAGCACCTGAAGATCAAGAAAAGACTACTTTTACATGCCCTTTTGGCACTTTTGCATTTAGAAGAATGCCTTTTGGGTTATGTAATGCTCCGGCAACTTTTCAGAGATGCATGCTTAGTATTTTTAGTGACTTGATTGAGGAGTCTTTGGAAGTATTTATGGATGATTTCTCTATCTTTGGTAATTCTTTTGAAGGATGTTTGACTAACTTAAAAGCTGTTTTGGCCAAGTGTGAAGAAAAGAATCTACTACTCAATTGGGAAAAGTGCCAATTCATGGTTCAGCAAGGTATTGTTCTTGGTCACATAGTGTCACATAGGGGTTTAGAAGTTGATAAATCTAAGGTAGACTTGATTGCTAAATTACCCACTCCCAAAACAGTGAAGGACATTAGGGCTTTCTTAGGACATGCTGGTTTTTATAGAAGGTTTATAAAAAATTTTAGTTCTATCTCTAAGCCCTTGTGTCAATTGCTTTAGCATGACACTGTTTTTGAGTGGACTAGTGAGCATCAAGACTCCTTTAATAGGCTGAAAGCTTTGCTTACCACAGCCCCCATCATGCAACCCCCAGATTAGTCTCTTCCTTTTGAGATCATGTGTGATGCTAGTGATTATGCTATAGGAGCTGTTTTAGGATAGCGTAGAGATAAGCTCCCTTTTGTCATTTATTATTCAAGCAAATCTTTAAATGGAGCTCAAAAAAATTACTCCACAACTGAGAAAGAGTTGCTTGCAATTGTTTTTGCTTTGGAAAAGTTTAGAGCTTATATTATTGGGTCTCCTATAGTTATTTTTACTGACCATGCTGCTTTAAAGTATTTGTTCACTAAGAAGGATGCTAAACCAAGGTTGATTAGATGGGTGTTACTCCTTCAAGAATTCAACATCACAATAAAGGATAAGAAGGGAGTGGAGAATGTTGTTGCTGATCACTTATCAAGGCTTACTTTTTCTGAAATTGAACCTTCTATTCCTATATCTGATTCTTTTCCTGATGAGCATATACTTGCTGTTAATTCCATCCCTTGGTATGCTGACATTGTGAATTTCTTGGTGACAGGTCAAACACTTCCCAAGTGGACTTCTCAAGACTTAAAAAGGTTCAGATCAGAGGTTAAGTACTTTTTCTATGATGATCCATATTTGTTTAAGTATTGTTCTGATCAAATCATCCGTAGGTGTGTTCCCGGTAATGATATACATGCTGTTTTGCTTTCTTGTCATTCTGAGGCATGTGGAGGACATTTTTCTGCCCATAAAACAATTGCAAAGGTCCTCCAATCTGGTTTGTATTGGCCTAATATGTTTAAGGATGCTTTCAATTTTTATAAAAGTTGTGAGCCATGTCAAAAGTTAGGGGGGATAACTAGGAGAAACATGATGCCTTTGCAACCAGTTTTAATTCTAGAAATCTTTGATTGTTGGGGGCTTGATTTCATGGGACCTTTCCCTTCATCTTTTGGGTATTTGTATATCTTGGTAGCTGTAGACTATGTTTCTAAGTGGGTTGAGGCCATTCCATGTAGATGTAGACACCCCAAATTGCACTGTCAAAAGGATCAATAATCATAAAAAATCCTTATCTCCTTGAACGCCAGCACATAATTTGAGAAAATGAGTTTTTTCCTTGTATCCGGCAACTCAGGCCAGATACAAGTGTTTTTCTTCGTATCCGGTGAATCAGGCTGGATACAAGCAGACCTCAGTGTATCCGGCATCATGTACCGGATACATTAAGGCACTTGTGTATCCGGCCTGACATACCGGATACACTAGTTTTGCTCAAAATTAGGGTTTTCCGAGAGCTTTTCACTTTTACCATCATGTCCTTCATTAAATGAAGGAAAATCTCGGAAATAGCCTTAGGGTTAAGGTTGGTGGGCTATAGACATTATGTTGTGTCTACCATTCTCACCAACCCTAACCCTAACCTTTGCCTATAAATAGGAGGCTCCTTCTTAAGCAAATGGCCATTTAACTCTTGCTTTGAATTCTTGCCAAGAAGAGCTCCAAGAGAAGAGGTAAACCGCTGCGGGATCACTTCCAGAACCCAGGTAAGCCTCAAACTTTTCTTTTAATTTATGTTTTTACATTTCTAGATCTAGATCTCTTCTTCTACCTTTCTGTAGAAGAAAGCCTTTCTATGTGTGTGAAAATCCTTCCCCGGCTCAAAGTATCTCGAGACTCCCCCTAGCCGCAAAACGTGAAGGCGGGATCTAGGAGAAACGAGACTGGGGATTGACCCCAGTGCTAGAACCTATGTAGCATAAAGCCTTTTGATTGATTGTAAACCGTTTCATATTCAAAGTACCCTTGATTATCTTGAAGGACCGTGTTTAATGGGGAGAGAGAACAAAGGGAAACGATAATGGAACGGAACCCTAGGTTGTTTTAGAACCTTATTTTGATGAATATGTATGCATGCTATGTTGTTCTATTGATCTTGTATGGTTTTTCACACTTGCAAATGCATAGCACTATTTTGGCGGGATAGGCTCACATTTGGGGATTTATTACATTCATTGTGATAAATCTCAAATAAATGGCCTCAATCAATTGTAGAATGCTTTTAAGTGATTTTTAAAGGTTTTGGATTCATCTTGCACGAATTACACACACTTGATCACAGTTTTGAGTTGGTTTTGTTCGAAAAGGGCCTAACTTGACAGCACCTGTACCCTTACTTCGGACACTCATAACTTCATCGTCCGGATAAATTTTGGAGCAAATCAAAAACCATGGGAAAGGTGAGGCTGTCTAATTTATGTCCACCAAATTTCATTAATTTCTATCAAGCTGATTTTTGACACCTCTCTGTCGAAGTTGACTGGACAGTTCAGGTTCAAATACAGAACTTGTCACTTTGACAGAGCGCCATGTGTTAGTTTTAAGTCCGATTCGAGTGATTTTTGTTTCTGGGCACTCATTTATGAGTCTATTTTCAAATCCAATTGGTTTCATAATTGTTTGACTCGATTTGAATTATTGGTAACGGATTTACTCAGAACTGTTCATCAGTACTTTTCTGGGTAAATCTATGATCTTCGGGGCCTGTTCGGGAAGTCACCCAAGGCACCTCCGAATGAGTTTTTGTATGAGGCTAGTTTCTTTTGAACGATGGCCATACAGACTTCATTGACACCATATTTCACGGATTTCTATGGAGTAGATTTTTCTAGGTGATTTTCCGAACTTGCCTACTTGCTACTTTTGATTTTCTCCGGCAGCAACTTTACAAGGAGCATAACACCTAGGTTTTTACCCGGAATTGCTTGAAATTTTGTATGAGACTATTATTTACCATAATCTTTCAAATGGATTTGGTTTGATTTGATTTAAAATTGGATTTGAATGATTTCAAGACAAATGGTATTACTTTTACCAAATTTCCCGGGTTTGCCTCAACTTGGTTTTGTGCAACTTTTGCTGTGATTTCCATCTTTTCGTGATATTCCAGAAGTGATATTAACTTAAAAGAAGATCTGGAATTCATTTGGATTTTCATGTGAAGATATCATATATTTGTCCTTTTTCAAGGTTTTCATGATTTTTTAGCAAGCTTTCTATTTTCTTTTAGCATGAATAACACTTGGCAACCACCTTGTGTGGGTGAATGGGGGTGCCTATCACCTTCCCCCGTTCATAATCTAATCCCCTTACCCATCTCTGGATTTGATTTTCAAGTAGGATATTTTTACCTTAGAATTGGCATTTTTGCACTTTTTGCATATTTTTGAATCTTTTGGTGTCCATTCACAACCCAAAATTCTGAATGGTGGTGACTCTCCAAATCTTTACATCGAGCCCCGTGTGTTGATGGAGGGATGATTATTCCGGTGATTTTTTCCCATGTCTCACAACTGGCGACTCTGCTGGGGACTTGTGGATTTAAGCCATTTTGTGTATATTCATGCTTTTTCTTTACTTTTGAATGCTTGCTATTTTGTTTATTTTGCTTGTGTATGTTTAATCTCAAATCTAATTTATATGATTAGAAAGTTCACATGGATAAAGGCATGGGCATGTTGCTTGATTGTTGTTTAAAGGAAAAACCCATATTGTTATATGACTTTGCTATATCATGTGTTAGCCTATGTTATTTTGGGGTTTCAATGCCATGAGCTAAAAAAAATACAATATTTGAAATCTGGAAATTTTGTGTTTGTTTTGGGGTATTCAAACATGATTCCCATGAAGCATGCTTTTTTGTGATTAAATTTTTTTATTATGCCATGCTTTTGATTTGGGGTATAGGGGGACTTGATTTGAGCATGAAAACCAAGAGCATGAAATCTGGAATTTTAGTGTACATTGTGGATTTTTTTTTAGCATGTTTTCACCAATATACCATGTCAAGTAGTTGCTAAATGTTTAGGCATTAATTTGGGGTATGAGTGATGCACTTTTGAGCATGAAAAATCTGGAAATTTAAGTGTATTTCGGGGGAGATTTCAAGCATGTTTTACCTAATTGAAACACTTTTGGACCATGTCAAGTAGTTGCTAAAATTTTTAGGCTTCAACTAGGGTAGAAATGGTACACTTTGTGCATGAAAAAGAGCATGAAAATCTGGAATTTTAGGGAATGCTTTTGGGTTTCAAGCATGCTTCCATGGTTTAATTGTTGTTTGCACCAAATAACATGTTTGTATACCACTTTTTGGGCATGAAATATTTTCGTGCATATTTGGTTGCTTTGGTTCTCTTGCTTGCTTGTATTTAACTTCATTATTTTGTCATATGTACCTTGGCTTTAAATTGAATGCATGGCTACGAAAAAGAGTGGCAAGGGGCTGGGACATTGTGAATGTTACCTCAATGTTAAATTGCACTTGAGCACTTTAAACAATTTGCACAGCCTACCCATTACCTATAGGAAGTTGAATCATGAATGTGTGTAGCTTGGCGCACCGAGGTCGTGACTTCGAAAAGCAAAAGTGAAAACATTTACCTTAGAATTTGGGTTAATGATGTGATGACAATGGGATCTGTGATTCGATTCCGGGCATCACTAGACTTGAGTTCTAAGTTGCCAATTAAGCCAAAACCCAAAAACCATACGCTTGAAGGTGGAGAAACACGTTTTCAGCTAAAAGCACACAATTGCGTTTGGGGAATTGGGTGTAAATGTGGGAAGGCCGTTTGCATGTTTTACAGGCCAAGGTACAATGTGAATACCATATTGAATGAAGGTAATACAAGGTGGCAAGGTAAAGCCATGTTCTTTTCATGAATTTGGGGAATTTTGCAAGTATGATGTCCAAGCCCAATTTGGGGCAAGTTTTGAAGGTCAAGTTAAGGTGAACATCAAATGGGAATGAAAAAAACCTAATTTGGTGAAAAAATGAGTCAAAAATGGCCATTTCGGCATTAACCGGCAACTCAGGCCGGTTAAGAACACTTTTCTTCATATCCGATATATAATGCCGGATACAAAGGGTTATGCGTGTATCCGGTCATTATTACCGGATACAGTAAGACGCATGCTTATTTGGCACTTAATGCCGGATACATGCAGAAAATGAATAAATTGGCTTTTTCAGTCCGAATTTTCAAAATAAAATGCCTAAACACTGTGGATAATCCTTAGGCACCCCAAAGAGAACATAAAAATGTTTCAAAAATAAAAATAAAAAATAATAATAAATATTCTTTTAGGATTTAACCTAATTTTGAAACTCAAAGAGCAAGCTAAGGTGTCATATTTTTTGATATCAATTCAATTCAAACATGTGTCAATCAAGCTTTGGAACTTGAAAACTGAGAAAATCCAGCAAATTTAAAAAAAAAAACAAAAAACCCTTGGTTGGTTATTTTTATCAATCAAGTTAAAAATTTTTAGGACATTTGGAAGCCTAAGAATATTCCAAAAAACCTTTGTTTGGTCACGAGAACCACTCAAAGTCAAAAATTTTTAGGACATTTGGAAGCCTCAAAATATTCCAAGAACCTTTGTTTGGTCACAAGAACCACTCGAAGTCAAAAATTTTTAGGACGTTTGGAAGCCTCAGAATATTCCAAGAACCTTTGTTTGGTCACGAGAACCACTCAAAGTAAAAAATTTTTAGGACGTTTGGAAGCCTCAGAATATTCCAAGAACCTTTGTTTGGTCACGAGAACCACTCAAAGTCAAAAAGTTTTAGGACGTTTGGAAGCCTCAGAATATTCCAAGAACCTTTGTTTGGTCACGAGAACCACTCAAAGTCAAAAATTTTTAGGACGTTTGGAAGCCTCAGAATATTCCAAGAACCTTTGTTTGGTCACGAGAACCACTCAAAGTCAAAATTTTTAGGACATCTGGAAGCCTCAGAATATTCCAAAAAACCTTGGTTAGTCTTTTTCGTACCAATCAAGTCAAAAAAAAAGTGGGACCTTTGGAAGCCCTAAAATATTCCATGGGAAAAACCCTTGGTTGGTCTTTTTTGTACCAATCAAATCAAAAAATTTTGGGACCCATGGAAGCCCTAAAATATTCCAACAAAAAAAATTAAAAATAATAGAAAAAAACAAAAAATAAAAAAAAGAAATAATAAAAAAAAAAAACAAATCTGGATTGGTGTTCACCTAACCTACTTGTCTACATGTATAGGGGTGTGACTCAAGTTAAATGGAGGCTAACATGTTCTGTTAATTTTTTCCCCAGGTACACTTACTTGCAATCATTGCTCCCGTGACCAGATCCAAAGCCAGAGCCATGAATACTGAAGAGAACCAAGCTCAAGCCGCCGTACCCGCTCAAGACTTTGCTCAGCTTCAGGAGCAAGTGGCTGGTTTTGCCAAAATGCTGGGGGACTTACTGGCGGCTCAGGCCCAAAACCAAGCATCAACTTCCCATCAGGCACCACCACCACCTCAGGCCTACATTCCGCCTCCAGCTCAACCCATGCCTGAGCCCATTTGTGAATCGGTCCCTGAACCCATTCTTATCAGGGAAAATACAGCAGAATCCGAGAAAGAACCGGAAAAGGAAAGAGCCAGGGAGGAAATGGAAAGAAAAATGCTGCTCAAGATAGAGAGGATCTAGGAAGAATTGAAGGAGGTAAAGGGGGGAAACAACTACGGAGGTACCACCTTCGAGGACTTATGTATGTACCTGGATGTATGCCTACCGGCCAAGTTCAAGTGCTCGGACTTCGACAATTTTGACGGCACAGGCTGCCTATGAGCCATTTGAAACTATACTGCGGGGCTTTGTGCCAATTTGGTTGGGATGATGGCATACTGATTCAACTCTTCCAGAGGAGTTTGACAGGATCGGCCTTGAGGTGGTTTGCCACAGTTGATCATGGGAAGATTAGAGGATGGAAGGACCTGGCAGACACCTTCTTAGACCAATACAAATTTAACTCGGAGATCGTGCCAGACCGGTACGACATTATGAGGATGAGCAAGGGCAAAGATGAATCTGTGCGGCAATATGCCAAGAGGTGGAGAGAGGCTGCCTCCCAAGTCAGGCCGCCTATGCTGGAACCTGAAATGATCTCAACATTCATGGGTACGCTGGAGCAACCCTTCTACAATCACCTGGTGGGTCAGATCACCACCAATTTTGCTGCCCTGGTACAAGTGGCCGGCCGGATTGAGGATGGGATCAAATCTGGCAAGATAATTGATTATTCCACCATGATCAGTCAACAAGACTCCACTCATAACAAGGGAAATGGTAATGGAAAGAAAAAATCTGAGGAAAGGAGAGAAGCAGAAGTGAATATGGTGCAGCTTCCCAAGGGACCCTTTCAAGCCAATGCCCATCCAGTTCCTTTGCTACCTATCCAAATTAATGTCCCTTCTGCACAGCCTGTGAAGGAGGAAACAGAAGTAAGGAAGAGAAGGGAGTTTTCAAAATTGCCTATGAGACCATATGAACTTTTGCCTACCTTACTTCAAAAGGGTTATGTGACTTTGAGGTTGCCAAATCCTCATGCAAGCAAGGGGAAGGGTTATGATCCATCTGCAATTTGTGAGTATCATATGAGTAGTCCAGGGCATACCACAGATCGTTGCTTGGCCCTAAAGCATGCAATTCAGGATTTGCTGGATAATAACTCTTTATCATTCAATTCAGTCACACCCACTCCTCCTCCCACCAACAACAATGGGGCAGGCAGCTCAAATGCAATAGGGGCAATTTTCTCTGGAAAAAGAAGATTTGATCCTTCTCAACTTATTGCTCCAGTTGGTACCACGGTCCAGGTTTATTTTGAAAAAGAAGATGAATGGGGCCATATGGAGAAAGAGACTCATACATGGGCAGATTTAATATCAAGGAAAAGAAGGAAGGGGTAATGGAAGAAAAGAAAGAGGCAAAGGTTGAATTCATTTTGCCACACATTGATTGGGCAGTGATCCAAGTTCCAGATCAAGTAACGTCACTTCTTCCAAGGGCTGAGCATGATGTCCTAAATATGAAGGCAATGGCTGATCAAAGAAAGGAATTCTTGCCTCAACCAGCAGAAGCTGAACATTTTTGCAAAAATGGAAAAATATCAACTTTTGCGTTCGAGAACAGGGGCAAATTTCGAATTCCCATGTTCTCTGAAAAGAAACCCCCATAAGGAGAATGCACATTTCCTGAGGACTCTAAGGAGCCATGTTCTCAGGAAGTGATTTCAATAAAGGCTCTTTCAAAAGCAAAAAAAAAAAATTTTTTTTTTCCCTTTAACATTTTTCTAAAAAAAAAAAAAAGTTTTTTCCCTTTATCATTTTTCTAAAAAAAAAAAAGAAAAAAAAGTTTTCAACAAGGTCCTGTGTTACTTATGAGTCATATCTCCTATTGAATTTCATTAAGTTGAATATGACTTCGACATTGGGCTCAATTTTGAGACTAAAATCAAAGAAAAGACATTTTATATGAAAATTCAAATCTTTTTCAGTGTCATGAGAAAAATATTCTGCAAAATTATGAAGTGACCAATTTTATAGCCTTTGGAACCAAAGATGACCCACAGTCTTCAACAGAAAGATAGAAGAAGATTTGAAGTTTCTTCATTAGAATACAGAAAGGATCGCATCACTTGTTGATTCATTCAAAGGGAAGTTGATAATATTGTTTGAAGAAATTTTGGGGCTGTGCACTTGAAAATATGGGAGAAGATTTGACATTTTCATTGGAAATCGAATTGAGCATCATCTAATGGAAAGAATCCAAATTCATAAGATTGATCAAAAGGTGAAGAACTTGTTCATAACAGAGGTTCTATTTGAAGAGGCTTTTATCTTGATAGAAGTTGATTAAAAAAAAGAATAGAAAAAAAAGAAAAGAAGGAAAAATCCTGAGCCAGTCATGTAGTGCAACTCAACCAAGTCTGAAAATTCAAACTTTTCTTAAAAGGATAAGAGGCCTTTCTTTCTTGTATCCCCAACAATTTGAAATCCCTAGTTAGACCCTTTGAGCTTGATAAATTTTTCCAAGTAACCTAAACTGAGAATTGTAACCCCACACTGGGGCAAATTTATTAAGGCAAAAAAAAAAAAAAAGGAATGAAGGGACAATTTTTTTTAAAAAACAAAAGAAGGGGGCATTATTGAAGTTCAAAAGGGATTTTGAAGATGTTTTATGAAAAGGGGGCAAAGAAAAAAAAAAGAAAGAAAGAAGAAAAAGAAATCATCAAAAGCTATGGGATATTTGGAGAATGTCTTCAAAATTGTGAAGAGAAGAATGGAAAAAAAAAGTTCAATATTGAGGAATAAGTTTCAAATGAAGATATCAAAATGGAGGAAGAACTTCATTACTGGGGGACAATTTTTTATTCATTCCAAGAAAAAAAAATGCCTTAAGAATTACAATTTCAGTTAAATTATTTGATCATATGGTATTTGAGCCTTTATTCCTTTTCTTTCTAAAACAAACACCAAGCCTTCGTTTCGTCCCATTCATAAGTCCTCTTGGATTAAGAAATTTTGAATTAAGGCAGTTTTGACTACATAGTTGCTGGTGATGAAGGATTAAAAGAAAAAAAAAGAAAAAGGAAAGAAAAAATGGAGAAAATGTAGTGAAAACCCGAAAGGGCGCTACATGGCAAATAATCAGCTATCTACAAGAAGGAAATTGTCAAGGAGGAAAGTCCAGAATTGGCATAGATCTAGGTGAAGTCCTCATGTTGGTGGTTATTTTGAAATACAGTCACTCTTCAAGTGATTCAGGAAAAATCTCTTTTCAAGACTGGAGCAACATACTCAGAACTATGATATGAAGCATCTGTGAACAAGTCGATGGCCATCAAAATTGCCATTAAGAAATTGTTGCTGAAGTTGAAAATGGTCATGGGAATGATTCTAAAGGTTCTGAAGGCTTATTTTGGTCTTTCTTCATTTTCTGAAATAATCTTTTCATTATTCAACTTGATTTTAATTCTTTTGGACTATATGCTCATAAGTGGTAGGATCACTTTTCAAAAAAAAAAATATATATATAAAACACAAAAAAGCAAAAAAATATATTTTTGGCCTATGATGAGCATCTATGTCTTTTCATAAAAACATTGGTTTTGCAAGCATTAGAGAATTTTGAGGCCACTAGTATAAAACCTATTTTTGTATTTGCATTCCTTTATAAGGGTTTCTTTTTTGCAAAGGTTAAAAAAAAAAAAAGAAGAAAGAGAAAAAGAAAAAAAAGAAAAGAAAAAAAGGGAAAAAAAAGAGGATCATCTCTGTTGAGGGGCAAATACTACCTCGAGCAATCAAAACTGGGGCATGCTCAGCACCTTTCCTTCTGGGTTTTCATTGAAATAAATTACAGCATCTAGAAGAAGCAGTCAGGCCTTAGTCTTCGGATTTGAAAAAAAAAAAAAAAAGAAGCTTCGAAGCAGTTGCATGTTTTCTCCTTTAAACAAAGGTTTCCAATTCTGAAGAAGGATTTTACTGGAGCAGTAAGAAGGCATGAATGAGAGGTCATGGGTTGTAAGGTCATGAGGCTAGATCAACAGATCATGATCCATCAATCAAGAAGAGGCATTCACTTGGGCAATTGAAAAGAATGAAGGCAGGCTATGGGTGTAGCGCCCCAGATCCGGGTCTACCCTATCACAGCACCAACCCGTACCCGAGACCTACCTATGGGCCCAATATAACCTGATAAACACAATTTCCTGGGCAATTACAATGTAATTATCAGAGTGCATGACTAAAGAAGCATGGAATAAAAATTTTTCCATATAATCAAAAGATCATCTGTACTATAATCTCCAGAACATGATATACATGTGAACAAAATACAACTAAGGCAACTAACCATTCACAATGATCTCCCCAAAATATACAGATAAGTACGAAAGATTCTTCCAAGAGTATAAGTCCAAAAATATTATTTACATCCCATACACAATCCCCAAGACAAAATACATCATCATAATAAGAACCCTACTACGGGTAGAAATGGTAGCCTTCTAGCCTTTACTTAAGCTCACCCTCAATGCCTGCCCCAATACACGGCTCATCAAGCGGATCTGAAAACAAATCCGGTAAAACAAAACACGCGTGAGACTTAAAGTCCCAGTAAGCAGCAAACATGCATGCAGAGAAATAGTTTATGCAATTTTGTAACATCATGATAATATTCACAAGTATAAGATACCAAATGTAAACTAAAACATCTCAAACAGATATAAAGTGAAATTCCAAGTCCAATATCTCAATCGGGTAATTCATGAAATCAAATCAACCATTCCAAGTCAAATATCCAAATCAGATTAATGATTGCTGTCCAAGATTAAGGCCAAGCGGAGTATTTCAATACTGCCGACGAATGAAGGCCCAGTGGAGTACTTCTACACTGCCGACGGAATCAAGGCCAAGTGGAGTACTTCTACACCGCCGACGCATCAAAGCCAAGTGGAATACTTCTACGCTGCCCGATGACTCAAGGCCAAGTGGAGTACTTCTACGCTGCCCGATGAATCAAGGCCGAGCGGAGTACTTCTACACTGCCCCGGTTCATGAAATCCAAAGTCAATCAAAACAGGTACCATAAAATCCTCAAAACACATTTCGGGTGAGTGGAGTAGTCTTAGAATTCTCAAATAAGTCATCCTACAAAAAATCAATGGATTCCGAGACAAAAAGTTTTGGACCTCGAAAATATTCTAAGTCTGGATGAAAACGTTGACTTTTCGGTGTAGAATTTTTCTAGACAGATCTACAAGGAGTTTGGGGCTCAAATTCTGGTTGTAGTCTATTGGAGGGTATACAAATCATCTAGAATTTTCTGGGCTTCTGAATCACTCGTTTGGATATCAAACTCAAAAAGTAGCCTTTTATGAAAATTGGGAAAACTGGAAAATTAGGCACAAACTGGAAAGTTGACTTTTTATTGGTTGGGAATTGGGCCTTGAGAGTATTTTTATTGGTTCGAAATGGGGGGTAAAACCTTATTTACATGTAAAGACTTAAGTAAATGGAGCAATAAATACACAGGACATTTACTTATGTCTTTCATGTAATAAGGGTGCTCTGCCAAAGGCTTGGGTTGTTTGGAAAAGGGTTGAGGAGAAAAAGGCTGAACAAATCAAGAAACAGGGTCCACGATTAGGTTGTGGATTAATCGTCCAGGGGCGATTAGCTTTAGTGTTCGGGCGTTGAGCTTTAAAGTTCGGGCGTTGAGGTTTAAAACAAAGGTAGCGCGCGCACGTTGAAGGTTTACGTTTGCGCACTGAGGCAATACATAGGTTGACGCGCGGGCGTTGAGCTTTGACGCTCGCGCGCTGAGGTTATGGATTAATTGCCCAGATTAATCCTGATTCGCGATTTAGGATAACAGAGACTTGTTTTTAGACTTTTGACTCAGGATTAATCGTCAAATTTCAGGATTAATCGCCGGCTCGGGACTTTGAAATATTTTGACTATTTCCAACACCAAACTCGTGGGAATCATTTCCAACACTTCCAACATCAAATAGGATTATCATAAAACATCCCAACATACTTTAAAACACTTTCCAAACAAAGGTTCATCCGAAATCCACATGAACACAAATCTAACACATGCAACCTCATTCAAGACACAAATCTCAAACCCTAATATAAAATATGATCAATAGCATTGGGAAATCCATGGCAAATCAATAGAAATCTAACCAAGATCATCATACAATCAAAACCTACGAATTTTAGAAGCGAATAGCAACATGCAAGATCATTTCTTCAAGTAAATCAAACCCTAGAGAGAGAATACGAATTTTTGTAATTCATTTTGTTTTGAAGGGTTTGCTACTTACTTGTTAATGGAGAAGCACAACTTCTCTTCAAGTTCTCCTCTCCTTCTTCTTCTTTTTCTTCTTGCTCAAGCTTCCAAGTGAGCTCACAATCTTCCTCTCTTGATCTATACGTCCAAGACAAGAGAAATGGGTTTTCAAACCCTTAATTAGAAATTAGGGCATCCTTTCATATGCCCAAGTTTTGGGTCTTTCAAATTTTCCCCTAAACAAGGCTTTTATTCAACTAAAACCCTAGGGTGTACCTAAGGCATACCAGGGGTACCTTAGTGCTATTCAAGTGGGGTACCTTGGTATTAAGTGGGGTACCTTAGTGTTAAATGGGGTGTTTGCCTTAGCCACTTCAAAAGGCATGCTTTATGAATGCTTGGGAGGTGTACCTCAGTTAACACAGAAGGGTACTTCAGTTATATGAGGGGTACTTTAGTTATTTCAGGAGGTACCTTGATGTTTCAAGGGATTTACCTTAGTTATTCTAAGGGGTAAACTTTGAATAAGCTTAGGGGGTGTACCTTAGTTATATTGAGGAGGGTACTTAGCTATAGGAGTGTACCTTAGTTACATGAGGGGGGTACCTTAGCTATATAATGGGTTATACCTTAGGCAAAACAATGGGGGTTACCTTACTTATATAGGGGTTACTTTAGTTATACAAAGGGGGTACTTTGGCTATATAGGGGGTGTACCCTAGGTAAAACAGTGGGGGTACTTTACTTATATGAGAGGAGTACCTCTAAAAAATACAAGGGGTGTACCCTAGGTAATAGAGGGAATGTAGCTTAGGTATGTTGGAGGTACTTTAGTTATATAAAGGGGGTACCTCTAGCTGTATAAGGGAATGTACCTCAGCTAAACAAGGGGTACTTCAAGTAAAATAGTAGGGTACCTTAGTTAAAATAAAGAGATACCTTAGGCAATACAAATAAGGTATCTTAGGTATAATTAGGGGGTACCTTCGGTATTCGAATGGGGTACTTTGAGATAAACAGTGGGGTACCTTAGTCAATATGAGTGAGGTGCTTTAGGTAATATAAGGGGTACTTTAGGTATACATGTGAGGATACTTTAGGTAAACACAGTGGTACCTTAGGCAAACACAAGAGGGTACCTTAGGTAAACACAGGGGTACCTTAGGCAATTAAAGTAGGGTACCTCAGGGATACAAGTGGGGTACCTTAGGTATAATTGAGGGGTACTTTAAGTAACACTTGGGTGGTACCTTGGGTAATACTTGAGCATACCTTGGGCATTCAATGAGGGTACCTTAGGAAATACTTGGGTGTACCTTGGGTAATACTTGAGCATACCTTGGGCACATAATGAGGGTACTTTAGGAAATACTTGGGTGTACCTTGGGTATAGGAGTGGGGTACCTGGGGTATACTTGAGAGGTTATTTGGGTATTCTTGGGAGATACGTAAGGTACACTTGAGAGGTACCTTGGGCATTCTTAAGAGTTACTTTGAATATTCTTAGGGGATAATTTGGGTACACTTGGGAGGTACCTTGGGTACTCTTAGGAGTTACTTTAAGTATTCTTGGGAGTATTTTGGGGTATACATGGGTATACACTAGTGTCATCCAGGAGGGTACCTGGGGTAAACTTTAGGGTACCATGGGTATACTTGGGAATTACTCTAGGTACACATAAGTCCAATTTTTCAGAATTTGATTTCCAATTCATTTAAGCTAATTGGAGAGTATCTTAGACAATTGGAATTTAGAAATAACATTAATTAAACTTACTTCAATCACCTTCATAAAGTTCATTCGATTTCTCTAAATCCTCAAGAATAATCCACATTTACCTCATCTTCATAACACAAATACTTAATCAATCTAATAATCACACTTTAGATAATTAATCTTAATAATTCAATTATAATCCGGGTCGGGGTTTTACAATGGGCATCAATGGCACATACATCCTTATTGAGAGAGAAAGAAGATGAAGAAGCAAAAGCTAGTTGCAGAATATTCAAGCACAGGTTTGGGCATCAAATGGCACCCAGGTAAATCAAATAAGAAAATCAATCAGGAAAATTCCATAAAATATTTCCTTCCTTATTGTTGAAGAACATCAAAAGCAATTGAGTTTGCAGAGGTCAATTTTAAATCCACATTCTTTTCAAAATTTGCTTGTCTCAGATTTCTTTTCATAGCCACGAGAGCTCAAAGAAATCTGAGATAAGGAAGAGACGCCACCCCGTCAGACTATACACAGCAGGGGTTTCATTGGCTATCTTCAAATCCATATTTTTTATCACTCATTTGTTTGACTAAAGCAAGTTCAATTAAGGAGGTGTCTTTCAAACGTGCAATTTTGAGTTGTGTCTATTATTTGCTGTTCATTGTGCTACAACTCCAGCAAAGAGGGGCAGTTGTAGACACCCCAAAATTGTACAATTTTTGATAAATCTTGAAGGAGAGGAATATATTATTGGAATTTTCAATTCTTTGCATTGGGTTTGAGAAGGAAAAAAAAGTGTCCTACAAAATCTGCTATTTTCACAAAAATCCCTATTTTGCCTTAAAATCAACTTCATAGCCATGAGAGCTCAGTGGAATTTGGGACAACTTGGGGAAATGTGTTGGTCGAAAAGGAAGATATTCTCAACTTCTAACTTGGTTTGATAAAGAAATCAGTTTTCAAAAAATCTTATTTTTGGGCTTAAAATCCACTTCATAGCCACGAGAGCTCAGTGGAATTTAAGACCTCTTGGAGAAATGCCCCCTTAAAGTTAAGGCTTTTTGGAAAATCTTCACCCAAAAATTATTTTGCAAAAATTGAATTGAACCAAGCAAATCATGGTTAAGGGAGTGCAATTTGGGCTTGTCTAATCTTTGCAGCTCATTGCTTCACAACTCCCGCAAAGAGGGGCTGTTGTAGACACCCCAAAATTGCACGATTTTTGATAAATCTTGAAGGAGAGGAATATATTATTGGAATTTTCAATTCTTTGCATTAGGTTTGAGAAGGAAAAAAAAGTGTGCTACAAAATCTGCTATTTTCACAAAAATCCCTATTTTGCCTTAAAATCCACTTCATAGCCACGAGAGCTCAGTGGAATTTGGGACAACTTGGGGAAATGTGTTGGTCGAAAAGGAAGATATTCTCAACTTTTAACTTGGTTTGATAAAGAAATCAATTTTCAAAAAATCTTATTTTTGGGCTTAAAATCCACTTCATAGCCACGAGAGCTCAGTGGAATTTAAGACCTCTTGGAGAAATGCCCCCTTAAAGTTAGGGCTTTTTGGTAAATGTTCACCCAAAAATTATTTTGCAAAAATTGAATTGAACCAAGCAAATCATGGTTAAGGGAGTGCAATTTGGGCTTGTCTAATCTTTTCAGCTCATTGCTTCGCAACTCCCGCAAAGAGGGGCAGTTGTAGACACCCCAAATTGCACTGTCAAAAGGATCAATAATCATAAAAAATCCTTATCTCCTTGAACGCCAGCACATAATTTGAGAAAATGAGTTTTTTCCTTGTATCCGGCAACTCAGGCCAGATACAAGTGTTTTTCTTCGTATCCGGTGAATCAGGCTGGATACAAGCAGACCTCAGTGTATCCGGCATTATGTACCGGATACATTAAGGCACTTGTGTATCCGGCCTGACATACCGGATACACTAGTTTTGCTCAAAATTAGGGTTTTCCGAGAGCTTTTCACTTTTACCATCATGTCCTTCATTAAATGAAGGGAAATCTCGGAAATAGCCTTAGGGTTAAGGTTGGTGGGCTATAGACATTATGTTGTGTCTACCATTCTCACCAACCCTAACCCTAACCTTTGCCTATAAATAGGAGGCTCCTTCTTAAGCAAATGGCCATTTAACTCTTGCTTTGAATTCTTGCCAAGAAGAGCTCCAAGAGAAGAGGTAAACCGCTGCGGGATCGCTTCCAGAACCCAGGTAAGCCTCAAACTTTTCTTTTAATTTCTGTTTTTACATTTCTAGATCAAGATCTCTTCTTCTACCTGTAGACACCCCAAATTGCACTACAAAATGAGAAAATAATAAAAACATATAATTATAGCTTAAAACAGGTCAAAAATGCATAAAAACTGACAAAACTGGCTTTGCTCGTATTTCATTCACGGGCCGGTCGCGCCCGAAATCAATCTACGGTCAGGCGCGCCCGTGGAAACTATACGGTCCCCGTTGGACCGTAGTGCATTTACGGTCACTAAAGACACGTGCGAGTTTTGTCCTTCTCTCGATTTCCGAGCTTTATCTTTAGTCCAATATATCTTTAAATGAGCGAATTAAGTATTTTATTCGCTGAAGCCACCTTGATTGGCTATGGATGGGCATTATCTCCAATTTTCATTCTATCCTGAGGATCAGGATATATCCTTCTGGACCAGCCTTGCCCCTGTGCTTGCCTATAAATAGAGGCTCTCTCCTCTAGCTAAGGGCCACGAA
This sequence comes from Buxus sempervirens, assembly GCA_947561395.2. Classification (NCBI taxonomy): domain Eukaryota; kingdom Viridiplantae; phylum Streptophyta; class Magnoliopsida; order Buxales; family Buxaceae; genus Buxus; species Buxus sempervirens. The sequence continues at coordinate 11,991,962 of OX387185.1, forward strand.
TTTTTGAAGTCTAAGGAATTCTAAGAAGCTCCAAGAGAAGAGAAGAACTCTTGCTGCCTGCCTGCTCAATCCAGGTAAGTCCCCTATCCCTTTTTATTTTCTGTCTTCAATTCTAGAAGTAATAGGATCATCTCTATTGCTGTATAATAAGGCCATATCTGTTTGTGTAACCAAACTTGTCTCTAAGTGCCTCAAGAGTCTCTCTAGCCGTAAAACGTGAAGAGAGAACTAGGGGAAAGGGGAACAGGTGGATCCCTAGAATAGAACCCCATATCTGTTTTTTGTCTTTTTCATAGAATAAGGCCTGTGATTGTGTTTGTGTAACCAAACCTATCTCTAAGTACCTCAAGAGTCTCTCTAACCGTAAAACGTGAAGAGAGAACTAGGGGAAAGGGGAATAGGTGGATCCGTAGGGTAGACCCCCATGTGCTCTAATCTGTGAGATGTGGCTGTTTTAAATATCCTGATCATGTTTTAATGCTTTTTATGATATATCTGAATGAATAACATGAATCTATAATGTTTATAGCATGAGATCCCCACTTTTTGCTAAAATTTGGATTTTTGCCACTTTTGCACCTACAGCACTGTTTTTGCGATTTTTGTGATTTTAGGCTATGATCTTGGATCTATCATGATCAATATGGTAGATCTGAATCTAGAAGCCTGAAAATAACTTCTAGGGTTTCATGATATGGTTTTTAAATTGTTTTTCATTATTGAGAGAAGACCCTACGGTCTAAATTCTCCCCCTTTTGGTGTTTTTCATCAACGTGGGTATTTTTGGTTTTTATTTTCTGATTTAATGTGAAATTTGAGCTATATCTATGTCCTGGACTATTCAAGTTCAATTTTGAAATATTTTATAAAAATCATATTTTTCTAGATTTCTAGAATTTGACTTGAAGCCAGATTTTTGGATTTTTCCCTTTAAACCGATTTTATTTGATTTTATCTCAATTTTATTTTAATCATGAAACCCTAGGAATGGTATGATCATATTTGAAAGTTCTGGATCAATCAGACTATTCATATGAAAAAACCATACAATTTTGTCTTTTTTGTGATTTTTCCTGATTTTTACATCAAGCCTTTTTTTCTTTGTAAAACATGAACAATACCTGGCAACCACCTTGTGTGGATGAATAGGGGTGCCTAACACCTTCCCCTGTTCATAACCTAATCCCTCTACCCATCTCTGGTTGTTTTTTTTAGGAGGGTTATTTTTACCCTAAAATTGCCTTTTGTGCTTATTTAATATTTTGGTGTCCATTCACACCTAAATTGAATGGTGGCGACTCTTTGTTTTATATAATCCCGTGTGATGATTAGGAAATCATTTAAATTGATTTTTTCCATGTCTTATACTACCTTTCTGTAGAATAAAGCCTTTCTATGTGTGTGAAAATCCTTCCCCGGCTCAAAGTATCTCGAGACTCCCCCTAGCCGTAAAACGTGAAGGCGGGATCTAGGAGAAACGAGACTGGGGATTGACCCCAGTGCTAGAACCTATGTAGCATAAAGCCTTTTGATTGATTGTAAACCGTTTCATATTCAAAGTACCCTTGATTATCTTGAAGAACCGTGTTTAACGGGGAGAGAGAACAAAGGGAAATGATAATGGAACGGAACCCTAGGTTGTTTTAGAACCTTATTTTGATGAATATGTATGCATGCTATGTTGTTCTATTGATATTGTATGGTTTTTCACACTTGCAAATTCATAGCACTATTTTGGCGGGATAGGCTCACATTTGGGGATTTATTACATTCATTGTGATAAATCTCAAATAAATGGCCTCAATCAATTCTGGAATGCTTTTAAGTGATTTTTAAAGGTTTTGGATTCATCTTGCACGAATTACACACACTTGATCACAGTTTTGAGTTGGTTTTGTTCAAAAAGGGCCTAACTTGACAGCACCTGTACCCTTACTTCGGACGCTCATAACTTCATCGTCCGGATAAATTTTGGAGCAAATCCAAAACCATGGGAAAGGTGAGGCTGTCTAATTTATGTCCACCAAATTTCATTAATTTCTATCAAGCAGATTTTTGACACCTCTCTGTCGAAGTTGACTGGACAGTTCAGGTTCAAATACAGAACTTGTCACTTTGACGGAGCGCCATGTGTTAGTTTTAAGTCCGATTCGAGTGATTTTTGTTTCTGGGCACTCATTTATGAGTCTATTTTTAAATCCAATTGGTTTCATAATTGTTTGACTCGATTTGAATTATTGGTAACGGATTTACTCAGAACTGTTCATCAGTACTTTTCTGGGTAAATCTATGATCTTCGGGGCCTGTTCGGGAAGTCACCCAAGGCACCTCCGAATGAGTTTTTGTATGAGGCTAGTTTCTTTTGAACGATGGCCATACAGACTTCATTGACACCATATTTCACGGATTTCTATGGAGTAGATTTTTCTAGGTGATTTTCCGAACTTGCCTACTTGCTACTTTTGATTTTCTCCGGCAGCAACTTTACAAGGAGCATAACTCCTAGGTTTTTACCCGGAATTGCTTGAAATTTTGCATGAGACTATTATTTACCATAATCTTTCAAATGGATTTGGTTTGATTTGATTTAAAATTGGATTTGAATGATTTCAAGACAAATGGTATTACTTTTACCAAATTTCCCGGATTTGCCTCAACTTGGTTTTGTGCAACTTTTGCTGTGATTTCCATCTTTTCGTGATATTCCAGAAGTGATATTAACTTAAAAGAAGATCTGGAATTCATTTGGATTTTCATGTGAAGATATCATATATTTATCCTTTTTCAAGGTTTTCATGATTTTTTAGCAAGCTTTCTATTTTCTTTTAGCATGAATAACACTTGGCAACCACCTTGTGTGGGTGAATGGGGGTGCCTAACACCTTCCCCCGTTCATAATCTAATCCCCTTACCCATCTCTGGATTTGATTTTCAAGTAGGGTATTTTTACCTTAGAATTGGCATTTTTGCACTTTTTGCATATTTTTGAATCTTTTGGTGTCCATTCACACTCCAAAATTCTGAATGGTGGCGAATCTCCAAATCTTTACATCGAGCCCCGTGTGTTGACGAAGGGATGATCATTCCGGTGATTTTTTCCCATGTCTCACAGTAGAAAGAATGATCACCAAGTGGTGATTAGGTTTCTAAAAGGGAACATCTTGGCTAGGTTTGGCATGCCTAAGGCTATCATCAGTGACAATGGAACTCACTTTTGTAACAAGCCTTTTGCTTCCCTCTTGAAGAAGCATGGAATCCACCATAAAGTGTCTACACCATACTACCCCCAAACAAATGAGCAAGCTGAGTTGGCTAATAGGGAAATCAAGCAAATCCTTGAGAAAACAGTTAACCCAAGCAGAAAAGATTGGTCTTTGCGTTTGATAGATGCCTTGTGGGCATATAGGACAGCTTATAAGACCATTCTAGGAATGTCCCCCTATAGGCTAGTGTATGGCAAAGCATGCCACTTACCTGTGGAACTTGAGCACAAAGCTTATTGGGCCATAAAAAGGGTTAATTTTGACCTTGACAAGGCTGGTTCCTTGAGGAAGCTCCAAATTTCAGAATTAGATGAGTTGAGGAGGGATGCTTATGAGAATTCTAAGTTAGCCAAGGAACACATGAAGATTTTGCATGATAGGCACATTCAGAGGAAGTAATTTGAACCTAACCAACAAGTTTTGCTTTATAATTCTAGGCTTCATTTGTTTCCTGGTAAGTTGAGGTCTAGATGGAGTGGTCCTTATGTTGTGAAAACAGTCTTTCCCCATGGTGTTGTAGAAATCTTCAATCCTCAAAATGGGAATGTTTTTAAGGTGAATGGCCAAAGACTTAAACCTTTCTTGGCTAATTTCTCCACCGAGGACACCACCATCCACTTGCAAGACCCCACTTACCCAAGTCTTGTTTAGAGTAGTCCTAGATGGTTTTTTTTCTTTTTTTCTTTCTTTTTGTTTTGCTTATTTACTTCTGTTTGTATTTCTTGTTTTAGTTAATTTTTTTTTCTCTTTAGTTTAACTTCTTAGTTTTTAGTTTACTTTCTTTACCAAGTTCAGCTTATTTTAGGTAATTTCTTTTTATTGTTTTTAATTTGTGCTTAAAGTAGTGCTTTAACTTTCTTGAAAACTGTTTTTCATGGTATTTTTCATCAATGTGAACTTTGATTTGTTCCTTTCATGATCACCTCTGGTAGCACAGGTGCTGCCAAGTTTCTAAGAAAGTGAGGTGATGGAAGAATTTGGGAAATTTTCTCAGAAAAGAGTTTTTTTTGGGGGAAGGTCTACAGTGGGGTTGGCATGGGATTTGATGAAGAGGCCAAAACCATGGTAGCCTGAGTGACAGGTCTGAATTCATTTAAAAAACATTGGGAGAGAGTCTTGGCAAGAAGTCTGAATCTAGGCAGATGAGTTTTGAGTGTTTGGAGCACCTGAGAAGTGGAAATGCAAAATAGAGGAGTTGGCACAAATGAGGCCCTGAACTTAAGTGTTCGAGACAAAGACTAGATTGTGCATTTCAATTGCTGTCAAGAACTCCAAGGACTTGAGTGAGAATCACACCACATTGGTCTAATGGGAATTGTTATTTGCCTGTGGGATAGGATCATTTGAACACTAAAGATTTAGAATATCTCACAATGATGGTGATCATGAATGAAATTTTACTTCTCAAAGCATGATTGAGGCAATTAAGTGAAGGAACTCACAGGTCATGAACCAATGGCAATAGCCCAGGTGAGACTACCATGAATGGGGAGAGCAATAGCAGCCTCAAAGGATTCAGAGCATGGATTTGTTGCAACCCAAGGAACAAATGTCCTGAAACTCAGGTGACCAGGATAACTATAGCTTAAGTCATGATCAGGTCTCTGTCACAGAATCAGTTCACAGGTGAAGGTTTCTATTCAGATCAGGGAGTATGAAGAGCAATAAAAGGGGGTTAAATCTGTAGTGATTGCAGATATCAAGGAGATTCTACTTTCAAAAATAAGAAACCAAGGGAGCTGGGCAGCAAATGGCACTAGCTCAGGAAATAGACCTGAATTTCCCATTCTTATTAAAAGTAGTATTAGTCAGGTTTGAACCTCTATTCAAGTTGGGGAAGATGCAAATCTAATGCATTCAAACTCACCAAATCAATTGGTCAAAACACTCCAAAACAGGGGAGCCACCCCCCCCCCCCCCCCCCTTATAGCACTTCAAGTTGCATGAGTTTGCTACTAGGGGAATTTAACAGCAAAGAAATGGCCTGTAATGTGCAATTAGGTTACTGTCAACATTCTTAGACCTGAAGCAATGAAAAATCAGGATTGTTTGTTAACTTGGACTGAAAAAAAAAAAATCTGATAAAACAAGTATGGTTCAAGTTGCATAGGGCATGGGGCGAGCCTATCAGGTCCTCCATAAGTCTTTGATCTATCTAATGAACCTGGACAGCAGGTGAGTGCAATATTGGATCAGGTTGCTATCCATACTCCAAGCAGTTGATGGAAGGTACTCTCATGCCCTGAAATAACCCAACCAAGGACAGATAAGGTTCATAGAGTTTGGATTTGTTCTACAAGCCATTTAAGAGCTTGGGCATTTGTGAGTGAAGTCCACAGGCCATGATGGGGAGAGTTTCCTAGGTCCTTTCAAGTTTTGACTAATAAACTGATCTCATACTCAGATCAATTCTCTTGTTAGTGAATTAAGTTGGCCAAAACTAAGATTTGTGAAGGATGCAAGGGGCATCATAACCTGAGTTCAGGGCAGTAGCCTATGTGTGTATCCCATAAGTGTGTGGATTATCAATGGCTAAGTTTAATGAAAGGGTGGATAGATAGCTGCCATAACAGATTCGGGGTAGGGGATTTGCTGCAGACCAAGGAACAATAAGGCATGAAACAATTTAAGAATAGAAATTACAGTTGTAGGGAAAAGGGTGTATGCTGCCAGAGAAGTGCACAAGACCTTGTCATCAGTTGTATTCAGGTCAGCAATTGAGTGTTCAATTTAAGGATGATCCACAATGCCCCAAATCAGTTTACTGTCAAATCAGTGTTGGAGTACTTGAGAAGCTCAAATTGAGATTTGTTTCTTAAAAATAATCAGGAGAATAAGAAGGGTCTTGAGCATGTGCTTCGAAAATTGAAGTGTGTTTGAGTTTGCAAGTGCCTAAGTTTGCTGTCATATCAGTTTCATGCATGTACAGATTTTTGAACCTGTTTGGAAGGGAATGTAAGGACAAAGCTAGGAATTAACGCAAGCTAAGGAGCATAAGCAAGCAATCTAAGCTATTTGACCTTAAAAATGATACACAGATGCAGTTGAGTTATGAAGACGCATAAGAGGGGATCAAAGCCTTAGTAATTGCAAAGATCAAGGAGATTTTGCTCTTCAAAATCAGAGGCCAAGGAAGCTGGACAGTAGATAGCACTATGGGAACTAGCTCAAGAAATGAACCAAAGGGATTTGCATCAAGAGAATACATCATAAATTCCCATCCATTTGCATTTGGCATTTCATCTCAGGTTTAAGAGCTGTGTTTCCAACCAATGCACTTGGAAGTGCATCATTTTTAGCCCTTGCACTAGTTCTAGCCAGATTGAGGATTTTTATTGAAAGATTTATGAAAGAGGGTTGTTCTCTAGGTTAGTATTCAGTGGAGGAGGTGGTTTAGGTTGCTGCTATTACTGCCTTGCATGGTCTACCCAAAGCACAATGCTAATTCAAGTGAAAACAGTCCCTGCAGATAAGATTTTTGCCCTCTAAAAAGGGTCAAACCTGATCGAATCTGTGAAGAGTTGGATTGCATGCTACACACTGTTGGAAAGCCCTATCAGTCTAGTTTCTAACACATCAAACGGGGTGCCATTTAGAGCTTTCTGGAGGAACTTATGGCCATTTTACTAAGGGGGGTTCTGAGCACCTGCAATAGTAAAAACAGCCTTTTATCATTTGCAACTTGGGGACCTCAAATCAAGATTGGCTCCAATAAAATCAAGGGAACAAGGAGAGTATCAAGGCATAAAAATTGATGAGATGAGGGGGATTAGTTCCTTAAAAAACCATGGAAGCTAAGGAACCAAGTTTTGTTATGGAAAGTTTACTGAACCAGCTGGGGTGGCAGTAATGCATAGATCTGATCATAGTTGGGCAGTGATTCCCTCACACTACAAGGAGAAGAAATTAGCTTTAAAAAAAATCAATGTGTGGGCAACTTGTGGTCAAGAAAAGCAGTAAAATGTGGAGGGAATTAGCTCTGTTCTGGGTGTATATTGAATCCAACCATGCTGTCAAGTGCAAGAACAGCAGAAAAATGGCTTGCATCATTCTTTGGTTTGATTTTACCATGGATCATCTTCAGAATCTGCACATTCTCATCCTACTCCATATTTTTCAGGTGATCTTATCTAAACACCACTTTCTCATTTCCCCCAAATTGTTTCAAGTCTTACAAGTATCTCATTTTTCCCAATCCTTTTGCTTTCTCTCCACCTTGTTTTTTGTTTTGCACTTGCTCTAACCTCTGTCTTGCAGTTCCAGTTAATTTTCATGATGGTTTTACGCCCCATCAAGTTTGCTCAAGCATTTTTTAGATGTTACCTTGCTTGCTTGCCCATGCACTACTCAAGGTAAGGTTGAAATTTTTCATCCAAATCATGCAAGTTTCAACCAAGCAAGGTAATATACATCCTTTCTTCACTCAAGTATTGCTTCTTTTTATTCTTTACCTTCCAAACATTGAGGACAATGTTTATTTTAAGTTGGGGGGTGGGGGATTAATTTTTGCATGCTACTTCACTACTTGGAGCAATTTTTTGCTGATTTCTCTGTTTTTGAGCTATCTTGAGTGAATTTGAGCAATTTTCAGTGAATTTTGAACTTTGAAGCCTATGTTTAGATTAGTTTGAGTTCAATTCATTTGGGTGAATTTTCATGCTATTGGTAAGGGTGCATGCATGTTCTTGGTAAAAGAAGTGCTGTCATGTTTTTTTTTTTTTTTTTTGGCTATTGCCATGAAAAAAAAATCTGTCATTACTCTCTTCATAATAGCCATGTTTTTCTTGCCCTTAACCTCCAAATTTTAATTGCATAGCTTGATCTTAGTTGGGGGGTATCAGGAGCAGCTCATGGTATCAATCCTTAGGCCTTGTTTACATTCCCTCAAATGTGAAGATTATTCAAGTTAGTCCCATGCTTAAGATTATTTATCTAGGTTTTAGCTTGCTTTTCATTCTAAAGTTGTCAATTTCCTTTACTGAAACCTAGAACAGTGAGTTTCATGGTCCACATTAATTCTGAATGGTTGGAGTGTAATTCTCATGGGGCTATAGTGATGTTCTTGACCATTCAAACCTGGGTAACGCAATGTATAGTTGCTGTAACTGAATTTCATGCACAACAGTGAGTGTTTAGTTGATTTTTAAGCATCAATTAGTGTCTTTTACCAATCAACCCCCAAGAGCTCTACTGAACCATATCTTCAAGGCCCAAAAACAAGAGGAATCAAAAAAGAAATATAAAAAAAAAAAAGAAAAAAGAGCAGAAAAATTCTGCTAGAAAAAAAAAAAGAAAGCAAAAGTGGCCTGAGATCAAGTGAAAAAGAAGAGGGACAATGTGACCTCTTTGTAAAGTGCAATGGAAAAGGCTACCTATTACCGGGGCTTGAAAAAAAAAAGAGAGACAAACAATGAATAAGGCATGTGCCAATCAATAAAGGCCTTTTGCAGTGTAATAGCGTGAAAGCCGCCATTGCAATGGTTCTGACTTAGAGTAAAAACCAACTTGGTTTGCTTGGAGGGTTCCTAGGTTGAATAACACTTTGAGAGGTCTTAGAAGTCACTAAATGTAAATTGTCCACACACTTACACTCAGTGAAAGCAATTTCAGAACCTTACACTTGGTTGAGTTGTTAAGAACTCAAGAAACTTTATGTGGCTTACAAGCTAAACTATATTAGTCTCAATGCCCAATTTACTTATCTTGTTCTATTTTTCAGTAGAAGAATATGATTTCAGAAGTTTGAGACATGCTTGAACTTAGATAATCAATGCATTTGCTAGGGACTAGCAAGTAGTAAGTTGGGGGTGTGATTAAGTGGTTAAATTGCATATTTAAGCCACTTATTGAGGTGAAAAATACAGAGAAATCCCTTAATAATTGCTTAATCATTCATTGATTTTTGTTCATGGCTTAAGCATTGAATTAAATTTTTATTGAACTTCTTTAGGCTTAATTGTGCATGAGAAGTGTGCTTAATGTGAAATGGAATTTACTTGAGAACTTTCTGATTTAATTTTGGGTAAAGAAGTGTCTGTGCATCAATCTGAAAATATTTTGAGATTAGGCATGGGCTAAATGAGCTAAATTTTGATTTGGATTTTAAATCAGATGCAATAAGCTGCATAAGCTTGCATTACCATCTCATGAGAACATTTAACTTAGGCTAATTACCTTATTGTCCCTCACTCACTAATTGGATTTATTTTGTTTGCAGGGACAAAATGGGAAGTAAAAAAAATTCACAACGGTGGCTTGGTGCTGAGTAGGCTAACGGCCTATCAGGGCCGTTGGAGATCAGCAAATGAGAGAGGAGCGTTTGACGAGGAATATTCGCAGGAAATTGAAGAGAGGAGGAGGATGAGATGGCTGGTGGTGGAAGGAGAGTATAGAGAGTTTAAGCATGGCGGCGGGAGCAGAGTAGAAGTAGTTTAGTTTTCTTATTCATTTTTCTCTGCATACATTGCATTAGAATGATCTGGATGGTTCAAGCACAGGGAGCAGGAGTTTGGTTTGATCGTATACCTGCTGCAATTTTCGTTTTATTTTCTGTTCATTAAAATTTCTTTTCGACAGATAGTACAAGTTCTATGTTGATCGATTTTGCTTAATCCTGATTCAGAACAGTTTGAGGATTCAAAGAATTTGTGATCTATTTGGTTGGTTTAAGTATAGTTCTTCTTTTCCAATATGAATCTCTGTTTTTTGTTTAATTTCTTGCTGTTTATGAAGTGGGTAACGGCTGTTTGGATCATGTCCAGAACCACGTGTGAGTGAACGTGAATCTAAGCTCAGGTGGAGCTCTAAAATGCACTGTATTCTTTACCTTCATTGATCTTCATGCTAGTTTATATGTTTAATCCTTTTATGTTTCAAATCAGTTCCTATTAGAAAGATAGGATTTCTTCAATTTAATTGATGATCCATTGTAGACATCAGGCACAATGGATGCTTGAATTATTAATTGGGTTTTCCTAATTAGATGCACAATCCAAATCTTATTTGTTTCCCATAAGGTATCTTATATGGTTTAGGTTCAGATTTGAATTGATATATCACCTGAATGCCAATCTCATGACTGAGTTGGTATTTGTGAAAGAGAGGATCTAAGTTGGAAGAGGAGTGCAGCCCATGATTGAGCAAAACCTGTAGCTCAGGTGTTTGATCAATTTGTCCTTAGAATTGTTTCATTTTTTTTAGCTTAAATTTACTCTTGAATTTAACCTTTATTTCTCTTAAGTTTGTTAAGTGATTTCTTTCTTAGTAACTCAGATTTACTTAGATAATTAGAGTTGGGAGTATTGTAAGTATCTTTAGGTTTCTAGGATAATAAACTTTAGGGTGTTTAAGAAAAATTCAGTTTAGCATCTACAATTCTCTTCATGCACACAAGTGGCTTGATCTGTTTTTTTTTTCTCATCATTTTATCTTACTTGTGTAGTATAGCTAGTATTTTGTTAATTAGATTGTGTAGGTTTGGATTTATTCATCTCTCTTTGTTCATTTAGTTTCTTTTTTCTCCAGCACTTATCATTTCTGTTTTACTTCTAATCATCGTGTCCCTGTGGAAATCGACCTTGGGGCTCACCCAAGTATTTCAACTTGACACTCCTGCACTTAGGAGCAGCACTTTTGTGAACACATCAGATTGCATCCCACAAGGGAGATATGTGATGACCTCTTGCGGGAGAGATGAAACCTCCTAACGGGGGAGATGTAATCCAGATTGGATTGCATCTCATAGGGGAGATATGTGACCACCTGTGGGTGAGATGAAACCTCTTGTGGGGGAGATGTAATCACGATGTGATTGCATCCCATAGGGGAGATTTGTGTGTTACCACCTGCGGGTGAGGTATATTAACTCCTGCGAGAGGGACCTCCTGTTGGGAGAGATGTAATCCAGATTGGATTGCATCCCACATAGGACATATGTGACCACTTACAGGTGATATGAGACCTTTTGTGGGGGAGATGTAATCATGATGTGATTGCATCCCACAGGGGAGATGTGTGTGTTACCATCTACGAGTGAGATGTGTTAACTCCTTCAAGAGGGACCTCTTGTTGGGGAAGATGTAATCCAAATTGAATTGCATCCCACAGGGGAGATATGTGACCACCTGCGGGTGAGATGAGACCTCTTGTGGGGGAGATGTAATCATGATGTGATTGCATCCCACAGGGGAGATGTTTGTGTTACTACCTACGGGGTGAGATGTGTTAACTCCTGCGAGAGGGACCTCACATAGGGGAGATGTGATTACTACGTGATTGTATCCTACATGGAAGAATGTTACTATCGGATTGTGAGATTGACTATTAATTATGAATGACATGATTTCATTTGAATAAGAAGAGTTTGATTAAACGGTTTAGCTGTGACTTGATTAGAATGACTCTAAAATAGAATATTAATGAGACATGAATAAAATGTAGAATTATTTTAGGAAGACAATACTTAGGCATGAGCAACGGGCCGTTGGCTAGCTCTCTTTTCCCTCCATAAAAGTGGCTTTTAGCCACTTTTATGCCCATTTTACCCCCTAACAGCCATATAACAGCTATATTGGGGGGCTATAGTTGTAATTGATGATTAAAAGACCTTTTCTACCCTTCCAACTGTAAAATAACAGTCATATTGAAGGGTAGAGGCGGTAAAAAGCCACTTTTAATTTTTTATAAATAGCCACTCCCTTTCCCACTCCAAACCACACTACTTCTACAATCTCCTACTCTCCTCTAATTGATTATCAAATAGTTTCTTTGCTCTAATTGTTGTAATTGGAAATTGGTGATACTCGATCTCTTCTAATTGTTCAAGCATCAAAAGTGGGAAATTGGACTCTGGAGGTTGAAGGCTTCAATTGCAAAGTTCAAGATTCATTCTAAAGAGGTATTCTTCTATTTAATTTTCTGATTTTAAAATTAGTATAAATATTATTATTATAAGTAAGTCTCTCCTTCTACCTTTCTTATAAATTAGTATCACCAAATATTTATTATAATATTATTTATTAAGAATTTTTTTTTTCCAAAAATTTGATAATGGACCCTAGGTATCCTATGTTTTTTGACATTGAAGAAAGGGAATATCTTAGACCCCTTTCTGACCCAGTATTTTCTGATGATATAACCCAACCCCAATATAATGACCCTCCCATCCAAGATCTTGAAACAGAATTACCTTCACAAGATATGGGATCGTCTTCCCTACCACCTAGGAGCACCAAGAGGAGTAGAACCTCCGGTGTTTGGCTCAATTTTACAATTGAAAGTGTAGGGAGTGAAGAGAAGGCAGTGTGTAACCATTGCAAAAAACATTTTAGTTGTAAAGGCAAAGGTGGTACAGGCCACTTGAACCGGCATTTGCAGAAATGCCTTCCAAAACATGGCCAAATTGACCCTAGGCAAACCCAAATTTCTACTAGTAGTGTTGCTATGAGTAATTTTATTTTTAATCAAGAAGAAACTAGGCTTGAAATAGTAAAGTGGGTAATTCAAGAAGAATTACCCTTTAGATTAATAGATTCTAAAAGATTTCACCGTTTAATAACTAAATATTTAGCACCACAATTTAAACCTTTTTCACGCCACACTTTAAGAAAGGATGCAATAAAATTATATGGAAAAATGAAAACTGTATTAATAGAAACTTTGTCAAACAGTACTTTTAAGATAGCTTTAACCTCAGATATTTGGACAAGTAGACAACAAATAAGTTATTTAGATATAACTGCACATTATATTGATGAAAATTGGAATATGGAAAAAAGAATAATAACTTTTGAACCACTAGATGCTAGCCATACTGGAATGAATATATCAAATGCTATAAGTAGAAATCTAAGAAATTATAAAATACACAATAAAATAATGGCTCTAGCACTTGATAATGCAAGTGCTAATAATGTTGCAGTAGGAATATTAAGACAACAATTAAACTTAAATATAGATGGAAGTTTATTTCATGTTAGGTGTGCTTGTCATATCCTTAATTTAGTTGTGCAAGATGGATTAAAAATTGTTCAACATCATTTAATAAATATTAGAGATGCAGTAAGATTTATAAAACAATCTAGCACAACCGCTAGAGAATTTAAATATTATTGTGAAACTTTAGGAAAGCAATATAAAAAAATTACCCTAGATGTTGAACATAGGTGGAACTCAACATATTTAATGCTAGAAGCTGCACTAGGATTAAAACAAGAAATTACAATATTTTATAAAAGTAAAATGCCTGAAAGTGACTTAGAGGATCTTGATTGGCAAATAGCCAAAATTTTAAGAGATTTTTTGATGCAACAAGATATTTATCAGTAGTTTATTACCCAACATCCTCAAGTATTATAACTTGTTTATATCAAATAAGTATTTGTTTTAAACAATATAGAAATGTACCCATTGCTAAGGAAATTATCCCTGCAATGGAAACTAAAATTTTAAAATATTGGCAAGAGATGCCTAATTTATATTGTTTAGCTACTACAGTGGACCCTAGGGTTAAATTAGGAGTTGAAGACTTAATAGATGGAATAAATGAAAATATGAATTCTACTTTTCAAATAGATATACGTAAAATAAGAAATCTATTAGAAAGACTTTTTTGTGAATACGATACTAGTAGTAGCATACAAAGTCATACGCGAACCCAAGAAACACTACCAGATAATTCCCCTTGGAATTTTTTAAGTGGGAGAAGAAAGGGAAAACAACCAGCATCTAGTAGTGGGGGATCATTTGAATTAATGATTTTCTTAGAAAGCCCCCCAATGAGTTTCAATACTATAGAAGAGCATAATGCTTTTAAAATTTTGACATGGTGGAAGCAAAATCAGGTTAATTATCCTGTGCTTTCTGCCATGGCACGTGATCTACTAACGGTTCCGGTGTCCACAGTTGCATCGGAATCAGCTTTTAGTGCAGGTGGATGAACCGTGGATGATTACAGGAGCAGATTAACGCTGGAGATGGTGCAAGCATGTGTCAGTCTTACAGATTGGTTAAGGGCAGAACTGAGAGAACAAGAATATGAAGATGATAAACTTGCTGGAGACTTTGATGATTTGAATATTGATTTTAGTCAACTAGAGTAGTCTAAGTTTTGTTATAATTTTTGTAATCAAGTATAGGGAAGGGTAAATATGAGATTTCGATTGTGAGCAATAAATCCATTAGGTCAAGGGAAGAGGGTTTCAAGGCCTATAAATAGATTATTAAGTTAAAATTTCGGGAAAAGGAAAAGAAACCGGAGGCCATGTATTTAGAGTGGCCGCTGCTTGGAAACTGAGGGCGTCGGCCGATAAGCTTTGCTCTATGAAGGAGATTATCAGTAGGGTTGGAAGCTAGAAGAAAAGTCTTCAATAAAATGTGAGTAGCTTTGTTTTAATCTGAGGTTTTTCGGTTTTGTCTATTGGTTTTAGCCGTATGCATGATCTCGGAGAAATAACGATTCGCACATGTTGTTTTTGGATTATTTTTAGAGGAGAAAATTTTAGGTTGTTAGATTAAATTCGAATCGTGTCTAATAGTCTTTGGAGGATGGTAGGAGTGTAGAAAAGTTGTTACAGAGGTGAGAAAATGGGACAGTCATGGAGTTCTGGGAGTTACAGAGAGTCGCGAATTGTAGGGTGTATCCGCCAACTTGGCGCCTACCTAGCGCCAATGGGTTTAGTCAGCACGAGAATTAGTTTTTGTTCTCGCCGAGCTCGCGCTCATCTCGCGCCAAGGGTTTTAGTTAGCGCGAGATCGATTTTTAGTTATCGCCGAGTTCGCGCTTATCTCTCGCCAAGTATATTTTTAGTTAGCACGAAGTGTTTTTGGTATCACCAAGTTCATGCCGACCTCGCGCCAAGCGCCAGAGGTCAGTGCACCCCCTAAGAATTAGCCGAAAGGTGTGTCTGACCAAATAAAGCCAGATTTTGATATTTTGAGGTTTCAATAACTTAGCCAATGACTTGTTTAGGATCTTAGAAATACTTTTACCTGTTCAAAACACTCAGAGATTATTAAGTTGAATTATTGGTAAATCTTAGGAGTTCTGAAGTAAACTTTGAAGGGCTATCAATTGGTTATTTTACTGTTCCTAACACTAGGGGTTAATGATTTAGTTTCTCTTATGTTCCATACTTGTTCTTGATTGAGAAATTATTTAACCTAGTTTTACTTGATTTAAAGTTCTGAAAAGTATTTGTAAAGTTTATCTTAGTGTGAGTAAATGGGTTTTATTACCAATGGTCTTGTGTTATGGGATTATAGTAATTACTGAAAGTACATGAGGTACTGTCCTGGTCTGGAGTGACCTGTGTTGAGCTGTGTTGTGTTATACATGATGATGAATATGTTTGATTTAATGTGATGTCAGAGTTGAGTTTATACGATGGTTTTCTGTTTTGGTTTAGCTTGTCTTGGATCTACAGTTTAAGCTTAGTAATGTGATGTATTTGTTTTATTGGAGTAATGGCATGGCCATGGAGTGTTGCCACGACCGGTGTAGAGCAGCCAGAAACCTTGAGTAGGCGTGGTTGCCAATGCCGAAACCCTAAGTAGGCCGGCATTGGATGACGAAACCCTAAGTAGGCCGTCATTTCAGAGTATCCGAAACCCTAAGTAGGCGGGAACTGTGTACATGGACGTGTGGTCGTCGCTCTGGCGTGTTGATTAACCAATCTAAATAATTACATGACATTGACCAATGTTGGGTTTTATATTTATTTTTCACGAGATATATAAATGGATTGTCGTGAAACTTCGGTCTCCTCAAGACGTGGTTTTATGATGATATTGGATTTCGTAATTGTTCGGATTAGTTGACAACCGTACTCAAATCAAATTACATATTTGCTTTGCATTAGCTATATCATTTGGCTGATGAATTACTGTGAGTTTAGTCGGATTAATCGTGTTATTGCTATCGTTACTTGTGTATTATTCGATCCATTCTTTACAACTAGGAAAATGTATTTATGCATGCATGTGCTGCTCGCTGAGATATTCGTATCTCATTCCTTTGCTTTTGTTTTGTTTTTCAGATACTCTCGGAGAGCGATACTTGCGGGTAGTTTCTTGGCATGTGAGTTTATTAATTTGGGATTAATTAGCGCACTCTGTTTTATAGTCATTATTATATTCATGTTTTTCCTTAACTCTGATATTGCGGTCCTGTGTTACATAATAACCTCTGGAGACAGTTATGGGTTTTATACGTAACTTGGATTTGGGGCGTTACATGAGATATTCATATCTCACTTGTGTTTTGTTTTGTTTTGGTTTTCAGCTATTCCGCGTGAGAGCGTCCTTGGGGTTGACACAGGGGGTGTTGTAGATTAATGTGCTGAGGATCATTCATATCTTGTTTAGTTTTTCTTTTAGAGATTGATATAGATGTACTCTGATGGATATTTTATGATTTAATTGATTATGAGAGAAAGTGTGTTAGAAAACCCATTTACCAGACTTATGATTTTATATTGATGAATTTGATGTTTTAACTCTCCGCACTCTGATAATTAATGAAATTATTTGAATTTAAATGTCTGGTAATTAGTAGCTTTGGGCCCAGTAGCACTTCAGATTCGGGTTTGGTGCTTGTTTTGCAGAGACCCGGGTTCGGGGTATTACACCTAAATAGCACTCCAAATACGGGTTTGGTGTGTGAATGTACATAGACCTAGATTCAAGCCGTTACACAAACTCACAGCCTGTCATCCTTGAGACTTTAGTTAGATCTTCACTACAAAAAAAAGGACTTTTTGCGTCAAATATTTTGCGACAGATGGAAAGGTAGTCGCGAAAAAGACTAAATTGTGGCGAGCCCATGACCTTCGCCACAGATTGTTAGTCGCCAATTCTATTTGCACGACGATGCTTTCTTTTAACCTTTTTTTCCTTTCGCGCGCAAGTCTTTCTCCCTCTCCCGCGCATGTTCCCGTTTGCTTGCAACTAACAACACAAGATCAAGCCCTAATCAGGGCTCTACTGTAAAACCCCGAATTTTCCTTAAATAATAAATTAAATTAATAAATCATATTCTTGAGAGTTATATAATTGATGGAAATATTTTATTATTGTAGGGGATGATATAATTAGTGGAGATCCAGAGTTAGACGCAGATCTGACCATCCGATCATGAGATATCGAGGTATGTGTTCTGATTGGGCAGTGTGTATAGGCAAGTTTACATGTGAGATACATGGGATCAAGAAGTATATATATATATATATATTAGTTTATTAACCTAAAACACATACGTTTTGTGTTTCGCTTGTATACAACAGCCGCAAGCGACAAACATGATCGAGCAACTGAGGAAGAAGGAGAAGGAGGAAGAAAGGACTGGGTTTTGGTGTTCTTCATCGTCCAGGGATTATCTCACATTTGTGAGTATAGTTGGTTGGAGAAGAGAAGGAGAAATACGCACGAAAGAGGTAGGTGACACTGTTTTACGTTCGTTTTTGGTATTTACGTTCGTTTAATCGCAAAAGCATGTTTTTATATGATCTATTGATGTATTTAGTTTAGTATCAATGTTATACGTATGATAGAATGAGATTGAACGAGAAAAATCACGATTTAAAACTGTTTCTGTTCGTTTTTGTATGACCGCCGACCTCGATTGTACTCGGCGATCCTCGGCGCTAGTTAAAAATCTTAGACTGCCGAAGACCGCTGGGAGACGTATTGTTGGCATCTTGATTTGAACTACCGCCGACCACAGACCGCCGAGGCGATCCTAGGCGCTCTGTTCAGATTTTGCAGATTTTCGTAATTTTTTCAAAACCTGATTCAATTCCAAACTATTTTTAGACAATTTTAGTGATTAATTAAGATGTTTTAAGACCAAAATAAATTATCTAATTCCCTGTTTTAAAGAAAAATAAATTATGAAGATATTTAAGACATTAGTTGCCAAACCTTGAAAGAAATCAAGAAATCTAGTTTTTGGAAAACCTAACTATTATTTGATTATCAAAACAACTTTAAATGACACTATAAACTATAAAACTTTATAAAGAGAATTCAGAAATCAGATGACCGAATATTGAAGTAATTGACAGATTTAACCTTTATATACCGCTAGGCACCAACCCTTATAGAAATATTATATTTTAGGGAATTTTGGAGTCTAGTGGGCATAGCTGGTTATGGATCCATAGTTGTTGGTAGATAGTTGAGGGATATGTCATTTGGGTTGAGTTTCTCTCTTGTGCGACACGATTCCTTTGCAAGTTAGTTTGTCTGGGAAGGTCCTATGTCTGGAGGGACACCTCGGTGAACCATTGGTGATTTCCTGTACATGTGGATAAGCGACCATCTCCATATATTGATTCTGGTGCTGCATGCTGGTGGTACATGCCAACTCTGATGGGTACGTGTGCAATAAGTCAGTGACTACGGCTCTTGTCTAAGCTGCGCTACATGGGACTTGAGTATCATTAGTAGCATTGTTCCTAAACCGCACGGTGGTATAGCAATTGGTTGAGAATCATCTCAAAAGGTTTATCTATCTTTGTGAGTCCTACAATGACACTGAAATCACAAGCACTTGTTATTATTATTGTATACATGCTGGAGGCATGTGATTGAGATATTGATTGGATGTGACTGTTTAGTGCATCATAGTAAAGTATGAATTATGTTATTGATTTTGATATTGGATTCTTATAATAGAACTTGCTGAACTTCATCTCTAGAACTGGTTATCATATTGCTTTGTATTCATGAATGACACGAATGATTATACGAGCCTGATTAGTCGATATTGGTTAATCGTGCATAAACTGTTACTTTACTTATATTAACTGTTTAATCATGCATGTGTTACCTACTGGGATATTCGTATCTCACCCTACTTTTATTTCATTTTTCAGCTGATACGCGAGAGGGGGATCATAGTGATTTCCAGGGAAAGGTAGCTGAGTATTCACCGGAGGATTACTTTTACCCGGATCTTGTTTGAGGTTGTGGATTGTCATAGACTTAATTACTTTGATCAGATTATTATTAATTTTGGTTTGATGTACTAGAGAGATGAGAGATTAGTAACCTTTTATTTTACTAGACTTTGATATTAATGTTGATGATTAACTATATTGGTTATTGAGGATTTTAGACTACAATTCCTCACATACTTGTTCCGCACTCTGATAGTATAATAAAGTGAATGGATTATTTAATTCTATTGTTTGGTATATTATTGATGATGTATTTGATATGGGCCAGTAACACCTCGGATTTGGTTGTTGAATTGAATTCGGGTTGTTACAGTAATGAAACGGGTTCGGGTCGGGTGCCGATTTGCACTGACCCGGGTTCGCGGCGTTACAGAGATGGTATCAGAGCAATGGTCCTAAACCTTAGATAGCCAGCTTTAGGGGAATGGGATTGTAAGTATGCTAGATAGAACCCCTAGAATTATTGGATTCTAACAAGTGAAATTTGTATTTTGCAGATGGCTAGTAGAGGGAGACGTGCTAGAGCTGATCCTATTGAGGAGCAACAGGATGTTCCATTACCTCCACCACCTCCAGGGGGTGATGTGTGGGCTGTTGTTAGCAGCTTGGCAGAGCTTCTTGCCAAGGAAAAGGAGGAGAGACTGAGCTAGTACGCAATGGTGGAAATGGTGGCAATGGTCATGGGGATGAGCCTGTACATGAGAGGGCCATACAGACGGCCAAGGATCTAGAGCAGTTCAGGAAGTTGGATCCACCTATCTTCCGTGGGCGACCAGATCCTATGGAGGCTGAGAGATGGCTGATGCGAGTCGAGTGGATTTTTGAGGCCATGGGATGCTCAATGGACCGAAGAGTGCGATTGGCAGAATTCTTGTTTGAGGGTGAGGTAGTTCACTGGTGGACAGCCAAGAAGAGGCAAGACCCACAGGCTACGTACATCATGTGGGATAGATTCAGAGAGGTCTTCTATGACTAGTACTTTTCTGAGGAGGTCTGGCTCAAGAAGGAGCAGGAATTCATGGAGATTACTCAGGGGAGCCAGACCGTGGCCCAGTACGAGGCTAGATTTGCAGCATTGTCTCAATTTGCACCCCATATGACCCAGGATGAGAGGAGGCTAACTTCACACTTTGAGCGGGGTCTGAAGCCCGAGATTAAGAGTATGCTGACAGTACTCTTATGCACAGAATTGAAGGATGTGGTACGTAGAGCCACCAGAGCTGGGAGTGACATAGAGGCTAGAGTGAGCCAGAGCAGAGCTAGACCGCTTATGAGGCCGGCAGACCAGAGAGGTTTCCTTAGTGGAAACAAGAGGCCCAGAGACTGGACTAGGGTGAAGCCTGCAGGAGGACAGTATAGGCCAGCTCAGAGGGGATGTGCCAGTTGTGGCAGATATCATGTACCTGGTCCATGTGTCACAGCACTGGGCACTTGTTATAGATGCGGAAAGGCAGGTCACAGGATCACCGATTGTCGATTCTCTCCGAGCTATCAGTCTTTAGCAGTGCCACGACCAGCATTACCACAGCCAGAGACCGCACCTGCTTTCCCACAGAGGCCACAGTTTCAGTAGCCAGCTCAAAGAGCATCAGTTGGGCAGAAGCCCCAGGGTAGAGGACCAGTTCAGAGAGGAGGCCAGATGCAGGCAGTACCTGCTCAGCAGCCGCAGCCAGCGAGAGTGTATGCAGTGGAGGCACATGAGGAGCATGAGCCTGATCGTATGGAGGATATCGAGGCTGATCACAAGGCAACTGAGCTGATCGGAGGTATTCTTTTCATCTGTGGTAGATCAGCATGTGTTCTGTTTGATTCTGGTGCTTCCCATTCATTTATATCACTTGCTTGTGCACGACGGATTGGTTTGTCACCCACTGAATTGGATACTGCATTGTCTATACACACACCGTTGGGAGAGTCTACTAGAGTCGAACATATGTATAGAGACTGTATGATTAGATTGGGTAGACTGGAGTTGTCTGGTGATTTGATTGCCTTAGACATTGGAGGTTTTGATGTGATATTGGGGATGGACTGGTTATGTAGATACCATGTGACGTTGGATTGCTATGCGGGGACAGTGATAGTTAGAGGGCCAGATCAAACCACTCATTGTTTCAAATGTGAGGGGTTAAAGTCTCAGATTGGTCTGGTAGCGTCTATGATAGCAGAGGAGCTTACGAGTGACACCCTTGTCATCTCAGATGTACCTGTAGTGCAGGAGTTTGCGGATGTGTTTCCAGAGGATTTACTTGGATTACCACCTTCTAGAGGAGTAGAGTTCAGGATCTAGTTGATGCCTGGTACTGCTCTAGTTTCAAAGCCACCCTATAGGCTTACGAAACCATAACAGGAGGAACTGAAGAAGCAGCTAGATGAGCTTCAGGAGAAAGGATTCATCAGACCGAGTGTGTCGCCATGGAGCGCACCAGTTCTGTTTGTGCAGAAGAAAGATGGTAGTTTGAGGATGTGTATCGATTATAGGCAATTGAATCAAGTGACAGTAAAGAACAAGTATCCGTTGCCTAGGATTGATGACCTGTTTAACCAGTTAGGAGGTGCATCTTGGTTCTCCAAGATAGACTTGAGGTCAGGATATCATCAGTTGAGAGTGGCAAAGGAGGACATAGAGAAAACAACTTTCCGTACACGCTATGGGCATTATGAGTTCTTGGTTATGCCTTTTGGGCTGACCAATGCCCCAGCTGTTTTCATGGACCTCATGAACAAGATTTTTCATGCATACTTGGACAGTTTCGTAGTAGTGTTCATTGATGACATCCTAGTATACTCAAAGACCCGAGAAGCACATGTTGGGCATTTGAAGGCAGTATTGCACACTTTGAGAGACCACGGGTTGTATGGGAAATTCAGCAAGTGTTAGTTTTGGCTGAGGCAGATTTCTTTCTTAGGTCATGTTATCTCAGGTGAGGGTATATCAGTGGACCCTGAGAAGGTTAAAGCAGTGGCAGAATGGCCTAGACTCACTACAGTGACAGAGGTCAGGAGTTTCCTTGGTATGGCAGGGTACTATAGGAGATTCATCGAAGGATTTTCACGTATAGCTGCACCTTTGTCTAATCTAACCAAGAAGGCAGTGAAATTCCAATGGGATGAGAAATGTGAGCAACGTTTCCAGGAATTGAAGCAAAGATTGACTACTGCACCAGTTTTGATTGTGCCATTTGCAGTATATTGTGATGCTTCTAGGATTGGCTTGGGATGTGTATTGATGCAGCAGGGCAGAGTTATAGCGTATGCTTCGAGATTGTTGAGGCCGCATGAGAAGAACTACCCTGCTCACAATCTAGAGTTAGCAGCCATAGTCTTCGCACTGAAGCTATGGAGGCATTATCTTTATGGGGTAGGATTTGAGATCTTTTCTGATCATAAGAGCTTGAGGTATCTGTTTTCACAGAGAGATTTGAATATGAGGCAGCGAAGGTGGATGGATCTGCTAAAGGATTTCAAGTTCACTTTGCAATACCATCCTGGTAAATCAAACGTAGTGGCTGATGCTTTGAGCAGAAAAAGTTCAGTTGATGATCAGGTAGCCACTTTAGCAGCTTTTATGATGAGCCAGTGTAGATTTGTTGATTCAGTCAGAGATTGGCAGGGAGAGTTTAGCATGCCACAGGATGGAGTAATCCGAGTTGCTCGTGTTCAGATTGAGCCAGATTTGGTTCAGTTGATTTGGGAAAGACAGTTGATTGACCCACAGTTGATTCAGACTAGGGAGCTGATGAGTAGATGATCTGAGGCAGCTGTAGACTTTTCAGATAGAGATGGGCTATTGAGATATAGATGCCGTATTTGTGTTCCAGCTGATGAGGAGATTAAGGAGAAAATATTGACAGAGGGTCATAGATCGAGGTATGCAGTTCACCCAGGAAGTACAAAGATGTACAAGAACTTGAAAGAAATCTATTGGTGGTCAGGAATGAAGAGAGAGATTGCAGAGTATGTGGCAAAGTGCTTGATATTCCAACAAGTGAAGGCTGAACATCGGAAACCACCTGGTTTACTTCAGTCACTTCCTATTCCAGAATGGAAGTGGGAGCATGTGACCATGGACTTTGTATCTGGGTTACCATTAACAGCAAAGAAAGAAGATGCTATTTGGGTTGTTGTGGATAGACTGACTAAGTCAGTGCATTTCTTGCCTATGAGCACTACACAGCCGTTGAAGTCCTTAGCTGAGTTATATGTCAAGGAGATAGTGAGACTTCATGGAGTGCCAATTTCCATAGTGTTTGACAGAGATGCACGATTCACGGCACGCTTTTGGCTTGCATTTCAGGCAGGCTTAGGAACTAAGCTTAATTTCAGCACCAACTATCATCCTCAGATAGATGGACAGTCTGAGCGTACCATTCAGACGTTGTAAAAAATGCTGAGATGTTGTGTTATGCATTGGGGAGGCAGTTGGAATCAGCATCTACCATTGGTGGAGTTTGCCTATAATAATAGCTATCAGGCGAGTATTCAGATGGCACCATTTAAGGCACTTTATGGCAGACCATGTAGATCCCGAGTGTGCTGGGTGGAAGTTGGAGAAAGACAACTTATTGGGCCGCAGATTGTACAGGATAGCATTGAGAAGGTAAATCAGATTAGGCAGAATATGCTTAAAGCCCAAAGTCGTCAGAAGAGCTATGCAGATACCAGAAGAAGAGACTTGCATTTTGAAGTTGGTGATTTGGTATTTCTGAAGATATCACCATCTCGTGGGATTAAGAGATTTGGAAAGAAAGGCAAGTTGGCTCGAAGATATATAGGTCCGTTTGAGATTAAGGGTACAGTGGGACTAGTAGCATACAGATTAGCTTTGCCTACACAGCTGGAAGGAGTTCATGATGTATTCCATGTTTCTATGTTGAGGAAGTACGTGCATGACCCTACTCATATCATTCAGTATGAGCCGATAGTAGTGCGAGGGGACTTGACTTATGAGGAGCATCCTGTTGAGATTTTGGACAGGAAGGAGCAGGTTCTTCGTACTAAAGTGATTCCACTTGTGAAAGTACTTTGGCAGAATCACAAAACTGAGGAAGCTACTTGGGAATTGGAATTGGAAATGCAGAGAAAGTATCCTAACCTATTCCAGAACCACAAGGTAAATTTCGAGGACGAAAAGTTTCTTTTAGGAGGGGAGGATGTAAAACCCCGAATTTTCCTTTAATAATAAATTAAATTAATAAATCATATTCTTGAGAGTTATAATTGATGGAAATATTTTATTATTGTAGGGGATGATATAATTAGTGGAGATCCAGAGTTAGATGCAGATTTGACCGTCCGATCATGAGATATCGAGGTATGTGTTCTGATTGGGCAGTGTGTATAGGAAAGTTTACATGTGAGATACATGGGATTATCTCACGTTTGTGAGTATAGTTGGTTGGAGAAGAGAAGGAGAAATACGCACGAAAGAGGTAGGTGACACTGTTTTATGTTTGTTTAATCGCAAAGCATATTTTTATATGATCTATTGATGTATTTAGTTTAGTATCAATGTTATACGTATGATAGAATGAGATTGAACGAGAAAAATCACGATTTAAAATTGTTTCTGTTCGTTTTTGTATGATCGTCGACCTCGATTGTACTCGGCGATCATCGGCGATCCTCGGCGCTAGTTAAAAATCTTAGACCGCTGGAATACGTATTGTCGGCATCCTGATTTGAACTACCGCCGACCACAGACCGCTGGGACGATCCTGAGCGATCCTAGGCGCTCTGTTCAGATTTTGCAGATTTTCGTAATTTCAAACCCTGATTCAATTCCAAACTATTTTTAGACAATTTTAATGATTAATTAAGATGTTTTAAGACCAAAATAAATTATCTAATTCCCTGTTTTAAAAAAAAATAAATTAGGAAGATATTTAGGACATTAGTTGCCAAACCTTGAAAGAAATCAAGAAATCTAGTTTTTGGAAAACCTAATTATTATTTGATTATCAAAACAACTTTAAATGACACTATAAACCAGAAAACTTTATAAAGAGAATTCAAAAATTAGATGACCGAATATTGAAGTAATTGACAGATTTAACCTCTATATGCCACTAGGCACCAACCCTTATAGAAATATTATATTTTAGGGAATTTTGGAGTCTAGTGGGCATAGCTGGTTATGGATCCATAGTTGTTGCTAGATAGCGAGGGATATGTCATTTGGGTTGAGTTTCTCTCTTGTGTGACGCGCTTCCTTTGCAAGTTAGTTTGTCTGGGAAGGTCCTTTGTCTGGAGGGACACCCTGATGAGCCGCTGGTGATTCTCTGTACATGTGGATAAGCGACCATCTCCATGTATTGATTCAGATGCTGCATGCTGGTGGTACATGCCAACTATGATGGGTACGTGTGCAATAAGTCAGTGACTACGGCTCTTGTCTAAGCTGCGCTGCATGAGACTTGAGTATCATTAGTAGCATTGTTCCTAAGCCGCACGGTGGTATAGCAATTGGTTGAGAATCATCTCAAAAGGTTTATCTATCTTTGTGAGTCCTAAAATGACACTGAAATCATAAGCACTTGTTATTATTATTATATACATGCTGGAGGCATGTGATTGAGATATTGATCAAATGTGACTGTTTAGTGCATCCTAGCAAAGTATGAATTATGTTATTGATTTTGATATTGGATTCTTATAATAGAACTTGCTGAACTTCATGTCTAGAACTGTTTATCATACTGTTTTGTATTCATGAATGACACGAATGATTATATTAGCCTGATTAGTCGATATTGGTTAATCGTGCATGAACTGTTACTTTACTTATATTAACTGTTTAATCATGTAGGTGACTTCTGACTTCTGACTCCATTTGGTGTCTTTTACTTGAGGCTTTTAATAGTTTTTTTTTTTTTTAGGGATTTGATGGCCAAGGGTCGGCTTAAGGATGCAGACCGAATGGAGAAAGGAGTAGTGGAGGAGGAGCTGCTGTTGGTGAGGAGGTGCTTCCAGCGCTGTCCAGTGCCTCAAGGGAGCTCACACACTTGCTCTACTCTATTTACAAAAGTGTAAAATCAAAAATTACAAAAGGGGTCATCCTGCCCGCTGATATCTTCATTTATGCTCATTCTTCTTCATGTCCTGTCATTCCTTCATCTGCAGTGCTTTTTGGTTGGCTTTCCCTTTTGTGAAGGCTCCCTAGCTTAGAGTGACTATTGCTGGGGATTGGGTTGGAATCTTTTCCTTATTCTATCTTCTTTCGGGTTGAGCCTTGTTTCTGACAAGCGTGGGAGTTCCCTGGGGAAGGATGCTCCATTGGGGATAAGTGGGGATTCCTCATGCTGTCATTATTTCTTTGTAAAGCCTTTTCCCTCTACTCCGGTGTGAGTTCCTTATGCTCGTCTGCGCTCTTGTTGGGTGCGAGAGACTCCACTAGGGATTGATGCGAGCTTGTTTGTCTTCTTTCTGCTCTTCTTCGCAAAGCAGGCCTCTTCAGGCTGGGCGAGGCTTGAGAAGTCTACATCATCAGGTACCACTCTCTTATTGCTTGAGAGGACTCTATTGGGGATGTAAGGGTGTTGTCCCTTGCTTGCTGAAGGTCTTCCACTGGGGGTTTCGGAGGGTATTATCCTCCGTTTACTGAAGGAACTCCACTGGGGATTTTAGAGAAGACGTCCGTCATCCCACTTTCGCTGTACCTGTGAAGGCCGGCAAAGACAACAAGTTAGCCGTGGAATAGCTAGAGAATTCAAAACACTTCTCTTATTCTCTTCTTGCTCTGAGCCTTTCGCCCATTGCAGCTAGAAGCGACCTTTGCCAAGGTTAAGAGATTATCAACTTAGGTTAGTAGCTCAATGTGGAGCCTCAAACAGTTAAGCAGAGCATGTGGAGCCTCAAATAGTTAAGCAGAGCAATTATATAGAAGGCAAGTGTGTTATTGTGTGCCCGTGTTTGCAATATCAAAGAAATTTCCCAGGTCAGACGGGACTTGGAGTGCTTGGTATTTTCAGTAGCATTGTCATCACCGGCCACTGTGAAATTGTTGACTTGGGCACAACCTTCCGGTCTGGACCCCTCAGATCTGTACATTTTTCTCATTTTACTGTCTGCCGCTGTCACTGATTTCTTCTGTATCTTGCTCTGCTCAGTTCAGATGTGCCCAGTTCTTTCTTTCTTTTCTCTCTCTCTCTCTCTCTTTTTTTTTTGGTGATTGACCACACAACGCCCTTTTTTCGGGTTTTCATTGTGTCCAGCTTTTCTGGGGAGCTCTGAATTCCATCATTGCTGATGAACGCAGGCTCAACTGTTTGCCCTGATCATTCTTTTTGGGATCCGAGAGGTCTTAGAGATAGGACGAAACATAGGCTTGGTCTTGGTTATGAAAGAAAGGATAAGCGGCTCAAGAAAGCTTATTTATTTGGGTTTGCAAAGCATGCTACTTTTATTGCTGGTGGGACTTACATCCTGGCTTGTTTGCATCTCTGTATTTCTTGGCGGGTAAACATTTCCCCATTTTTTTGTGTTTCTTTCTTTTTTCTTTCTTTTTCTATTGCATTTTCTCTTCTTTTTGAGGTTTTTTCTGGACAAGAATGCCTTGTTTCTTTTTGCTTTGCCAGGAATGCCCCGTTTGATGTGTAGAACACTTGCAATGGGTTGAAAGAATTTTAAGGCTCAAAATTGTTTAACTAGGGGAGAATTTAAGGTATTTGGAAGGATTTACAGTCTAAAGGAGAGTCAAGGATGGCCTCTCTTCATTTCCAATCAGAATGATCTTAGGCGTAGTACAGTTTGACGGTGTCCGCATTTATCGGCTCAGGAAAAATTGCCCCGTCCATTTCTTGTAGGATGAGTGCTCCTCTGGACAGAACCTTGTGGACTACGAATGGCCCTTCATAGTTTGGCTTGAATTTCCCTCTGTTGTCCTCTTGATGAGGAAAGATTCTCTTTAGTACCAGGTCTCCCACTTTGAAATGTCGTGGCTTCACTTTCTTGT